>CAWUFW010001458.1:0-1409227 GCA_963921515.1 Calotriton arnoldi | reverse complement strand
CAGATTTACATATATATTTTATATGTATTTAAAGAAATATATATATACCTATATAAATGGCATATATACATATCTATATATACATCTATACATATATATATACATATATATATATATATATATTCACTGAAAAAACCATAGGTTTCAGGCACGTTATAGTTAGAAATTAGCATTTAAAAAACCTTAGAAATTCACTGAAAAAACCATAGGTTTTAGGGAAAGTTATAGTTAGTTGGACATTGCACTCGTACAAAACCCGTGAAATTCCCCCGTTATAGTTAGTTCAGCTAACTATAACTCGCGCCCCCGCAATGCACTGCTGATGACGTCACATATTACATCACTCATGACATGGTCAGTGACATCACTGATGACATCTCAAATGACATCACTGATGACATCACTGATGACATCATCCAGTGACTGTGTGTTTCTGTAAAGTTTAAATATGTTTAATATATATAGGGAAAGGCATATTGAAGAATGAGTGGGTGTATAAGTGTCTGAATGGATGATTTAGTAGGTGCGTGACTGACTCTATAAGTGAGTGATTAAACGTATCTTACTGAATGCATGGGTTAGTGACTAAACTGTGTGAATGTCTGTATCCGTCTGTCTGTTGGTGTGTAAGCGGCTGCATGGGTTTGCGAATAGCTACATGAGTGTCTCCATGGGTTATTGATTGGTTGTCTGAGTAGCTGTATGGGTGCCTGAGTGTTTGTGTGGGTGGGGTGTGTGTGACTCTGTGCATAGATGTGTGAGTGGGTGATTCACTGGGTGCATGGTTTCAAGAGTGCATCTGTGATGGACTGTTTGGGTGGGTGAGTGTGTGTATGGGTGTGTTAGTGAGTGAATGTATATCTCAGTGGTACATGTGTGAGTAACTACATATGTGAAAGGCAGTATATATGTGTGTTGGAGTATATAAATGGCTATAAGTGAGAGTGTGTGATTGTGAGAGTGGCTGTATGGATGAGTGTGTACTTGTATCAGTGATTGTATAAGAGCGTAAGAATGTGCTAGTATTTGTATGAGTAAGTGAGCTGGTGTGTGTATAACTGTATAGGTGAGTAAATGGCAGTGTGATTAATTATTTGCATGACTGACTAGGTGTGTGAGTACCTCTATGGATGAGTGGTGGTGTGTGAGTGTCTATGTAGGTGTATGAGTGCATATGATAGTCCTGTACTGAGTGACTGTAAGTATGAGTGACTGTACGGGTGAGTGAGTAGATGTGTGTGTGTGTAGACCTAAGAATCAGTGAGTGGATATGTAGTTATTGGTATTGGAGTGTGTATGGTTTTGAGAATGGCAGTCTGTAATTTAGAGTGGGTGTATCAAAAGTTATATTAGGGTGTGAGAAGATGCATCAAATTATCACATGGATGATGGCATCAGTGATGTCATCAGTGATGTCATTTGAGATGTCATCAGTGATGTCATCAGTGATGTCACTGACCATGTCATGAGTGATGTAATATGTGACGTCATCAGCAGTGCATTGCGGGCGCGAGTTATAGTTAGCTGAACTAACTATAACGGGGAATTTCACGGGTTTTGTACGAGTGCAATGTCCAACTAACTATAACTTTCCCTAAAACCTATGGTTTTTTCAGTGAATTTCTAAGGTTTTTAAATACTAATTTCTAACTATAACGTGCCTGAAACCTATGGTTTTTTCAGTGAATTTCAAAGGTTTTTTAAATGCAAATTTCTAACTATAACGAGCCTGAAACCTATGGTTTTTTCAGTGAATTTCAAAGGTTTTTTAAATGCTAGTTTCTAACTATGCCTACAGAGGTAGAACATGTGAAGAAAGAACAAAAAACGCACAGAAAGAAGCAAAAGAAATGCAGAAAGAAGCAACAGAAGTCCACAAAGACGAAGAAAAGTGCAGGAAGAAGCAAAAGATGTGCAGAAAGAACCAACAGAGGAGCAGAAAGAGGCCTTGTTGCAAAATCATCCTGTGCCCACAACTTTTTCAGACGGGTACTGGTGGTAACTGACTCTGACTAACCAGAGCCAGTGCTATGCTAAAAGACACTTAGAATACAGTGAAAACACCTACATACACTAGGGAACACTATGCGTTGGGGTACCCCTGTGATTAGCATGACCTCCTCTGTAAGTCCCTAGTACATAATAGGGCAGGGGGATTAAAACTACCTCTTAAAACGCGCTACGGGGCGCGTTTGTACAGTGGTGAAGGGAGGGGGGCCTGAGGTGACGTGTGCAAACGCGCCCCGTGGCGTGTTTTAAGTTGCAGGATTAAGTCCCCTTGAATCCTGAGGGTCCCTGGGGCCCAACTAGCCCACCAGGTACCTACAGTTAGGACCACAGAGCAGAGTTGCAGAGAGGCGTTCCGAGGCCACGCACCTTTTTTCACCTCCCTGCAACGCAACTCTGTTGTGCTTACTGAAGGTACCTGGTGGGCTAGTTGGCCCCCAGGGTCCCTCAGGATTCAAAGGGAATTAATTCCCCATCTTAAAACGCACCACAGGGCGTGTTTGCGCACATGTCACCTGAGGCCCCGCCCCCTCCCTTCACCACTGTGCAAACGCGCCCCGTGGCGTGTTTTAAGTTGGGGGATTAGGTCACCTTGAATCCTGAGGGTCCTTGGGGCCCAACTAGCCCACCAGGTACTTCCAGTAAGCGCCACAGGTCTGCGTTGCAGAGAGGTGGTCAGAGGCCTGCCCCTTTTTACACCTCTCTGCAACGCAGCTCTGTGGCGCTTAATGGAGGTAGCTGGTGGGCTAGTTGCACCCCAGGGACCCTCAGGATTCAAGGGGAGTTAATCCCCCAACTTAAAACACACCACAGGGCGTGTTTGCACACATGTCACCTCAGGCCCCGCCCCCTCCCTTCACCACTGTGCAAACGCGCCCTGTGGCGCGTTTTAATTTGGGGGATTAACTCCCCTTGAATCCAGAGGGTCCCTGGGGTGCAACTAGCCCACCAGCTACCTCCATTAAGCACCACAGAGCTGCGTTGCAGAGAGGTGTAAAAAGGGGCGTGGCCTCAGAACACCTCTCTGCAACGCAGCCCCCTGGCGCATACTGGAGGTTCCTGGTGGGCTAATTGGCCCCCAAGGACCCCCAGTATTCAAGGGGAATTTGTTCCCCATCTGCAAACGCGCCAGGGGGCGCGTTTGCAGAGTGCTGCAAGGAGGGGCATGGCCTCCGGCGCGATGCCGGTATTTTTCTTTTTTTTAAGAAGGGGGGGCTGTGTGGCCCCCTTTTTTTTTCTAATTTATTGGCCCTGGGGACCCCATCCCCCAGGGCCTGCCCCCTAATATTAAAAAAAAATTGGAAGGGGGCCGCGTGGCCCCCCCCTCCCGAGGCCTTAATCGGCCCCGGGGACCCCATCCCCCGGGGCATGGCCTTTTAAAAAAAAAAAAAAATGTTTTGGAGGGGGGCTGCATTGCCCCCCACCTCAGGCCACTTATGGCCAAGGGGACCCCATACCCCGGGGCCGGCATTTGTTTTTTAATTGTAATTTTTTTTTATTATAAATTTTGGGAAGGGGGCCACGTGGCCCCCCTCCCGGGCCACTTGTAGCCCCGGGGACCCCATCCCCCGGGGCTGGCCCTCTCCGTTGGGGACCGTGGGGGGTCCCCAATCCCCCCACGGTCCCGCCGGCTCCCCGCGTCCCTCGGGAGCCGGCATTGCTTTTCCACACGGGGAACTGCTTAGATGCAGCTCCCCGTGTGGAAAAGCAATTTGCTTTGAATTTTGGAAGAGAGAGCAGGTTTCCTGCTCTCTCTTCCAAAATTCAAAGCAAGTTTGCTATGACAGGACGGGAGCCGCGAGGCTCCCGCCCTGCCATAGCAAACTACAGTGTCCCGGGGGTGGGCACCCCGGGACACTGCAGGAGCCGGCCCTGGGGGGTGGTGGTCCCCAGGGCCATCACTGGCTCCAGGAGGGGGGCCGCGCGGCCCCCCTCCCAACATCTTCAAAGCCCCGGGGAGGTGGTGGTCCCCGGGGCTCTGGGGGTCCGTAACGGACCCCCATATTTAAATATTTAGTGCCCCGGGGAGGTGGCGGTCCCCGGGGTGTGTGGGGGGTCGAGCCCCCCCACACAGGTAATTGTAATTAAAAAAAAAGAAGCCCCGGGGGGTGGCGGTCCCCGGGGCTGCGGGAGGGCCGAGTGCCCTCCCGCACCATTTTGAATTGAAAGCCCCGGGGGGTGGCGGTCCCCGGGGCTTGGGGGGGCCTTAGAGGCCCCCCACTAATTATTTTTATAAACCCCCGCATGCCCCCGGGACTTGGCCCACCCGGGGGCCAAATAACAACGAAGCGCGGGAGCCCGCGCTTTGTTTTTTTTTTTTTCACGGCGGGATCCGCGCATCCTAAGCGCATCTTGCCGATTTAAAAAATAATTTTTTTGGGGGGGGGGCCCTGGGGGTCCTTGTGGGACCCCCTAAGCAGGCCAGGGGGTCAGGATGTTTCTACCCTGCCCCCTTTTTGCATTTTGCGCACTTGTTTCTGTGCCTCGGTTCTACAGAGGAACAAGATGGCTGCCAACACTTCCTGGTTTGGAGTGTTGACAGCCAATTAGCATACAGCTCGTGATCGGGAGGGTGCGCGGATCCTCCGCTGCCATAGATATATATGTGGTTTTACTTTTGATTTTCTCAGCAACTACTGAACGGATTTACACCATTTAACAAAAGGGTTCTTTCTGAACCAAGAACTACCTCTTTGCCAAATTTGGTGTAATTCCGTTCAGCAGTTCGAGCTGTAGCCTTGCATAAAGTTTCCTATGGGAAATTGATTTTTTGACTCTTATTTTTTGAATTTCTCTGCAACTACTGAACGGATTTACACCATTTAAAAAAAGGTCGCTTTCTGAACCAAGCGCTACCTTTTTGCCAAATTTGGTGTAATTCCGTTCAGCAGTTCGGGCTGTAGCCGTGTCTAAAATTTCCTATGGGAATTAACATGGAGAAAACACGTTTTGGGACCCCCCTTTTTTCTCGGCCCCGGCTTCCCGAATCACCCCGAAACTTTCAGGATAGGAGCGGACCAGAGCGACCCACGAGTTTTGAAAATTTCGCGAAGATTCGTCAACCGGCGCCAAAATTATTGGAAATAGAATGTTGTGAATTTCCTATGGAAAATAGGTCCTAACTATAACTATCTACTGGCGACCGCCAGTAGATAATATATATATATATATATACATATATATATCGCCACTGGGTAGTTATAGGTAGGTCAGCATTTCCATTTATTGTTTTGCTAAGAACTTTGGTTCCATTTGACGAATCTTTCCAAACAGTTTCTCTTTTTGCCTAGTTTGTGCATGGAAAGTTTCAAGGTGATCTGTCTAACGGGGGCCAAGAAAAAGTGGGGGGTCCAAAAATGCAAGATCCGCAAAAACTGCTTAACAGAGTTACACCAATTTTGGCAGGAAGCTAGATCTTGGTCCAGAAAGTGTACTTTTTGTGATTTGGTGTAAACCTGATCAGTATTTTTGGAGATATTAAGCTTCAAAAATATTTGTATATCTGGATGGTTGGGTTCGAAGGACTCTCGCAAGAGTCCCTCAAGAGCAATTTTTTTTTTTTAAAAGAGCATTCTGATTGGCCCAGGGTTTTTCTTTTTTTTTTGTAAAGTATTTTATTGATTTTCCTAACCATACAACATATAATGAATAACACACCTTTTTCCCCTCTGCCACCCTCCTCCCGTCCCACCAACCAAGGTCACCGGCATCCCGAGGATTCACTCATCACTTTTCCATCCTTTCCAAATCTTCTCAAATTTCTTTGGGACCCTCTCCCTTCATGAATTGTTTTTTCCTGTGTGTAGCTCATATCCATTTCCTTTTCCCATTCCTTGTTCCTGGGGCCACCGGGGATCCCCATTTATGTGCTATTTCTCTTTTTGAAAGGAGGAACCCTAGATTATTCAGTGTGCGTTGGTAAAATGTTGCATCCAAATCACTCCAAATCCCTAATAAGACCAGTGGGGCACTAATCAATATCTTCACTCCAGTGACTCAAATCTACGTGTCCAGGGGACTTTTTTACCCTTGGGCTTACTCCTGCAGGAGCAAGGCTGTGATTGGCTGCCAGCAGCACAAAGAAAAATGTTGCTGCCAGCCTTTACAGGACTCAGGGACTTATTCCACTGTCCTGCAATTAAAAAACCAAACATATAAGGGTGCAGGGTAGGGATGCCTTCCACTCATAGTCCTTGAGGGGGTCCCAGTGGGACCATACCTGAGCTTAAAAAGTAACAAAATCTGTCATTTTCTCACAATCCAGACCGCCACTTTTTAAATTCTTGGACTCCCAGGGACCCCATGTCCCGGGGCCCATCATATCAATTAAGTTTACGGGACATGATTCCCCCCTCCTGAGCCATTCACAGACCTGGGAACCCCATCCCGAAGCACTCAATGGCCCAGGGGAACCCATCCCCTGGTCCTGCTGCATCAATTAAGGGGAGGGGGTGCAGGGCCCCCTCCCTGAAACTTTAAAGGCCCCGGGGACTACATTCCACGTCCCCCCTTCCTGAACCTTCAAAGGACCCAGGACTCCATTCTCAGGGGCCGAGCTTAACTTTAAAGAAAGGGGGACCGCATCGCCTGCCTCCCTGAGCCTCTTAAGGCCCGGGGGACCCCATCCCCGGAACTGGCTCACAAACTGTGTCCCAGGGAGCCCACCCCCGGGACACAGTAGTTTTCCTGCCCACAACAGCGGGGGCAAGGAAACATGTGTTTGCTCCTGAATGGCAGGAGCATTTTAAAATCTCCCGCCGGGTAAGACCAAGCATAAACAGCTGCTCCTGCTGGGCTGGAGCAATGCTGGTTCCCACAGCATGTGGGGAGCAGACTGGGGCCATGGAGGACCAGGGGCTCCCCCGCAGCCCCCAACATATTGCTTGGTGGGAGTCCCGGGTAGGCACCGAAGCCCCCACCCAGAGGCCCTTGGGATGGGATCCCTGGGGCCTTTTAAGCCTCGAGGAAGGGGCCCCCCTCCTCTTTAATATGGCATTCTGCCCCAGGGGATGGGGTTCCCAGGGTCTATTAAGGCTTAAGGAGGGGGGCCGGGCACCCTCTCCCCTTATAAATTGGATTCAGTCCTGAGGATGGGGTCCTTGAGTCGTTTTAATGCTCAGGGAGGGGATTGCGTCCCCTCTCCACTCTAGTTAAAGTATGGGGTCCCCGGGCCCATTTGGGATTAGGGAGGGGGGCCAAGCGCCCCCTACCCTAAAAATATATTTTTGGGCCTTGCAGGATGGGGTCCTCAAGGCCAATAGTGGCTTGGGGAAGGGAGAGCCATGCAACACCCCTCCATGTTTTTTAAAGACCCCAGGGAATAGGGTCCCCACGGCCACTGGAGGCACAGGAGGGGGACCGCTCGCACCTCTTCCCCTTTTTGATGAGAAAAGACTCAAAGAATGATCCCGTCATGGCCAATAATCGCTTGGAGAAGGTTACGTGACCCCTCTCCCCCGGCGGGGATTTGGATGAGTGCGAGGAATTGGCAGTAGGGCCTGACTGCAGGCCGTGTGCGGCGGGGGTTAGCTTTACATATGGTAATAAAATATTACTTTACATTAAAAAAAAACTAGTAATTCACTGAAAAAACAAATGTTAAAGTGACGTTATAGTTAGGAATTGTAATTATGTATTTGTTTATATTTTAAAAAACCTTAGAAATTCACTCAGAAAAACAATATTAAAGTGATGTTATAGTTATCACTGATGTCATTTGAGATGTCATCAGTGATGTCATAATGTCATAGAACATCATGAGTGATGTAATATGTGAGGTCAAAAGCAGTGCATTGCGGGGGAGCAAGTTATAGCGCGCTAACTGTAACTGATGAATTTCGGTGTTTTTTTATTTCAAAATGTTACGTTATCACTGACATTTTGACCTCACTTGTATGTCACTTTAACGTTTGGTTTTTTCCAGTGAATATATATATATATGATCAAGGCCCGCGGTAGGGCTGAAACGCGTCATGGCTGTAGAGGTCGGAGAGCAATAAACAACATCTTGCTGCACTAATTTTGAGGTCTGTGCTCCGTTTCTTTGGGACAAGCAATCCAGGATTTGACGGAGTTTTCTGTATATATGTATATATATATATATATATATATATATATATATTTATATATATATAACTTCCTTCGGTGTTTCTGTCTTGGAACACCCAACTCCACGGCGGCACACATCCAGAAAGCACACTACGGAAACTCCAAATTCCAGGTCAGTTCATTAAGAAAGTTTTTTTTATTATTATTCCGTTCAGGCTGTATATATATATTCCACAGTCTCCTTGCTTCCCACAGAGAAAGACAAGCCATGGCTCAATTCTTTCAGCGTGGTTTTATTTCAATAAGCAGCAATAAACGCCTGACGCGTTTCGGAGCTCACCGCTCCTTGCTCATATATATATGAAGAAAGAACTCACCAAATGGTGGGAAGGCAAATCTCTACAAAAGTACCGCGATGTGGTGCGGGTTCAACGGGGACTTAGAATCATGCTAGCCCCAAGTTTCGTAAACCCTAACCCGTTAATGTTGAAAGAATGGGCTGAAAGCAATTTGGATGCTTCAATGAGACTGATTACCATTTTGATTAAATATGTGGAGATCGATCGCATTGCAACCATGAAAGAAATTGAGCGTATCAATGAAGAACTTGATAAATTAGACCAGAAGGACCTGATTGCCAAAGGTCGTGAAGACATCACAGTAAGACTAAAGAAACAGGAAGAAATAATTAAGACAAGAAAAGTTTTTAAGTTTACAAGGGACAAGGTCGATTATGAGACGGGGCAAATCTTTACCTTTGCTAGAAAGTACGATACAGTAAAGCGGCACAAACTTAATATATCTAACCTCACCACTCAGGGTAACCGAAGTAATATCCAAGAGGCAGAGTCAGCATCTACATCTGACTTAAGCTCGGCCCTGGAAAGAGGCACTGACTCTGAAGATGGACATGATCGCCCTATGCATGGAGAGACAATTGCAAGCAACTTCACCCTCGCTGAAGCATTGGATTTTTTAAGGTTGGATCGACGAAAAACACTATGCCCACGGATACCCAAAAAACAAGGCATAGACGAAACCAAAAGAGAAGGGAAAGGAGAAAATGCAGGAAAACAAAAGCCAATCAACAGAAGACAGAACAGTGGAGGCGGAAATGAATAGTAAGGCTAATACTGTAATTAATCTCGCCAACACCGTTCTCAGCAAAGCCGAAATACAACTCCTCTCTTTAGGTCTCACATTTTGCCCGGAAAGTAGTTTCAACTACAGCAGGACTCACATTGATATCTTCAAATTCATTAGGAAGTTAAAATTGATTACATTCTTTAAGCTTAGACACTCCAGTAACACCACTACTCCACTTCCTTTGGACACCCGGCCTATCATGAGCAACTTAACGGTCTCTGATATTTCAACTATCCGCACTTTGCATGAACTACAATCAGAGTCTCAATCTTCCTCCACCCAACAGTTGCTAGGCAAAGAAGGCGTAGATACAGCTACTTTGGTGACTAGTCCATTCAAACCCCCATCGACTTTCACTCCCATGATGCCAAGAGATGCCATTGATACTTTTAATGATGTGGTCATTGATGAATTAAAAGAATTACACCATAAAAGCACGAACAATCAATTTAGACACCACAACAAGCATTACTTTGTCCTGGTCAAACGACTTCAAAAAGACAATCAAATTGTGATAAATAAATCAGACAAAGGGGGTAATATTGTATTATGGGCCAGAGTACAATACCTTGCAGAAGCACAAAAGACATTTCAATGATACTTCATGTTACAAGATATCGAACACTCAGGAAGTCAACAGAAAAAGAAATGAATTACAGAAAAGACTCAATGGCTTCAAAATCGAAGGCCTGCTCACTAAGGATGAATTCCTCTTTCTCCACAATGAGACGCCTGTGCTTCCAGTCTTGTACTTTCTACTCAAAGTCCACAAGGGTAGCTGGTTGACCGATCATCTCGGCATGTAACAGCTTGTGTGAACATATGTCAAAGTATGTCTATTACTTTTTGCAGGAGTTTGTCATACAATTACCATCGTATCTTCGAGACACTAGTGATTTCCTGACCAAAATCAACGATATCATGTGGTCCGAGAATTATACCCTACTGTCTATGGATATCACCTCCTTGTACACAAGCATCAAACATGATGATGGGTTAAGAGCCTGCAAACATTATTTGAATGAGAGACCCATACACTGTTATCGACATAATGAACTTATCCTATTCATGATAGAATGGTGTCTCAATAACAACTTCTTTGTTTGACAGGACCATTTATCAGCAATTGAGGGGTGTAGCTATGGGGGCCTGCTTCTCTCCAAGCTATGCATGTCTCCATGTGGGCTGGTGGGAGGAGCAGGACCTGAGGGGAACACACCTTGCATCTTGGAGCACACACATTGTTTCATGGCTTCATTACATTGACGATGTCTTTGTTCTTTGGAATGGCACGAAAGAGAGTGCACTCGAGTTTATTGTTGCTATTAATAAGAATGAATTGAATCTTGAGTTCAATGCCAATATCAGTAACACCTCCATTGAATTTCTTGATGTTACCATCTACATTGAGAATGGCTCCATGCAATCCAAATTACACCGCAAACTTACAGCTGGTAACACCACACTGCATGCCACTAGTTTCCATCCCAGACATCTCATAGCCAGCATTCCATACGGTGAAATGCTCCGACTCCGTAGGATTTGTAGTTCTGAGAAAGACCTGAAAGAGTGTCAGGATGAAGCACACCATAGATTTTCTGCAAGGGGTACTCCGACATATCCATCACGAGAGCCAAAACTCGAGCCAATGCTATACCTAGGGAGACATTGTTGACAGGCAAACACAGTGATGAACCTAATGTCATTCCTACCAACTCTGACACTGTTACTACTGGGACGGTTGATACTCACCTTATCATTACTTATAGCAAGGAAGAGCGTGCAATTAGATCTATAGTGAACAGGCAATGGCGCATCATTCTGACTGGCCCCGTCTTGGATCCTCTTGTCGCCAAACAACCTACCATTACCTATCATCGGGCTTTCTGGATGAGGGATTCTCTTGTTAAGAGCAGTCCTGAAGTTATCACCAAAACCAACTGGCTCACTCACATTAGGGGTTCCATAAATGCAACACCTGTAGGGCTTGTCGGTTCGGTATTAACACCACCCAGGTCACTGCTAAGTGTCGCACTGAACCGATCAAGTTAACCAGCAGATACACATGCAGGACTGAATATGGCATATACATACTACAGTGTAGTTGTGGACTCAGATACGTTGGCAGCACCAAACTCCAGGTCCACCTGAGGATCCTACAACATCTGAGAGCGATAGTCAATAGTGACCCAACATACCCTGTAGCTAGACACTTCAGAGAGGTACACAACAACAACCTTGAACACCTGAAATATTTTGTCATTGACAATGTGCCCACACTTAGACAGGGTGGTAATCGTGAGAAGAAGCTTAGGCGGTTGGAAACACACTACATCTTGGAGCTTGACACTAAGACACCCTCGGGTCTCAATATCAGTGAAGATTTATACAACTATCTGTGATACATACTGCCGGCTTCCATGTACCCGCAAAGCCTATTGTAATTTGTGACCACCTCTCGCTCCCGTGTCTATATATCACCTTATCTTTTTGTCCACTCCAATTTGTTGTCTGCATTGAAGCATGTGTTAGTACTCATCCATCTTTTTCTGTATATTGCCTTGTACTGATTAATGCCACTGTTTATGTCCTTGATTGCGGGTTTAATTGGGCACTATTTGGTGCACCATGTCGTTGTTCCAGCGAGGATACATGGACATCTGTGTATGATCCCTGGTATTTCTAACCAGAGTTCTACAGTTAGTTGATTCTGTATATCTCTTGATATGTTGTCTTTGTGTATATATATCTCTCTATATATGTTGCATTTCTTTCACTTGAGCACCACCTGTATATATAGCACTTGCACCACACTTTGCATCATCCATTTCTGAATGGTGTATCTAGTTTTATACTCACATTAGGCCCTGATGTTGTTCAGTCACATAGACAGATACTCATCCCGAGCGCTGCCTGGATAATCTTCCGGCTTCGATAGATGGGTACTTAGCTTTACCATCTAGGATTTCTCTGAGCTCCCCAACTATGACGGTCATTTAGCCTCAGATGGTTCTTCTTCTCTCACTTTCTGCGCAGGTAATATATCTGTCGGGATCATTTCTTCCATCGGCCATTGGAGGGCGTATTGTCTTCTCTTTCCGCTGTGTTCTGATGAACACAGCATGTTTGGATACAGCGATTTTTATTCACCAATGATCTTATTATTCTTCACTGGTTATATGCACTATGCAGATATACGTTGTCAGACTTAACGTTGAATAATTCGACTGTCAGAGACACTGCCTCTCTCTTTTCTCATAGATCGTTGCTTTACCCTCTCCGTGGTCAGTCTATCTTCTTTGTCTATCTTCTTTTTCTATCGACCTACCTGTCTGTCATACCACATGTGACTGCCTGGGGCTCAGACGTAAGTCACTCTGCTTTGAATATCTTTGAAAGTAATGTAAAAGAATGCAAAAGAACATGTAAAAAAATCGTTAAAAAATCGTAAAACAACTTAACATGAAAATTAACCGTAAAGCAACTTACCTGCCTATTTGTGTTGCTACTTGCACGTAGCGCATTATGTGATCAAGGCCGCAGGTCTGCGGCCGAAACGCGTCATTTGGACCATGTAACTTTGGATTAAATCTACTGCATCTTGGAGTCTGTGCCCGTGTGATTTGTCTTTGCTGGTAACACTCGGGATTTTCTGTTGACATATATATATATATATATATATACACACACAGACACACACACACACATATATATATATATATATATATATATACACACACACATATATAAATATATATATATATATATATATATACACACACACACATATATAAATATATATATATTGTATGCAGTGCCGTTTTGCTAATATTTTGACAAATCTTCACAAACCATTCCTAAACAAAAGATCATCTACCTCAGCTCCATTCTCAAAAGTTTTGGGGTGATCCGTCAAGTGGGGAGAGAGAAAAAGGTGGGACCCAAAACCCTTTTTTCCATGCAATTTCCATAGGAAAAATTTGACACCGATACAAAAAAATGACTGAACAGAATGACACCAAATTTGGCAGAAAGCTACATATTTATCCAGAATGCATGCTTTATATGATTTGGTGTCATTCTGTTCCGCCGTTTTAGAGAAATGAAGGTTCAAAATGTAATAGATTCCAGTTGCCACAGGAGTCCCAAGGGAGTCTTGCAGGAAAAAAAATCAAAATGCATAATCTGATTGGTCGGTCCCATGGGACACCAACATGAGGTTGCAATGTGATCGGCAGCTGCGACATGAAGACATTTTTTGCTGTTGCTGCTGTTTTAGAATGCAGCGACTCGGTTCTCGAGTCCTGAACCCTCCCCACCCCCCCAAAAAACACATAAGGGGCCAGGGTAGGGATGCCTTGAACTCCTAGCCCTTGCCAGGGTTGAGGACAAAAATTAAAATATATATGTATATTCCTGGTTTGCCGTGGTCCTACAGGACTCCCGCTGTAGCCAGCGTGATCCTCCCTCCCCTGTGTAGTCACTTGGAACTCCCGCAGGAATCCCATGGGACCTGAATATAAATGTTTTCTGTTTAAAAAAAAAAAGAAAATGTAGGGTCTGGGTCTAAGTCTGTGGATGGTTGGGTGCTCGTGGTGGAAAATTGCCACCAGCGGCCAACCCCCACCACACACTGCAGAAGGCCATGCATGGCATAGTATTGGCCGCAAGCGTATCAAATACCATATTACTTCATGTTAAAAAAAACATAGAAATTCACAGAAAAAAACAAAGGTGGAAGTGGAGTTATACGGAGGATGGTACTAAGGTTTATTTATTTATTTATCAATTTATAAAGCGCCTGGTTACACCGCCGGTGAGTGCCCCCGCTAACGCAGACTACTCAGTGGAGCCGGCATGGAAGCTACCAGCTGTGAGTGCTCTGACCATATAGCAGCACTCAATTATCTAGAATTAAGTTTGAAGGCAGGAACAGCCAGGTCTTCAATCCCTTGCGGAAAGTGCTTTCACAAGATTCGGATCTCAGCGCCACTGGCAGAATATTCCAGCTCTTGGCTGCGAGGTATCCAAAGGATCGAGCTCCCATCCTGACTTTCTGTATTCTTGGCACAGTGACCAGGGAAGTGCCTTTTGATCTCAAATTCTGTGCCGGTATATAGGCAGTTATCTTAGAGCGGAGATATTGCGGCCCTTTTTTCCACAGAATTCTGTGACAGTAGCACATGGCCTTAAACGTAATCTTCTTCTCCACGGGCAACCAATGGAGGGTAGCAAGGGCCCTCTCGGCTGCTGCTCTTTTTGGAAGGTTCAAGACTAGGCGAGCGGCCACATTTTGAATAGATTGAAGCTTGGTTAGTCCCTTTTTTTGATGCTCCCAGATAGAGGATGTTGCCATAGTCCATCTGGGAGATGACCAAGGCATGCACTATAGTTTTCCTGGCAGTCATCGGTAAAAGATCAAGGAGTTTCCTCAGGACTTTGAGAGTCCAGAAACATTTCCCCGCCACCCTCCTGATTTGGCTTTCAAACGTAAGTTTGGAATCCATCCAGACCCCTAGATTCTTTACTTCTGCTTTCGGGGCAGGAATTTGCCCTAATGCCTCAGGCCACCATGCAGATGCCCATATCGAGGGGGCCTTACCGACTATCATAACCTCAGTTTTGTTGCAATTAAGTTTTAGGCAATGGTTGGATATCCATAAGTCTAGCTCCTCTAAGCATAGAGAAAACTGATTAGCTGTCCGCGCCGGGTCCTGGGACAAGGCGACAATAAGTTGCGTATCATCAGCATATGAAACAATAGTCACATTGTGTTTTTCCACTACTTCTGCAAGGGGGCCCATGTAGTGATTAAACAGAGTAGGGCTTAGAATCGAGCCCTGTGGGACTCCCTGCAACAGAGGGATGCTCTTTGACGTGTATGGGTGCTGAGCAACTTGAAACCCCTGCGATGAGAGGAAAGAGGTCAACCAGCGTAAAGCTGAGCCCCTGACCCCACAGTTGCATAATCTCTTGAGGAGTAGATTATGAGACACTGTGTCAAATGCCGCGCTGAGATCCAGCAGGATCAGCGCAGCAGTCTGCCCTGCATCAGCACATTTCCTTAGGGTTTCCGTTGAAAGGAGTAGGGCCGACTCTGTGGAGTGGGAGGCTCTGAAGCCAGACTGTGAGGAGTGAAACAGGTCATTCTGATTAATAAGATTTTACCTCACATTAAAATAAATCATAGAAATTCACTAAAAAGTCATTAAAGTTAAAAAAAAAAAAAAAGGAAATACACCAGTTATACGTAACTGACATAGGTATAACTTGTCCCGCTGTGATGCATTGCTTTTGACCTTACATATTACATCACTGATAACTTATGAAATCTATGGTGGTGCAAGTATCTCAGTTCTTCTGCTATGTGCAGGCATTAGGATAAGATAGCCTCCCCCTCCTGGTAAGCTGCGTATAGTGTTTTTTAGCCATTTTTGGAATTTTAAATGATTTTAACCCCATTTTCATATTTTCGCACAGGTGCACCTGGTTAATCACTGTGATTGCAGTGTAATGCAAATTCAACCCTTTTTTCACTGAAAATGTGGCATTAAAACTGGTGTTAAGACTAAAGATATATCGAAGTGGTTTGTGTATTAGTAGACACAAGTATCCTGATATGTTTGGATAGATTGTACAAATTCAGGTTGTTGACAGACAAGAAAAATCACACTGTTTTCCACCTTAGGTTGGAACTCAGAGACATGGACCATAATATGTGTGGATTACACATTAATATGTTTATGAGGTCTTCTTAGACAAATAGCACAGTAGCACGTATACATAGATAGACACATCAGTTATATGCCATGGAGCTATTCATTTAATGAATCATACATTCTGCCTGTCATGAACACCATTTGGAGTAGAGACAGTCAAACACTCAAGTTGCACAGTGACAAACTGATAGCAGTACGGCATTACTCGGACTATTGTTTCCACAAGTATTTCCTAGGTATTACAGAAACAACCTGAATCTTTAACCAGCCTACTTGAACTAATCATGAGCCTTAGAGGAGATAAGTGGCATTGTACGTTATTGCAAATCAGCAGTTATATGTAACTGACCTAAGCATAACTTGCACCACTGTGATGCACTGCTTATGACCTCACATAGTACATCATTGATGACATGTGAATCTATGGCGGTGCAAGTTATACTAAGGTCAGTTACATTTAACTAGTGAATTTCTGTGGTTTTCTTAAATGGTAGTTCTTTTTTAGGTCGAGCCTAAACAGCGCTTGAGCTGTAGGCGATCTGTTATCTTTACTTTGTGGGGTCTGACTCCTCCCACGCTCTGGATTGGCTTGTCTGGTTGTCGTTTAAAAAACGTAGCCTGCAAATGGCTAATGGTGGCTGCATGTCCCACCTTTTTTTGCGAGTTCACTCCCCTGGAGTATTGCCTCGGGAGCGAGCAGGGACGCGCATGACGCTGCCTGCGTGCGCCGCCCCCTCCCCTTCTTTTTGGTTGGCAGCACATCTGCTTCGGGCAATAAACACATCCGCAGGCCAAATTGGGGTAAAAGGCAGTTTTATTGGACAGATAAGCAGTTTCATGTAATACAAATATGCAAATAAGGCCTCACTAATACAGAGTCATATTCTATTACCCCCCTGCCCTTAAACAATTCCCACAACAAACTTCCCCAAGATTGTTCTAACTAATCCTCCCCCCAACCCCTATCTTTCGTCCCCTGCCTACCTCCTGCCTCATTCCTCGCTCCCCTGTTTCCCTCTGTCCGAAGCTAGTCTGAATGCCCCCAACCCTTCCTGCCTGTCTCGATCTCCTCAAATTCTGCCACCAGGAAAAACCCTAATATAGGTGTTTTTCCTGTCCCCCCTTTCCCTTTTGGAATATGACAATTGCTAAAAGCTTTTTAGCAAAAGAAAAAACACACACTGTCGCTAAAACAGGTAAAATGCTTTATTACCATAACTTGAACAAACATATTCCAAATACCCTTGGTTTTAATGCAAAAAAGACAGAAAAACTCTGAGAAAAAGAGGGGGGGGGGGAGTAGATATGGTCAGAGAATACATGAAGCTGTCGCCTAACAGCTTATTCCTTAACACCAAGCTTTTAACTCCATAATTTTTTTAATCATCTCCTTTATATTCAAAATGTAAATCTCATTACCTATGAAAGAAAGGTGCACTCCATCATGACGAAAAAATTGATAGTCCTCTTTTGTAATATCGCTGTGAGCCAACGAATATATACCATTAATACTACAGAAACGATGTAATTCCCTGTTAACTTTCCTCCTTGCTCTTTCTATTGCAGTAAATCTTTCTGCTCCCCTCCAAACCCTTCTAGGCATCAGAGCTGTTAAGATCACCTTCGTCGGGGCCCATAATTCTGCTAGCAACTCAATATCAGCCTTTATTTCTATGAGTAAACCCAGGCCAGATAATTGTACAAGATCATTTTCACCGAGGTGAATCACATAACTTCCGGGCGCTTTTTTGATGACAGCTTGCTTAAAAGAGGCATTGACTGACCCCATTTCATACTACTTTTCCCCCACCATACAACCGAAACTTCATCTGACCAAAAACCCAATTTTTTTCCAAAATGTCTCTTTTCGGCTTGTTTTGCAGCCCACTTAACAAATGAATGTCCAACTATCCACACGGCCTTCTGTGGTAATGTAGGACCCCACCGCCGAACCTAGGAAGAAATGACAGTTAATAAAATTGAACTGTGACATTAATCATCTATTTCTCTAATATATCTGAGACAGCAGTCAGAATGCCAACGCCCCAATTTCTTAACTTCATTGACTGAAAACCCCCAACCTGGCAGCTTTGGAAGCCGCACCTATTCTAAAGGAGTGAGTCCCAAAATTAAATGGATTTTTATCCAGTTTTCTTAGTGTTTTCCTCATAACTGCCAGCATCTGGGTAGCCTTGAGGGGAGACCCATCTTGGTGCCTAAAAACAAATTCCAATGCTGCACCTCCTACGTCTCTAAATTCTAACCATGCTTTTATAGGGCATAAAGGTCCATTTAATTTTCGCAAAACTATTTTTGAACCTTTGCCAACCTGATCCGTTTTGGATTTCTTGAGAAGAATACCTATTGAGTTTTTTGTAATAACAACGTTTTTAACTTGAAGATCGTCATTTTTTGATTTGCCCAACAGTTCAGATATTCTGAAAGCCCCAAAAAATAACCAAATCATGCATAACTTGAATAAACGACTTTCAAATTCTGAAAAACAAATAAATTGCAAACTCCGTGTCATATCTAGTGAGAGTTTCAGAGTAATTGGTTCTCTTAAAAATTGTCCTCTCTTTTTATTTTTGCCCATCCTCGGAGTATTCTTCTTCCCATCTCACCTGCTGAAGGTTCATATCCCCAAAAGAACTTCCTATAGAAAGACACACCTGCTAACTTCCCTGCTATTGTTGTTGCAGAAATATTCCTTTCAATGTTGGACAATATAAAATTAATGATATCATCCCTGCGCTTTCCAATCCTCCTTGTACTACTAACTCTAAATGAAGCACCTGATTCGAGGAATTCTAGCCATGCTCTCCTGTAAGCCAATTTGATACTCTTTGCCAAAGAATTTTCAATTAGTTGATGCGCTTTCAGTTTGCTAACTCCCATACCTCCTGGGGAACTTGAGTCTTCTGCAGATCTGCTCCGGGCACCAAACCACGGAATTTCTGCCACTGAAAACGAGATAACGCATCTGCAATGTTAATGTCAGCTCCAGCTACGTGCCTTACTTTGAAAATTATGTTATGCATTAAGCAACCTAGCATGAATCTTTGTAGCAGTTTCAGTAAATTCCTCTCTTTTGCCCTCTGACCATTTACCAAATCAACCACTGTCCTATTATCCACATGGAACAACACTGTCTTGTTAGCTAGACTCTTACCCCACACAGCTAATGCAACTACCAAGCTATGCTTTTTGCCTCTGATACCCAACTAGATGGCCACTTCTCGGCATACCATTTTCCGTCCCAAAAAAGGTCAAAGCCATTTGCACCCGAAGCATCAGAAAACAACTGTACCTGCCAAATAAAATCTTCATCCAGCGACCAAATTGTGACACCATTGAATGCTCGTAAAAACACCAGCCAAGCTTCGAAATCTGCCCTCATGCTAGCAGATATCCTAATTCTGTGATGTGGCAACGTGACACCTGACATGGCAAAGCCTAATCTTCTACAAAAACTTCTACCTGCCCTTACGACACGGCAAGCGAAATTCAGATGGCCTAATAAGCATTGCACCTCATTCAGTGTCATCTTATGAGATAATCTAGCATGCTCTAACAAAGCTGTCATCTCCAAGACTTTTTTTATGAGGAAGCCTGGCTTCCATCTTAACTGTATCTATTTCTATGCCTAGATAAGTCAAGCAACAATTTGGTCCTTCCGTTTTCTCGGCTGCCAACGGCACACCCAGATCCTTTGCTATGATCTCAAAATCTCGTAAAGCTTTTTCGCACTGCTGAGAGCCTGCAGCCCCCATGAATAGAAAATCATCTAGATAATGCGTTACCTCCAAATGTCCAGTTTTGAATGAGAAACACCATTGCAGGATAGTACTGAAAGTCTCAAATAACTGCAGGAAATTGCACAACCCATAGGTAGTACTTTGTCTACGAAAATTTTTCCTTCGAAATAGATACCAAGCAATGAAAAGTCTGATGTGTGCACCGGCAAGAGCCTAAAAGCAGATTTAATGTCACATTTGCCCAGTTCAGTATTTGCACCCATTTTCCTTATCATACTCAAAGCTGTGTCCACAGAAGCAAATTTGACCACCGTATCTTCTTTAGCAATAAAATCATTGATAGAAAAACCTTGCGGCCAAGATGAATGTTGAATCATCCTAAATTCGCCTTCCGTTTTCTTAGGAATGACTCCAAGCGGAGATATAATGAGATTTTTGTAACGGCCAGGTCTCGAATGGGCCTGCCATTCTCCCTTTCTTAACTTCAGACAACAACTTTTCTTTCACCAGATGCGGGTATTCGTTTACAGACTTAAAATCTTTTGCAAATCTGCGGCACCTAGGCCCTTGATAACCCAATCTAAATCCTTCTTTGAAACCCCATTCCAATTTGGATGCATCATTCGAATTTGGATAAAACTTCAACCAGAAACACAAAACTTCCACATTAATTGGTGTAAATGCCCTTGTGTCCAGGTTGAAATGCGTAACCTCTCCCCCTGCCTTGGCCAAACCCACCCCAGTTGATCTGATCCCCAAAGCATTGTAATATGGCGTGTTTGCCTAGAGCATTCATGTTTGTATTTGCAAGGGTTCTTCTGGCAATAACCCCTGTTGAAATTCCAGCAGGGACTTGACACGACTCCTTGAGATTTATTCCAGATCAACACCCACCCCGAGGTGGGTCTACCAAGAAAAGGCCGATGAGCTACCGCCAAACCGCTCGCTGTATGCATTGAAGGGGGGGGCCTCGGAGGATACATCCACTGAACCCAGAGCTCATTGTCTACTTCTCCCCATGGTTTCTCAGGATAAGTACAAATCTAGCTCGAAACTCTTCATCGTAATGAAGCCAAGCAAAACCTCCAAATTCAGTGTACGCTTTCCTTATTGTGTCTAAGTATTTGAATATTGCCACAGATCTCTCTGGAAACTTTTCGCAATATACACTCGCGAAAATGAGGAAAGCTGAAGTCCATGAATCAATATTCGTGGGTACCCTCGGCCTTTTTGCTAGCTCCCATGCTTCCTCTCTAGATCCTTCTTTTGACTGAATTTCTCTGTGAAGTAGTTTGAAAACGTCTACGAATTCCCCTCTCCAAATTTTTTCTTTAGTACTCTTGCTTAAATGTGAACCCAAAGGCATAGATAAACCCATATAAGGTAAACGTTTCCAAGACGCTGAACTTGTTTTTTCACATTCCTTTTTGCTATCTATTCCAATACCTTCTTTAATATTATCTTTGTCAGCATTAGAACCTTCTGGCTGATTTGAGATAACCTTTGAACATTGCTCATTTTTATTTTTCTCATCGGTACCCACATTTTTGTCAACGCATACTTTTTTATTAGCCACCCTTTTCTGAACCTCACCTGATCTTAAGGAACTGTCCAGAGATGTTGGTCTTTTCTTCTTTTCCCCATCTTGACGATTATTCTTTACACTGGTTCTGCACCAAGCCCCTTCGATTTCATTTTCCTGCGAAAAATAATCTCTGGACAAGTTTTTAGCATTCCCTCCCTGTCCCCAATTTGACTTTTTCGGAAACTTAAAATTTTCCCCGTCATCCTCGATTTCCCCCTCCTCCAAAGATTCAAAATCATCATCACCACCTACCACCCCTCTGTATGGACCCCTTTTTTCTACCATACTACCCCCAGGACATTCCCCATCACCCCCATCATATACTTTCCAATTTATCGCTTTAGAATAGCCTGCTGCTCGCTTTTTATCCATCGGTGTGGGAAAATTCGCTTCAAAACTTTCCCCTTCTTCTCTTAGTTTGATGCAGGACGCTAGAGACCTGTCCAAAACTTCTTTACTGCCCTTTATTTTGCTTGGCAGTATCTCTCCCACGTTGGTCTGCGAGCCACCACAACTTGCAGGCACATGAATTCTTTTGTTCTTCAATTTAGCTAATCTCCCTTCATTATTGATTTCTTTGGGGACCCAAATCCACTTCTCCCCTGCTTCTGACTCACTGTCTAAATTATCAGGTGAAGCGCTTTTATTTTTAGATTCCTGAAAATTGACTTCTTTTTCTGCATCTACATATACCGAGTCTAATTCTCTAAAAGAAGCGAAATCACTCTTGTCTACATTTAAGCTTGGCTTAAGTATTTTATTATTTGTCAACACTGGCTGCAACACCCTGTCACCTGACTCACTAGAAACCATGGGTGAAAGGCTTCTTTCCATAGTCAATGACAAATTAGCGTTATCTGTAGTTTGACATCTTTTACCAAAAATATGAATATCCTTTTTACTTCCAATTTCACTCCTAACCTGTGCACCAAGAAAATGTTTTTTATCCAAAACTTTGCCACCAGGGGAGAAACTGAGCTATTTTCAGCACTGAAAACCTTCCCTTAAATTTGCTTAGCTCCTTCAAGGAGCCTTTTCCTTGAAACAGCTGAGCTCTGCACAGCGCATGTGCGAGCTCTGCCCCTCCCTCTCCCCATTGATCTGAAGCAACCTTGCGGGGCAGACGTAAGTAAAGCCTGCTGGCTCCAATTCTCTTTATTCATGCCTGCCTTGCTCAAGGCTCTCTGGCTTACAGCCGGAGAGCCTTCACTTGATGCACAGGCAGCAACGGCGGCATACACTCCGCTTGCTGCTGCTCTCTTTTTCTTTTCGAGCCCCACCCACGCCTGAGACAAGACGCCGGGTAAGATTAAATCTTCCCTCCCGGCCTCACAAATTGTACGTAAAGCTTCTCTCACAGAAGCAGCCGCTTCTGCCATCGCGCTGCTCGCGACGTAATTAAAGAAGTTATGACAAAGCGCCTCAGACAAAATGTTTTACCTCTGACAACCAAAAACGAGCACCTACCTCTGCCCTCAACTGAGCTGAATTGTAGCAGACATCGGGTGTGTGGAGAATGTTCTAAAACAATTGAATCCAGACTAAGTTTAAAGAAGTGTTGAATCGGGATGGGCGTCGCCTGAGCAGCCCCATGGACTGAAATTGATTCCCCTGGCAGTGAGGCGCCAATTACTGACTACAGTCAAGCCGTCAGGACAACTTTGAAAAGTCTCTGTGGCAACTGGGATTTCTAACTAAAGATTTTTCGTCACATCGTATGGCAAATTGAACCGTCAGGCACTTAGAAGAGGTTTCAATTATTCCTCTACACACAGGGCGGACGCACATCGCACCGCTTTTAAGATTTCAACCTTGTGCAAGTCCTGAGGAGAATCCGTGAATTGGGTGGATTCGAAACGCGTTGGCTCTTGTGAGCTCGGGGGATTGTGTATATATTGTGCCTTAAGGAATGTAGTAATAATTTTTTCCTCTTGTGTAGGCAACATTGGTTTGAAGACATAACCCCCGGCCTCTTGGCCTAGGCAGGACAATTAACAACGTCTAGTTAAGAATCTAACGTCCGCTTGGTGCCTTATGTAAAAACTAGGACTGGTGTTGTACTCTCAATGTTAATGTTATTTCACACGATTGTCTAAGTTTGTTTCACCTGTCATTTTTGTCTTTGAATTTTTTCGTTTTTAAGTGGAATATAACACTGTGTATAAATGTGTTTTTGTAAGTGTGGTGTTCTGTAAATGGAAGGTTTCTTTTCTGAGACATGAAAAAATATTTATTTGCTTTGCTAATCTAAATAATTTAAAATAAGCTAAATAAAGCAATAAGAACCCTAGAATTGATGGTCTAGGGTATTCTTTTAAAGTGTGCAAACTAGTCCTTCTGGACATACTCTTTTCTCTTGTATTTACAGTGGTCCAGTCCAGGAGGTTTTAGGATCCGAGCCTTCTTTGTTCTCAATACAGGCAGCAACGGCGGCATACACTCCGCTTGCTGCTGCTCTCTTTTTCTTTTTGAGCCCCACCCACGCCTGAGACAAGACACCAGGTAAGATTAAATCTTCCCTCCCGGCCTCACAAATTGTACGTAAAGCTTCTCTCACAGAAGCAGCCGCTTCTGCCATCGCGCTGCTCGTGACGTAATTAAAGAAGTTATGACAAAGCGCCTCAGACAAAATGTTTTACCTCTGACAACCAAAAACGAGCACCTACCTCTGCCCTCAACTGACGACTAACTCAGCGTTCTAAAGCTGGCGCCCCAACCGACTCGCGCTAAAAATGCCAGCCAATCAGAACACTTACCTGTCCTTGGAATGTGCCATTAGCCCGAAGCTGCCCGGGGGTGGACATTCACGAATGCCACCCCCAGGAGCCCTCATTCTCCTCTGTGGTGTCATCATGGCCCCGGGCGCCGCACTAAACTGTGGGCATTAGCAACAGGGGCGCCATGCTTATTTCTTCTTGGTGTCAATGACCGTGCTGCCCATGCTTCAGAAATAATTCTTGCTTTCCCAGCCGCTTATGAACCTGCGGGTCCGGGGAGGGGAGAGGGATTTTACTCTCTGCTGGCTCCTTGCCCTTGAAGGGAACAGGAAAGGAGGGGGCGCGCGATAAACTTTCCCCAAGCTTAGGCCAACGCAGGCGAGCTCCTGTTGCAGCTTCGCGCAGTGAATAAAGGCTGGGGCAGGTGGAGGTTAACAATTTCAGCTCCATTCCTGCTGAATGCACGGGTCGCTACGGCAGTTCCTGCAGCATCGTGACACGCAGTATCCGAGGAAGTCTGACACTGGATGCCGGAGACGGTACTTCAGCCGTGGGGCATGCAGTGCTCAGGTAGAGGTGAGGTGGGGGCTCACGATACCACAGCAGCTCCTGCCCTGTCCAGGAAATGGCTTCAAGCCACAGCAGCTCGTGCAGTGTGTTCAGACAGGCAGGCTGTGAAATGCCACAACAGCCCCTAATGTGTCCAGGCGAGGTGTCGGGGGCACAGGGTAATGTCAAAGCAGATGCACCCTGGCAGAGCAGTCCCTGCAGGTCTGGCGCATGCAGTGTCCAGGTGGGGATATGGGGGGCACAGTGTCAAAGTGGTTTCTGCACTGTCAATCAAGGGGTCACAGTGCAACGTCAGGTACCATCCCCTGCAGCCTCGGCGCGTGTAGTGCGCAGTTAAGACACGGGGGACGCGGTACAAAAATAGTTACTGCAGTGTCTAGGCTGGGTGGGGGGAGAGGGGGTCACAGTGCAGTGCCCAAGCAGAGGGCACAGCGGTGCACCAGTACCTGCAGCTCCGGAAAATGCAGCATCGAAAGCAGGCGGCGCGCGGCTGTCACTCTGCCCTGCTCTCACACACTCTGGCGACTTCTTGTTTTTAAAGCTCTCCAGAAGGAACTCAACCCGAGAGTCGTTCCCTTCCCCTCCGAAAAGGGGTGGTGCCGCCGCCTGCGTTTTTCTCCCTTCATAACACGGCAGTGGCTGATAACAGGAGGGATCAAAACATCACCCTCATTACACCTAGACAGACCGCCTGCCCGGGAAACACAGAGGATCTCTACACGCAAAGGGGCGCCCCTTTTGTGATCCTGCATTTTATGACGGGGCAGCATTGCCTCAGCAGTGTGAAGCAATCTACGGGGCTTCTGGAAAATCAACAAAGAGCTTTCAGGGAGGGCGCTGCAGGCATGCCTGAACCTTAATACGCATGTCGCTTCCGGATAGAACATAGAGCCCCTTCGCTAATGTGCTGCATAGCTAAATACATATAAGGTCCCAAAGGCGATACCGATTGCATTGCAAATGCTTGTTATTATTAGAAGACCTACGTATAACTCCACTTTAACCTTAGTTTTTTTCAGAGAATGTGTGTGTATGTGTATACATGTATAACAAAGGTTAAAGTGGAGTTATACGTAGGTCTTCTATGGTTTTCAAATGGTAGTTCTTTTTTATTATTAGAAGACCTACGTATAACTCCACTTTAACCTTTGTTTTTTTCAGTGAATGTGTGGGTATGTGTATATATGTATAACAAAGATTAAAGTGGAGTTATACGTAGGTCTTCTAATAATAAAAAAGAACTACCATTTGAAAACCACATAAATTCACTAGTTATATGTAACTGACCTTAGTATAATTTGCACCGCCATGGATTTCACATGTCATCAGTGATGTAATATGTGAGGTCATAAGCATATATATACTTATATATATATATGAATATCAGATTTTACAACATGCAGTGCGAGGTAGAGGCATGCGCTGTAAAGCCCTGCATGGTATTACAACACGTTGTAAAGGTCAACGCGTTGTAATGCCCGCGGGGTAAAGGCCTACGTTACAATGTCTGCTATTCCTCCTTGGGGTTCACTGGAGATATATATGCTGTTTCACAAAATCTGGAATACCAGAATAAAAACCTAAACGTGGGGAAGAACAGGGTTTTCACTGAACATGTATGAAAATCCTCTTTCCAGAAAGAAAAATTATTTTCTAGAGTCCCCTCACCCACCAGGGTTTCCCCTAGGTGGCATGCTTCATCATTGGGGTCCTCTCAATCCGCTGCGGATTGAGGCGTGCTGCGACTTGTGGAACTACGTAGGAGCACTAAGTTGTGGAAAATGTGTAGTGCAGTGAAAGTGGAGTGGAAAAGCAAAAAGTTAAAAATACCTAATTAGTGGGCTAATATTTTATTCCTGCCCCTAGTTGGTATGACTAAAATCAGGGGTTAATAATAGGGAAAGTCTAACTATAATGAATATAGAGTCCCTAGTATTGGGTCGACATGTTTCGAGCTGTCCCCTCAAAGCTCTTCTTCAGGACCACACGAGGACCAGCCCCGTGCGTGCCACTCCTAAGCAAACCTATAATTAGGAATTAATGAGGTGCACACCTACTGTGTATACACCTAACACGTAATACATACGGTTAATCACTGACACGTAGTATCTGAGGAAATAAAGCAAAGAAAGGATTAAAAACGCGCCCGCCTCCCAGTCAGGCTGGTAGGTCCTTGACACATGCGGCGTCTTAACTTAATCAATGTACTCCTCTATAGTGGGTGGGTGTAATTAAAAGTAATAATTAGTGCGAACATCCAGCGTGGTAAGAAACTCACACTCGCGACGCCTGGTAATAAATAAGTGGTTGAATACATAACAAAAAGCACTCGTGTAGAGACACCATTTGACATACAACATATAACACTTAATTGTCAGCATATTAGTGACACATACTTTAGTTTAGGCAGAATATTACCTCATTATCTGCAGAGGTAGAGCGGCTTATAGTCACACTCTAAGGAAATAATGGGGACACAGAGTGGTGAGGAAAAAACCGGAGGGGAATTCTCCCGGTGTCTCACATTGATCTACAATGCGATATTGAAAACTCATTAGTTCCTAGGAAAGGAACTTAAGGAGAAAAGAGTTAGCAAGACTTACTTCGTCAAAGCGCACCTCTGGCAAATCACCTAATGGCACCCCCGGAGACCGCATCTTACCGTGCCTGTCTCCCGGAGTCCATTAAATACTGCCAGAACGGTCCAGTCATGATTGCCTTGGCAGCTAGACCGTAAACCTCCAAAATGGCCGCTCCATATGGCAATACCGGGGGCCATCTTGTGTGAGTGACTCAAATGCCTTTCGTTGAGACCTCCGAGTGGCATATTTCATAAATGAAATGGGAACTAAAGATATGAAACCAACCCAAAAGCGAAATACTCAAGGGTCTGGTTATTGAGTGCAAACAGAATGCTCGAAAAGAGAGGTCGGCTAGACTGGAGATATATATGCTGCCCAAGGGCAGCAGCAGAAGAAGGGAGGCAAGCGAAGCTTCAGCAGGACCTTAGTTTAGCCCCAGGCAGGAGGAAGTAGGCAGCATTGGGGCTCCAAACTCTTGGGCACACATCAGTAAGTTCAAGAAATGTTCTGTGAGCTGTATGGTGCCCGTAGATAATATAAATGCACATGAGGAGCTGGCAGCAGACCATTGTCCAGTTATTACAAATGCATCTTCACAATTCGATGGGGCCCTTCTAATCATTTTGTGGTAGCTCCTGAGCAGGCGCTCCAAGTGAATCTCCTGGTGCTAATCTGGGAGTAAACTACGTGGATTCCCTTGAAGAGCAGGTGTAAGAATTGCATGATGTTGCTGTGCTTTTTGAACAGCTGTGATGCCACACCTTGCAGGCTCCATTCACATTTTATATCAAATGTTTGCAAACATCCACAGGTAACTCTAACTTAGACATATGACTATTGTTTGAAATACCTTATCATAATGCATTCGTGCTAGTGCGGTGAAGGGGGATGCCAATGAAGGACGCCTGTCATTGTCTGCAAAAAGTATACATGCATGAAGGAGTCCCCAGTTCACTGAGCTTCTAGATCTACAATGTGAGGCCTGTACACAGCACCCTGAGGTGCACCCAGGCGTCTCGACTATATATACGCTGTCACCAGCCAGAGATTGGTTGACAGAGGTAAGGGACACACTGTGTAAAGATGTTGGGGTAACCATGAGGCACCAAATCAGCAGTTTGGGGAGCCCCTCAATCTGTCACGGAAAATGAAAAGCACAAGGGACTTCAGGAACTAATTTAAAATGACGGGAGGGGCAACTACACCCTTTTGTTTTGGACATTCATCTCTCGAGGAAAAGAGGGTAAGATGTGAGTTTGGCAAATGAGGTACATCCGCCATTCCGCCTTAAAGACAGCAGACGTCCCATTTGCCCTATTTAAGCAGCTGTGCACACCTTTTAAAGTTGTATTTAAAGTCATTATTGGAGCAACTGTACACACTTTACAGGGCAGAAGAGACTTCCGCCACGTTTAGCCGGATGTCCCACATCCACCACATTCTAAATGAGGCCCAGAGACACCTGCTCTGTGTTCTGGCCTCCAATGGGAGCCAGTGATAGGCCCCCATTAACAGAGTAAACAGCAGAGAAATGACTCCGACATTGAGCCAATCTCCACTCTGATGCTTCAAAGTATATAACAGTTGCGGTTAAGTGTGAAAACAGAATTACAGTTAATCATAGGACTACGAACTTAAAGAATGTTTGTTTATTTGTTTTTTGTTTTAAAAAAAAATATTTTTATTGATTTTACAGCATTTAAAGTCACATACATTGATTGGGCAACAGTTCGGCTAGATACATAAAGCATTAAGTCGTAAGGGAGAGTACATCAGGTTCACTCACGGTACCTCCAGAGGCTGCGCTCTAGTGCGTTGCAGTTCCATTTCCACCGTCGGGGAAAGACATAGGTCTCCTCGATACACATTCCACTTGCCCCATTTTTTGTCCCACTTCTTTGGACACCCTCTGGACTTAAACACCTCCTTTTCAGCAATCATGCATTTATCAAATTCCTTAGCCCACACTCTATGAGAAGGTCTGTCGGCCACCCCCCAGTGCTTCGCATCTCCCGCTTCACCAGTGTGTAGCCCAACGTGGTTAATTGTTGTTCCGCTTCCGTGAGGTCAGTTTGTTCCCACACATTAAGAAGGCCCAATCGTGGTGTAAGGGTTAGTACTTTTCCTAGTGTATCTTGGATATGTGTCGTGGCCCTCTCCCATCTGGGTCGTATGTTTGGGCAGTCCCAAATTGTATGATAGAAGGTTGCGTCTTGATGACAGCCACGAAGACATAGCGTATCAGATCTTGAGCCTATCTTCGCTAACGTAACCCCTGTGGGATAGGACCTGTGTAGGATTTTAAGTTGAATTAATCGGAAACGAAGGGTGATGGCCGCCTCTCTTGGGGACATCAGCGCCGCTTGCCAGTCTTTATCATCAATGGGCCCTAGGTCTATCTGCCATTTCTCTCTGGGTTTGTGGAACGTGTCTGGCAGGTTGTTGCACAGTTTTCTGTAGGTTAGTGATATGGCTTTATTGAGCAGTGGCCCATCTAACAGCCGATCCTCCAAAGGGGACGACTCTGGTATCTCGCTCAAGTCTGGAAGAGCTGTGGTGAGGGCATGTCGAATCTGCAAATATCTAAATATCTCCCCTTGAGCCATATCATATTTCTCCCTCAATTCCCCAAATTTCAGGATTGTGCCCTTCTTCACCAGGTCTCCTATAGTGGAGATTCCGATGGTGTCCCACTTATCAAACCCAGGTTGATTGCATAATAGTCCGAGTCACTGGGTAAACCACAGTGGCGTGGCTTGGGTCAGCTCACTCACCCATCCTAAGCGGCTGGTCGCCTGGTGCCATATTGCTACTGTATGGGCCGTGGGGACGAAGTACCTCCCTCTCCAGGCCTTCGTGTATAGCGCCCCCATGTATCCCTCTCTGCCCATTTCATATCTGTCCAACATGTAGGCCGGGTCAAGTGGGGAGCGATATACCCAATGGTTCACCACCATTAGCTGTGAAGCCCAATAATAGAGTCTTATGTCCGTGAGGGCAATTCCCCGTCATACCATCCCTTAGTTAACGTACTCATTGCTATACGAGGGGATCTGCCGTTCCACAGTAGTGTCCTGACCTCACTCTCCACACCCGAGAAATAGGCATCCGGGACCTTATTTGGACAATTTTGAAGGATATAGAGGAAGCGTGGAAGGGCCAACATCTTAAATAGGGCAGCACGGCCCACCAGAGAGAGGGGCAAAGATCTCCAGTGCTTGACATCGTTTTGCAACCAGTTCAAGGGAGCGGCTAGGTTTCGATCATAGAAGAGTTGGGGGTCCGGAGTTACGAAGACTCCGAGGTACCGATAGCCTTCAAGGGCCACCTCTACTCTGCAGCCCGGGGGAAGCCTGGGAACCAGGCCCCGAAGGACAAAAAGTACCGACTTGCTCCAGTTGATCGCGTATCCGGAGTATTTCCCGAAGTTCGTGAATATATTTAAAACACTGTGTATGGACTTATATGGGGAAGCGAGATATAGCAGGATATCGTCGGCGTATAGTGATATTCGGTCTTCATGCCCTTCCGCCCATTTCAACCCTCTCAGCCTAACATCACTTCTCACCCAGGAGGCCAGTGGTTCCAACATCAGGGAGAAGATTAGGGGGGACAAGGGACAACCCTGTCTAGTGCCTCTTGTTAGTGAGAATATTCGTGATGTATGGTTATTTACCCGCACTTGTCCCCGCAGGCCCGTGTACAACAGCCTTACCCAGCCCAGAAATTTCGGGCCGAAGCCCAGGCGTTTCAGGACTTCAAACAGATACGGCCATTTGATAGAGTCAAACGCCATTGAGGCGTCTAGGGATAACACCACTGCGTCTTCTTCTATATACTTGCGGCGTGCGAGAACGTTGTGGAGGCGCCGGATATTTAGTGCCGTATTCCTCCCCGGCATAAAGCCAGACTGGTCAGGATGGACCAATGACAAAATTACCGAGACCAAGCGTGAGGCCAGCAATTTCGCAAGGATTTTCGCTTCGGCGTTGATTAAAGAAATCGGCCGGTAAGAGCCGCAGTCTTCGGCGGGTTTCCCCGGCTTACGGATAACTACTATCGATGCTAGTCGCTGGTCTTCTGGCAGAATCCCCGTCTCATAGCTTTCGTCATACATGGCCCGCAGGTGGGGCACGGCTTGGGAGGCGACCGGCTTCAGAAATTCTATAGGTATCCCGTTTGGTCCCATCGCCTTCCCTGACTGGATACTGTTGATGGCCTTACGAATTTCGTCATCAGTGAGCTCCTCGTCTAGAAAGTCTTGGTCAGTCTCTGATAGTGTAGGCAAATTAATATCTGCTAGCAGTTAGCGGGAGTTCTCTGCCGAGTATGCGGTTGAGGGGGTGTAGATTTGTTCTAAGTGGTCAGCAAATGCGTCCGCTATGTCCTGTGGGTTTGAGATCTGCGTCCCGTCCTTGAGGGTCAGCCTGGGTACCCATCTCTCCCCTTGTTAATTCTTCTCTAACCAGACTAGCAATTTGCCCGCCCTATCCCCCAAGTCATAAAGCTTGTGTTGAGCATGGAGTAGTTTGGTCCTCATATGTTCCCTGACTGCAATGCTGTATTCTGACTGTTTGATCGTTAGGCGATGTGTAACTGCCTCTGAGGGAGCATTGATACTTTCTTCCTCCAGCTGTTGGAGTTTGCTTTCCAATTGCATAATCTGTTGCTGTCGTTTTTTTCGATATCCCACTTTCAGCGCCAGTGCCTGTCCCTTCAGTACCGCCTTAAAGGCTTCCCATATGGTCTGCGCTGAGTCTACTGACCCAACGTTTTCTTTAAAGTAGTTAACGGTCTGTGTGAGTAGCTCCGCTTTTATATCTGGGATTTTAAGCAACCATGGACTGAGGACTATGGTGGCCCGCGGACGGTGGCTGAAGAATGTGAGTTCAACCCACACCGGGGAGTCGTCTGAGATACCCCTCGGCAGAGCGCGGGGCTTTCGGAAGTGGCCAATTGTTGCTGAGTGTGTTAAGAAATAGTCGATGCGGGATGTGCTCTTGTGTGCATTTGAATAATAGGTGTACTGGGTGCTGTCTGGCTGTAACGATCACCATACATCAGTTAAGTAAAAAAAAAAAAAATTTAAAATGTAAGTCCGTTTTTATATAGCGCAGCTACTCACCCTTACGGGTCTCAAGGCGCTGGGGGCCGTAGTGGAAATTAAGTGAGCTATTGCCCAGAGTCACATGGTGCTGAGCTGAGCTGCCGCCGGAGATCGAACCGTGAACCCTGTGCTCCGAAGTCAGCTGCCCTGGCCGCTGCACCACATAGCCCATAGCTGTGGTGAACTCCTCCATGCGTGTATGGAGCCGTGTCGATGGTCGTGGTGGATTTCTATCCCTGTGGTTGTCCATTGTCATGTTAAAGTCACCCCCCAAGATCAGGGTGCCCATGGGGAGGTCTGTTATTAAGTTCCCCAGGTCTACGAGTGCTTCTTTACCTTGTGCCGGTGGGAGGTATACGGAGACCACATTGAGTGCTTTCCCCTCCCATTGTGCCTCTAGAACCGCAAACCTACCCCGTGGATCCGCCCAAGTGCGCGTCGGCACGAGTGCTAGATTCTTTTTAACTAGGATGCCTGTCCCTCGGGATCCTGAAGTGTATTTTTCATGTATCAGGAGCTTATATCCCACTGTGTAAGGGCTTTGCATTTGTTACCTACTAAATGTGTCTCCTGCAGCAATACTATGTCCGGGGCCTGTCTTTTAAGATAGTGCTGCACTATTCCCCGTTTGATTTTGTCCCCCATCCCGTTCACGTTCCAGATAAGCACGGAGAGTGATGTTTCTATCCTAGCCTCCGTCATATTTGAAGTTGGTAAATAAAGAGGACCACTCCAAGCTGCCCCAGGGCTCGTCTCTCGTGCCGTTCTGTCCTGACCTCCCATATATGCATTTGTTCAGACAGTTTGGCATACAAACAACAGTGAGATCTGTGACTTTCCTCCCTTCAAGGCTAATAGCAAAAGCCGAGATTAAATATGACTTTTTACACTTTGTGACTTGCGAACTCAAATAAACCTGTATCCCCAATCCCCCCTCCCTCAACTCCCGTGCCTCCCCCCTCCCTGCCCCCCTGCCAGTGGATTTCGAACTACCCACACCCCAACAAGGCAGAGTGCCCATTACCCCCCCCAAAATACTAGTAGGTGCTGGCAGTCAGCCCTCCCTCCCCCGCCCTAAGCTAACATCACTTAATGCTTCATTGTATTAGAGGGTGCGCATCCGGCCCCCTTTATGTCAGAGCTCGTTCCTTTATGACACAACCATGTTCAGGCAGACGGCATACACCCCAAATCACTGAACGCTCAAACCCTTTCGTTAAGAGGATGTTCCTGGGAGCCCCCCCTATTCGCACCGCCCTTCTAAGTCAATTATCTGCGACCAGTGTGTCTCTGCCCCAGTTCGGGAAGCCTTCTTTTCAACTCCGCGTTGTCTCTCCCGTCCCCATCTGGGATGGATCCTCGCCCGGCTCAGTCCCCTGGGTGGATCTGTTCGATCTGTGTCCGCCATTGCGTTCTCTCCGTGGTTTTTCAACTCTGCGCCATCCCTCCAGCCAGTCCCAAGCGTCGTCCAGTGAGGAGAAGAACCACGTCTTACCCCCTGATTCTATGCGAAGCTTCGCTGGGAAGAGCATGGCGTATTTCACCTCCCTGTCCCGCAGCTCCCTCTTCATTGCCAGAAAGCTGCGACGCTGGGCTTGAACTTTGGCGGTGAAGTCAGGGAAGAACGTGACCACACTGTTTTCCAGTTTGAGCGGAGGATTGGCCCGTGCCGTCTGAAGTATCACATCTCGGTCTCTATAGTTAAAGACACGGGTGATGAACGATCGTGGGGGAGCCCCTGGTTTCGGTCGCCCACCCGGGACACGATGGGCCCTCTCAATGGAAAAGTAGCTCGAAAGCCTTTTAGGCTGTAGGTGCTTCAGGATCAAATCCTCTACAAAGAGGTCCGCCGCTGGCCCCTCCGCTCGCTCCGGCACACCAAGGATGCCTATGTTGTTCCTGCGTGCTCTGCCTTCATACTCATCCAGTTGTTTTTCCATCGCGGTGTGTTGTTCTTGATGTGTGCACACTTGCTGTTGAAGCTGGGAAGTGTCTTTCCGCAGTTCAGCGGTGGTATCTACCAGTTCTTTCACTTTGGTGTCCATTTTACGAAGATCCGCTCTGATGAGGGACACTTCTATGTTCACCGAGTCAATGCGGGCCTCCAGGGAGGTACGTACCCCGGTGATTGCTTCCATTATGTCCTGGAGCGTAAGGTCTTGTTGCGGTTGGGGGTTGTTTTGCTTATCTGGGGCTTCCAGTTGTGTCGTGTCCTGCCCCTCCCCCGCTTTATTCCAGGCGAACTTGGCCAATTTGTGTTGGGCCGGTGTTTTGGGCCCCCGTCCGCTCGCCATTTCCTGGCTTTACTGTGACGACTCGTGTATGCCCTTCGAGACCAGTCCCGGTGGTCCCCGCTGCCTGCCCAGTGGGAATGTCTGTCCCACTAGCGGCCTCTCGGGTTTCCCGGAGTCTGGTCCCCGGCATTCCTGTCACTCCTCAACCACCGGCCCTGCTCCCGCACACTGGCCTCTTCAGATAGAGAGTTGCGCCCTTGTGTGCCCGGGTACCTGTCTGCTGCTCCAGCTGCTAGTATGTCTCTTATGGAAAGCTTGTATTCCCGGAGGAGTGGGGTCCACCGAGCTAATTCCCCCCTCACACTACGAACGTAGTTTCCTCAATTAGTTTTAGGCTGCTGGCAAAGCTCTCCTGTCCCTCAAGCGCTGGATCAGCCCCAGGCACTAACCAGCGCCTTCCTGCGGGGTTCCGGTCTCTGTGTGCCCGATGGCGCGCTGTGGCTACCGCTCTCTGTGAGGCCTTTCACCAGCACCGGAGGATCTCCGCCCAGGTTTCAGCTCCCGCAGACTGCCTCAGTGCCGCCCGCCCCCAGGCGCTCACGGACTGTGTTGCTGCTTGTTCCCGCCCGGACTAGGGACGACTGTGTGGCCGCCCGGGGCGTTTCAGGGGTCCGTGCGCAGAGCGCCAGCTCGGCGGGCCCAGCAGGCATCCAGCGCCGGGGTCTCGATTTCTGCCCTACGCGGCTCCCGTCCCCTCCTACGCCGCTGTGGTTCTTCGTCCACGTTGCCGGAGAGCCCAGGAGTCAGTCCACGATTCACTCCCCGTCCCGATGACAGTACCTTCACTCTCCTGGAGGTCTGGGGAAGTCGGCCAGTTGCGGTAGGGATCTCGGAGCCGCTTCCACTGTTCATTCGATCGCTGCCATTTTCCGCTGCATGACTGCCGCGTCCGCCTGATTCTGCCTCTGCTCCCCTTTGCGCGGGCCACTTTCACGCCGCGTTTGCTGCCGATGTGATCAGGGGCCGGTGACCCACCTCTGTGCGGAATTTGTGCAGCTTAGGCAAACGGATAAGTGCAGGATTTGTGGCGAGGGCTCCGGAGCCTCGCTAGTGAGCAGCCATTCTTCTCGGCTGCTAGCCACGCCCCCTGTTTATTTGTTTTTAAACAAACACAGAGGTTCTTGTGATCTAAAAATATATCAATGCAGACTGTAACATTTTTGCACATGCTTCCTTCTGTCAGGTTATATAAGGAACCGAGGACTTTAAGTTGATTGTATATAGAACACGATCTTTTAATATTGAATGATGAGTGATATTGTTCAATTGGCTGCACATGGGTGGAATGTATTATAAGAAAGACGATATTTTATGCACATTAGTTGAGAATGTAATGTTTTAGGACTATGGATTACAATAGCGACATCCTGTATGCGCTGTATTATGCAAAAATATGCTCAATCTAGAAATCCTTTTTCTGCCACATTCCCCTAATAGGTCTCTCTAGCATGAGAAACCACAACTCCAAGAATGCACCAATAAGAAATGATCATTTGTTAATGAGAACACAGTGAGCCATATAGGGATCCCTCCCATCACTGGTGTTCACAAGACTGACCCCTTCCAAGCCAAACTGTTGGACGTTCTTTTGTTTGTTTTGTCTTTGTCTCAGCAAGGTGGTGCAGCGGGCACAATAAAAGTTTACTTGTTGGTACGTTCGGCCTTTCTACATTTGCCAGACCCACCATTATTGTTTAAATCACCCGTTGTTATGAGATTTATTAAAGATTTGGTCTACTTTTTCCCTTCCATACCAGTTGTGATGCCACAGTGGGACCTTGACTTGGTCTTGACGTTTCTCATGTATACACCCTTTGAACTCCTGCATAGATGTTCGATTTTGACCTTAAAGATCATCTTCCTCATTGCTATTTTAAGTGAACTTGAGATAATTTCAGTGCAACCGCCCTACACCTCCATCTTTCCGGCAAATTGGTGCTGAGGACACGGGCAGCCTTTTTTCCGAAAGTCATGACTGCCTTCTACGTTGGGCAATCCATCACTCTACCAGCATTCTTTACTCCCTCTCACCCTTTGGTAGAGGAGAGAAGGCTCCATTGGACCCCAGAAGAGATTTGAGATTCTCCATTGATCATACTAAGGACCATCGAGTGGATGATTAACTCTTTGTGGACTAAAGAGGTTTGAGCCTTTCTGTAGTGCAGATTTGTCACAACCCTCCCACCTCCCTGTTATGTGGAGTGTCCACTTTTTAACATCCAAAAAGGTCCCAAGTTAGTACTCAGCACACTGTTAACAATTGTTTATGCTGCAGATCTGAGAACATGGAAAGGGTAAAAGATAAGAAACTGACATCAGCGTGCAGGGGTGGCATTTATATGTGGCTCTGCTCCATCAATTCTGGGGATGTGTGGTGTCAGGATGGAGCCACACAATATCACCTAGAGGCACACAGGAGCATTGCTGTGGGGAAGATTTCCAGATCTAGCCTGGCACCTGGTGAATTTTCTAAGGTGAAGAATATGTGGCTAGATGAAGCACCCACCAGAAACATCATAACCTTTTTTTTCTTTCTTATCTCTTTAATTGACTCTTACTGGCCGACTCTTGCTCTGTTCTCTTTCTTTTTACTCCCACTCATTTAATGTTACCCAGCTTCATTCTACATATCATCTCCATGAATGTAATTTATAGAGCTTCGAATGTTCTGTCTTGTGACCGCTGTGAATGCCTTCACAACCCTCAACACACTCTCTTGGCAAATACGCCTTTCTCCAAGTTTCTAGTTCCTATAAGAGCAGTGATATGTGCACCTTTTTGTGCCATGTCAATCTAGCAAAAACTAAAAGGAATCAATTAATCAAATGGGCATTTTTTTCATTTGGCATAAACATTTTTGCTGTGCATTCAATGTTTCTGTTGGGCACATAAATATAGTAGTTGCTGTGGATGACTATTGTTCCTGGACAGTGTGGCAGACCTTAAATGATTGTATCATGACATTATCTCTCATTCCCGATTGGTTCTGAAATCTGTGGCACTTTATCCAATTTAGAAACCTGTGCTTTAAAACGCATTGTTCAGTCACATTTTTCAAGAGAACCTCCCTCAGAGCAGGTTTTGGGAAATGATTGGATTTCTCACAAAGTCACCTTTCTTCTTGACTCTCAGGGCTGTTTACAACTAGAATGCCACTCTCCTCACGTTCTCAGAAGTCTGTCTACTTACATGTCTCCTGGTTCTTGTCCCCCATGCTCATTTCTTTTATCTGCCTTCTTGACAACTCTCTTCCTCAATATTCCTTGCTGATCCTTCACCCCGCTCCTGCTTGCCCTTTTTTCCCACTCTCTTCCCTCATGCCTGACAATGCTCTCTTGGTGAAGTAGCTTCCTTGCCAGTTCCATTGATCCTCATTACAACTCTTGGGTTCGCCTCTCCTCATGAATCCATTTCAACAACCGTTTGACCACTTGAGTTTCTTGATTCAATTTGCCCCTTGGCTTCCCGTTCTCATCTTGCTCTCTCGCCAAGGCCTCCGCTGATGTACCTTGTCTGAATCACAGCCCACTGTATCATTGTTTGCTCTCCTTCCTCAACCACTGTCACCTGATCAAGGCCTTTTCTGATTTCTTCTCTCATGGCTGATGCTGCATCTGCTCCATTCCTTGTCGAAAATCACTCTTGGGATGCTTGTCTGGAGTCCATGCTCTCTCACAGACCCTGCAAAGACATAAGGAAGTCTGCCATCCTTACTTCTGCAGAGGACAAGGGCCATCATACACCACCAACCAGCATATGGAGTATATTTTTCTATACTTATTAGATTGTTCTTGTACTGGACTTAAGGAAAACATCACAATGCTCCTTACGATATGGTGTACAGGTAAGGTTACAAAACATGCCTGCTCCCTCTGCATTAAAACCATCCTATGCTACCTGCCTTGTGATTGCATACATTACTTTCTAGTTATCTCTTTTTGTACAGGGGCTTTGTATGCCTCATTTGATCTGTGAATATCAGACTATCGTTTTTTTACGGTTTCTCTATTGTGATTGCTCATTTGCTCAGTTTTTTTACGGTTATCAATTCCTACCTGGCTAGTCATTGGAGATCATTTTATTCCCTCTCTATTTCATTCTGTCCTTTCAGGAGGTTTTATTTTTCATTATCTCATTGCTTCCTGTCCTTATAGGAGTTCTCGTTATGTGTTGTTTTTCTCCAGTGTTTCCCCTTTCTCTTTAAATTTTCAATCAGCCTCACAACTTCTGTAGGTTTCAAAAACCTATACAGGTTCCCCTTCTAGGTTGCAGGTTAAGTAAGGGCCAATTTTTAGTTCTAGCCCCTCTGTCTCAATCGGAAAAGATCTTTCTTCCGCTGGTATTCAGTGGTCTGTATTGGTAGATCTGTGCCAGGAGTGTGATGCATCCCCCACTCTGGAAGCTTGAGCAGGGGTAGCCAATGGGCAGTTCATATAACTTAAAACATCAAAATGTTTGTTTATAGTCCCTTTGACTTTGATCGGAGACTACTAGTTTCCAAACAGAAGCTCATAAAAACCACTGGAAGACGAAAGTATGTTGGAGCAGGGGGCGAGGAAACAAATTGACCTAAAGGAGCATGAAAGGGAGGAAGGGCTGGGAGAAGGGTTGACTGATGGAAGAGGGAGTGAGGGATGGGTGGCCGGGTGTGAGATGGGTGGAGAGGGTGATGGATGGATGCAGAGTTGAATGGATGGGAAGTAGGGCGAGGGTTGGATGAGGGAAAGGAGGATAGATGATGGATGGAAAGAATGATGAATAGATGGAAAGAAGAGTGAATGGATGAGAAGAAGAGCGGATGGAAAAGTGGGTGATAAGAAGGGCAGATGAATGATTAAAAAAGGAAGGAAAGAAAGATAGAGGGATGAAAGGAAGGAGTGGATATATGGATGGTGGAGAGGGCATGGATGGATGGAAGAAAGAATGCACAGAAGTAAGTACGGTAGGATGAGAGGACGATAACTGGATGAAAAAGACCAACAGAAGGATGAAAAGAAGGAAGGAATGATGGATGGATTAATGGTAGGGTTGATGAATACAAGGACAGGAGAAGGCTGGAGAGAAGTAAGGAAAGAAAGATAGTAATAGACAGAAACGATGACAAATTGAAGGAAGGAATGAATGAAAAAGGACTAAAAGTAGGATGGAGAGATAAAAGGAAATTTCATAATTTCCTCAGAGGGATAAATGCTCTGAACAACTGCCGGACTTGCTCGTTTCATTCACTTACTGTTATTTAGGATATGGTTCAAAGTGGGGGGTGTTTTATTTATCAGGCTACTCCCATGGCCTGCACCATATTTTTATTTTATTGTTTATTTTGCATGATTTGCAATTTTCGGTGTTAAGTTCAAATAGTAACTTTATATTTTATTTGCAGGGCAGCTGTGAGTATTTTTTCTACTTTTATTTCTATTTCCTTCACTTCCTCTGCTGATTCTGACATCACTGCTCGCTGTTGGTTGGTTTTGACTTGCAGCATGAAATCCCCCACTGTACTGGAGCTGCCATCCATCGAGGGGCACTCACTGCCACCAGCTGCCACACTCAGGGCCATCTCAAAGGCGAGGGAAAGAGAGCCCCTAGTCCTGCTGACTGTATTCAGGGCCCTACAGTCCTTTAGCAAAATTTGAGAGATTTTTAGGTCTCACCTATGCAGCGCGCATGCACTGCATAGGCAAAAAGACCTTTTGCCATCAATTCGGCTTTTCAGCCTAAAACGTGCACGCGTTCCATTGCCTTCAATGGCAATGCGTGCGTGTTTGGCGATTCACTTGCGGGAGCGAGCGGCGCCATATGGTAGCAATTATCGCTCCTGGCGTCGCTCGCTCCCGCAAGTGAATCGTGCAGGCTCCCTCCTCTCCCCCCTCCCCCTGCTGTTTTACAGTGCTCCTGTGTTTGTTTTCTTCTAACCACAGCCATAACATTAACTTGCATGTGAATTGTTTTATTGAACAGCGTATGCCACAGTAGTGCGAAGATCGTACACAGGCGTCATGTCCATTCTCCTTCAATGATTGTGCCCTGGTCACATCAGATCCCCACCTCCTGAAATTACAGAGAGGCCCCAGTAATTCAATTTCCATAGTGCAGTGAATCTGCTGGTCGGGCCCACTTTGGACTGTCTGCTCTGTATCCTGCTATGTGCAGATTGGCTCTGAACTGAAAAGGCCTGTTTTTTTACTTTATTTTCACCAGTTAGGGTCAATGTGAGAAAACGTTGTGGCATTACCACCAGAGTGCTGACTTTTGAACTGGAGAACCAGATTTAAGTCCCGGCGTTGGCGCAACATCCTGTGATTCTGGGCAAATAAATTATTCTCCCTTTGCCAAAACATTTTTTTTTTTTTAAATAACCTTTTGTAATGTAACTTGTGCTCCTGTAAAGCGCTCCAGGGCCCATGGGCCGAGTTTGCAATATAAAAAGCTGCATGCACTCACTGCCTAATTGTAGGCAATGACATTGGGAAAAACGTTTTCTTTTCATTCGGTATGGATGGACGTTGGACGCATTTCATACTGCGATAAAGAATACAATGTAATAATTTCACACGTTATTCCCCTTTCTACAAAGGGACATTACATTTTTTCCGCATTCTCACACAGTAAAATATTTGTTTCTGGTTTTTTCTGATCTGAGAGGCACAGGGTGTGAACTGCGTATGCGACATCAAGAGAAGATAGCACAGAATGTATTTTACTGTCAAAAGTGGAGGTATACGTACCTCTCTGAGATGCACAGAGAGGTGTGTTTTCAATTAGAAATCGTGTATAACAAAAGGAGAGACAGCCTACAAAACCGGCTTTCTGGCTCCATGAACCAAATGTTCTTTTTTTCTCACTATCCTCAATGTCTCAGCCTGATATGTATTCACAAGGAGGTAAGAACTACATTTTTGTGAGGGAGATACCAAACACACACTCTCTTGCCTGCTGTAAACATCCCTGGAGAGGAAGTCAAGCATGTTTGAGAAGTCAGGAATTCCTCCAAATATTTGGCAGTTTTTCTACTATGAAAACGAACTTTATTACCAAAACTAAGCCCACTAAGGAAAAACGCTTGCTCTTCCAGATTGCAACACTACAGGGAGGCATTACATAAAATCTATAACTTTTTTAGATGGGTCTGGTGGGTTCTTGGTTTCCCTTGCACCAAACAAAGATTTTTAGCTGACTGGATTGGCGCCTCACTGGTGCAGCAGACTTCGAGCAGCATCTACATGCACTCAAAAATCTTCAGTGCTGCAGCTCTTGCCATCTCTTAACTCCTCTCACATTAGTGAAATGCCCAGACCATAAACCCCAGACTTCACCGGGGGTGCAGACTGAATGAAACACCCAGGCTTCTGCAAGTGAAAACGTGTACGCAGGCAGCTTTTGTTACATGCCGTCTATGTTTTCGGTAGTACACACAACTAGGGGAAAGCACTTAACAAAAACCCGTTTTTGCAATGACCTTACTAATAAGATTTGATTAAGTGATTTTCTCAGAATCACAGGATGTTGTTGAGGCAACAGCTGAGACTCAAACCCTTTGTTCCTCGGTCCTGAAGTAGGCTTTTCTGTCCAATGACCACTGCACCGCATCTTTTCTTCCCCCTGCCCACCTACTTCTCCACTCAAATTAAGCATAAAAGCAGGAGCTTTCTCTGAGACATTTCCAACAGCGCAGCGTCCAGCAGGTTAACTGGGGTCACAATAAGCAAAGCTAGGGCTGGGTGTAAGTGAAACCAGCGAACAAGCAACATCAAAGAGAAGCTGCATAACTTTAGCCATAACTAGTTTTGCATTGCCATTGATTATTTTAAGGTTGTAACTAGTGATTGAGTTTACGTTTTTTTTTAAAAGACTGCTGCTGTGGCACTGCACTCTACGCCAATCCACTCTTCTCTTTACCACTCCACTCTATACCACTTCACTCCACTCTAAAACAATCTACTCTATCCACTACACTCTATACTACACCACTCCAAACCACTCTTTTACAATCTGTACCACTCCACTCCACTGTACTCCATTCCACTGCAATATACGCAGCGCCACTCTGTGCCACTATACACAACCTTACTCTACACCACTGCGCTCTACATCACATAATTACTATACATGTATTTCCACTGCACACCATGCCACATATTTACACAAATCCTCTTCACACCACACAATTCCACGCCACACAATTACACAACTGGCAATTCCAATCCAACCCACGTAATTCCACACAAACCATATACATCCACTCCATAACACAAGGGTAAAAGACATTGCCATTTACAACAGCAATAGCTCTAACTAAAAAAACAAGCATTGGCATAGCCAATAGGTCTCGCTTTTGGGACCTTATAAGTATTTAGTTATGCAGCACAATATCCTTGGTGCAACAACATCAACTGTTGCATGGCTAAACACTTATAAGGTCCCAAAGGCGAGACCTATTGGCTATGCCAATGCTTGTTTTTATTGAAAACAAGCCTGCCGTCTTTATGATTAAGTATATTAAAGACAGCTTGCGTAGACATAATACTAAATGGCGACAGATGCCATGTTTTCGCTTTCCCTTGGAGTACTTTTTCTTTTTGATACTTAAAAAGAGGGGCTAGCACCTGATAAATATGGAAGAAGTGTCAAGAGGATCCGCATTAAAGTTTTACCCCAAGCCTCGTAAAAACTTTTGAAAAGCCCGGCCTCATTTGGAGCAGTGTGGGCTGCAGGGAAGGATGAATTAATGCAGGCGGAACGCATTGGCGTCAAGAAACAAGGATGGCAGAGGCATGAGTGCACGGTGGAGCGAGTCAAGGGCTGCATAGCAAGAGAAAGGGGACTATAGCAATATCCCCACAGCCTCTTTTCTGACACCAGTTCTCATGCGCGCCAGATTTCATTTCAGTATAGTACGGTTTTGATTGACACGTCAGAGGAAGGGGGATGCTTAGGTCACGAGGTACCATACGTGTATTATATTTACAAAATGTGTCAGAGAACTGTAAAACAGGTTGCAGTTCTGCCGATGAACAGCTGGACTCTGCATGCAGCATCATAAGTATAAAGCCATGAACTAGGTGGCGTCACATATGTAGCTTCTTAATTGTCTACATCCACTTACTCCAAAATAGTTTTGCCTGCCCTGTGAGTCCTGTCACCCCCACTCTACTCCACACACAAGCGTCTTTCTCTTGGGTCCATGCATTCTCCTGATTGCCCGGTGCCCGGAATTGCCAGTCCGGCCCTGTTCTCCTCCATTGACACCAGCATTTGTTCCTCCGCAGTTTTATTTGCATTTTAATTCTTGTCATTGCCAGATCCGTTTCACAGTTTTTTTAGTTGTCTCTGGTTCTTTTAATTTCCGTGTTAAGGTCTTGAAGAAGAGCTGTACTATCCTGTAAGAGAGCAGTAGACATTTGAGGTCTCAATCAATCAATCAGGGTTCTTGTAAAGCGTGACTAATCACCCGTAAGGGGTGCAAGGGGGGGATTTCTGCTGTTCAGTAGAAGAGCCAGGTCTTGAGGTCCTTTCTGAATTGAGGCAGTGATGGTGATTGTCTGAGATGCAGAAGTAGGGAGTTCCAGGTCCTCGCAGCAAGGTAGGAGAAGGGTCTTCCTTCAGCCGATGTCTTGCGTATCCGTGGGATAGTGGCCAGGGCCTAATGGGTGGAGCAGAGATGTCTGGTCGGTGTGTATAAGGAGAGGCAGTGGTTGAGGTATTCGGGTCCAGTGTTGTGGAGAGCTTTGTAGGTGTGCGTGAGGAGCTTGAAGGTGATTCTTTTGTTGACCGGAAGCCAGTGGAGGTCTCTCAGGTGACTGGAGATGTGGCCTCCACGGGGGATGTCCAGGGTAAGTCTGGCGAGGCGTTCTGAATGCACTGCAATTTCTTTTGCCGTTTTTGGGGTCGTGCCGCCTTAGAGTGTGTTGCAGTAGTCGAGCTTTCTGCTGAGGAGCACCTGGGTGACCGTTCTCCTGGACTCGGTGGGGATTCATTTGAAGATCTTTCGGAACAGGCGGAGCTTGTGGAAGCAGGAGGACGAGATGGCGTTGATTTGGCGGTTCATAGAGAGTGAGGAGTCGAGGATGATGCTGAGGTTTCATGCATGGTTGGTGGGTATGGGGGGGGGGGCTCTGAGTGCTGCTGGCCACCAGGAGTAGTCCCAAGCGGAGGGAGTGGAACTCAGGATTAGGACTTGGGGTTTTATAGGAGTTGAGTTTGAGGCACCTCTCCTTAGTCCAGGCGGCTACTGCCTTCATCCCGTCGTGGAAGTTGCTCTTAGCGGCTGCAGGGTAATCGGTGAGGGACAGAATCGGCTGAGTGTTGTTGGTGTAGGAGACGATGTTGAGTCTGTGGTTTCTGACAATGGCTGCAAGTGGGGCCATGTAGATGTTGCAGATGATGTTTCTCAGAGAGGAGCCCTGGGGAGCTCCGCAGCTGATCTCAGTGGCATCTAAGGAGAACGGTGGGAGCCTGACTCTCTGGGTCCGGCTGGTGAGAAAGGAGCAGATCCATTCTAGTGCTTTGCCTGGATGCCGGCGTCGTGGAGTCTTGTGCAGAGGGTGTAGTGGGAGACGGTGTCGAAGGCAGCAGAGAGGTCCAGTACAATGAGGGCAGAGGTTTCGCATTGGTTGAGGAGAGTGCGGATGTCGTCACTTGTGGCGAGGAGTTCAGTCTCGGTGCTGTAGTTTCACCTGAAGCCAGATTGGGAGGGGTCCAGGGTGTGGTTTGTTTTGAGGAATTCTGCAAGTTGGGCGTTGATGGCCTTCTCAATAGCCTTGGCAGGGAAGGGGAGCAGGGAGATGGGTCTATAGTTCTTGAGGTCCGTCGGGTCGGCAGAGGGTTTCTTCAGCAGAGGTGTTGATCCCTGCATGTTTCCAGTATTCGAGGAAGGTGGTGGACTTCATGGAGCAGTTGATGGTGCAGCTGAGTTCGGGGCAATGGTGGCGCTTGCCGGGTTGAAAATGTGGGGGCAGGGGTGGGAGGGAGCCCTAGAGTGTCTCTGCGGTGCAGCAATGGCCAGCTAATAGCCGCCTTGTTGCTACTGATTTTTTTCCTATCTTTTGGGCTGCACCTGCTATTGATAGAGTCTTCCAATACCAGAAAATGTCTTTAAAAATCTGCAACTTCAATTGGCGACGATTGCAGAATACAGGTGGCCAGGGCTTTAAGTGGGCTAGGTCCTGCCGGTGCTCAGCGCCCGGCAGTTTTCAAAATTAGTTGCTGAGACGGGTCCCTATCGGGCTCTCCATTTTTGCCCTCACCATCAAAGTGAAACAAAAATCGTAACTCTGCAGCAGTACCACCCTTCGCTGCTTTTGATGTAACTTCAAAGAGACTCCTTAAAGTACTTTCACAGTCTCCTCATTTCAGAACGGAAGCATTTTCAGTATTATATAAAACGAAGCCATAGTTATTGCTTACTTGTTTTATGCAACTAACACCATTTGACAAAGCTAATAATTATGGCTTGCTGGAGATGTAATGTTACGTGTTGTACTATATACCCGGATGCAATGACAGAAGCAGCAAAATACCAGTGGGGGGGGAGGGGGGTAGCACACTATGCTAAGCACAGATTTTTAGCTTACCTGTTTTTAAGCCACGCCCTTAATTAGATCGGCCACGCCCCGCTGTGAGACCCCCCAGTTTATTCATCCCACTTAAAGCCCTGCAGGAGGCCACATGTCCTGGGTTTGGTCACGTGACCCACATCATCTGCACTTATACACTGAAGCTCCACCTTTCCTTAGATTCCGTTCTGAAGTTGCCTTCATAGTCCCACTTAAAATGAATGTCTGCCTCATCACTCGCTGTACCAATAATAATTTTTCCCGGGAACATTAAGTTAATTTCCTCATGAATAAACTAATTGATACTTTCTACGCGTTTTTTCCAAAAACGTGGGAACATGGCCAAGTAAAAGCCAGACCTGATTTGAGAAAAATAGGACGTTGCTGGATTTCAGCTTTTCTCATTTGCCCATAACACGGCAGTAATTAATATCTGCGTCTGAGGCAGCAGCCTGGTGTTTAATGCATATTAGCATATGCTTGCGGGTACCCATTACACATTTCGACTATTAATGCAGCCCATGCATACATATTAGGTAATGCCTTTGGCAGACCCAGCAGTGGTTTCTCTTTACAGCTGGGGGCAAGCAGTGCAAACAGCCGTTCACTCTTCCCTGTCACACACATGCTTAACAGACACATTCACTGATTAGCCCCTGCAAGCAACCAGCGTCACTGTCAATTTGTGTTTGTAAAATGTTTATTTAAAGCACAAAAACATGAGTGCATTTGTTAGCAACATCAAAGAGCATAATATAAATCGAAATAAAATAAAAAGAGAATACAAATATAAATTGATAAGATTAGCGCAGGCAGTTGTATGCATTGGCCAACCTAGGCAAATGTATATTTCTCAACTTTAAAAGAAAGCGTGTATGCAAAGCATAAAATATCTGTCTCAATGCCTCCACTGATTTCTGGAGGATGGTAAAAAGAGAGCACTTATTGTGTGCTTTTTACGAGACCAGTTGTTTTCAGAAATGAAAAATAATTTTTCCCTGACCATAGCAGTGTTTACTTTGCTAAAATAACTTATTTTCCCTTTGCACTTTTTAATGGCGTTCGGTATAGTTTAGACTAGGCAGCCTTGGTGTTCGGCAATCCCAGCGTTTGGTAATGCAGCAATAGGCTCTTAAGAAAAACTTGGGGCCCCTGCACTTTTTATTTATTTATTTATTCATTTATTTATTTCTATCAGGGTGTATTTTTATATCAATGATGAAGTAAAAAGGAAAAAAATGGTTGCTCTATAATAGAGTCAATTAGCTGTAATGTTCATATAAAGGTGTTGCAGTGAATCAGTAACAGATTTTAACAAACTTCCTGGTCTCTGACCCAGAAGTAACGAAGTTGCAAGTGTTACAAGGAACTTAGATTATGCTGGAGCGGGAATCATTTTAAATAAAACAGTATAGCATCTCTATTTCACACCAACAGGGTTGATCCCCACTCGCGTGTTTTCATCTTACTTCTCTGCGACAGACATTTGCCGTCGTTTATGAGAAGATCAGGAGCTATGCATCACATAGATTAAAATCACAATACTATTTCTAAGTTCAGTCTATAGCAAGAGTTAGGTGTAAGTTTTAAGGGTTTTGTTTTCACTAAAAGTTTAGTAAGTTCTTGTTCTTTTATTCAATTTCTTAAAGTATCAGTCAAATTACAGGGTTGATCATAAAAAATACGGTTAGAACAAATCATAACAAATATTGCTTTCAGCACGTTCCATAATGGAAAGAATCTCAATTCTAAAGAATGGGGAAAAATGGTGTTAGCAGGAGCCCATAAGGAGTTCATGTTCGAGAGGCAAGAGTGAGATATAGCCAGGGCTTTAATCGGAATGAAAAAACCAATGGGGTCTCTCAAAGGGGCATGGCCGATGTAATTAAGGGCATGGTTTAAAAACATAAACTAAAAATCTGTGCTTAGCATAGAGTGCTGCCCGACTGGTATTTTGCTGCTTCTGTCATTGCAAGATATTTAATACAAGTAACATTACACCGACCACAAGCCTGGACTATTGGCTTTGTCACTGGTTGTTAGTTGCGTAAGATAAATAGGCAGCCACTACGGCTTCTTTGTATATAATATTGAAAATGCTTCAGTTCTGACATGATGAGACTGTGCAAGAAGTATATCGAATCTCTTTGAAGTTACATCAAAGGCAGTGAAGGGTGATACTGTTGCAGAGTTAAGATTCTTTTTTCACCCTGCGGGTGAGAGCAAAAATGGAGAGCCCGATAGGGACCTGTCTCAGCACCTGCTTTTTAGAACTTCCGGTGTTGAGCACCAGGAGGACCCGGCCCACTTAAAGCCCTGGATAGAGCATAAAGCTCAAATGAAGCCAATCAATAATGGCTTAACTTCCCATAAAGAGAGGTTCACCAACTCAATAAGTCTCAGCAATGAAGCAAAATCATGCTGTAGCGGTAACAACTGCATTCAGCAACCAGGTCGGATAAGAGTAGCGAATCAGCATTAAGCCATTAGCATCCAGCATAAAAGGTATGGAGCTAGGGTATGGGAACTAAGTATGGCAATAGCTTGGCAAGGCATGGCATTAACCTACTCTTGGAACACGCCTCATATAAGCAGTCGAAAAAGAAATGTTGCAGTTGCACTTGTATCTTCTTCTTCTCTCGTCCAATCAGCTTTCAGTTCTTCTGGGAACAGGCTCTCCTTCTGCTTTATCACGATTTCACAAAAAGAGCTTACATAGAATTATCACGAAGTATGAAACATTACTAAACTATGTCTATGTGGAAGGCCTTCTTCTTTCTTAGACCTGCTTTCCCATGGGTATGACCACATTCTTAACCTTCTAATAAAATGAATGGTATGTTAGCTAAACAATAGGCTATGCGAATTAGAAACAGCTGCTGCGAAGACTATTATTCAGCACCACATCTCGTCATTATAAAATGAGGGCAAATAGGTTAAAGGAGCAACATTTTCTATTCATGCATTGCATTCAGTATGTGAAATAAGGATTCATTTTATTCAACAATAAAGCTTGTATAGCAAATATTTCAAAACGTTATTATGAATCTGGAACATTCTGCAATATGATGTGAAGCTTTTTATTAAATACATGTCAGGGTAAGGTCAACTTTTAAGCATTATGTGCATATCACAGCACATTTAGTTAAGTTGCTTGTAAAATGTAGCTTGTTTAAACATTTTGGGGCCTAGTACTAAAAGGTATAGTTACATAATGCATTTGGCACATTTTAATGTCGTGCCAGTTCAGTATAAATTGCACGTTACTGTTTCACATGTGATGTTGAGCTAAATTAAGTTTGCATTTTAATAAAACTTTCCCTCAATTACATCTTGTAGCGTCAGATATGTGATATTATTTTGCAGCAGCAATTGTTGTTAGTATAGCTTTCCCACCTCAGTAGATAATGGTTTGTTTGTCAGGCAGCTTCATGGTCTAAAACTGGTCGCCATAGTTGGGTCTTCCACATATTTTCCCATATTTATCAAGAGAGCCTTAAATTCAGCAGAGGTACAGATGGATCCCTCATGTTCTGATTTTTAGAGCATTTGCATATCATCTTATCAATCTTTTGAGATTTTGTAAATGTTTAAAAAACCTGTAATTTCATACTATTTTAGTTAACAAAAAATGTTGACAGAGGTGTGATTGGCCTTTCCTGTTGCAATTTCTGCATGTTTTCTATTATATATTGTGCATGTGTCAATGTAACATTTTAATGGCTTGGAAGTTTCATTCTCAAGGCAATAGAATCCGATAGGGCACATTAATAAAAACTAGTGGATAGTCCTCGAAGAAGCTATCCAGAAGTTATCCAATCCAAGGTCATCACCAAAATGGCCAGCATTTAATCTTGGTAGCTTGTTGTTGTTGTTATTACTATTTGGCATGTGTATAGCCAATAGTATGGTATTGTAGCACTTTTGCTAGAAGTGCTTTCCAGTAGGTTCAGGGTTTACCATTGCTGATTGACTCAATGGACACTGGCTAAGACAGTTCATTTTGGGCATGAGTTATCTTCACAATGGTACTTATATTTATATTAGACTTACACTGGAATGTTGGAAGCAGCCTTGAAGACAATGGAGTGGAGCGAATCAATAAACATGGCTGGTTCAGATCTTCTGCTCCACCATTGTAATGCTTGTCTTTCTGATTCTCCCTGTTTAGTTTAGAATATTATACCCTCATTGGGTTTAAAGTTCTGATAGTATTATACATTTCTTCCTTGGACATAAGCATGGAATCTCCCTCGTTAAAGGCCCTCACCACCAGGTTGGGCTTATAACATGAGCAGAGGGCATATAACGACCACTTTACCTTTAGGGAGTGAAGTATATTGCATAGGCCGCAGATACGAGATCAAGCACATATGTATGTTTCTGTAAACAGTGTTTTCTCATGGACTACATTTTTGCAGGGTTACATCTAGTCAAAAAATATTAAAGGTCTGCCTTGGCTGCCTCTTCTGTGCTTTTCTAAGTTTAAGGTGGACTTCAACACTGTTTCTAGGAGGTCATTGTTGACCACATTGAAGAATATTTTTTGTAACTAACATCGTTTTTCATGCGAATACCTGGGGCTTGATTATTTTTAGAACAGAAAAGTTCCTCCATTGGTAATACACACGTACTCCTGCCCTGAGTGCCCCATTCAGCGGAAATATCTAGATCCTTGGTAACAAATCGTGGTCATGAATGAACACAGATTATGCATGTGCGCCATCACCTAGTCCTGTCTCACGGATTGCGGTCTGGTTAGAATGGGAGAGGCGAACAATGTGCTACTCTCATTGTGGTGAAGGGCTACCATTCTTACCAACAGTTAAGTAGCCCGAGCATGGCGGTGGCAGCATACAGTTTCTTTTTAATTTATTTATTTATAAAAAAAATTATAGTCCTCATAGCTCTGAAAGTGCCACAAACACCGTAGCACACAGAAACAACCATCAGTTTCAGAGAGGAGGTTCTCCCTCAGGTTCCATACCACCTCATGCATTGCCAGTCTTCTTCCCGCAGTGCAAAAAGCAAAACCCATATACAGGGGACGCAACATAATCATTGGACCATGTTTGTTGTTTCTGTTACGCATAGTCAATTCTCGTAGAATGCCCAAATCATACAGGCCAGGTTAGCATGCACCACTTCCGCAGTGCATGAATTCAATTTACTGCTCTCAACCAGCCCATCCCTTGCCTGTGGGGGGTCTACTTAAAGCCATAGTTGAAGTAGGATTCTGTTGGGAACTCCGGACACAAGTCCAATTGGTAAGGTCCAACAATGTTTGGTGGAAGACATTGTCAGTATGGGCTTTATGTACAAGTTTGGGGCACTCAAGTTTTTTAAGAGGTTCAGACTGAATAGACTGCAGGCAGCTGCCAGGTTATGGTTTGAGATTAGGAACGTGCTGAATATCCCATATCTTAGTGTGTGGGCTTCAGTTTGGGACTTCCCTTATTTAACAATAGGCTGTGCCAATACATTGAGAAGGAATTAGTCCAGAGGTGGGGAGGCCTGTGGTGTGAGGGCAAACCTCTGTTGTGGGAACAATGGTCCAAGCAAACAGAGAGCTCGATTTCACCCTTCAAGTACTTGTAAAATACATCTTGGTTACAGTTACAGGAGGGCCCACTTGCCTAGTCGGAGTCAAGCATGATGGAAAAGGAACTGCAAAATTTTAATCCTAAGAAGAAGGAAGTTTCCATGTAGTATGGGCATCTGGTGGCAGCCTTAGATGGGAGGACTAACTTGATAGGCGCATCTTGGATGTTAGATCTGCCTCAAGCCTGGATGATCTCCTGGGGTTCATCCACCCATCCCACTCCCCTATCCCTCTTTGCGGCTTCTTTGGGTCTTTCTGACCTATGGAGGCGTGCACATCCTAATGAGTGGAAATATTCCTATTACTCTGGAGCTCTTAAGGTGTTCTCCCGCTTGGAATATGTCTTTGCTCCAGCGGGGGAGGTTGGAATTATAAACCAAGTGGAATATTTGGCTCGGGCCTTTCTGACCACTCCATTCTTCTGGTGCAACTTGATCGTAAGTATAGGGAAGGATCAGTTTGGAAACTTAATGCGTTGGACTTGAGAGATTGGGATGTGGCAATCGGCCTGAAGGTGGACTCTGAATTCTATTTTCAGGAAAACGAGAAATCCGTTACAACTAAAATAGTCCTCTGGGAAGCTTATAAAACTCTCTTACGGGATAGTGTCTAGAACCCGATAGCCCGAAAGAAAAGAAAGATTGTGGGTTCCATGGAGGAGTTAGAGAATAAACTGCTGGGGTTGGAGAAGACCTTGGACTCAGATCCCGATCCCCTCACCCTTAGACAATTAAGTCTCCTAATAGATGAGTATCGAACTTTAGCGCAAAATGAGGCCAAAGCTCAAATGATGGCCTCCATACATCGTTTATATGAAACCAGGGATAAGGCTGGAAAACTCCTTGCGTGGCTGGGCAGGCGAGGAGCAGAAGCTAGATGGGCACATTGGATAGTGGGCCCTGAGGGAGATTGTGTTAAGACAGATGAGGCTATAGCTAAAGCTTTCGCTCGCTACTACGAGGGCTTTTAAAAAGCCCGACCACTACATACATTGCCTCACATTCAACATTATCTGGAGTCTGTAGATAGCTCAGTTTTGGATGCCGAGACCAGTGAGGCTTTCAACGCTGAACTTACACTAGCAGAGGTCCATTCCGCCATAGCTAAACTTAAATCTAATAAAACCCGGGACCTAAAGGGATTCCCGCAGAATTCTACAAACGATACTCTGGGTTACAGGGACCTCATCTACTGAACTCATTTGTAGAAGCAGATAGGATAGGTATCCTTCCTACAGACCTTAGGAGGCGGTAATAGTGGTAATTCCCAAAGATGGTAAGCCTAATAAGCGTTGTGACTCATATTGTCCGATGTCTTTACTTCAAATACCTGGGCATATTTTTGACAAAAGAAGGGGAAACTTGCTATGCGCATAACCTTGGGAGGGTGGTGCGAGCTTGTCGAGAGGACATGGAAAGATGGAGACGGTTGCCCCTCACACTGATGGGAAGGGCAGCCATGTTTAAAATGTTCTCCCTGCCCAAATTGCTTTATGTCCTGCAGAACATTTACTATAAGATTCCATCCGAGACCTTCCAGCTGATTGACAGTGTATGCAAACCCTACTGTGGGCTGGTAAGCACCCTAGAATTGCCCTGAAAATTTTGCACCGTAACCAATATAATGGTGGTCTTGCGCTGCCAGATATATAGGCCTACTACTGGGCCGCACACCTTATCAACATTAATGACTGACTATTTGCCCCCTTGTATCACTCCACTTTTCAGCGGGAACGTGCTCAGTGGGGGTTGGGGGATTGGGTGTCTCCTCTAAGCCACACAGGCAGCAGTTACGGCATGGGACAACACCAGGAAAACTATTGGTTGGCCCGGGAAATTCACTAGAGAAACACCCCTGTGGCTGGGGAGGTTGCTCCCTGAGATGCGAAAATTACAAAGATTTGAGGCATGGGACCTTATCGGAATATCTAAGGTGGGAGACCTCCTTGGAGGGGGGTATAATATGCCATTCTCCTCACTCCAATGAGATTATGGGATGAGTTCCAACCTGTTCCTAAAATACGCACAAATTCGGCACATGAAGGGCTGAGGGGCTCCCCGGAGAGGGTCTTCCGGAATGTTCCCCACTAGAAGGACTGCTCCTGACAGATGAGATAGGAAAAGGAGCAATTTCCTAACGTATAAAACTCTCAATAACATGCCTGATAACCTACGTAATCTACGGGGAAAGTGGGAAGAAGATTTGGGAGTGCTTGAAGACATTGATTGGGAGGCAGCCCTGATACAGCCACGTGAAGTTGCAATAAAGGCCCAACTCCTATTAGTTCAATTCAAAATAAAACATAGATTGACGCCACTTGCATACAATGGGGAAGATGCCAACCCCGTATTGTTGCAGATGTAGGAAAGAAGAGGGTAACTTCTTCCATACTATTTGGGGCTGCCCCCTAATTCAGGACTATTGGGGGATATTATTGGGGAACTCGGCAGAGTGCTCCTGGCCGAACTTCCATTGGACCCTAAATTTCTTATCCTTGGAATCACCAATGATATTTATTTACCACATGCTCAGTTGTTGCTTTGTGGCCTTGGCCTTATAGTAGCCAAAAGGGATATTGGCTGACATTGGAAAGCAAGAGAATGCCCTACTACACAAGAATGGAAACGGGGTTATGAACATGTATATGATGGCTGAAAAACGGCCTACGCCTCAAGGGGATGCCCAAACAAATTTCACAAGGTGTGGGGTAAATGGCTTAATTATTACTCCCTGCAGTTTTTTGAGAACGGTGGGTGAGAAAGACTGGATATGCCCCGGAATGAAGGGACACATCGTTACTTGCCATATTGCTGCACAAACTGGGGTGCGGAGATATGTAAAGGACTGGATACAGACTGTTTGGTGTCTTGGGAGGGGGTAAGGGGGATATAGTAGTTTACATAGAATCGATGGAATTGGTTTCCCACTTTGTTGTATTATGTATGCACCATCTGCTTCTGCATAGTTTAAAAAAAATATATATATATATATATTTTTTTTTTTTAAAAGATCTGCCTCAAGCCCAGGTTAAAGAGTTATGGCAAGAATCGTTCAAAATATTGTATGCTACAGTTAAATCTGCCACTCTTAAAAAGAATCACTTTTTTACTATGCGTAGGTGCCACTGGACTCCACAGATGATGGCAAGGATTAGGGACTATGTGAGCTACTGCTGCAAAAGGTGCTGACTTCAAAGCGCTAATGATATACACATGTTCCTGGATTGCTCAGCCCTGACCTCCTATTGGCAGGCAGTGGGGAATGTGCTATCCATTATGCTGGGGCTTGATATTCAGGTCAGTCCGTTCCTGGTCTTTTTTGGTAAAACACACAGGGAAGGTGAGGAGTTGGATACAGTAGCAAATTGGCATAGGCTGATATTTTATATGATTTTGCTGGCTAGGAGGGAAATATGCAGGCAATGGCTTCAAGCATACAGTTTCTTTAATGAGTAATCAGTAGCTTTGCCAGGCCAGTTTACTTGCACCATGGGAATAAGGCCTACTGGCCACTCAATCAAAATACCCTTGCTTTATGCTTAGCTCGCCCTTGGCCTCCCTCTGGATGGGTGAAGGGCCAGAAAAGTGTGTGTCTTTACACAGCATGTTGTTATGTATGTATGACCATGGAAGTAGTGCGTGGAATCCTGCATGTGTGTCTTTACACAGCTTGCTGTTAAGTATGTGTGCCCGTGGCTGCAGTGGATGGAAAGCTACATGTGGATTCGGGGGCAGCACTAAGGATGCATGAGTGCCTGGGAGTGGCACAGTGCATGAGGCCTGTGGGTACAGATTGGAAAACCCAGGGTGGGTGAAGGAACATGTGGAGATAGAGGACATCCCACAGAGAATTGTGGAATGCTGCTTTCCTGAAAGCTGTGTTGGGTACTCTCTGGAGGAAGGAAGAGCCCAGCTTGTCGGTATACTTCAAAAGGGTTTGTTTGATTCTGAAAGAGGTCAAAGGGGGCCAGAGCACATCTCAGGAAAGAGGTGGGGCTGAAAAAATGGAATAGAAAGGAGTAGGTCTAGAGCTCTTTGGTAAACCTTTGATGCATTTATCACTGAGGCTTACATTATGGTGTGTACCTTTACTCACTCCCATGGCCTGTGTTTAGAGTTATCAAGACTGAATACTGTCCTGCTGTTATAGACTACTCCCTGGAGGAAGAGCACAATAAAGGAGTGGGCACTTCAAAGTGGTTGATCTTGTCAGGCACTCACCAAATGTTCCTACAGGAGTGAACTGGACACGCGTTGCTGAGTCCCAACTCCCCCCCCCCCTCTCTCCCCCCCAACTAGGCTAAAGTCACCTATCAGTGTTTTAAACAATAAAGGCAACTGAAACCCAATGGGTAAAAGGGGAGTGTGAGAGACAAAACACTGCTCTGGATCCTGGATCTTCTGAATACACTGGGGTCCACTCCCTAGAGGGGGAGAGTTTTAAGATTAGTGATGTGAACGCACTAATGTCCCACTCTAACCCCGTGTGTAAAAGGCTATACCTGGTTCCTCCCCTTTCCCGCCTATCTGTAGATTCTCTGAGAGACATCAAATGCCAAGGACTGGCAGAAACTGGAAACCCTGGAGCTGGACAATCTACAGGTATATGTAAGAGTAGTATAAGGTTAGCCTCCCTATCACAGTTCTGATATTTTATGGAATTACTAAAATGAGATGAAACAATGTACATACCACAAGTTATTCTAGAAGGCGCCTTGTACCTATATTCCAGTGTCTTGTGAAAAGTAAAAGTAGGTTACAACAAACAGAAATAAAAATTAGAGCTTAAACATAAACTCTTATGTTCTATGAGGTAAATTCATGCTGAATATATCTTAGAACAGGCTTCTCCAACATGTAGCTCGTGAGCTACTGGTAGCTCTCCAGCTACCTGTAAGTAGCTCTCCTGTGTGCTTTCAAGCCTACTAAATTAGAAGCTTTTGCTTGGTTGAAATAATATATGTATAGCAAAATTGAGAGTGTATATTCAAGATAAAAATGTGTTTATTTTCAGAACTCATAAGCTGATATTTGAAGAATAATGGCTGAATTTCTAAAATATATGTAAACCTTATATTTGAGTGATAAATAATGTGGCATTAGGGAGACTTTTTGCAAATATTATTACTTTGGTGCCAGGGGTATTGCAGCTATGGCTATTATGTATTACTTTTAAGGGAGTAGGGGGCAGGATCCGTAAACAGTCAATATACAAAGTGGGACCCCCCTATATCACACTGATATACACAACACAAGGACAATTGACTGAACACTCGAATAAGTGACGTGACTGTCAACCGCGTAATCAGTGGATACCGAAGGGTATTTGGCAAAGAGGCTTTAGAGTCAAAGTATGACATATAGTTTTTGTCTTTTGTTTTATATTTAGTGTCCGCCATGAGATTTTGTAAGCCCTGCGGAAGACCTTTTCTAACTAAGTATCAGGCTCACAGAGAAGCTCGAAACGCATTGACGTAACAAAATGTGCGTTGAGGGTACATATACCCCCACAAAGGCCAATAACAGTCAAAGGACAGCAACTACGAGGATTCAAACCTCTCACACGACTAAATAAGGGTGACATTTTGTGCCCCAACCACATAGGGCCCCCTGCTGTACACACGACAATACTTAAGGAGGACACTATTGTATATCCACTGTTGATAGAATTTTCATTGGACACTTATTTTTGTTGCTATGGATATAGGTGAATTATGTAAATATGTAATGTATATGTGTGACAGTCACATCACATATTCAAATGTTGAGTCAATTGTCCTTGTGTTGTGTATATCAGTGTGAATACACCACAAATATGATACAATTAAACCAGATTCCTGTGGATAGACTATACGCCCACAAGAAAGAACACCTCTTGTCAATAAAGGTTTGTGTTTTGGTTATGTCTAATTTATCATGTCTTAACCTAAATGTATTCAGTATATGTTTGTAGCGCAAGTACAGATGTGTGAGGATATCTAACTAACCGTTTGAATAATAAGTAATGTATGGCTGCAAGAGCAGGCGCAGAATGTTAATGCAGCCTAAGTAACTTTGCAACAAATTCATGGTATTGGGGTCCCACTTTGTATATTAACTTTCTAAAAGTGGCATTATCAGAATTGTGATTTAAAATCTGACTTTAGCATTAAAGAGGATTTTGAATAACAGTTCATTTGAGTCCAAACACCTATCTCTATCTTCTCCCAATCAAAAGTTATCACTTATTAAATTATATGCACGAAGGATATGGAGTTCCTCTGAGTCCAAGTGACAGAACAGGGAGATACTAGGGGTGGGGAAGGTGGTGGCCCCACACTGGAGGTGAAAGGGGAGATCCCCTTTTCGGAACTAGGGCTCTCACACACCTAGCAAGCTAGGTGTCATGCTTCATCATATGAGCCTGCCCCTCGTCAGGTCGGCGCTGCAATACCTGACGGGCACCCAGTACGGGGCTCTTTAGCGGGGATCTTTTATTCCTGCCGTTGGGTGCAGTGGGGGTAAGAGGCCTAGTGAGTGTAGATGTTGGAGGGAAGTGAGTTAAAATAGGTCAGTTAGTCCTAATAGTGATTTATTCAGGAAGGTAAACTGCCTAGTTAAAAAATATATAGAGAGTGGCGGTGAACTGGATACAAGGTATCAAGCTGTGTGTGCCCTACTCTCGGTCGGTCAACATGTTTCGTGCCCTGTGTGTCAGGGGGATCAAGGCATTTCTTCAGGACCAATGTTCAATGCTATCTACACAAAGTGGTAAGTGAGAAACTACATACCACACTCTCAGGTCAATAACCTGCAAACAAATTGAAAAGGAAAAACATGATTTAGATATAGTATGTAACCCTGTACAAAACACGTATCTCTTGGAACTGTTCTTACAGTACCGAAATGGTACATGTGTTAAATGAATTGATATATTCACACGCTTACTCAACACCGTGTGAGGGATGAGACTAAAGTTAAAAAACAAGGTAAGGTCTCTCTAGCACAAGAGGAATCATGATAAAACCAAGGTCTCAGTAAGGAAAATCCATCCAGAGCCATAACGTAACAGAAAGAACAATAACATAACAGAGAGGACAGAAACAATGCTCACCTATACTGTTGTCTAATTAGGACTGCAACAGTATCCGGCGGTCGTAAAGGACACCAAATTGGGTCCTACGTGAGTAAAAGAGAAGGGCTGAATATAATAACAGGCTCCACACTGCACAAACCAGAATACTAGAAAAACTAGAAAATCCCCAGGCGTCCGGACCATCAATGAATAGTAAACAATTGCCAAGAGCACGGGGTCCAGGGGATAATAATGAATGCCTCCCCTCAGACCAACCATATTCCCGTGTAGACCAGGTGTAATAAGGCATTACCACTGTGTACCAAACATGGTGAAAAAGGTAACTAGGAACTTCATAAGTAAACACCTGTGAGTGAAAACGACAGCTGCGTATGCCGGTACACCACGAGGGAAAATCACGGGGGTTGATAATCAAGAAAGGGGGGGAGTTGTTCCATTAATAACCTGGTGCCTCTGCTGGATCCGCAATGTAAGCTTACCTCCGTGATAGTCAGTAGCAGCATGGGTCGCCAAGTCAATAGCAAAAATAACTACTCACCAGCGTTCGAAGAGCGCTTCGTATGTGACCTACCCTGCCGCCGAAAACCGGGATGGTGACTGGTGCCGTAACTCAGGCACAGATATACCAACCAGTCGGGGTCAATGTAGGCGGAGCCTAGTGTAATAGCGTAATATCGCGAGACTACGGGTCACGGAGGTACAAGTAGTGGGTTAAGGATTTGAAGGTAGAAATGTAGGTAAAGAAGGCGGCCATCTTGTGGTGATCAAGTGGCCCCTTATATCAATAGTATATAGTGTAGAGAAAACAACACAGGTGGTGGCAGCCCTGGAACCAGGAGAGAGCAAAGTGCAGGGTAGAGGAGCAACTGTCACAGACGCAAAGCTTATGTATTAGCTAGGGATCTGTAAAGCCAAAATCAAATTAAAAAAGCTAGAGGTAATCTCGTGAGACTGGAATATGCAGTGTGGTTCAAGATTGAAGCCAGAAGGATCGGCGCGGCCATCTTAGGATAGTCAAAAACAACTACTAATAGAGGCACAATTAGGTGTGTGCCTCCATGATGGAACTGAACCGCGTAATCCGGTTACAATGGACAGTGGAGGATAAGTCAACCAGTAGTGTTAAGTGGCACACACCTTTATACGATACCACCGGAGAGGACCCAAAGAAAGTGCCTGATGTATACTAGTATAGAAAATTCAAAACCGCATACTCAATGGTTAGGTTGTCGGTTTTATGAATTAAAACAGATCTCAGCATCGGGGCACCGGGAAGTAAAATATATATTAGATGCCAGGCTACTCAAGGTACAGAACTAATGTGTGAAGTTCTTCATAAGGTACACCAAAGAAGGAATGCGTTACAGGTGGTATTCTAAGTAAAAATAGGTGCAGACGTCGTGGTGGCTGACTCTTATGTATGGCATTAATAACACCTAAAAAATATAAGATGAAAAATATATATAAATATATAAATCCCTTATATTAGGTGCAGTGGCCCCCTCATAGTGGATGCGAACTAGTTAAGCGAACCCCATGGAATATCATCATTGAGCCCTTCACTATGGGTTGAAAGTCTATGGACCCATCTCTGCTCAATCCTAAACAGAGATGACTTAGATATCTGTGTGTGTGCTTCCAAAACTACCCATCTAAGTGAATCGGGGGGTGTTTAGCATCCTTGAAGTGTGTGTACAGTCTAGTGGTAACCCTCTGGCACCGTATATTGCTCTTGTGCTCCGTTATCCGGGTCTTGACTGATCGCATGGTCATCCCTATGTATTGCAAGCCACATGGACAGGTGATCATGTATATACATTGGTTAGTATTGCAGTTAGTATGTTTATTTAATTTCCATTGAAAGTTGGCTGAGAGAGAGATCTCCTTAACAGCATAAGTGAGTTTGCACACTACGCAGGAGCCACAAGGATAGTGTCCTGTCACTGCCGGGAGACCCCACAAGGTCCTCTGTGTGTTGGGTTTGATTTGTTTAGGCCTCGTGTGTGTCAGAATATCTTTCAGGTTGCGTGTCCTTTTATATGCAAACCTAGGCCTAGGTATGCGCAGGTCACCTGTACCTAGTATCCCCCAATGTTTATGGATAATTTTCTTGATTCGAGTGGAATCGGGGGTGAACGATGTGACACACGTCAGTGTATCTGTCGTGGGTTTGGTGTGTACCTCAAGGAGTGTCTCTCTAGGGTTGTTCCTAGCTCTTTTCATAGAGTCTCGCACTAACCTTTTCGGGTAGCCTCTAGCCCCAAGGTTGGCTGCCAAGGTGCAGGCTCAGTTTGATAATCAGCAGCTGTCTTGCAGTTGCGTCTAATACGCAAAAACTGGCCAAAGGGTAAGTTGTCTTTCAGTGCCCTTGGGTGGTGACTATTGTATAAAAGCAAACTGTTGCGATCAGTGGGCTTTCTATACAGGGTAGTACTAAAATGTCCCTCAGTGAGTATGATGTTAAGATCAAGAAAAGGGACATTGTTTTCTGAAATGGTGTGGGTAAATCTCAGATAGTCATTCTGGTTGTTGATCCAGCCCACGAATTCCATGCAAGTGGAGCGATCCCCTTGCCAAAAGATAAGGATTTCATCTATAAAACGTTTCCATAGTTCCAGATTATTGAGGTATGGGTTGTTAGCGTTGTAGATGACATCCTTTTCAAATGCTGCCATATAAAGGCAGGCCAAACTGGGAGCAAAGGTACTGCCCATCGAAGTGCCCTGGCTTTGATGGTATAGTTGTTTCTTAAATTCAAAAAAAATTTCAGTCAAAGCCAGGGTAGCACACTCCATAATGAAAGATACAGGAGTAGCTGAGGACCATTCCAATGCATTCAATGCATCTTCCACAACTGACAAAGTGGCTCTCTGAGGAATATTGGTATATAGAGCCTCCACGTCAAGTGTGATGAGGAGGTCTATATCGTCAGTATTTCCCATCTCTTCAATAATTCTCAAGATGTCTGTGGTGTCTTTAACAAAAGATGGAGTCTCTCTCACTATTGGCTGTAAAAAATGATCACAGAATTTAGAGAGTGGCTCAAGTAGTGAACCAATGCCAGAGACTATGGGACGGCCAGGAACCGGGGTGGTACCCTTATGAATTTTAGGTAAGGTGTAAAAGTAAGGTATCTTTGGTTCCTTGGTGACTAGAAAGTCTGCCTCCTTGTGACTAATCCATCCATTGGATTCAGCTTCATACACCATAGTAGAGATGAAGGAAGTGAGGCGTATTGTGGGATCAACTGCGATGGGAGTGTAATACCTGTTGTTAGAAAGTTGACGAATGCATTCTGCATCGTAGTCTGTAGTAGACTGAACTACAGTGGCCCCACCTTTATCAGCCTGTTTAATGGTAATGGCCATGTCTTCAGAGAGGTTTTTCGCTACTTCCAACTCAATGTTCGAGAGGTTGTGAAAAAAGGTCTGACTATGAGTTAAAGCTAGTTCCTTAAGTACTGCTTTCTCAAAAGTTAGAACCTCTATAGGGACCATGCTGTTATTTGGTGTAAAAGAGGAAGGGTTTCTTAACCCTGAGTCTTCCTGTTCATTGAAGGGTCTATCTTGAAAGTATGCTTTTAATCGTATCTTCCTGAACAGGTTTTGTACCTCACAATGGTCTCTGAACTTGTCCACCTTAGGTGTGGGGACAAATCCAAGGCCCATCTCTAGCAAAGTTTTCTCTTGTTCAGTGAGGGTTCGGTGTGAGAGGTTGACTACTAGTTCCTCTTGCCTCGTGTTTTGCTCCGGGTCTCCATGCTGTTGGCTGGTTGGTCTAGCCATTGGACCTGCTTCTGAGATCCTCTTTTGTTGCGCCCTCTTCCTCTGCCCCAGCCTCTGTCTAAAAAAGGGGGGTTGCTATTGTGAAAGAATTGTGGTGGGCCATGTTGATAAGGTGGAAACTGCCAGAGATGCGGCGGAGGGCCCTGATAGAATGGTGGGCCCTGATATGGTGGTACATTGTAGTACTGATTGGGGCGTTGAGTCCTCCTAGAATTGTTACTCCCCCAACTACCTGTACTAGAATCGCTATCAGTGGAGCCACTCCTATCTGAGTTGTCATCGGATGAGTAACTCGTTTTGGTTGATGTATAGTCTACCTTGAGGTATGGATATACTTTTTCTTTATCGAATTTCTGAATATCCTTTTGAAGCTTCGTTACTTTTTTGCTTCATCAAATAATCTTTATTATCAGTGATTTCAGTATTGATCTCCGCAAGTCTGGCTTTATAGGCTGAGATCTGCACAGTTGTTTTGAGTGCTCCCTCTGCAATTTGGATCCTAACAAGGAGTGCATCTGCAAGCCTTCTAGCTGTGTTAATAATTAACACCAGCCAGTCCCTAGTGCATTTCCACGCAACTAGGGACCATTCCTTTTTAAAGGTGGCGTCGTCCAAAAACAGTCTCGGGAAGTTACTGACAATCAAGCCAGAAGGGGCAATGTTAGCCCGCAAGTATTCCGTCATAAGGGCGCCATGGAGGGTTATTTTCAACCACTCCCTTTTCAGTAATGTTAGGGAATTCCAATCATCTGATTGAGAGCCAGAAGCTGAACTACCATCAATACCCAAAAGTGAAGGAGTTCTGTCTAAAATGTCTGTTACCGCTTCGTCACCGAAGCTCAGACCATGATGGTTATCCATAGATAATAAAATGTGCTAAAGAGAGAGGGCCAAGGGAGGATACAACCGTTATCCACTGGTAACCTAAACAGCAGTCCCACGGGTGTGACCCGTGCTAACTATGAATCAAAAAAGGGGGACAACGGGGCAGGTTTAAAGAGGTCCAACATAATCAAGAAAATTATCCATAAACATTGGGGGATACTAGGTACAGGTGACCTGCGCATACCTAGGCCTAGGTTTGCATATAAAAGGACACGCAACCTGAAAGATATTCTGACACACACGAGGCCTAAACAAATCAAACCCAACACACAGAGGACCTTGTGGGGTCTCCCGGCAGTGACAGGACACTATCCTTGTGGCTCCTGCGTAGTGTGCAAACTCACTTATGCTGTTAAGGAGATCTCTCTCTCGGCCAACTTTCAATGGAAATTAAATAAACATACTAACTGCAATACTAACCAATGTATATACATGATCACCTGTCCATGTGGCTTGCAATACATAGGGATGACCATGCGATCAGTCAAGACCCGGATAACGGAGCACAAGAGCAATATACGGTGCCAGAGGGTTACCACTAGACTGTACACACACTTCAAGGATGCTAAACACCCCCCCGATTCACTTAGATGGGTAGTTTTGGAAGCACACACACAGATATCTAAGTCATCTCTGTTTAGGATTGAGCAGAGATGGGTCCATAGACTTTCAACCCATAGTGAAGGGCTCAATGATGATATTCCATGGGGTTCGCTTAACTAGTTCGCATCCACTATGAGGGGGCCACTGCACCTAATATAAGGGATTTATATATTTATATATATTTTTCATCTTATATTTTTTAGGTGTTATTAATGCCATACATAAGAGTCAGCCACCACGACGTCTGCACCTATTTTTACTTAGAATACCACCTGTAACGCATTCCTTCTTTGGTGTACCTTATGAAGAACTTCACACATTAGTTCTGTACCTTGAGTAGCCTGGCATCTAATATATATTTTACTTCCCGGTGCCCCGATGCTGAGATCTGTTTTAATTCATAAAACCGACAACCTAACCATTGAGTATGCGGTTTTGAATTTTCTATACTAGTATACATCAGGCACTTTCTTTGGGTCCTCTCCGGTGGTATCGTATAAAGGTGTGTGCCACTTAACACTACTGGTTGACTTATCCTCCACTGTCCATTGTAACCGGATTACGCGGTTCAGTTCCATCATGGAGGCACACACCTAATTGTGCCTCTATTAGTAGTTGTTTTTGACTATCCTAAGATGGCCGCGCCGATCCTTCTGGCTTCAATCTTGAACCACACTGCATATTCCAGTCTCACGAGATTACCTCTAGCTTTTTAATTTGATTTTGGCTTTACAGATCCCTAGCTAATACATAAGCTTTGCGTCTGTGACAGTTGCTCCTCTACCCTGCACTTTGCTCTCTCCTGGTTCCAGGGCTGCCACCACCTGTGTTGTTTTCTCTACACTATATACTATTGATATAAGGGGCCACTTGATCACCACAAGATGGCCACCTTCTTTACCTACATTTCTACCTTCAAATCCTTAACCCACTACTTGTACCTCCGTGACCCGTAGTCTCGCGATATTACGCTATTACACTAGGCTCCGCCTACATTGACCCCGACTGGTTGGTACATCTGTGCCTGAGTTACGGCACCAGTCACCATCCCGGTTTTCGGCGGCAGGGTAGGTCACATACGAAGCGCTCTTCGAACGCTGGTGAGTAGTTATTTTTGCTATTGACTTGGCGACCCATGCTGCTACTGACTATCACGGAGGTAAGCTTACATTGCGGATCCAGCAGAGGCACCAGGTTATTAATGGAACAACTCCCCCCTTTCTTGATTATCAACCCCGTGATTTTCCCTCGTGGTGTACCGGCATACGCAGCTGTCGTTTTCACTCACAGGTGTTTACTTATGAAGTTCCTAGTTACCTTTTTCACCATGTTTGGTACACAGTGGTAATGCCTTATTACACCTGGTCTACACGGGAATATGGTTGGTCTGAGGGGAGGCATTCATTATTATCCCCTGGACCCCGTGCTCTTGGCAATTGTTTACTATTCATTGATGGTCCGGACGCCTGGGGATTTTCTAGTTTTTCTAGTATTCTGGTTTGTGCAGTGTGGAGCCTGTTATTATATTCAGCCCTTCTCTTTTACTCACGTAGGACCCAATTTGGTGTCCTTTACGACCGCCGGATACTGTTGCAGTCCTAATTAGACAACAGTATAGGTGAGCATTGTTTCTGTCCTCTCTGTTATGTTATTGTTCTTTCTGTTACGTTATGGCTCTGGATGGATTTTCCTTACTGAGACCTTGGTTTTATCATGATTCCTCTTGTGCTAGAGAGACCTTACCTTGTTTTTTAACTTTAGTCTCATCCCTCACACGGTGTTGAGTAAGCGTGTGAATATATCAATTCATTTAACACATGTACCATTTCGGTACTGTAAGAACAGTTCCAAGAGATACGTGTTTTGTACAGGGTTACATACTATATCTAAATCATGTTTTTCCTTTTCAATTTGTTTGCAGGTTATTGACCTGAGAGTGTGGTATGTAGTTTCTCACTTACCACTTTGTGTAGATAGCATTGAACATTGGTCCTGAAGAAATGCCTTGATCCCCTGACACACAGGGCACGAAACATGTTGACCGACCGAGAGTAGGGCACACACAGCTTGATACCTTGTATCCAGTTCACCGCCACTCTCTATATATTTTTTAACTAGGCAGTTTACCTTCCTGAATAAATCACTATTAGGACTAACTGACCTATTTTAACTCACTTCCCTCCCACATCTACACTCACTAGGCCTCTTACCCCCACTGCACCCAACGGCAGGAATAAAAGATCCCCGCTAAAGAGCCCCGTACTGGGTGCCCGTCAGGTATTGCAGCGCCGACCTGACGAGGGGCAGGCTCATATGATGAAGCATGACACCTAGCTTGCTAGGTGTGTGAGAGCCCTAGTTCCGAAAAGGGATCTCCCCTTTCACCTCCAGTGTGGGGCCACCACCTTCCCCACCCCTAGTATCTCCCTGTTCTGTCACTTGGACTCAGAGGAACTCCATATCCTTCGTGCATATAGTATTGTTGGGGCATGTATGTTGGACCTCTTTAAACCTGCCCCGTTGTCCCCCTTTTTTGATTCATCACTTATTAAATGCAATAAGGTAACCCAGTTTTAGTCAATGGGAAAGATAGGCCTGGTAGCAGTGAAAAAGACTTTAGGGGTTTTGACTGCTAGTGCATGTAAAACTTCAACACAAATGGCCTACTTTTTGACTACATGGTACCCTGTTCTATGAGACTTTAGGGCCTACCCTAGGGTTCGCTAATAAGTATTAACAAAGAAAGTTAAGGCCTGACAAAAAGTTTATTTTGCCCGATCGAAATGGCAGTTTAAAACTGCACTCTAGGCTGCAGTGGCAGGCCTGAGAAAAGGCTGCTTTAGTGGATGGCACAATAAGTGCTGCAGGCCCACTAGTAGCAACTAATATACAGGCCCTGGGTACATGTAGTACCATCTACTAGAGATTTACATGTAAATCAAATATGTCAATTTGTTGTAAGCCAATTATACCATGTTTGAAGCAGAGCCCATACGTTTTTTAGCACTGGTTATCAGTGATAAAATGCAGAGTCCTAAAGCCAACAAAGTGCACAGAGTCCTAAAGCTAACAAAACAGGAGGTGTGAAGGCAAAAGGTTTTGGGGAATACAACACCAAGGATGTCAGGTCTAACAGCGGGACTTTGGTGGGTTGGTATTGGCTATTTTTGACACACCTCACACTTACAGTATTGCCCTACGTGGGCAAAAAGTCAGCACCCAAAAACAAGTATAGATCATTTAGTCTCACTCCTAAACTGCCCTGCCTTTTGATGGCTATGCACCAGGAACATCACATTCTCCCTAATGGTTTAGATACTAACAATTGAAAAAGTTGGTGTCTTTCCCCCTTCCGATATAGTAACCCATTTCGCTTAACAAAGTAATGACCTACCTCATTGGGGCCTTCTGCTTCTTGAGCTGTAGCCCAGGCCTCGTATAAAAATTGGGGTTTCCTGCTGGGAGCACAGAAATCTCTTTCCCCGACCCGGACTTCTGAACTGACAATCACAGAGTTTCGTTTGTCTTCTTTCCTTCCTACTGTTCCTTCTTTTGTCATAGAGGTGTTCCAATCTTCTGAAGCATAAGTAGCGTTAGTCCACCATGCATCGGTGACATCTAAAGTCTTTTGTAAAAGGCCCTCAAATTCAGTATAATCTGGCCCTTATTTGAGTTATTCTGGCAACTGGGGATTTACCCCTGCTTTCATGGCAGTGGGCTGTTCAATCCCTTTCAGTATAATGGCCCTAACTAGGGGATGCTTGTGCTGTTTCCAAGGAACACACCGCATTTTAATACTTTTGCTGGAAGTCACTGGGGCGGGCCTACTACTTATGGCTGTATCACTGATTACCTATACCCAGTATCTAATGGGGCCTCCACAGGATTACAATTAACCTTTATTGGATAATGATATTGGACCAGGACCTGTCCTGTGATACACACTGATTTTCTAGACATTCCAATCTCCATCGGTTCCTCTGCATTTCCGAGACAAAATCTAGTGATATGTCCCCAATCACCACAATTAAAGCATTGAGGAGTGGAGCATTACCTTTCTGTTATAAGTTACTGGAGGTACCACTTCTGGTCGTTTTACTGGCTGGATTTTTCTTCCCTTCTCAAATGCTGGTAGTCTCCATTTTACCCTAGGGTCCTCTATATACGCCCTAGTTTCCTGTGCCTGATTATAGGCAGAAGCAATTTCTACTGCTGTGGCAAAGGTGAGATTACTTTGTTGTTTAGCCCATTGTTAAACTTGGAGTTGAATGGCATTCAAAAAGTGTTCCAAATATATTTTTTCTAATATCCCCTTCTTGGTGGTGGTATCTGTCTTTAACCACTTATCCACAAGATCTTTAACCCTGGAATATAGGGCACAAAGAGATTCCCCTACACTCTATTTCTTGGTGAAACCTGACTCCATAGGTCTAATCATCCACTTCCAGTCTCTCCAGGACACTCTTCTTGATGTCTGCATAGGGAGTAAAACCCCACAGGTTTCCATCCTGATAGGTGGCCTGTAAGTCCCATGTCAATAATGGTCAAAGGTACTGTCTCCATTTGTCTACTGACCAGGTGGCTGCTTGAGCTATCCTCTTAAAGTTATTAGAGAATAAATCAGGATCTTCTCGTGCTCTGTATTTTTCTAGGGCCACCCAGGGTAGCAAAGCATGTACTCGTTGCTGTCCTAAGACATCCACTAACTTCCCTATAGCGGAATCTTAAGTTTGTGTCACTTGACTTATTTTCTGAGTTTGAGACTTTAAGTTGGAGGACTCCCTTTCTTCCTGGGCTGTATGAATACATTTCTCCAGAGCCCACTCTATCTGTTGCCCCTCTGCCACCTTGCACACACCAGCTTCCATTTCTTCATATGTCACTTCTGACACCATTTTGTGGAGGAGTGGTGAGAATAAAGTCTTGGAAGCTTAGGTTTAAGCTTTTTAGCAATCCTATTTTATTTTCGTCTAAATGAAAACACATATAATTTATCAAGAATAAGGTTTCTGGGGATGTGGGGTGGGTTTTAACCTTTTCACTGCTTCATGCTATCTTTTCCTATTTTCTTCTTCTGGATATCAGAGGAGTGTTCCACCAGCCAATGATGCCTCGACTAGCTACAGTCCTCCCGGACTGTGACGGGCAGGAGCGTGACCATTAGTGTCAGTGCAGTGCACCACTCTTCTGTCCTGGCACCATCCCCGGGTCCCCCCTCGTTGTCGAGTTTGGCGCTGTCCCTCTATCTCAGGCTCCGGTGCAGGGTAGGCGATCTTCTCTGCTCCTCCGTGAATGTCGGCATCTGAGTCTTTCTTGTTCCAAGATCCTTCCTTCTTCTTGGAAGATTCCTCCTCAGATGTTCCTCGTGGGACGCCATATTTGTTGTTCTTTCCCCTCTCCTGTACAAAACCAGCATCCATATTTAATGTTGTTGGCCCCTCCTCCCAGCTCCTCTTCTCTGAGTCCAGCATTTGCTTTTTCTTTCTTTCTCTGCCTCTCTTACTCTGTCCTCTTTCTCTTTACATGGTTAGTCGGTACGGGGCAACTGACACCTGATCTATTTCAGGCAAGTGAGTTTTTCTATCACGTTCGTCTGGCCCCTCACAAACATCCCAATATAACTCCATTCAAACTAAAATGATAACAAAACACACATCAGAGAAAATCAAATGCACTATTCCCACTCCAACTTAAGCAACAGTAGGGGAAGTGTTAGGCTTTGGAAGAGTCAAATGTATTATTCCCAATCCAAACCGAGCAACAATGTGGAAACTGTTGGACTTTGGAGATATTAGATTGGTTGGACTTTGGCAGGATCAGATGTACTATTCCCACTCCTTCCTAAGCAACAGTAGGGAAAGTGTTCAACTTTGGAGGGGTCAAATTTACTAATGCAACTCCAATCTGATCAACAGTAAGGAAAGTGTTGTACTTTGGAAGAGTCAGAATTACTACTCCCAATCCGACTATAGGAACAGCAAGGAAGATGTTGAACTTTGGATGAATCATATAAACATTAATCAGAAGTAGAAGTTTTAAAAATCACATTCACAATTCACAATCCTAAGTAATAGAAAAGAAGAAAAATAATGCAACTTCCGACCATCTAAACATGAAATATATATATATGTTCTTGGACATATATATATATATATATATATATATATATATATATATATATATATATTATCTACTGGCGGTCGCCAGTAGATAGTTATAGTTACAACCTATTATCCATAGGAAATCCGCGACATTCTATTTGAAATAACTCTCTTGCCGGTTGACGTATCTTCGCAAAATTTTCAAACTTTGTGGGGCGCTCCGGTCCGCTCCTACCCTGAAAGTCTCGGGGGATTTGTCAAGCGGGGGCCGAGAAAAAGGGGGTCCCAAAACGCGTTTTCCCCATGCATTTTTCCATAGGAAACTTTAGACACGGCTACAGCCCGAACTGCTGAACGGAATTACACCAAATTTGGCAAAGAGGTAGTTCTTGGTTCAGAAAGAACCCTTTTGTTAAATGGTGTAAATCCGTTCAGTAGTTGCTGAGAAAATCAAAAGTAAAAAGATAGATATATCTATGGCCGAGTAGGGTCCGCGTACCCTCAGCGCACCCTGCGCGCACCGTCCCGATCACGAGCTGCATGTTAATTGGCTGTCAGCTGGCTGTCAACATTCCGATTCAGGAAATGTTGGCAGCCATTTTGTCCCTCGGTAGAACCGAGGGACAGAAACAAGTGCGCAAAGCGCACAAAGGGGGCAGGGTAGAAACACCCTGACCCCTAGGTTTGCTCAGGGGTCCCACCAGGACCCCTGGGCAAAAAAAAAAAAAAATGTTTTTAAAAATCGGCAGGATGCGCTCAGGAATCCTGCCGGAAAAAAATCGAAGCGCGGTCTCCCGCGCTTCGATTGCATTTTGCCCCTGGGTGGCCCAAGTCCCGGGGGCATGGTGGGGGTGGGTATATTGTTTGTATGGGGGCCTCAAAGGGCCCCCAAGCCCCGGGGACCGACACCCCCGGGGCTTTATAAAAAAATGGTGCGGGAGGGCTCTCCTGCCCTCCCGCAGCCCCGGGGACCGCCACCCCCGGGGCTTCTTTTTAAAATAAATAAGGTGTGGGGGCTCCAGCCCTCCACACGCCCCAGGGACCACCACCTCCCCGGGGCACTTACAAAATAAATGTGGGGGTCCATTACGGACCCCCAGAGCCCCGGGGACCACCACCTCCCCGGGGCTGTGCAATTTAAGGGAGGGGGCCGCACGGCCCCCTCCTGGAGCCCTTGATGGCCCTGGGGACCGCCACCCCCAGGGCCGGCTCCTGCAGTGTCCCGGGGTGCCTACCCCGGGACACTGTAGTTTGCTATGGCAGGACGGAGCCTCGCGGCTCCCGTCCTGCCATAGCAAACTGCTTTGGATATTGGAAGAGAGAGCAGGAAACCTGCTCTCTCTTCCAATATCCAAAGCACATTGCTTTCCACATGGGGAGCTGCATCTTAGCAGCTCCCCATGTGGAAAGCAATGCCGGCTCCCAAGGGACGCGGGGAGCCGGCGGGACTGTGGGGGATTGGGGACCCCCACAGTCCCCTAACGGAGAGGGCCAGCCCGGGGGATGGGGTCCCCGGGGCAAGTAGTGGCCCGGGAGGGGCCACGCGGCCCCCTCCCCCAAAAACCAAAAAAAAACGGAAAGGCCGGCCCCGGGGATGGGGTCCCCGGGGCCTTAAATGGCCTGAGGAGGGGGCCACGCAGCCCCCTCCAAAGAAAAAAATAAATCGAGGCCATGCCCCGGGGGATGGGGTCCCCGGGGCCAATACAGGCCCAGGGAAGGGGGCCACGCGGCCCCCTTCCCGTTTTTAAAAAAAAAATTAATTAAAAAAGGGGTAAGGCCCTGGGGGATGGGGTCCCCAGGGCCCAAAAACAGGAAAAAGGAAGGGGGCCACACAGCCCCCTTCAGGGACAAAAAAAAAAAAAAACGATCGGGCCCGCAGGCCCCGCCCCTTCCTTCACCACTCTGCAAACGCGCCCCTGGCGCGTTTGCAGAGGGGAACGAATCCCCTTGAATACTGGGGTCCCTGGGGCCAACTAGCCCACCAGGAACCTCCAGTATGCGCCAGGGGGCTGCGTTGCAGAGAGGTGTACAGAGGCCACGCCCCTTTTACACCTCTCTGCAACGCAGCTCTGTGGCGCTTTTGGATATACCTGTTGGGCTAGTTGGCCCCCAGGGACCCTCAGGATTCAAGGGGAGTTAATCCCCCGACTTAAAACGCGCCACGGGGCGCGTTTGCACAGTGGTGAAGGGAGGGGCGGGGCTTCAGGTGACATCTGTGCAAACGCGCCCCGTGGCGCGTTTTAAGTTGGGGGATTAAATCCCCTTCAATCCTGAGGGTCCCTGGGGGCCAACTAGCCCAACAGGTACATCCAGAAAGCGCCACAGAGCTGCGTTGCAGAGAGGTGTAAAAGGGGTGTGGCCTCTCTACACGTCTCTGCAACGCAGCCCCCTGGCGCATATTGGAGGTTCCTGGTGGGCTAGTTGGCCCCTAGGGACCCTCAGGATTCAAGGGGACTTAATCCCCCAACTTAAAACGCGCCACGTCACCTCAGGCCCCGCCCCCTCCCTTCACCATTGTGCAAATATTCTTCTAAAATCATCCGAAATACGAATTCCGATTTACTCACCTGTTATAAGGAGAGACCTTAGTGCTGTATCTTTCAGTCCAGTACTGGTCCTGAAAAGTAATTTTAACCGTACTTACCAGTAACTTGAATTTCCTTCCATAGGATATCATTGCCTGCTTTTTGCTGAAAAAGTTTCTAAGTGTTGATTTTTGAAACCTACAAATATTCCTCTAAAATCAGCCGAAATACGAATTCCGATTTACTCACCTGTTATAAGGAGAGACCTCAGTGCTGTATCTTTCAGCCCAGTACTGGTCCTGAAAAGTAATTTTAACCGTACTTACCAGTAACTTGAATTTCCTTCCATAGGCTAACATTGACTGGTTTCACTTGGAAATTCTTCTAAGTGTGGAGTTTTGGAACTTTAAAATATTCCTCTAAAATCAGCCGAAATACGAATTCCGATTTACTCACCTGTTATCAGGAGAGACCTCAGTGCTGCATCTTTCAGCCCAGTACTAATCCTGAAAAGTAATTTTAACCGTACTTACCAGTAACTTGAATTTCCTTCCATAGGATATCATTGCCTGCTTTTTGCTGAAAAAGTTTCTAAGTGTTGATTTTTGAAACATACAAATATTCCTCTAAAATCAGCCGAAATCCGAATTCTGATTTACTCACCTGTTATCAGGAGAGACCTCAGTGCTGCATCTTTCAGCCCAGTACTGGTCCTGAAAAGTAATTTTAACCGTACTTACCAGTAACTTGAATTTCCTTCCATAGGCTAACATTGACTGGTTTCACTTGAAAATTCTTCTAAGTGTGGAGTTTTGGAACTTTAAATTATTCTTCTAAAATCAGCCGAAATACGAATTCCGATTTACTCACCTGTTATCAGGAGAGAACCCAGTGCTGCATCTTTTAGCCCAGCACTGACCCTGAAAAGTAATTTTAACCGTACTTACCAGTAACTTATCTTTTCTTCCATAGGAATCCATTGTCTGGTTTTCAGCAGAAAAGTTTCAAAGTGTCGATTTTCACAAACTACAAATATTCCTTAAAAATCGCCTGTATGACTTAAACGCATTTTTTCAACTGTTTACAGGAGATGCACCAGTGCTGGATCCAGGATCCAACACTGAGTAAGAAAAAGTAACGATAACAGTTTTTACCTGCTAAGTGAATTTCCTTCCATAGGATAACATTGGTGATTCTATGAGGAAAAGTTTCTAAGTGTCAACTTTTAAAATACAATAATATTCCTTAAAAATCACGACTGTAACCAAAACGCTTTTACTCAACTGTTTACAGGAGATGTCCCAGGACTGAATCTAGGATCCAGTCCTGTGGTTAGAAAAGTAATCCATAAAGTAACTAATTGCATTTAACTAGAAATTCACATTGAGCTGAATGTTGCATTGTGTTTGAAAATGTGTTGCCCATTGCAACAACTGTAACTACTGTACTTAAAAGTCTATTGCCTATGTGCTAAGTATTTAAACTAAAGTAATTCATTCTGAGAAAGTATTTTTTGTAATGTAATGTATAATGTAATTACAATGTAATTTAAAAAATAAAATATGTAAAAGAAATTGTTGCTAAAAATGTAGTAAATCAGTATGAAAAAAATTAATATAAAAATTAATACATTTAAAAAATGTCATTTAAAAAACCTTTGAAATTCACTGAAAAAACCGTAGGTTTCAGGCACGTTATAGTTACAAATTAGCATTTAAAAAACCTTTGAAATTCACTGAAAAAACCATAGGTTTTAGGGACAGTTATAGTTACAAATTAGCATTTAAAAAACCTTTGAAATTCACTGAAAAAACCATAGGTTTCAGATATGTTATAGTTACAAATTAGCATTTAAAAAACCTTTGAAATTCACTGAAAAAACCATAGGTTTTAGGGACAGTTATAGTTAGTTGGACATTTCACTCATACAAAACCCGTGAAATTCCCCCGTTATAGTTAGTTCAGCTAACTATAACTCGCGCCCCCGCAATGCACTGCTGATGACGTCACATATTACATCACTCATGACATGGTCAGTGACATCACTGATGACATCACTGATGACATCTCAAATGACATCACTGATGACATCATCCACGTGATAATCTGATGCAGCTCCTCACACCCTAATATAACCTTTGATACACCCAATCTAAATTACAGACTGCCATTCGCAAAACTATAGACACTCCAACACCAATAACTACATACCCACTCACTGATTCTTAGGTCTACACACACACATCCACTCACTCACCCGTACAGTCACTCATACTTATGGTCACTCAGTACAGGACTATCATATGCACTCTTACTCCTATATAGACACTCAAACACCGCCACTCATCCATAGAGGTACTCACACACCTAGTCAGTCATGCAAATAATTAAACACACTACCATTTACTCACCTATACAGTTATACACACACCAGCTCACTTAATCATACAAATACCAGCACATTGTTACGCTCTTATACAATCACTGATACAAGCACACACTCATCCATACAGCCACTATCACAATCACTCACTCTCGCTTATAGCTATTTATATACTCCAACACACATATATACTGGCTTTCACATATGTAGTTTCTCACACATGTACCACTGGGACATACATTCACTCACTAACACACTCTTACACACACTTACCCACCCATACAGTCTATCACAGATGCACTCTTGAAACCATCCACCCAGTGAATCACCCACTCACACATCTATGCACAGAGTCGCACACACCCCACCCACACAAACACTCAGGCACCCATACAGATACTCAGACAACCAATCAATAACTCATATAGACACTCATGTAGCTATTCACAAACCCATGCAGCCACTTACACAGCAACAGACAGACGGATACAGACATTCACCCAGTTTAGTCACTAACCCATGCATTCAGTAAGATACGTTAAATCACTCACTTATAGAGTCAGTCACGCACCTACTAAATCATCCATACAGACACTTACACACCCACTCATTCTTCAATACGTCTTTTCCTATATATATTAAAAATATTTAAACTTTACAGAAACACACAGTCACTGGATGATGTCATCAGTGATGTCATTTGAGATGTCATCAGTGATGTCATCAGTGATGTCACTGACCATGTCATGAGTGATGTAATATGTGACGTCATCAGCAGTGCATTATGGGGCGTGAGTTATAGTTAGCTGAACTAACTATAACGGGGAATTTCACGGGTTTTGTACGAGTGAAATGTCCAACTAACTATAACTGTCCCTAAAACCTATGGTTTTTTCAGTGAATTTGAAAGGTTTTTTAAATGCTAATTTGTAACTATAACATATCTGAAACCTATGGTTTTTTCAGTGATATATATATATATATATATATATATATTACTACTAAAATCATAACGAACACAATATATTAAGTAATGTAAAAAATGCATTACTTAATAATAAATAAATACATATTAATGCAAAACATGCTTGAAAAGATAAATAAAACATTGTAAATAAATATTTAAACATTTATATATAAGGATTACAGTTAAAAACAATACTTAGTTAAAATTGAATATATATATAAATATATATATATATATATATATATATAATATATATATTAAATTAAAAATTGGAACCAAATGGTCATAAATATATAAACTCAATATAAGATATTGAAACTCATAATTCACAAAATGTGTAACATTAAAAACAAATTCAACAATTAATAATGAATAAATACATTTTAACATTGATAAAAATATATTTACTAGCCTTACTTTCATACAAACATAGGCACAATAACACAAAAAAATAAAACTAAATAATAATAATTAATAACAAAACACACTCTATATAAATTGAACAGAAATTATTTCAAATTAATGGCTTACAATTTGTCAAAACTATCAAATAGTCATAAATCATTCAAACAAAGTTGTTTGCAATAATTTTTATATTTAATAAACAGATTAAACAATTTAAATCAAAATATTAAATTACAAATATAAATATATGTATATATTGAACTCTCTACCCGACTCCCCTGAAAACTCAACAACCCGCCAAAAAAAAACCATTTAATTTTTTTAAATTAATTTATGGTGTATTAATACACACAAACATTACACTAAATTAATTTAAAAAAATAATACATAAAAATCTAATCAAACACCCAAATATGTGCATATTCTCATTAATTACCAATTACAATTTACCAACTGATCAACAGTTTATAAAATATCGCAACATATATAAATAATAATTTAGAATAATTAACAATAAAATAATAATAACTTAGAACACTCAAACATATATTTATTTTTTAAAAAGCAATGCAATGTTTTATACAATTATATTAAATAATACAATATTCAATATTTAGGTATTTTTAACAAAGTAAAAAAACTTACCTGTGATATAAGGACAATTTACCTGTGATACAATAAAAGCAGGTGCCTAAGCCCTGTCCTTCCACTTATTTGGACCTGTCCTCCGACTGGTCTAGTCCCTCCAATCCTCTTCATCTGCATCCGCGACTGCTGCCTCGTGCTTTTGCTTCTTCGGTTGATCGGCAGCTTTTCATTTTTCTCTCACTCTTGCACCCCTTTTCTCTCACTTTTTCCTCTTTCAACACTTAGCTCATCTTCCCACCAAGCTCCTCCTCTCGCTCTCAGAAGACCCCTCCACCTCTAGGACCAACTTCCACAGTTGAATGATGAGCGTTTCAGACTGGACGAAGACCAACTGCTTGTTAGCTCAACATGGACAAGACAAAGGTACTGGTTTTTTAGAACAACATCTCACCGTGAAATGACACCTGGTGACTTTCCGAACTTGGACCCACACCGACAGACCACGCCCGCAACCTTGGCATCATCCTGGACAGCAAACTCACCATGAAACGCCAGATCAACACAGTCTCCTCTGCCTGCTTCCACAGCCTTCGCATGCTCCGTAAGATCTTCAGATGGCTCCCTGTCAACACCAGGAAAGCCGTCCCCTCAAGCCCTAGTCACCAGCCGGCTGGACTACAGTAACGCACTCTAAATAGGACTCACTACCCAACTCCTAAAGAGACTCCAGACGATACAGAACTCAGCTTCAAGACTCATCCTCGACCTCCCCAAACGGACCCACATTACTTCCTGCCTCAGCAAACGTCCACTGGCTCCCCATCCAGAAAATATGCCAATTCAACATGCTGACACGCCTATAAGGCCCTCCATGATGAAGGACCAGCATACACCAACCACTGCCTGAACTTCCAACAACCCTCCAGAGACCTGCGCTCCGCCTCCCTCATCATTGCTCACATGCCTTGGAATGGCATGGGGAGCAAAAAAATGATGGATTTAGGCCCAGATCTCTGTACTGGGGTGAATGTATGACATTGCGCTGCATTCTGTCCATCAATTGTTGTTTTTGCATTTGTCACATGCCCAGACGTGGGTCCTCTGCTCTCCATGTCACTGGAGTCAAGCTATCCTGCCTGATGAGGGGTGAAACCCCGAAACCGGTCCTAGGGTGCTTGTTTCCAGTCCAGGGAGGACCTGGCCTGGCAGTTCGGGCTGGACTGTTCCCATTGGGTGCAGGGTCAAGACTGATTTGCATATGGCTGGGTTCAAACTGGAATGGCATGGGGAGCAAAAAAACTATGATTTAGGCCCAGATCTCTGTACTGGGGTGAATGTATGACATTGTGCTGCATTCTGTCCATCAATTGTTGTTTTTGCATTTGTCACCCCGAGTGGGACGGGTATGCCCAGACGTGGGTCCCGTGCTCTCAATGCCACTGGAGTCAAGCTATCCTGGCTGATGAGGGGTGAAACTAAACACTCAGCTGATACTCTGCCTAAGGGACAAGACCCCATCAACAAAAAACAACTTCACTGGTATCCCATACACAAGCATACTCAATTCAAACTCACCCACACACACACACAAACAAAGCATTACACAACATAGGCCCCTCCTACCTCCATAGCGACATACACTTTCACCTCCCCTCTAGACACCTCCGATCAGCTGCCCCAACTCCCCAATTACCTGAACTGGTCTTCTGACCAGTCAAGGCCCTTGGGGACCCAGCTCCCCACACCTGCTGCTGCCTTCATCACTCCCTCTCTCTGTCCTCTCACTCTCCCCCTCTCACTTGTGCTTCATCGCTGATTTCCAGTTTGTTGCCCCTTTTTGCCTTTCACTCTTGCCTCTTTGCTTCTATGCTCTTTTCCAGCTTTTGCCTCTTTTTGCTCATTTTACCTTTCACTCATGCCTCTTTGCTTCCTTGCTATTTCTCATATTTTGCCTCTTTTTGCCTTCACTTGTGCCTCTTTGCCCCTTTCTGTTTTGTCACCTTTTGCCATCTCTTCTGTCCCCCTTCCTTCACCCCTTCTGCTGCTACCAGCGGCCTTCACCCACTCCCCCTCCTGTCTCCTCCCGCTCTTTACCTGTCCTCCTGCACGTCCTCCTGCCTCTCTTTCCTGCCTTTGCAATCCCCACCCACCGCCCCCGCATCTCTCCCACCTCCCCGGACCTACTTAATGGCAGCTGCAGCACGACTGTGCATAGTGGGTACACCGCCGATGCGCCAAAGGCAAGCCCATCTGTTCAAATCCGTGCCTGGACCGCACCCAGCACCACAAACCCTGGTCTGTCGATCCCCTAGAGCTACACCTCCGCTGCACTCCGTGCCCTCGACACCAGTTGCTGCCATGAACATTGCTGTCAAGCTGCCCCACTTACCACAGTAGGACCTTTTACCTGCAGCCCCTGGCATTTCACCTGCTGCTCCATGCACACACCTAGACCCCCAAGCCCTGCTCAGACCACTCCACGCACTACAACTACAACACAACAGTGGACCACAAGCTCACTCCTTAACAAGCGCTTTCTCACCAAACACTCCACTGAGGTCTGGGACCTCATTGACCCGCTCAGCAAACACTCCACTGAGGTCTGGGACCTCACCGACCTTCTCATACCAGAAGTCCTCTTTCTCAAGGAGACCTAGCTCAACCCATCATCAGCCCCCGACATCGCAACGGCCATCCTAGAGGGATACAAGATCAACAAACCAGGAGGAGGGCCCACCATCATCCACAGAGACTCCATTTAATGCACCACCGCCACGAACGACACCACATTGGCCATGAAACACATGAACTTCAAACTCCAGACTGATAAAAGAACAGCCATCAAGGGGACCCTTGTGCACCACCTACCAGGACAACAAACCAGTTTCACAAAACTCATCACAGACTTTATCGCCTCCCTCACCATCGACTCTAAAGAGTACATGCTCCTCAGTGACCTCAATTTCCATGTACACGACCTCACAGACCTCAACTCCACAGACCTACTTGACTGCCTGGACAACATCGGACTCACCACACTCGTTCACGACCCACACACGCTGCAGTTCATCCGCTTGACCCCATCTTCACCTCCAGTGACAGAATCACATGCAGCCACACCACCCAGCTCACGTGGATGAACCACAACGTGGTACACTTCAGCATCACCACCTCATAGGCCCCTACCCGACAAGAAGACCCAACAAGCCCAGCTGCAACTGGAGCAAAGTAACAGAAGCTGACTGTATCAGAGCACTCACATCCAACCAGCCGGAACCATCCAGCAGCCTGACCCTCAGCATCAGAAACTTCAACACCTGGATCACAAACTGCACCACACCCTTGCACCGGTCACACATACCAGACACAGAAGAACCAACATTCAAGCCAGCTGGTACATTGAACACCTCATGGAATCCAAATGCCACTGCAAATTGTTAAAATGAAGGTAAAATGCATGTCCCAATTCCAGGAAACACAGGAAACAGTAAAAGTAAGTTTTTTTCTTTTATTCGCAGCAACTTCATAATACAGGATCATGCAAGAACACAGGTAACAGTTGAATGCCCTAACGGCATAATGAAGCCCACTATATACCCGCATACCTATTCAAAGGACAACCACCCGCGAGCCCACAACATGTAGTTCAGTGGCGTAGCTAGGCACTCTGCCGCCCGTGGCGGTCCCTGTCTTTTGCCACCGCGCTGAGGGGGGAGGGGGGGTGGCGATGATTTTTGCGGCCGCCGCCGCCCCTAAAACTCGTGCCGCCCGGGGCGCACCGCCCCCTCCGCCCCCCCCTTGCTACGCCAGTGATGTAGTTTCAAAGGGAAACAGAGACACCGGAAAGGCGCGTGTCTCTACTTACCAGCCTTCATATGTAAACATAAGTTAACACACACTCGCGACCGCACGAGGAGACACCTTGCATGCTCACGAGTATGTAACACACCTTCCCCCCTAAAAGAATATATATTTTTTTTTTAACTAAGAACATAATCTGCAAACTTAGCAGGAGGACGCCTTATTCTATCAGTTTTCTGCCTTGTGATGTCATCAACATGAATACGTCCCATACTCACACTTTTTTGGATTAGTTACATCCAAAAATACATTGCTCTCAGAAATGTCACAACTTGCAGTATTACCTTTAAACAAGGACACTCTGTTGAGGTTCCATACACTGCCCCCCTCAACACGCACAGCATTCCTAAAAGTTTGTATGACACGGATGGGGTCCGACCAAACACTCTTCCCCTTTCCATCAACTTTGGATTTTTTAATGCGCACAACATCACCAACGTTTACTTTTTGCTTGCTGGCAGAACCCCTTTTGCAACCCATGTCTTGCTTCATTTTGGATTTATAATCCTCCATTTTGCGTCTAATTTCCTTAAAATCCAACTCAACATCATCAACAGTAGTACTACGCTTGCTTTTTAACCACCATGGCACTAATTTTGACCCAGGTTTACGCCCTCTAAGCATTTCAAAAGGACTAACTGAAGTGATAGCATTGGGAGCTGTTCTATAAGCCAGTAGCATAGACTGTAACGCAATTTTCCACTTAATACCACTCTTGGCACTCAATTGGACAGCTTCCTTAACAACTCTGTTAAAGCGTTCCACTTGACCATTGGCCTCAGGATGGAACACAGCGATTCTCCTATGCGACACACCACACTTAGAAAGATAATCTTCAAAGAGTCTGCTGACAAATTGTGGTCCATTGTCGGTGACCAACTCTTGGGGAATTCCCTCCCTGCAAAATACACTGTCCAAAAATTCAACTACAACCTCAGTGGTAACATCCTTCACCATCTTGACCTCGGGCCACTTAGAATAGTAGTCAATAAGAACCAAACCATATGACTTTTGTTTAGGCAAAACAGCAAACGGTCCAATAATATCAAGACCTAATTTGCGCCATGGACCATCAGGAAACTGAACAGGTTGCGGCTCAGCACAAAGAGCTTTCGTGGATTTATCACTCATGCACACTGTTGGCACACCCTTACTTGCTGTTCAACACAAGCATCAATTCCTGGCCACCAAAAACATTCTTTGACTCTTCTTCTAGTACTGGAAATTCCTAAATGTCCTTCATGTGCTAGACCAATAATAGAGTTCATTAGGCTGAACGGAGGAATACATTTATCCCCCCTGACAACTATTCCATTTTCAACCGCCAACTCCTCACGCACTTTGAAATATCCAGATAAATAATTTTTAATTTTCCTTTCTTCTGGCCATCCTTTAACAATAACCTCAGTGACAGTTTTGAGTTCAATATCTTTCTCCATTTCAACCAACCATTTATCCTCTTGGACAATGGGACAAGGATTGCCAAACAAACTAATATCCTTGTATGTGAATGCTACTTCACATTCTACTTTGTCATCTCTCTCAGAAGAAACAGTGGCTAATGGCAACCTCGACATGCAATCAGCATGTACATTATTTTTCCCATTCACGTACTCCAATTGATAACGAAAATTTTGCAATCTGGAAGCTAACCATGCCAACCTAGTGGACATTGTACGACCTCCACCTTTTGCCATCATGTATACTGGAGGTTTGTGGTCTGTTTTTATAATAAACTTGGTTCCCCATAAGAAAGTCCTGAAATGTTCAGCACCCCAAACACAGGCTAAAAGCTCTTTTTCAATTACAGAATAGTTTTTCTCAGCATCACGCAAAGCTCTAGATGCATAGGCAACTATCCATTCCCTGCCATTGTCTCTTTGGATAAGTACACCACCCAAACCACTATTGCTAGCATCAACCATTACGATGCTTTGTTTACCAATCACGAAAGGTTTTAAACAAGGAGCATCGATTACACATTCTTTCAACAGGGAAAACGCAGTGCTCATCTCTTGGCTCCACATGAAAACAGCATTTTTCTTTAACAAACCCCTGAAAGGGTCCACCTTAAAAGCATTGTTTGAGATAAATTTTGCACAGAATTCGGTTAAACCAAGAAACGCCACCAATTGTTCTTTAGAACTAGGAGTAGGTGCATTGATTATGCTGTCAACATGGCTCTTCTTGGGTTTAATACCTTCCCCACTAATGTTGTGCCCAAGATACTCTACTTCCATTTTTTTAAATCTGCACTTGTCAGCGCGTAAAGTGAGACCTTTAGATGACAAAGCAGAGAGAACTTTCTTAAGATTGAGATCATGTTCCTCGTGGTCTTTTCCAAAAACTAGAATATCATCTTGCAACGCAACAGCTCAAGATAAACCTTCCAAATGGCATTCTACAAAACCTAAATAATCCTTCAGGTGTAATGAATGTAGTATAGTTCTTAGATTCATCATCCAAGACGACTTGATGGTATGCGCTAGCAAGGTCTAAACATGAAAAAACATTGGCACCTGCTAGAGTTGAGACAATTTCATGTAAATTTGGGAGAGGATGGGCATCTACCCAAATGGCACTATTTAGACTGCGCAAATCCACACATAATCTCAGTTCCCCAGAATGTTTGACCGAAATCACAAAGGGAGAAACCCTTGGTGATGATTCTACAGGTTCAATAATGTTTTTGCTACATAAATCTTGCAACATATCTTTAAGTTTCTTTCTGTAAGAAAGAGGAACATTTCTCACTCTATGACGCACAGGAATAGCACCTTCCATGATTTTAATGGAATGTTTAAATCCTTGGTAAGTCCCCAACTTGTCATTGAACACACTAGGAAATAACTCTTTTAATTCTTGTGTGACTTTAGTGGAATCACAGTTACTAGAATTGGAATATCCTATATTAAATACTTGGGGATCAGCATTAGGATCTAATTTTATCCCCATCTCTTCTTGGTGTGGCCAACCCAAAATCGATTGACCCTTCTTGGATACATAAACTTTACCATATGTGGAACGACCAGAGAAAACTAAGTCTGCCCAAAAGAAACAAACCAAATCAATTTTGTGACCAGTGTATCCACCAGGACTGATATCTGGGTTATGTAACTCTACGTTGGGCCAGTTTTTGCTGACAACATCATGGGACAAAATAGTATACCAAGCACATGAATATTCCAATACATGAGTGCTCACACCATTGATTATGACATTGCAAGAAGGAACTTTGGCGCCACTTTCATCTAAGTTCAACACAGTTTTCACATCATGTTCATCATTCTCAGAGATGTTGTCAAATTCATCAGCAAAATGCACAAAATTTACTCTCCTGGGAGTTGATCTACATACTCTGCTGGAATGTCCTTTCTTCCCGCATTTTAAACAAGATCTTTCAATAGCTGGACAATTTTTAGAATTCCCCAGATGCCCACTGCTATCACATCTATAACATGCATAAGGACCTCTTTTATTATCTTGTCTTAGATCTTTGGACTTGTCATTTCTTTTAGTATTACCAAACCTGGAAGGTACATTTTTTTTTTTGTTGTCAAAATCTTTGGAAACAACTTGTACTTCACATTTCTCTGTACTTCTTATTTCATGTACGATTTTCTCAGAGTGTTCAATTGCTTTGGCAATATCAATAGCAGCACTAAGAGACATATCAGAAGTAGTCCATAACCTTTCCTGAATTTTCTTATTAGTCCTCATTAATATTTGGTCCCTTAGCACTTGCTCATATGAAATATGTTCGAAATCACATGTGACAGCAAGTGATCTTAACGAAGAGACATACTCGTCAATGGACTCATTTGCCAACTGTTTCCTGGAGTAGAATATAAATCTCTCCATAACAGTGTTGGTTTTCTTACCATACCTCAAACTTAATTGTTTAGCTGCATAGAGATACACATTAATGTTTCCAGGATTAACAAGAGCTGGAAGATTTTTAAATTCTTTTAAACCCATACCACCTAAACAATGTTTCAAAAGAGCCAATTTCCTTTCCGGTTCACACTCTTCCCCTTAAAGTACTTCAACATACGGCAAAAACACAGGTTCCCATATATCCCAAGCCATGGGTGGTTCACCAGGAGTCGATAGAAAAGATGGAGGTGGTACAATTCCTGACATACTTAGATTATTTAAATGTAAGAGTACCAAGAGAAAGAGAAAAAAACAATTTAAAATAATAAAAGTAGTCACCGTTGTCTGTCTTATGAGAAATGAATAGTGTGTGTATCACTGTGATAAAGTATACATCTAGACTGAATGCAGTACTCTTTCAAGAGACAGAAGTTCTCTTCTTGCATAAACATGCACATGGGCCCCACAGTTATCAAGAATGAAGAAAATGTTACCATAACATGAGGAATTTCTTATCAGAATACTCTTTGCAAAGAGGTGAAGGAAGTAAAAGAAACAACAACAAAAAATAGCCTGTGTCAACTTCACACGGTGCTCAAGGGGTTAACCCAAGACGCTCCTTCGGTTTAAAAAAAAAACAGCTTGTGTCGATTTCACACAATGCCGGAGGGGTTAGACCAAACACTCCCTCGGTTTCTACTCTGCCGTGAGCCAATCTAATGATGAGTAATAAAACACTCCCTCGATGACAGCAACTTCCGTGAGCCAATACGGAGTAATGAAACACTCCACTTCCTCGATGCAGCAACTTCCGTGATCCAATAGTTGATGTTCTGTAAGAATAAATACAGGCTCCTTGAATATTGACGGCACAACCAATGAGGAAACATAGGGAAAATGCTTCACGAACGGGCCGGGTGGAGAGACCAACCAAAAGAAATCTCTCTTCTTGAAAATCCAATAGCATGATGATATGAGCAACAGGAGCCAGATCCAAGGAAAACACATAAATCGATGAAAATAGCGTGGTTGAGCCGCTCGTCGCCAGTGTTAAAATGAAGGTAAAATGCATGTCCCAATTCCAGGAAACACAGCAAACAGTAAAAGTAAGTTTTCTTCTTTTATTCGCAGCAACTTCGTAATACAGGATCATGCAAGAACACAGGTAACAATTGAATGCCCTAACGGCATAACGAAGCCCACTATATACCGCATACCTATTCAAAGGACAACCACCCGCGAGCCCACAACAACATGTAGTTTCAAAGGGAAACAGAGACACCGGAAAGGCGCGTGTCTCTACTTACCAGCCTTCATATGTAAACATAAGTTAACACACACTCGCGACCGCACAAGGAGACACCTCGCACGCGCGCGAGTATGTAACACAAATAGCTAGAAAGGAGATGGAGAACCAGCAAAAACACTGCGGATAAGACCAATTACAAAACTACACTCAACCACTACCACCACCAACTGCAGGAAACAAGGAAAAGAGCCCTCAATGCAAGAAACAAAGCCAGCCCCAACAACAGGGATCTCTTTGCTATTGTCAAGGAATTCTACAACCCCCTAGCCGCAGCAAACAAGGTCACCCCTTCACAAGAACTCTGTGACAGCCTTGCTGACTTCTTCTACGACAAGATAGCCATGATTTACAGACACTTCAACCAACAGCCCAAACCATCTGACTTTATCAACCACCCCACCAACAGCACGAAAGTCGCTCAGCTGATCAACTAGAGCCTACTCACCCACCAGGACACAACATTCATCATGAAGACAGTACACTCAGGGGCCCCCACCGACCCATGCCCCTACCACATCTTTAACCTAGGTGGGCCTAAATTTGGCCTCGAACTTTCAACCATCATTAACGCCTCAATAGCAACCGCCACTTTGCCAGAAAATCGAAAACACGCAGATGTCAGCGCCCTTCTAAGGAAACCACCGACCAAACTCATAAACTACTGTCCCATCTCACTACTACCTTTCCCGCCCAAAGTCATGGGGAAAGCAATCAACCAGCATCTCACAAAACACCTGGAACACTATAAACTCCTGGACAACTCACAAACTGGGTTCCGCAGCAACCACAACACCAAAACAGCCCTCATCGCAGCAACGGACAACATCCGCGCCATAATCGACCGAGGTGAGACCACTCCTCTCATCCTCCTCAACCTCTATGCGGCGTTCAACACCGTTTCACACCATCGCTGATCGTCGCTGATCGTCAGACTCCACCACAAGTGGATCACCTCCTTCTTCACAGGAAGAACTTAACGAATAAGCCCTTCACCTCCCAACCCAAATAAATAATCTGCGGAGTCCCACAAGCTCTTCTATAAGCCCCACTCTTTTCAACACTTAAATGACACCGCTGGCCAACATCATCAGATCCCACAGACTCAACATCATTTCTGATGACATGCAACTCATCCTCTCCCTCCCAGAAGATCCCACCAATGCCATGAACACCTTCCACAGTTGCATGACCAGCGCTGCAGACTGGATGAAGGAAAACTGCCTAAAGCTCAACACCGATAAGACACAAGTGCTGATCTTCGGAAACTAGAACTCTCCCTGGGACTTCTCCTGGTGGCCTTCAGAGCTCGGCCCCACACCACCCCCAACTGAGTGCACCAGAAACCTCAGAATCATCCTCAACAGCAAACGTACCATGGTTTCACACATCAGCGCTGTCACACGTTCCCGCTTCTTCAGCCTGCGCATGCTACGCAAGATCTTCAAGTGGCTCCCCCAGGATTGAAGGTGCACCATCAACCAGGTCCTCATCAAACGTAGACTGGACTACGGTAACGCAGTCTATGCAGGATTACCAGCCAACCTCCACCAAAGACTCCAGACCATCTAGAACTCCATCGCCAGAATCATCCTGGACCTCCCTCGACATACCCACATCAGTCCCCACAATAGGCAGCTGCACGGCTCCTGGTTCAGAAAATGTGCCAGTTCAAGCTCCTCACACACTTTCAAGGCTCTGCACAACACCGGACCATCTTACCCTCAACCACCGCATTCACTTTCATCAACCTACAAGACACCTTCGCTCTGCCTCTCTCTCTCTCGCCCAATTACCCCACATATGCAGAAGCAAAACCGGAGGCCGATCCTTCTCCCACCTTGCGGCAAAGTCCTGGAACGACCTCTCTCTCCACATCAGGACCTCCACGTCGTTGCCTGAATTCCAAAAGAAGCTGAAGACCTGGCCATTCGACTAGCACTCTAGTCCCTCCTCCGACCACTGCTAGACTCGGTTTTCACCTGCCTAGCGCCTGGATACCCTCACAGGTGATAAGACGTGTACTACAAATCCATTAACATAACAACATAACATTAGCACGTGTACCCCGCATACACAAAAACAGAACCAGAAGTGGCGCCTTCTCTCACATCTCCCCCAAAGTCTGGAATCACCTGCCACAGCACATCAGAGCCTCCTCATTGCATATTGAATTCTGCAAGAAGCTGAAAACCTGGCTGTTTGAGTAATCTCACTTTGGAAGTCCACTACCTACCTATGAATCATCTAGATACCCTCACGGTTGATTAGTGCACTATACAAATAGGCATAACATAATGTCCCATGATATTTTGGAAATCACAATATTTTTGCAACAATATTAAACACCAACATTGTTTTTGAAACAATAGTAAGGTTGAAAACCACACAAAGATGTTCACAAAACTCCTTCTCTAGCAATTTATTTAAAGGGACGTGGAAAACTGCCCTATTGATCCCTCACAATGGAAACAATATTCCACCACCAACATTTTCCTAGCAGTATATTTGATGGCACATTGTGCTTCAAGAAAGAAGTCTGCCCTATTATACTGTGTTTTATTAGCTTATCATAGTTAATTTGGCAGAATTGATCCTAGCCAGCTGCGAGCAAAATTGAAGCAATGGGGAATCCTCTAGCTCGCTTTGTGATTTTTAAACTTGCTGATCAGCCTTACTTGGGGCAGCATGGATCCAGTATTACTAACATTTTCACGGCTGCATTTATCTCATATTTGGGATGTGCATTTACCTGGGATGTGGAGAGCCTAATCTGAGTTATACAAAAAGTTGGTTTGCATAGTAACCTGTTTCAAGCAGTTTCATGCTGTTATATTAGTGTATGTGTGTGTGGGTATATCATTCACTCATATTCTGACATGGTAATACATAACTTGAGCAAGTACTTTTACTGGCACCCCACATGAGCTCATAACCTAGCACAAGCATTGTAATGATAGCTATAAGCATTGCGATGATGGCATATGCCCACTAGTCTTGGCGCAAATATCAACATAGTCATAGATGACGCTTGAGGGTGATGTAGGAGCAGCTTATATTACCTGTCACAAATATTCTGGGGAGACTATTTAACTGTAACAAAGATTTGGATTGGACAGACAGGATTTCACATGGATTTTATTTAGATCTTCACCTGGCACAAAGCGTTTGATGAAACCTTCATGTGGCACAAGAATTCTGATAAGCCCGTCACCAGCGTAACACATCTGATGATAGATTATACCTGGCACACTGCATCTGGTGATACTTTATACCTGGCACAAGGAGTCTGTTGAGACCTTCACTTGACACAAAGCATCTGATGGTAGCTTACAGCTGACACAAGGAATCTGAAGAGACATTCACCTGGCACAAGCATCTGATGGCAGCTTACACTTAGCACAAGGATTCTGCGAAAAACGTCACCTGACTCTATGCTTCTGATTGTAGCTTATACCTGGCACAAAGATTCTGATCAGACCTTAACCTTGCACAACAGATCTGATGGTAGCTTATATCTGGAGCAGGTATTCCAATGAGCCCTTCACCTAGCACAAAGAATATGATGATAGCTTACACCTGCCACAGAGAGTCTGTTACAGGGAGTCTGATGAGACCTTCACACTATCAGCTGCACCACATCCACAGACAAGTCATTCTCCAACATGGAACACCTGTCTTTCGAGCTTCACATCACAACCAACTTCCCCCATAGTGGCACATTCATATACAGACCACCGGGACCGTGCACCAACTTCACCGACACCATCACATACTTTGTTGCACCACTTGCCCTCCATGCTAGCAATTACATCCTACTGAACTAAGAACTGAACTTCCACCTGGAAGATCACTCCTCCCCTAATTCAAGAACACTTATTGAAGCCCTTAGAAGCCTGGGCCTTACCCAATGAGTAAAAGGACCTACCCATGTTGCTGGACACCTGCTGGACTATATTTTCACCAACTTCTACAACATCCGAGTCGACAAATCCACACCAGTCTCCTGGACAGACTAAGCAGTCGTCAAGTTTAGCATCCCCGTCCCAATCTAACACACACACACACCACTACCAGACCCACCCACTGAAACTGGAATAGCAGTACTTACAAAGACTGGAACACCACTCTCAACACCCACTAACCCGAAAACAGCAACAGCCTCCCCAAAGCCTTCGAGAATTTCAACAATTGGATCGCCTTGTGCACCGACTCCACTGCAATACAGCCAGATCCAGAGGCAAGATGGCGGCCGCTGCAGTGGCCGAGTGAGCTGACCACTAACTTCCTTAAACCCTCTCCCCTCGTGATCCTTGACGGCCTCTGAATGAGAAAATCGGCGGGGGATCAACTTACTGGATTAATTCCTTCGTGCTGATGATCTGGCGATCCTGGCTCTGGTTGTGGGGGGTCCCGCTGCCTGGTTGGTTGGCGTCCCGTGTCTTACACACTTCGATAGCCCCTCCTGCTTTTCCTGTTCTGCCTACCGGGGCCGGTGTTCCAATGCCACCGAAGACCATTACTAAAAATGCCAAGATGCGGGGACCTCCGCTCGGTTCTGGCAGCCCGGGGAAATCCGCGGTGGCTCGTGATGGAGGAAGCCCGGATGGAGGAAAGCGCTGCTTGACTTTGGAGACGCCGGGCTCTGGGGAACAATCTAAGGCCGGCAGAGACGGTGCGGTCACCCGTGGTAAGCAGACTGTCCCCGCACTCTTTAAAGTACAATCAGTGAAGAATAAATTAGTTAAAGGGGCCAAAGTCACTGGGAGGATTGGTACTCCTGTATCTGCCCAAGAAAGCGTTTCCGAACCTCAGGACACGGTAACATTGCTGACAGACCGGATCCGTGGTGAGGCTGCAGAGAGAGATATTGCTGCGGAGGGGGCTGGAGTGTCTGAGTCTAAACAGTCTGAGTTTAAACAGTCTCCCAGGTGAGATGGGGGGGACCGGTAGCCCGATCGACGGTCCCCCCCCGGTGGTGATAGACGATACAGTGCTTGTTCAGCAAGGCCAGTGCATTCTGGTAAATGGAGTTCCCTCAACTAGTGACCAAATAACTGGGTCTCTGGATCTGACTCTCCAGGACAGTGCAACTGGCCGGAAGGGAGACAACATATTAACTGGCAAAGATGAGGACGCTGTTGATAAATTCTTTTCGCTGTCAGACCACTCTAACTCATCTGGTGATGATAGCTGCGACAAAGACTGGGCTCGGGAAGAAAGCGATACTAGCAGTTTGTATCTGGAGGAAGAGAGCGATAAGTCCTTGTTTAATCCTGGAACAGTTAGGACAATGAGAGATCAATCTGCTTTCTCTGGGCCGATCCAGGGCGCGGTCGGTCGTATGACCTGGGATTACTCCTTCTCGCCAAATCTAGAAGGAAAGGAGAACCCGCAAGGTATCATACTGCCGGGAGTGGTCAGTGTCAACCCCAATGTGCCTGAAGAAATTACTCTTTCTATGATATATCAGGTGATCATGGCCCATCGTGAGGAAACAAGAGCTGAGAGTTCCCGGACACAAGGCGCATGTAGGAAATTGCAGAACTCTATCCGAAGGATTGCTAAGACATGTTCTGATTTCGCGACAAGAATCAGTGAAGCCGAAACCAGAATTTCTCAATTGGAAGATGATCTGACCTCACAGAAAAATCTGACTGAGTCAATGCAATCTATGAGGGATGATACCTTGTTGAAACTCTCTGATCTCGAAAATCGGGCTAGGCGGAATAACCTGAGAATTCTGGGTGTCCCTGAGGGCAAGGAGGGTGCAGATGTCCGCCAGTTCTTGATCGAACTTTTTGAAGAGGCCTTCCCAGATTTGCAACATTGGGACTGGAAAACGGAATTGCAAAGAGCTCACCGCTTTCCTTTCAATCTGCGGAAAGTAGGGGGTCAAGCCGATAGTCGGTCACGCGCCATTTTGATCTGTCTTAATAATTTTTTGGCTAGGGAAGCCTTATATGATCTTGCTAGGCCAGATCGGAAAAGGGCAGGGAAGGGGTGCGACTTCATTGTGCGCCCCGATTTCTGTCAACGGACTGTTGAAAAGAGATGGCTACTCCGCCAATTAATTCCGGCATTTCAAGCAAAAGGGGCCCAGGTCTATCTGCTTAATCCTGCTAAGCTGAAGGTGGTCTTTCAGGGGCAAACGCACTACTTCCAATCAGAAATACAAGCAAAAGACTTTATGCTCACATTAAAGCCATTGTAGGCTCTCTTTCTCCTTTTTCTTAGAACGTGCTTCATATTGTTCTGGTTTCGGGATGGCTGATGTCTGAAAACTGGGGCATGCCCCCTCCTGCATATTAACCTCTGCTGGCTTTCTCTTCTTTTTTTCTCTTTGTTGATGATTATGTGTTTATCTTTATTCATGGTGCGGTTCACACTGTTAGAAGGGTGGGGTTCTAGCTTAACGGAGGGAGGCGGGTTAGCTCTGCATCACCAGGGACTGTTCGTCCCCATGCCTCATGTGGAGGGAGGTAGGGGGGGGAAGGGGGGAGGGTTTCCGGTAGAAGGGGGACGGGGTGGAGGGGGAGGGATGGGGGAGGAGGGGGAGGGGGAGAGGTGGGGGGAACACTGTTATTTTCTTGCATGGACAGTTATGGCAATAGCAATCATCCAGATAAGGAAGTTTTCTCTTTATTTTGTCTTGGGAATATAGCGGAAAGATGCCTGTACTATCAAATGTCGTTATCTGCATTTTGTGAGGATGGCGGATCGAAGCGGTAAAATACGAATTTGTTCTTTAAATAGCTGTGGCCTTAATGACAGGAGAAAAAGATGTTTGCTTGCTAAGCTTATCAGGTATATGCAGGTCGACCTATTATGCCTCCAAGAAACACATATTCCATGGAATAATCGTGGGTGGTTAAAGGACTTGGGTTTAGATCTTCTTGCCAGCTCTCACCAAGCTACGACCACACGAGGGGTAGCTATTCTAGCCAGGCATGGTATGGTAATAAATAAGCGGATTAAAGAAGATAACCTCGGTCGATGGGCAATTATGGAGGCAGTTATTAAGGGCACTTTGTTTACTATCTGTTCTCTGTACGGGTCAAATCTGGACGAGCCGGACATTTTGAATTTTTTAAGTATCCAACTGGCCTTATGGCCTTCTCCAGTAATCCTATGTGGGGACTTTAATATTCACTTGAGTAGTAACTTTAATCTCCTTAGTAATACCCCATATCAGGGTAGAAAGGGCAAGACATTCAGGGCTCTACAGGGACTTTGCCGGGAGCACGGTCTAGTAGACATCTGGCACAGACATCGGCAGGAGGAGCCCGGGTACACTTATTTCTCCGCTCCGTACTGTAAATGTGTCCGCTTGGATTATTTTTTTGTTTCTAATCAAATTGTAGACAGGGTGAACTGTGAGCTCTTCCCAAGGTTAATATCAGACCACAATCCTTTAGTAATTGAATTTCCACTTAACTGTTCGCAACAATCTCTCACGACCTGGACATTTGATCAGAAGCTATTGCTAGATCAGGCATATTGTATACATATGGCCAGATGGATCACAGAGTTTTTCAGTAGAAATAAGGGGACTGCATCTATAACAGTAGTCTGGGATGCCTTTAAAGCATCAGTACGGGGTGAGACTCTCAGTTTCTCCCTGTATCGACAGAGGATGGTAAAAGAAAAGATTAATGGCTGGGTCGGTCAGCTTCGGAAAGCTGAGGAAGATCTCATTCGGGTAATTGGGGATCTGCAGAAAATGGAGGAGTGTCAGCGCCAGATTGCCGTTTTTAGAATCAGGATACACCAATACTATGGGGACGAATTGGCTATTAAATTTGCACAACATCGGGCTGACATATATGAATTCGGGGAAAATTCGGGAAGATTGCTGGCCAAACGCCTGCAACAGAGGGGAGTCTCTAATAGAATATGTCAAATCCAGGATCAATTGGGCCAGATTCAGGACCGTCCCGCAGAGGTTCTGAAGGTCTTTCAGAACTTTTATCAGGAGCTTTATTCAGCTGAGAGGGATGAGGCAGTAATTTCTGGCGAGGAATACCTCCGGGATTACGCAACTCTTAAGGTTACCTCGGAACAGAGTGAAATGTTGTCTGCTCCAGTCAAGGGGGAAGAGATTGATCTGGCTATAACTTCTTTGGTGGCCGCCAAAGCTGTCGGCCACGATGCATTACCTCTGGAATTTTATCGTACATTTCGGCAAGTTCTGCGAAGTGAGTTTGAATCTCTGTTCCAACTTGCCCAGAGGGGGCAGATTCCCGACTCTTGGCGTAGAACCACTATAGTAGTCTTTAAAAAAAAAGACAAACCCGAGCTCAGCCCTTCATCTTACCGACCCATCTCTTTGATCTGTGCTGACAGCAAGATCTATTCTAAAATAATTGCTCTAAGGCTAGGCAAGGTTATTACTCCATTGGTATCTATCCGCCAACATGGGTTTATCCCGGGTCGAGATACGTCGGACCATGTCAGGCGAGCAATAGCCTTGTTTGACTGGGCTCAGGCCACAAAGTCACCTCTTGGGTTGATCCTGTTGGACGCTGAGAAAGCTTTCGACATGGTCTCCTGGGGGTTTCTTTGGTCTGTACTTCATGCAAAGGGGCTACCTAAGGCATTTATACAAGCAGTACAGGCCCTTTATGTTTCTCCTGAGGCTCGTATCCGTATTTCTGGACAGGAATCCAACCTATTTTTCATCAGTAGAGGAACTCGCCAGGGGTGCCCCTGTTCTCCGCTCTTATTCTCAATATATATTGACCCTTTTCTTAATAAATTAGAAACCAGCATACAGATTAAAGCGGTCACAGTCAATGGTACTGTCTACAAATCACTAGCCTATGCTGATGACATTGCTGTCTTTACAACTGACATAAGATCTGCTCTACCAGCACTGAATGATTTGGCGAAGCAATTTGGTTCCGTTTCGGGCTACAAGTTAAACATTGACAAAACCCAGATTATTCACTCTGATACCTCGCTCCCGGAAGACATTCCAACTGTCTCTGTAGCAACCTATGTGGGAGTGAAGGTTACTGCATCTGTGGAGCAAATACCGGAACTAAATATGTCGCCGATAATAAGGAATATTGATCAGACAATTGCGAGATTAGACCATTTACATCTCTCTATGCATGGCCGATGTAATGTCATTAAAATGCTGATTCTTCCAAAATTCTTATATTTGTTTCAGACCATACCCCTAGTTTTTTCGGCATCTTGCATTACTAGAGCTGAAAGGGCATGTGTCAGATTTTTATGGGGGTATCGCAGAGCTAGAAGGGCAGCCAAATGGCTGATCTTACCAAGACTTAGGGGGGGTTGTGGGGTACCCTCCCTAATTTTTTATCACTGGGCAGCACTGCTCCAACAAATGGGGATACTAATGGTTGGGGCTAAGGCAGTAGTTCCCGAAGCTGTCAGACCAACCATTTATGAACTTTTACTTGGCGATGATGTTCAGCAGTGTTTAGTCAAAATCCTAGAACCAAGTTATTATAAGAAAACCAAATTTAAAATTATGCAATCTGCTTATGGAGTTTGGAAAAAGATACGGCATAGGCTGGGTATTTCGAATATTAATGCCTATACCCCTTTCTTGACACATGGGCTTTTACCGCCCATTTTCCAAGACCAGATAACCGTCAGCTGGGGGGTTTCAGGAATTAATGTCTTGGGGGATCTCTTTTGGGACAGTCAAATTGTGTCGTTTGCATACTTACAAGAAAAATATGGGCTCTCTACGAGACATTTCTTTAAGTACTTACAGATCAGGAGCTTTTTGGGTAAGGCTATGTCTCAAGCGGGTGCTAAATTTGGGGAAATACCTCTAGTTGGTATTGTTGGGATCAGATCCCGGATTGGGAAAATATACCAAACACTACTTGCCGGCCTCCCTGATGATTTGGGTATTCAGAATGACAGATGGGCCAGGAAGTTTGGTCAGGAAGGTATTGATTTAGAGGCATCCTTGGAATTAGCCACCCAGATCTTAATAACCGGCAGTCTGCGAACTCAACATTTTATGTCGGTCTTTGACTTATATTATACCCTGGGGAAAATTTCTAAATGGTCTGGATCACGGGGCAATTCATGTAGTAGGTGTGGGGCACCGTCGGCCGATACGATTCATATGTTTTTTGCTTGCCCTATGCTTGCTAAATATCTACAAGATATTGAATCTTTTCTGAGCCTGATTATAAGTAAACCGATTGTAATAAAACCAGACTTAGTCATTCTGGGGATTGATGGGAGTCAGGGTAGTATGGATTGGGCTAGATTTGAAACCGGGCTAGTATTTATTGCAATGGCCATTGTTAGAACATGCATCACCTCTCAATGGATTAGTCCTGATTCCCCCTACATTTGTAAACTGGAGGGCAAGGTTTCTAGCCACTTATAATATGGAATTGGCTGTATATAGATTGAAAGGCCGCCGGAGACGAGAATTTGGAAAGAAAATATGGGAGCCTATTACCAGCTGGATGGGTTAAACAAGTCTGCTACTTGGCTCCCTATGTCTCGTTCTTCCCCCTTTTTTTTTTTTTATTAATGGATTGTTCAATAGTTTCAGCTTTTTTTCCGCTTTGGTATACATCCTATGTAATTTCTGACAAGATTTTTTTGAATGTGAATGGAACATTTTGTTGTATGCTATGCCATAACTAACTGATATTGATTTAAATAAAAAAAAATTTTAAAAGCAATACAGCTAGATTTAGACTCTGCAGGCAGAGCACCTTCAAATCCAGACTAAGATGCTACCACCAAATGATCCGGACCACCAAACACACCACTCAGGCGGACCACATTAAAACTAGCACCAGCAGAAACAAAGAAATATTTGCTATTGTGAAAGATTTTACCCCACCATCGGCTGCATCCATCTCGATCACCCCCTCACAGGACCTCTGCAATAATCTCTCTCAATTTTTCATCAACAAAATCACAGTCATTTACAACTACTTCAGCCCACAACCGGACCTAACAGACCTTGCCAAACACCTCCCGATGTATTCAAACAACCAATGCTAACCACATGGCCCATCATTACCCTAGAAGAAATCGCCACCACTGTGAAGTTATCCACTCAGGGGCCCTATCGGACAACTGCACCCGCCACGTCTACGCCTCCAGAGGACTGCAATCCATCAGCACCATCCTGTCACCCACTTTGAATGCCTCTACCTCTTCTGCGACCTTCCTAGATGCTTGGAAACACACAACTGTCTTCCCAATGCTGAAAAAAACACTCTGCGGACCCTTCAACACTCACCAACTACAAACCAATCTCCTTGCTTAAATTCCCAGCCAACGTCTTAGAGAAAATCATTAATTAGACACCTCACGAATACCTCAACGATCACCAACTCCTCAACACCACTCAGTCTGATTTCAGACCCAACCACTCAGTCTGGTTTCAAACCCAACCACAGCACCAAAACTGCCTGCATCACTGCCACAGATGACATCAGCATGACTGTGGACAGAGGAGACACGGTACCCCTCATCCTCCTGGACCTCTCTGCAGTATGTGACACAATCTCCCACCCCATCCTCATCCAACACCTACACAACATTGGAATCCAAGGATACGCACTCTAATGTATCTACTCTTTCCTGACTCCCAGGTCCCAGTCAGTCAGCCTTGCACTGTTAACCTTGGACGCCCGCAACCTCTTCAGCGGAGTTCCTCAAGGAGCCTCCCAGAGCTCGACCCTCTTCAATGCATACATGATCCCTCTAGCCAGCATCCTCCCTTGTCACAACATCAATGTTCTCTTCTAAGCCATGCAACTCATTTGCTCCCTCACGGACAAGACGCTCAGTACTCGGATCAAGTTCAGTGCCTGCATGACTGAAATCGCCCACTGGAAGAAGACCAGCTGCCTAAAGCTGGACACCAACAACACTGAAATTGTGATCTTCAGGAAGAGCTCATCACCGTGGGACTCCACCTGGTGGTCAACAGAGCTGGGACTGACATCCAACCCCACTATGCACGCAGTGAACCTTCGGGATCATCATTGACAGCAAACTTAACATGACTGCTCAAGTCAATACTGTCACCGCCTCATACTTCAATACTCTGAAGATGCTGAGGAAGATTTTCAAATGGCTCCCAATCAGCACCCAGAGAAACCGTGACGCACGCCCTGGTCACAAGCAAGCTGGACTACAGAAACATCCTCTATGCAGGAATTAACAAAAAACTCACCAGAAGGCAGAAGACCATTCAAACTCGGTGGCCAGAATCACTTTCAACCTCCCACGCAGCATTCACATCACACCACACCTAAAGGAGCTTCACTGGCTCCCCATTTACAAACGAGTACAATTTAAACTCCTCACCCACACTTTCAAGGCACTACATAACACTGGCCCAGCATACCTCAACAATTGCATCTGCTTTCACAAACCTTCCACACAACTCCACTCGGCCGGACTCCAACTTGCACAAATCCCATACATACGGAAAACCAGATCAGGTGGTCAAGTCTTCTTTTACATCACTTCTAAAGCGTAGAATGATATGCCCATCTGTGACATGAGTGCGCCGCGAGGTGCACTGACGTCACAGATCTCCCACTGGAGCGGCAAGAAGGAGCAGGTGACTGCCCTCTCCCAAAATGTCTAAAACAATGTCTAAAACGGCCTCCCCAGCTTTCAAGGAGGCCTCATTGGAAAGGGGAAAGTCTCCCCTTTCCAACGAGGCCTTCCTGAAACTGTTTCCTGGCTGTGGAATGCAGTCATGCTGCGATCCACACCAGGAAAGCCCTAGGCAACTAGGTATGTTTTGGGGGGTCAGCCCTCGTGGTAGCGGGCCAAATCCCCTCCTCCTAGGGGACAAATTAAAAAAGAAATAAAAGGTGTTTTGCCCCTGGGGGCATGAGGGGGTGCAATTGGGCCCCCAGGGGAATGTAAAAAACATTTGTTTCTAAGGGAAAAAAATACATTAATTGTCAGGGGGTCGGCCCTCCTTGCAGACTGGCTGACCCCTGTGGGCACAAAATTATTATTTGGAGCAACGTGGTTCCCTTGGGGAATCACACATTCCCCCCCCCACCCAAAAAAAAGTAGGTAGGAAGTAGGACCCTCAGCACATGGGTCAACCCCCTTTGGGCCATGTACATATTTTTTCAAATGTGTGTCTTCCCCTGGGGGGGGGGGGGCGGGGGGGCAGATTGTGCCCCCCAGGAGAATACACACATTTCTAAAAAAAAAACATATATACTGAATATGCCATATAAGTCTATCATCTGCAGATTATGCAGAAGATGGTAGACTTCTGTGGCATATGCAGTATATATCTGATAGCGCACAGGGATCAATGTGCCAATATGTGTTTGCACGCAGTGGAAGGCCCAGCGCAAAGGTTGACTGGTCATCTTTCAGTTGCTTATTTCTGCATTTGATTGCTAAACTGGTAATAATAGGGTGAAATGTTTGGCCAGACAGTATTACTGTGTTTACAAATGAAGTAATACTATCAAACAAATGTGCTATATTACGCCACATAATTTAGTCAACCCTGTCTCATAATTTGGTGCTCCCCTAATGCATAATTTCAGTGACACTAGTAATAGCAAAGTGAGATTTCACAAGGAGCACACCTGCACACAAAGTTGCAGGGGCTATGTGAATGTGTTCTTCTTGAGAACAAAGGTAGATGTTTAGCTTCGGAAAATGCCTTTTATACTGGCAATGGCCCAGCATATCCCCCAACAATAAAGTTTTGCATAAGCCATGACAAAGGTATACTGTGGAATTGGATATGTGGCAAGGTGAAGTAATAATGGGTCTGTTTTTAGTGTCTTTGGAGAACCTGCAGATTCACCAAAAAAGATAAGTATGTTTTTGTTTATTTACTGTTGCACACATTTCCCAGATGCACACACCCACCAACTGATTTAGAACAATACTTCTGCCTTCTACCTAGGACGGTGTTTTAGAAGAAAGGTTTGAGCCAGTCAGCAGAGATGTCGTCTTGGTGGATGACAGCTGCCTAGGCCCTAACTTGGGTTATGGAGGTCAGCTCTGAGGAAGGATCAGAGACTGAGACAGCATCTGAGGTAGAGGAAAATGGAGCAGAATCTGGAAGTGACTTTTCAATCAACGGAGTTTCTTCCGACGACTCATCTTCCAGCGATTCCGAGAGACATGAGGATTGCAGTTGTGCTGTCCCTTGGCAAGCACAGTCTGTGCAGCAGCACAACTGTAGCAGGTTAGACCAACCTAGAGAGCAGGCACATGCAGCTGCAAGCACAGGCGGAGTGCTCTCTTGGCAGCCCCCCAATTTAGTTCAGCCCCAAATTCCACCTTTCACTGCCTACTCAATGTAAAGTCAATACGGCAAATTTTTTTATCAATTGACTATGTCCATCTCTTTTTGAATGTTGACTTCCTTGAGAAAATTGTGCAGCAAACACATTTGCATACCAAACACTTTCTGAGGGAGCATGGAGGCACTCTAGAGCCTCATTCTAGGGCACACCAGTGGACTTCCACTTCACTTGAAGAATTGGAGATATTTTGGGGTATTACACTCAAAAAAGGGTTAGTGCACAAACCACACTTGCAGTCTTTCTAGTCTACTCGCACGGTTTGGGTAACCCCCATCTTTTCACCGTACATAAACAGAGATCGTTTTTTGCCATTGCAGCATATGCTGCATTTTAATAACAATGCTGCATTTTAATAACAATGCTGCATTGCTCTGGGACCATCCAGACCATGACAAGTTATGGAACATTTGTCATGGAACATTTGTCTGCCAGGTTTCCAGAAATGGATCTTGTACAAACGGCAGCTGCTGTTTAGACAGTACATTGCGTGCAAAAGAGCTCGCTATGGCATCAAGTTGTACATGCTGTGTGAGAGCTCTACTGGCTATGTGTGCAGCTTGAGAGTGTATACAGGGAAAGACTCCAATCCATACCCTGTAGGTGGCCCTCCCAGGAGTCACAGGAAAGATTCTATGGTAGCTTGTCCAGCCACTCCTTCACAAAGTTTATAACCTTTACGTGGACAACTACTATAAGGGTGTAGAGCTGTTCAGTGAGCTGTACAAAGCTGGCACTGGCATGCAGTACAGTTCGTTGTTGCCCTAAAGGATTCCTGCAGGAACTTGTTTGTAAGAAGCTCCGAAAAACTTAGAGTACTGCATTGTGTTCCAACAAGTCAAGTTCTCTGAGAGGCTTGATGTGTACGTGCTCACTACAATTCATGATGATAGCACTTCCCCTGTCACGGTTTGGAGTCAGATGACCGATGTTCACAAGCCCACCTGTATACTTGATTACAACAAGTACATGGGCGGAGTGAATACGATTGAGCAGGTTCTTCAGTCATTCAATGGGAGTCATAAAACTCAAACTTGGTATAAGAGGCTGTTTAACCACCTTATTGAGATGATACCATACAATGTGTATGTTGTTTATCATCAGACCACCCTAGGAAAACTCATGTCTTTCCTTGACTTTCAGTTGATCATTATTGAAAGTCTTACTGCTACAGACTTATATATACAACACAAGGACCACCATGATTGCCAATGAGAAGCGTAATAAGTCAAACAAATGTCCCGTGGGACTCATTCACCAACACTTCTACTTTTGCTTTGGAAGTGTGAAATCGCAATTAGTAACTTGTATCATAATCAATGTTATTGAAAAATGATACAGGACACAATATCTTGCATGATGATGATTTTCACATTTTTAGTACCAGGATAATTTCATAATGTATGAGTTTGCAGACATTTAAAGTAAGTAGAAGTGTTGGTGAATGAGTCCCACAGGACTTTTGTTTGGCCTATTAATTTATAGAACTTAGGCAATATTCCCCAGCATGTTTGGCTTAGTTTCAAAGGAAAATATGCTCACTCATTTCGAGGAATGTAGGCCTCTGAAGGCATTGTCGGACACTCCCAACTTGCATCCACAAACTGGAAGGAGTAGGATTTAGCACAGTGAGTGCACTGAAGGGGAATCTAGGACACGTTTTCTTGAGCTTCAAGTGGCTAGCGACAGAAGGGGTAAGTATAGGTTCACTTGGCAAGTATACAGGATTACTCAGGACTTTAAATAAGACAGAGACATGAACGGGTAGGAAAAGCTTAGGCTAGGTGTGCTTTCACAGGGATATCGCATAGGTAGAAGGCAGTTAGTCAAGGTAGTACAGAAACACATGCCATGACTTCATCTTCACCTACAGACTCAAACCCATTGGCACCGCACTTACCCCGATACTGAATTACTCCCTCACTCAACTAAGCAGATAACTCCAACCCATACAGAGCGCAGCAGGCAGGCTCCTCTTTTAACACCCCAAAACACACATGCCCTACACCTTAAACAGCTTAACTTTTTCCCCATCCTCAGCTGATGTAGGCACACTCATTCAAAGCCTTACACGGCACTGGCCCAGCATACCACAATGCCGGCTCAGATTTCCGAAACCTTCGAGACATCTTTTCTCAGCTGGACTCGTACTTGCACACATACCATGCATATGCAGCACCAGAACTAGGAGAAGTGACTTTTCCTAAATGGCTCCAAAAGGTCGAAATGACCTGCTCCTACACATATGCGTCGTCTCTAAAATTATTGCATTCTGCACAAAGCTGAACACTTGGCTTTTCAACTAGTTTTATCTATGGATCAGCAGTGACTGCTTCTGCATCAGCAACAGGATACCCTCCTGGGTGATGGGATTTTTTTGAAAAGCACACTAACATTACAGAGAACTCTGCACCCTAAGTTACATGTTTGGGTAAAATGTTTGTCCTGCTTGCCATGTTCATCCTCCGTCAGAACTTAGCAGATGTTCAGTTTGCTGTATGACAAGTACATTACAGTCACAGCACTGCACATAATGGTGGACGGGACATATGCTATGTTCTCACTGACTACCTTGTGTGTAAAAAAACTTTCTTCGTAGTTTATTACATGCTCTTTGGGGAACTTGTAGGGCCTGATTCACAGAAATAACTTACGTCAAAACGTAAACGTAAACGTAAAGTTAGTACTTTTTAGGTATTCACAGAATACACTTACTCATTTTGGTATTCACAGAATGAACTTACTCATTTCGGTATTCACAGAAGTTAGTAATCCTAACTTTAGGACTCCTAAATGCCTTCTGTGAATACCGAAAGTCTTAAAGTTAGGATTTTTCACAGTTTACTCAGTTAACTTTACTACTCCTAAACTGAGAAAAATCCTAACTTTAAGACTTTCGGTATTCACAGAAGGCATTTAGGAGTCCTAAAGTTAGGACTACTAACTTTTGTGAATACCGAAATGAGTAAGTTCATTCTGTGAATACCAAATGAGTAAGTGTATTCTGTGAATACCTAAAAAGTACTAACTTTACGTTTACGTTTTTGACGTAAGTTAGTTCTGTGAATCAGGCCCGGGAAGTATTCCCCAGCATGTTTGCCTTAGTTTCAACAGTAGATATTCTCACTCAGTTCAAGGAAGGTAGGCCTCAGAAGGCATTCTCGGACACCCCCAACTTGCATCCACAAACTGGAAGGAGTTGGAATTACCACTGAAAGCGCGCTAAAGGCACATGTAAGACACATCTTCCCGAGCCTTAAGTGGCTGTCATGGGAGTCATTAGTAAAGATTCACTAGGCATGCATTCGGTAATGTTCAAAATGTCGACGGAGGCGGGTACTTGACAGATGGTAAAAGTGTAGTCAAACTGTTTATTCATTTGTGAAAGTTGTGGATGCACCAAACCTCAACATGTCTGGACATATGTGTTTATAGACGTTTGTTTGTGGTGTGTTTGTGTGCAATTTGGTTGATGACTGGTTGAGAGGTTGTCTTGAATGGGGATTGCGTCCTGTGGTGTATGAACGTGATGGCCCCTTGAATGGCGGCGGTATGTTGATGTGAGTGCACTGATTTGTTGGATTGGGCCCATGACAGGAAGTATGAAAGTCTTGTGTGTGGCGCGTGAATGGACCAAAAAGTCGTTGGTGCCCTGACGTGGCTTTATGGCTCACCTTTAGTAGTCTTGGTTTCAATATACAGTATTACTGCTTTGAAGCTAGCATTTCAGAAGGTGCTAAAACCAACCAGTGTAAGTGGTGGACTAACTTAAAAAAAATTGGTACCAGATTTATATCTGTGGTGGTAAGAATACTCAGTCACAACGGCGACAGAGTATCCTTAAAGTGAAGATAATAGTCTGCCAGCCCAATATATATGTGGACGGACTATTGGTGTAGCCATGGGAACACTCAATTTCTAGCATATTTGCACCCCTCCCTCTTCCCGACTGAGTAAGGGCCATCTGCAGCTGAAATCTATGTTCGCCAACCTAATTTAGATTGACGGACATACAGGGCAGTTTTAACTGCCCATCACCGCCTGGAAAACCATGGTTGTAAGGGGCAGTGAAAACTGTCTAATGTCCTCCCCCTTGTCATGGGAGATAACTTCCATAGTGAAAGGGGCATTTTTTTTTCAATAAGAAAAACAAGCTTCAGGATTTTGTTTTTAAAAATTAAAACAAAATTGATGGACAGCTCCATCATGTTGATGGAGCAGTGCGTCAAATGTAAAAAGGCATTGACAGGAACCATCATACCAGCGTCTCCTGCCAACGTTTTTGAATTGACCGCTGAGCTTGGTGGTCATTTCTAAATTTGGCAGGCGGAGTAGTCTCAGCATGGCAGATATTAAGTCATCCGCCAGAGCGACGGAGTCTTCTCTGTCAGACAAAATGTAAATCTGGCCCTTACTAAGAACTACTCATGTTGTTTGCAGCCTAAATAGCTTGAGGTGCCCAGTGTGGTGTATCTTGCATTAATTCTGTTCGCTTTCCCATAGCACTGTACAAAACGTGAACATGCGTACATGGCTAAGCTTACTTATCTATTAACATTTTGTGTTGGAAATTTCTGTAATCTGTTGAGATCCACACATTGACAACTAACCAGCATTCCCATGTCTCCACATAAAAACAAAATCCCATTTTTGTGGATAACCCTAATGCCCACGATTGGAAAATGCTAAAAATGCAACATAGACACATCACATTTATTCACTGAAAACGCACCTTTTTTTCCAATATGGGTAGCTGTGGATTTTGGTTTCTAACTCAGGTGGCACCTAGGCAAAGCTAGCAAACTTGCACATTTTTTAAAACTAGACAACCTGTAGTGCGTGACTTGCATGACTCTCACCAGGTACTTTTACCCAGAAACCCTTGCAAACGTCAAACTTTGGTAAGAAACACACATTTTTCTCACATTTCTGTGACGAAAAACTCTGGAATATGGAGGGAGCCTCAAATTTCCTACCACCTTGAGTTTCCACACGTCTCCCGATAATAACAGTGCCCCACTTATGTGGGTAGGCGAGGAGACCAGGACACAAAAAGCCCTGAAGCGCTACGTGGAGAGATAAGCAGTAGTTGTACCTGCAGCATTTGGGGCCATGTTGTGGTGCCACCCATGTCAACCTACAAACCACAGACATTTTTGAATACTAGAAAACCAGGGGAGTCCAGGGTGGTGTGCCTTGAGTGGATCCCACAAAGTTTTCGTACACACAATGCCCTGCAAACCTCAATTTTTGCCCAAAATCACACATTTTCCTTCTATTTCTGTGATGGAAACGTCCAAATTCCTTCCACCCAACGTTCCCACACTTGTGCCAATAACACAGCTGCCCCACTTGTGTGGCTGGGGCTCGTGCCTGACCTGGGGAATCCCATTTACCTTGGTTTGATCCGTTTCTGCTGCAGGCACTAGGCCCCACACAAGTGGGGCAGTGTTTTTATCGGCACAAATGGGGTAATGCTGTGTGGTAGGAATTTTGTAGATTCCTGTGGATTCTGGAAGTTTCTATCACAGAAATGCAAGGAAAATGCGTTGTTTCAGGCAAAGTTTGAGATGTGCAGGGCATTGTGGGTAAGAAAGCCTCATAGGATGCATGCAAGGCACACCACCCTGAACTCCCCTGGTTTAGTTTTAAAAAATGTCTGTGGTTCGTAGGTTTGCATGGGTGGCGCAACAGCACAGCCCGAAATATAGCAGTTACCTCTATTGCTTATCTCTCAATATAGCGCTTTAGGGCCTTATGTGTCGTGGTCTCTTGGCCCACTCACACAAGTGGGGTACTGTTCATATCAGGAGATGTGTAACAACTCGCGCTGACAGGAAATGTGCGTTTCTCCATAGATTCCAGAACTTTCTGTCACAGATATGTGAGGAAAATATATGTTTATTACCAAAGTTTGACGTTCGCAAAGGCTTCTGGGTAAAATTACGTGGTGAGAACCATGCAAGTCATGCACCCCTGGCCTCCCCCTGTTGTCTAGTTTTCAAAAATGTGCAATATTAATAGGTTTGCCTAGGTGCCGGCAGAGCTAGGGCCCAAAATCCACAGATACCCACTTTGCAAAAAAAGGGTCAGTTTTCACTGTAAAAATGTGATGTGTCCATGTTGTGTCTTGGGTCCTTTCTGTCACAGACAGTAGCATACCCACACAAGTGAGGTAGCATTTTTATCGGGAGACTAGCGGAAATGCTAGGAGGTAGGAAATTTGTGGCTCCCCATAGATTCCAGAAGTTTCTCTCACAAAATGTTGTGGAAAATGGGTGTTTTTAGTAAAAGTTTGAGAATTACAAAGTACCTAGTAAGGGCCGTGCAAATCATGCACCCCTGGACTCCTAGGTGCCAGCTGAGCTATGGCCCAAAATCCACAGCTACCCAACTTGCAGAAAAAGGGTTTGTTGTCAATGCAAAAATGTGCTGTGTCTATGTTGCACTTGGGGCCCTTTCGTGTTGCAGGCACTCGGCTTGCCCACACAAGGGAGGTAGCATTTTTATTGGGAGTCTTGGGGGAATTCTAGGTGGTAGGAAATTTGTGGCTCCCCACAGATGCCAGATGTCTTTTTCACAGACATGTGTGGAAAATGTGTGTTTTGAGCTGAATTTTGAGGTTTGCAAAGGCTACTGAGTAAAATCATGTGGTGAGAACCACGCAAATCATGTACCCCAGGATGCCCCAGGTTGCCTGGGTGCCAGTAGAGCTAGGGCTCAAAATCGACAGTGTAAGAAATGGGGTAGTTGGTTGCCTGGGGTGTATGCTCTGGTCAAGCAGCATCCCCAGTCATTGTCATAGTAAGGCACAAGCAAATCCCAAATTAACCTGCACTCACCCCCTTGGTAGCTGGGTACCAAGCAGTCAGGCTTAACTCAGAGGCAATGTGTGAAGTATTTGTGCAACACTTCAAACAGTAAATCAGTGAAAACACACCACAAAAGGAGCTCACAACAGATTTAGTAAAATAGAGTCATTTTATTAATAAAAAAACACAAGTCCAAAATGACAAAAATCCAATTAGTAGAACTGGAGACATTGAATTGGAGAGTTTTAGTGAAAATAGCACCAAAAAGCACAAATCGCTACTGGGGATATCTGGTCACGCCGGACAAGGACAAAGTCACAAGTTCAGGCTGAAGGCAATGGAGCGTGGCTGGCTACAGGGAGACAGCTAGGCCCGCTGAACACAGTACCGTAAATCCTGGTTGCGGAGCATTGCGTGTATCCGCGTTGAAGATGCGCCACGCAGCCGAAGCACTGTGTCGGTTCCAGGATGCGGCAAAGCTGCGGTGTGAGGTACTGTTGCATCATTGTCGAGGATTCCATCGATGGGGCTTGCGATGCAAAGTCCGGCATCTGCGAAGAGGCGTGCAGCTGGCAATGCGTCGATTCCGAGGACCTGCGAGGCTGCGATGCAGAGTCAGGCATCGTTGTCAAGGCTGCCGTCGATGATCGATGCAAGGACCAGAGCTGTTGATGCGCCGTTGGGCAATGCGTAAGTTCTGAGGACTGCGGGAGTGACGCGGGTCTTTGCAACAGGTCCAGAGTCCACACAGCAGCAGTGATGTGTCAGTTCTCCTCGGGATGAGCTGTTCAGCCAAGGAGATGCATTGGTTCTGCTCGGGGATGCACCACTCAGCAGATAAGATGCTTCTGTTCCACTGGCAAGCACCTTAGGCCCTCTTCCAAGAGTCCAGGACTGGGGTGGCACCACTTGGCAGGGTAGACTTACAGATGGCAGAGTCCAGGTGCAAGGTTGTTGGCAGCCTGTTAGGTCTCTCAGGATTCAGATCAGGAGGTCAGCCAACTAGCCCTTGGAGGCACTCTGGGTTCAAGAGAATCAAGTCCAGTCCTTTTCACCCAGGCAAGAGGGCAGCAGGCAGTATGTCAGCACAGCAAATCAGGAGACCAGCAGACTGCAGTCCAGCAGAGTGGCAGTCCTACAGCATCACAGCAGTCCTTCTTTCTGACAGTGTATCCACAGGTCCAGAAGTGTACTGAAGTGGTGGTGTCCGAGGTCCTTCTTTCATACACAGCTGTGTGTTTGAAGTGGGGAGAAGCAACTAGAGGCATGCCTTTGAAGTGCACAGATGCCCTATCTTCCCTGCCCTGGCTCCAGACTAACTATAGGGGGGATGCAGCCCTTTGTGTGGAGACAGAACACAGCCTACTCGGGTGTAAGTAAGGCTAGGCCCAGCTCCTCCCTCCCATCCTGCCAGCGATGGCCCACTCAGTCACACCTAAGCTCCTTTTGTGTATGACTGTCTAGGAGGAGTGCACAAAGCCCAACTATACAAAGTCATGTGACTAGAGACAGGCTCTAGGCACCAAATGCCAAATTTCTAAAAGACCTAGTTGCACGAGGGAGTTGGAGATAATTAACAACCACTCACAAGCAGTCCTATAAGGAACATTGGATACCATGCCCTATCAAAATAAAATGATGGTTCAACCCTTCAAAATGAGCACAAATAAGGAGTTCCCACTTTGGAAAAAGTTTTGAATAGGAAAACTCCATCTATTTCTTGAATTGATGTCTGGTATTATGAAATTATATTTGTTGTATTGTTTTTTTATATTATTTGATGTGTGACCTATGATTTATGTACATTGTTATTTTAAGTTTGTGGTCTTAAAACATTGACAAACGTATGGTGTTGTTGTACAAAGAATATGGAAAGTGTACAGGTTTATGGTTTAAGATAACTAAAGGTTTATAGAAATTAATATAAGTTCAAGAAAATTAAAAACTTGATCATTTTCAAAAATTGTGTGGGCAGAATAAATATCAGCAAGGGAACTTGTTGTTCTATGATTTATAAGTGGCGCACCCTAGCTGAGTAAATAGGCACAACCCCTTGAATCATAACTTTCTAAATGTGGCATTTTCGGAATTCTAGTTCAAAATCGAACTTCACCCTGAGTTAGGATTTTAAATAGTGATTCCAGAGACACCAAACTTGACCCAGTGATATATCTTCCCATTAGGAAATTACACTTATAAAATGTAATATGGTAATCCCAATATTATCCTATGGGAGAGATAGGCCTTGCAGTAGTGAAAAATGGATTTAAGAGTTTTTGACTACCAGGACATGTTAAACTTTAAAGTACATGTCCAACATTTTAAACACATTGCCCCACTCTGGGCTGTCCAAGGCCAATCCTTATATGTATTAAAAAGGAAGGTTTGGGCCTGGCAAAATAGTTTATTTTTCCAGGTCGAGATGGCATTTTAAACTTTTGCGACCATTCTTGTGCAGGGGTGATGCCTTTCACCACCCCTACACCCCCCACCCTCAGACCTCCTGGAGCACCTCTCAGCACTCTGACAGTAAAAGGAGTCCTAGCAGGGGTCCCAAAAGGGAAGGGTGGATGGTAAGAGTAAAACAAGAAGACACTGAGCTGTCACCATCGGCACCTCTGATTCACTTGCCGACTTCTAGGAACCTCTTGGTTATTCAATTGTCTGCAACTAAAACCTCTGCAATCTGGGGGAGAGAAACTAGTTACATTCCTGACATATGACCTTGTGTTAGCTGAACATAAACATAACACTGCAATTCACCCTTCCTTCTAGTGGTTGTTAACTCCAAAACTACTGCATAATCACTGGTTTACAAAGTTCATCAGGACTGTTTCTAGCACAGTCAAGGCAAGTTCGAGAGGAAGGGTTCCCTGAACATCGTATCTTTAGTTTTTAAATAATACACCTTAGCATAACAGTGTATGTTAGGAGTTGTACTAAGTAATCCTTGAAGTAAGCGGTGCGCGTCCGAGCACGTTTTAAAGGCATGCATTGTTAGTTTCTCAAGCGGTGCACATCCGCACGGTATTAGGTTTTGCAGGGTAATCAGCTGGGCACGTCCGCGCAACAGTTACTAAAATGTAGCCAAAATGTCTAAATAGCTCTGTTACAAAAACAGTGCAACTTTGCCACGCAGCAGTGTGCATCCACGCATATGCAGGGTAATCAGCGGAGAACGTCAGTGCAGCAGTTAATAATGTAGCCCAAGTATTGAAACGGCGCGCAATGGCTCATGCTACCAATGTCACCAAACAAGATGCAGCTTTGACAAGAAGCGGTGTGCGTCCGCTTAGTAAGTAGATGCACTTATCTGTTGTTTTGTTTTTCTTTCGTACATGTACCAGGAAACTGGAGCTGTGCAGGCGGAGGAGCAGGATCCAAAGAGGTGACTCTAGCAGGGTGATTTGGCAGGTAAGCAGGAGAGCAGGAGGAGGAACACCGGCGGGAACACGATCAAAAGTCAAGCTGTGGCATGGTTTTATACCTGCTCCCAGTCTGAAGGCCGTTTTATCAAGCGGCCAGTACCGCTCGCTAGGGGCTTGGCTCAAACACGAGGCATCGCTTGCACAAACCAGGCCATGCCAAATAACACATTTACAAGGTAATTAAAAGCACGAGTCAGCGCCTGCTGTTCCATACCATATTGTTGGACGAGTCAATGTTTTACAAGGCAATTAACAGCATGAGGCAGTGCCTGCTGTCCCATATCACACTGTAGTACAAGTCAATGCTGTCTTAATGATTTGATGATCTTAGAAACCAGTGGGGATTTATGTGGGCATGAAACAAAAAGGGGGAAGCAGGGATCCTTGTGACTCATGGTTAAAAGCGTGGGAGCCACATGATTCAGCAACGGACCACTGGGCAGCCAACAAACTAGGCAGGCGGAATCCTTACCCCCTAACAGTCTTCCCCCTCAAAGGTCGTCCTATGGGGCAGGGTTTGGAAGGGAAACAAAGATGCTAAGGTGCATGTACCATTGTCACTGGTTCCCATTAGTGATCTTCAGGGCCATAACCTTTCCAAGCAATTAAGTAGTACAACACCCCCCCTGATTCTTTTAGAGTCCATTATCTTTTTGACTTCAAACTCCCAATGTCCCTTGATTATCACTGGGGGGAGTGGTGGTGGAGCAGCTCAGGTATCACTTGAGCAGGAACGCAATAGTGAGACATGAAATACTGGATGTTTCTTGTAATCCTGTATTTACAAGACAACCATCAGAGGCACCCTCGCATACCGATCCCCGTGACCACACTCCAGCTTCTGCAACACCATTGCAGACCTCATTGTGGCCCTAGTCCTGGACTCCAAGGATTACACCTTCCATGGCGACCTCAATTTCCACATCAATGACTTGAACGACAACACCGCCCACCTCCTCGACAGTATGAGCAGCCTCGGACTGACCCAGATTGCAGATCCGCAACCCCATACATACCACTGGACACATGCTGGACCCCATTTTCACCTCCAGCAAGTGCATCAAATACAACCACGTCACAGAACTCACATGGACCGATCACTCCATTGTCCACTTTAGCATGTCCAGCCCCCACACTGCCACCCCAAGATGGCCAGTACCTATCCCTGCCTGCAGCTGGAGAAACATTTCAGAGACCAGCTGGATGGACGCCCTCAATACCTCCATCCCAGCAGCCACCACCAACCTGGAACAGGAAATTAAGAACTTTAACGCCTGGATCATCAAGTGTGCGGCCAGCATCGCCCCAATCAAGAGCAACAAGCAGAGAAGAGCTTCCAAAATGACCAGCTGGTACACCGAAGAAGTCAGAACATCAAAACCTGACAGCAAACAGCTGGAGAGAGGTGGCGCGCCAGCGAGGACACCTCCCTCAACCTCTCACACCGTCTGCTGAGGGAAACAAAGAAGACAACCCTAGCCGCACGCATCAGAATCAGCAGCCACAACAGCAAGGAACTTTTCAACATCGTTAAGGAGTTCTCCAATCCTGCTGCCAGTGAAAACAAGATCACGCCCTCCACGACAAGATTGCAACCATATACATTCAAACCCCAGCCTACACCCATGGACTTCTGTCATGTATTTTTTTTTTTTTTAATTTGTTTATTGCTTTTATCAACAATAAATCAGACATATGAAGGATATTGTACATAGTCATATAAAGTAATAAAAAAGGACAAATAATACGACCGCACCAATAATAACAATCATGTTCCACAGCTGGTGCTTACATTCCGTAGTGAGCTACATGATTCCTACATCTAGCGGTGAGTATCCAGTTTGTCCCCGGTGCAATGGCTAGGATCATTCTCATCATCTCTGTCTACGACAATCCACATAATAGCAATTAACAATCTACAAATCTATTCTAATACAGAAAAAAAAAATATCTATTCTTTATCAACTATAACATCCCAATTTATCCCTCCCCCCGGCATGGTCGGTCCCAGCCGACAATTACATCAGCAGTGCAGTATCTACAGGTTCCATTGCACAAGTATGGTTCTTTAAGTCAATCTTATAGTAACTAAACCATTCCCATAGCACACCATATAACGTCAGTATGTATCCTGCATCGGCGAACCACACCAGCTTGCTCTATCAGTCTCATGTGCGGTTTCCTCTCTCTGTTCAGTAATCTAAAATATCTATTGCAGCATATGCTCCCAACATTGCATGCCACTCCATTGAAATCGGTATTTTTCTAAGACCTCTGCTCTCCTCCCGTTGTAGTTCCACTCCCTCCGCCTTGCCCCATTTCATCATTTCCGCATGCCAATCCTGTATAGATGGAGCCCTGGCAGCCTTCCATCGGGAAGTGATGGTCCTCTTAGCCAAGAGGAGCGCAAGGTTAGTGAATCGCGCAGCCGGCGTTCCTCTCCGTCCCCGGGGCCCCCTGCCTAGTATGCAACACTCCATGGTGTCCCCCTGTCTTGTCGGGGCGACAGTTGCCAGTATTGCGCACACTGTCGACCAATAATATCTCAAACGCGGGCAAGCCCATATCATATGGATCAGGCCCGCATCATCTGTCTGGCAGCGCGGACAGTCGCCATTCGTCCCTGGGAACATCACCCTTTGCCTACGTGGGCTCAGATATGCCCTATGTAGTATCATCAACTGTATAAATTTAAATTTCGGGTTTCGGGAAACTTTCCTAGGGAACCCCAAGATGTCGTTCCATTCTTTATCTGTGAACACCCGGCCCGTGTCACCCTCCCATTTATCCCGCAATGCCCGCAGTGAGAGCATTTTCTCGGTGCGTATCCCAAATGTGAGCCATTTCGTTAGGCGGGCCCCGTCACCCATGAGGTACTGCATAGTAAGCAGCACATTCGTGGGGGGTTCAGTGCCAGCAGGTGACCATGTGTTGCGAACGTACCTGGTGATGCCCGCATGCATAAGGAACAACGTCGTAGGGGCGCCGTGGGTATGAACAAATGCTTCGTGCGACATCAGCAGGCCATCCTCAAAGAAATCCCCCACTGTGGTAACGCCTGCCTCCGTCCACGCCTGTAGGGCCCGACTAGTCGTTAGTCCCATTCGCGTAGGGAGTCCCAACAATGGGATAGTAGGGGCATAGGGAGTAACTTGGCCCGTGTAGCGTACTGCGTTTCTCCAGTATGTAATAGCCAGTTTAAGTAGCGGGGGAATCTCTTCCCGTGAGGGGGCATTCGGTAGCAATAGCCGATGTATAGTGCCTTTGTTCCTGTCCCGCGGTGTCATGCCCAATTCATGTAGGTTGCGTCCGGCCAGCCAGTACGCTAACCACTGTAGTTGGCTGGCATAGCAGTACGCTCGAAAGTCTGGTACGCCTAGCCCGCCGCTCTTCGTGGGAAGTTGCAATTTCGCCAGACTAATTCGCCTTCGCCCAGAGCCCCAGATCAAGTCTGTCAACAGGGAGTTCAATACTTTAAAGGTCTTTGCAGGGACCACCAGTGGCAAATTAGTAAAAAAATACAACAGACGTGGTAGTACCACCATTTTTGTAATGGCCACCCGTCTTGCCACTGATAAGGGCAACGTGATCCAGAATCGCACCTGGGTTCTAAGAGCGGAGATCGCACGCCCCAAATTTCCGTCTAGGAGGTCTAGGTTTGAGCGATATATCTGTATTCCTAGGTATTTAAACGTGTCAGGCGCTATTCTGGAAGGACCAAGGGCCAAACGTGAAAGATCCGTTTCGTCCGCCCTCTTTAAAAAAATACGCATATGACTTCGCTGCATTAATAGCCAAACCCGATAGGTCTTGGAACGCCGAGAAAAGGGAGGGCATGGGACTCGGGTCAGCTGACATGTCTCTGATATAAAGGATGAGGTCATCTGCATAGGCCGAGACCGTATGTATTGTGCCACCGCGCAGGATCCCTCGGTCTCCCGCCAGGGTGCGGAGTTTATACAGCAATGGTTCTAGCGCCAATATGAACAACAACGGCGACAGGGGGCAACCCTGCCTCGTCCCTCGGGCAACCGTATATTGGCTCGAGATATGGCGACCCGTTCGTGCTCGCGCCGTGGGGTTCGTATAGAGTAGTTTCACCCACGCTATATATTCGTCCGGTATACCATAATGGGCGAGGGCGAGGAACATATAGTCCCACCGTAGGGAGTCAAATGCCTGCCGAAGATCAAGAGAGATACAGCCTTCGGCAGTGGTCGCATCGTGGGTGCCCAGCATAACCTGGTGTAAGCGCCGAATGTTAAGGGCTGTACTTCTGCCAGGTACGAACCCACATTGATCCGAGTGTACCAGTGTAGGAATCAGCGGATTGAGTCGCACGGCTAGGATCTTGCTCAGGATTTTATAATCCGTGTTCAAGAGTGACAACGGTCTGTAGCTGGGAATAAGTAGGGCGTCCCGTCCGGGTTTCAGCAGTGAAACCACTATCGCTTGCAGTGCAGTGGCCGGCAATCCACCACCCGTCAGGGAGTCTCGGTAGAGACATTGCAGAGAGGGGGCTAGTAAATCAATGTACGTCGCGTAAAATTCAGCAGGAAGGCCGTCAGACCCCGGGGTCTTGTTGCGCGGCAGCGCCTTGATTGCTTGTCTGATCTCTTGTAGTGTTATGGGTTTCGAAAGGTCGTCCCTTTGCGGCTGCGTCAGTTGGGGGACATGCATGTCGGTAAAAAATAGATCGAGATTTGTGTGGTCGACATCTAGGGGTGGGCCATAGAGGTCCGCATAATATTCTTGAAACGCAGTGTTAATGTCGAGTTGCGTGGTCAGCGTCTCATCCCTGTCGTTGCGGATTTCTAATATGGGTGTAATGGGTGGAGCATTACGGACGAGGCGAGCTAGCAGTGGTCCCGATCTATCAGCCTGGGTATGTTGTTTTTGCAGGTATAACCTATGGTCTACCACCCGTAGCTCTTCCAGAAGCTCCGCATATTGGATATTAGTTTCCTGCAATTGTGTCATTTGGTCATTCATACCGGCGGCCTCTCCCTCTAGCGCAGCCAGCCTATCCTCTGCTTCCTTAATGCGCTCTAGCAGTGTGTGCCGTACTCCCACCTTAGTGTTAATCGCCACCCCTCTAATTACCGCCTTAAAGGCATCCCACTCTATCTGTCGGGAGCCAGCAGTCCCTCTGTTATCCACAAAATAATGCTCTATCGCCTCAGAGAGAGTATGTCTGAACCCTTGGTCCTCCAACAGCTCGGGCTGCAACTTCCAGGTTGGGATCGGAGTGGGAACCCTACCCCATTGTACAGCTAATTCCACGGGGTTATTGTCTGATAAGGTTTATCCCATGTGGACCACAGAGACAACTGCTCCCAGCAGGGGGGCAGAGCACTAAAGCGATCTATTCTTGTATGCAGTCTGTGTGGGGGCGAGTAAAAGGTGTATTCCCGATGTGCCCTGTGCTGTGCTCTCCAAGCGTCGTGCAGCCCCCAGCCATCCGCCCAACCCGCTAGCGTTTCAGCTTGTCTCCGGCTCTCAGTGGCGTGTAGGGGGGGGTGTGATCTGTCCAGGTGCATGTCTAACACAGCATTAAAGTCCCCACCTATCACCCAGGGGTATGCCACCCAATCTGTCAGTAATGTGCTTAATGCCATTAAAAATGTATCTTGGTCTGCATTTGGGGCATACATGCAGCCCAGGACCACATGGGCCCCGTCCAACAGACCGTGCAGCAGAACATATCTGCCATTGACATCTATTTTTTGCTCAAGTGGTTTAAAGGGAACAGTGCCACGCAACCATACCGCCGCCCCCCTGGAGAAAGCCGAATAAGTTGTGGCAAATAATTGGCCCCTCCATTTCCGCTGTAATTTAAGAGCCTCAGAGGCATTGAGATGAGTTTCTTGCAGGTAAGCTATATCAACCCGTCTTCTGGTAAATTGTGTCAGTATGCGGTGCCTCTTAGGGATGGACCCTAACCCTCGCACATTCCACGTACAGTGGAGGTATGTGTCATGTATTACCATAATGACATTTAAGATGGTCAGTTACTGCCCTCATCAGGATTCGGAACCGTACGTAGGAGATCTGTTGGGCCGCCAAGCATGCCTCTATCCAATCATACCCCAATGCTAGGTTCCCCCGTAAAACGGCGGAGGACCAAACTCGAAACAGAAGCCCAACATGGGCTATAACCAAGATATACAACAGCGCAGTCGCTCGGGGTGCGAGGGCCAAAACTGCGTCGGGGTGGAAACATGATATAGCATACATGCAATCATTTCTCATTTGTAACAGCATTTTTCCCTATAAAGCAAGTATATTCTAAACCTTCGGGTGACCGGCAGCCCCGGTATACATTTGACATATTCTATACATACGTTACCACTGTGGTGTATCCCGTAGGATACCATCAGATGTCTCGAGCCACCTGTGCAGTAATAGTAGGAAACAGTGTTAAACTAGTGTCTGATGAAGACTGCACCGTCTCTGCATCTGATGAGCGGTCCGAGAGTTCCTTGTGGTGTGCATCATGGGCTGCCAATGCCGCCGCAGTAAGGATGGCGTCCTGTTGACTAGACGTGATCTGTTCCAGGGTGGGGGCAGAGTCTCTAGGCAGCTCGGAGGCGCCCGTCCCCGGCCGGGGTAGGCCTGTCATCCGCGTCGGGGAATCGTGTTGCATCCGCTCCAAACGTAGAGGGTCCTGAGACGTCGCCGGGGCGGCCGTCGTCTCCAGCCAGTTTGTCACATCCTCTGGGGTCTCAAAGAAGTACGATCTCTGACCTGAGATCACTTTTAAGCTGGCCGGGAAGAGTAGGGCGTATTTTAAATTGCGGTCACGCAGAATCCTCTTCACCCCCAGGAAGGTAGCTCTTGCTTTCTGAACTGTCAATGTAAAATCCGGATAAAGCGAGATAGTTTGGTTTTCAAAGCGCACTGGAGCATGTTCCCGGGCCGCTCTGAGGATAACATCACGATCCTTGTAGTGTAATAATCGTGCAATCAGCGGCGAGGAGGCGCGCCCGGCTTAGGCGGTCTAGAAGGCACTCGGTGAGCCCTCTCAACACTATACATAGGTGTTAGGCCCTCAGTGGCCACCTGATTTCTCAGCCAATCTTCTACAAACTGCGTCGGGTTGGATCCCTCGCTGCGCTCCGGCATGCCCAGGATACGAACATTGTTGCGGCGGGAGCGCCCTTCCGCATCATCCACTCTATCGCGCAGTTCCCCCACTTGCCGTTGGAGCCGTTCAAGTTGTGTGGAGTGTTCAGTTTGCTGGGGTATAAGGTCACCTAAAGCCAGTTTGTTCGATTTGACCTTCTCAGCCAGTTTCTTGTGATCTGCTTGGAGCAGGTTGAGGTTAGTGGAAATAGTGTCTATGCGAGTCTCCAGTGCTGTGCGTGAGTCTCGGATTTCCTTTAAGATCAGATCTAGTTTAGCTTCGTGGGGGTCCATCCCAGTGGGAGGTATCACATCCGCATCCGAGGCGGTAGAGGGGTCACTACCAAAAGTGAGCCGCGGCGTGTTATCCACGGCGGTCTCGCCTTGCTTAGTTCTCGTGCGGCCCATTTTTTTCAGGTGCACCACCTCGTAGTTCTGGCACCAGACCGTTTCGCCAGGGAATCCCAGGGAGGGGGGGGGGGGTCCGCTCTCAAAGGTCAGCGCCTTCACCAGTGTAGCAGTGGCCCTGTTGTATGGCAAGCGAACTCAAGAGGAAAAAAGTTCCGGGGCCTCCAACCCGTCCACAGTCCGCAGCCCCCTGTGCCCAGATTTTTTCTGGCACTAATGCCCGTCCGGAGCGACGCAATGGGCCGCTGCGCCCGCCCCGCACGAGCCCGGCCTCTCCCGAGTGTGTCCCCTCCAGGCCCCAGGGTCCAGCAAGCGCGCTCCCCCACCGTCGTCCAACTCCCAGGCCACAGTGGACAGCAGTGTGTTCGGGCGGGGCCACATTCAACCTCAACTCGGGCACTCGCTTGCCATGCCCGGAGAAGACAGCATCCGTAGAGTCCACTGCGCATGGGTCTGTCTGTTAGTGCCCGTTGTGCTGCCCAGTCGACAGTGAGGGGGGGGGGGGACTTCTGTCATGTAGTTCCTATAAACCTATATAGGATCTGCGTGTTTAGACAACATAGACTGTGGGATTGGTGTCCAGACTGATTCCAGACACCCCCACTGGGTATGTTCGCCTGTATACCAGCTAGCTCACAGTGCCACTATAAACCCCTCTTACCAAGGAGAGAATAGTTCTTGGCAACTATCGAACATGACAACTCTGTTCCATCAGGGATCGTGGAAACAGTGCAGTACTTTTTGCTCAGTCACTCGTGCTCACTTTTGTCTCAGAGAGATACACAGAATAAATGGTGGGGACGTTTTTCAATAAGCATTTATTGAACCAGTGTCATTCTAGTGAAAAATAGGTGTGTTGAAACAACCATAAAACAGAAACAGATATAAATGAATATAAGCACCAACAGAGTAAAAGGATGGTAGATTCCTACCATAGTGCTAAAACAATGAATACAGGCAGGTATATAAAATACATGACAGTAGTAATGCATACTCCTACGATGCGACCCTAACTAGATGTACCCAAGTGTACCTAGCATGTATGTAAGTGTAGAGCCAAGAATGCTTCTAGGATAAAGTCAACCCCATTACCTGAAGTGAGAGACTGTGGGACCCGGTCTTGGTCTCGAGATGGACACCCCGCGAGGGATGTCAGACCACTGCGAGCTGAAGTGTCTGCGTGCAGGAACCTCAGCGTCTCGCATCAGTGTGTCAGCATAGAAGTCCTTTTCTCCTCTCCACGCCTCAGCAAAGATATGGTGTTTATATACCCAAAGTGGTACCCTCGGGGGATTTACCTTGCTGTGTCATGTCAGACTTAGGATGACGGAAGGAATGACCCTTATACATAGTTATTATGCAGGAGATGGTAGTCCTGCTGGGATTCCAAGAATCCTCATGCATAATGAATAAAGCTAGTTTTCAGGATAAACCCCACGTCCTGTAAGCAGTACCGTAACTAGGTAAAAGGTCAGTCCCAAGAACCGTTATGTAGTGTAATGGCACGGGAAATATAGGTAAAAGGTTTGGTTAAAACCTGAGCCTATATTGGGGTACCTATATGAAACATAACACTTCCTCAACAGACACGCCCCCACTGCAACCGACAGGAACCACAGACTAACCACCTGGAACCACCTCTCCACCCAGGACACCACTTCCATCATGAAGTCCATCCAATCGAGAGCTCCTACAGACCCATGCCCACACTACATCTTCAACCTCGGACACCAAAGGATCGTCCAGGAACTCACCACCCTGCTCAATACCTCAATCACCACCGCAACATTTCCCGAAACCTGGAAACACGCTGAAGTGAGACCACTACTCAAAAACCCTCTGCCGACCCCAGCGAACTCAAAAACTACTGGCCAATCTCTTTGCTCTCAATCCCACCCAAGGTGCTAGAAAAGACTATCAACGGGCAACTCATGATGCAACTGGAGCAGTACCAGCTACTCAATGCCTTCCAATCTGGCTTCCGCAGCAATCACAGCACTGAGACCTCTCTGATCACAGCCACTGACGACATCCAAACCCTCCTCAACCGAGGAGAAACAGCAGCTCTGACCACCCTCGACCTCTCGGTAGCCTTCAACACCGTATCACACCACACGCTGATCGAAAGACTCCACCACATTGGCATCCAAAGGGATGCCCTCAGATGGATCACCTCCTTCCTCACCAGAAGAAATTAGAGGGTCCGCCTACCACCCTTCACCTCCGGACCCAAGGATATCATCTGTGCTGTCCCTCAGGGCTCACATCCCTCAGCCCCAAGCTCTTCAATGCATATATGACACCGCTGGCCAACATAGTCCGATCTTACGGCCTCAACATAATATCACACGCAGACAGCAACCAACTCATCCTCTCCCTCACCAATGACCCTACCACCACATAGATGCCACATAGATCTTCCATAGATGCATGACAAGCATCTATGACTGGATGAAGAACAACTGCATGAAGCTAAGCACAGATAAGACGGAGGTACTGAAATTCAGCAACAACAGCATCCCATGGAGTGATGCCTGGTGGCCCTCAGACCTAGGACCCGCACCCATACCCACCGACCACGCCAGAAACCTCAGAATCATCATAGATAACAAGCTCACCTTGAAATCACAGATCAACGCCATCCCCTCCACCTGCTTCCTCACTCTGCGCATGCTACGTAAGATTTTCAAGTGGCTTCCCCTTCACACGAGACGCACCGTGATACAGGCCCTCGTCACCAGCCGACTGGACTATGGCAATGCTCTCTACGTAGGAATTGCCGCACACCTCCTACAGAGACTTCAAACCATACAGAACGCTGCAGTCAGGCTCATCCTCGACCTCCCCCTACGAATCCAGATCACACCCCACCTTTGCAACTCCACTGGCTCCCTGTGCAAAAGAGATGCCACTACAAGCTGCTGATCCATGCACATAAGCCTCTACACAACTAAGGACCTGCCTACATTAACTACCACCTAAACTTCCACCAACCATTGAGAATATTACGCTCTGCCTCCCTATCACTTGCCCACACTCCCTACATCTACCAAAGCAGAAATGGAGGACGCTCCTTCTCCTACATCGCAGCAAAGACATGGAACAGCCTCCCCACGCAGCACCAGACTATCACCTCACATCCGGAATTTCGAAGGGCCCTCAAGACTTGGTTGTTCCGATGAGCCTTCCGCAACCTACAAGCACCTGGGTACCCTAACAGGTGATTAGCAGCACTATATAAATCCTGATTGATTGATTGATCTTCTGGTAGGGAGAGTTTTACAGCAACTGGGATGAGGATCTCTGCAACCGGAAAGAGGCCTAGGTATTGGGCCATTTCTTCTTAGATTAAATGTGCAAGTTTCTGGAGGACAAGTAAACAATATCCCGTACTTGGTACTGTGGTGCTGGCTTCCTATGCCTATCTGCTTGTGGTTTCATGTGACCCTGGTGCTTAGAGATGTTGTGCTTTTTGCTGAATGTCACACAGATTTTGATGATGAGTCTTTACTGACGGGACAGTGAGAGTAGGATTAACTGTTTCCAATGAGAGCATTCTTGGGTGATACCCCAAGAGACAGACAAAAGAGGAGATCCCTGTTGCAGTATGTGAGCAATGTTATACATGAATTCAGCAAGTGGGAGAGCTTTGTCTCATTCTGTGGATATAGTGGAAATCAAACACTGCAGAATCTGTTCCATCCACTGATTTACTTGTTCTCTTTGTCCATCTGTTTGGGGGTGCTAGACGGAGGATAAACGAACATCTGTTTTAAGTGACAAACAGAAACTATGCCAAAACTTTGATACAAATTGAGGTCCTCGGTCTGAAATCAGGATACTCGGTAGGCCATAAAGACATACCATGTGGGAAATAAACAGGTGGACTAAGTCTTTGGCCACTGGTAATTTCTTGAGTGGTATGAAATGTGCCATTGTAATCAGGTAATCCACGACCACCCACACCACAGAATACCCATTGGACACAGGTAAATCCATGACAAAGTCCATGGTAAGCATGTGCCAAGGTGATGGGGTAATAGGTAACGGACATAAAATACCTGAAGGTGATGAGTGCTCTTATTTGAAACAAACGCATATCAATCAATCAATCACGGCATTTATAGAGCGCGCTACTCACCCGGGAGGGTCTCAAGGCGCTGGGGGAGGGGGTAAGTTTCTGCTCGAACAGCCAGGTCTTGAGCTGCTTCCTGAAGGAGAGATGGTCCTGGGTTCGCCGAAGGTGAGTGGGGAGGGAGTTCCAGGTCTTGGCTGCCAGGTAGGAGAAGGATCTTCCTCCGGCGGTGGTTCTGCGGATGCGTGGTACGGTGGCGAGGGCGTGGCTGGTTGATCGTAGCTGGCGTGTGGGCGTGTAGAAGGTCACGCGGTCGTTGAGGTACTTTGGGCCCAGGTCGTGGAGGGCCTTGTGTGCGTGGGTGAGGATATGGGGCACCTTTGAACATTGGGCCAGATTCACAAAGGTAAACTGAGACGAAAGTCTAACTTTACGACTTTAGGTATTCACAAAGGGCATTCACAAGTAGTAAAGTTAGACTTTTGTCTCAGTTAAACTTAAGTTTTGGTCTTAAGTTTAACTGAGACCAAAACTGAGACAAAAGTCTAACTTTACTACTCGCCAATGCCATTTGTGAATACCGAAAGTCGTAAAGTAAGACTTTCGTCTCAGTTTACCTTTGTGAATCAGGCTCATTGTTTTTAACATCTACAGGTAGGGTTGGCCACCAAAACCATCCGTTATAAAGATCCACAGTTTGCTTTTCCTCGGGATGACCTGCTAAGGTGGTGGTGTCATGACTCCAGTGCAAAATGGTATCCCACAACTCTTGAGTGGGAATTTATAAATTATTTTTCTGATGGAGTAGATTATTCTTTTCCTGAACCCCTTTGGGTGACTTACCTTACTTTACCTGGGACATCCTCTGAAGTACATAAGGCGATGATTTTATCTTGTGGGATGATTGTCTGTGGAGGGTTCAACCCTTATCCATTGAGGAGAATCCTAGATGGGAAAGCGTGTCTGCTTTTTGTTGTGCAGCCTCTGGCCAGTAGGTAATGACAAAACCAAACTCATCAAAAACAATAGCCAGCGTAAATTGTCTTGGTGTTATGGCTTTTGTTGCCTGAAAAAACTGTGATCAGTGTAAATGGTTCATGTGTGTTTTGCCCCTAATAAATGGTTTCTCTACTCTTGAAAAGCTAATTTTATAGCTAACAGCTCTCTTTCGGCCACTGTGTAATTTTGTTCTACAGATAAGAGCTTTTTTTGAGAAGTAGATTACAGTATGGAAATGGCCGGATGCTGGGTCTTTTTGAGACAACACCCCCCACTGCCACCTGGGAAGCATCCGCTTCAATAAAGAATGGTTGGGCCAGGTCTGGGTGATGTAAAATCTGGGCTTCTGTGAATCTTTTCTTTAAGTCATGAAAAGCCTAATATGCTTCCTTGGTCCAAATGAAATTTGCTTCTTTCTTCAACAACCGTGTGATGGGTGCTACAGTATCAGAAAAGTGAGGTATAAACCGGCGATAGAAGTTGGTGAACCCCAAAAAACCTTGAACGTTTTTGAGACTGTTTGGGGCCCCCCCAATTAAGGATTGCCTTAACCTTCGATTGATCCTTGGCAATTCCATCAGGTGAAATCATGTACCCTAGGAACTCAATAGTAGTAGCATTAAAAATACACTTATCCAATTTGGCAAATAGCTGGTGTTCCCAGAGACATTGAAGGACAGCTGGTACATGTCTTATGTGTTCATCCTTGTTGACAATGTAGACAATAATGCAAACATCCAAGAAGTCATGCTAGACTTCATTTATGAAAAAATTGGAAGGCAACAGGGGCAAGCACAGTGTATTCAAAAAGGCCAAACTTGGTTTAAAAGGCAGTTTTCCATTCGCCCCCTTCCTTTACTCTAATGAGGTGGTAAGCCCCACATTAATCTAATTTGGTGTTTACGGTAGACTGACTGACTTGGTCTACTAAAACAGGGATCAATGATAGGCGATAAAGTTTCTTGATGGTAAACTTGTTTACTGCTCGGTAATCCACGCAGGCACGAAACTACCCATTTTTCTCGGACACAAAAAACAGCAGGGAGGAAGCCGGTGAAGTTGAATGACTGATGAACCCCTTTGCCGAAAGGTCGCCAAGGTGTGCTCGTAAATAAAGGTTTTCTGGTTTGGAGAGAGCATAAACCCTACTACAGGGTTGGGACGCTACCAGGTCATGCAACCTATGGGGCGGCAGATGTGTATCTTTGTGTTCACAGAACACGTCTTAAAAATCATGGTAGATTTCAGAGAGTTCAGTCTTTTCTACACTTTGTATGGAAGCACAGCTTAAAGGGGTAATTACACTGTGTACCTACTGATAGCAAGAATGGCAACAAAATGTTGAGTCAAGAGTATTTTTTGCAGCAGCCAGCAGTGGCGGCTGGTAATTGTAGGAGGGAGGGGGGCAGACGGGATACACATGCACACATACACACTCACAACCATGCATTCACACACTTGCGGGGAAACACACGCACGCACACACACACATCCATTCACAACACTAATTACTAAATATTCAAACATACACGCACACACCAAACATTAATAAAAAAGAAATCACACTTACCTGAAGCTCTGCCTCAGAGGTCCCAGGAAGCCTGGGACTGCTGCCTTCCCTCATTAGATGAGGGAAGGCAGCAGTCCCCACGTCGTTACAGAGTGGGATGGGGGCAGTGAGACTGCTGACCCCACCCCACTCTGTGACGAAGTGTCACTGATTGACACTTGACCCTGGGTGCTTCAGGGCTTAAAACCAATGCGCCTAGATGCAAGGCAATGAGTGACACTACCCCTTGTCACTGAGGGGGAGGTCCTCAAAGACCTTTGCTGAGCTGATGCCTCTGCCTCCCGACCTCCAGGAGCTCCTCTCAGCACTCTGACAGTAAAAGGAGTCCTAGCAGGTGTCGCAAAAGGAAAGGGGGATGGGAAGAGAAAAAGAGAAGACACTAGGCAGCCAGATTTGACACCTCTGATTCACCTGTCGACTTCTAGGAACCTCGTTGTTATGCAATTGTTCGCAACTAAACCCTCTGCTTTCTAGGGGAGAGAAACAAGTTGAATTCCTGACATTTGAACTCATGTTAGCCGAACATGTGTTATACCAAACATAACCTAACACTTCAATTCACCTTTCCGTTAGTGGTGTTAACTCCACAACTACTGCATAATCACTGGTTTACAAAGTTCAGCTGGACTGTTTCTAGGACATTGAAGGCAAGTTCAGGAGGAAGGTTTCTCTGAATGTCGTCTCTTTAGTTTTTAAATAATACAGCTTATCATAACAGTGTCTGTTAGGAGTTGTACTAAGTAATCCTTGAAGTAAGCGCTGCGCGTCCATGCAAGTTTTAGAGGCATGCAATTGTAGTTTCTCAAGTGGTACACATCCGCGCAATATTAGGTTATGCAGGGTTAATAAGAGGTAAACGTCCACGCAACAGTTACTAAAATGTCGCCAAAATGTCTAAACAGCACGCAACAGCGCGTACTACCACTATTACAAAAACCTTGCAGCTTTGCCAAGCAGCGGTGCGCATCCACGCAGTATTTTGATATGCAGGGTAATTAGCGTTGCGCGTCCGTGCAGCAGTTAATAATGGAGTCCAAGTATTGAAACAGCGTGCAATGGCGCGTGCTACCAATGTCACCAAACAACATGCAGCTTTACCAAGAAGCGGTGCGTATCTGCTCAGTAAGTAAATGCACTTATCTGTTGTCTTTTGTTTTTCCATTCTTCTTTTGTACAGGGCATCACCGAGGACCAGGAATCCAGGGCTGTATGGGCAGAGGAGCAGGGTCAGAAGAGGCAACTCCAGTAGGATGCTGTGGCACAGTGGCGTAACGAAACTTGAGGGCCCCCCCTGCAAAGTACATGGAGGGGGCCCCCTCACGCTCCAAGCCAGTCAAGAGCTCTCAGGCCAGGGACCCGCCGTACCGCAGGGGCTGGGGGGCTATTGGTATGCCACTGTTACCAATACGACTGTTATAAGTAACCCTGAATGGTGGAGTTAATGGTTGGGCTAAGTCTGCTGGCAGTCTATAATAGGTGGTGGTCTATCCACTATAATGGTCCCTGCCATCAGTACTCTGGGGAGGTTTGTCCTATTTTAGGTGGGTTTCCTGATGCAGACTTCTGTCAGGATATGCAACATCAGGCCCACTCATCGTCAGTTTTGCCAAAAGTGCATCCACTGCTCCTCCTTCACACCTCCTTCCTCCCTCTTGCTTCCTATCTCTTCCTTTCCATTATTTCTGACCATCCTATCTTTTCACCATTCTTTTCTCAGCTTTTTTCTTTCTATTCTTTGTCACTTTTCTCTCCTACATTTTCTCTCCAATCCCATCAATATCTTTCCATTATGCTTTTCCTATCTCCTGTGCAGTCTTTCTCTCCCTTTCTCTGCTCTTCTTTTATACTATCTTCTTTGTATTTCCTTCATCCATTTTCTCACCCTTTCCATTCCCTACCTCTCTTTCTCGTTTATACCCCACCCTCTCTTCCTTAACAGTTTCGTTTCCAGCTGACCTTGTCCTTATAGCACCTCATGACTTCTTTCCTACTTACTTTCTCTCTGTGTCCCTCGATTAGCACTTCCAGTGCTTTCTCATCTTTGCTCTCCATCAATCCTGTACAGACCTGGTCCATGGGTGAAGAGCATACCGGATTCACAGCTGTTTGTTCCCGGATAAATTAATAAAAAGATCTTAACCATAAAAGAGCATGGGCTCTGCAAAGTATTTACATTTTAACATTGTTAAAATAATATTCCATCAACAAAACTAAAAGTCAGAGTGGTATACATCAATAAGAAGCACTGTTTATAAGGAGAATGAACCGAATTAAAATGTTTTGGGAAAAAGCCAAGGCCTCATATCAAGCAGAATAAATATGCCACCAAATACTTATATATTTTATAAACAAAGATATTCTAATTGCACCAAGATTGAAGAAAAGTACATTCACATTGATTAGTGTGATGGTAAATGTGAGCCTTAAATGTCAAATCATCTATATATTAAAAGTTATGAGCTTGGAAAGTTTAATCCCTGACACAGAGTTGGATTTTAATTATGGAGTATGCAGAAGTGGTCCATGAAACTTAATGAATGACCCTAGATCCCGCTGAGCTGTCTGAGAAGGTAGCACTGTTGGAGAATAAAGCAGTGGCTGATCAGACCAGTGTGAGCTATTTACACTTAACTAGAGAGCTTCAAACTCTGTTCTCACAATCCAGCACATCACACATGCACTGAACACTGACAACCAACTCATGTAAAGGGAATACTGTTCTCCTCTCCCTTCGGTGTTTCCTTTATCTAATTTTCTTCCTGTGTGTCTCCTTTACCCATTGTTTCAGTGGATTTCTCTTTCTGCGTTATTTCTCTCTCTTTTGCAAAGTCTTAATACTTTTCAGAAGCCATCTCCCCTTTCCCTTTGTTGTCTTTCACTGGCTCTCTCTTTTACTTTTTCACTCTCTTTGGGGGTTCCCAGTCTCTTTCACCCATTTTCCTATTTGAGATCTTTTTCCCTACATTTATGGAGCACTTTCTTTCTTTCAACACTTTTTATCACCTCTCTCTGAGCTTGTTTCTTTCAACCTTTCTTCCTCCCTGGGGCCTGTACTATTGCTCTCTGAGACCCTGCTTCATCCATCCCACAGCGGCTTTTCTTTGCCCCATCTCTCGATCTATTTGAAGGGATTTCTTTCACTCTCTAGGTTGTCTAACATTATCTTTCTCTCTTTGCTCCTCCGTCCCCGCCTCCCTCTCTTTGTCTATCCCCTGGCATCGGTCCACGCAACGCAATCTACCATCTCTTGCTTCTTTAATTTTCTCTGCACAACATACGTTGACCATGTTCAACAGAAAGAAAACTTATTGTTTATCAGTGATCCTTACAAAACTCAAAATTCATATGCTCTCTTTCGTGGCTTATCTGCCTTTCTCCCTCATTCTCAAGGGGGCCTCGTTTGCTCTTGAGGGTCTCTTTCATTTTTTATGTAGCTCTCTGGGTTTCTCAGACTCCTTTTATATTTTCTCTTTGGGGCTTTCTTTCACCTTTTGATCTTGTATTCTTTCACACGATAGAATGTTTTTTTTCCTCTGTGCAAATTAATACATTTTCCATAGCTCTAACCCCGTTCTCTTTCTCACAGGCACACATTTGTGTTCTTCAAAGATTACTTTTTTCCTTTCTGTTTATATATTCACATCTGGGGGTGCTTTAAAGTTCCTCACGTTTGTGGTCTTATATTTTCGCTGTTACTTTCGATCACTGGACACTTATTTCATTCTCCTTTGGTCTTTGGAACTCTCTAATAATCCTCTTCACCTCAAGGCATCACTTATAATAAAGTGTTTTTACATTGTGCTTTGTTCTGCATTTCTACAGTTGCAAAAGTATTACTGTACTAATTTACCAACCTCAAAAAGATGAAAGTATGACTTGGCCTAGTTGAGATTTGAATTCAAGAAAAACAGATCACAAAACATGTTTTCTCTTTTGGTCTCACTGTATCTTCTCTCTCCCTCTCTCAGGCTTCTTCTTCTCTTCTTAGCTCTCTCTCTCTCTCTCGCTCTCTCCCCCTACCTCGCTTACTCTCATTCTTTCACTTTATCTCCTTCTCATTATCTTGCTCCCCTGTGTTTCACTTTCTGTTTTTTCTCCCTCACTTGTTCTTCATCCTTTATGATCGTCTTCTTCTGTCACCTAATTTTTTTCTTTGGCTCCTCACATTTGTTTCCCCTCACAGTGTTATACTTCTCGATCACATTTTTCCCTTCTCTCTTTTTCTTGCTCTGACTGACGTGCTCTCAGCTCTAATTTCAGCTTCCACTGTGTCCCTTATATTTCTCTCTGAGTGTTCAGCCTTCTTTATGTGTAGAGGTCTCACTTTGCACTTGAGAAGGAAACTATAAAATAAGGTTGGAATCCCATACCGGAGTAATATGTTAAATAACTGCAAGGGCTGCATCGCCTCATCGATAGGCAGCATTCTAATATAACACTGCATATAGGTTTTAACAACATAATGCCATCTGAAAAATACAAATTGCAGAATCTTTGCCTCTACATTAAAATATGCTCTGGCCATCACTTTGTGTGCTTGGGTCCTCTGCAGTGTTTACCATGGAGCTCAGGTCAAGGCACCTTTCTCCAGCACAAGTGCTGCACCCAAATGAACTGTTGTAAATCTAATGTAAATCTAAGCACATTTATAACATTGTGTTAATGAGCCCTGCCATCCCCTCAAAAAATGGAAAAGACTTTGCACCAGAGGAGGGACTGCATGTAAAGACAACAAACTTTAATTTAATGCCAAGTAAACGTCTACGTATCTAGAACAAGAAAATAAGCACTCACCTTTGTTCATCCTGGCAAATCACTTAGTCTCCCTTAGTTGTGTTTATTTCAACTTTCCACTACTGGTTCATTTTTATAAGTTCTTATAGCTTTTAAAGGATAATATGTATATAGCAATTTAGCTTTGGAGTGGTGAGTGACGAACAGCAAGCATTGCATCTGCCGAAAGTGCTTACCCTGCCTTCTAAGCACCTCCTCTAAAGTGTTTTGATTCTGAACTGCTCTGTCATTGGATGGCTGATGCTGCAGTCTCTCGCTTATAAAGCACCACAACTCCTGACAAGCAGCCAGACCACCATCAAAATACAGCCTCGCTCTCAGAAATAATCTACAAATTAAGCCACTGCTCGTGTTAGATGCCTATCTGCGGTCAATCTGTTGCTTTTCTACCTGCCCATACCTCTCCCTTCCAGTTTCTCTTCAGCGAGTAGAAACGAAGAGGTTGGCGCAGAGCAGATATGAGGAAAAACACTGATCTGAGCAGCCAACCAGTAAAATAAATGCAGTCTACACAGGCAAGGTGCCCCCCCTCGCTCCTGAACCCCGGTGCCACTGCACTGGCTGCATCACTGATAGCTCTGCCCCTGATTTTGTACCTTCCAATGCGTCCCATCAGAGTCCTGTTCCTGGAGGTGCAAACATTCTCATGCCCCAGTCAGCTCTGTGCTGCCTCATCCCTTCTCAGATGAGCAGTGCCCTGTGAAGAATGCTCTCACTGAGGGCCCCCACCCCATCCTTGTGAGGGGCCTGGCGGGTTCTGACTAAAGAGAAACAAGGTAAGTTGTTACTTTGTTTCTCTTCAGTCCTGGGTCAGATCAAGGAGCTCAGAGCAGGCTGCACACTGCAGCTGCTTTAGAGCAAGACACTCAGCTCTGCACAAATGACCTGAGGGGGACCCATACACGTACTGAAGACTGGGGCCCCCCGCACTGCAGGGGCTGCGGGGTGTCTGTTACGCCCCTGCCTATCAAACTGGAGCAAAAACAATGTTATGTTGTAAAATGCCAATAAAGATATGTTAAAAAAACAAAAAAACGTAGGGCCAGATGTACGTACATTTGATTCGTTAAAAGTGGTTGCAATTTGCGCAACAACTTTTAGTTAGTCAAGCTGTATATTGCAAACCGACCTATGTACTAATAGGTTGGCTCACAAAATATCAAATCGCAGTGGGTCGCAATTGGATCTACCTCATGAATATTAATGAGGTAGGTCACAAATTACGACCCACTATGATTATCTGCCATCACAGGGATGGTGACCTGCTGGGATCAACAGACCACCAGGCCTGTATTTGCTTTTAAATAAAGCAGTCTTTCCGTTTTTACATGCAACCCGTTTTCCTTGAGGGAAAATGCGATGTGTTAAAAATAAGAGTAACTTTCTGTAGAACATTTTTTTGGGAGTAGGCAGTGGTCTTACCAATAACCACACTTTTACACTTCGCTTCCCTTGCAACAAGTAAATCACCGATAAGACACCTTCCTGCTCTGCTCATCTTTGGGCAGAGCACCCCTAGTTTAGATTTAAAGGATCCTACTTTGTCCATTAATACAGGTGCAATACTGTCATTAGGCTGCAAACCAAAGGCAGTGCTGTCAACGAGAATGTTGTCATCCGCATACTGCAAAATGTTTAAATGAAAGAACTCAGTTTGTGATGAAGTATGCAAGTTTGTGGGTGTGCACCAACTTTTACAAGGTGGGCCTAATCAAGAACACATTGAAACCTCTGCTTAGACTACATTTAAACACAGTCAAACCTGCCTCAGGGCACTGGCGTAACGAAACTTAAGGGGGCCCCCCTGCAAAGAACATGGAGGGCCCCCCTCTGTTCTCACTCGAGAGCTCTCAGGCCAGGGTACTGTGCAGAGGGGGTACCCTGAAGCTCAGGCCCCCGCACTGCGGGGGCCTTTGTTACGCCCCTGCTTTGGAGGAGGAATCCCGGAGGAAACACAATCAAAAGCCAAGTAACGGGCAATGTCTGGGGCGTGTTTTCATACCAGCTCTCAGTCCAGTGGCCGTTTTATCATGTGGCCAATCCAACCCACTAAGGGGTGTGGCTAAAACACAAGGCAGCGCGTGCACGAGGCAGCACATGCCAAATAGCATGTTTACAGGGTAATTAAAGGCACAAGTAAGTGACTACTGTTCCATACCATACTGCTGTACCAGTCAATGTTTTACAAGGCAATTAATAGCATGAGGCAGTGCCTGCTGTCCCATATCACACTGTAGTACAAGTCAATGTTGTCTTCATGATTTGATCATCTTAGGAACCAGTGGGTATTTATGTGGTATGAAACAAAAAGGGGGACGCGATGATCCCTGTGACTCATCGTTAAAAGCGTGGGAGCCACATGATTCAGCAACGGACCACTGGGCAGCCAACAAACTAGGCAGCCGGAATCCTGACTCTTAACATAAACTGCACACACAGGCTCTGCTACGGCAGGCTTGAGACATGATTAAAAGGCTACTTAAGTGGGTGGCACAATAAGTGCTGCAAGCCCACTAGTAGCATTTACTTTACAGGCCCTGGGCACTTATAGTACCACTTTACTAGGTATTTATAAGTAAATTAAATATGCCAATTGGGTGTGAGCCAATATTACCATGTTTAGAGGAGAGAGCACATGCACTTTAGCAGTGGTTAGCAGTGGTAAAGTGCTCTGGGTCCTAAGGCCAGCAAAAACTAGGTCAGAAAAATGGAGGACGAAGGCAAAAAGTAGGGTTGGAGACTACCCTAAAGCTACCCAACCTGAAAAAAACAGGATCCGTTTTCAGTGTAAAAATGTGCTGTGTCAGGTTGCCCTTGGGGCCCTTTCCTGCCGTAGGCACTAGGCCTACCCACACAAGTGAGGTAGCATTTTTATCTGGAGTAGTGGGGAATGCTGGGTGGTAAGAAATTTGTGGCTCCCCACAGATTCCAGAAGTTTTCCTCACAGAAATGTGTGGAAAATGTGTGTTTTTAGTCGAAGTTTAAGGTTTGCAAAGGCTTCTGTGTACAAATGCCTGCTTAGAGCCACGCAAGTCATGCATCCCTAGACTCCCCTGGTTGTCTTGTTTTCAAAAATATGCAGGTTTGCCTAAGTGCTGACTGAGCTAGGGCCCAAAATCCACAGCTACCCAATTTGTAAAAAAAAAAATTCCGTTTTCAGTGAAAAAATGTGATGTGTCTGTGTTGCACTTGGGGCCCCTTCCTGTGGGGAATGCTAGGTGATACTAAACTTGTTGCTCCCTGCAGATTCCAGAAGTCTCCTTTTGTAAATGTGTGCAGAATGTGTGTTTTTAGTTGAACCTTGAGGTTTGCAAAAGCTTCTGGGTAAAATTACCTGGAGAGACCGACGCAAGTCACACCAATCTGGATTTCTCTAGATGTCTACTTTTTAAAAATGTATAGGTTTGCTAGGTTTCCTTAACTGTGGCCTCAGCTACCCACATTGCAAATAATTTGTCAGTTTTCTGTGAAAAATGTCATGTGTCCAGGTTGTATTTTGGACCGTCTTCTGTCGCCGGCACTAGGCCTACCCACCATTGTGGGGTACCATTTTTATTGGGAGACTTGGGTGAATGCTAGGTGGGAGGACATTTGTAGCTCCCTGTAGATTCCAGAACTTTCCATCACAGGAATGTGAGGAAAAATGTGTATTTTTAGTCAAAGTTTGAGGTTTTCAAGGGATTCTGAGAAACAAAAAAAAAATCTGATGAGACTCACACAAGTTACCCAACCCTGGATTCCCCTAGGTGTCTAGTGTTAAAAAAGTTCAGGTTTGTTAGGTTTCTCTAGGTGCGGTTTGAGCTGGGGCCCAAAATCCACACCTAGCCACATTGGTAATAAAGGGTAATTTTTCAGTGCAAAAGTGTCATGCGTCCGTGATGCATTTTAGCCCGTTTCCTGTCAAGGGCACTAGGCCTAGCCACACAAGAGAGGTACCGTTTTAATTGGAAGACATGCGGGAGCATAGAATACTAATTGGATTTTGCTTGATTTGTGCCTTACAAATGAAAGCCAGTGTATAAGAAAGAAGACATTTTGAAAAATACCCTTAAATCATATGCTCGTACGGTACCCACAAATTCAGACATGCACAAATAGCTGCTGCTACTAAACTCCACATTTTGTGCCCATTTCAGAAAAACATAGGTTTCCTTGATACCCAGTATCCACTCGACATACTTCACCATATGAATAGGTCTATACTCAGTACACAATGAAAAACCATTGTACGGTGCAGCACAGTTGTCGGCTCTGGGCACCTTGATTCTTGGAGAACTTACAAACCCTATATATCCCCTAGACAAGAAGGGTCTAGCTGAGATAATGGTACATTGCTTTTGTAAATCGGCCATTGTGACAAAAAGTTACAGATGGCAATGTTGTCACAAATGGCAGGTTTTTTTTCCCAACTCCTCAATATTTCTTTACTTCAACAGTTAGTTTCTTTGGGAACACCTTGCTGAATTCTGAATTTTTCCTATTTTCAGAAATATATACATTTCCTGGATCCCCCATGGGTCTTAGACTGATTTCCACCACTAACTGGAAGTTGGTTGAAAGCACAGAAAATAGAACAAAAATAGCAGCTACTTTGAAAAATGCCAAAACGGTGGGGAAAAAAAATCGTTTTTTTGATTCAGCTCCTCATGTTCCTGAAAGCTGGGAAGATGGTGACTTTAGCACAGCAAACTGTTCATTGAAGCAATTTTTAGGTATAAAAACAGACACTTTTATTCGGAGCACTTTTACCTATTTTTCCCCCAAAAACTAAAAATTTGCTATATTTTGCCTATTTTCTCATTTCCACCAGGGGAATCCATAAACCCTGGGTACCTTTAGAATTCCCAGGATGCTGGGAAAAAAGTCGCAAATTTGGTATTGTTACATTATGTAGACAAAACGTTACAGAGGCCTAAACCTGCACAAACCCCAAATACCCCCAAAAAGGTGCTCACACTGGGAGGGGGAAAGCACAGCAGTTAAGGGGTTAAATCGGTCTTTATTTATTTATGTGTTTATTGTTTTAGATCACAAGAACTCCATGTTAAAAATAAAAATACTCCAAGTGGATTAAAAGTATTTAATGCAGGAAATTGCAGCACAGCAACCAGGTACAACTGGCCAGCAATGAGACACAGTGCAACTGCCTCAATTGCCTGGCAGCAGCCTCAAAGTTCCAGGTGGAATTGGAACATACATTATAAGATGCAAATAACAGTGAAAGAGGGAAAAGGGACAGGGGAAAGAAACAAGCATAGGAAATGCAAAGTGTAAATACAACATATCTCCCTATTTACAGAAAGACAAAAAGGAGAGGCGAAAAACGCCAAAGTCATTTAACGAATTCAGACAACCTAAGGGGAACACGCCTGATGCGACCTGACACTTTGACTCTAGATGCAACTGTGTCATCAGAATGACTGAGGTTCAGAAGATGAGTTTGGCATGCATCCCTGATTGAACCTTACATCAGAATTGACATTCCTGAAAAATGAAGATTCGGTCATGTCACCCATCATATTAGATCCGGCGGGACATTTGGCAACCCGTTTAACGTTCCACAACTTACCATCTTGTGTGATGACACTGTTCTTGAAGACTTTAACAACCTTCATCGCTTTGCTGAATCTATCCGAGCATTTGCTAGTGAAACCAGGCTTCCTAATTCTGACCCAATCACCAAACTTGAAACTATGGGATTTAGTTTTCCATTTGCAGTCATACCACCTCTTAGTTTGAGTTGCTTGGCTTCCACCCTAAGTGCAGCTCCGCTCATCATGTCATCCGAAAAGGCATTGCTCCTGCACTTCTCGCTGAATTACCAAGGACAAATTTTGGAAGGGGGGTCCCTTCCTTTCAAAAGGCGGAAGGGACTGATTTCAGTTGTGGTATGGGGTGTGATTCAATACAACCACAGTCTTTCTCTCAAAGAGGTTCTCCAATCCCCTCCCAACTTGACTACATCAGACACATAACCCTTCTGGACTCTATTAAAGCGCTCTACTAAGCCATTCTCGTGTGGTTCATATATTGAGGTGGTGTGATGTCTAATATTGTGACGTTTAAGGAAATTTGCCATTTCTGTGGAGGTAAGTTGCACACCATTGTCAGTCACGAGGACTGAGGGACAACCTTCTCTAGAAAAAATCTCTTTAAAAAATTCTATGACCATGTTGGTGGTGGAACTCGACACAGATTATACTTCTCGCCACCTTGAGTGATAATCAACAAGTACAAAAGCATAGCGTGAGTCATGTGGTAAACACATGAAAGGTCCAGAAATGTCAAAAGCCAACTTCTTCCAGGGTTCATCTGGCCATTTTGAAATTTTTAACGGAGGAATATTAAGTGTCAACATTTTCTCACTACTCATGCATACGTCACATTCTCTGACAGTGCGATCAACCATGCGATCCAAACCTGGCCACCAAAAATAATTTCTGACCAAGCGTTTCATGGCCGACATGCCAGGGTGAGATTTGTGTGCCAGCTCTAAAATTAACTTTTGTACTCCGAAAGGTGGTACACATTTCCCATTTTTGTACATTAGTTCTCCCTCTAGCTCTAGTTCATCTGCAACTTTGAACATGGGCATGACTTCAGCAGACAAGTACTTCTTGTCTGGCCAACCCTTTAGAATATATTCTTTATCGGTCTGCCATAAAAGGTCTTCTCTTTCGCTGAGTCTCCAGGACTCTTCATAGATGCCTTTGAAATCACCAGAAACAATATCTTGAATGGTGGTAACTACCTCAGAGTCATCAAGGGAGTCAGAACTGCTAACTTGACACGGAAGGCGAGACATGAAATCTGCCATGACATTTTTCTTGCCAGGTACAAATTCTGTTTTAAAACAATACTCCTGCAGCCTTGAAGTGAGTCTCGCAATGCGGGCCGTGGAGTTCCACCCACCACCTGGGGATAAAATGTTGACAAGGGGCTTGTGGTCAGTTCTCAAAATGAATTTGCTACCCCAGACATAGTTACGATAATGCTCTATAGCCCACACACAGGCCAGGAGTTCCTTTTCAATCACGGCATATCTACGCTCTGTCTCATTTAAGGTGCGGGAAGCAAAACTCACATTCCATTCATCCTTCCCACACCTCTGTGATAAAACTCCAATTCCATACAGACTAGCATCAACTGTAATGACACATTCCTTGTTCATGCAGAAAGGCTTGAGAGTGGGAGCCCTAAGTATATCACTTTTGATAGCTTCAAAAGCCTGTTGTTGTTCATCCTTCCACTCAAAAGTGCTTTTGTGTCTTAACTTCCTTAAAGGTTCCATTTTGGATGCGAAATTATTTACAAACTTGCTATAGTATTCGCACATACCAGCGAAGGATAACAAATGTTCTTTGTTAGTGGGGGAAGGTGCATTTACAATTCCATCTACGTTGGATTGCTTGGGAACTACACCATCACCAGTTAATGTGTGTCCCAAGTATTCCACTGTAGTTTTGAACATTTTACACTTATTGGCTTTAAGAGTCAAGCCACTCTTTCTCAACCTTTCACAAACCTCCATCAAATGCCCCAGATGCTCCTCTTCACTGTTTGAAAATATTAAAATGTCATCTTGAAAGCACTTTAACATTTTTAGGGATGTGGACAAATTTGTAAACATCACTCTTTGAAACACGGAGGCCGCAGACGCCAAACCAAATGGCATCCTGGTATACTGATACAAACCTTGCGGGGTGATAAAAGCCGTGAGCATTTTGGATTCCTCTGTGAGGGGAATTTGATGGTACGCCGACCTTAAGTCCAACGTAGAAAATACCTTTGCACCCTCTAGCATGGCAACCACCTCATTGATGTTGGGAAGGGGGTGGCAATCTACAACTATAGCAGCGTTTAATGCTCTAAGATCAACACAGACTCTCAATTTTTTATCGGGTTTCCGTACCAAAACAATGGGAGAAACCCATTCTGCTGAATCAATTGGTTCAATGATGCCTTCAGTGACCAAATCATTCAGCATATTCTTCAACTCCTCCCTAACATTGATCGGCACACCTCTCAATTTCTGTTTCACAGGTATGGCATCATGTTTGAGTTTAATTTTGTGTGAAAACTCTTTTAGTCTAACTAAAACATCTGAGAAAACATCCTTATATTTTTCTTTTACCAAATCTTCTTTTTCATCACCACTTATGACTGCAACATTTTCTACCCTTGTGCAATCGTCCAGCATTACAGGTTCACAGGAACGGGGATTCAAGATAATGCCTAACTTCCACTGGTCCCTCCATCCTAGGACATTTACCCCCTTAACAGCGACATATAGCTTAATAGACGCTATTCTTGTTTTGAAACGCAGGCTAACCTGGAAGTACCCTTCCATATCTATTCTGGAACCATCATAACTTTCTGCAATGATGTCAGGTGGTAATATTTTCTCAATATCCAACATATCATTAAGTTTTTCTGTGAAGTACTTTTTAGAGATAATGGTCCATGGAGAACCAGAATCTGCCATGAGTTCTGAGTTTTCCCCCTCAATATCAACTATACACATGGGAGGATTCCTACAGTGCCTGAAATCAGGATTATTTACATTGGAGATCACTTCTGACAGAGAAACCACAAAACCTTTCTTTTCTTCCGTACTGGCACCACATTCACACTTAATTACCATGTCACATCTCTCTTAGGTGCAACATACCTTACCACGTGTAGGTACTGTATTTCTCCTCTGGTCCTGCAAACAGAGGAAAAATGACCAATCCTACCACACTTCCTACACTCTGTTTAATGCAGGACACCCTCCATAGGATGCCATGTGTGTTCTGCTGCCACACCTATAACAAACACCAGACCTCTCGTTTCTATCCAGTTTCTTAAATCCCCCATAGTTACTGAAACGAGAAGAATGCAGTCCTGAAAATGAAGGTTCATTACGCTGTGCATCCGTTAGTTTGACAGTACATATTTCTTCACTTTGTTCCGATTTACTATTAGCATTCCTCACGGTGTGCATCCATTTCTCGGACTGTTCTAAAGCCTTGGCTGTGGAAATAGCTTTAGCAAGTTTAGGATCACCCAATACCCATAGTTGTTCCTGTGTTTTTTTATTTTTAACGTGCACAATGATCTGATCCCTGATCATTTCGTCGCACAGATTGCCAAAATTGCACTGCAAACTCAACGATCTCAATGCAGTCAAAAACTCATCGAAGGATTCATTTTCGTTTTGTACTCTGGTGTAAAATTTGTATCTGTTGAGGGCAATATTAGTAACAGGTTTAAATCTTTGTTCCATCCTTTGTAAGGCTTCTTTGTACACATTAGTGCCCTCACCTTCACCTTCTGCAGGAGGAATTTGAGGTAATGCCCTAGAGACAACTTGGCCTTCAGAGCCCAAACAGTGCAAAAATATGCTTTTTTTTTTTCTTTCTGCCCCCATTCGTTCCCCATCAATGGCTTTCATGTAGTTGAGAAATTCCTCCTTCCACCGAGTCCAAGGGATGGGGGGGGATCTCCCTTGGATTGTAAGAACTTGTCAGGAGGATCAAATTGCATGGCTACTTCTAAAAACAAACAAATTAGCGGAAAATGTGTACTTATTTCTACTTAGTTACTGCATCAAGCTTGAAGTCAATGTGACACACTGGGATCTGCCTCTAATGACGCTCCTTAAGTTAATGTAAAAGTGCTTGAAATGAATACCTACGGAAAAAAGAAAAAACAAATAGAACGTTTGCAATAATGTCAAATGAATTTGACGCTCTGAACTAAATGCCTGAGTGCAGTCAATGAGCCCGGAAGCAATTCCACAATCCCACAAGAAAAGGAAGTAGCACGAATATTTTTCTCAATGGTGCGTCGCGCTGTGCCAGCGGGTGAAACAGCGTAGTCAGAAACTTACTTGAAAAATTTGTGCAAGCTGTCCTCCACTAGTCAGGGTCAATCAATCTGGGATTTGTGAAGCGCACTACTCATCCATGAGGGTCTCAAGATGCTGTGGGGGGGGGGGGTGTCGGGCAGCTCCGCATCATCCGAAAAGCCAGGTCTTGAGGCTCTTCCTGAATGCTTGCAGTGGGGGGTTCGTCTGATGTTGAGGGGTAGTTCGTTCCAGGTTCTGGCCGCGATGTAGGAGAGGGCTCTTCCTTCCGTTCTGGCTCTCCCGATGCAAGGGATTTTGGCCAGGGCACGGCCGGTGGAGCGGAGGTTTCTCTTGGGGACGTGGAAGGAGATTCTTTCGTTGAGGTAATGGGGTTCGGTGTTGTGGAGGGATTTGTAGGCGTGAGTGAGCAGCTTGAAGGTCACTCTCTTTTCGACGGGGAGCCAGAGGTCTTGTAGGTGCTGGGTGATGTGGTCCTTTCGTGGGATGCAGAGGAAGAGTCTGGCTGCGGCCTTCTGGACGGTTCGGAGTTTGTGGAGTAGAGATTTATTAATTAATTCCGGCATAGAAGGCGTTCCCGTAGTCCAGTCTGCTGGTTATGAGTGTGTGGGTGACGGTCTTCCTGGATTCGGGGTGATCCACTTGAAGGTCTTTTGGAGTATGCGGAGGGTGTTGAAGCACGTGGCAGATACGGCGATCTGTCGGTTCATGGTGAGGGAGGAGTCGAGTATGATGCCAAGGTTGCAGGCGTGGTCTGTGGGAGGGTTGCAGAGGGCGTGTGGCCACCAGGAGTCGTCTCACGTGGAGGGGGAGGATCCGAGGACGAGGACTTCTGTCTTTTCCGAGTTGAGCTTCAGGCAGATGCTGCTCATTCAGGATGCGACGTCCTTCATTCCTTCCTGGAAGATGATTCTGGTGATGTCGGGTTCCTTGGTGAGGGAGAGGAGGAGCTGGGTGTCGTCGGCATAGGAAACTATACTGAGTCCTTGTTTTCTGACGATGGTTGCGAGCGGGGCCATGTAGATGTTGAAGAGGGTGGGGCTGTGTGAGGATCCTTGGGGCACTCCACATCTGATCTTTGTGGGTTCGGAGAGGCAGGGCCGGAGTCTGATTCTTTGAGTTCATCCGGCGAGGAAGGAGCGGATCCAGTCTAGGGCAGTTCCCTGTATGCCAGCATCATGGAGACTGGCGGTTAGTGTGCCGTGGGAGGCGGTGTCGAAGGCTGCTGAGAGGTCCAGTAGGATGAGTGCTGCCGTGTGGCCTTGGTCGAGGAGGGTGTGGATGTCGTCGGTGGCGGCCAAGAGGGCAGTCTCGGTGCTGTGGTTGTTGCGGAATCTGGATTGCGAGGTGTCGAGGATCGAGCTGGATTCTATGAAGTTCATGAGCTGGATGTTGACGATCTTCTCGGTGACTTTGGCGGCGAAGGGGAGGAGGGAGATGGGTCTGTAGTTCTTGAGGTCCGTCGGGTCGGTGGAGGGCTTCTTGAGGAGGAGTTTGACATCTGCGCGTTTCCAGGTGTCAAGGGAGGTGCCTGTTTAGAGGGAGCAGTTGATTGTACGTCGTAGTTCAGGTGCTATGGCGAAAACGGCTCTATGGAAGATGTGCGGCAGGCAGGGGTCGGTGGGGGCTCCTGAGTGTATGCTCCTCATGGTGTTAGTGGTCTTTGTGGTGACAGGGGTCCAGGCGGTGATGGTCGGCTGGGTGGCATGGCTGGTGTTGGGTCTGTGCCTTGGTTCTGTTCGTCAAAGTTGTTGTAAAAAGTTCTGATCTTGTGGTGGAAGAAGGAGACGAGTTTGTCTGGGAGGGAGGGACATCCGAGGTTTCGCTGGGGGATTTGGTGAATTCTTGTATGATGCTGAAGAGTTCCTTAGAGTTGCGGGAGTTGGACCGTATTCTGTCCTGGATGAAGTTCCTCTTAGTGGACATGATGAGTTGGTGGTGTTCTGTCATGGCGGTCTTGTAGGCTTTGCATGCTTCTGAGGTTTTGCTGTTCCTCCATGCTTTTTCAAGTCGTCGGCACATGCGCTTAGATTCTCGGAGGTCCCTGGTGAACCAGGTGGCTTTCGAGGTGCGTTGTCTGTCGGAGATCTGAAGGGGGCGAGCATGTTTGCGCAGTCAGTGAGCCATCTGTGGAGTTCGTTGGCTGCGGAGTTGGCGTCGGCCGTGGCGGGTGGAGGCCTGCAGCTGAGGGCGGGGCTGAGGTGCTCTTCGGTGGTCTTGCTCCAGTTTCTGCATGGGGGGTGTGGTGTATGTTTGAGTGTGGTGGGTTTCGAGAAGGAGAAGTGGATGCAGTGGTGGTCCATCTAGGGGGTTGCGTGGTGTGGCTGAAGCAGATGTTTCCTCCTGTGAAGATTGGGTCGAGGGTGTGTACTGCCTTGTGGGTGGGGGCGGTGACAAGCTGCTTGAGTTTGATGTTGGCGAGGTTGTCCAGGAGTGTGGTGGAGTTGGGGGGTCGCTAAGGTGGTCGAGGTGGAAATTCAGGTCTTCGAGCAGTGCGTAGTCTGTGGAGGTGAGGGCGGGGGCACGATGAGGTCTGCGATGGTAGTGGGGAATGAGGCGCGAGGTCCGGGGGGTCTGTAGGCGAGAGTTCCGCGTAGGGTCGTTATGGGGTTGATCTGGAAGTGGAGGTGTTCCATGGGGGCGAGGATTCGTTCGAGCTGGCGGTTGTGAGTCGGAGGGAGCTTTTGTGTACGATGGAGAGTCCACCTCTAGTGTTGTTGGGGCGGTCTTTCCTGTGGATCTTGTACCCGTCAGGGATGGTGATTGCAATTTTGGGTGCGGAGCTGGCGTTGGTCCAGGTCTCTGTGAGGAAGGCGACGTCCGGCGAGAGGGGGTTGAGGAGGTCCCAGATTTCTACTGCGTGTCTGTGCAGGGAGCGCACGTTGAGGAGGATGCAGCTCAGGGGTTTGGGTGTGCTGGCGTCCGGTGGATTGGCGGTAGCACTAGGGGTCCGGAGGTGGGTGAAGGTGCGGCGGCAGTGTCAGCAGGAGAACTGACCTTGGGTGGTGTTTGGCGTTGACAGCTGGCAGTTGTTGTTTCTTCCAGGGTTGAGTGCATGGAGCGTTGCTGATGTGTAGCGGCGGAGGTCGGAGGACCAGGGTTCCTGGCGCTGGTCGCGGTTGGGTCACAGACTGGCACAGACGGGCTTGCCTTTGGCGTGCCTTCGGCGCACCCGCTGCGCACGGCCGCCATTAAGTAGGGGTCGGGGGAAGGAGAGCAGCTGGGAGGCGGGAGCACGCAGGGGGGGAAGGGGCTGCAGGGGCAGCAGCGGCAGGAAAGGGGCAAAAACGGCGACAAGGACAACAGGAAAAAAGGTGCAAGAGACAAACAAGGCACACAGAGACAAGGAGGCACAAAAAGGCACAAGAGATAACGAGGCACAGACAGACAACAGGGCACAGGCAGACAGAAGCAGGGAACCCACAGAAGGCTGGTAAGGCGGACTAGCAGAAGAGCAAGGCTCCCCACTGGACCACTAGGGAACACCTTACCTGGGGACCAGAGAGGTGCAGGGGGCGGAGGCGCAACGACGGAGATGCGCGACGGGAGAGCAGTTTCCCTGACCAGGAGGCAGAGGTCCTGCTCACCCTGTCGCGCAGCGGCCACCATTAAGTAGGGGTCGGGGAGAGGAAAAGCAGCTGGGAGGCAGGAGCAGGAACACAAAGGGGGGAGGGGCCACGGGGGCAGCAGCGGCGGGAAAGGGGGCAAAAACGGCAAAAAGAACAGAAAAAAAGGTGCAAGAGACAAACAAGGCACAGAGAGACAAGGAGGCACAAAAAGGCAGCGAAAGACACAAGAGACAACGAGGCACAGACAGCCAACAAGGCACAAAAATGCACAAGAGACAACGAGGTAGACAGACAGCAGGACACAGGCAGACAGAAGCAGGGAACCCACAGAAGGCTGGTAAGGCGGACCAGCAGAAGAGCAAGGCTCCCCACTGGACCACCAGGGAACACCTTACCTGGGGACCAGAGAGGTGCAGGGGGCAGAGGCGCAACGACGTAGCTGCGCGAGGGGAGAGCAGTTTCCCTGACTAGGAGGTCAGAGGTCTTGCTCCCTGGTGTGAGACGAGGTGAATAGGCTGGGGACATGGACTACCTTCCCTTCTCTCCTATCCATTTTAATCCGGCATTCACCCCAGCATTGCAATTGGGGCTCTTTGAGGCTTGGAGGACGGGAGGCTGTCTTACTGTCTCTGATTTATTCCATAATTGGAATGTTTGGACTTTTGAGCACTGCCAGCGGGATTTCAACCTCCCACCCACAGAACACTTCCGTTATAATCAATTAAAACATTGGGTACTCAAGCCTGAGGTGCGAGAGGCAGCCACTAGAGAGCTCACTCCTATCGAGCAATTTGCACTGAGGGGTTGTGATACAAAGGGGCGTATGTCTTTATTTTATGCACTTTTACTAGACACTCTATTTACCCCCTGGCCACGTCACATGGAACGCTGGGAACAGACCCTTGGAGACCCAATCCCGGAGGCAAGCTGGTCTAAATTATGGAGGGACATTCCTCAGTTCAACCACTCGATGGGTCTGAGGAAAGCTCATTTTAAACTTTTATTTGACTGGTACCTATATCCCATCAAACTTAAAAGAAAATTTCCTCACACATCTGATCTTTGTTGGAGAGGATGTGGAATGTTAGGTAATTTTAAACATATCTGGTGGGACTGTCCGACCAGTTGACCTTTTTGGTCTGAGATCTTGGCCCAACTCAAAGAGATTTTGGTATACCCACTCCCCAGCGACCCCGGCTTTGTCCTCTTAGGGTTAACAAATGACTCCTTAAGATACCAAAAAAGAGGGGACAGGTCGGTGATGTGGCTCTGCTTAGGGGAAGCAAAGATGGCAGTGGCTGCTGCGTGGAAGCATAAAGAAGCCCCTTCACTGACTCAATGGCACGCAGGGCTGTGGTGGGCGGTCACGATGGAACATAAGGCAGACATCTTATCAGATTCTTATAAAAACTTTTAATATGTCTGGGGTCCTTTGGTGAATTACCTCTTGATTGGCTTGCCTCTGTGTGCTTGCCCCACTCGAACAAGGGCTCTACATCTTTTCAATTCTAAATTGGTTGTACTCCCTGTGACTGAGTTTGGGAGAGTGATTTGGGCCTGAGTAAAATTAAATAAGGAACCATTGGTGAAATTGAGTCCGGAATAAACGTATTCTGAAAAATTGTCCACTTATGAATTCACATATATATTATTGAAGCTTTCGGTTTGTGTACTGCCTGCATAGTAAAAAGAGGATAACTTAATACTGAGCAGTTTCAAATGGATGCTTTGAAATGCCAGCAGTTAGATAAACAAAGGACTCTCCAAATGGAATTCACAACAGCACTGACAGGAGACGGGAAATGATAAAGCGTGGAACGTGGCCTTGATCACATCTGGTATAAAGTGTCTGGCTTTCACCTCAGGCTCTAAACACAAAAGCAACACTAAAGTAACTCTTAAGTAAAAACTAAAACTCTGGCACTGAAGGGAACTACGTTGTGGGCGGATATGCTCATTGTGAAAGAGCAAAATGCATTCCCTCAAAGTGAAGTTAACCAGTGGGTGAAGTAGGCTGACCCATTGCCCCATGTTGTATTCTGTAGTGGGCAGAAGCAAAATGTGAATGACAACAACAGACCAATAGATGAACAGAGCTGTCTGAAAGCCCTTTTAAGTAAGTATAATATACATATAATTTTTGTAAAATCAAAAGGACTTGTCTAAAGTCATATTAAAAAAAAAGAGTTAATATCTCTTCTTGTCTATGGTGTCAGAAACATTTCACAATCTGTGACCTCTATGATGGTGCTATAAATCTTTCCTGGTAACCAATCTGAATGGTGTACTAAAGGCAAAATGGAATTTTTTAGTAAATTAAAGTGTTTGTATAATTTATTTCAAAATGGTAGTAGTTAAAAAATGTTAAACACTCATACTTTCCGTAACCTTTACTGTTCAATGTCTAAATGAGGGCCATTGAAGACAGTAGAATAGGCATTGGCTGCAATATTAAAAGTGAACTGATAAATTTTGTCATAGGTCATTGGAACCTAGAACTCTGGTTCTAATCATGGCTTCAGCACTTGAACAAAATGAAAGTGATTCTGGCCAAAGGTACCATCTCCCCGTGCCTCAACTGGGAAATATACTGAAAGTAAATGTATATAAACTAACCGTAGAGTGTGCTATATAGTGGTATCATAATGAGTGTCCAACCCCTGTGGAACAAACAGAACCCTTGCTGCGATAAAAACAGAATCTCTGTCAAACACTCTGCCACTGCTCCCAATATGATTCATTCTACAGCAAGATCTTCCCTAGAGTTTGAATGGAAAGTGTACATGGGGTTGAGATTAGACACATGGAAGACAGCCTTGATATTCAGAAACAAGCGATAAGGCACAACTGCCAGTGCTCAGGGGTGCAGGATAAGTGGAGCGGAAACATGACGCTTTTTCTCCGCTTTTACCTTTTGCACTTCAGACGTCGAGAACTGTTCCAACCTAACAATTTTAAATAGTAGAGCCTGATAAATATCTAGCCGAGCTACCACAGCTAGAAGCCCTCCTAGATAGGGTGGGAGAGGTTTTTTTTTTACCGAGCAGGGTGTACCGTGCAGAATCATATTAGATACATTTCAGGCACTGCTATCAGAGATTAAATTAATGTGGACACGACCGGTCAAACATACCAACCGCGGGCAAGTCAACAAGTCCATGTTTGCCTGGTATGATGAAGGATGCTATGAGGAAAAAAGGCTAGTTTCCCAAGCCCTTATCCACCGCCACCCCAATTGGCAAAGAGAAATGTATCTCCAGACCTTTTGGCCGGCTAGAAGCATTTATTAACAAGCATTGGCATAGCCAATAGGTCTCGCCTTTGGGAGTGTTTAGCCAGAGCTATTGTCTTGGCTAATGTCTTTAAGCTATGTTGTAGAGCAGCGTGACTGCTGTGTAGCAAGTTGAAAAGTTATAATAAAAAAAGTGTTATAAGTATTCCTGTTACCTTATATATAACCAAGAAGACATTATGAACAACTGAATGACCCTATTAAAACAAGGATGAAGTAATTCCTTTTGTGGAAGTGATGGTATAGCAGGGATCATTTGGAGGGCAAATGCAGCACAGCTGAGACATGTACCTTGGCCTCCGTACCGAGCTGGTCATGACGGGAATCAATAAAACAACTGCAGTGTAACCTTGCTAGAGGTTTCTCAGGCTCCGAGTCAAAATCTGATACGTAGACCTGTATATGAGATGTACACTAATAATAATGATTTATATAGAATATAAAACAAACTGCATTAATTTATTTAACAAATAAATGATTATTACTATACTTTAGAAACCACTTTATCAACTTTATAGTAATGAAAGTTGGAGCTAAAAAACTCCTGGCTTTTAAATTCATGCCACGCAGGTTAAATGGAGATTTTTAAACTGAGACCGTGCTAACTCATCTAATTTACCTGGCTCATAACTTATGACCTGCCAGTAACACAAGGATCTCTGCAACAAAAGCTTGTGAACCCACTAAGCTATCTTACATTAAATGCAAACTCTTGACCCGCACATACCTCTGCGGCAGCCACGTTAACTCTAATCTGTGACACGAGGGTATACACAAGCCTTATTTTATCACCAGTCTTCTATCCTCTGACTTTCAGGATTTGCGTAGATATCAGCAGTAAGTGCCTTAACCTTCTAAACTACTTTTACACACATTCTGTTTGGGACCAATTAATTAAGCCAGAGCAGTTTTATTATTGCATTTTCCTTGTTGCCAATCTATTTAGGGCAGATTTAAATAAGCGAGAACGCATGCAGTGCATGCACTATCGAAGGCAACACCTAAAGAAAGGAAGCTAGCAAAAGAGAAAGTGTGAGAGAGAGAGAGAGAGAGACAGACACACACACAGAGGAAGATAGAGGTGAAAAAGAGTGGAAAAAGGGAGCCGCAGGCCAGATGGGAATACAGTAAAGGAGAAAGGGGGGGAAGAGTGGGAATGAGGAAAAGGAAGAGAGAGGGGATAAGTAAGAGGGAAAGGGGTAGAAAGCTGGAAGGAAAAAGCAAAGGACAAAATATCTGAGAAAGTGTGAGGGAAAGAACAAGGTAGAGCGAGGGAGAAATAAAAGACAGAAAGAGAAGAGATTATTAGAGTACGAGTTAATGGGAACAATGGAGTGGCCTAGTGACAGGGTGACGGAGAGAAAGGAGGAAAGAGAGGTATATAGTGAGGGAAAGGGAGATAGAAGTTAAGAGGGAAAAAGTGAGGAAGAAAGAGAAAGCAAGATTAAGAGCAAGAGAAAAAGAGAAAAAGAGAGCGACAGAGAATGGCAGTGAGGAAGAAGCCTAGTGCCAAGGAAAACGAGAGAACCGAGGAAAGACGTGGAGCCAGTGAGAGAGGAGTGAGAAGAGGAAAAGGAAAAAGACAGGGAAAGCAGAGGAACATGTAAAGACATAGAAATAGCTGAAGGGGTGACCTAGGTGTTGTTTTAACCACTAGTGCATTAAGGCCATCTGAAAATCCCATAATCTGAAGACAGAGAAGTATCCTGGGAACAGTGGAGACTGACAGTGCTTCCTGAAGGGGCGGCCTCTGGCCCCTGTGCCAGACACAAGATACATGTTGGTGCGCCCTGGTGGCGAGGGTTGTGAGGGACACTTTGTGAAGATGGCTTAATTGGAAGGAATGTGAAGCCGGAACATTGCACAGGACTGTATGTGTAAGTAGTACAAATATAGCTCAGTCTTGGTAACATAAAGCGTAGAAGAGCCAGTGTTCCCTCATGATGAGGGGGGCTGAGCTCACCCTGGCACACACAGCAACCTGCTCCAGCCTCCTGTATTGACCACATCTTAAACACATCCTGGGACAAACCAATAGGACTGGTACATTCATGTTACACTATAATTGACTATAAACAAATACCACAGCATCCTACACTTTTTAAAGTCATTTGCATGGCCTGCGAAGTACTATAGCCCAGCACACACAAAAGAACGAACCCTGCATGTCCTGGAAGCATACAACAGCACACGACGAGGTGACTGAAGGCCTTTTAACCCAATGGGCCTGTGGGCCTGCACACCGTCAATCTCAACTGCTGGAGAGAAGACCGGTATACTGCAGAACAACAGATTAAAAAAAAAAAAAAGTTCACTAAAATAAGCTCCTGTGCTTTGGGAGGGTAAAGCCTGTCGCTGGGGGGGGCTCCTCACCTTTAACGTTACCACCTCTGAACTCCCCGGTGATGACAGGGGGAGCGGCACTGGCAGCCACAAAGACCGAGAGGTCCAGGGGTCTTTTGATTTTGAGCGCAGACTCAGCCGTAAGCTGATTGGCTGGTGGCTCAGTTTAACACAAAGGAATATGATTTGCTACTAATCAAGAGCAATGGAGTTGTTCCTGACGTCAAGGGGAATTGACAGCCATCTTTGAACAGGCAATATGGAACCGAAGTGATTTGGGGCAGCGGAACTAGTGGGAAGAAAGAGCAAAAACTGTCCGGTAATCGGGGGGCCAAAATACGATCCTGTTGACTGCATATGGCACAGTCAACTCAAAACATTACGTTTTTTGTAATAGTGGTTTCAAGTTATGTTAAAAGGCTCTACAATGTCATGTTCCTTATAATGTGAGGCGCCCTTTAAATGTGTGCTGCCTCTCGTCCCATTTCCTGCCAACCACTTTTTCAAGCCTACCTGGCCGCACCAAGCTTTCGCAGCTGTTCAAAACAAGTTCTTAAACATGGACATCCAGAAAGAATCCTAAGGCTGCGATGCCCAGCCGGGAGGAGGGGCCATCACATGGAGTGCCAGGAGGAAGCAGAAGCATGCATGCGTTGTGATGGCCAACCAGAAGGATCGCTTAGTGAAATTGCCTGGGAGGGATTAAAACAAAAGATTATCCAATAGAAGGAAAAGCTTTCTAAAGGAGAATGCAAGTAACCAATAAAAAGGCAATAGAGGGGATGAAAGCCCATACAGTGATTACAGTCTTGCAGACAGCGCATGGGCACGGTCTAGGCTCGACCTAAAAACGAAGAAGCCGACAACGCTTGTTATGGGATAAATTGAAGGAGGTGTCAGACGAGAAGAATAAGAAGTACTTTTAGAGACTAGTTGGTAATGTAGAAAGGGAAGCTACTAGCCAGTGAAGTCATCATATCAGTCCAAAGGATTGGGAAAACCATTTTAGTAACCTGTATAGAGAGGGCATGGAGGGAGAAACTGTGCAGCCACTAGATCATGGACATGAGTGTAGGAACATTAATGAAAGTGAGGTTTCCCGATCAAAAATGTTAAGACCAAAAGTTGAGGGAGCATTCCTATCTATGAAAAAAAATAAGACCTCTCGCCCCGATACCAGTAGACATTTTTCAGATGGATCAAATATACTGGTCCTGGGTCCTGACTAGGGTCTTCAGTGCTGTCTTAAATAGTGGCTGCATGCTTGCTTACTGGCTTGCCGCAATTATAATTCCAATCCATAAAAAAGGTAGCCTAGGAAATCCATCAAACTACCGCCCTATATCCCTCCTGGGCGGGGTGGGGAAAATAATGGGCAAGGTTTTACTTAATAGGCTACAAGGCAAGGTTGACTCTGAAAACCTCCTGACTGATTTACAGGCTGGCTTAAGGTCAAAGGTTGGGACAATTGAGCAGATATGTTGCTTATGTCTAATTTGCTGTAAATACACGGTTATCAGAAAACCTCACTGTATCTAACCTTTTTTGACCCGAAGTTAGCCTTTGACCTGGGATTTTATGGGAGGCATCGGAGAGGTTGATGGCTCATTATTGCAAGTGATAAAAGGCTTACATCAGGATAATACCGCCCGAGGACCCTATGGGAAAATGGGGGAGTGCACTGCACCATTTCCGATCTGAAAGTAGTAAGACAGGGGTGTATACTGCCTCCTTTTCTTTTTAGTTTGTTCCTGAATGATGTAGTTGAATATCTCTTGGAAATCCACCTCGATGTTCCAAAAATTGCTGGCAGCAAGGTTCCTATCCTCCTCTTCGCCGATGATGCTGAATTAATTATCAGGACAGAGAATGCGATGCGTAACTTATTGTCCAGGTTTGTGGAGTATTGTAATATCAAGGGCCTGTCCATCAAAAACAGTAAATCTAAGGTAACGGCAATGAAACCGCCTCCAGCATTTAAAAGGAAGGTCATGGCCAAAGACGAGCAAATAGATGTAGTCAGATACTATGACTATCTTGGTATCTATTTGAACAACAGATTAAACTGGAAAGACCATATATCCAAGGCAACTATTACCCTCCAGCAATCTAGCCTATTTGTCCTTATGTTCAGATATAAGGCAGGCTCATAGTACCAACGTAATATTCTGCAAACCTATAAACAGAAGGCGGTGGAAGCTCCCTTATATAGTGCCAAAATATGGAGGGGGGATGAGAAACTAGAGAAGCTCTAGGTAGCCAAGAATAACCTTTTTAGATCGCTGTTGAGCTTAGGTAAAGGTTCCCCCTTGATCCCTGTCTTTGTGGAACTGGATGTAGTCTCTATAACAGACCAAGCAAGAATCAAGCTAGTCCTGTATTGGATTAGACCAATTAGAAACATAAAGGCCAAGAGCTAGTTAAACACTGTAGAGGAAGTGAGCAGGAGTACCGGCAAGGGGGTATGCCCTTCGTCTGAACATATAAGAAATGGTTAGTGGCTAAAGGCCTTATGGCTCTTTGGGAAGATCCAGGACAGGTAGGATCAGATACCGCAACCAAGTAAAAGAGCGGTATTTTGCATTAGTAAGGGACACTTAGGTTGGGAGTGCGCGTCCTGGCACTATAACAGATAGTTATCTTAGTTCTAGGACTGAGGCAGGGTACAAAAACTACCTGGATAAAATACAGCCTGAACACAGAAGGTGGACATATATATTAGTTAGATTAGGTATTTTCCCAACAAGGTCATTTCTTGTTAAAACAAAACCTCTGCGAGAGGAGGAATTACTATGTAGCTGCTGTGTAGGGGGAGAGGTCGCTACTATTCACCCGTTACTGTTTTGTACAAAATGTATTACCATCCGAAGTAAGTGGCTATACCTCCTTTTTGGGACACACACGCTTAACAGTACGGCAGATGCATTTGCCTTATGTAACAGAATAGACAGAGAGGACATCTTCTACAATGTTTCAGCTTTTTTGTGGGTGACGTAGCCGGTCATTAAACAATTGAGTGGAATATCTAAATCCTAGGCAGCAGTGATTGTGCTTTAAAATTGATAAGAAGCTGCGAATAGTACAAGCTAGCCACAACACCATGGGAATAGCATTGTAATGGTAAAAATCGTTATAGAACATCAAGTGACTGCAACAACATGGCTTATTGCTCTTGGAGCCATCTGTATGGACAGATACCTTCAGAATTTTCCAACTGTGCTAGAACAAGCTAAAAGTAGAATCTCTGTATAAGTATCATACAGATGGCCAGTTGATGATAAAACCAGTATGTTTTGTTTTGATAGCGTATGTATGTATCTTATTTTTCATCCCACTTAGACATCCCAGGGCTGAGTATCTGGTTTACAATGTATGTTCTCGGATGATGGCTAGCAACCAGTGATGTTATATTTGCATCAAATACTGAACCTGGTTTGCTGGCGCTCTATCATTGTAAAGGCCATATATGCCAGTGCGCACTAATATTTACTGAGACAACTAGGAAATCAAGTTGATTACATTGTTAGAAACTAAGGGCCTTATTAGGATGTCGGACGGACCGCCACTGACAGGCCGTTGGTGGCGGTCTGTCCGACATCCAAGACATCGGTCCGACCGCCAGATTATGAAGCCGGCAGTCGGAGCGATGTCGCCGGAAAGGACCGACCGTTGCCTCCGACAGGATCAAGGATCCCATCGGGGCGTTGGTCGGGGACCTAATCCCTACAATGGAGGCGGTGCCTGCGGAGGCACAGCCGTAGGGAATAGGATGTCCCTTTCCGACAACCTTTCCATGTCAACCTTTCGAAATGGAAAGGATGTCAGAAAGTGACTTTGGGGGCCCTAGCAGGGCCCCCGTCCCCCCCTAGGACTCCGCTGTGTGGCCTGGGGGTCACATGTGGTGCGTGTGCCAGGCACCACATGGTGCCTGGCACACAGTGCATAGATGTTTAGAAACACCCTTTACAAGGGTCCTTTTCCGGGCCGCAGCACAAGCCGCAATGGTAAAGGCTATGTTTCTAACCGCCTTGCTGGCGGTCACATCATAATATAGAGAGTGGAACCGCCGACTACTTGTCGGGCGGTTACACTCTCGAAACGATGCCGGTCCGACGCTCGTCGGACCGGCATCATAAGACCCTAAGTCTCCAGGTGTACTCTTGCATAAGATTCTATAGTTGGTTAGATGACTAATGATGCTTAAATATTTCTATTCTAAATGGATGCACTGCACTTTAAACTAGTCTTATTGTTTATATCTGGCACTTTATTATCATAAGCATTTTATACCAAGTGGTGCTTTATGTCCTTGTCCCCCTAGGTCTGCAAACAGCAATTAGTGTTGAATTTTAAATGTTTTCATTTATTATGTCTTTGTGTTTAAGATATAAATGTAGTATTTTATTAGCATAGATATTATTATAGGATAAGATGATTTTATCAGATACACTGTATTATGTAGCACTTTATGGACACTGCATCCTTGCACTTATGTGGAAATTGTTGAGAAGGACTAATTTTATATTTTATTCTAATTGATTGTAAGGCTTTTTTGGCTGATACAATAAAAAAATAACTAGTAAAAAGAAGACGACAGTAACAACGTGGACATCAACTGAACAAGATATTACAAAGAGTCAAATAAGCCAAACAGAGTTAAAGACAGAGAACTAGATTGCCATGATTTATTACAGCACAGGGCAGATAAAGTGCAATAATACCATTTAATGAGAAATACACATCTAAACAACATGAAAATCAAATAATTTAATTAAGGCATTTATAACATTTAAATAAAGAATCGGATGGTGAAAATCCATCAGCATTATACTGTCTAGAATGTTATCCCGCCCTGTGCCTCCCACACATTTAAGCAAAATGCTTGTGTGCTCTGATATTTAAACACTTTGACCCGAATCACACGACGTACACATAGATGCACAGCACTGTCAATAACGATTCATACGTAAAAAACGTGGCATATCTAAAGGCAGCAATGACTAGACGTGCAAAAACCTAAAAGAACATTTCTACTGAAATCATGTTGCAAATGTGAACTAGGATAATGCCTACTTCAACCACTTGGAGCCAATTCACAAAACTAAAGGAAGAAAATCATATTTTCCCACGGAGAGTTACTCCTCCTATTAGAAGAAATTGTTGACTGTTTAGGAATTCACAGAGAATTCCAGAAATGCTCCTGCAGCTTCCCAGTGGCTCTTCATACGGCAAGGTAACAGTAATGTGATGCAGAAACTTTTTTTTTTTTTTAGTTTTCTCAATGAGGAAAATATTTTCCTTTGGAGAAAGTTGTTCCCCTAGACCGAGCTGCATTCCCCCTACCATTGGTAGGAGAAGATTTGCAAGGGTTTCCTGAGTGGAAATTAACCTGCACACTGTTGGTTGAAACACATTCTTCAGCCTACAGGAGTTTCATATTGAGGGAGAATTCACCAACTGTTACAAGAGGATGCACCCAGGAATGCCAGGAAATATTTTGCTACTCTAAATTTTGAAATGTTCACATTGCATCAAATTGATGGAATTTCAATGTGTGCAAATTGCATTTGCGAGGGGAAAATTACCCTGCAAATTATGTTTTTGTGCACCTAGATTGAACTTAGATACATCAACACATTTAAATCAGGTTCCTTAAAGAGCATGTAAATGCAATTTGTAGAATTAATTTAAGTTCCTGCGGGCTTTTACACATTGACCTAGTGTGACTTTCTAAGTTGCTGCAATGGCAATATGATGCTTTTAATTTGTTTTAAAAGTTTTCTTTGAATTTAAAATCTGCACATGAAAACAAGCTGCACCTAACAAGATGTTCCCAACAGGAATTTCTTGGGGTCTTGAGGAAACAAATTGGCGTTCCTAATGGATTGTAATCCATGATGGTCGAATCTGGAAAATACACAAGGGCGTAGAAGAGATTTCTGAAATTTTACTTTTTCAAAACACAGGTGTAACTCCTTATCACTCAATACAACTCTATCCGCTATCAAGAGCAAGGCTCTTTCAACTTGTTTAATACCATAGTACTTGTTACATAATTGTGTAGCCTTTGGGTAGCCTCTTTGCACAAGTGCTACTTTGGAGGTGTTTTTTGATCATTTTAGCTGGTCAGAAGTGATGTGGTTTGGGTTTGGTACACCATTAATCACACTGATCATTGTTCTACTCACCAGTGGATCGGGAAGGCTCTTTCACTAAATATTAATTTGGAAAAAACACCAGCTCAGAATGAACAAACATTCTGCTAATATCTCTAAAATATTACAAGAGCAGAACCTAGATATCTGTATGTTTACAGTCTCAGCTGTGGCAAATTCAAAATATGAAAAATGTAGACATTTTGGATGTGATGAATTAAGTGCACAAATAAGGACAATCAAATTTCTGGTTGAGCATGCACATGTATTAACAAACGGACGTATGCAGATGTGCCTAATAACTGTCCACAATGATCTGTGCATGCTTAAAGCAGTAGTAGGCGACAGCACAAATTATATGCAGGTCATTGAACTACGATTTTATTTGTTCTTATACAACATTAAAATATTTAACAGAAACGTGTCCACATGTCATTAGACACTTTAATGAAAAGAAAAGAGAAAACTAAATAATGAATGTTATTATTCTTGAGCAAGGCTAGTTTGGCTGTGTGCAGACACACATCCAACTTGTCATGTCAGACGCAGAATGAAAAAGACAATGGACAAAACAATATTCAGATGGTCCAGCTAGTATTAAGTTCTAAACTAACCTCCGGTAATGCATTATCTGGTAGAGACAATACCTAGCCGTAGATTTCTTACCTCTGAATTTTCCAGGCGTCATACTGAACGCGGAAGATTTTTGCGTGAGCAGTACCCCTGTGCGCCAGTAGGTGGCGTTGATCGGCTCCATGCTGCGACGTTCGCACCAGAAGTGACATCCGCGTCACCTACATAGGCGCCACCTCGGTGCACTGACGTCAGTTACTTTTCACGACTTTCCATGTCAGGAGCGTGGAGCCATAATTTGCACTGACACGGTTGTGTCCTAACAAGAGCCCTGAAAGCGATTAATCCTACCCTAGAAATCGGTCCTCAGAGCAGGGAGGATGGGTGGGTCAGTAAGGAATCTGTGTCTAGATACTGTCTCTACCAGATAATGCGTTACCGTAGGTAAGTAACTTGTCCATCTGATAGAGACATCTAGCCGCAGATTCCTTACCTCTGAATAGATACCTAATCAATAACAACCCCGATGGTGGGCTGCGGACAAATTTTAAACTAGAAAGTCCTGCAGGACCGAACGGGTGAAACGCCCATCCCTGCGGACCGGACTGTCCAGGCAGTAGTGTTTAGTAAACGTGTGCAGGGATGCCACTCGTTGCTGCCTGGCAGATGTCCAGGACTGGACTCAAAGTGCTAACTCAGTGGTAGCAGCTTTAGCTGTGGTAGAATGAGCCCTTAAGCCCTCAGGGGGCTACTTTTTGGCTAGTGCGTAGCAGATTTTAATACAGAGAATGACCCAGCACGAAATAGTTCGTTTCTATACTGCCCGACCCTTCTTCGCTCCAACATCATACCCCACAAAGAGTTGATCGTCCATCCGGAACTCTTGTGTGCGGTCAAGATGGAAAGAACGTGCCCTTTTCGGGTTGAGACGGTGGAGTCGCTCCTCTTCATTTGAGGGATGTGAAGGAGCGTAGAAAGTGGGCACAGTGACGGACTGGCCCACATGGAATGGTGTTACCGCTTTCAGCAGGAAGAGGCGAAACACCAATTTGTCAGGAAAAACAGACAGGAATGGAGGCTTGGATGATAAAGCCTGCAGTTAACTCACCCTCTGGGCAGACGTTATTGCCACTAGAAAGTCTATCTTGATGGTAAGCAGCTAGAGGGGACAATTATGAAGAGGCTCGAAAGGAACACAGATTAAAAAAGTGAGAACCAAATAAAGGACCCACTAAGGCATTTTGAAAGTAGACGGGGGGAAACATACTTACAAGATCTTTAAGAAAACTATTCACAATAGGGGACTTAAATAAAGAGGGTTGGTCGGGCAGACGCAAAAAGGCAGACAGAGCAGAAAGGTAACCCTTTTAGAGTGACCAGCGCAGAGCCCTGCTGGGCAAGGGTTAAAATACAAAGGACATCAGAAAGGGAAGCAGAAAGAGGTATGGGTGGAAAGGCATACAGGAGGCCTCAGCTCTTCGAGACGAAAAGCGTCTCTGAGTGAGAGCTGCCTTGGAAACTCCACTGCGCAAAACTGCTGACATTGTGCGTTCTCGGCGGATGCGAACAGAACTAACCAAGGCTCGCCACACTGCGGAAAAAGACCTTGCTCCACCTCCAGATGGAGATGCCATTCGTAGTCCGCTAGGCACTGATGTCTGAGTTTGTCCGCTCTGGCGTTCAGGGAACCTGCCAGGTGTTGAACCACCAGGGAGATGCCCTGCTGTTCCAGCCATTTCCAGAGACGCAGGGCCTGTTGACAAAGGGTCCACAACCCCACCATGCCGTTTGTTGTAGTACCACATAACATGAGGCCTTCCCTTGATGGAGGGTAGAAAGGCTTTCAAAGCGAGTCTGATCGCTCAGAGCTCCAGCATGTTTATGTGGAGTCCGGATTCCGCTAGAGACCAGAGTCCTCTGATCTCCACCTCTCCCAGATGGTCGCCCCATTGCAGGACTGACACATCTGTCACTACTGTGAGATCTGGTTGGAGAGGGGTCTGCCACTGACCCAATTGCGGGTGGTTAGCCACCACTGCAGGTCTTTTGCAGTTCCCTTTGACATCTGGACCATGTCGGAGAGATTCTCCTAGGGCTGCGCACACTGGAACATCAGGTCCTACTGCACAGCTAGCAACCTCAGAGTCATTCTCACCGAACTCCAGGATAGAAGCTGAAACATTGGTATCATAGCCTGAATATCCAGGACTCGCTGCTCTGGAGGATAAGCCCGAAACTGCACCGTGTCCAGGACAGCTCCGATGAAAGGGAGCGTATGAGAAGGAGTCAGGTGTGACTTCGGCACATTGAAAGTGAACCCCAGCGAATTCAGAAGTTTCACCATAGTCTGGAGGTGAGGGACGACAGCCTGGGGAGATCCTGCCTTCAGCAGCCAGTAGTCGAGATAGAAGACGACTGGCACCTCTGATCTGCGCAGATGCGCTGCAACCACTGCCATCACCTTGGTGAACACCCGAGGGGCACTGGTAAGGCCAAAAGGGTACACGATGATTTGAAAGTGCTCGTGGCGTACCGCAGGCAACGCTGATGGGCAGGCAGGACGGGAGTATGTAAATAGGCATCCTGCAAGTCCAAAGCTACCATCCAGTCTCCTGGGTCCAAGGCAGACAAAACCTGAGCCAATGTGAGCATCTTGAACTTCTCCTTTTTGAGGAAGAGGTTGAGAGTTCTCAGATCTAAGATAGGGCTAAGCCCTTTGTTCTTTTTGGGAATCAGAAAGTAGCGCAAGTAGCAACAACTGCCTACTTCTGACACCGGAACCCTCTCTATGGCTCCCTTGGCCAACAGAGCCATGACTTTCTCGCAAGGACAAATGATCCTCTATGAACCGGTCGTGAGATGAAGGCAAAAAGGGAGGGAACGATTTGAGGGAAGGGGGTAGCCCTCCGAATGATCTGTAAGACCCATCTGTCTGATGCGATGGACTGCCCGTGGTGGAGATGATGGCCGATTCTGCCACCAACTGGACACCCATGATGATGTAGAGCAAGATTAGGAGGGTTTAGAAGCTGCAGGGGGAGTGGTGGTTGTGGCCGACCTTTGGTTACCTGACCTATGGGGTCGGTATGATCCGCGTCCTCTTCCCTCCCCCCTCCCCAACAGTCTGGGAAGCTTGCGTGTGGCGGTGGCTGGAGTATGGTTGGCACAGTTGAAAACCCCTTCCATAGCCACGAAGGAGAAGATAAGCAGACTGGGGTTGATGCAGGGCAACTGACAGGCCCAAGGACTTGGCCATAGTCCGCGAGTCCTTAAAGCGCTCGAGCGAGAGTGTGCTTTGTCTTCAAAGAGACGGTTGCCTTCAAAGGGCATGTCCATGAGGGAAGCCTGGACATCCCCTGAAAAGCCAGATTTTCTCAGCCAGGCGTTGCTTCCAAGTGCACCATCGTCGAAACAGCTCTGCGTAGCGAGTTGGTCGTATCCGAACCACACCTAATGGTGAACTTGGCTGCATCTCTCCTGTCCTTGACCGCTTGGCAGAGAATGGCCAGGGCCTCCTCCGGAACATGTGGCAGCACTTGTGCAACCGTGTCCCACAGAGTGTGGGAGTAGCGGCCCAATAAACATGGTTTTCACCGACCGCAAAGCAAGGCTGGTGGAAGAAAACATCTTTCCAAAAATATCCAGCCTCTTGGATTCCCTGTCCGGGGCTGCGGCAGGGAATGCCCCATGGGATTTAGAGGCTTGGACCACCAAGCTCTCATGGGTGGGGTGTTGGGTGAGGACGTTCAGGTCCCGGGTGCTGGGCAACTGTCCTGATCACAGGGGCCCCTGTGCTGGCCTTAGGTCAGGTTCCCAGTAGGCTATCCATCAGTGCTTCATTAGAAGGGAGCAAGTGTTCGGAAGATGAAGCTCCCGGCTGGAGCACTTCTATCAAAATGTTAGTCTTGATTGCCAACGAGAGCAACTTGAGAACCAGGACCTCAGCTGCCCTCTTCACCACCATGGAATAAGATGCTCTAAGATACTCCCTCCTCCATAGCCAAGGTAGGGGGAGAAAGCCTACCAGTATCTGGGGATGTGGCCAGACCACTGGCATCCCGAGTTCCTCACACCAGTCCATTTTCTGGCCTTCTAACTGGTACGCTAAAGGGTCCAGTGACCCCTCCCATTCTTCCTCGAAGCCTATCCCTTCAGAATAGGGTTCAGGCACCGACCTAGGACGCATGGCTCCTGCTGGTACCGGAAGCAGCGTCCGATTTGGAGTGGTGGTCGTGCTCAAGATACCACAGCCACACGAGATTTGGTTCTGTAACCAACATGGCGCGATGACAGGCACCATATGATTTAAAACCCGTCTTCCTCAACAACATCCCTCGACACACCAGGAGGGAAAATTCCTCAAAAAAGAATTCAACAAAATAGCGAAAAAATAAAGCGACAGAGGGGTATCTCTTTCTCCGGATCAGCTCTAACTGGCACGGAAAGAAAAAACTGATGTCAACGTGCCGAGGTGGCGCCTATATAGGCGACGCGGATGTCACTTGCGTTGTGGACGATGCCGCGTGGAGCTGATCAACGCCACCTACCGGCGCGCCGGGGAACTGCTCACACAAAATTCTGGATCCAGTCTGACGCCTGGAAAATTCAAAGGTATGATGTCTCTATCAGATAGGTTAGCTACTATGCAGCTCAAACATACGTTCATTCATTCAACACTACATCCATCATCCTAAGGTTGGTGGGATCATATTTCCTCAGTAATGGAAGCCATTTCTCCTAGAGCATTTTTCCTCATTTTGCAACTGGATTACCAATGATTTCATATCACCAATTCTTAATTTGTGGTTACAGGTTCTGGGAATCAGCACTCTTTTTTAGGCAGTGGGTCTTTTTTTTTTCCATCAAAATATTTTGGTGCAGAGAAAGAAAGAGCAGGATAGGTAAACAGTGACAAGGGAGAACGTAAGGATGGTAAAGAACCTGCAAGAATGAGATAGAGACAAGAAGTGTAGGCTGGTTGGAAAGAGGCATGAGGTGGAATCAAGACTGGGCAGTCCTCATATTTGGCAACCGTTGCATTCAGCAGCGGGCTCCTAAGAAAAACATTTAGCCCCTGCACTTATTTATTTATTAAGCACCAGATATCACATTAGAACTGCTTCAGGGCTTGTAGTTCCAAGACACTCAGAGGCTTACAATCAAGCCAATGTCAAAGGATTGTAGGTGTTGCAGAGAGCAAAATTGGATGTACGCCTATTGAGGGGCCAATTCGCCACATGGGGTCTAGGATGAAGAATGCAAGGTTCGAAATGGAAAAGTGATTAGTCAAACATATCTATAACACTTTGTTCTATCTTTTCCCAGTACCGCACCAGTTATTACATTTAAGAGAAGTGTATTAAGTCACCTGCATCATGTTCACAGATTAAAGTTCGGATCTGCTTACATACACTTCATTCAGGTTTGCTGGAGAGAGATGAACATATCTTGAGGCTGCCATTACATAATCCTTTGAGGCCACATTCACAAGCAGCTATCATATTGTACAGAGAATATTACACGCCATCACTCCATTATTCTAGTTATCTCAGGTGATACATCATTACTTGTTCCTGCACCGGGACGGTGGTCTGTCATTGAGAATATCTAGAGTGCAAGTCCACTTTCGATCTGAACTACCTCATGAATTATTTTAAACACCTGATAAGTCAACAACTATAGCAGGCTCATCGTATGATGCTCTAGACAAACATGTGTCTTCAGACGCTTTCCACAACTTTATCTGGAAGATCACACTAACCCTCAAGTCAGCACCACTTTGAGATTTCTTATTCTGCCACTGGGCACAAACTCAATTTGAACTGGTCAAGTGGCATAGAACTTTCAATAAATTCTGCTGAGGAAAGAGGCCGTTGCAGTCAAGAGTATCTGTATTACCTCAGTTGTAGGACATATGCTGAATGCAATTGTTAAATATACTTTGTCAGTTCAAATTTTTGAGTGTATAGGAGTTTTCTCTGTTGATGAAGAGGACATCTTTCAGGTTTTGTGAGGGAGTGCTCAAATTTTCAAGGAAGGACTGCCCCAGAATCTTCAGCATGTGAGGTCTCTTTCAACGGGAAACTATGCACCTAATTTGGTGCCTAACTAAGACGCACTTCGACAATACAAACAGGAAATCTCCGCATTTAAACCTCAATGTTTGGTGACAAAATTTGTGGATGTTTTTTGCAATGGAGGGACCACCAACACCACCGGTGGACGTTTGTATTCTTTGACTTGCTCTTTGACACTCCACTTTTTTTGCACAACGCTACATTGATATTTAAAAGTATGGCGCAAGACGGCTTTGTGATCCAAGGGTTCCTTCTGGCCCAAGTACCCTATTGTTCACATGAACACGCAGTGAACGTGTTTGCTGTTTATTGCCCACAAATGTCTTTCTAAAACTTTGTAATACCCTCCTTCTTTTTGGAAAGTGTGTGAGCGGGTGCTCCAATGGACTTTATTGCCGAAATTATTATCCCTCTTTTTGAATTTGAGTCGAATATGTGAGTGTTTCTATGAACAAGTGCTTGGCCATTACTGAGTTCCTAGTTCTTATGAGGTTGGTCTACTTTGTGACTTTTCTCATGATCTACATTTTCTAATATATGGATTTTTATGATATTTTCTCATATTCTCTTGCTATAGGTTTTTCAGTATTGGTGGAGTAATACTTATATTGACAGTTCCTCCATATACCATGAACTTCAACACTGTAAATCTGTGTGCTCTTCCTCTATGTCTACACTGAGTGAACTATCCAATTATCCGCTGGTAGGCAGTCACTTGGCGAATTTTTGGTAAATATTGGAGCACAGTTGTTTTTGTGCCACATTTTAATGTGTAAAGTTGATATACACAATTTTTGATTTTCAACTATAACTTTCGTTTATAAACTACTTTGAGTAGTCCTTTTCCACGTTTTATTTATTTCTACACAGGTACATTTATTAAGTCTTAGTCCCCCAGTTCTGAAGAAATTGCCATAAAATTACTAGGCAATGAAACACGTCGGCTATTCATTACATACTGGTCAGAATTTGGTACTTTCTCGTTTTAATCATGTGCCAAGGGCTTCACTATTAAAACAGGTCAAACAGTCCCTTTGGATACAGTTTAGTTGAGTGGTTGTGAGACCGTATGAGTAGAAACTAACACAGGGGACTTACTATGATTAGCATCAGGGATAGGCATAAGAACACATATATTACAACTTCCAGCCACATATGCCTGCATACATAGGAGCACACCAAGGACGAGAAGCCCTGCCAGTTCCAACCAATCAGGAAATTGGTGGTTGTTGATGTGAGGTGTCTCCAAGTCCTTTACATCGCATCTCTTGTTGTCTTTTTCTTAATTGAAGATATAGCACCCCCCTTATTTTAAACCAAATGTTGATTGGTCAGTAGGCTTGCCACAAGCTGCAGGTGACAGCTGGCATGGGGATGGTAGTTATCAATGCAGGGTGCATGACTGTTGTATTTATTGAGCGGAGGGCACCCCTATTTCTTCTTTTCTCTCTCAGATCCTCTGTTTTTGGAGTCCATATTTCCTTGCAAGTTTTGTTTTTGTCAGGTACAGGCTGGTATACAACACAACCAGAAGGCCTCTAACCTGCCTCTAAGAGCAACTGAATATGTTTGTGACAGCATAATCTTGTGATTATCTGTGGATTAAAATTTGACCTTGTTAGAATTTTTTTTGTTTAAATAGAAGTCGTTTTCTTCTTCCATAAATGTATATTTCTACACATGGTAACCTAAGCTGCTTGACAAAGAAACTCTTCCTGAAATGCAATGGGGCAAGTAAAAACATTCTTGCACAACATTCTAATGTGGGATTTTTAAACAAACGAATAAATTAAATATTTTGCTATCTCTCTAGGAAATTAGTTGCCGGGTCTACGACAAACAGCAATACTAGTAACTAGGGAGGTTGAAACGGACACATACGTCGTGCACTGGCGATGCTGAACATCACAGCAGAGCAAATTCATGCAATTAGATAGACAGTCTCACCAAAAAATGTTCTGACATGAAGCTTAAGAGATCCTATGTCTGGTGTGGCAAGAGGAGAAAAAAAAGCTAGACAAAGTAGACATTACTGGTTCTCTTCCCAAAACGTAAGATGCCATCATTAGATGTTATAACGGAACTAAGATATTACTGTCAACACAACACAAGGCATATAAAATGAGAACCAGCTAAAGGCAAAGCAATTGTGAATGTTGGCATGTCTAAATGGATAGCACTTTAAAATACATACTATTTCCCACGAGTGAGAAACTGAGTGGGTCACCTCCCATTTTTTTCCATAAGTGGTGTGACCACCACAGTGACTATTAGCTGAATATATATATATATATATATATATACACACCAGCTCCAATTCCTTGGTAGAATCCAGGCACCGACTCACGTTTTTATTCTTTCGCTGTACGCGTTTCGGCATCTCTGCCTGGATATAGATATATCTCTGCCCGAAAACGGACCCTGCTGGAATGTTTGTGGAAACAATAAGGGCAGTGGCAGTCGCCAGGGACTGGACCTTGGTTTGGGCCCCAGCAACTTCAAAGTTAGTATGCAAGGGGATCACGGTGAAATTGGAAATAAGCATTAACTTTTATGCATCGCCCACTGAAGGGTAATAATTGTGGGACTGGGAGCGAACTACGAGAACCAGAATGCCTTGATGACTTAGCCTATCGTGGCGCCCACCAGGGGGCAAATATTTAAAAAGCGGCAATTAGGTTCAATCGTCTTTCAGCCCCAGAGATGCATCTGGCTCCCCCTTTGAAAAAGGTCAATGTGACCGAAATGCATCAGGGATACAACGCCAGCGCTGTTTTAATATGCAATTAAATCTGCTTACTTCATCGTGGTGTGTGCGGCTCACTCCTTTCTCGGCGAGAGAGGTTTCCTTTGATATATATATATATATATATATATATATATATAGCTGCTCAAATCCCAAAGGAAACACGATGCACTCTCGGGGTCAGTTTCAAATTTAGTTCGCAAGGACGCGTTTCGGCGTGAGCCTTCTTCCAGCTTGCATTCAGACAAGACAGCGCCGATATATCAGTCTTTAAAGCACATGATGTAATCTCATTGGATGAATAGTCATTGCAGGTGAAAGGGGACTGCTCAGATCTCAGGCTGATGCCATTTCGCGGCCGCTGATAAGACTGATACATCGGCGCTGTCTTGTCTGAATGCAAGCTGGAAAAAGGCTCACGCCGAAACGCGTCCTTGCGAACTAAATTTGAAACTGACCCCAAGAGTGCATCGTGTTTCCTTTGGGATTTGAGCAGCAATTTTAAACATGGACCCACCTCCATGTAGCGAATGCACCCGTCTCTAAGAGTGCAAATAAAGCCCAAGGTGGAATGTGGAGCAAAATATATATATATGTATAATAAATGTACAGCAACCAATTAAGTCTCTAAATATAGATACATAAAACACAATTGCTGTGGTTCAAAATCAAAGCCTTCCGGTAGAACAAAGGTTTCTTAAATACACTTATTTAGAGCTGCATCAACTACTTGCTACTCTATGCCATGGATGTGAATGTATAACACAACCACGGTACTAAAGGATAACCTTGCTTCTCTGACCACAAAGTTGGAGCTTGATCTCTATTACCGATTCACAGGCGACCACTGCAACCATCCCATCTAGTAAAAGGCATGAAGGCTGATATGCTTCCTACATTAAGCTTAAAAACATGAATGTCAAGATGGCACTAAGACTAGGGGCACTGCAGGATTTTAGTAAAATGCTATGGATAAGGTCACAGTACAGACATGACTTTGAGCCAACACCTACCAGGACAGGTTCTTTGTTTATTCCAAAACAAATTTGAGGACAATAGTCCCAAGACAAAATTGAACATCTGAATCTATAAAAAGACATGAAGGAGGGAAACTCCTATTAAAATATATACAAAGTTTTCCCTTTTGCACAAGCACTTGGCAAGTGACCTACCAGCATCTACTCACCTGCAGCTTCCACATGCACAACATGTTGCTGGTTACTAAATGAACAAATTAGGTCCACTCCTAGAATGATCCATTTGCACATCTTTACTGTTCTTGGTCGATGGACTGCTCAGACAACACTACCCCGAAAAGCATTTAGCCCCACAATCTTGGCATTTCAAAAAACTGTCAACAGATGTTACTATTGTCCAATTGAATTGTGCTCAATTAACTGATTTGTGAAGAATGAAAATATACTTTGCCACAGTGGGATTCAAACTCGTGATCTGCATGTAACGCAGATGTCAGCAGTGAGCACTTAATTTACTTTGCCGTCTTTCAGACATGTAGTCTGGCAAGATTGGGCTGGACTGTTCCTAGTAGAACAAGACGAAGGTGAGTGGCGTATGACTTGGCTCGGTCTAAAGTGACACAGTGGGAAAAAAACAATGGACATGAATGTAGACCCAAGCGATTGCCTCTGATTGAAATTTTTGTAAGTATTCTACTCATTATCTTTATGTTTTTCTTGGACATTGGGTTGAACTTTTATCTGCTCATGTAATGCTATCGTCCTTTTTACTTTCCAGCTTTATTTAATCCACTTATGTATTTACATTGGTCTTAGAGAGATTTTTAAGTTTTCAGGGCCTCATTTCTCAGTTCCCCGTTTTGTTTTTATTTTAAGATTATATTATGGTTAGTGGCTCTCGTTTACAGTAAAAATATCTCTTGACGACAGACAACAATAAATATTTTGCAGGACAAAAATATATTCAAATTACACATTGAATAAAATGACAATGCAATATATGGAATGAGTAAGATCAGTTTTCAAATTGTGAAACAGAGTTGATGCAACTCTCAGCAACTTCAAAAAGATAGTAATGAACATCTGTACGCCTAGCAATCTCGTATGCTGTTTCACCCAGGTTATTTTTCAGATTTGGCTTTATGTACCGATTCATCAACAGAAGTTCAAGGGTGTCTTTACTGTCTCGGTTTCCAGCAGCCAGGTGCAATGGTGTTAGCAAACCTTTTGTCTGAGTGTTGACATCGGCACCATGCTGGAGCAGGAAAGAAGCCACCTTTGTGTTGTTCCACTTGCAAGCACTATGAAGAGGGGTCCATCCATCCACAGTGACAGCGTGAACATCTGCACCATGTGCAATCAACTCGCGAGCAACCTCTAGATGTCCGTTGTAAGCAGCTCGATGCAGCGGGGTGTACCAATCCTCATCCTTGACGTTAACCAGCATGGAACATTGAGACAAAAGTCTTTTCACTGTGGCAACCTGTTAGAAATAGTATTCACATTAGCAACCTTTTCCCATGCTGCAAACTGTAAATTACCTACTTAACATAATACAATGAAGCTGAACTTTTGTAGCATACATAATCTCATCGCCACATTCCATTTTGGTTACAACTGATCACAACAAGCATAGCTTGAGATTAACAGCCCTACATAATGATTAGAGAAATGCATGGTCAGGTAGAATAATTATTTCTAGATCATCCATGCCTAACACGTGCCCAAGTAAGCTTTGCTGGGGTTATATAGGTAGGACCAACATTCCTGTATCAGGCAGCTGAATGGGGACCTCAATAACATGCAAGCATCCAGAGCTGCTCTACAGCAAACTTGTTCTGATCTGCGGTGAAGACACAGTTTCCCATTTGTGTGCCTGCCATTCGTGCTACTCCCACCACACAAGTGTGGCACTCATGGCCAGGAAGAAACGCCTGGTGGTGTACTTTGAACATTGGCACAGCTTAGTGAAAGGCATTGAGTCTCTGGAGGGCGCACTAAACATAGGTGCCTGAACAAATTCAGAAACTAGATTTTCCGCGAGGCCACAAAACTCTCATGATGTTTCAAATTGTTGACAGTGATCTTGACGCTACTGAGTACAAGTTTCCTCATAGTTCAGAGCACCATTGCTAGGCAATTAAGATACTTTATTGTTGTAGCTAGAACCTTGTTACCAGACATTCTGAAAACCTTGAAGATTGTTTGATTTCCTTTGGAACACATTATTGGAAGTTGAAGCAGAATACAGAGAAGTGTTCAAAGGAATTAAGTTGTACTTGGGAACCAACTTCAATAGTTTGCATTTGTTTCAGAGATAACCTTGAAGGAGTATAAACTTTATACTTTTATTGCACATTTGGATTTTAAGCTATGAGAGGAATGAAAAACATCCTCATCACCTTTAAAGACTTGATATTTCACAAAACATGTGTTTGTACTTAAGGTTGTGGTGTGTGCCTAGGAAAGTAATGTTTGGGTACCAGTGTGAACTATAGGATCCTGATAAATATTGGTTTATATTTCACTTTAAGAAACAACCTTAAATATACATCAGAACCAGAGAGTGTGTTGTCCAGAAACAGGAGATAGCCCTCTTTATTGGAGAAGGGAGTGATTTTTATGAAAACGCATTCAACTTCAATTCCATAGATACTGTTTATGTTTAAAATCCAGGAATGTCCGAGGTTCACCTAAATCACAGAGTCTGTGGCAAAGAAATATCCTGGAGGTACATCATTCATTATAGCAGGTGATCAAGGAGTCTACACATAGATCAGGTATTCAAGATGTTTTAGATATCCAGTACAATCCAAGTGGTTAGCAAGGAGTAGATTGACGAGTCAGAGATGGTGATATCCAGTGCCTCTGTTTTCTCACCTACTCCATTCTACAGTTAACCATCAGAATTCAGCCTCAGTATGGCTGGCTGTGGAGTTGGAGAAGTTCATCACTTCTGCTGCAGCCGGAATTCAGGTTAGTAGATTCCAAAAAGGATTCGTCGTTTACCTACAGGGGATCATTTCAATTTAGCAAAGTATGGGCCACAGTGTGAGGAGACTGAAGGTCATAGCTAGGAGGAACGCACACTGTGCTGGCGGGAGGATTTGCAAGTAGGACTGGATGCAGAGTTAATTAAATGGGATTGGATAACTTAATTCACTAAGCTATATATATATTTTGTCACCTGCGCAGTATACCTTTCAGTCCGCATTTACGGCAGTGTAACACATGTATTTAGCTACTTGGTAGCTACGATGATTTATGTACATGTCGAACCATAAGTAGCACATGTATGCGTGTCACAAGGTAGGTCTTGTTTGATGGACACAGAACTTACTGGTGGCACTTGTTGTTTGGTAGTGTGACAGGACACATATAGAAAGGTATTGTGCTTAAAGGCAAACAACTGAGCCATACATGAGGAAAAGAGGTAGCGTATGCATACATGGCCAACAGACCCGATTCAGACACAAGTGGCTTTCTTTTAGCAGTCTCCTACCTGAAATTGCCTATGCTGCAACATAAGTCTAGGGGAAAATACAGTCACCCGATTATTTCCTGAAATCTCCTTCTAATTTCAAAATGTTGGCATATATGCGTAAACGTTGGGATCACATACAGCGAAGACTGATTACACCTGGGTTATTAAGACTAAAACAGAAAGTAAACAAGTTGTGTATCATGTGATTGTCTACACTGAAAGCAAATTATGAGGAATGCACAATTTGTAAAGGAATGAGTGCCGGTGCCCAAAGCTCTGCTCCGGCAGTGTTATTCACAATCGGTGCACTGCATATCAAGGCTGCGTAGTCTTGAAGCAACCTCAGGCCCCTTTAATCTACTGCCAAACACTGCTGCTCCTTTCGCTCACTCTTGCCGGTCGCTGCTTTCTTCTTTTGTCAAGTTTTTTCTGTCCTTCTCTTCCTCAGTCTTTTCACTTTATGCGTTTTTCCCTCTCCTGAACAATACATGATGAGGAAAAAAGTGCCGGTCTGCAAAAATGAATGCCGGTGGGCGCCATTGGCTCAAATTAAACATTGGAAATGCCATAGACACAATCCAGCAAGAGTGCAGAACACATCTGTACAGAAAGAGGATTATGTGTCGTTGTTTACTGGACTTCTGAGGGAAACACTGGCATCCTGTATGCAGAAAGCATTCATCTACACCAAAAGGGATTGTGTAAGTTTCTAATTAGTCCTTTGAAGACAACATTAATATTCTATTGTAGTGTGTGTCAGAAGCATAAAAAGGGAAAAAAAGGGAGCATTTTTTTTTAACGCAAGGTGATCTTTAAGTTGGATGAAAGAAAATTACAGGCCATAAAAATCGTGTTAAGTAGATTACAACATGCAAAGATTTACACCATCTCCTTTGTTTTCACAAGATCCAGGAAAGCCACCAATGACGTGGAGGGTGTGGATAAGAACTTTTAATGCCTATCTGGTTGATTCTGAAGTGTTGCATTTTACACCAGAAAGGAAGAGACTATCAATGTGTTGTTATTCAGGAGTACAGTAACAACAGGTCATTGCTCATCCACCAGAACATAAACACAAAAAGTCTGGATGATTTTCAAATTGCAGTCAAGCAATTAGAAAAACAAGTTAAAGGTCAACAAAATGTGGTGGTGCACATATAAATTGTTTACCAGGTCTCAAGGACCTAACTATGAGCATTTACATTTATTGCTGCCTTGAAGATTCTTGCAGTAAACAGAGTTTGCAATTTTAAAAAAATGGTCAACTTATAAGGGATCAACTCATTGTGAGAAGTAGTAAAAAAAGGTTTAGGAAAGGCGATTAGCATTATTAGAAATTTGCCCTTTCTGCAAAGTTATATCAGACTTTTACCTTTGCTGGACCCTATATTTTTGCAGGCTGTTGAACTCTGTGCACTCTACCCCTTGCAAACCAGGGGTAAAGTGACTGTGCTTCCCCTTTCAACATAATGGAATTGGCATACCTCTAATTGACACATTTAACTTACCTATAAGTCCCTAACGTGGTACAAAGTGTATTCAGAGCTTGTAAGTTAAATGTCACAAGTGGGCTGCAGCATCCCTTGTGCCACTCACTGCAGTGACTATGCAAACATGGCTGCAGGCCTACCCTCTATAGCCTAGCTGTGCAGTTTTAAAACTACAAATTCAGCCTTTCAAAATAACTCCTTTTGACAGGCCTAAACTTTCCTTTTAATAATTAATAAGTCACGTCTAAGTAGGCATTATTGCCCATAAGGCCGGGTGCATTATATTTAAAAGTTTAATGCTAAAGTGAAAAGGTGCCAACATTTATTTTCATTGTAGCAAGGCTGGCTGGTCAATGGGGGAAAACACTGGGAAACAATAGTAAATACTAACACTGGGGGGGCGTGGCCAACTGCCGAGCATGGCGGTCGCATTGAGAGCGAGCTCCGCGCCCGGACCTGCTTAATCCTAACTAATCCTAGCAGTTTCGGCCCCCACCGACCACCAAATCCCCTGCCGAGTGCACTCTCGCATGCTGGGAGGCACTCACCGAAAAATTCACTGCTGGGACCTGCTGACCCCTCCCGATCGGCGTCGAGGCCCGGTTGCTGTGTGTGGGCCGCAGGATCGGCGGCCTACCCTGGAGGGGGAGCATGAGTGGCGCCAGTGCTAGGCGGGCGCCAGGGCCGGAGAGGCACTGCACGATTGACCACCGCCGGGCTCCCCAGATCAAGGGGGGGCGCTGAGGAGGAGTGGACGACGCGACGCGCGGACCTGTGCCCGACGAACGCGGAGATCCTGCGCAGGGCGCTGCCCTGCCGAGCGGCCTGGCTGCCTCCTAGCTGGCCTGGAGCTGTGCGGGGGCCACCGGGGGCCCGCACCACAGGCCGAGTGAAATCCGCCCGCCATCCCTGGAGTGCCGGCGTCAGTGCTGTGCTCGAGATCGCCGGATGCCCGTGGCCGTGCCGGGAGGAGGTAACGCTGCGTGGGAGCCCTGCTGCGACCGACGACTCCATTGCCCGCTCCCTCTCTGTGCCGGCTGATACCATCTGCGGGGGGCCGGCTTCGCTGAGGACACAGACGGCGCCTGGACTCTGTGGGAGGCGGCCGGAGCCTGTCCCTGGTGCCCCCCCTTCCCCCTACCTACACACTACTGATGCGCCGAGGGGGCGCCCACGGGGACGCTGTCTCCTGCCCGCCCACCGTGCTGTTGGCGGTTGCTGGGAACCCGGCTCTGACCGGCCTGCTGTGTGCCGCGATCGGCGGCGAAGCCGGAGTGATGCGACGGAGGTGGGCGCAGCTGCGGACGCGCGCTCCTCTGCTGAGGTGTGACACATACTAGCACTCCCCATACTGCCGTCGCCCCGGACACTGTGTAGGTTGGTGGAGTCGCGCGGTGGCTCTGGCGCTGGACTAGGGGCCTGTACGCAACAGGTGCGGACTACTGCAGACGGATGGGCACAGACCCGGGCTTACTGCACCACCCCTGTAATTGTGGATGGATCTGTGTGGGTGTTTGCGGCCCCCCCCCCCCCCACTTGAACAATTTTTGGCCCCACTGTGATCGCCCTGACTGCACATGTTAGCTGGCCCTCCCCGCCCTGGTGACACGGAGTACATCGTTGGGACCCCATCGCAGGGTTGTATGTGAGGGGCGGCTCCACGGGGGCCTGGACTTGGAGCACTCGGGACGCACTGTCTCCCTGGGGGAACGTTTAGGGGGGAAGTTTGAGGCGGCGCTGCAGCCCCCTGCCTGGTTCTTCCCCATCTGCGTAGCACTTGTGGTGCAGCGTCGACAGGGAGCGACATTGCTGCTTGGTGCGGGATTGTGGTGGGACTGAGGCGGGAGGCTCGAAGGTCATTCCCAACCCACACACGGCCGCTGTGCGGCCGACCCCTTGCCAACCCCTACCGTAGCCTGGACGACGAGGGGAGCACCCCACTGATAGCTGTGCACGGTCTTGCCGTCCCCTGCGGCTGAGGCCCGCTGACTTCTCTCGGGCCCACGGCTGGCATCTCACGGTTTTACAACGATGGGGCGCCCCAGGGGCAAGGGGCCGGACACTGGCGCTGCCGACACCCAGCAGACGGACGACGCGGGGTCTGCCGCACAGATGCCTAACAGTATCCCGCCTACTGGCCTGGAGACCCCCCCGGACAAGTTGGACCTTATCCTGAGGGAGGTGCGTGATTCAAGAAAGGCTATTGAACAGCAACTTGGTTCCCTAACAACGGGGTTTACCCTCCTTAAGGCTGACCATGATAAGCTTGCCGCGGCTGTTAAAGATAACAAACTCGCACTGATGGAATTGGTATCACAACATAAGGATCATAGTGCGCAGCTTGCGCAACTCCAAAAACAGGTCGCTGGGCTACAGGAGAGGGCGGACGATGCGGAGGGACGCGCCCGACGCAACAACATCCGTGTCATAGGCCTGCCGGAACGTTGTGAGGGATCGGATGCTACCAGATTCATGGAACAGTGGTTCAGAGAACACGTGGCCCCGGAGGGCCTCTCGGACCTTTTCTGCGTAGAAAGAGCACATAGAATCCCGTCTGGCAGACCAACCACGGGGGCTCATCCCCGTCCCCCGATTGTCAAGATCCTGAACATTAGAAACCACGAACTGTCCCAAATACAATACGAGAACCAGCGGGTGTCCCTGTACCCGGACTACACCGCCCTGGTACAACGCAAGCGCTCCCTATACCAAGACGCAAAGAAAAAGCTCAGAGCACTGAACATTAAATATGCACTGCTGTTCCCGGCCAAGCTAAAAGTGATCCACGACCAAAAGACACAGTTCTTTGACACACCTGATGAGGTGGAAGAATGGCTCGAAATTATGTTCCCTCCCAGGGGTCTGGCCCCTCCTCGCAGATTGCCGCTGCCTCCCCGAAGCCGAGACGAGTCCGCACATCGAAACGCCTCCGACGGGGGCTCACAGCCAAGCCGGGACTCCCACGCCGGAACAGGCCCTACGGGATCAGACGAAAGCACTGGAGGCGGCCAACAGGTTCCGAGACGAAACCCATCCAATACTATCGGACTCCTCAGAAGACGTCTCGAACCGTTCGGATTCAGAAACCAGTATAACATTATTCAGTAACATCACACCCCAAACCGCTGATGGTTTCTTGGGATAATACTTCGTCTTGGTCAATCATGGGGCATGACGTATGGCACTCACACCTTATTGTTTATGTAAGAATTTATATTAGCGGAATATAGGTGCACCCAAAGCTCCGAACCTGCGATATATGTTGACAAATGTGGTCCGGGCTGCGTGGAGCTCGCGATGCTCTGACCTCACTAGGCAGCCTACAGAAATGCACCCCCCTGTAGCGAAAGCAACACATACACTGTTATTGGTTAGCACCGTTGTGCATATGGTTTGCGCCAGCGCAGTTCGCGCCGCTGGCCCGAGTATTGTAGAATGTAGTTTCGTAGTTTTCATGATCTGGCCCCCCACCTACGCTACCCGGAGTATTACTGTTCCCCTAACATTGACCATGCGTTCCCCATTAGCGCACCTCAGATACGGATGCATGATAATTACAATGTGATCACCTGGAATGTACGGGGCCTGGGGTCTGTCCACAAAAGACACAGAATCCATGCGCAATTAAATAGGAGACGAGCGCATATAGTATTCCTTCAGGAGTCCCACCTGACTACCGCTGAGGCGGTTAAGCTCCGTAAAAAATGGAGGGGGCAGGTTTTTTCCACGGCATATTCTGCCTTTGCTAGAGGTGCATCCATTTGGGTTAGGAGTGGGGTCCCCTTCAAAGCACTGGAACAACGAGCGGACCCATTGGGTAGATACATCCTGGTGAGGGGCACACTAGATGGCACACAAATAATCCTAGGTAGTATATACGCACCCAACTTCGAACAGGATAAATACCTCCTGAGCCTTAACCCTGTCCTGGCGCCCTGGGCTACATGTCCATGGATACTGGATGGGGACTACAACACTGTAATGGATCCTGCCATTGATAGATCACACCCCCCCTTGGTGGAGCCAGCACCATACGACAGGCGGAGGCACTAAGCCGATGGGCTGAGGGATGGGGCCTGAGGGATGTCTGACGTTCGAAGTACCCCACCAGTAGAGAATACTCATTCTTCTCGCACCCACATCAACTCCACACTCGAATCGATAGGATCTTCTGTTCCAACCGAATCACCACTCAGGTGACTCATGCTACATACTTGGGCAAGACACTCTCTGACCACAACCCCTTGGAGATTTCTCTCGCCTGGGGCAGAATTCCCACCTTGGTCCCCACTTGGAAATTATGGCCCTTAATGCTTGAGGACTCCGTCTTCCGGGAGGCTCTAGCTGTGGGCATCGACCACTACTTTGTAGAGAACACGGGAACTGCCTCCACACCACAAGTGGAGTGGGATGCATTCAAGACGGTGGTCAGGGGGATAGCCATTAGTACCACAGCGGGGGCGCGACAGGAAACACACAGCAACTTAAAAGAAGTCGAGAACTCCCTGAACAGTCTCGAACAAGACGCAGCGAATGACCCCACTAAGGGAGCACTCTTGCAGGACACCCGAATAAAACACGCTGAGCTACTTGAAACACTCAGACACATCGACTACACCGCCTACACACACGCGAAACACGCCGACACTGACAAGGCCGGCCCGCTACTAGCGCGCATAATCAGGGATGACCCCCCCATACACCCCAATACACGAGATAACTACTATGAACTGGGACACAGCGGACGCACAACAAGGCATAAACACAGCCTTCTGCGAGTATTATCAGGCACTGTACCAATCACCCCCCCCCGCTGACGGAAGATGCCCTTGACGCTTTTTTAACCGATGTACCATTCCCTCAACTGACCAAAGCGGCACAGGACACTCTCTCTGGCCCCATCACAGGGGCGGAAATCAAGGAGGCCATCAGAGGCCTGCCCCGGAACAAGGCCCCTGGTCTTGATGGCCTCCCGGCCGAATTTTTTGCTACATTCTCAGACTCCCTGGTACCGCAGCTAGAGCGTCTGTATAACACCGCGTTGGCCACAGGGTCACTGCCCCCCACCACTAGGCAGGCACTGGTAGTGTCCCTTCCCAAACCGGGACACTCGGCAGCAGATCTGTCGGGCTATAGACCTCTGTCCCTACTCACAACTGAATACAAAATTCTGAGTAAAGTCCTTTCTGGCCGCCTACTCCCCTATCTACATAAGTTAATTCACCCAGACCAGTGCGGGTTCGTGCCGGCACGGAGTACTTCACTTAACATTAGGAGGCTGTACCATGTCATGGCGGCCACCCCCCAGGAAGGAGGTAACGCAGGGTGTATCACTCTGGATCTGAGGCAGGCATTTGACACGCTCAGATGGGACTACATGTTTCGGATACTCGAGAGGTTTGGAATACCTCCGGACTATCTGAAGTGGGTTAAACTGCTGTATACAGGTCCCACTGCGAGGGCTCGCACTGGGAGTCACATCTCACGGGAGTACCCGATTGGCAAAAGCACCCGCCAGGGCTGCCCCTTGTCCCCACTGTTTGTGCTGGCCCTGGAGCCGTTGTCTCTTAAGGTGCGACTATCAGCCGCGCAAATAGGAATACGCCTGGGGCAGGCTACACATGCAATTTCTGCATACGCAGATGATATCATTTTGTATGCCAACGACCTAACTTCCGATCTCACACCTATCCTGGACATCTTCACCTCCTTTGCGCGGTTCTCAGGCCTTAGCATAAACGAAAGCAAGTCCTATGCCTTCTTTTTTCACCAAGGGGAACGCCCAGATGCGATCCAGTTCGGTCCCCACTCCTTAACGGTTGCTACACACACGTTCAAGTACCTAGGTATACAAGTATACCGAACTGCGCCGGATCTCATAGAGGGTAACCTGGGTAAGGCTATCAGATCTCTCCGTTCGCAGGTCACTTTCTGGTCCTCCCTACCGCCCTCGGTGATGGGACGAGTGGCGATTTCAAAAATGGTAGTCCTGCCTCGTTTACTATACTTTTTTACTAACCTGCCGGTAGTGATTCCGACCCCGCTTCTCAACTCACTGAACACTATACCTTCTGCCTTGATTTGGGGTAACGGCCGACGTAGGGTGGGACTGGCCAAGCTGCAGTTGGACACCGATAAGGGTGGACTGGGTGCCCCGGATTTTCGTGCCTACTGTTACGCGAGCCAACTACAATGGCTCTCGTACTGGCTGGCAGGACGCAACCTGCATGAAATAGACCATACTCCCGCTGACATAGATCGAGGGCGGCTGCACACACTGCTCCTACCGTTGGCTAGGGTCCCGGCCGATGCCCCGACGCTCCTGCGCACGGCGCTTACATACTGGAAAAAAATCCACACATTACACGCGCAGTTGCCTTCCTTATTCTGATACCACACCACTCATCGGCATCCCTACCCCCACTGGCTTCCTCACTAAAAAGCGGCTACTCCCCTGGACGGAGGGCGGTGTTACCACAGTGGGTGCTCTGTTTGATGAAGGTACACTTATGGACCATGGTAACTTTGTCAGACGCCATGGAGTCTCTGACGCATTATATTTAACACACGCTGTAGTCCTGCAATACGTAAAGAAACATTGGGCCCCCCACAGGGAGGAACCCCCTCGGCATGAAATGGTCTTTATGACCTATTTAATGGGAGAGGGCCGTCATCTCACTAAGTGGCTATACAAAGGCATTACAACCCACGCTAGAATCCCATTGACGGACTTGCGCAATAAATGGTCCACGGACCTTGGTACAGGCCTGACGGATAAAGACTGGAGCAGGATCTTAGAATACCCCAAGAAAATCCCTCGTAACGCCAAATTCAAATTTATTCAGTATATGGTCTTACATAGGGCGTATCTTACTCCACACCGGCTGCAACGCATATTCCCAACCACACAATACTGCTACCCCAGATGTAAGTTAGAAGACGCTGACTTATTACACATGCTCTGGCAGTGCCCTGTGCTTGCACCTTACTGGTCGGAAGTGGTTACTTTGATCGAATCCGCGGTTGGGATCCCTATCCCGGGCACGCCTGCAGTCTGTTTATTAGGACTGATCCGACGCCCTAAGGCACAGAAAGTACAGCTTCGCTTTATAGATTTAACATTACTTCTGGCCAAACGCTCCATCACGATGTGGTGGAAATCGGTCACACCCCCACCGCTCCATGGCTGGCACGGGGAAGTAGTGAGGTGGGGTGGCGCAGAGAGCGCTGCTATCCGCCGGTAGGAAGCCCGGGATTGTGCAAAAAGATTATCTCTCTAGACTGGGATAGCATACTGGAAGCGTTCAAGGCCCTGGCTCCACCACCTGTCCCTGTAACGCGGAACTAATGGTAACTTTATTGTCCAGTCCCTCTTCCAGTTTACACTACTACTGCTCCATATGTCCCACAGAACTCGCACTGTACAGTATATATATTTTGGAATGTTAGAGTGCAACCGGGGGTAGTTAGCAGAATACTCCGCCAAATAAGTTAAAGTGGGTAGGGCCAGGATAGTTGCATTCATGTGATGCACTACTCTTCTTATTATGGGGCAGTAATGCTGCAGTGCACTGGGACATGGACTAATTTGGACTAAATATGCACAAACTAATGTGTCAAGCATGGACACGATTGGAAATGTCACGCTGCTGGATACACACGGATCTGCTATTGTATTCTTAACAGCCCTTTTTTATTTTTTTTAAGACCAGACTGCACTGCGACTTTAACATGATGCATATATGTGTGTAATTGTAATAGATGTAATCAATGGGAAGAAAACAAAAATTAATAAAATGTGTTGGAAAAAAATAAATACTAACACTGTTTCTCGGGAATGGGACAAGGTAGAAAAATAATTAAACAACTATTTTTAATACTTATTTAAAATCCAATTCAATCGTGAAGTCTAACATTTACTAAATATTTTGTAAAAGTTACTTTTAGAAACTTACCTTTTTTCTGCCTAAAGTCTCTGGAGGCTCATTTGCATTTGTTCTCCCAGTGCTGTCAGACAGTAATTAGCATTTGAATAGGTGTTCAATGGCTCTCAAGAACCAACAACAGGCTGACCTGAACCGAAAAGTTGACCCTCTGCGACCCTGACAGAATATGCAGGGTGGGGCTGCAAGTATCTTTTTTGGCATTAAAGTCCCTTATCCTGTTGAAATGTCTCATTCTGTTTGACAACCCTGCGAGGGGTTTTTCATACGACACTTGGGATGCACATCGAAGAGGCCTACATGTCACAGACAAATGAAACTTGGATAGAGACCTTCCTTTGTACCCCCAGTCAGGCAGGCTCCAATGACAGTGGGCCTCTTTTTCATATTACAGTGTCAAAACCTGTTTGACAGGTCTGATCGGTTTATATATAACACTAGGGTGCACTTCAAAGGAGGGAAACAGGATGTCAAAACAATTGTTGTGTATACACTGTCTGGTTGCTGAAAACTCAGCTACAATACTTCTGTCTCTGGGGTTGTTATGGGTACAGGACATGCCATAAATTGATCCCAAGTTTAGAGTGGCTGAAGACTTTAGTCATTTTGAAAATGCCCAAAGTGGGTAGTGTAAGCCGCAGGAGCCTTTACACCATTGATAAAGGCGTCCCTAGGGGTCATTCCAACCCATTCGATTGTGCCAAGCATAAATGTGGCATCTCAAGCCACCCACTTCAGAACACTCTTGGACGTGTGGAAGATCAGAAGAGTACTGAACCTGTTGTCTGAGACCTGAAAAGAGTCCAAAAGGACTGCTTTCCCTCTTGTACCCAGGAAAAAGAAGTGGAATCCAAGGGCCAGAAGGCGGACCTCCTGTTCAAGGTATAGAGGCACAACAAAAGTATAAGAGGCCTTTTCCTGCCACTGCCCAGCTGGACTGGATACTCCTGTGGGCCTCTAAAACACTGCAAGTCTCTAAGTGTCTCCCCTGAGGTCCTGTGGGGATTTAGAATTGTACTCCTGTGAATGATTGGGATCTGGAGGACTAAAATCTGAAATATTTGACAGGTACAAACTTGCTTAGAGTATCTGACCCACGCTCTATCACGGCCAGTGTCAAATTTCCCCTAGGTCCCATTCTACCATGACCATAGACTATCATTGGCACTTTGGGCTTCTGGGCACTATTTCTACTGAAAAACCTTAAAAATTAATCTCTCTGGTTCCCCTTATTGGATTTTTATCATTCTGTTTAATACACATTACTCTATTTTTCTAATTTGTGTTGGGATTTGTATTGTTTTGCATTTTGACTTTATTAATGTTTTAGTACTGCATAAAATCTTTACACATTGCCTCAACGTGAAGACTGACTGCTCTGTGCCATAGCTACCAGGGAGTTGAGCTCAGGTTTAATTAGTGACTTTAGTGATTCCCCCTTACATGGACTGCGATTATTACTTGATATGGGTACTCCCTCCCCCCCCACCCCCAACTCATAAACCAATTTCTTACCAGCATGTAAAAAGTTTAAATTTATAAAGGGGAACTGACATAGCTAATAGAGTATTGATTTGCATAGCAATAACACTTCAGTTGGAACGAATGGTGGAAGCTCTAAAGGGAAAAATAGAGGGAGGAAATTGTATTTTAAAACAGGGCTGTGATACCTTGTATCAAATGTGAAGCTCTGTACAGAAATTGGTGAAGATTGTATACAATGAGGCAAGTGTAGACATTTTAGTAGGGTTTGCAGAAATAATAGGAGAGCAGCTTTAAATTGTGTAGTGGGTGATGAAAATGTTAATGATTTGAGCAAGAGAACGGAGAATTTGGTGTTGGTAGTAAATATAATAAAGGGGTGTAAGAGAAGTATGGAGAGTCGGAGAGCTTAAGGATAAGTATGGATGGGTAAATATGGATGAGAAGAAAGTAAAACTGTTGGTAGATTCAGAAGCAACGATCAATATACTGACTTACAATTTACTCAAGGAAAAGTGCATGGAGGGTGAAAAATTGATTTGATGGGATTTTTTTTGAGCAATTCATGGATTAATGGCAGGAACATGTGCGGAAAGGTATATGTAGTGTGTGACGATCTCAATAAAATAGGCCTGTGGCATTTGGCAGATTTTAAGGACTGAGAATGGATTTAGTTAGTTATCGCTATTATGTGATGGGGAAGAGAAAAAATGGAAGAGGAAGTCCGGGAATGTATTTTGTTGCAAGTTCGGTAAATTGTGTGGAATGGTGCACCCCATCAAGGTCAAGGAGGGTTCTAACCAATTGAACACATACTTTAAGAATGTGCCATATAGTATTAGGAAGAATTTAAATTAATTAAGTTGAAGTGTGAGGTAGAGATTGTAGAGTCAGTTGAGGCGACCCTGTGGTTGTCACCAGTAGTACTGTTGAGGAAGATAACGGCTTATATGAGGCTGTATGTCGTGTTAAAGAGCTTGACCAGAGCAATTTGGATCGAAAGTCCTTCTTTGCCCAGGATAGTTGACTATAACCACTAGGTTCACCTACCTAGACCTAAGGGTTGCCTATTCTGAAGTATTCTTAGATGAGTAGTCGAGGCATGTATGGCATTTGTTACTCTAGGCAGGGTTTTAAATTTTGCCGTACAAGTTTTGGGTTTGCATCAACAGCTTCAGTACTAGGGAAAATAATGGCCAATTTGTTCAAAGCAGTTAAGAACATTGTGGCATTTCAGGATATCTTGATTCGTGGTAACACCAAAGAGGAACATGATGTGGCCGTGCAAGAAAATATTGACGATTATGCAAGAAAATATTGAAGATTTTCGGAGAAGTAGGGGTGACTGTGAGAGATTATAAGTCTGCATTTGCGATTAAAGAAGTTGAGTATTTTGGACATGTAGTGTCGGATGAGGGAGTCGGACTGAAGCACAGTTAGTTACTGTCATTAAGAATGTACTAACAACCGTGAACAGTTAGCGTCTTTTATGGAACTATGCGAGTTCTATACAAATCAGTAAGGGATTTTGCTACTTAGATAGAGTGTTTCAAGCCCCTACTGAAAAAGGAAGTGGAATATACTTGGGAGGAAGAATATAAAATTTGCTTCAACAGGATTAATGAACAAAATATTAGGAGAACCTGTCTTCAGCACCTCCGTCGTAGAAAGGGAAGTTGCATTACTGTGAATTCGAGTGTGTATGGCGTAAGAGCTGCATTTCCACATGAGGACAAGGAGCTAACCATAGGTTTTGTTTTGATATTTGAAAGGAATAGGGAACACAGATACTCCAGGATTGAAAAGGAGCTAGTTTGTGTGTTGGGAATAAATACGTTTAAGCATATTTTTGAGGAAAATGTTTGCATCAAGAAAGGATTACAGGTCTTTAGTTGACATATTGGATGGAAGGAGAGTGAATAGGTCACCGACGAGACTGGCCTGAACAGCAACTAAGCTATTTGGAATATCATTTTTGTGTGTAGAACATTTCAGGAAGAAGAAAAATGTAAGGATTGATTCTCTTTCGAGACTGCAGGATAATTAAGCCATGAAATAGGAGTGTACAGATCAGAAAGGCAGTGAAGTGTGCCTTTCTGCAGTGACTGATGTTCATGTTGTGATTTGCAGCAAGAAAGAGGACTGGATTGAATCTAAGAGAAAAGATCATGCCCCGATGACAGTGCATGACACGGTTGTCAAGGGTTGGCTAAAGGATATGTGTTTGTAGGAAAAACCAAATAGTTATCGGAAAATACATGAGAAATTGTCTACAGAAGATGGAATTTTGCAGAGGGGAGATACATTTGTGCCATCAGCTAGTGAGAGACAGCATATTGTTAAAAATGCACACAAAGGACACGTTAGTTTGACCCTTTCTAAGAAATCAGTCAGGTCTGACGTTTAATGGCCTAGGACAGGTAGATGAGGAGAGAATGTAGTAAACAATTGTGTAATATGCAAGATAAGTGGCAAGCACTTGGTAATTCACAAACCACCATTACAACCAAATAAGTGTCCCGGCATGGCAATGACAAAGTTGGGTGTCAACTTTTTAGGGCCATTTTAAATTTTCCCAGAACACATGCCATTATGTAATAGTGCCGGTAAATTACTTGCCTCAATGTCTGGAGAGTAAGTTTGTAGCTTTTCTCACTGTTAAGGTTGTGATCAAATTTTTTGAAGAGGTGTTCACAAAATTAGGGTGTCTTTCAATTATGATCAATGATATAAAGGTGGAGTTCACTTTAAGTGAAATGGGAGAGGTTTTGAAAAACTATGGCATTGAGCATCATAGGACTGAATTATATCACCCACAGGTTAATGGGGTAGTGGAAAGATGCATTGGAGTGTTAGTCCAATGGGCAGTGAAAGGACATCTGGGTATGGCGAAAGCAGTGAGAAGCATATTCTACGCACCAGGACACAAACTGGCACCATTTAATTGTTGCCTTTTGAGAGCATGGGGGGGGGGGGTGGAGAATGTGGTACAGAAATGTGATGGTGTAGATGCGGAGATGACGGAATTGTACAGGCAGAAAAGAGTGCATGGATACAGTGTGAAAAAGGCAAAAAGATACATTGAGATCAAACAATTAGACATAAAGAAAAGGTTTGTGTCACGGGGCGGGTACAAACTGGGACGGCCCGGGCCATCCTAGAGACTGGTGGGAGGCGCAGGACGTCACCGCCCCTTTTGCTTTCTCATCACAGGAGGACTGGGCTGGATCTACCTCCTCAGACATCACGGAAAGGAGGCATGGTCCCTTTAACTGGAACCCGTCGGACGACGACCCTGCCCCTTTCAATGACGACACCGCCCTCCGTCCAATAAGAGAGGGCTGGAACAGGAAGACGGGGTGTACTGACACCGGAGGCGGAACAGGAGCGAGCGAAGCGGAGGAGAGTCAAGAGGAGTACGGAGAGCGGAGGAACAGGAGAGGACAGGCGTACCCGGGAAGAGCGGAGGAAGAACGGGAGACAACGAGAGAGCCAGGAGGCCACCGGATTCACGATTCGCCCAGCCACGCCCCAGGAGGAGCGTGGCTAAGACAGGTACGGGATCGTTTCGCGGGCTGGGTAGGGAGGCGGGAGGCGTCAGAGGACTAGTGGCGCTAGCTCCTTACCGTCCGTTTGGTAGAAGCGGATTCCTCAACCCCAGCACTTTCACTCCTCCTCATCTAGTGTGTGTCACGGTTTGGTTGTGGGACGGGTGTTCCCTCACTCCCTCTCCCTGAAAAAGCACCACTTCCCCGTACACTTACCCCCTGTTGTACTCTTCCTTCCTTTTGGGCGACCGGAGCATCACCCCGTGGCCAGCCGATTCGAGGAACAGGAAAGAGGGAGATCCGGTCCACAGGAGGAACCCAGGGGGAAGACAGGAACAAGAGAAGACTCGAAATCCCAGGACTATCCTTGAGCACTATCCCCTTAACAGACTGGAATCTGTACACAGACGCCCCTCCATACAAATAAAACCTTCCCTACCACGACCTTGCCTCCCGCTCCTCCTTCCTGAAACCTCACAGTTTGACAATAGGAAGAAGTGCAAGGGTATTCAAACCCTTAAGGCAGGAGAACGGGTAAGGTTTAAACAACCTGTACATGTACGCAAAGGACTGTGTACATTTTCTGAAGCTGTGAAAGTTTAAACCATTCAAAGTAATGCAATTAAAGCGCAGACTAATCAGTGGTGGAATTTGCAAAGAGTGGTGGAAGTAACAGATGGTGAAGGTACAAAGTCGGAAGGTAATAAGGGTGAGGCTGTATGCAGGAGAAGTGATAAAAGAACTGATGGAGGAAGGGGTACACCAGGAAGAAGAAGATGTCAGGAAGACAACGATTATGCTTTAAAATAGTTCTTATCGGATTATATTTATATTATCTTTCTCTATTGCCAGGAATGTATTACCTAGTTCATGTCAATAATTAACATGGGTTGTTTTGAGTCAGGAGTGCTATTCTTTTTTTTTTTTTTATAACTCTTTATTAAACAGAGAGAATCGACATTTCTGAATACAAAAAGGAGGAATAATGCAGTATTAATTTACAGTTGGTTCTGTTGACAATGGATCACACAGGTGTTACAAATAAGGTCGGGGATCATGGCGTTGAAGGTTCCTCGTGGGAGGGGGCAACAGGCGGAACACGTTACCCCGATATTCATTCCATTGTTTTTAGGGCGCCCACGTGCAATATACACTGTCTTCTCTCCAACCATGCACCAGTCCATGTCCGCCTTCCAAAGTTCTATTTTAGACGACACTCCCGAACCCCACAACTGGGCGATATTCCTTTTAGCCAGCATCAAACCCAATGTGACCCATATTTTATCCTTAGTATTTAAGTCAGTGGGTTCCCAGACGTTCAATAGACATCGTTTGGCTTCAGGTCTGAGGCTTACCCCGAGAACCTCCTTCATACACTTGTGTATCCCTTTCCAATAATTCTGGATGTGTACACATTCCCATATTATGTGCATAAATGTACCTTCTTGGCCGCACTTCCTCCTACACATCCCTTCATTCACTCTTCCCATGCTGACAAGTCGGGCCCCAGATACATACACTCTATGTAGAATCTTTAGCTGGACCAAACGCAGCCTGGAGATCGCAACCTCTCGCGGGGAGGACACTGCCTCCTGCCACTCCTCATCGTCCAGCTCCAGTCCATCTCTCTCCCACCGCTCCCTAATCAATCTAAGGGGATCGGACGTATTGTTTATCAACTTTTTGTATGTCAGGGAGATCGCTTTTGTGGGCATGTAACCGTCCAGTAACCTATCTTCCAACGGTAAAGACTGGGGGAGAGGCACCCTTTGGCAGGCTCGACAGTAGCGCATGCCGCACCTGTAGATAACGAAAGTACTCAGTGTCTGCTAGTTCATATTCTTGCTGTAAGGAGGCGAATGATATCACCACCCCCTTCTTCCATAGGTCTCCAATCTTTGAGATCCCAATCAGATCCCATTTGTCAAACCCCTTCGAGGTCCTCAGGGTGCCTAGCTATTCAGTGTCCCACAAAGGAGTAGCAAGTGTAAGCTTCTGATCCCACCCCAGACTTCTGTTTGCTGCCTGCCAGACTAGCACTGAATGTTTAGTTGGTCCTGTTAGTGGGAACTTTTAGTTCTGGAATATAGGGCTGCATTATAGTTGCCGCCCGGCAGCAACCATTTGTCCATTCCATACCCGGGGTCCTCCCCGCGACGATATGTGCAGTGGTTGATTGCAGCCAGGTGGGCGGCCCAATAGTATTTTTTGATATCTGGGAGACCAATCCCTCCATCATACCAGCACAGCCCTAGCTTTGGTAAGTAAATGCGGGGTCTGCCATCCCAAAGTAATTCTCTTCGGAGGCCCTCTATTTCTTTAAAATATCGTGCTGGGACCAGGTCTGGGTAATTCTGCAGAACATAGAGGAAACGTGGCAACGACACCATTTTAAAGAGTGCTGCTCTACCCAACAGGGAGAGAGGGAGTGTCTTCCAGTGCGCAACATCTCGCTTCAGTCTTTGCAGGGGGAGGGGGGGTAAGTTACGGTCATATCTATTCCCATGGCCTGCCGATACAAAGATTCCCAAATACTGAAAGCCCTCTTTGGCCACCTGAATTGGACAGTTCTTTGGCGGAGTTGGAGGATCACCACTGAGGACATACATTAAGGACTTAGTCCAGTTAATCGTATAACCTGAGTATTTCCCGAAGTACATAAATATATTGAGGACTCTGAAGCGAAGACTTGGGGGAAGTGAGATACAGGAGAATGTCATCCGCATATAGGGAGATGCGGTCCTCCCATGAGTCAGTCCACTTGAGACCACGGATTATCGGGTCTCTGCGGATCCAGGCCGCCAGTGGCTCAAGGGAGAGAGCGAACAATAAAGGTGACAACGGGCAGCCCTGACGAGTCCCACGACCCAGAGTAAACACCTCCGACTTCTTGTTGTTGACTACCACCTGCGCCAAGGGCTCAGCATACAATAGCCTCACCCATCCAATGAACCCGGGTCCGAAACCCATCTTTGCCAAGACTGCGAACAGGTATGACCATTCGACAGTGTCAAATGCCATAGTGGCGTTCAATGAGACCACCACTGCAGCTTCCTGGATCGTGCCAAGTCTGCCCAGTACCCCGTGTAATCTCCTCAGGTTCAGTGCAGTGTTTCGGTTAGGCATAAAGCCCGATTGGCCAGGGTGTACCAGTTTAGTTATGACAGGAGCCAAGCGAATTGCGAGCAACTTGGCCAATATCTTGGGCTCTGCGTTTAACAGGGAGATGGGTCTGTAGGATGAGCACTTATCCCTAGGCTTACCTTCTTTATGTATCGTTACTAGGGTCGCTACTCTTTGGTCATATGGAAGTCGTCCCACCTCTCCTCAAACATGGCCCGGAGATGCGGGGCTATGGCGTCAGGTTTGAGCTTGTACAACTCAATTGGTGGGCCATTTGGGCCCAGTGCCTTACCGGACTGGAGATTCCTAGTCGCCTGCGCAATCTCGTCAGTTGTAAAAGTACTATCTAGTGACTTCTTTTCCTCTGGAGACAGCGTGGGGAGCCGTATATCTGAAAGCATAGCATGTGAGTCTTCCTCCAGCAAGGTGGAGCTTGCTCGATATACCTGGCGGTAATGCTCTGCAAATTGGTTGGCAATTACCTGTGGGTCTGTTATTATCTCACCCAATACATCCGTAAGTTCAGGCACTAGTCTACTTGCCAATTCCTTTTTATCTAGCCAGGCAAGGAGCTTCCCGGCCTTGTCCCCCAAGTCATATAGCCTACCCTCTTTTTCTCTGCCTAGTATTTTGGCCATATCAGTGGCAATGGACTTGTACTCCTCTCTCCTGAGCTTTAGTTCATGAAGTCGGTCTCCCGTGATCTCCCCCTCACTTTCCTCCTCCAGCCGGAGGATGTCTGTTTCCACTCGGATCAGGTCTTTTACTTTCTCTTTACGTACTCCTGCAATAAGTGAGAGCGCCTGTCCCCTCAGTACTGCTTTGAACGCTTCCCAGATGTTTGATGTGAGCTCACTGTCCCTACATTTTCCAGGAAGTAGCTATCTATAGCCTGAAGAAGGGCCTTTTTGACCACCGGATTTCTAAGGTGCCAGGGATTTATCGGTGCGACTTTCCCTACCCTTTTTTCATTTAGGACTAATTCCATCCAGATGGGGGAGTGGTCTGATATACCCCGCGCTAGATGTCTGATACGCTACCTATCTGGGAGGCCGGCACAAGGAGGTAGTCTATTCGGGAGAGACTATTATGCGCCCCCGAATGGAAGGTGTACTGAAAGCCTTGAGGGTGGTACGCCCTCCACACATCTGCAAGGCCCAATGCGTCTATGAAATCAGGGAGCCACCGATACGAGGAGCCGGTATCTCGTGGGGGATGGCGGTCGATGGTTCCCGATACTACGGAGTTAAAATCTCCACCCGCTATAAAGCGACCCTCTGGAAACGAAAGCATGATGGCCCCTAGATCCTTAAAAGTACGACTCTGTAAGCCCGGTGGAACATATATTGTCATTAATGTCAGTGTTTTCCCCTCCCACTGCCCGGAGATGGCGGCATATCTACCCATCTCGTCAGTCCAAGTATGCTGTATGGATAGCGGGAAGGACTTTTTGAGCATAATGCCCACCCCCCTAGAACCTGTAGTAAAACCAGAATGTGCCACCAATCTATAACCCCATCTGTTCATAGCCTGACAGGAATTGCCTACTAGATGGGACTCCTGGAGGAGTACGATGTCTGGGGAGTGTTGCTTGATACACTGTAATACAATGCAACGTTTCACTTTGTCCCCAAGACTGTTAACATTCCAGCTCAGGAGTCTAAGGCTTTTGTCCCATTGTGTGGTCATCAAAACACCTGTGAACCATAATTTCCTCCCTTTGTTTACGGAGAGGCCATGTCATCATCTCTGAACTTTGAGAAATCAACCCCCCCTCAACCCAACTCCCCCCCTCCCTGCTCCCCTGCACTCTGGGCTCCAAACTGCCCATCAAACTAACTATGCAGAGTGCCTGTCACCCTAACCTGTAACTAAAAGTAGTAAACCGTGAGGGTGGAAAGCTCCGCCACCCCGACCCTCCCCCTGTTTGATATACTATGCTCTCCCAGAGATGGGCCAGTAATCGCCGATAAGATACCAAAGGATAACCAGTGCGTCAGAACAGGATAATTATCAGGAGATCAACACTTCCGAACACCCCCAGTCCAAGGAGTGTACACAGTCAAGCCCAACGAGGTAGTTCAAAAGTACCTTAGTCCCCAAACAAACGATCCAGCGTTAGACACAGGACGGGCCGCTACTCATCTGGCATTATGTTCTTTCGCCCCTCTCCAACCCTCCAGCCAATCAGCAGCATCTGCAGGGTGTTCAAAAAACCAAGCCTTGCCCTCTGCCTCCACCCGAAGCCGGGAACAACATGGCGTACTTCACCCCTTTATCTCGTAGTTTTCCCTTCACCTCGAGGAACAATCTCCGTTGTTTTTGCACCTTCAAGGTGAAGTCCGGGAAGAAGGAGATTTCCGCATTTTGGTAACGAAGGGGTGGGGCCCCTCTGGCATTTTGTAATATCACGTCCCTGTCTCTGAAGTTCAACAATCTCGCCAGTATTGGGCGAGGAGGTGCACCAGGCCTCAGTCGTCCACCCGGAACTCTGTGCGCCCTTTCTACCACAAAGTACTTAGAGAGTCCCTTAGGCTGTAGATGATTGAGAATAAGGTCCACCACAAATAGGTCCGCCGCTGGTCCCTCCGCTTTCTCAGGCACCCCAATTATTCGGACGTTGTTCCTCCTGGAGCAGCCTTCATAGTCATCGAGCTTGTCCTCCGCAAATTTCCGGAAGTCCTGCAGCTCCCTGACATCTTGCTGCAGTTGCGATGTGTCTCCGAGGAGACTGGAGGTAACAACCTCCATTTGCTTCACCTTCTCGTTAGTTTTCATCATATCTGCCCTGATAAGTGTCACTTCTGTCGTGATGGTATCCATTCTTTGTTCTAGGGACAACCGGACACCCGAAATTGCCTCCATAACATCTTTTAACGTTGGTTCGGGGTGCTCACCTTCTGTTCCTGCTGTCGTTTTGCCCTTGGAGTGGTGTTCGGAGTCCACGGGCTTTGGCAGAGCGAATTTGTCTAGCTTAGTTTGCTGGGTTACCTTAGTGCTCTTCGGGCCCGACATGTCTCCGCTTGTTCAGGTCCACCCCTGGCCTTCACGTCTGACCACCCGCTCCTCAGGGAAGTGCACCCAGGGATGTTCACTGCATTTGAAAGTCGGAGGGCACGATATTTTGGAGCACAGATGCCAGTCTCCACACCGAAGGGGGCGGGAGGCGCACACCATGCGATCCAAATCGGTTGCGGGAGAGGCGGCTACTGCGTGTGGCACATCTAGGCCCTAGGTCCTGTGGCTGTGTTCGAGCAGCGCGTTGGCAATCTTTAACGTATTTGCTGGATCCGGAACTTGCCGCATTCACGCCTATCTGTCGCGGGGGGAAACCGCCCTCCAAGCACTGCAGGCACTCTTGTGTAGGCCCTCTCGACGTTGAGGTGCCGCACCACCCGGCAATGCGCTGTGCGCCCCCGCACTCCCCCAGGGCGAGGCGAATCGAATGCGTCACCCGGGGCCGGTATCCCCGGCGCTGCACTGTCGCAGACAATGGCTCCGCAGTTGCTGGACGCCTTATCTTCTTCAATAGCGCAGCCTCCACTGTTGCGTCTGGGCACACCAGAGACGTTTTCGGTCTCGGTCCCTCCGTCGCCAGCGCAGGCCTCAGCCACGGCCTCGCGCCGGATGGGAGCCAGACCCGGGACGTCGCCACGCCCCCTCTCTCTTCACGGCAGGTCCCGGCCTCAGGAAGGCCCGATGTCGTCATAGGGGTTTCTGCCGAACCGCGGGGCCAACGGAGCCGGAAACTGCAGTAATGGCACCTCAGTGAACTCCGACTCGTCACCCACCTCTGGGGGGGTCGGATAGATGTGGCGGATATCGGGGAGAAATCGAAGCGTTGCGGAGCTACTCTATCTCGCGGCCATCACGGTCCGCGACATAGCCACGCCCCCCAGGAGTTCTATTCTTAATTTTGCATTCCTTAATTTATAGGGAGTGTTTACTTCTATACGGTTTGCTTGTATTGTGTACCTAACTGAAAAAAAAGTAGTTGAGTGTTGTGGCTACATGATGACATCTGGTGACATGAAGGAATGATGTGTGTTTATTATATATTTTTGAGTAGTTTAATTCTGTTATTAGATCGCTAGTTTAGCTCGATGCATCTATCACTGGGCCTCGTGTCCTGAGCTGTTTTAAAATAAACTTGTTGTGGGTCGCCTACGATGGAGCATTCATCCCTTTACCCACATACAGCATTACTTCATAAAGCATTCATATGCAATTTTAGACTCATTTTTGGTTCTGTATTTAAAATAAAATAAAAAAATCCCCATACATTGGTTTAAAAGACAAAGGGCCAGATGTATCAACATTGCATTTTGCGAGTCCATAATAGCGAATTTTACCGATTCGCTATTATGGACTCGCAAAATGCAATGTATGTAGGTTTTGCAAAATAAATTGCGATTCCTACCCATTCCTTATTTGCGACTCGCAAATTGCGAGTCGCAAATAAGGAATGGCTTCCCATTCATTCCTATGGGCCCAGAGGCCCATAGGAATGACTGGGAATTGCATGCACAATTTGCGAGTAACCAATAGGTACTCGCAAATTGCGCATGCAATTTCAAGGGTGCCAAATGGACACCCTGTTGCACCCCTGAAATATGCATGTGTGCACATGTGGCGCACATACATGCCCTAAGGGCATGTATATACGCCACATGGCACCTAGAAAAATGCAAAAAAGTGCATTTTTCTTTAAAATCGCATATTACCACCAACTTGAAGTTGGTGGTAATTTGCGATTCCTTAAAGCCAGGTCGCAATTTTTTTTTGCTTCCTGCATTTCATTTAAGGAATCGCAAATTGCGATTCCTTAAATGCATTTGCAAAATAGGGAATCGCAATTTTGCGTTTCCCTATTTTGCAAATGCCTTTTGAGATGATACATCCCAAAAGGCTTTTTCCCGTTCGCATTGCTTTATGCTGAATTTGGAGAGTGTTTTATGCATTTTAAAAAGCATTTTAGAATCTCATGCATTGGTGGGACTATTCAGAGTTTCAAAATATTTTAGTGGGATATGATGTGTCAAAATTCGGGCAATATTTTCCAACCTTCCAATTAAACAAATTTTATAAGGGTAAACAAATAAAGCCCATTATAAAAAGGTAGATTAGATTCTAGTTCTCAAAACCACAGATCTATATCATCAAGAGGAACTACTGTGGTACAAGCATTTTACTTACTGATCTCTAGTAGTGCCAAGCAGGAAGATTTCATCTTACAAGTAAAGGTCTTATAGCTGCAATTCTATCATTTTGATTAATTCCCCTAAAGAAGTAAACCAACCTGATGAAATCAGGCTGACAAAACTCTATTATGCAGATATTTCAAAATGGCCATATACCATTTCCACAAAAATAGTATCTTTTTGTGGGAAAGGCATATGTATATTTTAAAAAAAAGGTCTTAGCAGGAGGGTAAGCAAGGGCGGATGAATTAAAGAAACGGGAGACAATGGGAGAGGGAAGATAAGATGTAGGGGGAACACCCTTTAAAAAAAGAAAGGGACTTATGGGGGGAAACCCCCTAAAAAGGGCCACAGAGAAAAACAAACATGATGAAACAAATGTTTCTTCAAGAATGTTTTTCTCCAGGTTGATTATGCCAAATTGGTGAAAACCACCGAAAGAAAAATACTTCAATAAAGATTTGACAAAATAAATTCATAAGAACAATATTCTAAAAGTTTGTTTTTTGTCTAAAAACACACAGAACCCTTATATTGTTGTGGTTTACTCTTTTTTTTATAACTTTCATGTTGGAGTAAAATGGTGCTTGCAATGTAGGTTTTATAAACGCTAACAAACCTAAGTCTGCATTTTGTTTTATCCAAGGGGTTCGTGAAAATATTCTTTTTAGCTAGATAAATGTATGGACCACTGAACTTACCTAAAGAAAAGGGAATGCGTTTTCCAATGTAGAGGGCAACTTGTATCGAACCACCTATTGCTGTTTTTTTCTGCTAAAGGTTAAATGCTGTTTAATACCTTCTCAGCAATGATGGTGTCTTGTGGAATAAAAACAGTCACAAAAACTATTTGCACAAACAGAAATAGAATCTTGGAGAACAGCAATGGCTTGCCTGAAACACAAACAACTCCAACAAAACCTTTTGATTTAAAATGTAAAGCAAAGTTGTATGATGTAGAAATCAGTGACCTTCCCTGGATATCAAGAGTTTCCAAGAAGAAAATGAATCTGCAGTTTTGAGGAAAAACACCTAACTCTGGATGGCAAAATGGAAAATGAAAACATGTGTAGACTGGAAATCTTTATCTCAATGACTAGACTGGAAATCCAGATATGAATGAATAATCATCTGCAATATTAATTGATCAAAGTAGGAAAAGGCCTTCGAAGAATCTGGGATCCGAGCTCATCGAGGGAAGTGCTGATGTGACTGTTGCTGAAAAGAAGCCTAGATTTATTCTCTACTCCAACCTAAATGTTACCCTCTCCTGGGCCCGACATCTACGCAACAGTAGAGAATGAATAGAGGTGGTCTGTCATGAATGCCACAGACCTCAAGAGTAAGACAGGCTTAGTTTAAAAAAGCCACTGATTGTGGTTCTGTAACCAATTTATTTTTGCATTACTATATATTTACACCCTTGACCCAGAATCCATCACCTTGCTCCATAAACAGCATATTTAATAAAGAATGTGTGCTTGCCCTGGAGGAAACAACAAAAGAGATACATTCACAGACTTTGGATAATTACACAATCACATACTAACAAAAATGATTTATTTCTTGGGGGCACATTGCTAACCTGTGTGTAGGTCTTTAGTCCTCTGGAGCGTTGAAAATGCCCAAATACATTTTTGCGAAAATTAGACACTTATGCATAAATGCATTTAACTTTAAGATGCTGAGCCAATCAACCAATTACTGTGACTTCATAGTCTCACTGCAGGCTTTGCAAAAAGTGGTCAAGTTTGTGAGGTTTTATGCGCAGACTGCTACTGTCAACTGTACTTAGACCACAGCAGAAGAATTGTTCCATACAACGAATAGAAGGAATTGCTGAAAAATATGGTATCAAAAGTAGACGCCTTCAAGATGCAAACAATGTTCACATAAATGCAATTCAGGTAATCCGGCTGACTTGAATACACAAAAGAAACCTATACGTGTTTCAGGAAAACAACATATATGAATGGCCCTCACCATGAGCAGGCAGATAATTCCAGATTCTGTGTGCCAACTCCTATTACTGAAAACATCAGAAATTATGAGTTGTGCATTTTTTTTAAAATCACACCTGGTATTTAAAACACATCTCCTATTACATTTTGGCTGGTCAGACTTGCAGGAATTTGAAGAGAGAACGATGCCTGGTAAATACCGGATATCTGGATTTTGGTACCGTAACCACCAAACTCCACATTACGCCCATTTCACGGGCAACATTCGTAATATGCGATAATTTTTGCATCTGATAAATTCTGATTTTAATAAGGCTATATTTATTGCATCAACATATGGGCCACTCGTAATGAGGGCCTAGGTATAGCAATTATGCACAATTTAATTCTCGTACAAATGGGTTTCAGGATTTTGCGGTTTAATACTTGAGATTAGTGCAGAGTAATAGGCTTATGAATAGAATAAAAAAAATGGAAGGCCCATACCCTATTTCTTTCCGCTGCCCACAGGATCAGTTTTTCATTATCATTGCTCAGCTTTTCCTCTTGCTCCTGGTACCACTCTTCTGGTTTACCCTCTAGGTCCTCCTCTTCGTCATCATCATCATCAGACTCTCCTGGCCAAAGGCTGTGAGTACCGGTTGGGATCAGGTGCCTGTGCGTCTCTAGCAGCTCAAGCTGGTTAAAGTCCTCTGCAAACTCCCCAAATTTGGACTCCAGTTCTTCCACCGATGCGGACTCGGCTGAATCACTCATGATTAATGCTAAGGAAACAGACAGTAAAACATAGGATGAGTGTTTCAAAAGAATATTATTTTATAGAAGGGCTTTCTCTTGATAGACCTTGTTGCCCAAGACACTTTAAAAGCATATGCTCGGCTTTACATAATAAAACTCATGCGGTATAATCATCAGGGAATAAGTTATGTAAGAAGAATTTGTACATTCATTCTAATATTGCTCTGAAGCGCTTTCTTAATTTGGGCTACCTTTTCATATTGTTCTGAGATTTCTATGTATCTAATGTGCATGTTTTTTTTTCTCCCAAAAACTTTGGCATTTTGATTCATAAGAGCAAGTTGTACAAGCAGGAGCCGTGTCTGGGGACCCATGTTTCCCGACCCCACCCTTGCCCACCGTATCCACAGATATGTTCCATGTACATCCACACCAACTATTTTGGGGGATCTCCCCCTTTCAGTTCTGTGCAATGATTTCTATGCCAACTAAACAGCATTAACTCCTGTCCGCCCCCCCTTCCCTCTCCGTGTCATGGTTCCCATTTTCTTATTATGTGTCTTATGGGGATTTCGATTATCACCACCCAGCTCCCCATTGTGTAGCATCCACCCGACAGCCGTCCCAAAAAACAGTAGCGCCATCCGCCATATCAATCCTCCAGTGCATCGGGGGACCGCGAGTCCCTCATGTCCGCTAGCATAGCTGCCCATGCTCGGGTGTCATCCTCGAGCTTTTCATCCCTCCGGACTTGTTTCATACGGATCAATTCCTCGGTCGCCCATTCCCACAGGTCACGCAGCCACGCATCAATCCCTGGGGGTACAGGGCTCAGCAATGCTATTGCAATACGTCTCTTTGCTAACACTAAACCCAAAAGGACAAACCGTCTACTCAATTTCTTAGCTTTGGGAGTGGGCAACAGTCCCAGCAGCACTGATCATATCTCCCTGGGGATTGTCCATCCTGTAGCCTTTTGCAAACGTGCCAGTATATTCTCCCAATATTGCATTAGTGTCGGGCATGTCCACACTATGTGTAGAAAGATGGCCTCTGTCTCTCCGCATCGGGGGCATGCACTTGAGCGGCTTGGGTAGATTTTGCATACGGTCTGCGGGGTAAGATAAACCTGATGCACAACATTGTATTGCATTAGCTTAAATCGCGCACTAGAACTCACCTCCCGGAACCCCTCATGAATTCTCGACCAGTCTCCCTCCCAGAGGGTCTCCCCTACCACTTCCTCCCACGCGCCTGTACCAGGAGAGTCCCCCTAGGGAGGTCATCGTGAAGCGCCCTATAAAATCTAGTGTGCATGGTTGTTTGGTTAGTAGAGGTTTGCTAATTATCAAGTATGGTAATGGTTCATGTTTGGTAATGTGAAGCTCAATTCCACCAAGGGCCCTATTAGGAGTCAGACAAAACAAAATTAACGCATGTTTTAGGTGTTACTTTTTTCCCAAACCTGGTTTTTAGATTTTTTTTTCAGCCGGTAAAACCAGCTGGAAGGATCACATTGAGAGTTTGGTTGCAACAGCAGCCAAATCTCATTCCTTTTTTGTCCCCTAACGGAGGAAGCATAAAATGTTTTGCTCTCCCTACTCCCAACCTCCCTCATCCTCCACCCTAAAAACCACCCGTAGCATACATTTACCACCTGCTTAAAGCAGGTGTTTAATGTATGCATTAAACCACATGGAAGTTGGAATTTCGTGTTGTGCTATTGCAGGACAAAAACTGCCCCAACAGTAATTTCCCATTCCATGGGGTTTAACTTGTAATGGCACTATAATGGGCAGATTTACTGCACGGTAACGGTAGATTTGCTTGCACACTTACTGTGCGGTAATTCGGCACCAGTACTGTACAATAATAGTTGGGGCCCAAGAGAAAATTCCAATTTGCCAGAAAAACAGGCAAGAAACCGTACAAGCTTGGTTCAATGACATGCACCTTTGTGAGGATTGTGGTGTATTATATGGTATGGTTGTGCGACCTTACCATGTAATACACCTGCAAAACTGTCTTGTGTCCAGACAGGCTTGTTTGCAAAACCTCTAGCTCAACCCTGGGTAGCTGTGTCTTCGAGCAATAAGGCTTAAACAAAGGAACTACTGTAAAGCTTTTAGAAGCACCAAACAATGAAATAGAGTCAAGCAACACAAAAGAAATTCAACGCCAATTTATAAAAATAGATTATATTTTTATGAATTTTTAGACACCAAGATGAGCAAAATCCACGGAGGGTTCTGGAGATATAGATTTGTAAGTAAAATGTAAATCTCAGCTTCTTAGTCCAAAGAGCAAACAAGCATTGGAAACTGGAAAGTTTAGACACCTGGAACATTTTAAAGAGGTGTGTTCGGCTACACCCTGGCCTGAGTTAGGCAACCAAATCCAGCAGGGAGAAGGTCAGGGGGGCCAGTAAGAAGTAGTTGGACAATTACCTGGTCACCGAAGCAGTCTTAAGTCCAGGACCACACTTTACATCAAGAACGCCGTGGACTTGAAAGGAGTGATCCTGCTGCTGGGGATGCATGATGCTGAAAGATGCCCTGGGTGCGGTTGACCGGGGTGTCCTTGCGGTTATGCCTCGGTCCACAAGTAGGGACTTTTGCCACAAGGGTTGGCGTCCCTCGAAGTCCTCTTTGAGCTAGAAGAAGGCCAGCTGCGGCTGGGCATCTGAGCTCCGTACACGGTAGGTCCAACGGTATACTTTGGTGAAGGCTGGTGTCAGTCTTTGGTGACCAATCTAGATTCAGATAACACTCCTGGATCCAGTAGACTCAGGTGCAACTTTTGGCTGTCAAGGTTCGGTCTCTTAGGTCGTCAGTCAGCGGTGATTTAAAGAATGTGGCGACTGACGTACCATAGTGGTCTTCTTCAGTATTGATCGCCCTGGTGCTGGTTCCAGGGGGGTCCACTGACTGACCCTTGGAGTCACTTCTTTGGTCTGTGGCTCGGGAGCGACTTTTCTACGAGCCACAAGGACAGTCTTCTATTTGCTAACCCAATTTGTGGTAGGTGCAATCCAGCAGACGGTGCAGCCTCTCTTGCCAGGTCCTTCGTCGATCCTTTCTCCAGGTCCATCGTGATACAAGGGTGAGGGTGCCTGGGGTGCCATATTTATGCCCAGAGGAGATGATGCAGTCACTAGCCAATGGGCTACCATGATCCCTGATGCCCTGTAACGACATCCAGCTATGTGGGTTATCTAGTAATACCAGAGTGTACTATTCTGACCACTCACAAGATGTCTGAAACCTTCCTTGGATGTCAGGCGCATAGTAGCCCGCCCTAGAGGTATGGCATTGAATTGAATTGATTACTTGTATAGCGCACTACCACTTCCAAAGGAGCATCCTAGTTCGATTGCCGAGGCCATGCTACTTAACACGTGCAAGAGCAAGCCTAGGGGGGCAACTGCCTCAAAATGCCAATGAGAAAACTGGTTTTGGCACTGGTCTCCCCTCTCGGTTCCTGCCACCAGCCGGTCTACCTGGACAAAGGTGTAGCCCTTCAGGAGTGTGATCACCATTTGCCCACCAACGGCAGCTTCGCCTCTGAAGCTCACTTTTTGGGCCAACACCCTCAGTGGCTCAAAGAGGAGGCAACACCTCACTTGGTAGCAAGCTGCTATTTTTTTTAGCCTAGGAGTCGCTTACACTACTCCCCAGGAGGACAGAAGGCTGTCTAGTGGGCTGCAATCGTGCGAGGCCACTGGAGAAACTGGGCTAAAGAGTGGCAACTTTCTTCCTTAACAGTGACATTAAATTCGACTTGGAAATTAAGTCAGGTTTAATGCCACAATTAATTTGATACCTTGAAGTACCCATTTTAGTAGTCCCATTCAAACGTTAGCCAGACTTAGAGGTCAGCCAGTAACTCTATGTTAGCCAATGGGGCTACTAACTTTTCCACAGCAAAAACGACAATTTGGAAGTTTTGCTGATAGGACATAATAAAAGTATATGCCCTACTTAATACTATACAGCTCCCTGCCTTAGGGCTCCATAGGTCTTCCCTAGGGCAGACATATATATATTGTTGAGGGGAATGGGGACTTTGACATTGGTTTACATGGCAAAGTCAAAATACCAGTTTTAAAACTGCTCTTCCAGGCTGGAAGCCATTTTGTACTTTATCACACACAGGGTGGCACAACCAGAGCTGCATTCTGCGGGGTGGGGGGAGGAGGACAGCAGCATCAGTATAAAACTTTGGGGGTGATCATGCAAAAGGATTTCCTTACAGCCTTGATGTGTTCGAACCCCAACTTTTGCCTAAGTCACTTGGCTTCACCCTGGAAAACAACCTCACCCTCAATGAAAATATTACCAAGAAAACAGATGGCCTGGTACGGGTTCTTGCTACTGGAGAAAGGGAAACCGTTCCTCCCAGAAACAGACTTCAGAACTGCTATTCAAGCTTGCATAACCTTGTATCTGGATGGTGGAGAGATTCAGATTCCAGACTGGTCCCCCTTAAGGGCATCCTACATGTCACAGCACGTCTCATCTAGGGTCTAAATAAATATGATCACATCACCCCTACTGACAAGGACAGACACCTTGACAGATAAAACATCAGTGTCCAAACATTAAGGCTGTCCTTAGTCAAGCAGACCACAAAACCTGGGAAGACCCGCAAGAGAAGGAATCTAACTCACTGACTACACACCAAAAGAGAATTCCTTTCAGCAATATCCGTAGATTTCTTTTTTTTTTGGGAATAGTCCCACCTGCAAAAATGTGTCACATCTGTCCCTAGGGCAGACACCAAGACAGTGTGCTGCTGGACGCCAGGCTCAGCACACAGCTGGGCCTCTTCACGGCCTGAGTTGCTCTTATGGTTCTCCGAGCAGTCACCCAGAATGGTGTTCTGTGACCAGTTGAAAGCATTAGCCGAAGCGAGGTCAAAATTGGTCGTCTTCTTTGCATGTTCAGCCAATGTCGTGATTCTAAAGGAAGGAGTGGTCAAGTACCCTTCAAATGATGGTGGACTGTAATTTGAGTGATGTTTGTATCATAGTGGGAGCCGCAAAACAGCAAATCTGAGAAGTCTGGTTTGGCTGGAAAAGTGCCCAAGAAAAAAGAAGCCAAACAGATTGAAAAATAAACTGATAACAAAGCTCAACAAAATGGAAATCAAACTATCACATGCACTGGGAGCTCATTCCATAAGCAAACTAACAAAATAAATAGGTCTGGATATGCATTCACGTAGTGATAAAAATTGAGGCGGAATATGTGTTTAAGATGCAAGGGAAGGTGAAGGACTCTGGTATCTATTTAATGCCTCTTACGTGGGACACTGCAGATGTTTTTGTTGGTTCTTAGCATGGAGCAGCATCATCTTTCTACCGAACATACAGAACTGGGTCATAGAATACAACAGTTGTGTTTTTTTTTTTTTTTTTCCATTAGGACTTCTCATGTGCGGGGTGACGTGGACTTTTTTTGCCCAATACGATAGGCAGCATGAAGAGGGTGGGAACACACTGCCTCTCGTCCCAGCACTCAGTTTGCCCCAATGCATCATGGTAAATGCAGTGCATAATAACACTTCCACATTCTTTAGTTTTTCACCCTTGTTGGTGCAGCCAGTGCTGTGTATCTCTAGACACGTGTTTCAGGATAGTTGTCCTTCTTTCAGTAGAGAGCAACATATCGTTTTGGGGGTGCTGAAAATGCTGCCCAGTCTTCTCTGTACCACTTACTAGGCGCAGGTGTATCAGCCAGAGCTGGTCAGCTCATACCTAAACCGGAGAAGACTGCGAGCAACACTGCCAGCACCCCCAAATTTCACATGTTACTCTCTGATGAAGGACAACAATCCTGAAACACATGTCTACAGATACAGAGTACTGGCTCTACCAACAATGGTGAATACTAAAGACTTTCAAATGAAGTGTGTTATCGTGCACTGCAATTACCACAATGCATCTGGGCAAATTGTGTGCTGGTAGGCCAAGCAGTGTGCTCCCTCCTTTTGTGATTGGCACGATAGGCAGCCTAATTTTGACACACCCAACTCTTTTTTTATCTAGCATTAATGCACTGCCTACATAAAAACAATAAGTAACCAAATTTGTACAAGCGGTGTACACAGTGTGGTGTCGGACTAAAAATGCACTATACAGGTCACTAAGTTTAGTGCGTGTTTCCAAGTGCCTCTGTAACAACCCCAAGATGGGAGGCGAGGTTAGTGCAGCTCAGCTCATGTTACAGAATAGTGGCTTCCATTGAAATAATGCTCACTTTCCTTCCACACCATGTTAGTGGGTATTCAGTATTCCTATCGCATTGGGCTGCTGTTAATGGGAAGATTTCCGATTTACCCCAATTTATATGTAAACCTGACAGGGCTCCATAGCGGGTTATTTCTCGAAGTATGGGTCCCAAATTATCCTCGGGATGTCTCACGTAGCGGATGATATCATCTGTGTAAAGGGTGATAAGTAGTGGACCTGTTTTAAACTGCAGGCTTCTATGAAGGTGCCTCTCCTGTAGGTGACATACCAAGGGGTCCAAAGCTATTACGAACAGCAATGGGGAGAGTGGGCAGCCCTGGCGTGTCCCCCGAGTGAGGGCGAAAGGGGAGGTCGGAGTACCGTTTAGCCAAATACGCGCCATGAGGTTTGTGTATAGCAGCCTGACTATGGAAATGAACCCCTTTGGAATTCCCAATCTATTCAATGTGGAGTACAGAAATGACCACTCAAGGGAGTCAAAGCCCTTCTCCGCATCCAACAGAATAGCTGTAGCAGGGACAGTGGGTGCAATTCTGTGGAGGGTGGCAAAGAGTGTGCGCAGGTTCATGGCAGTGCATTTATGTGGGATGAATCCTGACTGGGCTGGAGATATTATCAGGTCAATGATAAGAGAAAGTCTGGTGGCTAAACTGTTGGCCAGTATTTTGTTATTAAAATTTAATAATAAGAGCGGCCTATAGGAGCCGCATTGATGTGGGTCTTTACCCGCCTTGGGGAGGAGCGTTATGACCGCCTCTCGAAGTGTAGGGGGAGATCACCAGTCTCCACTGCCTCCTGATAAACTTTCAGGAGATACGGAGCAAATAATTGCTTGTATGCTTTGTAGAAACTACCGGAGAATCCGTCGAGACCCGGCACCTTTGAGCCGTCCCTTGCATCTATAGCTTGGGTGACTTCTTCCGTGAAAGGCTCTGCCAAGAACTCTTGGTGGGCAGAGTCAAGCCATATCATAGCTATTTCATCTAAATAGTTTTTATTGTCTGTGGTGTCAGCCGCTACCTTGGACGTGTACAGTTCAGTGTAGTAAGATAGTACCACATTCTGTATGGCGACAGTGTCTGATATGTGTTTGCCGTCTGGGCCTTGGAGGCCCAAAATGTATGTCTGTCCCCTGGATTGCTGCATTAACCTCGATAATGTATAGCCTGGTCTTTCACCCTCCCCGTATCGCCTAACGACTGCATATTTCCCCAGATAGTGTGATTCGCGCTCCGCCGCTTCGTGAAACTCGGTCATTAGGGTAGCCCGGCGCTGTAAACTGGCTGGCTGCTGTAGTGTCGCGTGATTTTAATCTAACGTTGCTAACTGCGTTTCCAGTTGTGGCAGCATGCAACGTAGGTCCCTAAATATCCCGGCACTCTTTGAGAAACATATCCCCCTTATGTATGCCTCAAAGGCTTCCCAAAGCGTGGCTGTATTATTCACCGGGTCCACTTTATTTCAAAATATTCTATTATTGCGGAGCGTAGTTCGGATTTGAACAGCACGTCCCGAAGAGCCATTTCTGGAAATCTCCAATGTCTTTCCACCCCCCCTGCCCGTGGAATCCGCAGCAGGATGGGGGCGTGGTCGGATAGTGTATGTGGGAGAGAGGAGCCAGTAATCTAGTCAAGTCCATGTGTTGTGTGAGTACATTGTGTCCCAATAAGCATCCTTTAACCAATAGATATCGCCCTGTTGTGTCTGCATACACCGCCACTGCCCTGAACGGGACCCGTTTGTGAACCAGTATCGAGACTCCCCTAGAATAAGTGCTATAGCCAGCGAAGTATCTACGAGGGCCCCAGCTTGCAGCAAAACTGGAAGGGACATTGGGGGATAAATGCGTTTCTTGGACAAAGGCAATATCAACCTGGTGTCGCTGCAAATAATGGATACTTGTTTGCATTTACGTGTATTATTCAGCCCCCGAATATTCCAGGACATCATTGTGATGTTTGAAAATGAATAAACCCTATTCTCCGTAGTCACAGCTGCTTGTGGATATGTATGACAGACCTGTGCAATGGCACTTGTACGGTTTGAACATGAATCGTATAAAAGTAGCTCGTGGGAGCATCCTACCTAACCCAATCACCTCCACCCCACATCCATCCCCAGTTCCGCTGCATAGGGGAAATACCCAAAACCCAGCAAGGATATTGAACATTTAGAAAGATTAAACGTAGTCTATACAATGTTGCAAGAACTAATGTGCAAACGCACTTGGTGAGTGGCGACGCCTCGCCGAGTCCCTGATTCTGTTCGACAAATAATAAACAGTGTTGCTGGCCATAGCCATGCCTAGGGTGGCAATATGTGCGCAACTGGACATTGAAATTTTAAAGTAGTGGCAAGTTATTACATCACTGTGCAAGCCACAGGGTGGGACCGCCTATTCTTAGCTGGCTGAGAACAGTTCCGCACTGGCCCCAGAGTCAGGGAAATGAGGGGACTGGCCCGGGGAAGGCGATCATCGGTGCCCCTTTGATTTGGAGAAGGAGCGGCAGAATTCCTGAACTGCTGTTGGTGAATCGAAGATCCGTGACCGCCCATCTATGTCCACTTTCAAACGTGCTGAGTATAACATCCCATATTTCAGTCCCAGGTTACGGAGGGTGACTTTGACTACTGCATATTTCCAACGAGCATCCTGCACCATGGCGGTGAAGTCTGGGTAGAGCGATATGGAGGAACCCTGCCATTCCAATGCTCCTTTTCGCTGGGCCATCCGCAGCGCTGTGTCCCCATCTTTGAAATTTAGAAGCTGGGCAATTATCGGCCATGGGAGGCAGCCTGGATTGGGACGCAGCCCAAGTGTGCGATGCGCCCTCTCGACCACAAAGGTAGTAGTGAAGGATTCGCGGCCGAATAAATCGATCAGGAGTTTTTCCACGAAGCCATCCAGGCGGCCTGAGTTTGTGGACTCGGGAAGTCCAAGTATGCGGACATTGTTATGTCTCCCCCTGGTCTCCAGGTCTTCGTTCTTAATGGCTATGGTTTTAAGCAGTTTCTCCATGCGTTCTAGTCTCTTACTGGTCTGAGCAGAGCCGTCTTTCAGGTCAGAGACTCTGCCCTCCACCGTGTCTAGTCTGCCCTCGTGGCGATACAGTCTTGCACCAATTGCGTGCAGGCGCTTATCTAGCGCGTCAAAGCGCATGTCTAGCGCTCTGAAATCACCCCTGAGTTCCACCATGAGGGCGTCTGTTCCTTGTGCGATAGTTGTAGGGGCCAAGGGTGCATTACCACCCTCCGCCATGCTTGGGCCCGAAGCTTCAACCCCTCGGCTGGCTTTGTCAAAGGTCAGTTTGCGCAGCTTGGGGTCACTGCGGACCAAGTCCGCTCAGGAAGAAGAGATATTGAGCCCCAGGGCAGTGTGCCTTCAATTTACCCACTGGGCATAGGAGAGGGAGTGTGCCTGCTGGTCTTGCTTGTTGTGGTAACCTTATAACTGTGAGGGAGTAGGAGAGTGTCCCTTGGCACTGCACCATTCAACTAGTGTGCAAACGTTTTTTAGGGCGCCTCTCCGTCGCATGGCAATTGCCTAATGCTGAGAACGGTAGGGAAGGCCGCATTGTTTGTATCCAGCTGCTGCCCAATGCCCGTAGTGCGAGATCCTGCGTGGTCGTGGCTCGCAGCTGGTTCAGTTATTGGATGCGCCCCCCTCCATGGAGCAGGTACACCTCTGTGTCTCCCCACTGCTTATGGTGTTGTATGGGTGTCACGATGACACCATGCCTTGCGCACTCCACACTCCGTCTCCAGTGCGATTTGCAAGTAATGAAGGGAGGGGGGCGGTGGAAGGCTGGTGTGGTCCTCTCGTGTAGGGCTGGAGCGAAGGAAATGAGGGAGAGAGGAGAGCAAGGCCCAACCGCGCCAGCACGGCCCGGCAGCCGGCCCCCAGGCTCACCCGTGGATCCCGTCACCACGGGGCCTCTGGGGGATTGCTGGCCGGCCTTACCTGGTGTTAACGCTGGGCTTAAGGCGGCGCTCCCGCCTTCCAAGCATTCTCCGGGGGCAGCTGTAGTCTGCTCCAGGACGCGTCCCTTCCTGCACGTCTCCGATGTTACCGTCAGGACTGGGGCATGTGGTTGCAATCAAGCCGCACGGCGGGCCCCAGCGGCCGGTCACGGGACCACGCTGCCTCCCGGCTCCTTCCAGGCCAGAGGTAGTCTTCAGCATTTTTGGAGGTTCCTGAACTCGCGGGTCAGCGCTTCGGGCACTCTCTGCACGGCTCATGATAGCGCTCAATGTCGCATCTCAGCTGTCATTTTCATTAACAGAGGCCACCCAGGCGGCCAGGATCTCAGGGAGTTTGGTGGAGCTCCAAAGCTACGCAGCCATCTTGGTCTGCAGCTTGGCCACGCCCATCGCTCCACCCTCTCTTTTGTGTCAGTGGGTCATGGGAGGGGTGTTGGTGTGTGAAGTTGAACTATTGTCTGGTGTATTTCATTGCTACAAATCTATTCTCCTCATATCAGACGTTACGTTTGCTCCACCTGATAATAAGATTTCGGCGATCCCCTACCAACTTCCATGGTCAGACCATTTCACTGGTCACTTTACTTGGCTAATTCCTACATGTTAGCCATCCCCGATCTCCCTGCCCCACAGCCACTCTTGAGAGAGCTTGGCACAAAATGTCTTTACTTGCTCCTACCCAGATTCTTAACTGACCCTTCGCACCCTCACACTCCCACCTGCAGAGGCTGCTAACAATGCCAACTCCTGGATCAAGTACTCGCTTAACAAGATTATTCCTCTTAAATCTTCTTGTAGCCATCTTCCCACTGCCCCCTGCATATCCAAGACTTAAGAAATATTTTTTTAAAACATGGGGGGAAAAATAATTTGGAGTCTGGCAATCAGATTACTCTGTGTAAACATGCCTCAGCTACCAAAAGATTTTATGAGCCTACAGCAAAGAGGTTCCAGCTGCTCGTGCTCCATTCTTTGCTGAGCAAATCCCCATGGCCACAATTTCCAGTAAGGAAATCTTTAATCTGATCAATTAATTTATCTGCCCTTCGTGCGCTAACTTTACATACAACCCACCCAATCTTTCTGTGACTCCCCGTCTTCTTCCTCTTATGACCAGGTTTTAAAAATCTGCAGCTCGCCACCTCTTCTGCATTACCTCCACTGCCTTCTCGGTCCTCTTCTTGCGCCACCACCTCCACACCCACTTTTCTCAACTTTGCCCCTCTGAGCTGTGATCGCACAGGTCAGCTTCTGTTGATCATTCTATGCCCCGCCTCATCATTCTTCTTCCTACTCCAACTTTAGCCCAGTACTCTAAACTAGCACTAAATAATCACAGTTCTGGAAGCCTGGAAACAAGCTTAATGGTTCATATTTTTAAAAAGCCAATGCAGGTCCCTTTTGCCTTAATAACTTCTGCCCTTTGCCAATCAAAATTCTCGAAAAAGCCATTGATGCTCTGCTTTCATAGTTTTAAAGTCCATTCAGCCGTTGGCCCTTCTCAATAGGAGTCCCAACAGCTCCCAGCACTGAGTAAGCCTTGGTTTCTATTTTAGATGATCTTCGAATATTAGTAGATTATGGCGGATCTGCCACTCTGACCCAATTAGAGTTGTCCGTACCATTCAACTGGGCCTCCCACAGCCTTTCATTATCGTCATTGCACAACCTTGGTGTCCAGGGGAAAACACTCACTTGGATAGCGGACTATCTCAAGGATCACTTCCATGTCATCCCCCCCCCCTCCCCCCTTATTGCAGGACTGACCGGTTCCCAGTAACTTAACCCACAGACGTTCAGTGAAATTCCTTTCTGTTAACAGTTCTGGACTCTACAAGCTATCCACACAGATCCACGGGCCAGGGGAAATTTAACTCGGGGGGGGGGTCGGGGTGGAGGGGCAAACAAAATCCTTTAGATTGTGACAAATACAATGATGCAGACTTGTGGATTTGTCTTCTTGGAGTTTGGGTAAAATTCAAAGGAGTTATGGGGAGGCTGGTTCCTCAGGCATAGGGGTGCAACCTAAAGTGATAGATACACTTAAAACCATTGACTTTCACTATGTACACTCACTGCAAATGGGTCAGAGCCGCAAATCATTTTCTGCGAGCTGTAGCTTACTCCTAAATTCCCAGAAGGAAGACACACTTATGTAACACATACCTTGTGCCTTCAGCCCTATATGTAATAACTCACCGACGGAAGGGTACAGAAAATGTTCACGTCATCGGCTCTTACTGGTCAAGTCAAGTATATTTATTGAGCGCACATATCACCCGAGGGTCTCATGGCGCTAGCGTACGACTCCGAAACCTGCTGAAAGAAAGATGGGATGTTGCTAGTGATCAAACAACCATGTTTTTAATTCTCTGCGAAATCGATTATGCTCTGTGCTAGAGAGCAGATGAGATGGAAGTTTGTTCCAAAAAGTGGGGGCAAGAAAGGAAAAAGATCTCCCGCCATTTTTTGCGGTACGCACTCTAAATTAAGTAAGAAAGGATTTAGTGCTAGATCTAAGCATCCTCGTTGGCCTGTACCAGCTAAGTTTTTTTGCCAAATAGCTGGGTCCCCTTCCGTGCATAGTTTTATGTACTAGACAGAGGATTTTGAAACGAGTAAGTTTCTTTATGGGAAGCCAATGGAGGTGTTTCAGGCTAGGGGCTGATGGAGACCCGGAAGGGAGGTTCAGTACCAGTCTGGCCGCTGTGTTCTGCAGGACCTGTAGCCTGGACAAGAGTTCTTCATTGATAGAGGCCAGCAAGGCATTACCATAGTCAATACGACCTATGATCAAGCCTTGAATCAGTGGCTTCCTTGATTCAATTGGGATCCACTGGAAGATTTTTCTTAGCCTACGCATAATTCCATAGCAAGTACCGATTATGTGGTCTACGTGATTTTTCATTGATAGTTGATTATCAATCAACACACCCAGATTTCGTACGACTGTTTTTGGCGATGGACAGGGACCTAGATTGCGAGGGCACCAGTCCTCTGACCAAACTTCCTGTGCCCTGCCAAAAAGGATGACCTTGGTCTTGCTCCCGTTCAGTTGTAGATGATTGGCGCTCATCCAGTCATCTATATGGATCATACAGTTTTTGAAGCGGAATTTTGTATCAATGGGATCAGGACCTAGGGTGATCAGAATCTGAGTGTCATCAGCGTAAGACACCACATCAAAACCATAGGATCTGACCACCTTAGCCAACGGTGCCACATAAAGATTAAAGAGCAGAGGGCTCAAAATAGAGCCCTGCGGGACTCCCATCTTTACTGGTCGGTTGTGAGAGACCATATTTCCGATCTGAACAGTAGTAGTCCGGTCCGTCAGGTAATTACAAAGCCAATTTGGAGCCCTACCTCTGACACCCAACTCCCAGAGCCGTTGTTTTAAAATGCTGTGGGAGATGGTGTCAAAGGCGGCTGACAAATCCAGCAAGATGAGCATGGCTGACTGTCCGTTGTCCAGGGCTAGTCTGATGTTATCCAGGACTTCCACCAATGCCGTTTCGGTGCTATGTGCAGCCCTAAAGCCGGACTGTGAGGGATCCAGAAGTCCATGATTCTCTAGATGTACAGTAAGTTGCTGATTAATCAGTGACTCAAGCACTTTTCCAAAATAAGGGCGCAACGATATAGGCCGGTAATTACTTGGCGTCTTGGGATCAGCAGTCGGTTTTTTAAACATAGGCCTGACCCTAGCTGCTTTCCATGCGACTGGGACTGCTGATTGTGCAAGTGACATGTTAAATAGGTCAGTAAGATTTCTAACTAGTAATGGGGCAATGGTTGGAAAGAAACGTGGTGGGACCGGGGTCTACTGTAGAACCTGATTTGATTTTAGCCAGGGCGGTTGTCACTTCCTCAGAGGAAAACATGGAGAACTCTTCTAACAAAGGGAGAGTGTCCTCAGTATCATTTTGAGGATTTTTTGCCTCGTTAGTGTCATGATGCAGGAAGGAATTATGAATTGCAATAACTTTTTCCTCAAAAAATGTGGAAAGAGAATCTACCCAGTCTTGTGTCACTACAACGCATGGCTGCGTAGAGGGGCGGTCAATTCCTTTAATATTTTATAGAGTTCCTTATTAGAGTTAGTAGCCTTTTCAATCCTATTTATAAGAAAGGATTTTTTTGCCTGTTTAATGTTAGCCAAGTAGCTACGATGAGTGAGTTTATACGTTTCCCTGTCTACAGTACTTTTACTTCTCCTCCATTTTCGTTCGGCTGTCCTACAGGAAAGTTTTTCTATTTTTAGTTGTTCTGTAAACCAGGGTGCTGCCCTGGGCTTAAATTTAATCCTTGTAAGAGGGGCCACAATGTTCAATGTAGATGTTATTGCAGCCTCAAAGGAGGTGGCTGCCTGGTCAATACTCTCAGTGTGGGAAAAAGGAGGAGGGCTAAAATGAGCAGAAAAGGCGGTGGAAGTAACTTTTTGCCAGGGTCTTCTCCATGTACATTCATGACTGAGATCCTTTTTTTCAGTAACTACTGATACTTACTAAAACTGGTAGGAGGACAGACAATATCTTCCCCAACAAATTCCCCCTGGAGGAAAGTGAAATATTAAGCTGTTTAGTCTAACAGCATGGTGTACAGAGCTGGCAAATTTTGTGAGCTACGTCAGCACTGTAGTTCTTTATTATAACTTAGTGACCTATGGACAGCTCTAAAATCAGTAAATAAAACAGGCATGTAATGTTGCATAGCTCGGAGGTCGTCCATAAAGGAGGAGAATGGGGCTGGATGGCAGGGAAGGGTAGCTAACGAGAACTGACCTTAGTAGCCATCTTATGGTTTATAAGTCATGGAAAGGTTGTAACCCTCTCCTTGCCACAGCCCCCACTTTGTACACAATCCTGAATCTAGTGTTTTGTTTGAGATAACCTTTCTACCTACTTTTGTGTTCAGCATAGATCAAACAACAGATAGTAACATTTAGGACACCTTCAGTCAACAGCACTTTGCATCGCTTGGAGTTTCAGCTCGTAAGTACAAAGCATCAGAAGTAAAATGACAAGTCACAGAATGAAACACATTATTGAATGGAATTATGGTATGCCTGCCATTACCATGGAATCAGACACCAAGAATATTTTGGGATGCTAGTTAGTAAAGACTACAGGGTATCTGACTATAGATGTATTTGAACTTACCTGGTTTCCCCCAGAATTTCCAGTGATGTACCAGTTCAAGTAACAAGCTGTGCTAACACCATCTGTCACTGTAGGGCGTGAAGACCAGCTTTGAAGGACTGAGAACCAAGATGTGCTGCTGTGGTCATCTGACGGAGAAGGCAGACTATCCTATGTGCTGAAAATCTGCTTGGAATCCCTTCAAGAACTGCAAGGTCTAATTGCAATGAATGTTTCTGTGAGGACTACTGCCCTTGGAGAGTCATTTTCTTGAGGCTACAGTTTGGGCAGCTGCCCAGCCGGAAACATAGAATGACATCACCAAAACCAGAGGTTTCGAGACTCTCTCTATGTTTACCCAACAGACAACCAATCTAGGTTAAGTTACTCCAAAGGAAAGACCTCAAACAGCCTATGGTGTGAACCGCTTTGCAGCATGAGACACTCTTCCTTCCCATGTGAAACGCTTTTCCACTTTTTGTTCGGTATGACCCAGAGCCTGATTCTTCACTCTCTCCTGTGGTGTGCCTGCTGTACCGTTCCTAAACTGTGAAGGTCGCAAAACTCCCTTCACCAAGCACACCTGCAAAATTCTGCCTTGTGCTGTGCCCAAGGACGGGATGAGGAAAGACATGTAAGCCAGTACCATCCCCATGGCACTGCACCTGTCAAACTTTTCTGAACTTGCTCACGCAGACCAGATGCAGTGTCTCAGCCATATAGAAAACAGCTTGAACACTTTCCTTTGCACTTGCACTTAGTGTGGAGTCACGTCCCGCTGCACCCCCTTAAGGAATCAATTGCCCCCATGTTGAGTGGATAACCGCAACTTACTATACACCTATAATACTTTTACTTCACCTCTGAATCTTAGAGTGAATAGAAGAATCAGAATGTCATTAGTGATAAAACAGTCTGAACATTCCATTTATTGTGCACCAATTATGTGTTATCAGTATCTGGCCCTTTAATCCTACATCACCCTTCTTGAGAAAGCCTTGACTACTTGTCACCACTTTCCACCGAGAATCAAACCTAAAGAGAAAGTCCTTAGCATTCAGAGAGCTTGCAGAAGTATCTGGTCCCGAAGTCCCAGGCACAACAGGCATTACTGTTGTCAGCCAGCAGGGACAAAGTGATAGTAATTGCTCACTATGAGACTGTGTGCTTTGTTCTCTTTGTTTTGTAAGTTTTATTTACAAAAACCCCTAAAAAACAACACCATATGGAAAACGAAACGCAGATATAAATAAAAGCAGGCAAACACCAAGGATAGTCATGGTCTATATTAAGAGGGCATAAAGTAGGTCTCAGAGGTCCCCATCCTTGACAGAATTTTAGGATAAACGGACAACGCAAATGACTTGCATTGACTTTCATTGATGCAATTCTATTTTATGTGGATATCACGAATATCTGACATGGATGGGTCTCTTCTGGATCGAAGTTGAACCACCCTGGTCCTCAAAATATGAAGGGCAGGGCTATTTGGTAGTGTCAGGGATTGGGTTGTCATGGATGTATCATGTTGATGCAGGAGGACAGCAGCTTCCTATTGGTGGGGAAGGATGCTCCCCTCTTCCACATTGGGAGTTATTAGACTATCTATTTTTGCTGACAGTTGCACCAAACCAAGAGCAGACTGAGGCTTTAAAGACCCATCAGGACCCTTGATGGTGGAGGCATCATGTGCACACATGAAGAAGATTGCAATGCCACGAGCAGTTGCCCCAGAATGGGCAAGAGATGACATAAAAAGGCCCATGATGACAGACGAGTCTGAAAAATGGTGTGGAGCGAATAGATCCCTTTGTTAAGTGGTGCAGAACATCTTTGAGATTCATTTGTTTTATTGAAATTAAGCATAACCAGTACACAATGAAATTGGTTATAATAACCCTCTGATGACCAAATAGTTGTTAAAGATCAGGTTATAGCAAAAATCTCACATATGTTTTTATGTTTCTCCCAACCAGCATTACAAAGAATACAGGACTCCCAGACGTGTGTCCACGTAGGTAGGTTAAAAGGTGAGGATTTAAGAAGAGCAACACAAAGGTAAATACAGAATGTAGCAACAGGATGGTGATTACTCTTCATGTGGCTCTGCTTCTACAGAAAATCATGCCCCTGCAATATCTAGCCCTGCAACATCACCTTGTCAACACAATCACTCCGGAACCAGGGTGTGCTGAAGACGATCACTCAGTCAGCAAGCACACTCTAACTTTACTTAGGAAGGCTCTTCCTGCTAACCTGTGCACCATAAAAACAAATAATTTCTCCTCAGGGACCACTGGGTTTAGCAGGATATTCTACTGTAGCTGGGCCCCCAAAGTCTGTATCTCTTTTTTTTAACCATCAGGAGAGCTTGTTTCCTGATTAGAGTCTTTGTGCAAAAGTCCAGAAAAGCATCACCCTAGCCCCTGGTGTGCAACCTCTTTTTCTGGATAGTTCCTGGCTAGCAGGAGAGCTTCTTAATATTCTCACACATTATGAGGTCCATCATCTGTAGGAGGGCTTCTCCTGTCACCTATGCAGATATGTTTAAGGCATGCAGCTGGGTTTCTCTCCACATATTTTCAAGACCCTCTACTTTAGCTTTGAGTTTGAGAATATGGCACACATCTCAAACTTCCCATTGATTGCCTAATGGAGACTGAATAGACACGGCTTGCATGGTTAAATACAGAATACTTAATCCTCCGTCTCCCTAGAGGTATTGCCCTGGACTCATGATCCTACGAGTCAAGAATTGTACTTTGTCCCCTACTGCCAACTGACTGCTGAATTCCTTTCATTTTTATCATCGGGGCTCAATATGGGGGCATGATCATTGCCTGCTCCTGTTTCTAAAGGTCTTTCTCTTTCTGCAAGACCTTACTAACAATTTCCTATGGACTCCCTACAGCCTTGCTTTTTGGGGGTTTAAAAAAACATCTTTTCACCATTTTATTTTGTGTGTAATAGCACAGGTTTTGCTGGGGCCAGCAAATACCTTTGAAGTTCCCCCACACCGCAGGTGGTCTCATTTTTATTTATCTAGCATTTTTTGTACCTTGCTGACGGTCTACTCTGGGTTACTTTTGATCACTACATTTTTACAGGTTTCCTCGTGGTGTTCTGCCATGGGCATTTTTCTCTCTGCTCTGGATTTTCTGTGGTGTGATGCTACTTGGAAAAATTCTAGAAGCAATTCACCACCTTTGACTGTCATACAGTTGGTGCATCTGATGGTTCTTGAATCAGGACATTCTCTCCACCTCGCCAATGTGGGCATCCTCCTAGTGCATGGATCAGGGAATGACAACAGATAGCCTTTCAACAGGTGGAGTCATTTCTATTATCACATGTGGGCCTTGTCATACTCTAATCACTATAAAAATAAGGTATGCTTCCACCATGTGTGGATCCATGACAGGGATGATCCTATTGATACTACAGAGGGTAAGTTTATTGTGTCTCTCTAGGACCAGGACCCTTTGTAATTCCAGAGCAGGCCTAGGTTTTTCCGCACATGCTAGATTAGCGAGAGGCTAGGGCAGGTGTCATGACTGTACACCATGCAGAGGACATTTCTGTCTCAAGAGTCCTCTTCATTTGCTACCACAGGTTTGTGTCCTATCTCCTATTCAATAGGCTTTCTGGGTCTCTGTGCTAAGTGTTTTTGGTCTTAATGCTCTGGCCAGTAAAAAAAGTGATTTTTGCACTCCCAAAACCTCTCCCCCTCCTGAGTCTAGGTATAGCATTTCAGGCACTCCTATACATTCCTGCAGCCTTCTAGAGTGACTTCCACTGGTGCTAGACAATTCCAATGGATGTAGGCTTTAAAAGTGTTACATTTCAATACATGTGACATACCTGGCACATCTGATTACTGCACTGCCTGAGGGAGACAGCAAATAATGTATCAGTTAATGCCTAGGGTTTAAAATTACATTGAATGTAAAGCCTCTCAGCTTTGTTGATAACAAATCAGGTTTCTACTGTTGATTGATAAAAGTATATGGTTATCACAGATCATTGCCTTACGATAATAGCTCTGGGTAGACTACAACACAATGCAATATGAGGAGTCATGCTGGCGAGTAAAAAGTGTTGCCTGGCCCAACTGTGTAACTTTGCATAGATTTTCAACACCCCGATATACTGAGTGTGTTTGTTAATCATGATTGGGCCCCTATGTAAATGCTGTACAGATCTGTCCAGAAGCAGATTCAAAATTGTAATAAGATCCCACCAGGAGGCAAATCCCCCCTACGTACGTCCTTGTTTTGTGTTACAAAGTAAAATTCTCATGCCATACAACATCACCTTTGCTCTTGTTTCTGAGTGGCAAAAAATTGCTTGTGAAAAATCATCTGATAAACTTTGTATTTATAGTCCACCTGTACTGGATGTCTCGACTGCTGCATTCCCCCATTACATGATTTTGTACTTCTTTTCTGATTGTGCTGCAGCCTGCTTTGACCCTGTGCCTTCAAAGTGGGTACTAGAATCCCTTCTGATTATAGTAGGTGTCTAATTTCATTATTTAATACACAGGATAATTATCAGCTGGTTCTTTTTCTTGAGTGGGTAGGTGAACTTGAGAGAGCTTGTATTTCTTAGGATTCTTAACTCCGAAACTTTGAGTCGATAGCTTGCAACACTGAATGAAATACAGTTTGGACTATCGTGGTCATCCATTCAATTGTCCGCAGAAACCCAGGAGCCCTCCTCTAAAGATCTAAATATGCCTGTTCAGCATTCAGCTTGCACATTTCTCCCTTTTCAATTGTAAAGGGTAAGTGTAGGAAGGTGGTGTATTATGTGGTGATGCTGGGTAGGTTTCACCATGCAATGCTCTCACAATACCCCAAAGATGGTCCTTGCATTCACAATACTAAATCCTTAGCTTAGTTCTGGTAGAGTGGCAAAGAGCAGTCACGCTTTACTAGAGGAAGAGGTGTTAAGTATTTCAGAGCACCAACATGGACAATAGGTAATTGACACGACTCGATAGAAATTCGCCGCCAATTGCTAAAAATAAAGCAGATTTTTATATTAATTTAGACACCAAAACAAACGTGACCAGATACATATAACCAGTGGTATGAATTTTAGAAGAAAACAAATCACAGCAATTCAATACTACCGAACTTTTGCATTGCGGTCATTGGGAAAAAGTGGTAGCGACAATCAGTCACTTGCAGGTTGAGTTGCGTGGAACCCAAGGAGGGTAAAGGTGATGCGGGTCTTAGGACCAAGACACAACAGTCAGTTCGATTTTACCTGGCTTGAGAAACCTGGGCGCAGAGTTGTCCTGGCTGTCCTTGGTGCTGAAGTAGGAGCCGTGGGAGTGCAGGTTTTACCGCTTATACAGTGCTGGTGGGGAACAGGGTGCAAAAAGTCAACATCGAAGCCACTGCTGACGTCAGATGAATGTTTTGCGGTGCTCCCTCGAGGTGCAGCATCGAGTAAAGGGAGTGGGTGCCAGACTGGCGACCAACAAGCCTTGACAGCGGCAAGCACAGCAGAAAGTTAATTCGACGTCCGGAGGTCCTGGGAAACATGGTAGCCGTTTGAAACTTTAAGGAGGCCAGAATGACGTTTCCCACAATGCACTGGCCCATCTACTTCTGGGCAATCCCTCGGACAGCCCGATGGCCAACGATTCTTGGGTTCCACTACGCTGTTTTTACCTGCGGTTGCAGGGGACTAGTGCCACTAGTCCAGGGAAGTCTGAGGTTGCTTTTGGCTCTCACAGGGGTCCCTCTGTCTGTGGGAACACAGCTTAGCCTTAGGACCTGTCTTGCAGTTCCAGGAGTATCCCGCTTTGGTTTGTGCAAGTCCTGTTGTTGCAGTATCTATTCTCTTATTTGTCCTCTTTGATGCAAGCTGGTTCAGAACTGAGGTTCTGGTGTTAGGGGTAGCCCTTAAATCCTAGATTTAGGGGCGTTAGGGGAGTGGGTGCAAGTGGCCAATGGGCTACTAGCCCCAGAAGCTAATCCTCCCCAGAACTGACCACATCCGGTGGTGTAGGTCACCTTCCTACGTAGAACCCACTATTCTACCACTTTTAACAATGGCAGAAGACTTTTAGATGTACATACCAGGTAGCCCACCCTAGCGGTGTGGCTAGCCTTCTGGAGGTGTACACCTCCTGAATACCAAATTTTCGCCCCTGCCAGAGTGCAAAGGTGACTGAGGGCGGGGGGAGGGCTATTTCCTCCTTTGGGATGCAGGGTGGTTGCATATCATAGGTGGTGCAGCCTTTATAGCTCACCGCTTAGGTGAGCTTCTTCACTAGCCTGCCTGTCAGGGAGAGAGGTGTGACCTCCTTCCCGTCCAGGCCATTGTTTGACTCCTGGGAGAGTTCACACCTCCTGGCAGGGGGGCAGATTCTGGTCTTGGCAGCAGAAAGCGAGTGCTGACTACCAGAGCACAGGAAAGGCTGGGGCAACCAGGTGAGCAACATTTAAAGGTAGCCACATGGGCACATGCCACATCGGCCTCGACACAAGATTCGTGTCAGGGGCGATGAGGCACGTTGTTTGATACCAAACACAACATATTTAGGTGGAACCATAATGGAGCTGCCAGCCTCTGGTTTGTCTGGATGCCAGCCCAGGTTATCCTATGGTCTGCCTATTACTTATAGTGTCCTTTAATGGTAACGGCCACTATAGGGACATAAAAGCTGGCACTTACATGTCCACATCTTTAATATAATGCACACTGCCTCTTGGGCTCAGGAGCCCTTCCTTAGGGGTGACTTACATATATTAAAAATAGTGCATTGACTTTGCCACACATGGTGAAGGGCAAAGTCGAGTTTGAGCACTTAAAACTGCTGTTGCAGTCTGCAAAGGCAGGCCTGTGTCAGTAGATTACATGGGTCAATCAGGATGGCCCTGGGTACCACTGATACCATATACTAGGGACTTGAGGGAATTAGAGTCCTTTGCATTTGGGGTTACCAATTCACACATATCAGTTTTAGGGAGCTTGGGGTCTGGTTAGTAGGCTTCAGTGCACTGTCAGAGTCGAAAACCAGCATCTAGTAGGCCAAATGGAGGCAAAGAGTGGGGGGCATCTGCAAAAAGGCTAGTTTTCTTAGAATAGGGAAAATCACTGCTAATAAAAAAGGCTTTCTAGGTGGACGGGCCCAGCCAAGCACAGGTGACATAGCGTCCAGTCAGAGCCCCAATGATTCAGGGAAGACCGTGCAAAAACCCAGAGCTAAAAGGTGGCAGAGGATGCACACTCCCACAATATCAAGGCAAAAACAATTTTTGGGGTAAAAACACCCTCAAAATTGACTGATTGTAAGACATTTCGGCACGTTTTGAAACATTGCAGTGTAGATTGCTTTCCTGAGCGCAGATAAAAAGGCAAATTCATCACAAAGTTTTATGATAGTTTTTGCCATTAGTAGTTTATTGACTTTCATAAAGCATCCAAGGCTCGATAGACTTCCTGGAACTTACAACAACCATAGACCAAAAACAGCAGTATTAGTTAATCATCTGAAATGATGTACCCAAGATAAGGCATAGCTAAACACATAGTTACACCCAACCAATTGTAAACATACTTTTGCTAAAAAAAAAAAAAAAAATTGCCTTTGTAACACAGGAGTTACCATGAAACACGTACTTCTTTCAATGAGAATTTTGATTGACCAAAGCGGTCAATAATATTTCCGATCGACTCTCTGTTCCAGCCCCACTCACCTAAATCACAGGTACTATAGGAGCGAAGATAGTCCAATTCACCCCTTTTCCCAATGCCTTGACCCTTCGTGCCAAGTAGCAAAAAACACGAGCGGACAACGCACCAGGGGGGGGGGAGAACCGGAAAGAATAAGTAACAAAGAGGGATGTGGAAGGTCAAACAGCTACCCTCAGTACTGCAGGCACATCGCAACTCGACAACAGGAAATACTGCAGAAAAGAACATAACAGATGAGTACAGGATACCCAAAGGAAACAGTGTAAAGTTAGACTGGAAAACATAAGAACACCCCTGCTCATTCTGCTCACCCCTTGATCAATAGATGCCTCTTATGGGTAGGCAGGAACCCATACGCAGTCCAGGAAGGAGTGAGGGAGTCCCATACTCCTGTTCACTAGTTCCACATAATGTCCAAAAGAACAAGGAACTCCGGTATATGCGGGGAAAAAACGCATAGCGTAAAAAAAACAGCTCTACATAGACAGGTAAAGGGGAGGAAAAAGGGATTACCCAAGGGAACACAAAAGAGTCCATAGACTGTTAAACAGTCTCCAGTGCACTGGGACAAATGGCCACAATCCAATTTGAGGACTAACGGACTCCTCGCTGACCAAATGCTTGACTGGCATCCTCAGGGGAAAACAGCAGGATGGAGATCGATGCGCGTCTGCTCCAGCCGGAACAGAGGGAAACCTTGAAATGAAGAGGCAAACGCGATCTCCACAAGGCAAAAAACATGGTCCCAGCAGCTGAACGCAGAGACGCCAACAGCTAGAGTGCTTCCGGGGGCCAAAACCGGAAATTAACCCAAGCGAGGAGGAAACAGTAGGCGGCCCTTACATACACCCCAGCAAACTACCCGCGGCTGCGCAGAGAAGCGAAAATGCAGCACACGGGAAGGTAACCAAGGAATGAAGCTACCGCCCGCAACCCCGCCCACGGGAACAAGAGCAGGAAAACAGGAAAGAAAACCACCACCAATCGAAAAACACACAGAAAAGCAGGTAAGAACAGAAAACGGCAGTCAGACCGCAACACTCTCATCGAGAAATGTGATTTGACTTCTCTGGTTATCTAATCTTGTGGACTAGTGTAAATAGGCTATTTCTCCCAACTTACTCGGTGCACTTTTCATGAGAAAGACGATTTGGCTACTATTGATATGAATTAATTTTGTGAATAAAAGAGCGAGTTGCGATTTGGCACATTCCTATATAAGTATTTGTACTATTTTTTTTTTTTTAAACGTCTTTTTATTAAACATAAACAAGCTTCAGTTCAATATCCATTCAAAAGTGACATATTAGGAGAGACATCTGAGACAGGTTTCACAGTTCTTAAAATGTACCCCATCGGAGTGTACTATTTTTTAATCTTTGTATTTCTGTAATTTGCAAGTATTTGAATTACATTTGCCTGATATTACATTGATAAAAGCTTGCTTGCCACTACTCCCCCTTTTTAGGCGCATATTTTTATAATACTGTTCTGTATTCAGTGGTGTAAGTTGATCAATTAAAATGAGACCCTCGGGAGCGTGGCCTGGGAAGCCAAGATCGCGGTCGAGTCCTTGTGGTGCTCCTACCGCCTGAAGAAGATCCGTGAACATCCTACCGGGCAACGACATCCTAAAGAGCTCGGCGCCCCCCATGCAGGGCCCTGGATACCGGCTGTACCCTCTTTGGCACGGCGCTGAGCCGCTGTCCTCTGGGGGGGGGGGGGGAAGTGGCGATCCGCTGCTGTGTGGAGTGCCGGCGAAGGCGTGTGCAGGCCACGGCCCAGACCTGAGCGCTGCCTCCTCGACCCGGGGGGGGGTAGCGGAGACCACGACAGGACGTGACTGGCCGGCGAGGTGGGCCCTATCCGGAGGGTGGGAACCCCCCACTTCTGCTCCTGCCAGGATATTGGAGGGACCGGGTGTGCTGTGCTGTGCTCCACTGCAGACTGTACCGGCTGCGTGGCTTACGTCCGATTGGTGTTGCTGCCCGGCGGCGAGCCTTCCGCTGGCTACGGGTGGAGAGGCGGCCTCGGGCTGTGTGGCGCTTCTTGCGAAGGAGGCCTGCTGTGCCTGACTGAGGACCCGTGACGGTGCAGAGGAGGCTGCTCTAGGACGGAGGTAGGGGATGCCGGACAGTGGACGCGGGTCCTCCTTCCTCCCCCCTCCTCCTTGTCTGCTTCGGCCTGAGCCGCGCGTGTGGTGGGGGAGCCTGAGAGGGAGTTAGCACTGCCCGGGACTGCATACCGGCGGCAGCGAAGACCTGAGGTGAGGCCACCCCCTGGACTCCCATGTCTGACCCCTGGGCCTCCCACTGTGTCCTGTGCTGCGGCAGCTGCCCCCCCCCGCCCCCGGGCTGAGTCTCGGTGTCTGGTGAGGGAAGACTGCGGAGCACCTACCCACCAAGCTCGCTGGGACCGGAGCCAGAATCTGTCAGCGGGACTTGGAGGCCGGGTCCCCCCCGCATCCTGGAACTTAGAGGGTCCCTTCTGGGCCGGTTGTCAGCAAAGGCTCCATTTCTCCTGCTTCCCTGGCCATCGTGTGTGTGTGTTAGTTGGGAGAGACATTAATGCGCTGCCAGACCCTATCCTTGACTTCTTTTCTGCTCCATATCCTGCCAGGCATTCCCGATCAGCCTGCCGGTCTTCCTGGGCAGACTCGCTGGGCCTTTGTGACGCGTGGCGTTCTTGGCATCCCAGTCTGCGGGCTTACACTCATCAATCCGCTGCAAATGCAGCGGATTCCCGTATAGACTTGATGTGGTTTCCGGCAACTGACTTGCTCTCGATTCAGTCGATACGCATACTTCCTCGTGGGATCTCTGATCATGCCCTGCTGTTACTGTCGAAGGGAGCCCAACCTGCTGCGTTGCGCCAGACTTGGAGGTTTAGCGCCTGGTACATGCAGGACTCGGAATGCGAGGCCTTTGTAGATGAGGAAGTACATCAATACTTTGAGCTCAACGCGGGCTCGGTGGAGTCAGGGCCGACGCTGTGGGCAGCTAACAAGCCTTCCATGAGAGGCCGAACTATAGGCTATGTTTGCCAGACTGAAGCACTCCGAGCTGCGCGCTTGACCGACTTGGAAACCTGGATCCTCCATGGAGAGGCCACTCTTCAAGTTGGGACAGTGAGCAGTCCCGTCGTCTCCTGGCCACGGCCCGTACGGAACTGCAGTAGGTTTCCTTAGAAGAGGCCAGACAATGCTGGAGGGCCTTTACGCAGAGGGTTTATGCCTCAGGCGACAAGTCCGGTAAACTATTATATTAGTTGGCGACCCGCGGAGACTCTGACCGAGTGGTCCCAGGGATTCCTGACTCCTCAGGCTGTCACCAGGAGGAGCTCTCAGTGATTGCTGAGACCTTTGAAGATTTCTATCGGGGGTTATACTACAGTTCTTCTCAGCTCCGTTGCATTGGCATTTGGCTTCCGCGCCGGGACACTCCTGAGTATCCGTGCGCGTTATAAGTGCTAATAACATGACATAACATACTTGAGATGCCCTCCGTTGCTTGAGGAAGTCGCCAACCCCCTTCTAGACAACATACCACTGCCGACTGCGCCGGGTGCTCTGGCCCAGGAGTTGGACCAGGCTTTAACGTTTGAGGAGGTATGTGCCACAGTGTCGGGGTTGCAAGCTGGCAAGACGACCGGGCCCGGGTATCCGTTTGAATATTAAAAACGCTTCAGCGAGGCCCTCTGTCCCCATCTTCTGAACTTCTATGTAGTGGCTTTGCAGCAGGGGTTCTTCCCGCCGGAATTGTGGTCCTACCCAAGGGGGGGTTCCCTAGAGATCAGTATTCCTCTTACCGGCCGATTTCGCTGAACAACACCGACATTAAGATTTATGTCAAAGTACTGGCAGCGCGGCTGGGCAATGGCCTGCCCTATCTAGTCCACCCGGATCAGTGTGGATTTATGTTGGGCCGTAGTACGCGTCATTGTATTAGGAGGGTCCAGGTGGCGCTGTCCCGCGTGGCAGACCTCAACAGCACTGTGGCTCTCCTACTGATAGACTTCACTAATGCGTTCGACACTGTATTGTGGGATTTCCTGAATGGGGTTCTTTGTCGGAGTGGTCTGGAGGGAGGGGTTTCGCAGTATGATTCGGCTTCTCTACCACTCCCCGACCGTTCAGGTCAGGGTGAACAGGGTTTGTCCCCAGCGTTCCCCATCAAACGCGGCATTCGCCAGGGGTGCCCTTTGTCCCCACTGCTATTTGCCCTGGCGATGGAGCCTCTGGCGCGGCTCATACGATACGATGCTCAGGTGTGGGGCTAGAGGTGGGGAGTCGGTCTTGAGGACCGTGTATCGTTATACTCGGACGATATGCTCTTGTGTAACCCACAACGTTTTGGGCCCTGGTGCCTTAAAATTCTCCAGCTCCCTGGTGAGGCATCCGGGCTCTGGGTTAACTAAGGCAAATCTTGCCTAGTAGAGATTAGGGGCGATGCTCTTGTGCGCGTTTAGTGCCCTAACATTCACTCTTGGCATAATTCTTTTAAATATCGAGGGGTCTATGTTTCTCCCATGCCGGACCTGGCCGGGGCCGTTAACTTCCGAGGTCTGGACCTATGGCTCGATTGCGACTTCAACTTCTGGGCCATACTCCCCATGGGGCGCACGGCCCTCTTTAAAATGGTGTGCCGTGTGTACGTGCTGAGAAATTATCCATACTCCATCCCCCGCAAATGGTTTCACTCCTTAACTGCAAAAATTACCAGATTTGTGTGAGCGGGGAGCCAGACACAGAGTAGCGTTCCACTCGCTGCGTAAGTCTCCTTTTGACAGAGGCCTGGGCCTATCAGACATCTACCTATATCACTTGGTGGCACATCTGGTCCCGATTAATGACTGGTTCACAGGAGGGTGGGACGAACCGGCATATCGGTTGGAGATATATATGCTGGGGTTGGATGGCATGCTTGACCTCCTATATGGAGCGCGCATATCGAACACTTTGTCTTCCTGTACACGCATGTCCCTCGCCTATTGAAGGGCGGACCCTTTGTCTCACTGGTTGGTATAGCCGCCTCACTGGGATGACACCTCTATGGCGTGGAACATGGCTGAGTCCATTGTCGGCTATAAAAGGCTTCCTACCTTGGGATAGCCTTGGGATCTCACATCTTGGGGATGTTTATAAGGCGGGGAACATTGTATCCTTTCAGGAGTTGAAAAGCAACTACTGTTTGCATAATTCGCAGTTTTTCCGGTATCTTCAGCTACGCCACGCTCTGTCGGCCCACGATCTTCCGGAGGACTCTTTGCCTGAATATAGTCCGTTGGAGGTGAAGATCTTTCAGGGCCAGTGAGTAAAGGGGCAATATCCATGATTTATCGCTCGCTGATGATTCACGCACTGGATGGCCTTGACAAAGCCCGGCGGCGATGGGGAACCTAGGTGGGAGTACTAGACGAAGAAGAATTGAGGGCGGCTTACTTGGGAATTGGTGATCTCAACGCGGGTACGTATGATCCAGTTCAACTATTTACATGCGACATATCTCACGCAAGAGCGCTTATACTGTGTGCCTTTGGGTACACAAGCGGGATGTGGGCGATGCACGCTTCAGATGGCGGACTTCTATCATGTTACCTGGGAATGTCCGGTGCTGCGACCATTGTGGGAAGAGGTGGGTCACACACTCTCCGATGTCCTAGGCCGCTTCCTAGAGTTCACCCCTCATATGACTTTGCTTGGGCTGCTGGAGGAAGTGGGGAGCCCCAGAGCTGAAAGTGCATTCCTGGGGGTGGCCTGCTTGGTTGCCAAACGTCATGTGGCCCTTGCTTGGAGGTGACAGAAGCCATCAACAATTGGGCGCTGGCAGGTAGGGGTGGACAGGTGCACTCATCAAGAAAAGCCAGCCTTCGAGGCGCATTGCTGCCCCTAAAACATGCACATATATGGGGGAAATGGTGTGATTACTATGGCCTGTTGATTTGAAATAGCAATGTTGTAGGTCTCATGTATCCAAACCTGACACAATGTCACTCATGTATATCCATCACATTTTGCACTGTGTAGTAAGCTGTCATGATGCAAAACTTCAATAAGGTTGGTTATAAAAAATAAAACAAATGTGACTCTCATTAAAAGGCTTCACTCCGAGTTAAAAATTGACCGTTTTTGTGCCGAGACCCTTCAAAACACTTTTAATCCATTTTTGTGCTGCGACCCTCCAAACCACATTTAATCCTAAAAAAGCTAGCACCCTTGTGCATCTAACTCTGTCAACATCAGTAGTGGCATTTTATTTCTAAATAAAATACTTTTAATCCTGAAAAAGTAGTCACCTTATGTGCGTGTCCCTGTTTACATAAGAAATTTTTAAAACGGAGCATTCGATTTGGTCATGAAGTACAATAAAGAGAATATGTCATTCAAGCGAAGAGCAGATCATCATAATATTGATATTTAATGGCACATGGTATCATGTTTTGCAGCTTTAATGCACTGTAAATAATGAGTACTAATACTGAACTTTACAGTAATTTTTTTATTCATCTGAAAATAAGAACGCACAGTAACCACTGCCTTGAAGGCGGATGGTAACTTTCTTTGCAGTTCTAAAGGTAACCTTTGTATGTTCTAAGGGTAGGTAGTTCTAAGATGCCACCAAACAGAAAAGCAAACACCTGTCCACCAAAAAGACTGCAAGACTCTTGCTGATTTCCCAGGGCTGGCTGATATGCATCCTCTCAGATTTGTGGTGCAGGTAGAAAGGACTATATAATTAAGGCTCCTTGTTTTCCGTTTTTAATGATTTTTACAGTTAAATACAGACAGAAAAACATTTATTTTCCGGTCTGTATTTATTTTTAAATGTGGATAAAAACGGAAATTGGATTTTTCTTTATTGAGAGATTCTAAATGCTGTCCGTCATGACTGCCAGGCCAATAGCTGTGCGGAATGACAGGCAAGGGGTTAAAGAAAGAATAGAATTTTAGTAAAGTGGTTTAAACAGCAGTAGATATGCACAACCTTGATACTAAAATGTTCATGTTTTAAAGTGCATTAATTTGTGATCTGTGGGTGTTCCCATCATTGGAACCTATCAGGGGTTCAAGCATGGATGCACATTTATCGGTTACATAAATGTGGAAATACACTAGTCTCAACTTCATTCATTCACAAAACCCAAAATAAATATGGATAAATACAGATAACAATAGCAACAAGCATTGGTAATGCATCGGTTTTGCCTATGTGATGAATAAAGAGCTGTTTTCATCAATCATCGTCCGGGAGAAGGAAAGAGCTCACTGACAAATAACATAGGAGCGGAGAGGATGTGGCGCAGTGGTCAGAACTGCTGACTCGAGAACTGGGGATCCCGGTTTGTGCCTCGGTGGCGCAACATCCTGTGATTCTATGCAAATCACTTAATCTCTCCGGGAATAAATTGTTATATAAATATGCTGCAAGAGTAAAAAGCAAAAAGAGGCAAAACTTTATGAAAAAATAGTTCCATCAAAGCGGATGTTAACAGTATTTCAGCTAAGGGAAACCGATAAGAGAAGCAGACGAGGAACAAGCATTGGTAAATGCAGGAAAATATGGTACAGCCAATAGAAATGGATGAAATGTAAGTAGCACGCACAGGAACCAATAAGAAGCCAGGAAAGAGAAGAGCTGGGATGTAAGTCCCTTTTAAGTTTATATTAAAAACAATAGATTTCTCGAGCACAGTGCAAGCACTGTGCAGGCAAAACCTAAAAATAAATCAATATGGATAAATACAGACGGAAACTAAAATATATATATATAATCTACTGGCGGTCGCCAGTACATAGTTATAGTTAGGACCTAGTTTCCATAGGAAAAGCGTTTTTTCTTTTCCCAATAAATTTGGCGCCGGTTGACGAATCTTCGCGAAATTTTCAAAACTTGTGGCCCGCTCCGGTCAGCTCCTATCCTGAAAGTTTCGGGGTGATTCGCAAAGCGGGGGCCGAGATAAAAGGGGGGTCCCAAAACGTGTTCTCTCTATGTTATTTTCCATACGAAACTTTAGACACGGCTACAGCCCGAACTGCTGAACGGAATTACACCAAATTTGGCAAAAAGGTAGCCCTTGGTTCAGAAAGAGCCCTTTTTTTTTTTTTTAAATGGTGTAAATCCGTTCAGTAGTTGCTGAGAAAACCAAAAAATAAAAGTTTCGATATCTAGAGGCGCGGAGGATCCGCGGACCCTCCCGACCACGAGCTTTATTCTAATTGGCTGTCAACACTCCAAACCAGGAAGTGTTGGCAGCCATCTTGTGACTCGGTAGAACCGAGTCACAAGACAAACAGTAAAACAAACGCGAAAAACAATAAAAGGGGGCAGGGTAGAAACACCCTGACCCCCCAGGGCCAAAACAAGCATTTGCAATGCAATAGGTCTCGCATTTATGCGAGTTTGAGCTATTGACATTGCAAATAACAATGCCTTTTATTTTTGTTTTAGTTTTAAAAGCATAAATAAAAGGCTTTGTCATTTACAATGCCATTAGCTTAAACTCGGGTAACTGCGAGACCTATTGCATTGCAACAGCTTGTTTTTGCTGGTGCTGCTGTTGATGTGGCCTTGGGGGGCTGTGCGCTTGGTCTTCCGGATTTGCTGCTGGTCGCATCTCAGTGTGGATTTGAACATCTCTCTGTCTGCTGATCTTGGCTCACTCCCCGTGTCTGCTCCAGTTGCCTCCAGTGGCGACAGTCATATAAACTTCCACTGATACCTGCATGGAGCACAGGCTGCGGAATGCAAATGTTGCTTTGAAAGGCTGTGCACTCGGTGTGTTCGCATCACTGATGGTGAAAAACAATTTAAATCTGTTCTTTCCCATGTTGTCCAAGTAACTCTCACTGTAAATCAGTGAGTGAGGAAATGCACGAGTCTGTAACTGACAGTGTTTTGTGAGTGCGATTACTACAACTTTGTATGTGCGCGAGTACAGATGTGTGTACACACACATGTGCACAAACACCCTTCATGATTGCCCATTATAGGTGGCTCCACCAATTATATTTGTGGCCAGTTGCATCTCTTTCCCCTGTCCCCAAGCCCCTAGAAATCACTTCTAGAGATACCGCTGTGTCTGTAAACATCTGCGCTGTTTCAGGTCCAAATCCCACTGAGGTCTACTCTGCCTATTATCCTTCGGAGGTCGATAAAACGAGTGACTTCCCGACAGCCAGCTACGGCAGAACTACGGCAGAGTGCAAGGAGGGCGCTGCATCTACCCTGCCGAATCGCCGCCCAAGACTGCTATAAGGCTACTATAAGGCTCCTGCTACGCAGAACTGTGCCCCCCCTGCAACCCACCTCACGGCAAACCGCGCCTCCGGCCCCGGAGTAAGTGGTGAGTGGGGGCAGAACGGTCGGCGCATTGGTACGCTCCCGTAGACTACAGCCTGCGGTGCTTGCTTGCCTCTCACCTGTGGTCCCTGCGGTGTCTGCCTGTGTAAGGGGCAGCAGAGCAAGGACGCCGTGAGGACGCAGCGACGAGCCATGCGGGCTGTGAGGAGAGGCCGTGAAGACAGGAGACGGTGGTCCCTGCGAACAAGGAGGGGCTGCGGCAGATGAAGCCTCCCACCGCTGTTATTCTGCAAACCTATCCTCGACCCGGTCACAGCTCAGGGGTTTGCAGCGGCAGTCTCCAGCTTCAAGAGAAACAAGCTGAACAACGGAGGCGACATCGCGGGGCAGATGGCGGCGAAACCGGAAGTCAGGCAGCCTTCGTTAGAACGTGGGCAGGGCCTGCCAAAGAAACAGGAAGGAACCGCTGGAGAGGACGTCCGGAACCCTGCAGGCTCCATGCTGAAGTCCCGGCCGCATCAGAGGGACCGGGCGAAGAGCGAGGCAGACTGCATGGCACCAGAGGCAAGACGGGGCTCCCGAGTGGTGAGGAGAGCCCCGCGGCGTGGCGAGGAGACGGCCAGGGAACCTGCAGACAGAGGAGAGACGCCGGAGTCCTGAACCAGCCGGTGAGTGAGGGCTTGGCTGGGTGCATTGCCGGCACCCATTCTCTTAGCGGACCCGCCAGACAGCGGGCTGCTCCATCATGGGGGCAATTTTGTCTACCTGCTGAGCCCCGGTGAGATGTCTAAGGCGCACGCCATGAGCGTGCACATCGGCTGTCTGAAAGACGCCGTGAGCGTGCACATGGCCTGTCCGGGCGCCGTGAGATGTGCACGCGTATGGTGCGAGCAGGAGTTGTGAGAACGCCGCGAGCCGTACGCGTGCACATCTCCTGTCTTGCCATACGCGTGCACATGTCCTGTCCCCCTTCGCAGGCAAGTCGACAACAATAGATCTCGCATAGCGAGCAGCGCATGGCGCTGCATCGCTAGGCGAGACCTAAAAAGCATATATATATATATATATATATATATATATATATATATATATATATATATATTTTTTTTTTTTTTAAATCGGCCGAATTCTCGCTGGGTTTGCGAATCCGGCCGAGAAAATAAAAAAAAAAACGAAGCATGGGCTCCCGCGCTTCGTTGTATTTAAGCCCCCGGGTGGGCCAGGTCCCGGGGGCAGTAAAAAAAATGTGTGGGGGGCCCCAATCCCCCCCACACTGCCCCGGGGACCGCCACCTCCCCGGGGCACTAATATTCAAATGCAGGGGTCCGTTACGGACCCCCGAGCACCACCACCTCCCCGGGGCTTTAATCAGATAGGGAGGGGGCCGCGCGGCCCCCTCCTGGAGCCCGTGATGGCTCTGGGGACCGCCACCCCCAGGGCCGGCTTCCTGCAGTGTCCCGGGTGCCCACCCCCGGGACACTGCTGTTTGCTATGACAGGGCGGGAGCCTCGCGGCTCCCACCCCGTCATAGTAAACTTGCTTTGGATTTTGGAAGCGAGAGCAGGGAAACCTGCTCTCGCTTCCAAAATGCAAGCAGATTGCTTTTTCCACATGGGGAGCTGCTGACATGCAGCTCCCCGTGTGGAAAGCAATGCCGGCTCCTGCAGGACGCGGGGAGCCGGCAGGACCGTGGGGGCACTGGGGCTCCCCCCACGGTCCCCAACGGATAGGGCCTGCCCCGAGGGATGGGGTCCCCGGGGCTAGATGTGGCCCGGGTGGGGGGGCCACGCGGCCCTCCTCCCCTCCCCCAAAAATAAATAAAAAAAAGAGGCCGGCCCCCGGGGGATGGGGTCCCCGGGGCCAATAGAGGCCTCAGGAGGGGGGCCACGCAGCCCCCCTCCTTAAAGACGAATATATGTGGCAATGCCCCGGGGGATGGGGTCCCCGGGGCCGGAATTGGCCAAGGGAGGGGGGCCCACGCGGCCCCGTTCAGATTTTTTTTTTTTAAAGGGGTCAGGCCCTGGGGGATGGGGTCCCCAGGGCACAAAAAAGGAAAAAGGGGGGCCACACAGCCCCCCTTCTAAAAAAAAACAACAAAAAAAAAAAAACAACCGCGATCGTGCCGGAGGCCCCGCCCCCTCCCAGCAACACTCTGCAAACGCGCCCTGTGGCGCGCTTAAATTGGGGAATTAATTCCCTTCATACTGGGGTCCCTGGGGCCAACTAGCCCACCCGGTACCTCCAGTAAGCGCCACAGGGCTGCGTTGCAGAGAGGTGGTCCAGGCCACGCCCCTATTTACACCTCTCTGCAACGCAGCTCTGTGGCGCTTACTGGAGGTACCTGGTGGGCTAGTTGGACCCCAGGGACCCTCAGGATTCAAGGGGACTTAATCCCCCAACTTACAATGCGCCAGGAGGCGTGTTTGCAGAGTGGTGGAGAAAGGGGGCATGGCCTTTGTCTACCTCTCACCAATCCCACTGCGTGGGGATTAATGGAGGTAAAAGGTAGGCTAGTTGGCCCCTAAAGGACCCCCAGCAGTGAAGGGGACTTTGATCCCCATCCAAGAGCGTGCCAGGGAGCGCGTTTGTAGAGTGGTGGGCAAAGTGGGCGTGGCCTGGCACGAGTACTTACCAGTGTTGCTGTGGGGACTGACTGGAGGTAATAGTTTGGGAAGTTGGCCCCCAAGGATGTCCTTGGGGGCCAACTACCCCTCTTGTTACCTCCAGTAAGTCCCACATAGTGGGATTGCTAAGACGTCTTCGGAGGCCATGGCCCCCTTTCTCTACCACTCTGCAAACGTGCCTCGTGGCAAACTACGGGATGGGGTATGAAGTCCAATTTAGTCCTGAGGGAGTTTGGGGGCCAAGAATCCCTCCTGGTACCTCCTGTAAGTCCCACGCAGCGGAATTCCTGAGCGTTGGTTGGACGCCCAGCACCCTTTCTCCACCACTCTGCAAACGTGACTACTAGTTAAAGTAGCATATTTCTGCACCTCTGACTTAGAGGTAGTTTTAATCCCCCTGCCCTATTATGTACTAGGGCCTTACAGAGGAGGTCATGCTAATCACAGGGGTACCCCAACGCATAGTGTTCCTTAGTGTATGTAGGTGTTTTCACTGTATTCTAAGTGTCTTTTAGCATAGCACTGGCTCTAGGCCTGGTTAGTCAGTCAGTTACCACCAGTACCCGTCTGAAAAAGTTGTGGGCACAGGATGATTTTGCAACAAGGCCTCTTTCTGCTCCTCTGTTGGTTCTTTCTGCACATGTTTTGCTTCTTCCTGCACTTTTGTTCGTCTTTGTGGACTTCTGTTGCTTCTTTCTGCATTTCTTTTGCTTCTTTTTGTGCGTTATTTCTTCTTTCTTCACATGTCCTACCTCTGTAGGCATAGTTAGAAACTAGCATTTAAAAAACCTTTGAAATTCACTTAAAAAACCATAGGTTTCAGGCACGTTATAGTTAGAAATGAGCATTTAAAAAACCTTTGAAATTCACTGAAAAAACCATAGGTTTTAGGCACGTTATAGTTAGAAATTAGCATTTAAAACACCTTTGAAATGCACTGAAAAAACCATAGGTTTTAGGGAAAGTTATAGTTAGTTGGACATTTCACTCGTACAAAACCAGAGAAATTCCCCCGTTATAGTTAGTTCAGCTAACTATAACTCGCGCCCCCGCAATGCACTGCTGATGACGTCACATATTACATCACTCATGACATGGTCAGTGACATCACTGATGACATCATCCATGTGATAATTTGATGCATCTTCTCACACCCTAATATAACCTTTGATACACCCACTTTAAATTACAGAATGCCATTCTCAAAACCATAGACACTCCAACACCAATAACTACATACCCACTCACTGATTCTTAGGTCTACACACACATCCACTCACTCACCCGTACAGTCACTCATACTTACGGTCACTCAGTAGAGGGCTATCATATGCACTCATACACCTATATAGACACTCACACACCGCCACTCATCCATAGAGGTACTCACACACCTAGTCAGTCATGCAAATAATTAATCACACTGCCATTTACTCACCTATACAGTTATACACACACCAGCTCACTTACTCATACAAATACTAGCACATTCTTACGCTCTTATACAATCACTGATACAAGCACACACTCATCCATACAGCCACTCTCACAATCACACACTCTCACTTATAGCCATTTATATACTCCAACACACATATATACTGCCTTTCACATATGTAGTTACTCACACATGTGTCAAGGAAGAAAAACAAGCTAATAACAAGCATAAATATATAAAGTTGTATCAGGACATCTTACACTTAATCAAACGACATAGTGCTCGATTATCAAAAATATATTTTTATTTTATATATTATTTTATCATTTTTTTCTTTACATATCAAAAATACATAATTCTGTATGTTTTGTAATCAATGTATCAACAACATATAATCACAATGCATCAACAACATATAAGACGTAATCACATGAATTATAAATTAAAACAAACACTATACTGATATCAATTGATACAATATCCTTTCTTTTATATTTCCAATAGGGTCCAGATCAACATGGACAGAAAGGGGGGGGTCGGCGGTAGATGAGACTACGCGCGTTTCGGCAAGCTGCCTTCCTCAGGACACCGTCTCAACTTTCACTGCATTGGACACACAATAGGCACAATACATTGATTACATGCACTTATGCCGATTTGTCATTACACTTTTAATGTCCTGTGATACATTTATTTAATATGTTTACAATAAAATCAACTAAATTATTTAAAGGTTCAGTTGTATTTTGTTGGGAATCTCTAAAGGTTGAAAACCGTGCATTTAAATAAAGTGACAACCAAGTTTATAAGAAGAAAAAGAAAAAGAAAAATTATAAAAAGTAATAGAAAAAGTAATTAGATGATAAAACCAAGAATAAAGGAAGAGAAAAAGATTTGTGGAAAAAGTGGAAATCTCCCCCCCATATCATTCTAATATGCGTATATTCGAGGTACCTACTTTGACTCGTATAAGAAAATACTCTTATTGGGTGCATTACATATTCACATAAGGTGAAGATTTGTTAGCGAGAAATGGTGTCAATTTCACATACATCAGTGAGGATGGTAAAGCGTAGAGTAGAATAATATTGTAATTACCTATTTGTTGTAATTAGACAGAAAAGTCAAATCAATTTCCATGTTTATACTTGATAAAAAGCACAGAGTCCCTGAGTCTATGGAAAAAACACAAAGCATATATCTAATTAAAAACAAACTCAGGATCTTTAACACTACGATGAATTATGTAGGCTTAATTTTATACCTTATTTTGTAATTAGTATATGTTCGAAACCATTCAATATTATAAATAAAGTTGGTACACCTCTAGGATATGTTGGTGTTGTCTGAAAATTTGATGCAGTCGCAGATGTATTGCTCTGAAAACGAAAGACCAGAACAGGGTTTACTAATTAAGCTCTTTCTAAGTTTTATACATAATCTGGTTTCAACCTGGTTTTAAGCCTATGTATATTAAAAAGGCGAATACCTGTATGTGGTCCCTATATGACCAAGGGTTCCAACCGGATTATGTCCAATGTGCTCAGGGCATCTGTGAAGAAAGCATGGAATCCTATAAAAATGTCTAGTTATATAGCTTAGAACGAACTAAGCATATATCTATCTATATATATATATATATATATATATATATATACATACGAGTCTAAACTATTAGTTTTTATTTATATATTATGTTATTTTTAGAAATATTTGCAATATGTTCCATGAGACCATATCAACTACATAATCATTAAAGGATACCAAATGGGCCAAATTATATTCAAGGCAAAAAGAATTTTACAAAAAACACAAATGATATAACTGTTTCATTCGGTTCTTGACTCGGCGAACCTAATTTGAATAGATTGCTATTTCATAATGAGTAGTGAAGAGCGCCTCAGATTGTTGCAATGCTACTTTATTTTTTCTAACTAAAACAAACTGTTTTCAGACATAATTGCTAAAAAACAGTTAAAGTAAAGTGCCGGAATTCTTAGCACATTAAGTGTCCGACTAAACATGTACTTATAGGACGACCCTGTTTTGACTTCGGCAAACTGTATTCAATTAAAATACTAGAAAAGAGTAGTTTAAATCGATATAAGGTTTCGAAATTTTCAAAATAATTAACCGCCAACTAATGGAACCCTTTTACTTCGTGCATTTTGTTTTAGAAAATGAAGTACGAGAAGGCAACGTTTTCAAGCAGCAATTATAGCATGTATTGCCAAAAACGGGGGTGGGGGGAACGTGCTATACGTTCCCTATCGCCACCATACACATAAAATGCATGTTGCTTACCGTGTGCTGGCAAAACGCGGTCCTACTGTGATAGCGTGCAGGTACCTAACAGGGTGATACAACTGAGTTCCTCATTTTTAAACAGTTGTTTCTTCTTACGATTGGAGTATCCTGATTGAGTACCTAAAGCATGTGATTACACGTACAAAACGTGCTATGACGTGTCGTGGCATGCGCAAATGGTAAATTCAGGTGAATAGAAACAGGACTGCATGAATGAATACGATCAATCGGCTATTTAGTGAACGTCTAGCGCCATGTTTGTCTTACGTGTGTGGCCATTTCCATAAGTGGTTTAATCAGCAAATATGTTAATGCTGAGAAGCTAATATTGTTAAATAGCTAAATCTTTCTATATATTATTTATAGTTCTCTTTAGTCTAGTACAGGATGTGGGGGCCACGAAGTCTGTTACCGAGCAGGCCGACTTCGTGGGGCAGCAACGGATTTAGCATTTCCACCGGCACACAGAGGCCCATCTGGGGGCTATGAATGTTACAGCAGCAACATTGCGCGCTCCATCTGGAGACAAAGGACACTACAAGGCCCATAATGCTCTGCTAGTCGCGGCAGAGCGTCCCATCCAGGGCATGCATTGGAGCATTTAAATGATGAGGGCGGTGTCATATGCGCCTTCAATTGCCAAAGCCTCTGAAGAGAAGTGGGGACACATCGAAACGCATCAGGCATCCATGGCAAATTGAACTGCTTAAAGTTATCGTTGTGCCGGCGGATTGTATACCATAAAGGCTCTTCATGAGCATGTTGCCATTCGAGTGCTCCTTGTACGTTGCGTACTTTGGAGCTTGGAGATATATATAGACTTTGCTGGCAATTCGGACTTTTAAATCAAGGTATTGATATGACCAGGACCGCCTCGAGAACGGACCAGACCAGTGGCCGCTGCTATCGGGCAGCCTGTGACTGCACGGGGAGGTGAGAATGATTTCAGCTTGCCTCAGGCCCGGTGTGTTCTTATTACTGAGGCTGGACGTAGGGGACCTGAGGGAGCCTTCAACACGTACAGTTCGTTTTTACCCGCCACCACATGGCCCCCCCTTTGTGAGGCAGTAACCAGCACTCACAGCAGTTTATCTAGAACCCAGCTGCAGTACTTACTCGAACAATGCATGATGGGAAATGAAGTTGAGCATTAAACTTCAGTCCCTATACGGCAGCAGGGTCAGCTGTTCTCCCGCCAATGGGAGTGCCAGGGGATATTTAAAGGAGGGAGCAGGTAACAGCGCGTTATCAGCAGCATCTGAGGAAGACATAAGTCGAAATGCATTATGCCAATGCTGAAAACCAGTGAATAAAAGCTTCCACAGAATCCCCGCTGTGTCCCTGGATTTCTTTGCAAGAAAGGAGGTCGTTTTCGTGAGATAGATATATATATATATATATATATATATATATCATAAAACCGGGAGCCCTATATATAATCAGTTGCCGCCAACTAGTAGTTGTCTCATGGTGTGGAATTGTCCAAAAACTGCTTAAAACCACCCTAATAGCAGACACCATTTGATTCACTTACTGCCATTTTGCTTTCCTTAGTGTGTCCGTATTATACATAGTCTGTTCTGTTCTCTCGCTTTTGACGTTTCAGTCTCACTCTTGCGCTTGGCACTGTTAAGTGAGGATACATAAATGATTAGTTAAGCATCTGATAGCTCTTGCATCTTTTTCAAGGTACTTTTTTGTTTCTTTCATGAGAAAGCTCTGCAGCTGCTAACCTGAATTTCGGTTTCTGTCATGTGTACTCTCATTTGAAGCAATGTACGGAGGAAACCTATGAAAGTCATGCAAATTGGGGCTGGAGTTAGCATTAGATGCTCACTGCTATTGAGGGGGAGATGCTGTCACTTCCCGTAGCAATATTGCATTTTTCTTGATTTGATGAATTGACCTATGCATTCTTCGGAAGACGTGTGGGTACTTTGTCACATCTCTGACAATTTGGAGCTCTGGCCGGGAGCTGCCTTCACTTGCCTGAGCTGGGAAGAGAGCAGGACCAGGCTCTGCATGACGACCCCAGTTGCCAAAGGTAATGGACAGATTTTTCCACGGGAATTGGGGTGGACCACAGCCCTGCACTCGACCCTCTGATAAAGTCAGACAGCATTAGCACATTTAAATTTGATAAATGTTAAGTTTGTGCCGTTTTATTTTGTGATTTAGGGATGCTCAGGAAATGTGAAGTGTCGTCTTTTGGGTAGGAGACGAAGGGCCAATTTACCTTTTGTACATGGTGTGGGGGAGGGAGGGTTGTATTTCAAGGATATTGGAGAAGATAAATGCAATCAAAAGGTATGGATAGAGAAGTAGAGCAAAAAATGGGAAGTTAGAGTGTCAGGACCCTAGTGCAGACCCTATAAGGTTGAATTTGTATGCGACAAAGGTTGACCGATTCAGCCATTCTGGAGTTACTGTGAGCTTCACAGCTTCAAAAAGAAAATTCACAAAGCAAAGTGGTCAGTGAGCATGAGTGTGAGGTAATTACCGCCTCCCTCCACAAGATCTGTACCCTTTTCCTCTTCTACTCTAACTCCCTCCACTGGATGAGTTGCAGCAGAAAATTGGTAGACACCTTTTGTATTCCTAGGAATGAGTGAACAAAAGAGAGGGGAAAAGGGAGGCTAGCTAATCAAAAGCCTTACAGCCCCCAGCAAAAGGGAATCATGCTATGTACCACCAGTATGGAAAAGGCATGAGTAAGTTCTTGTAGACATAGTGGATGCGACTCACTAATGAAGATACACAGAAGTTCTTTCAAGAGGAATGTATCTTTGAGTTAGAACGCTTAAACAACTTAAAGAGAAAAGTGAAGGATCTGAGAAATTAGATAACGAGCAATGGCCGCCTTTCCTAAAATGATACGAGGAAGCAAAAAAGAAAAAGCATAAGTAGCAAATACCTGGACTGAAGGACTTATGCCCCCTTTCCTCCCCCCCACTGCCTCGCATCCTCTATTTCCGCAAATCACCACTGAGAAATCTGAACCTGAAGAAAAGGATATATTGGATGTTTTGAATTTCCGGGGAGCCAGGAAACTGGGCAGCGCTGGCCTGTACAAGAAAACATCACACAAGAAGATGAAGCAAGACCATTGACTGACAGAGTGGCCGGCAGCGAAGCAGTAGAGGATGGCACATAGCGCACATAATGAGAGGCTGATTTGATCACCCCACAGACCGGATCTAGATACTGTTTCTGATCGCACACTGCTAGTCCCCTTATCCACCAAACTTTATTTACTACTATTACCTGAGCTAGTCTTGGATCCACTGAGAGTTAGTTAGGAGCTCATTAATGAATGCCTGCAAGGCATCACACACGCATTTGTCTAGTGCCATTACCAAAAACGAGCCCCGAGAGGATTTTCCAGAATCTCTCTTTCACCTTAGAGAATTCTCAGGTCTCGGAGGAATAATGACCATCCATGTCCCATGGTCCCAAAGAGTGCCCCAACATCCGTGAGAGTCTGTGAGGCATTGCAGACGGTGTATGAATGATATAAACCTAATAGGGCAGATGTGGATCTGTTGTTGAGATTAGTTAGTGGTGCTAAGCGAGGAGATATCAATTGATGGGAAGAGGGAATTGGTCACGCCATGCACATACTTGGGTTGGGTACTGTAATGGAAGTGTGTCCAGTCAAGCACGACTGGACAAAAGATTTCAAATTGTAAACAAAACAAAGAAGAGTCTCCTCCAGATTACTTAGAGATATACTAAAGAAAACTGTAGGTGGACTATATGCATTAGGAGGCAAACGAAAGGGTTAGCAGGGATGGTCACAGTTGCAAATCATTGTGTGGCACGGGGCAAGAGGAACAAGCATTGGCATAGCCAATAGGTCTCGCCTTTGGGACCTTATAAGTGTTTAGGTATGCAACAGTTGATGTTGTTGCACCAAGGATATTGTGCTGGTTAACTAAACACTTATAAGGTCCCAAAGGCGAGACCTATTGGCTATGCCAATGCTTGTTTCTTTGGGGGTACATTGTTTTCCATTTCCAGCGCTGCCCCACTTGGCCTTTTTGTTCACACTTGAAGCACTGCAGTCCGACTTCTGCCTACCCGGGTTGAGACTCTGTAGTGCCTTCAGCCAGATGCTCACCTGACACTGGCACTTCCTGGCAACTCATGGGCTTCTGCCGGCCACTCATGTGCCCCAAACTCACACTGGCGCCCTCTCAGACACACAGGCCTCTGCACTATCCTCTCTGCAGCTGCAGTGCTGCTTTAGATTCCGCCAGCATACGGAATTCAACTCCTCGTTGATGCTGGAGTTTTATCTTCCCGCGCCAGCCAGCTCTCACGCTCCTTTTTTGCCAGAAGCAGCTGGCGCCGGCGGCAGGTTTCCGGCTTACAAAGTTTCAGGACACACAGTTTTGGGTGTCAGTCCCCATGCGGCTGAGCAATGTTTTCCGGGGCAGTTCTGCTACCTCTTCCGGTGCAGCGGGGGTTGTTTTCTTCAGCATTGGATGGCCGTGCTGCTCGTTACAACCAATCGCAGGAGTTTAACGGGAGGTGCAGTCAGACAGACACTCCCAACGCGGCGCCCTGGCCTGTCCATCACAACAAACCTAGCTTTCCTAATTATATCTCTGATTGGCGATGGTTAGAGTTGGAAGCGAAGAAAAAGAGGAAAACTGTTGTTCTTGGGGCGGTAAGTAAAGTGCACGCTCGGGTTTCTCCCCCAGATTGAGGTTAACATCAGTGTTTCCTCGAAACAAACTCCTAGAAATTAAAGCAACATGATTTCGCGGTGTCGCTTTGGGCACTTAATTGTCTTAATATTTCAAAGTTGAAGCGTGCACTTTAGTTGAGGCTGTGCACGTAAGTTCCACAATGCTGCTTGCGAGTGAAAGTATTTGGTAAGGTTGTGATACATTTGAATGTTAAAACAATTCGCGCCACTTTGTATGAGCCTGTGATAGCAGCGGCTACCCTTCACCGCCCATTGCGCAGCTGCTCAAAGTTGCATTGTTGCTTCCATGTTTATTTGTGACTGGCTCAATACATTTGATCAACATCCATCCCTCATTCAAGCGAATTGTTTCTTCAGCAGAGATAATAGCGCTTTAGAAGGATAACAAAAGAATGAAATGTTGCTAAATCACCTGCGTAATAAGTTCTCTTCATTCGCTATGTGCTGTGATCATACGCAGGTCCAATGTTCTGTGCAGCACCGTACACTATTCCTGCTGTTTTTACATAGCCAAAGGCACTCTGCTTTCAGGGATATGTATTTTTTGTGTGGCAACATTTAAGTAACATCATGTGATGGGCAGATCACTTAATCTTCCCGTGCCTTCAAAAACAAGCACTGAAACACAAGTGCGGCCGCGAAAGTGAAACAGTACTCTGGGACCCGGGTTAAAGAAGTGGGAGGGGTGGGGGGAGCGCGATTCCCTCGCGGGAGCGAGCGGCGCGAGGAGCGATAATTGCTACCATATGGCGCCAGCTGCTCGCTCCGCAAGTGAATCGCCAAACGTGCACGCGTTGCCATTGAAGGCAATGGAACGCGTGCACGTTTTTGGCTGAAAAGCCGAATCTATTGCAAAAGGTCTTTTTGCCTATGCAGCGCATGCGCGCTGCGTAGGCGAGACCTAAAAAGGAATCAAACTAATATAAACGTATATCTTTGCCGATGTAATTGTTACAACAGACGGTAAAAGCGAGGGCAAGGGGAGTGACAGAGGATGGGGGATTGATGTGTTCATGGTGAGGCGGGGGAGACGGGGAAAAAGTTAGGAAAGAGGGGAGAAGTTCATGTTTCAATTGTGGTCACCTAGGACATTAGAAGGGTGATTGCCAGAAGCCAACATCTAATGTTTCAGCAGGGCCCAAGGACACCACCTTTGCCCAAATAATGCAATCTGAATATCCAAACGACTAGGACAGCCCAAGCGGTGTCAGCTCCTCAGTATAAACCCTGATTCCGGTTGCTCAAAATAGTCCAAATGTGAAGTGCGTGACTGATAGCAAACCCACCTCATGCCTCATTGATGCTGGGGTCAGTTTTAAAAACCTCCAAATTCCATAGTTTGTCTCTCTCCCTTCAGACTTATCCACTGGTGCAACTGATATGTCCAATATGTTTCCCCATCACATCCACGACCCAGTTTCTGGGTATGGAGACGGTAGTCACCCACCTGAAAAGCAGTACCCTTTTGGGTAGATCTCTTATCCAGCAGAGCCAAGTACTCCGATGGGGAGTAACACACTAAAGTCGTGGGCAACACCAGCCAGGGAACTTACACAGGTGCTCATACAGGAAACAGGCTGTAGTCTCTACAACTGGCAATAACTGCCAGAACAGAAGCCTGACAACACCCCCCTCTCACCCCATCTGACACCTCCTGGCAATTAATGGGTGTAAAGCTATTGCTGTGTTCAGGCCCTCTTCGACCGCATCCTCTCCCCCCCAAAATGTGATGAAGGGCCCAAGTCTCCTATAACCCACATTCATTTGCCTTGTGCTGATACGGGGCCCCCAGCGCCATGCTTCTTTATTCATGGTCTAAACCTGTACGCAAACTGACACAATCATAGTGTTGCAGCCTGCCAGCTAGAAATCTGCACAAAAAATCCCTGTTCTGCGCCTCCTCCCTCCCTCCCAACCTTAACGCTCCCCTCAGCATCCTGGCGACTAAGCTTATTGCCATCTTTGTGCGCCCTCGTCTTCAGTCTGTCAAGGAGGGCTTCCGTCACTAACCTGACCATGCTGTGTCCTCTCCTGTGCTGCGTCTGAAGGCTGCCCTCGCCTTATCCAGGAGGCGCAGTTCCCTCCGCCGGTGACCGAGACCGTGCAGGCTGTTAGCCGTTCCCTTCAACACCACACAAGACCGCGGGGGTCACTGTCTGCGCAGAGCCTGGAGTAGCGGTTCGCGTGCGGCACGCCGATCCTTTGTGGAGCGTTCTCTTCCGGGGCAGCAGAGAGGGCGGTTTCTTCCGGGAAGAGTGAGATTACTTTTCCGGGGCGGGTTATATTTTCCTATGACATGTTCCACGGGGTAGAAGTGAAACCCTCAAACTCTCCCTCAGTCTGCCAATCATTATAAACTAGCATCCCGAGTGTTGCCCAGTCGAAAGCAAAGCACGGGAAATAGAAGTTTTAGATCCTCGGGAGGCGGGAGGTAAGGAACGTGTTCGAAAATATCCTGCCAGATTCGGGAGTGCTGGCAATTGTGTGCACCGGTCCGACAAAATGCGTCTTTGGCGAAGTCGGTGCCTCATGTCCTAGCATATAACTCTGATCAGATGTTTCCATGTCCACCTTTACGGCGTACAGAAATTCATCTTGCATATATCAGTTGTTATTTAACTCACCCCTTATGTACACCTAAAACGGACGCGCGGCTGTCAGGCTGAGCAACTATCCACTCGGATTTGAACCAGACACGATAATGTTATGTGAATAGTTTACATGAACATCCTGATCAGTCGTATCAGCCCTCTAAACGCCTATATGCTAAGAGGGGTTTACTTGCGCTTTCAGTAGATAGACCCTGAATGACATTTTTAATCAAATGTTAAGATTTTACAGATATTTTGCTCTGATCCTTGAGGGAAGGGTGTGGCTAAAGTTCTGTACATAAAAGTTAATAAAAATGATTCTAGGGCCTGCTTTATAAACTAATTTGTGCACAAACCAAAGCAAACATCTGTCTAGTTAAACTCACATTCCCAATTCCCAAAATCAGGAAAGGCAGATTTTTTTTATATTTACTTGTAATAAGTATGGCGGAATTCTACGTTTCAAACTTCATAGTTAAAGGAATGGTTTGTTGACTATTCTGGGTGGGTCAACCAAGAAAAGTTGGTGGATATCCAAAAGCTGGTAAATTTGTGTTTATTCAACCACAGTTTGCATTTAGTTTCCCTATTCGGAAATGCAAACAAATGTAACCCAAGTACAAGAGTAAATGTATTTCTATGGAGGAAAAGGGTCCCAGGCACTTTATCATAGTTGTTTGCGATGGAAGGTAAACAGTTTTTTGATTGAGGAAAATATTTTCTTTTGGAGGTGCCAATAAATGGATGTGGATATGCACATTTGCGTTGAGTGTACCCTTGAAATTGTACACATGTCACAATTCAACATGCAGATATACTTACATATCCTTGAAACTACAAGTCTCTTAAATTTTCTTGACTACCAGTGGAGTTCATTGAGAATTCATAAAGTAATAGATTTTTTCTTAAAATGTAGGAGTACTCATACAGGAGTAAATTTACAATTGTTTTGTGGCGACTGTGGTGTTGGGGGTACACTTCTCTGAATTGAACATCTTATGTCCATCACAACTCACAAATACCTGAGATGCCTTAATAATCACTTTGAAGCTTTGTATAACTCGACCCAAGTTGTTGCCAGTGTCACAGTGCTTTACATTGACGTGTACATAAATAAAATGTATCAGTTCCTGCCGACACCACATTCCGGTAGCAAATAGAACTAGGAATAAACTCTCACAACAGCGTGAGGTAGCACATATGTATCTCTGTTTCGCAGGTTACATTGGTGACTTAAACATCAGGCTTTTAAGAAAATTGCTATGCTTTAGGGGTAACATCCAAACAGTTGTAAGCAAAAAAAGGTAATGCAGTAAATCGTTTGCTACATTTAATATTGTGGAAAGTTTGGTAGGAGTAAATTCAGGGCAGGAGAATGCTCCTTTGTGATTTAACTGCACAGTTTAGTAGGAACTCTTTCATCCCTAACTTGAAAGACTATTTTTTTTGCAGGTCTGGTACCCGAATAGAAGTGTATCACTCATTTTTGTATATTTAGGACAAATCATGTTTTAGTTGCATGCAGCTATTTAAAAATTACTAGTTGGTGTGTTTCATATTCAATATTTAATACCATTGTTTTCTTGTGTGTTGCACGGGATTTGTATTTTTTACAAATCCATTTTTTGTTTTACACTTGAATTTTCAGTTAATTTGCATAATATAGACCTTAATGCTTCACATTATTCCCCCCATTCTTTTTTGTCCTCCAACTGGATTATTGTTCTTTATTTGATTTCCTTGACACAATAGTTTCTGAACAGTTGTAGTCATTGGGACCAGAAACTTTTACATCCTCACTGAATTGCAGAGTATCTCCTTTAGGCTTAAACATTTAGGAGGAAGTATATTTGAACATTCACGACTTGCATTTGAAAGGTGGTGCATGTCTTGAAAGTCAATTTCAGTTAGTATTTAAATAACTTTCAGTAAGTATATTGTCTAGTCAGTGCTATGTCTTTAAAAAGTGATGACATTGTGCACCATAATTTAGCTTGCACTAGCTGAACAGATATCAATGTTTCTATTCATGTCGGTTATGCATCTAAAAGGAAGAAAACAGGGCGGTATGTGTGGGTAAGGTTTGCTTCTCCCTATGTTCTGTTAAAAAGTTTGTTTTGTTTCAAGTGTTTCATTTACTATGAAATGTCAAGATACATTATAGTGTCTCCACTGAGGATAAAACTAATGCAAATCAGAAAACAGCATAATAAATGGTTTCCCCAAGAGTTTGCTACACTAAATCAAGTTGGAGGTAAACTTAGTAGGCAGTGATGGAAATAAGACTAGAATCTGAAAATCCGGCCTGCAAAAGACACCACTGAGCATATGAAAAAGCGATCTAGTTAGCAAACTATTTTTCAGTTAGTATCACAGTGACAAGAAATGCTGTGCAAGAATCATTTCAATGTTATAATGACCTAACCTCCTGTGCAGCAAATGAGGCCTTTTTGGAAGTCATCCGTCATGATTTCTTATCACATTTGTTTCAGGAGAAGATCCTAGAACTCAGTAAGAGAACTGATTTAGAGAAAGATAGATTGGGTATGGCAAGAAACTGTCATATGGAATTCTCATATACATATATTATTATATCTTGCTCTGACTTCAGAAAACTCGAGTTAGTATCTCCTACAGGTATTGAACCAGTTGCAGGTAATAATAGATTGTCTTTGACATTCAACAATGGACACATGTTTTATCCCATGACATAGCATGCATAGGCTATGTGTTTTCACAAGGAGGCATTGACCTTCAGCTTCTATAGATTGTCCTTTATTGAAAAATATAACACTAAATACCAACCAACAAATTAATTACATCCCTTTTCAGCTTTTCCTTTCTTATTAAGAATTATAGAATCTGTATACCTACACCTCAGAGATAAAGTTATTTAAAACAAGCATTTGCAATGCAATAGGTCTTGCATTTGTCAGAGTTAGAGCTTTTGGCATTATAAATTACTATTTTTCTTATCTATGTGTTTTGGTTTGGAGTTTAGTGGGTGTATGAACAGAAACACTGCTGCAGCACTGCCTAGAGGACTTAGAATGGGAATTACCAATGGGACCAGAGAAGCAGCTGCAGCACTGCCTAGAGGACTAAGAATGAGGAATTACCACTGTGAACAGAGACACAGCTGCAGCACTGCCTAGAGGACTTAATATGAGGAATTACCTCTGGGACAAGAGAAACAGCTGCTGCACTGTCTAATGGACTTAGAATGAGGAATTAGAGATGGACCACAGTAGCAGCTAGCAGCACTGTTTAGAGGATATAGAATGAGGAATTACCGACAGGACCAGAGAAACAGCTGCTGCACTGTCTAGTGCACTAAGAATGAGGAATTACCACTGGGACCAGAGAAGCAGCTGCTGCACTGTCTAGTGCACTAAGAATGAGGAATTACCACTGGGACCAGAGAAGCAGCTGCAGCACAGCATAAAAGACTTAGAATATGGAATTACCGGTGAGACCAGAGAAGCAGGTAGCAGTACTGTCTAGAGGACTTAGAATGAGGAAATGCCACTGGGACAGAGAAGCAGCTGCAGCACTGCCTAGAGGACTAAGAATGAGGATTTACTGATGGGGCCAGAGAAGCAGCTGCAGCACTGACCTAGAGGACTAAAATGTATGAATTACCACTGGGAACAGAGACACAGCTTCAGCACTGCCTAGAGGACTAAGAATGAGGAATTACCAGTGGGAATAGAGACGCAGGTGCAGTGCTGCATAGAGGATTAAGAATGAGGAATTACCACTAGGACCAGAGAAGCAGCATATTAAAAAAGTAAGGAAACTATGATGCTGTGCACTATGGGGGCGGGGCAAGTAAGCGTAACCGTCCTGGGACAGTCATCTTTTTACAGAAAGTAGGGGAACTGTTATCCTTAAATTAAAAAAGTGTGGGCACCTTGGAAGTAACAATGCGCTATATGCAAGCCTTTTAGGGTCTAGTATCAGACAGTAACCAATCCAGCAAAGAGCTTGATTACCAACCTCATTCACTGAACACACCATCCTCGAACACAACACCTAGCAACCCACCCGATGTCATCTGGCTAGTTGGTTGGGAGGGTGGAGCTTGCAGAACCTCTTCGGACAGTACACCATAGAAAACATGCACAAGTCCGCACACTGCGCCATTTAAGAGCACCAAGAGGCAATGCCACAGTCAAAGATGTGCTAAACCAAAAACAGCATTGCATAAGCTAAAATTGCGGTAACCAAGCATGCCCGGCCGTTTTCAGTGACCGAACTAAAGTGCTCGAGGTGGTACCTCGGGTCATCACACCCTGCTCACCGCCAAACCCGACACGTTGAAAACTAGTAAATATGTTACAATATCAGTTAACTTAATTGGTATTGTAACATATTGATTAGCTACAGACTGCAGTCAAAACAGAAACAAAAATTAACATGCAATCATTGGCTTCCTTCCACGACCATTCATTAGGATAACTATGTGACATTTTTCACATGTTAATTCTAATGAATGGTTGGCTTAGAGGAAGCCAGTGATTGCATGTTAATTTTCGTTTCTGTTGTGGCTGCAGTCTGTAAACAAGAGCACATCTTCGGGCAGCACTGTCTGTCGTCTTCCTTGGAAGTGATTAATTCTGCCTCCTCTCCCAGGCGGAGAAAGAGCCCTTCCAGACGAGCTATGTGTAAGTTGGGTAAATTGGAAGGAAATGCTGCCGAATTAATTGGTAACAGCAAATGGCCTAAAATGTGAATGTTTTTTCCACTCCTATTTAGAAGTGCACCCAAATGGCGCTGAAAAAGAACAGTGATTGGTTGTAATGAATGCGTTTAGCAGGGCAGTGGGAAGGTGGGATGGCGTGAGGGGGAATTGGCAAGCGTTATGAGCGAGCCTGCCTGCCTTTGTGCATTAGTGTGCCTGCAGACAGGAAAGAGTGAAAACACGAGCGCAGCCATCGGGCAACAGGAGGCGGGCAGCAGCAGCTTGTGCACGGGATGGCGTGAGGCGGAATTGGCAAGCGTTATGAGCGAGCCTGCCTGCCTTTGTGCATTAGTGTGCCTGCAGACAGGAAAGAGTGAAAACACGAGCTCAGCCATCGGGCAACAGGAGGCGGGCAGCAGCAGCTTGTGCACGGCATGGCGTGAGGCGGAATTGGCAAGCGTTACGAGCGAGCCTGCCTGCCTTTGTGCATTAGTGTGCCTGCAGACAGGAAAGAGTGAAAACACGAGCGCAGCCATCGGGCAGCAGCAGCTTGTGCACGGGATGGCGTGAGGCGGAATTGGCAAGCGTTACGAGCGAGCCTGCCTGCCTTTGTGCATTAGTGTGCCTGCAGACAGGAAAGAGTAAAAACACAAGCGCAGCCATCGGGCAACAGGAGGCGGGCTCGCTCGTAAGTAGAGTAGAGTAAATTCAAAACGGCGCACAAAAAAAATCTGTAATGCAATACTGCCTCGCTCGTTACTGAGGCTAAAATAACTAGCCAGCGTGCACAAAAGTCTCCAATTACAGACGCAGGCTACAGCGTGAAACATCGTGAAAAACAGATGGCAAGAAGTGCAAACAGAGCGGACTAACACTGTAGTTAGGCGCCGCTGAATCAGGACTACACGGAAGTTAGCAAATGACCAACAGCCAACAGAAAGGGAGATAACAACAACAATACCACAAGTAAGCCAATAGCAAGCAAAAAAACAGATTACATGAAGTTTAAGCCAACATACAGATTACTTTATGTCTCGCTGAGACAGCGCATGCAGCGCATGCGCTGCCAAGGCGAGACCTAAAAAGGAAAAAAAATACTCTGTCTATGTATCAGTCTGAGTTCCTCCCTTTAAGGAGTACAGAAACTGCTATTGTAGACATTTGTGAGAAAATACTGCAACAGATGGACAAAGGGCATGCAACAGCCCCTGACTTTTATTAGATCTGTTTTCTATATTTAACACTGTAACCCATTGACTGATGTGTGACAGGTTAGATCAATAGCTTTGGAGGAGAGGAAAAGCTTTATAGTGGATGACCTCATTTCTAACGAATGTATCAAAATATGTCCAGTCTGGGAATTTCTGCAGAAGCCTTAAAAATATCTAGTGTGTCCCCAAGGCTCCATCCTTCAAAAGTAATTGTAGTCTGTGATCTACATTTTCAGATGTACTCAGATGCCACCCAAATCCTAGTAGACATAAAGAATATCTCTTTTGGTACAGAAGTGGTGACAGCGTGTCTACAGAAAATTAGAATCTGGATTTTGAATAACCGTCTACGTCTTTATGTGAACAAGACAGAGATCTTGCTCTCAGGAGTATAGGTGCCTTTATCTGGATTTCAGAATTCGGGTCTGTATGCACGCCATCTACGACTAGTAGGAACTTGGGCATCATATTTGATGATCAAATAACGGTGAGTTTAAAGTCTGCTTACCCTCATTTGTACACCACATCCAAAGTGGTTCTACTTCTTAGTTTCACAAGTCATGTAACGCTCATCAATGCATAGTTTATTCCAGGGTATTATAGTGTTCAGCAGTCTATCTAATTGTGTCTCAGTGTAATATGGGTAAGCTACAGACAGTTTAAAACTGGGCAATCCTTATAATATTTAGACTCTGGGAATTCCACAAGTTAACATGCAGCAGTGTGTCTCTGGACTGGCTTACAATGAGGAACCCAGTTCTTTTTCAAACTTTGTGTATCATCAGGAAAACATTAAATAGCTTGGCTCCTGACTATTTGAAAGATTGGCTTCAAACATTTTAAGCTCCAATTCTTATCCAAAAGTGGCCCAGATTGAAATGTTCAAAGTTTGGTGAAAGAATGTTGAAGATGGACGATTCCAACATTGGAATTCTCCTTCTTCAACCCTTTGGCACATCACTTCCTTCCATTGTTTTAAACATGAGCTGAATTTGTACTTGAATAATGATAAATAATAAATAAAACCCAGAATGTATCTATTTGATATATGCTTTATTATTATTTATTTGCAAGTCATTTTATGTTTTTGTATAATGTTCTATGTTCTATGTGTGCCTAAAAGCTCTCCAGCGATGTTGCGAGATTATAAAAGTACTTCTGCTACTACGTATCTTACTTTAAGTCTTGCTTGATTTGGGGTGCCCATGTCCATTTTTCCTGCTTCTGCAGGATGAAGTGGGCATTGCTTGCTTGGGCAAGAGCATAACACAAAATGTGGCTGCTGAGATCAGTTGGTGGGTTCCATGGTGTAGCGTCCTCCCCTGCCTGGGTACTCGTAAATGAATACGCCACACACGGAGCTTGGTATTACACAAACTTAATTCTTCTGAGTTTAACTGCAAATTCAACATTTTAATACATTAACTCTATTCAACACCTGAGCACCTACTTAACAGTTCTACCGAGTCCATCATGAACCAAAAGGGTCCTGTCATCGCTAACTCACAAGACACTACACAGGGGTGATGATGATGAGTAACCCTGATGCAAGGGAGCACATCCTGACATGGTAAAAATTAAAGGGAGAAACTTTGAGCAGTGGCACAAATGGGAACAGCAGTCTTGCAGTCAGGCTAATAAAGCAGACCTTGTAGTCGTGCCGGCAATAAGATTCAGGCAAAGCGTGTTACAACCTCAGGTGCAGGGGGGCACAGAGCGAAATGTAGCACATTAAAAGAGGTTTGTGAGTTTTCCAATTTAGCCTTTTGATGCAGCTTCTGTAATGCTTGACTTCCTCATCACAGGAAATGGTAGAAAATCCAGAGGATGATGATATAGTTGGTGATGCCGGGCTTTTTGGGTCAGATTAACAACAGCGGTAGTGATCTGATCTTGGACTGGCTCTTAACATGGCATGTGTGTTTTTACAGCAAGGTTCACAGGAGTCTAGTCATTGTGGTTCTTGCGGGAATGCAGTGCAGGTTCTCAGCACACAGGGCAGTCTTCTTCTTTCTGAGGTGCAAGCTACAGCATGCTTATTTTTCTCATTCTGGAGTCACATCCTGTCTCTACGGTCATCTTACCACAGGACCAGTCCGTCATCTGAGCTGGTGCATAGAGATTTCACTTTACGTCAAAGGTATATTTGTATTTCGACTCATTGGGTCAACTTATATCACAAGCACTAGCAGTTGCTTTAGTACAGCTAGTCACTTTGAATTTATGCAGCAATAGAATGTTTGGACTTTTCTAATCAATGCCAAGTGCATCATCTTTCACACGCAGTTCAGTTCTATGGCAATCCGAATCCCATAACTATCACATTCCCTCTTGTTCTATGGTGCTGTCAGACATCCTCTAATACTAGCATGGATTGTGTTTCCCTTTCAGACAACCCCTCAGACAATCTGTAACTGATGCTGGGCGGCAGCTTTCTTCAGGAAGGGCTCACTGGAGGGGGGGATGGGCAGTCTACACATCTCTTTTATATAGGTGGTAACAGGGACTATATACTTGTCCATAGCCATTGTTACTGTGTATCTTCTCATAGGTCACTGACTGACTTGCATGAACTGGTCCGATCCATTAAGATGAACAGTAAGATGTCACTCAAGTGAAACACACAAAGATGGACCCTCAGCTATGCCTGTAGCATCTGCTTTTTTGCCAGATTGATACTTTGGGCCAAAGATTTATGTAGTTCTTCATTACAATGCTGCTCGAAGTACCATTGCCCCTACTCGCTGATACCTTCCTCAAAATTCCTAGAGTCAGACCTGATCTTTTCTGATAACATAATAAGAATGTTCACTCCATAATGGGCACTTGGCAAAATACAGCAGCAGTTAAGGGTGAGGAGAGAACTGGGAGGTACAAGAGCTACTTTAACAATATGGATAGTGATCTTAAAAATGGAACATTGTATAAAGTAAGAGTTGAAAGCAGTACAAAATATGTAAGAACCAGAAGTAACTAGTTTCTCTTTGTCTATCTCTCTCTCCCTTGTGCCACCTTTATCCCTCACTTTCTCTCCTCTGTCTTCTCTCCCTCTTCTCTCTCTCTCCTGATTTACCTAGTTAGGATTCATTATGGAGTAGCCCTATAAGATGTATGCCTATCATGGTTTGAGAGGTGCGATTAAGCCATAGCAGCTTGAGAAAATTAAGCCAGCTAGGCTGCAAAGTGGATGCACAATCTCCGAGAGGTTCCATTTTCTGAGGTACGGCTCAGTGGCCGGGGGTTCTTGAGCGGCAGGCTAATGGCATCCTGTGGTGTGGGAGTCATTTCTGCTCCCACAGGCCGCTCTGTGGGTGTTTGACCAAGGTCATCACTGCAGAGAAGGAGCTCTGCATCACTCCTGAGATACATGAAAAGTTAAATGGCGCTTCCTCTTTTCCTAGAGCCCTGAGGTGAGAGCTCAGCTCTGACATGTGCTACGACATGAGTGCCTCATTACACATGATGGAAGAGTGTCACAAGAAGTGACGTTGGCAAACCGAAGCTGACAAGGATTTGCTTCCTGCCATTGAGAAAGCTGTGGCAGGGTAAATGGTGACAAAAGTTAAGCTGCAATGAGTGAGTGATTTCTTCAGTTAGAAAAAACTTTAGTCAGGTTCTCCACATTATGACTAGTAGTTGAGAGAGCTTGTGGTTATGGGGGCGCCCTTGGATTGTGCTTTTTTGGGATCACTGCTCTGGGTTGTCTCCTGGACCGAAGTGAGTGTTGCCATGTCACCTAAAGACAAGATAACCCAAAAAAAATGAGACGTGAGAAAATAGCAAGTTTTTTCTTTCTAAGCCCTTCAACTGTAGGAGTGCTAGTTAGCAGTACTACAGTAACTGCAAAAAAAAAAACACAAGCGATACTTAGGCTAAAGTTACTTCCACTGGCGTCGGTGGATATACACTTTCAAACAGTAGAATCTAGATTGCAGAAGAGTATGATGAGGATCATAACCCTAGTAATTTCAGTCTGAGAGCTGACAGCTGAAAGGGTTCACAACTTGAATTCCTGGACTGTTCAGCTGTCTCCATGCTGTGCCTGGAAGCCCAAGAAGAACATCTGGAGGATGAGGTCCAGTGTTTGATTTGGACACGCCACGTTTGACTGAGTAAGCCCCCCTCCTCGATGTTATCGGGAGCTTTCCGTCTCATAAGATCCTTCCTCCTTTTTCCACCAATCATGTGGTGTTTGCAGAACTTACAGTTTGCCTCGCAAAATGTAAAGGACAGTAGAGCAGGTAAATAGACAGTCAACGCTGTGTTATGCAGTGCAGCAGAGATGGAAGTTACCCTGAAAGCACCCAGAAAAAAGAGTGCTAAAATATTACTGTTCCCTGACTACAGCAGATGATGCAGCAGAAGAGACAACAGTTAAAACTAATCAAAAAGGACCTCTTGGTTATGAACCTGAAGGCACCTCTCTGGCACTCTGCCAAGCGGAAAGTAGTTTGTGGACACTTAGGACACATCTTCTTACAAGCGAAAGTGGTAGAGTCATTTAATGGCCATTGTACGGAAGGGCAGATGCCCGGGATTACTCATGGGTATTGTGACTTTTCTTCGATGTAGCTGCTCCCCTGTCCGACATGAAATGTTTCACTCTGCAGTAGGCTGCAGGTGCCACTTGGGAGTAGCTAAAGCTATTCAACCAAATGCAGATTGACATCTATTGGGTGTCTCTCCTAGTGCTTTTGCCCCATCTTCTGTCTTCCATTATATCTTCTTTGTACCATGTTTGCAGGGGTCATTAGTTTATACCAAAACTAAGGTCCTCTCTTTGGAGTGGAAGCTTGTATTCTGTTTGTGGATAGAGCTTTCTGGGAGGTTGAGTAAGGAGCTTCTCCTTTTATATTATTTATTTAGCTCTTCATACCACTGATGAGGTTGTGAAGCGATTCTATTTGCATTGGTAACCGTGTGCCCTTTGGAGTGCATGTTTGAGAGGGCGTTGGTTGTACTTCGGTCTATGTAAATCATGTTGAATGAAGTGTTTGATATTCAAAGAGATGGTATAGGAATGCTGCTTCACTTAAGCGTGGGTTGTTGCAGAGTATGAGAATAGATGCAGTCCTGTATGTAGCTACTTACCATCTTGATACGTGGACTGAATCATAAGACAAAACGACAATTATTGTGCATCAGTGGGGCCCACCAAGGTATGTATACTAAATGGTAGTATGGCGGGCTTTTTCTATGGCAGCCAGAGGGGGGTCTTGGCCCCAAGGGGACTCAATTCCGCACCTTACATCGCTCCAGGAGGCACACCTGCACAGTCGTCCTAGAAAGGTGCGGGGCCTCACGACACACTATAAGCGCTCCCTGCATTCCCGCTGTGCGGGCTTTTGCTACGGTAGCCAGAGGCCCCCAACGGACTTCACCACCCAATGTCACTCAATTCCCCACCTTACATCGCGCCAGGAGGCACTCCTGCACAGTGTTCTCTTTCGGGGGCAGGGCCCCACAATGCACTATAAGCACTTCCTGCATTCCCACTGTGCGGGCTTTTTCTACAGCAGCCAGTTTGGTTCTTGGCCCACAATGGACTTCACCACCTAAGGGGACTCAATTCCCCATCTTACATCGCACCCTGAGGCGCTCCTGCACAGTGGTGCCTGAAGGGGGCAAGGCCTCATGACATGCTATAAGCGCTCCTTGCATTCCCGCTGCGCGGGACAAGCCTGGGCCAAGGGCGGGCCTGTCCACGCCCGGAGGAGGCTTGGCAACTCCTCTTGGGTCTTCTCTCTTAAGGTTTGTGTTATTTCTTCAAGTAATTTTATACCAGCCAAGCATATAGGGGATACCTGTACATGTTTGACCTGTGATATTTGCAATCAAAATGCTGAAGAAAAAAGTGGGAGGAGGCCCTAGCACCATCACGCCTCCAGCACCAACTACCTCAATTGACAGAATGATTCAACGAGCTGTGAGCGTGATAAGTAATGAGATAGACCTTACAGAACGTAGGCTTTCTCTTGGTACCAACGATGTGATGGGCCCCAAAAGTAAATCCCTCAGCTGCAGTTCAGTGAGTTCCACCATTATTGGAGCAAAGGGCAGCCAGGAGACTTTTTTTTAAGTTTCTGGAGCATGGCATCTGATGGAAGGTTGGCTAGACAAAGTAAAGGATATTCTGCGGGAGGAACTGTCTCAAGTTCCAAAACGGTTGGATGTTATTGAGCGCGCACTGATGGACCTTAAAAATCTCTGTGAAGCACCCGCCCAGGGCCTTAGTACAGTATCCACCATAAATCCTGGCAAGAAGGTGAGCCACAAACTGCATCAAAGTAATTCCGCTAAACTTCAACCGTGTCCATTGACAACACCGATCATAAGCTCTGCCCTTGATTCCCCAAGTTTAGGCTCTAATATTATGAACTCCAAGCAAAAAGGCAACTGTTGTACTGTCATTTCAAATAGTCATGTCCACCAAGAGGCACATCACACCCATATTGCACAGGAATTGGGCAGGGATGGTAGGAGCGGTTACGTACAATTGGCAACGTAGCAGTGATTAACCTACCCCCAGCCTCGTGGCCCTATGTGACAATCCTTTCCAGAGTTCCCCCTCTGTGACTGGACCAAAGAGAGTCCCAGGTTAAATTGTTTAATAAAACCTTGAACTGATTGGGACATTATAGAAACTTTCTGCTGGCCATGGCAAATAATATACTGCTGACAAGGAGAGTGGGATGGATAGGTGCTGGACCAGTGGATAGGCAAGGGGATTGTATTATTGTCAGCTTAAGATCCCCCCTCTTTGGAGCTTACTTTTTGGGCACTTGAGTAGTCACTTAAACCAAAGCAATATTGTTCTACTGCCCTTAGGCTACTTTTACAAGCCTGTTCCTCGTGTTCCTGGGGTCAGTGACTGGGGCAGAGTGGGGCCCCTGCGACAATAGCCCCAAGATTGTCCAATGCCCCCAAAGCGGGATTTTGACCCATAACTGTTATGATGCACTGGCAGATATAGACTGACTTGATGGGGCTGGAACAAGTCCATCTTGTGTTGCTGATAATGAGATTGTGTGTTTGGATGGGGCTGGGTCTGTCCCATCGTGCATTGTTGTCAGAGAGAGTGTGTGTTTGGACAAAGTCCATACTGCCCCGATTTGCATATTGATATCTTGGAATGTAGCAGGGCTTTTGCCCAAGTTGTCTTGCCCAGATTGTTGTACCTTCATCGACGCATATGTCATATGCTTATTCCAAGAAACCTGGTAACCCAGTCCTTTGCACCGCTTAGGGTTTACTACGTATAGTGATCCAGCGCTTACAATAAAAATAATTTCTCCTATTATGCTTTTTGGTCATACAGGTGCAATTATTTCTCTAACACTCACACTATATCCATATGACGGTGGGGCCCATAACACCGCATATACATTCACTTACTCATTTGTTCCCTGGATTTCCTCCGTCATGAAACCTAGGAGAAAATCGATTCGCTGGAAGGAGTCGGGATACCTCTTTTATAATGACACAATAATTCTCATTTTCTTATAAGGTATTCCGCTCATTGGTCGATGGACCAACTAGTAGGAATCAGTTGATGGTGATTAAGACCAGCTCAATCACAATGAACTCTTTACCATTTCATTATTAATCATTATACTAAAGAAAAAATCACTGAGTCATTTGTTTAAAGAATAATAAAGTTTATATAAAGTTTTGAATGCAGGAAATTTGAGATTAATCTTATTATTCAGATCATTTCATTTACTATCAATATAAGAATAGTTGCAATTGCATGGCACTTTTATTAGACGGAAAATGAGGTTATCATACTAAGAACTCTATAGATCAACCTATCTATCTCTCTGGGAAATCCTAATAATTCTAATAAAATCTATCAAATAAGAGTTCTCCTAAGCAGCATTTTATACTCAACTGGAAAAGGAAAATAACAGCAGCAGCATCAGCTCGTCACATCAGCAACCGCAAACTCTCCCATCTACAGCATCTAACTTCTTCAGCATCTCCCGCAGCATTCTCACCCCTCCCACCATGAGTAGGTCTTCTTATACCCTAATTCTAGCTTACAGCATAAAATGTTTCTTCTTACATGGCGCGATTCATTCTCATTGGTCAAAAATTCAGATCCCTATACATTTTAATCAAACTTCCTGGTCTTAACCAGTTCCGTGTGGAATGTCCATGCAAGCATCGTTTCCCACAGTTCATGCACTTGCTCATCCGTTTCGATCAGTCCAAATTGTATCTTTTTCTGCTACAATTTGTATAACACAGTTCCTTCTATTGATTCAACCAGGCTTCTCACGCTTCTTGCTGATCGTCTTGGCACACATCTGCTTAGAAGGGTCACAGCAGCCTTGACCATACTTTCATCTTAGCCTCTCGGCATCAGCACGTGATCATTCCTTTTTCCACAGCCTCTCTCCTCTATCACATGGTCGCATCCGCTCATGCGCACTCTAGTAACTCGCGGCCATTTTATATTGCTGCTCGGCAGGCCTAAGCGCACTATTTTTAAAGAAAACAAAATGTTATTAAAACAAAGAAATATAAACCCTTTCGTTTCCCTCCCGTCTTTCTACGTACCCCAATTAGGTATTACCTAGCAGAAGCAACATACAAAGCTGTCCCTTACTTACCATCGCTTTATTTTGCAACCACACGTTTTATTCAAAAGCACAAATCATGCATTTCATTATTATTTTAGTACGCAAAATATTATGTTATGTTATAAACGCAAACAATTATTAGTCCATTACTTTGCACACTGAATTGCGTGTTACCATTAACCCTTTACATACATTGTTGGTTATTTACTTGTACGAACATGTTTATTAATATTGTACGAAAATATTAGGAGGTTAAAATTTTTATATTTACCCTGCTCCATCAACTCCCCCTTTGGTGATTTTTAATATCACCACAAAAACCCAAGTTATACAATTTTCTCAGACAGCATATATCTTTTATCCATTTGCTTTTATTAGTTTATACTTCTGTATCCCTTTCAACTTGTTTCTTCGTTTTCTTGTACATGTTCTCTTTTATTTCTTCTAACTCTATTTCACCTATTTCTCTCTCTCTTTCCTTGTTTATCATGTTTTCTTTTTCTATCTTATTCTGCTTTCTTCTTCTCTTTATACATGTTACTGCAAGCTTCAGTACTAATATTATTATTATTATCATGGTTGCTATTATTATAACTTTCCCTATTATTAATCCACTCATTCTTGTTAACCAATTTGTTACAGAAGAAAAACCTTTACCACGTTTTCCCACACACTTTCAACCTCCAGTGGAACAAGTTCTTTGTGCAAATTTGTAATATTTGTTATATACTTCTGTATATTTTCGCTTTTATCTGGAATGTAAGTGCAACAATGTTGGACTTTCAGCATTCCACAGACTCCGCCCTCTTTTGCCAAAAGAATGTCAAGGGCAAGACGATTTTGCATCACCATAGCTCTCATGGCAACCATCTCGGTATTTACCATTAAGAACCCTCCAGCAGTATCCGTAGATAAACGATCTACCACTGTGGATAATTTCCGAATTCTAAATGCATTCAAAGATATTCCCACTGCTGGTATCAATGCACCAAAAATATCACCTACTATTTCTGAAAAACTTTCCCTTTTTCTACGGGTAAAGGTATTTATCATTTTGTGTGTTCCTTTTTCTTTTCTATCTACATGAAAAATCTTTGGAAAGACCAGGCCTAAGTAACATGACCCATACCAATGGTCCGGCAACCTATAATAAGCCCTATTCCTACAAACGTAATAAATCCCTGGAAATATTGGATCTTTTCCCCTTTGAATCCCCATCCACCTAAAATTTTGTAATTGTCATAGCAATTGCTGGAACCCACAAAATAATTGTCATATCTTGTCTTAATTCTTCTAATGCACAACCTTCCCTGTTGGGGCCAATCCAGAGTCATAGCTGCATTTGTCTTTTTCTTATCATGATGGTCTTCCTCAAACGCCCAAAGAGGTGTTTTTGTCTCTTCTATTACTTTTCTTTCAAATTTCACCCTTCTCTCTTCAACCATTTCTAGAAATACCTTTTTTTCCTTCTTTAACTCACAGGTAAGGTTGTACCTAAATATATTATCTGATGTTAAAATCTTATCTTCTAAGAAATATTCACCAAACGTCTTTCCTCTTTTATTTTGTTAAGCTCGGGAACTACAGAAACCTTTGCAAAAATCTTATCTATATCAGTGTAATAATATTCTAATCTACCTGTTTTATAAAATAAGCTTGCTAAAACACTACATGTTATTCCATATGTCAAAGGAAGGTGATGATAAGTCACACCCTCTGCTACAGATGCAGGCAACTGCATACAAACATAGCAATCTCTTACATCCATTGTTTCTACGTATTCAGACAGTAATTTAGTAAAAACATTTTTTGAAAAATCTGTTATTGATTTGTCCTTATGTAATTCTGCACTACTCTTTAAAATAACTGGTTCTTGAGTGTTAGCTCCTTTTTCTTTCTCAGTGTTATTAGACTTTTCCACTACCGCTAAACTAATTGGAATAGTTATTGCTAAAACCACCCATATTGTTATTAATAAACCTGTACAAAACCAGCACATCTTGCACCATCTACTTAAAAACTCACATCTACACTTTCTATCTCTAGTATTCTCCATTTTGTCTTTTAACCTTATTTACTTGTTTTCTAGAAAATTGTGTCACTACACCTCAGAAATGACTTGCTTGCCACTCTGTACTTCCAATATTTTGTCTTTGCTTGGTACTTTTTTTTTTTAATTCTTTTTAGAATTCTTTCTTTGTCACATCCGGTAAATTCGTCAGTTCAGTGTTTTGTCAAATCCGGTAAACTATCTAAACTTCTTCAGTTTCGTTGCTTCAGGTTTGTTGCACTTCACTTTCTCCCATCAGGTTTCTTTGTTCTGGGTTTTCGTGAGTGTTCAATTCTTCTTTGTGACTAGTCAAAGCACGATACAACCATTTAGGCGATCTGTACCTTTGATTTACTTTCTTTATTCTTTTCGTTTTCTGCAAGTGTTTTCCACCTTGTTTTCCTTGCTCCTTTTGACTTGTTATTTCATTCACTTGTTCAGCACTTTTCCCATCCAATTTTATTATTCTGTATCTTAATTTTCTTACTTGGTTGGGCCAATTGTCTCCTTTTCTTGGCCTTTTTGCTTCACTTCCTTTTTCCTCTCTTTCAGTTTTCCAATTTCTCTTTCTTGTCTCTATTTTTTCATTTCTTTCTTCTCCACTTTCTTCTGAGTCTGTTTCAATCTTTTCGTTATTTCCTCTTATTTTGAAGCTTGTGATTTCGCTTTCATCTACTTGTAGTTCTTTTCTTATTTTCCTTCGTTCACCTATTTCTGTCCCTCCTCGAGGTTCTTCCGATTTTGTATCAGTTTCTCTATCTGCTTCTAAATTTCCCTGTTCTTGTGTTTGACTATCTGTCCCTACTGCTCCTCGGGGTTTTTCCGATTTTTCTAACTTTTGGTTTGAAACTCTCCTTCTTCATCTATTAATATTATCTTCGAAGGAATTTTACCACAACTTGTGCTTGGTTGTTCACTGTCACTATCTTCTGGCTCAGTTTCTTCTCTTATGCTTTCAAAATTCCACTTTCTTTTTGTAATTTCTTCTCCTTCTGTATGTTCTGTATCAGATTCTGAACTGGTATCAGATATTTCCAGATGTCGACTTACAGGTCGATCTTCAAATTCTGGAACTTCAGCTATTTCTTCTATTTCCTCTTCTTCTTCTATCGTTTCACTTGTAGTTGGGTCTTCCAGATGTCGACTTACAGGTCGATCTTCAGGTTCTGGCACCCTGTTTGTCTCCTCTTCTCTTTCTGATGCTGAACTGTTATCTGATATTTCCAAATGCCGACTCACATGTCGATCTTTAGGTTCTGGGACTCTGATGGTGTGGCTGGCATGTACCCAGTGTTTCACTCCTGCACACTTGACTGCGGTGGTCATCACTAGGATCACTTGTCGTGGTTCATCCCAGCGAGGAACCAAACAGTTTCTTCTCCGGTGGACTTTTATTCGAACCCAATCTCCTGGATTCAAGTCGTGAGCTGGTTTTCTTTCAAGGGTGGTCGCTTCGGGTCAACCTGATGAAACACAGAACGCACCACATCAGCCAATCCTTTGCAATAATCCAGTACTAGATCATCAGTTATAGTCAGTAGCTTGTTGACAGGTACTTGTGCTTGTCTCATTGCTCGTCCCATGATTATCTCATGTGGACTGAGTCCAGTCTTCCTTTCCGGAATACTTCTGATTGTCATCAGAACCAATGGCAAAGCATCTGGCCATTTCAATCCTGTAGCTTGACACATTTTTCCTAACCTGTCCTTGATCGTTCCATTTTCTTGCTCTACTAGTCCAGAAGCCTCTGGTCTGTATGCACAATGCAGTTTCTGTTTAATACTAAGTGCTTCACAAATCAGTTTAACTAATTCGTTCTGGAAATGTGTTCCTCTATCTGTTTCAATCGTGACTGGAAAACCATACCTTGGAATGAATTCCCGCAGCAAAAGTTTTGCTACTGTTATACTGTCATTCCTTCTTGTTGGATATGCCTCCACCCAACGAGAAAACAAACAGACGACCACTAGAACATACCTCAATCTGCTGCAAGGTGGCATTTCAATGAAATCCATCTGCATTCTGGTGAAAGGACCCCCTTCTCGTCCTATTCTTCCTAGACTCACTACTGTCTTCCTTCCGGGATTTAACTGTTGACAAATAAGACATCTCTGACAAAGACTCTCAGCTATGGCTCTGAATTTGGGATTGTACCATGTTTGTCTAAAAAGTCTGATCATTGAATCTCTCCCAATATGGGCTTGTCCATGGTACATCCGTGCCATGTCAGAAATCATGCTATCAGGCATAACTGGTCTCTCATCCCTGTAAACCCATACATCAGTTTCTTCATGTTTCCTACATCCTGCTTTTAGCCAAGTATCTTTCTCTTCATCTTCTGCAGCTTCTTGTAACTGTCTCACCTCATCCCATGTTTCAATTGAGTTAGTAAAAAGCAAAGGACAAGAAATATGCTCTCTTTCACGACACTTATTCAAAGAAACCACATTCTTTGCACAGTACTGTGCCATTTCGTCAGCATATTTGTTGCCAACAGTAATGTAGTCTTCCCCATTTTTATGTGCATTGCACTTCACGACAGCGATCTGTTTAGGCAGCTGTATCGCCTCAAGCAATTTTTTCACAAAATCTCCATTTCTGATGGGTGTCCCTGCAGACGTCAAGAAACCCCTTTGTGACCAAATCTGACCAAAATCATGCACGACCCCAAAGCCGTATTGGCTGTCAGTCATAATCGTAACCCGTACATTTCTTCCCAACTTACATGCTTGAATCAGAGCTACTAATTCTGCAACTTGGGCAGACCGTACACCTTTCAGACAAGATGCTTCCAACACAGTTGCTACTGTGCAAACTGCATATGCTGCGCTTAGTACTCCATCACTTGTTCTCAAACATGAGCCATCCACAAACAGAATATAATCTGATTCTTTCAAAGGCTCATCTCGTATATCAGCTCTTGGTTTTGTACAGTATTCGAGCACATTCAGACAATCGTGATCTACCTCATCCATTTCAATCACATTCTCTTCATCTGGCAATGATGTTGAAGGATTCACATTCATACATCTGTCGATGGTCACATTATCTGCACTCAAAATTACCTTTTCATACCTAGTCAGCCGACTATGTGTCATGTATTGGGTTTTCGTTCTTGTCAAAAGAATTTCCACAGAATGGGGAACATACACTCTCAATGGATACCCCATCACTATGCCTTCACTCTGTTCCAGACTCACACAAGTAGCAGCAACTGCTTTCAAACATCCAGGCAATGCTTTCGCTACGGGGTCTAAAACAGCTGAAAAATATGCAATTGGTCTTTTCATAGTTCCATGTCTCTGCACCAAAACTGAAAATGCACATCCATCTCTTTCACTGCAATACAGTTCAAAATCTTTCTCATAGTCAGGCATTCCCAATGCTGGAGCCTCACACAATTTCTTTTTCAACTCTCTGAATGCTTTCATTTCTTCATCATTCATTTCAAAAGGATCTTTAACATCCTTCTTTGTCAGTTTCTGCAATGGTTTAGCAATTAGTGAAAAACCGCTTATCCATTGTCGACAATATCCAACCATTCCCAAAAACATTCTTACCTCTCTTTGTGTCATTGGAGCTCTCATTCCTTGAATCATTTTTATTCTCTCTGTCGTTACCTTTCGTACTCCTTTCTCAATTTTATGCCCTAAATACTGGACTTCTTGTTGACAAAACTGCAATTTTGAATGGGCCACTTTATGTCCTCTTTTTGCTAAGTGATTCAGCAAAGCAATTGTATCATTGACACATGCTTCCTTCGTTTTTGATGCCACCAATAGGTCATCAATATACTGAACCATTACTGACTTTTCTGGCATTCTTAAATCTTCCAAAGATTTCTTTAGGATCTGAATAAAGATTGAGGGACCTTCTGTGTACCCTTGAGGAATTCGGCACCATGCCAAAATACGCTCTCCAAACCTAAACGCAAATATTAGCTGGCTAACTGGATGCAATGGAATAGAGAAAAATGCATGACATAAATCAATTACAGTGTACCATTCTGCTTCGCGTGGAATCTGGTATAGAATCACAGCAGGGTTCGGTACTATTGGGCAACAAGGCACAACAATTTTGTTTACCTTTCTTAAATCCTGTACGATTCTATATGTTCCATTTGGCTTTTTCAGTCCCATTATTGGCGAATTGCATGGACTGCTCATGATTTCTTTTAGAATCCCTTGTTCAATCATTTTATTTATTACTGGCGTTATTCCTTCAATTATTTCTGGAGTCAATTTATACTGGGGCGTATTTGGGTAACTCGTTCCTTCTTTTACCGTAATTTTAACGGGATCTACTCCTTTCATTAATCCTACATCTTCTCCTGTCAAGTCCCACACTTCTTCTTTCACTGTCTTTTTCAACTCATTTGGGATTTTCTCTGCATCAAATACAGGAAACAAACCATTTACTTCTGGTTCCAAATTTACCATTGTCATTTTATACAGCACATCCTCATCTGGAGTCTGAAATGCAATTCCGTCTGGAGTACAATAAATTGTGCAATTCATTTTGCACAACAAATCGCGTCCTAAAAGGTTCACGGGACTACAATCACACACCACAAATCGGTGCATTTCACTAAATGGACCAATTCTTACCTTTACTAATCTAGTAAGAGGCGTTTCAATTTGCTGATTGGAAACTCCAACCACTTGTATATGTTCACCTGAGAGAGGAAGATTTGGAATTTCCACTGACCTAACAGTAGAACGGGTAGCTCCAGTGTCAACAAGGAATGTTACATTTGCACCATTCACTTCTCCATCCACAAATGGACCTGACTGATCTACCTCTAGAGTTGCGCCAAGCACGCACTCTTCCCTCTCTTTTAGACACCGTCATGAACTTTCATACGACTCATCTTCATTCTGTCGTAACCAATATTGTGAAATTTCAGCTGCACGTGACAACTGTTTTACCTGTTCTCCTCCGTAGAATCCTGTTTCTGCACTGTATTTCTGTTGGTTAGCACTCTTGGGAAGTGGTGGTTGTGGCACCTGACCTTGTTGAGTAACTACCTCACTCTGCACCTGTGAATTTAATGATTGATTTTCCACATTAGGTTTTGGAGGAAATTTACACTCGTTTCTCCAATGCCCTAGCTTTCCGCAGTTGTGGCATGGCCACTTTTTCTTCGCCTCATCTATGCTCATTTGTCCTTTTCCTTTACCTATATTAGGTCGGGATTTAAACTGTCCTGTTTCACTGCTAGTATTATTCAATTGAGCTTCTTGCTTCTCTGCAACTTTCACCTGTGCCCACATGGCTTTCTCTTTTAATTTACGCTGTTTACTCTCAATTTCATCACTGCAATACTTAGCATATCTTAAAACCTCATCTACTGTGCTATTCTGCCATCCTATCAGGTGCTGCTTAATCCTTTCACTTATCTCTGGTGTTAATCCATACACAAACCTATATACAAAGTGACTCATGTCCTTCTCACTTAGCGTCTCATAACCACTATACTGTTTGAAAACCAACAACAATCTCTCATAGTACGCGTGCACTGATTCTTTGCTTTCCTGTGTTGTTCTGTCTATTTTCACCCAATCTGTTTCTTTTGGTGGAATTTTATTCTTCAAAAAGGTAACTACTTGATCATACTTCCTCATCACTTCTGGACCTGGCGCTCCTGTTTTGGCATCCCTTGGATATTCTACAGTTGGCCAATCAATTGTAATCTTACATTCTGTCCATAAATCAGCAGGCACTACTATGTCAAACAATCCATCTAGATCTATCCACAGCACTTTTGACACCTTAACAAATCTCTCCACTTGTCTGTACCATTCTACTGGTTTCTCTCTCAATTTTGGGAAGTCATTTGTAAATGACAGTATATCCTGTCTGGTTCACGGAACATGCACATAACTACCACCTGGTGTTTCTCTCATCGGGTACTCCCTAGTAACTGGTTCCTTATCTGTCACCGCCAAAAGTCAAAGATGCTTTATCTGTTGTTTTCTCATTCCTCTTTGTCCATCTATTTCTCCATCTATCCACATCACCCCATTTTCTTAATAAAACAATCAGCTCTTTTATCTGGGTCAGTCTTCCTGATGTGTTCAAATTTTCTATGTCTTTCTCACAAAAATCTACCCTGTACGGTTTCTGCAACGTCTTTACTTTCACAAATTCCACTCCTAGTTCACCTGCAATCTCTTCCAATTTGTCATGTAAATTTCTAGCTCTCCAAGTAAGACTCTTGCACAAAAACATAATCTCGTCATCCTGATAATTTTTTAGTTTTTCTGTTCCAATTGTTCCTAAAATCAACTCTTCCATGTCTATTTTCAACCTTATTACATCTAATGGTTTTTCTTCGGGTTCTTTTGCTTTTAGCGCTTTCATCCATTCATTTAACTCTTCTGGAGTCGGACCTACAGGCGTACTATTTAACTCAATCCAATCACTGCTTCTTTCTGGTGTTCCTGATGCGGACTCTGTCACCATAGGCATTCTCCTAATCTCACTCTCATTTATCGTCAAATTTGTAGGTGGACTTGATCTACACGTACTAGCCGAATTGTGTGCACCTTCATTATTCAGTTCCATCCCTTCTCTTTTTCTTTGCAAATGTGAATTCATGGGAATCACCAAAGAATGTTCATTTATTTTCTGATTCTCAAAAATTGGCATTACTGGACCTATCGTTACTGGTACAGTTACAGCTTCCATATTCTTTGTCAATTCTCTTATTTTCTCAGTCAATTCTTTTGTCGTTTTTGCTAGTTCAGTTGCATTGTCACTTTCTGTCTCTTCATTTTGTGAAAATTTAAATGTTTCTTGTGACCTATTTATTACATTTCTTCGTTCGGGTTTTTTATTCCTCCCAGTTTCCATTTGCGGTGCATTAGGTGTCACCACTACAGAAGTCTGTTGGTATGGAGGTGGGTTTCTGTTTAAAATATCTTCCAGCAATTCGTCATCTGTTTCACTACCACCATACACATACTTTTCTACCACTACATGTTTCTTTTTCTCGGTACACTTTCTCTTTGCTTCTTCCTCAACCGCAAAAGCTGGAAACAAACCTCCTGCCATGTTAGCATATCTCCAACGCTTTACTCTGTCCTCATGATTTATTCCCCACAACCTTCCGGGTATAAACTCATGATTCTTCAATCCTCTGGATCTCTCTCGCTCATACATCTCATCCTCCCATTCCGCTAAAGCTTCAAACTGTGTCGGTCTAGGTCTAGGTTCTAACATTACCATCTTTTCTCTCAAGTTCCGTAATACAGCTACATTAAATGAACCATTCTCAGGAAAAGCCAATGCTCCATCATTCTTGGTGTATTTTGTCCAATTTTCTAACCATATGCATGTATGATATCCATATTTCAGCATCATATGTGAAGCTGGTGATTTCGGCGGAGGAATTATTTGTCCCTCTCTAGTCACTACCTTTTTGTCCTTCTTAAAGAAATTCTTAACTTTCGACATCCAAGACGTTTCTCTTTTCCATACTCATAGTACGACATGATTCACAACCTTTTTCTCCTTAAGCAATCCGCAATTCAATACTGTTCCCTATGCGTTATTTCAACCAATACTAGCGCGACTCACACCAACACTCCAATCACAACGATTTCTGTCTACGGCGCACTGTCCAATCCCAGCGCGGCTTTTGTCTACGTCACTTTGCTCCTGTTCTCATGTGACTATCGCACTGTCCAATCCCAGCGCGACTTTTGTCTACGTCACTTCTGCTCTTGACCCCTCCTTTACAAAATTTATCGGCAATTTCTTTTTCAACAATTCTTGTTAGTTACAACATTTTATCCACATTTCCATTGTCTGATTCGCTAAACCGAAAAGATAGCTTTGACCATTCATACAAGAATTCTGTATTTTCCAGTAGGCAGCGCTTACCTCTACTCTACCACAGAACGTTCAGTTTCGTCGATAAAGTAGCACTTCCCTCTACCTTACCCTTCTTTCAAGCAAGCGGTAAACCCGTTTCTCTGGGGATAAAACACATGTGGAGACTATACTGCTCCTGAGAATTAAGGCCAGAGTTTCACAAGAAAACCGGTCACTATTTCACTTACACACCTTTTATACGCAAAATGTCCCTATTATAACACAACCTGTGTTATTACCAAAATGAACTCAGACAGTGTAAAATTCCATGCGACTTCTCTTGCCACACGTGTTCCACTTCCTACTTCCCGGAAGCGTGTAAACTTACATATAACATAACGCGACTCAACAAAAAGTGTTAAACATAAACTTATCAATAATCTATAATCATAAATCAATAATCACCAAACTAATCTATAGAAACCATAACTCTGCTACCAAGAAATCTGATCCAGCGCTTACAATAAAAATAATTTCTCCTATTATGCTTTTTGGTCATCCAGGTGCAATTATTTCTCTAACACTCACACTATATCCATATGACGGTGGGGCCCATAACACCGCATATACATTCACTTACTCATTTGTTCCCTGGATTTCCTCCGTCATGAAACCTAGGAGAAAATCGATTCGCTGGAAGGAGTCGGGATACCTCTTTTATAATGACACAATAATTCTCATTTTCTTATAAGGTATTCCGCTCATTGGTCGATGGACCAACTAGTAGGAATCAGTTGATGGTGATTAAGACCAGCTCAATCACAATGAACTCTTTACCATTTCATTATTAATCATTATACTAAAGAAAAAATCACTGAGTCATTTGTTTAAAGAATAATAAAGTTTATATAAAGTTTTGAATGCAGGAAATTTGAGATTAATCTTATTATTCAGATCATTTCATTTACTATCAATATAAGAATAGTTGCAATTGCATGGCACTTTTATTAGACGGAAAATGGGGTTATCATACTAAGAACTCTATAGATCAACCTATCTATCTCTCTGGGAAATCCTAATAATTCTAATAAAATTTATCAAATAAGAGTTCTCCTAAGCAGCATTTTATACTCAACTTGAAAAGGAAAATAACAGCAGCAGCATCAGCTCGTCAGCATCAGCAACCGCAAACTCTCCCATCTACAGCATCTAACTTCTTTAGCATCTCCCGCAGCATCCCTCAGCATTCTCACCCCTCCCACCATGAGTAGGTCTTCTTATACCCTAATTCTAGCTTACAGCATAAAATGTTTCTTCTTACATGGCGCGATTCATTCTCATTGGTCAAAAATTCAGATCCCTATACATTTTAATCAAACTTCCTGGTCTTAACCAGTTCAGTGTGGAATGTCCATGCAAGCATCGTTTCCCACAGTTCATGCACTTGCTCATCCGTTTCGATCATTCCAAATTGTATCTTTTTCTGCTACAATTTGTATAACACAGTTCCTTCTATTGATTCAACCAGGCTTCTCACGCTTCTTGCTGATCGTCTTGGCACACATCTGCTTAGAAGGGTCACAGCAGCCTTGACCATACTTTCATCTTAGCCTCTCGGCATCAGCACGTGATCATTCCTATTTCCACAGCCTCTCTCCTCTATCACATGGTCGCATCCGCTCATGCGCACTCTAGTAACTCGCGGCCATTTTATATTGCTGCTCGGCAGGCCTAAGCGCACTATTTTTAAAGAAACCAAAATCTTATTAAAACAAAGAAATATAAACCCTTTCGTTTCCCTCCCGTCTTTCTACGTACCCCAATTAGGTATTACCTAGCAGAAGCAACATACAAAGCTGTCCCTTACTTACCATCGCTTTATTTTGCAACCACACGTTTTATTCAAAAGCACAAATCATGCATTTCATTATTATTTTAGTACACAAAATATTATGTTATGTTATAAACGCAAACAATTATTAGTCCATTACTTTGCACACTGAATTGCGTGTTACCATTAACCCTTTACATACATTGTTGGTTATTTACTTGAACGAACATGTTTATAAATATTGTACGAAAATATTAGGAGGTTAAAAGTTTTATATTTACCCTGCTCCATCAATAGCGAGGATGCTATTGCAACAGGGAGAGGCAGACCAGCGGGGGGTGGCACAATCTGGCTTAAAACCACTGTAATGTGCAGCACCAAGGAGCTTAAGCGAGGCTCCCCCAATTTGATGTGTATCAGTTTAACCACTCCGGGCACTGTCACCTGTTACATCTACAATGTTTTTTGTATGCCCTCGGGAATCAAACCAGAGTCAGGAGTTATTGAGTTGTCCTCCCTCCCACCTGGCTGCACTCCCTGCAGAGGCTGTTAAGATTGGAGGTGATTTCAACTGCCAGTTTGAGTCACTTGATGCCCATTTCAAGTAACAATCTATTGTAAAGACAGACACTAGTCAATGTGTGGTCTTTCTGGTCTTGCGGTTTCTGCTGGCTACGTGGAGGATCAAGCAAAATACACTTTAAAGTACTAATGGAAAACCACTTATGGTCTATACCTGAGCTACAAATTCCTCCCATAAAAAAATGGCCCCCTCTGGCTTTACAACTCAACTCCTTTACATTGAACCAGGGCTTAAGAGCCTGCATCAGGTCAAAATCTGACAAAGAGGGCAGTCATACGTTCAACCGGTCTCAGAGCACAAGTCTTATCGACTATCTTCTGCTCAATGTTCTGCTATGGTCCAAACTAATAGATATGGTTGTTTTGTCTCGCCAGGACAGCGACCATACTGCACTAGCTCTAGAATTGAGCATCCAATCCCCTGTTGCACAGTTAAATTGTGATAAGCCCTTTGACAGAAGAATAACCCTCTCCACCAACAGACGTAGGATTTGATTGGAGCACACTGATGCAGACCAGGGAATCAGTTGCAGGAGTGTATGAAGTAGTTGTTGGCGGGTTTGGGGAGTTTATGCCACTACTAAATTTGCCTATAGAGAAGGGCGAGGATCTGATTAACTACAGCAACATTCACATCTATATGTTCCAAAAATTGAGAAAACGTTTTTTTGTGGAGACTAGTCATTCAATTAGGATACACAGAGTCCCTACTTGGTATAATAAATGGTGCAATGATGCAGGAGGGGCGCTAATGGGCACTATCCAATCACATGATACACCGCTGATCCAAGCAGCTAGAAGGGCATACAAAAAAAGCCATACAGGTAGCTAAGAGAGAGTGGGAACTCAGGAAATGGGAGGGCCTGCTAGCAGCTGCAAAAAAAGATGACTCGCACGTTTTGGAATATTGTCTCCACTGGCTCCTCTGAAGGGTTTATTCCTGTCGAAAATCACATTATGATGGTAGATTAGGTTACCCATTTCCCCAAATTGTATTCTTTCTTGGAGCAGCGTGAAGGCCCTGAGCAAGCTCCATGTTACGCTCGTACTGACGGCTTCGTTGGGCTAGAACTCACTGTAGGTTTACCTGGCCCATCAAGCGGCCCCCAGGTGGACATGGGCTTTAGCCCTGGGGAAATCAGGCTAGCGATCAAGAATTTGTTTTCACACAAAGCTACGGGGTTAGGTAAGGTCCCAGGGGACTTTTCTTTGGATGTGATGGATGTCTGGACCCCCTACTTTGTTTTGATCTTTAATGCTATATTAAAAGGGGACCCTATCCCTCCCTCCTGGGCAGGTGCTGATGGATCCCATGATCATCCCTCCAATTATAGGCCTATAAGTTTAATTAATAGTACCCAAAAGCTCTTTGCGAGGGTCATCTTGAGGAGACTGCAAGACTGGATGATTGCCTCAGACATATTGACCCCTTTACAAGCTGGCTTTAGAGAACACACCAGTACAATAGTTCAGGTGCTTCACCTCTAGCTGATGTACTGGAAGTTTGTCCACCTAGGGGGCGGGCGCCTTTATGTGGTGTTTGTTTATCTTAGGTCAGCATTTGATCTTATTCCTCGTCCCAAGTTATGGCAAGTTGTGGCTGATGTAGGGGTTCAGAATTATCTATTGAATATGATCATATAATGCCTTGGTAGTTTTGACAGTTTCTGCAAACTAAGGGGTCTAGATATTAATATCTCCAAAACAAAATACATGGTTTTGAATCATTTCCATTGCACTCGATCAAACCCCATGCTGAGAGAGTCCCCTTGGAGATACCCTCTCACTTTCGATTATTTGGGCGTTACCATAACAGAACACTTTAACTGGCAAACTCACGTTGCAAAGTGTAGACTCAAATTAGAGCAAACCTCAGTGGGAATACTAAAGATGCATAAGGCCTCCCAATTCCGTCCTATTTCCCCGGCACCTCAAGTTTACAATTACCAGGTGTTAGGATCACCTTTGTATGGTGTTGAGCTTTGGGGACATAGGGAAGGCTCCTCTTTAGCCGTAGTTGAAAATCGCTTTATGCAGCAATTGATTGGACTTCCCATTAGCACCCTGCTGCTCCCCCTAAGGTTGGACCTGGGGCTAAAAAATGTTTCTGACAGAGCCAGCATAAGGCCTATTTGTTTTGGAGGAAGATTTGGGCAACGCCCAAACTGAGTCCTAACTAGCTGGTCCTTGCGGAGATACTTTGTTTGCCTGGTGCTAGTGATCTTCAGTGGCTTAGACATGTGAGAACAACTCTCATAAACATTGGGCTTGAGCGACTGTGGGACATTCCTGTGAAGGTCAGTGTGATCTCTAAAGTTCAAATTAAGAGGTTGTATTGGCAATATAGAGTGGGCATATTGCAAAGCCAGTCCAACATGGGTCCTTTGACTTCGAACTTTCTTACGTTGAAGGATGGCTTTGAGATAGAGCAGTTCCTGGACAAAATAGAGCCTACATTTGCCAGGAAGCTCTACCTGCAATTCAGATATGGCACCCTGCCGCTCTCTTCATTTACATCTAGTTGGGGGCAAGAAACAAAGCCAAGAAACGGGCAGTGCCCACTTTCTATAAACCAAAACAAATAAATTGACCATGTACTATTTTTTTGCCCTGCATATCAGAACATAGAAGCAAATGAATTCTACTGCTGTGTAGGAATAGGGGTAAGAGAATTCAGAGAAGCCCTGAGAATCATAAAGACAGACACTAGTCAATGTGGGGTCTTTCTGGTCTTGCGGTTTCTGCTGGCTACGTGGAGGATCAAGCAAAATGGACTTTAAAGTACTAATGGAAAACCATCCAGCAGTTTTTTGAAGGTTCTGTGGCTTTGATGTTTTCTAAGCGTTTTTATATTCAAAGTTTTATTTGGTTATTTGCAATGTGATGGTTTTAATATGCTCTTATGTACATTTTAACTATTGGTATTTATATATTTGATTTTAATCAACTGTATTGTGTAGCTTTATGAACTTTCATGGTAAACTTGCAGAATAAAATTGCTTTGAATCGAATCTAAATGGTAGCCTATTCAAAATTGGCAGCCATCCAACCCGTCGGAGGCACTGCTAAGCCTCCAAGAGAGTACTGTTTTGAGTCTATGTTGGAGTAGCAGCTCCCAACCTGATTGAGTAATGTTTACACAGCCAAGAAGTCGTCTGTAGACTCCACCGAGGAGTAAGGGAGGGCCTGAATTTGCAGACTACAAGATTACAGTACACAAATCTAGACTTGACACCAGTGCATTAAAGATGCTACTCAGGGTATCAACAGAAACCACAGTTTATGGGCTCTTTAAGAAGATTAGTGGAGGTTGTGGATCCCCTGGGAGTGTAAACTGCAAGTATTTTTTTATTTTAATTTTAATTTTATAACTAGTGCAAATCTTTGTAGAAGCTATCTCCTCTCATAACTCATTCATTACTTCATTTACTCTTGAACCTGTTTTCGGTCAGCTGAAAGTAGTTGGCGTCAATCTGTTACTTCGTTTGTAGAATGTTAATTAGATGTTTTTGAAGAGGCGAACAAGTGGGGGGTCATTCAGGGAAGGAAAAGGGGAGAGTAGAAAGACAGGGGTTCTGCCCTTAGGCTCTTCCAAATCCTAATAGGACCAAATAGTGAACATGCCTCAGGATGGCCCCCTTAAGCTCTTTGCCTGGATATCCGGGCTGGACAGCCTGGGAGGAGAGGTTGTGTATAGTCTGTTGGCAGAGATTGGTTTTTGTTGCATGTGGCAATTACATTTGTACTTGGTTGTGATGTGATGAATGAGTTGAGAGTGGTACTCCTTTGAGATAATTAAGTTGGGTGGAGTTTGTTAGGTTTTTTTCTGTGGGTGTTATTTTGTGTGTTGATTTATTTGATGTGTGGAGGCAAGACGATAAGTTCTTTTTTTGGTAGGAGTGGGGTGCTTGTGTCTACATATGTTTGGTGCCAGTTAAAGAAGCCTCTCGCTTCTAGATTACTGGCTAAAAGTAACCCATGGCCACAGTGATTAGGTACATGTCCGTCCGCTGTCGGTGCCTGATCTTCTGAATGCAAAATCGCTTTTGTTGCGGGTTTCTCATTCCCAAGATATTTAAACATACATGTAACTAAAATGTTCCATTCCTGCAGCCTCCTCGGAGATCAATGAACAAACTTAACACTGAAAATGATGTACCGTTCGAACTTTAAAGGAAATATAAACTGTGAAATTCCTAGTTATTTGGATTGTGCTGTCTTTATTTGGGAGTGTATGGTGCTTCACGTAAGCCTTGTCAATGTTATTAAGCCGGAAAAAGGCACAAAACCTATATACATGTGAGCTAGCAAATCAAAATCTGCCAGAGGTTTCATTGTGTTGAAATTGTGACATCCAGATTTTGATCCTGGGAAATAGTCTTAAGGTGGCAGACATGCAGATGTTTTCCCTTCAACATCTCTTTTGGTACTTCTTGTGTACAGATTTGGCATTTCTACAAATTTAATTGGGTCCACTTCCTTACATTTTGCTCTTAGATTTAAGACATTAAATTACATGAATTCCCCAGACAACTCCCAGAACTATTGACTTCTAGTTTTTTGTGTGGAAACCTTTTATTTTTAGGAGTATAGTTTCATAATTTCTTAGCCAATAAATTTGATTGAACCTTAGCGCATGGTTGATTTTCATTCCAAGTACAAATCATTTGGCACAGTTCAATAAAACTTCCCAAAAAAATGGAAATGTTAAAAATGAATGTGAGTAGAAGTGTGCTAGATAGGTGTTGTAAGCTGTACAAAAACGAGTTGTTTCTCAGCAGACAAGTACTAATCCATTTCTTTTTTGTTTGTTTTGTGCACTCGGTTTTAATTCCTCGTGTTGTAGGTAACTTTTTGGTTAATCACACTTTTCTTTCTATTGTTAAATATGTTTTCTTGCTGTTTATTCAGTATCCCGCTTTAAATTTTGCTTTTTGGTTGTTATTCTTCATACAATGAAAAATGTTAACCCTTTACTTTTTAAATTGCGCTATTGACTAGAAGAAAATATGTTTGTTCACCTGTCTTATGATTTTTCCAGATTAAAATTTTAGTATTTGAAGTATCACCAGCCTGATGCTGCTAGTGTGGTCTGCTGCATTTTAAGACTGGACGCCAACCCAACGCTCTGCAAAGATGAGTTCAGCTAATACACTGTAAGTCACTGTACAAAAGTTGAACATTTATTTTCAATTGATTACTACTTGATATACTTTGTTTTATGCGAAATGTCACTTCTCTGAACTGTCTGCAAATGTTTCTTGACTAGATGTGCTACCTGCATGCATCCAGGGAGCTGCACGCTCTTTGGTGGTGGGAAGAGTAACACTGTACACCGGAAAGCCTGGTGATCAAAAAGGTTTCATTCATCTTTCATATTCAGGTGGTGCAGGTGGATCGTTCTATAAATAACAAATGGAGAGGGTGCATCCTCTGGATTTCACATGAAAAAATTGTGAACCGCCGTACGATTGTCTTCACTTTACCAGAATTGATATAGATATCTACTTGTTGACGTTAAATAATGTCGCGGTCTGAGGTGTTTTGTTTTGCCCCTCTGGAGGTGGGTGATGTAAGACACTTTGATTTTCTAAATGATGGCCCACTGCTTGTGTTGGCTAGTTCACTCTACCTGTGGTTTCCTCTATGCCTCTGTGCTAACTCTACAGCTGTAATGAGACCGATAACATAACTCTTACTTGTGAGGGCAATAGAGCTGATTTCAATCTATGGAATCTGCTATTGCCTCTACTCAAGGTTTTTCACAGTGCACAAGAGAACAGGAGATCAAGCACCTTTCTGAGCCTATCCATTTTCATGCACTTATCCCTTTGGAGTCATTCAAAATCATCACCATATTGTACATAAGGAAATCTTTGCAGTAAGGTGCACTGGTTATATACGGTATATCGTTAAAACCCTTACTTCGTTATCACTGTTTTTGCAGTTGTTAAAGATTCCTTGGACTTATGAGAATGGACACACAATATTTGTATACCATGCTACCAATTGCACACCACATTTACTTGTTTCCTGCCTCCACTAAGAGATAGCAAAGCTGGCATTATATCTTTGCCTAAGAACAGAGATCCACAGCTCTTTCAGAAATTACGTATATAATAAATCAACCACACAGTCAACAAACATACTTAACTACACAGCTAACTACACTTGATACTTGAGTGCAACAATTGCACCATGAAGCGCTACAAATCCTAAATAGCGACTAGAAATAAACCGCAATTGTGCCGTTTGTATATCTCCGATTAAGCTACACAACCTACAACTGTGGAATGCCTGAACTAAATTCAAATGATATTTGTTACATTACTAAATTGTGCTACGATAAAAGATGTATAATATTGTATGTATTTTTCTTCATAAAGTTCAAGTTCAGCCAGTGGATAGGTCAGAGCATTGGTTGACAAAAGGAAGGGGCAGAGTGAAATGCAACAGGCAGAATATAATTCAAGACTAAAAGCATGGTAGAAGATCTCAGTCTTTGGATGTTTTCAGAATCATCTGTATGTTTGTCTCCAGGTCAAACAAAGGAAAATAATTTCAGAGGGAGAGGCTTTGATTGTGCAGCGCTCAATCATAATACTGTTTGTACGGTGGTGGGAACCTTGTACATACTGGATTGGGCAGACAACCTTGGACGTCTGACTTGGCGGCATGTTGTAAATAATTGGTAAATGCATTTTGGGGGGCTGTACCATGTAAGGCAGCTTGGACTAGGCAGAGCTTTTTTTAAATTCATTGCTATGTTAAATTGACTTCAGTCACTCCAGTGACTTTAGTGCGTGCTGGAGTAATGTGATCATATCTTTCCAAGTTGTACAGTTATGAAGACAAATTCAATACTTTTTTCATTAATTCCTGGTTAGGTCATGAGACAGTGTGCACCTCTTTACAGCAGTAACCGAGTGAAAGGGTCACAACAAAGACAAGGGTGATTCTGTTGTAAGTCTGCAATAGGGGAAGTGTTATCCGGAGTCCACGGGGGCGCAGGTGGAAACATGTTTTCAGTCACAGTCTTAACTTTTATGGTGAATGATAATTCTAACCTAAAATACAGCAATGCTAAACATTATTTGATGTTTATTTTAGTTTAATATTCATATCAACACATCTACCCTGAAGTGCATTTTGGCACTGAACGGAGGGCCACTAAGGAGGACAAGACAAATTCAGACTGCGCAGCAGAAAACCAATACCTCTTTGTAACCTCTCTTCTGAAGGAGTGTATATAGTGCAAGATACATGTTTATTTACTTGAAGGACAAAACAATGATGCAAAGAAAGCCATAAGACAGTTGAAAACAATTTGAAGTAATATAAATGGTACTATTCGCGGCTAACTCAACTTTTAAGTGAAGTGAAACATTTTGCTGGGGGATACACCAAACATAATGCACACTACAAGTTACTTTTTACACCTCAAAATGAAGTTAATTCAAGTCACTGAAGTTTCAGGATATTGTGGAGTCAGCAACGTGCATGAGGTAGTCCGCAAAGTACATGAACTAGGAATTTATAGCCATATGTGGCAATAATAGAAATGGAGTGTACAGTTATTTTTTTATCTTTGGTTTGGATGAATCAAATTAATGTATCCAGTTTGGTATGCAGCATATTCCTGCATTTATTAGGGAGAAGCCTCTGAAACAATTACAACTTCTGATTCCGGAAAGTCAAATTACATTTTTTAGGTATTGTGAATGATTTTAATGAAGTGTGTTTCTCAGTAGTGCAGTCTTATCAGGACACTGGTAGGGAATGTACAAAAAGACTCCCAATCTCCATACGGGTGCTAGTGGCACCAAGATTCCAAAGTGAAAGGGCTTTTTGTCATCAGTCTCTCAGCAATGGTTGACTTTTCTTTTGATTTTGTCTTGGTGAGCAGTGTCTGAGTGAAACTTTGTCTCTCTGTCGGTAGGTATAGAAATTTGTATCCTTAGGGTTTATTATTTCTTGATGCTGCAATGGATGAAATGTGGAAAGCAGGAATTATTGAGATTTAATTCATTAAACCTTAAGGACCGTGTGATTTAGAACGCAATTCCTAAATGAGCTAGGTATGGTTCTACCAGATCTCTTGCTGCTTCTTGATCTGGGTGTGCGGCTGGAATATTTTCTCCTTTTTGTATCTGTCCTGTTGTTTGTCGATGAGGTAAGATGTTGACTGAACGTGTTTTCAGAACAGTAAAAAACCTATAGCAAGTCTTTAACTACTATTAATATTTTTGGCTACTTTGTCGCATTAGGATTAGATATTTAAATCTTGTATTCTCCTTTGACTTAGTGGCCCATATTTTAATTACATGTGACACCAGTGAAACTAGATAACTAGTGGAGTTCTGTGCCAAATCTTAAAACATGGCAGCCCCTGTCTGTGTTTTGCCATCTACTTTAACCTTGTGTGAAATTCACTGGAAAATATAAAACATATTGTATATAAGAAATCACCACTGTTAAAATTCCAATAGGTAATAACATTATTAAGTAAACTGTTAAGGTTTCAGATGTGTGCCATGCACCATTTTTGAGAGTTTGGAAGGGGGGTGTGTGTGTGTGTGTCATAAAGAAGAATTTGGTTTGTGTTGTGACATTGATACTCATTTTATATTGTTTAATATGCAGTGTTTCGACTATGGAAGCAGTAATATTTTATCAAGCCTCTGCTAGACCAGTATTCGTTGTTTCTTTCCTTGTTACATGCTTTCATTTCATTCAGTCTTCCAACTACCTTTAATCACTTCATTGGCAATGTAGTTTTTGGTGAGACCATTTATATATACAAAACCTAAGATCCCTGGAGATTCAGTGATCTTAGGTTTCAGTATAGGTTTTGTGCATGTACAGGACCTGATTAATTGTAGAAGACTCAGTTGAACCAGATTTCAATTAGACTTGCCTTTAGGTAGATTGGTGAAATTCAGAGACTTACAGTAGATATATAGGGAGTTTGAGACTTTTATCAACCCAATTCAGAAAGCAAAGTGTATAATGTATGGAAGGCTGTCAAGATCTGGTTTATGGGTACACAGCCTGAAGTCTTTAAAAGAAAGTGCGACCCCAAGATTTGTGAAGTGTTCAGGTTCAATAGGAGACCTACGGCTACTGTAATAAACTGCTAGCTAGATCAGAAATTGTTTGCCAAAAATGTGCCATCTTCCTCCCTCTTGGAAACGCTGTTGGGGCTTCCTCCCTTTGGCTGCTGATGAGCAGGTTAATTGAATCTTAGGCTTTTCATTCTTTTTCTTCAGTGCCTAATTAAGAACGTTCTTGTACTTGGGCTTCTCCTAAAAGATGTCTGTACAATAATCAATCTTGATGGGCCTAGATTCTGTTTACACAGTAGTTTATGATATATTTGGGGACTGCTTGTTGAGATGCTTTTGGAAAAGTCCAGCTGTTAGCCTATTTTTCACTCCAGTACAAATGCTTTGCAGCAAAAGTCTGATTTGTATTGATTTAGGCACACACAAGATGCTCACACTTAATCAGCACACTTTTTGAATGAAACAAAGACAACCTGCATTCTCTTTGAAATAGAATTAAGCCTGTTTTCTGAAACATAGTGTATCAAAAATATGCATTTTGTTATAACTGTAGTCCGATGCCCATTCCTACGAAAGAGCTACGCACTAAGGATTTAAGTGGTTTTTGGGAAAGTTGATGGTGTGATCATGTATTATGAGGAATAAAGTACCCCTGCATACATGAAAGGGGTATTGTAAGTCACCTTGGAGTTCCGTAACCTTATAAAGCAACTTCGTCTTCGGCCTTGTTCATTTATATGGTCATGCAATCCATCAGTGACTTGCAATATCCTTATAATTTATGGCAGGGGATACTTTATCCCATGTATATATTCATTTATGGCATCAAAGCCATTCTGTGTCTTTAGGTGGACTCCACACGTGTTTGGTTCCTGCCACTCTATGTTATTAATTCTAAGTATTTAAGTCTTTCCTTAGTGCAGCCTTGCATGATTGTGTACTGTCTTCATTTTGCCTATCGTCTCTTGCCAGGAAGGCCTACATCATCATACTTTCTTCCGCAGTGTTACTGATGCCCATCTTACATTTGACATGACTTTCTCTCTGGCTGTTGAGTTATTCATCTGCTCCAGGAGTGGATAGGTTACTGTCTCCTTCAAGGCAGCCAGCGCTCCACACTTATATTTGCTGTCCCTGCTTGTTCATAAGCCAGCTGCAGATGTCAATTTCACTGGACTGCACCTTTCCCTTGCTATCTTCCTCAGAGTGTTCATCTGGTGAAACCTACATCTATTTTCATAGATGCTAGTGGGAATAAGTTGTGTCACTGGGAGCCTTTCTAACATAAGTCGAATGTTACAGTGGATGAGAAATCAAAGCTTTTCGAAATAATTTCCAGTTGTAAGCTGCTATGAATCCTTTCCCTCTCTTCCTCTTCCTTCAGCTACACTATGACAGGAGAGCAAATTCTCATACATATCCTTATGTATTTATTTCGTATTTAAGAGTTTTATATAGCACGGCTCTTACCCATTTCGAGTGCCAGTGTGCTTCCAGGTATACTCAAAGCTGTATGTTTCTTGAGGAGCCATTGGCTAGAACAGAAGTGAGGAGTTAAATGAATAATTCTACAGCCTCCCTGAGGTTGAAGTAAAGATAGAAGTAAGCAATAAACCAACATATCAAAGTGATTAAGAAAGGATTTCTGAGAGTAGGCCATGGCATGATTGACATGAATGGGAAGAGAAAGAAGGGGGCGAGGAAGAGTTAGGAATGCACATACATGCTGGAAATTGACATTTTTAATTTTACTATACAGTTCTCAACAGGATCCATATTTGAAGAGGGATCCACATTTGATCAATCAGGAAATGGATAAGGAAGGTCATGTGGCTAGATTGGAGCTGAGTCACGTCTGGTAATCACTTGTTCAGTGGGGCCACATCTGAATGTTTCAGATGGCCTCACTCCAGTTAGGGTTAGCCTCAAAATCTTTGACAGGCACCAGTGTTAGTGGAAAGTAGTCGACTACAGAGGTTGGGTTCATGATTACAGTGTTTCCATGGCAGCAGATGACTCCTTCTCCTTTACAGGTGTTGGTGAAAAAGGTCTATCAAACCCATGCTAAAAGGCTCACAAAATGTTCAAAGGTGCTTCGACTTGCTGAGGATATTTTCCCAAAAGAAGAGATTGAGTCTAAAAAGTGTAATATAGGTGACAGTGACTGCCTGTGGATTTACCAGCAATCGCTAGTGCGGAAAGAGCCAATAATCCTGTGTCTTGGTTCTGTCATTTCTAACACTGTATCTCTATTGAAGTCAATAAATGTCTATCAGCACGTACCGGCGAAGAATGGATGAGTAGGTAATGTCACATGAATTGGTTTTTCTGGGTCTCTCAAACTGCCTTTACAATCATTTTGTTTGTCTGGTTTGTAGAAATCGTGTACGGAAATTATACCTTTATTTTACAATAGAATTTTGTTTTAGAATTTCACTTGAAAAGGTGAATGTTGACTGCTGAGTGTGGCTGTTATTTTTCTATTTCTGATTATTTGTGGGATAGATATACAGAGTTTCTAAAGCTATATTCCAGTTTTTGATAAGTGATGAAATACTTTTTCACATTGTGCAATTTGTTTTTATTACAGTGATGATGACAGCACATTCAAAATCCTTGTTGCTACTGATATCCACCTTGGGTACATGGAGAAAGATGCTGTGCGTGGAAATGACAGCTTTGTGACTTTTGATGAAATTCTCAGACTCGCCCAAGAACACGAAGTTAGTGAATTATGTCTTGTATGTAAATGTGATAGAAAAATAATCAACTCTCTTAGGGCTATTATGAGGCCTTATGAGAGAGAATCCTATTGCATTTTTCATCGTATAAACCTGATATTTATATTAGAAATTGTGTTAATGAATTGTGTGTATGTGTATGTGTGAGCACGCATGCACACACCTCACTCCCGCCACAAACACCACCCTCCACCCAACACAAATACTACTAATTCTAGGTGAAAAAAGATGTCTTCTTAATATCTAAAATGTTTTAAAGAAATACTAAAACTCTTTGTGTGGTAGGATAACTATATTATTTCTAAAAGGTTTCACAATTTCGTATCAACTCTTATTACTTTTCTTTGCCTGTTACTTAGACTTGTCACACAGACACATTTTTGACAAAACTGGTGTTTGTTCACAGCAATCTTATTTTCAGAAAATATAATCATGCATGTAATGTGTAATTTGAGTATTATACATAGAACACACTCCCTCACCTTTTTTAGATGTGTACAGCATTTTGGAAATATAAGAATTGCATAGGAATCCCTACTCTTCTGTCCTTAGGGTGGAAAAGCTGAAATTACTCTCTGGAGATCGAAGGGGTTTGATTGTGGCTGCTGTGGTGCACTGATAGAGGAAACTCACGCTGGACACTGCCTGCGGTTGCTGAACGTCTATAATGAATGTTTGTGAGCATGTGAAAGTGATTTGTTTTATTAATATGTCATTTGTTTGGGTGAGACTTTACAGAAGATTTATTAGTGTGAGGGAAAAAGTGTGATTGTGAATTTGTGTGTATGACTGTGGGGTTGAAAGTCCGAGGATGTGGTTCCCCTCTCAGCAGTTCAACATTTCTCACTGATCTGGATTGGTTTCCTGAATTGCAGACTCGTGTAGCACGACCCCTGCCAGTTTCTCTCAGGTTTGTTTTACAAGTTTCTTCTAGCAGAGGATTCATTTCTATTGTAGATAAATTTCACCAAATGGATCACCTTCTACAGTTGGTGACTGTCTTTCCTATGTCTAGGCCAAAGTTATAATCTTCCTTTAGAATGTTGAGATCCAGATTTTGAAATTATGAAAGTAGGATTAATTCAGCATAAACTCCCCAGCGATGCCAACCATCAGCAGCATCCCATCCAACTGCTTTCTGTTTGCCTTCACAGCATAAAATTATTTCCTGTGGTTCTAATGTCTGACGTCATTAGTAGTTCTACCTTTTATTAAAACTCGGGATGTAGCCTATATTCCTGCCTTGGAAATACAGCATAACCAAACATAAAACAGCAACTATATACATTAAATACATCTATATGCAAATTTTGAACAGATTACTAAACGACATATTAACATACGTTTTCCATATTTGATGTGTGACTTCATTTCCCCATCACATAATCTTTAGAGGTACATATTGAGTTCTTACCAATGTAACATCCTTTGCTGTTTTTGGTCATCTCAGTTTTATTATCAATGACTTTCTTTTTTTTTTTGGTTTCCTTTCATTCACCTTTTGCTTTCACACACCACAATTCTATCTTTGATCCATACTGTTCCATATTTTACTTTGAAAAATTTCTTCCTGGCACTGATTACTTCAATGGGTTCTGAGAATTTCGTTTCACCTTTCCGTACCATTCATGAATACTTCACTCGACCAAGACACACACATTAGTAAACTTTGCTTTTTTTTACTATCATACTATGACTTGTATTTTCCTTGCTTCTTCTTGATATTCTCCTCAGTTTCCTTAGTATCACATCTGCTATTCAAGTTCACACCACCTAACACCAACATAGTTTCGAGTTTCCTACCTCTTGCTAACTCAAATGTGTATATTTCGTGGTATCGTGGACAGTTGTCTTATATGACCACACAGTCTGATTCACATGTTCAATCGCTGACCTACCATTCGCCATTGCCAACTGTATACTGTCATTATTGACGCTGTTAACCCTTTCTACTAAACTATTGGCTTTTGGGTTATAGACCGCAGTTTTCTTCTGTACAATGTTGGGGGTCTGCCAAATATTTGTCCATCTCACTGGAACACAATTGGGTACCAATATCTGAGATCAACTCCTCCAGATAGCCCAAACTCCTAAAAATTATTTCTAGGAATTTTCTCATGTTCCTGGATGTGATTTCGGCTACAAATTCGATTTCAAACGATTTTGAAAAGTAATCCACCATCACCATGATATATTTGCTCAGTGTTCCAAGCTTGTCCATTAGGCCTGTTATAGCGATGGCAACCTTTGCCCAAGGCCTCATAGGAACTTCCACCTGTTGTAGGGGTTGTGAATGTGGCTTTTGGACTTCATCACAATTGGCACATAAGTGGCACTCCTGATGGGTCAATCCAATTTCCACTCATCCTCTGATATGGCACTCATGTCTACATTTGTTACATAAGCCACCCATTCTTGTTCCAAATCACTCTCTGTGTCAATACCATGATTTTTCTTGATAAGCTATCTGCAAACACATTGTTTTTGCCCTTCACAAATTTCTACCACATAATTGAATTCCTCCATATTCACTAATCATCCCCAGTCCGTGGGGATGCCAAACCAGACCCTCTAGTAGTAAACAGATGTATTTAAGACTTATGATCTGGACACTCTTTGAACGGTATTCACCACAAGTATGTTCTGAAATGTCTAACTGCCCAAAATAGGGAAAGGTTTTACAATTTCTTTGTTATCCTGAATTTGGCTTAGTACAGCCCCAAAACCATGGGCACTTACACCAGTTGTCTGTATAGTCTTATTCTTAATGTCAAACATTCTTAGAGGTGATACTTCCTTCCATTCCATCCTCATCACCAAAATGTTATCTCCTTTCAGAATGATGAGGTCCAAACATTGAAATGATGAAAGTAGGATTTATTCAGCATAAACTGCAGAGCGCTGTCAACCATCAACAGCATCCCATCCAAATGCTTTCTGTTTGCCTTCATAGCATAACATTCTTCCCAAGGTTCTAATGCCTGTCATCATTAGGAGTTCTACCTTTTTACTCAAACTCAAGATGTAACAGCCATGGTATTATTGATGCCTGGTGACACGTCCATCAGTCTGACAGACATGTACTTGCCACGCACTGACCAACATCTTCCACTCATGTCCATAAATGACTAGAACGCTGTGGGCAACAGATGAAACACCCAAGCACCTCCTGCATCATCTGAAGTGTAAGAATAGAATCACAAATATAAGCCTAAGCAGAACTTTGAGACTCTTGTGCTCAGAAAACGTGCAGTGGATGCATTCTTAAGTGTCTGTACACCGTGCTGTTTCTTTTGCTGCCAGTCCACATAATGTAAGTTAAGCTACTACTAAGGAGTCCGCATGACCCAGTTGTTATGTTGGATAGAAAAGTAGCTTAATGCACTGCTGTGTATTTTGATTTTACTACACTGTTGAAGCATGATGTGAATGAAAGTTTCATGTTTTTATAACTTTATTCTGCTGCCTGGACATTTCATTTATTGCCCTCTGTTTGTTACTTATTTGTATTCTAGTTTGTATGCCTACATCCCCCTCCAAGCCTAAGCTTTGACTTTTTGACCTTGTCGCCAACTGAAAGTCAAAGTCTTAAAAGGACGACTGGGCTTTATTGATCTCACAGTAGTACCAAGGACAAAAGGCAGTGGTTGTTACAAGGATTGCCCAGTTATGCCTGAGTTCCCACGGTGCCAGAGAGCTGGCCTGACAACGAGCGTGACTTACAGTGTGATTTGAGCCAATGTGGTTGAGATTGTGGAAATCTGTTCTGGTGTGTGAGTGACTGAATAATTGAGTGCATGACAAAGAGACCATGTCTGTGAATGTATCAGTCTCTTACTTTGCGCAGGTTGAAGGATTTAAAATCTTTTAGAGGAGAGGCAGAAAGGAAGGAGGTACAGGGAAATAGCAGAATAGCAGGTTGAATCAAATCCGAAAGAGAACGCTGAGCAAGAGTGGTTATTAAACACACTTTTTAATGCATTTTAGATTCTTTTTTTGCCACTAGTTTTCATCAAGATCAGGCATGTGCCTTGTTTTAATACACGTGAACATTTAATTTGTACCTTATTAAAAGCTAACTAGAAGACTGTCAGTACTGTAAAAAGTTTGTGACAGCAGCTTCCTATTTATGGCATGCACATCTGGAATGCTCCCCAAAGATGTTCTAAAGATGTGTTTTTTCATTTTCAGTAAGGCGGGGGTGTTTGTCTTATGAAAAACTACTGTTATTCTCTGATCCTGCAACACATACTTCACAGTAATGCCCGCTACACAGCTTACACCATTTCCACACCATCCGTGAGAAGGAAAATGAGGAAAAGGATAAGTTTCACAAAGGCTGTGGATATATGTTTGGACATGCATCACAGCTGCACTCTTCCTAGTTTCTAGGCCACAAAGTAAATGTGCATTCAAGAAAGGAATAATGGAGTCTATTTCCCTTGTGATCGAAATTCACGTCACCTTCATGGGACGCATATATCCACAATGTACTATCATTTCACCATTGCCAGACAGGAGTGATAGATATTAAAATAATCATGTTGTCTCTTTATTTCACCTTCATCAGATCTACTTCTCATGTTTGCTTTGGATTGGGATTGCTAGAGCTTTCCTGGAAGATTGGAAATTATTGAAGCTTAAAACCGTTGAAAGATTCCTAAATGAGAAACAAGTTCATGGTTCCCACTTTTGCTCTTTCACTAGAGCTATTTGCACATTTGACCACACTGGTTTATCCATATTGATTGTCATCTAAATGCTCTGAGGTGAGGGTTGTTCCTTCACTAAATGTATGAGACACCAACTTTTTACGTCCATCTTAAGGTGGCGGTGAAGGACTAGACTGAGCAGTAGCTCCTTTTCCTAGCAGATATATCATGCTGCTCCAGGATCATAATCAAGGTTTTGTCAGGAGTGGCACACTTAGCTAGCAGGTGGAGCGGTAGAAGTGCATGTATTGTCTGTGTGCATGATTGAATAGCGGCCCAGATAATGCAGGTGATCCCATTCAGAAGTCACTCTGTTCTGGGAATCCTCCAAAACCTGGGCTACATGCCAAAGTACTCACCTCACCTAAACCGTTCATTTCACAGGGGCATTCTTGGATACTCAATTTCCTCAACACTGCATGAGTGCGCACGTCTGCAATTTTTTTTTTACACCCCACGCCTCTAACGCCATCACCCTTTATGTCACCTACATCGGTAGGCGGAGAATGCCATTGTACGAACAGCCTTGTACCAGGAGCAGATAACATTTTGGAAGGAATGCAGATTAGTGCATGCTTAGGCATATGCAGTATGTGCAAAGCAGACCGTGGAATTGATAATGAAGAACTATTTATATTTTATAACTTTGCTCCATTCCGATGATTCATCTGTGTAGATTGCTTTCGTACGATACAGACAGCTCAATGAAATCTAATTGTAAGTGGGAGCTCAGCGATCTTGATTCAGAACTGCAGGTTGGTAGGTAGGGCTTTTCACGTATGCTCATGGGAAGTAGATGCTTAGTCTACACTCCCATCTTGCAGCTGGAAGACGTATCTTGACAAAACCATTAATTATAGTGGTTAAAAGCTTATGCACATCTTGGATCATTATTATACTGAATTTGTCACAGATTTAGAGCGACTAGTTTAATGTTTAAATACCATCATCAAGATATTGTTATCTTTCTTGTCTAGAGCTTAGCATTGCTATAAAAAGAAGTGAAACACAGAGTGGGCATGTCCACGCCTCTCTCAACTACCATGGTCATATTTTTGGGAAGCTATTGTATTTCTTAAATGGGTGCTACAAATGTGAAGGACTGGTTCTTGAAACCGCGTGCTAGTGATGACAAAAATGTAAAGCAGAGCAGTCAAGGAAAAAAAGAAAATTACATTTAGTTTACTATAAGGGCAAGCTTTCACAGTTGTGCTTTTAGTACACGATGGCTCACTGTTGTCCCATTCCCTTCACTTGATCAGTATTAATTCTTGCCATGCCACATTTGTGCATCAAGCTCCTACAAGTATGAATTGATAATGCATTAAATCTCCCGTTGCACTCATCCACATGTTCTCAAACGTTTTTGTTTTTAAATATTAAAGCTATGGTTGTGGATGTTTTTTGTTAGCTATTATTGTCTTTCAAACTGATTATTTCTTATTTTACTTACACTAACTCACCAACTCTTGTATGCAAGGTTGAAGATTCTGAGGCATAAGTGTTAGCTGCACCTGGCAGTAGGTGTAATGTGTAAAGGTGTACTTTATGTTCAATTTATAACAGTGGAATGTATGTTTAAGTTGTACATGTGTACAGCGTACATATAAATCGTATCCACATGGGTGGGAAAAAAGATGGTTAACTCTGGGAAAGGGGGCAGAGGATTAGTAAAAACATGAGACAAATTAGGTTAGTACTGAAAATGTAGTCATTTTGGACATTCACTAAGTGCTAAAAGTGTGTTTTTGAGACTTCTTTGGGCATCTAACTCACACATAAATCCCTGATCTTGCCATGATTTGAAGCAGAAGGGGTGTTTGCATACTGAGGGCAGGGAATCTACATTTCGAAAGGCAGCCACTCCCTTTTGGAGAGCAATTACACAAAATGAATTGCTAAAAGTGTGGCCCTAAATATGGAAGGGCTGTATGTAGGGGCGTAAGGTGCTATGTCCTGCAGATCATTGCCCAAATGGTTTTGTTGGAAGGGATTAAGCAAGTGTGGGAATCTGTCCACCCAGCAATGACTTGTGTAGTGAGGGTACACCAATGTGAGAAAAATGTTTGTATTAATGTAAGAAACTATTGAAAAAACCAAACTAAAACAATGTTCTTCTAATTTCTTGACCATTGAATGGTTATCTATAGGTGCCGTATGCAGCACACAAATGTAGAGTTAGGGTAATTAGTACTAGTCACCAGCTTACACACACACTTTACATCATGCATAATTTACACAGTTATGAGGAAATGTACAAGTATGAAATGCATAGTTCACAAATGTAATTGACTACTTTTGTGATTGGTCCTACAGGAATTTGCCTCATTTTGGTATACTTTACAGTGAATATTTGTTGACATTTTTCCTTTCATTTCTTACTATGTTAATCACTCTCCTCTCTCGCCATAGCTTTCTCCTTTTCTCACTACACAAGGAATTATAGTGCATCTTGATAAAAAAAGTTCATGTTTATACGCTGTTGATAATAACATGAACACTATTCTTTTCATTCTGCAGGTGGATTTTTTACTATTGGGTGGTGACCTGTTTCATGACAACAAGCCCTCTCGACGAGCTTTACACACGTGCCTTGAGCTGTTTAGGAAGTACTGCATGGGTGATCGACCTATTCAGTTTGAAGTTCTGAGTGACCAGTCAGTCAACTTTAGTTATAGCAAGTGAGTATCAGTATTGTTAAATCAGAAACTACTAAAGTGATAGTTTTGTAGTTCTGTTGAACACTACTAATGTAGTTTTGCTTGTGCCCGGGCATCTGTTGCATTTCGTTTGGAGTGTTCTATCAGCGAAACCTATATGAAAGGGTGAATGGCTAGTAGACCTGGACCAAGAACTAAACTCCTATGGCTTTGGAGTTTTTTTTGTTTAAATTATGGCTGAACAATAGCCCTTGTCCCAACTGATGATCTGGTGCATCCAGGGGATTTTCCATGCCCTGTGGGTGTCTCTGCAAATTTAAAACTCACCACAACCCACCATCTTTGAGAAATGGGAGCTTGAAGCTTTGTTATTTTTTGTTACTTTCCTTTGTACAAGCCCCTTACCAGCCACTGAAGACTCCTGTGTTAACTTCGACCTGCAACCAGCTTGATTACTGACACGTTCTTCCTAAACTGTGCCAAATGCTCCAGGTCACGTACAGAAAGATCCATGGGAGTCACATTGTTTGGGCAGAGACTCTTTGACTTTGAGTACGTTTACTTTCTGGGACTGTTTTTGCAGATTCTCAGTAATTCTGGAAGGTAGCTGAGAACACCCAACCCTTCCCCCATATAATACTATTTGCCATAGAGCTGCATGTTACTTGAATTATAGAGCATCACCGAATTAATGCTTTAACTGTTTTGGATCTGGGCCCTTGAATGTTCCTGGATCTTCCTTTTTATGTTTTTTAACTACCCTACATTACTGTGTGCAAATAAAAGACCTATTTTTCAAATGGTATATTTTTGATTGGTCATTGAGTTGACTGAGTATACAGCATGTGCCTTGCAATATTTAAGTTCCATCTCCTATTTAACTGGAGAGTAGTCAGCAGTTTACTTATTTTTTTTAAGAAAGGTTACTATACGGGTTGCTAGTAACTAGTGAATGTAATGGCTGATATTGTGTAGAACTTTTATGCCCGCCAATTGACAACACCTAAGCTGGGACTACAGACGTCCTTCAGGGACTGCCCTTGCAGATGGCTGGAGAAGGCCACTGCCCTATAATTAGAGAGTGACCTAACACAAGCCGAAATACTCCTAGCACTTATACAGAAGACACTGGGTCCGAATGAGCTACCTGCAGAATTCTGTAAGAGAATGGCAGGCAAGATAGCGTCCCCACTACACGAGATGTACATGACGGCATATTGAGGGGGAGAACATTTGGGAGATTTACACACTGCGACAATTGTACTTATCTCCAAAGTAGGGAAACTCCAAGATAGATGGGAGCCATACAGACCGATACCCCTCCTCAATGCGGATACAAGAATCTTGGCCATGGTGTTAGTGAATAGACTACAGGACGTGATCTCAGACTTGGTCCACCCGGACCAGAATGGGTTTATACCTCAAAGGTCAACGAAATTGAACCTCCAACGCTTATACAATATCATGGATAAATTGGAGATCCGCTGGCGATCGCGTCTTCAGACTGGAATAAAGCATTCGATTCAATAGAATGGCCCTTCCTGTTGGCCATCATGAGGAAAATGGGATTCGGTCCAAAATGTTTAAATTGGACACGGCTCCTCTATTTGAACCCAAGAGCCCAGCTTACAGTAAACAGAGTCTTATCCAGGAAATTTCCATTCAGAAGGGTGTCTGTCCTCTGTCACCAATGCTATTCTCCATTGCAATAGAGGCCCTAGCTGAGTTGATTTGGGTCGATGCCCAGGTATAGAGTGGAGTAGGGGCGATTCCTGGGAGGACCTGAAATCGCTATACGCTGATGATATCTTGCTATATTTTGTGGAACCAGACACCTCCGTGCTATGCCTCAGAGAAGTCTTTACAATCTACGGGGCGTACTCGGGATTGAAGAGAAATAGGGAGAAATTCTTGATTTTTCAAATGGAAAGCTGGATAGCGAGATGAACATTACCTCTGCCATTGAAATTTGCCACTCAACATTTTAAATACCTGGGTTTACAGATATCTAGGGACAATCGAAAACACTGTGAGGAAAACCTGGCCCCACTCCTCCAGAGACTGGAGAGGGATATAAAACATTGGAGAGCCTTGCCACTCTCTCTCATGCATTGTGCAACACTATTCAAGATGATGGCACTGCCCAGATTTACTTACATACTGCAAAATAGCCCGTATGCCATCCCTGACACTTTCTTTCAGGCAACAAACAGACTTTTAAGTGTCCTTCTCTGATTGGACAGCCCAGCACGCTTTGCTGTATCCACACTGCAAAGATCAGTGTACTGCGTGGGCACAGCACTGCCGAATATTCATAAATATTTTGAGGCAGCACAGGTCTTTATAGTAAATTAGTGGGCATATTCCCCACTATAGGGCCCAGCATTTAAAGTGGAGCTTGAGAAATTGGGACAGAAAGGCTATCTCCACATAGTGCTTTACAATGTGGGCATTATAACATAATGCCTTTACCACACATCCATTACCATGTAATGCCTTAACCACGCATTGCCTTTTCAAACACAATCTTTTACCACGAATATGGTTTTACATTGCAAGATAAGTATATATAAGGTAAGTGTGTGTTTTTATATATATATATATATATGTGTGTGTATGTATGTATGTGTGTGTATATGTGTGTATATGTGTATATATATATATATATATATATATATATATATGTGTTGCCTGGTACAGGTACATAGATGACCTCTTCCTGGTTTGGAGGGGGTCGGTGGAAACAGCATCTATGTTTGTAGACATCCTGAATGTGAATGATAACAATTTACGGTTCAGTGCAGATATCAGTTCCAGAAGTGTGAATTTTCTAGATTTAGAAGTTTTCATAAGTGAGGACAAAATATGCACACGGTTGTACCGCAAACCAACGGCGGGGAATTCTATTTTGCATTCATCTAGCAGTCACCCCCCAAAATTGATCTCCAGTATCCCCTATGGGGAGCTGCTCAGGATCAAAAGGAATAGTACTAATGAAGAGGATTTCCATAAATGTGCAGATGAAAGTATAAGGAGATTTAGAGCTCGAGGTTACGGGGAGCAAGTACTAAGAGATTCATTGCATAAGGTACAAGGGACAGCAAGACAGGATTTACTAAAAGACAGGAGTACTAAGGAAAAGAAAGAAGAAAATTCAGGATAATAACAACCTTCTCCAGTGGGGCGGATCAACTAAGAGCACTGTTGAGAAGAAATTGGAATCTATTGAAATCTGATCCAATTATTGGGGAGGATATCCCCGCTCGTCCTATGCTCACTTTTAAAAGAGCAAGGGCCTTGAGGGATTCTTTAACCAAGAGCTATTTTACGAAAACTGCACCTAAGCCCTTTGGCAAAGAGCTACAAGGGTTCTACCCGTGTGGTAGATGTAAGGTTTGTAGTACCAGCAAAAAAGTTCTATCATATCAGGTGTTGGGATCAGAGAAACCCCGTTGGATAAGGAAGTTTATCACATGCAGTACTCCTTATACTGTTTATTGCTTGGTATGCCCTTGTGGGCCACGATACATTGGTAGTACCATTCACCAAACTAAGATAAGGATCTTAGAACACACAAGGGCAATAAAGAACTGTGATGTGGCATATCCAGTAGCCAGGCATTTCCAAACGCAACACAACAGCAATAGAGATTTACTGACCTTTTTTGCTTTGGACCATGTAGCAGTACACCCTAGAGGTGGGGATAGAGTAGCAAGACTAAGGAGATTGGAGTCAAGGTATATTATTGACCTTGGAACCAAGACTCCTGGGGGATTGAATAGTAATGAGGAGTTGATAGTGCATCTAGGATAGAGGGCTCTCTTCCTTTTTGACACCTCTGATATCCCCTCTCTCCTCTGCGACCTTTTTGAGATCCTGTATATAGTGTATATACTCTGCACTTTGTAGCTACCGAAATGTAATATTATGATTATTAAATTTGAATCCTTTTCTCTTCATTTCTTTTCATTTTTCTCCCCCCCTCCCTTTTTTCCACCAATGTTGGAATTAGGGAATATGACATTAGCATTATTTGTATATTAGTATAGAGTTTGGCTTGTCTATTAAGTATTATGGAATAAGAGCACGGGGTGTGGATTTGAATAATTATCATTGAGGGGACCTTATGAATGAAGTAGATTTGCGTGCAAAATGAGATGGGAGATGTGATGAACTGACAAGGCCCATTCAGGGCAAGATAGTGCATAATACCATAAGAGGTGTGCATTGCAGAATTTACTGTGATTATGTTTGATGGGCAGCAGTTTTCCACATTATGCTCATTCAGGGCGGGATGTGAAGAATTTGAATGTTTTGTAAATATATTTATATTGTTACAAAACGTGAAATATTTATGTACTCAATATGGGGAATACATTTTGTTATATGCTGCTAAATGGAGAATCTGCTTGCACTGCAATATGCTATAACATGTTACAATATGGCGATGTATTTACGAGGTTTTACTGGTCCCTCCTTTGTGTTGTGACTCGGAACGGGAAATGATGAATGTATATATATATATAAAAAAAGGCCGTTTCAGGCTCGCCCATGTACCATCGAGGAAGGCGACTGCCGAAACGCGTCTGGTGCTGTTGGAGTCCTAAATAAATCTTGTGGACTCTTCCCCCGTGAGTGCTGTGTCTTTGTGCTTAAAGGACGGGACGTGTAGCTGTGATATTGGCGGGTGCACCCACCGCTGGAACGGCACCCGTTCGTGAGTGCGCGAGCCTGGTGCAGGTGAAGCGTGAATATATATATATATATATATATATATATATATATATATATATATATATATATATTATCTACTGGCGGTCGCCAGTAGATAGTTATAGTTACAACCTATTATCCATAGGAAATCCGCGACATTCTATTTGAAATAACTCTCTTGCCGGTTGACGTATCTTCGCAAAATTTTCAAACTTTGTGGGGCGCTCCGGTCCGCTCCTACCCTGAAAGTCTCGGGGGGATTCGTCAAGCGGGGGCCGAGAAAAAGGGGGGTCCCAAAACATGTTTTCCCCATGCAATTTTCCATAGGAAACTTTAGACACGGCTACAGCTCGAACTGCTGAACGGAATTACACCAAATTTGGCAAAGAGGTAGTTCTTGGTTCAGAAAGAACCCTTTTGTTAAATGGTGTAAATCCGTTCAGTAGTTGCTGAGAAAATCAAAAGTAAAAAGATAGATATATCTATGGCCGCGTCGGATTCGCGCACCCTCCCGATCACGAGCTGCATGTTAATTGGCTGTCAACACTCCAAATCAGGAAGTGTTGGCAGCTATTTTGTCCCTCGGTAGAACCGAGGGACAGAAACAAGTGCGCAAAACGCACAAAGGGGGCAGGGTAGAAACACCCTGACCCCCTAGGTCTGCTCAGGGGGTCCCACAAGGACCCCCTGGGCAAAAAATCTGCAGGATGCGCTCAGGGTGCGCGAATCCTGCCGGAAATCGAAGCGCGGTCTCCCGCGCTCGATAGCACTGGCCCCCGGGTGGGCCAAGTCCCGGGGGCATGCTGGGGGGGTGTTAATTTTATGTGTGGGGCCTCTAAGGGCTCCCCAAGCCCCGGGGACCACCACCCCCCGGGGCTTTATGTATAATGGTGCGGGAGGGCTCTGAGCCCTCCCGCAGCCCCGGGGACGGCCACCTCCCCGGGGCTTCATTTTTTATTTTTGAAAAACCTGTGTGGGGGGCTCCAGCCCCCCACACGCCCGGGGACCACCACCTCCCGGGGCACTAAGAAAATTACAATGGGGTCAGTTTTGGATCCCCAAGCCCCGGGGACCACCACCTCCCGGGGCTTTCAAAATGTAAGGAGGGGGCCGCGCGGCCCCCTCCTGGAGCCTGTGGTGGCCCTGGGGACCGCCACCCCCAGGGCCGGCTCCTGCAGTGTCCCGGGGTGCCTACCCCGGGACACTGCTGTTTGTAATGACAGGACGGAGCCTCGCGGCTCCCGTCCTGTCATTGCAAACTGCTTTGGATATTGGAAGAGAGAGCAGGAAACCTGCTCTCTCTTCCAATATCCAAGCTGATTGCTTTTCCACATGGGGAGCAGCATGTTAGCTGCTCCCCATGTGTAAGTAATGCCGGCTCCCGTAGGACACGGGGAGCCGGCGGGACTGTGGGGGGTTTGGGGACCCCCCCACAGTCCCCAACGAGAGGCCAGGCCCCGGGGGATGGGGTCCCCGGGGCCAATACAGGCCCAGGGAAGGGGGGCCACGCGGCCCCCTTCCCGTTTTTTTTTTTTAATTTTAATTTTAAAAGTAAGGGGTAAGGCCCTGGGGGATGGGGTCCCCAGGGCCTAAAAATAGGAAAAAGGAAGGGGGCTACACAGCTCCCCTTCAGGGGAAAAAAAACAAACAAAAAAAACGATCGGGCCCGCAGGCCCCGCCCCTTCCTTCACCACTCTGCAAACGCGCCCTGGCGCGTTTGCAGAGGGGGAACAAATTCCCTTGAATACTGGGGGTCCCTGAGGCCAACTAGCCCACCAGGAACCTTCCAGTATGCGCTAGGGGCTGCCTTGCAGAGAGGTGTACAGAGGCCACGCCCTTTTACACCTCTCTGCAACGCAGCTCTGTGGCGCTTTTTGGAGATATATGGTGGGCTAGTTGCACCCCAGGGACCCTCAGGATTCAAGGGGAGTTAATCCCTCGACTTAAAACGCGCCACGGGGCGCGTTTGCACAGTGGTGAAGGGAGGGGGCGGGGCTTCAGGTGACATGTGTGCAAACAGGCCCCGTGGCGCGTTTTAAGATGGGGAATTAAATCCCCTTCAATCCTGAGGGTCCCTGGGGGCCAACTAGCCCAACAGGTACGTCCAGAAAGCGCCACAGAGCTGCGTTGCAGAGAGGTGAAAAGGGGTGTGGCATCTGTACATGTCTCTGCAACGCAGCCCCTGGCGCATACTGGAGGTTCCTGGTGGGCTAGCTGGCCCGTAGGGACCCTCATGATTCAAGGGGACTTAATCCCCCAACTTAAAACGCGCCACGGGGCGCGTTTGCACAGATGTCACCTCAGGCCCCGCCCTCTCCTTCACCATTGTGCAAATATTCCTCTAAAATCAGCCGAAATACGAATTCTGATTTACTCACCTGTTATCAGGAGAGACCTCAGTGCTGCATCTTTCAGCCCAGTACTAATCCTGAAAAGTAATTTTAACCGTACTTACCAGTAACTTGAATTTCCTTCCATAGGCTAACATTGACTGGTTTCACTTGGAAATTCTTCTAAGTGTGGAGTTTTGGAACTTTAAAATATTCCTCTAAAATCAGCCGAAATACAAATTCCGATTTACTCACCTGTTATCATGAGAGACCTCAGTGCTGCATCTTTCAGCCCAGTACTGATCCTCAAAAGTAATTTTAACCGTACTTACCAGTAACTTGAATTTCCTTCCATAGGATATCATTGCCTGCTTTTTGCTGAAAAGTTTCTAAGTGTTGATTTTTGAAACATACAAATATTCCTCTAAAATCAGCCGAAATACGAATTTCGATTTACTCACCTGTTATCAGGAGAGACCTCAGTGCTGCATCTTTCAGCCCAGTACTGGTCCTGAAAAGTAATTTTAACCGTACTTACCAGTAACTTATATTTTCTTCCATAGGAATCCATTGTCTGGTTTTCAGCAGAAAAGTTTCAAAGTGTCGATTTTCACAAACTACAAATATTCCTTAAAATCGCCTGTATGACTTAAACGCATTCTTTCAACTGTTTACAGGAGATGCACCAGTGCTGGATCCAGGATCCAACACTGAGTAAGAAAAGTAACGATAACAGTTTTTACCTGCTAAGTGAATTTCCTTCCATAGGATAACATTGGTGATTCTATGAGAAAAAGTTTCTAAGTGTCAACTTTTAAAATACAATAATATTCCTTAAAAATCACGACTGTAACCAAAACGCTTTTACTCAACTGTTTACAGGAGATGTACCAGGACTGAATCTAGGATCCAGTCCTGTGGTTAGAAAAGTAATCCATAAAGTAACTAATTGCATTTAACTAGAAATTCACATTGAGCTGAATGTTGCATTGTGTTTGAAAATGTGGTGCCCATTGCAACAACTGTAACTACTGTACTTAAAAGTCTATTGCCTATGTGCAAAGTATTTAAACTAAAGTAATTCATTCTGAGAAAGTATTTTTGTAATGTAATGTATAATGTAATTACAATGTAATTTAAAAATAAAATATGTAAAAAAAAATTCTAAAAATGTAATAAATCAGTATGAAAAAATTAATATAACAATTAATACATTTAAAAATTGTCATTTACAAAACCTTTGAAATTCACTGAAAAAACCGTAGGTTTCAGACATGTTATAGTTAGGAATTAGCATTTAAAAAACCTTTGAAATTCACTGAAAAAACCATAGGTTTCAGATAAGTTATAGTTAGAAATTAGCATTTAAAAAACCTTTCAAATTCACTGAAAAAACCATAGGTTTTAGGGACAGTTATAGTTAGTTGGACATTGCACTCGTACAAAACCCGTGAAATTCCCCCGTTATAGTTAGTTCAGCTAACTATAACTCGCGCCCCGCAATGCACTGCTGATGACGTCACATATTACATCACTCATGACATGGTCAGTGACATCACTGATGACATCACTGATGACATCTCAAATGACATCACTGATGACATCATCCACGTGATAATCTGATGCACCTCCTCACACCCTAATATAACCTTTGATACACCCAATCTAAATTACAGACTGCCATTCGCAAAACCATAGACACTCCAACACCAATAACTACATACCCACTCACTGATTCTTAGGTCTACACACACACATCCACTCACTCACCCGTACAGTCACTCATACTTATGGTCACTCAGTACAGGACAATCATATGCACTCTTACTCCTATATAGACACTCAAACACCGCCACTCATCCATAGAGGTACTCACACACCTAGTCAGTCATGCAAATAATTAAACACACTGCCATTTACTCACCTATACAGTTATACACACACCAGCTCACTTAATCATACAAATACTAGCACATTGTTACGCTCTTATACAATCACTGATACAAGCACACACTCATCCATACAGCCACTATCACAATCACTCACTCTCGCTTATAGCTATTTATATACTCCAATACACATATATACTGCCTTTCACATATGTAGTTACTCACACATGTACCACTGGGACATACATTCACTCACTAACACACTCTTACACACACTTACCCACCCATACAGTCTATCACAGATGCACTCTTGAAACCATCCACCCAGTGAATCACCCACTCACACATCTATGCACAGTCGCACACACCCCATCCACACAAACACTCAGGCACCCATACAGATACTCAGACAACAAATCAATAACTCTTATAGACACTCATGTAGCTATTCACAAACCCATGCAGCCACTTACACAGCAACAGACAGATACAGACATTAACCCAGTTTAGTCACTAACCCATGCATTCAGTAAGATACGTTTAATCACTCACTTATAGAATTAGTCACGCACCTACTAAATCATCCATACACACACTTATACACCCACTCATTCTTCAATACGCCTTTCCCTATATATATTAAAAATATTTAAACTTTACAGAAACACACAGTCACTGGATGATGTCATCAGTGATGTCATTTGAGATGTCATCAGTGATGTCATCAGTGATGTCACTGACCATGTCATGAGTGATGTAATATGTGACGTCATCAGCAGTGCATTGCGGGCGCGAGTTATAGTTAGCTGAACTAACTATAACGGGGGAATTTCACGGGTTTTGTACGAGTGCAATGTCCAACTAACTATAACTGTCCCTAAAACCTATGGTTTTTTCAGTGAATATATATATATATACACACAACCTACTGGCGGGCGCTAGTAGGTAGTTATAGTTAGAACCAAAGTTCTTCAAGCTGCCTCCGCGTTCCCCAACAAAAAGGACTGGGTGCCCTGAGAGGGACCAGAGCACCCAGTATTTTGGCCAGGCCCCTGAGGGATGGGGTCCCTGGGGCCAAAATAGGCACCCTCCCTTGTTTTATAAAACATTTTTTTTTTTTTTTTAAATAAAGGGCAGGCCCCGGGGGTGGGGACCCCGGGGCCAAAATCAGTCCAGGGGGGGGGAGGGAGGGGGCACGTGACCCCCCCTTCCTTTAATTTAAAAAAAAAAAAAAGAAACGCCAGGCCCCGGGGATGGGATCCCCGGTGCTGTAATAGGCCCGGGGAGGGGGGCTGCGCAGCCCCTCTCCCCATTCTTAAAATGCCTGGCCCTGGGGGATGGGCCTGGGGCCAAATATGGCCCAGGGAAGGGGGGCACACAGCCCCCCTTCCTTTTATAATTTCTTTTACGAAAAAGAAAGAAAATCCTACCGGCACGACACTTGAGGGCCCGCCCCCTTTCTGCACCACTCTGCAATTGCGCCTCCTGGCGTGCTGCTGGTTTCGGGATGAAGTCCCTTTCGCTACTGAGGGTGCTTAGGGGCCAACAATACCTCCTGCTACTTCCAGTATGTCCCTCACAGAGGGATTGGTGTGAGGTGGTCGGAGGCTTCATCCCCCAGCCAGCAGTGCACCAGGAGGCGCATTTGCAGAGTGGTGGAGAAAGGGGGCGTGGCTTCCGAAGACCTCTCAGCAATCCTGTTGTATGGACCTTACTGGAGGTAACAGGAGGGCTTGTTGCCACGGCACAGGGTGGTGGGCGGGGCTGGGGGGGGTGAGCAAAGGGAGAGTCTCCTGCAAGGTTCGTAATGCGGGTGTGCACTCTCCCAGCTCGTCAGTCGGGCTGCATGGTTCCTTGGACTCTCCTTGTGGGGGCAGCACCGCTCTTTTTTACACGAACCGTAGAGAGCAGTTCCCCAAGGCCAGAAAGCTGGTGCTTTTAGTAGCACGGGGCCGTGCAGAGACCACACAGGTTTTAGCCACGACGCTCTCAGTGCTCTCAGCCTTCGGCACTTGGGCACCTTCATAGTAAAAAGGGGAACTCGAGTAGATTGTACCGCTGCGAGGTCTTTGATGGCCCTGACACCTCTAGGGGAAAACATGGAGCAAGCCAGCAAGCCCTTGGAGTCACTCGGGGGTGTTCTTAGGTCCCCTTTTGCAGGGCAGAGGTCAGCAGGGCAGCACAGAAAAGCAGGGTAGCAGTTCCTGGGAACAGTCAGTCACAGCAGAGTGGCAATCCCCCTAGCGCAGCAGCCTTTACTCCAGCAGAGTTATTGCAGGTCCAGTAGTGTACTAGTTTGATAGGGCCAGAGCCCTCATAATTATACCCCAAAAGGCCTGTGATGTGGGGGTGACTTCAAGGGGGCCTTCAGAAGTGTGCAAGGGTCCCTTTCAGCCCACTCCTGGCTCCAGACTACCAGTTGGAGGTAGATTAGCCCTTTGTGCAAGAGCAGTACACAGCCCATTCAGATGTAATTGTGAATCACGTTTCGCTCTCTCAGCCCATGAAGGCTGATGTAGATGTATGTAGATGAATGCCGATGTATCAACGGGCACCCAATCCTTTCTGTGTTTGTGGCTGTCTAGAGAGAGTATGCACAGAAGTGTAGCTGTCACCCTGGCCACATGTTGATTGAGACTGGCTGCAGGCACACAAAGCAAAGTTAAGAGCAGAGAAATGTCCACTTTCTAAAAGTGGCATTTCAAAAATAGTAGTGATAAATCCAGCTTTACAATTAAAGAGGTTTTATCACTACTATTCCAACCATACCAAACATGATAGTGTCACTCCTTTCTGTTCAGCAATTACCACCTAAAAGTATATAAGGGAATCCCCAATGCTGGCCTATGGAAGGAGTAGGCTTCACAGCAGTGAAAAAACTAATTTAGCTGTTTGTCACTGCCAGGGCATATACAACTTAAAGGTACATGTCCTGCCTTTTAGTAACACAACACCCTGCCCTTAGGGTCACTTGGGGCCTACCTTAGGGGTGACTTATGTATAATAAAGGGGGACTTTAAGGCTTGACAAGTGGTTTTAAATGCCAGGTCGAGGTGGCAGTAAACTGCACACACAGGTCTTGCAATGGCAGGCATGAGACAGGTTTAAAAGGCTACTTGAGTGGTTTTAGTAGCACTTGAGTGGTTGTCACAACTAGTGCTGCAGGCCGACTGGTAGCATTTAGAGTACAGGCCCTTGGTTTATGGGATACCGCTTTGAAAGGGACTTATAGTAATCTAAATATGCCAATGTCGCCATATTTTAGGGGTGAAGCACATACACTTTAGCACTGATTAGCAGTGGAAGGTGCTCAGAGTCCTAGAGCCAACAAAAAGAAAGTCAGAAAAAGAGGAGGAGAAAGGCAAAACGTTTGGGGTAACCCTGCAAAAAGGGCCATTTCCAACAGGTGCTTTCTGCAATGATTTGTCTGCTTGACTCGTGAAGCCAAACATTCAAAGGAGTCATCCCTTCCATGTTAGTATGTGAGATCCTTCCTTTTACTTACATTTGGCCACATTTCTGACATTCCAAACTTTGCCATCTTGAGTGACTACACTGTTTCTGTTGACCTTGACCACTCTCAAAGCCTTCCCAAATCTAGGATCATTTTTAGCCATCATCCCGGGTTTGTGAATCCTGACCCAGTCTCCTACTTTAAATTCAGGTTCCTTGACTTTTCATTTGGCATCATAAGCACTCTTGACTTTCTCCTGTTTCCTTTCAATGCCACTTCCTTGTTTACCTTAACTCCCTCCTTTTCCTTCTGTCTCTTCTTAAACCACCATGGACACAACATAGACACAATATCCCTTCCCTTCATCAGTTTAAAAGGACTAACTTCCTTGGTGGTATGAGAGGTGACACGATACAACCACAATTTGTCCTTCAATTTGTCTTTCCATTCCCCTCCAAAACCATGAGCCCAAAAAATGCTTTCCTTCAATGCCTGGTTAAACCTTTCCACCTGTCCATTTCCTTGTTGTTCGTATAATGCAGTAGTGATATGGCTAACATTACAATACCTGAGAAAACATTCCATATCATGTGATGACGTGTGATACCATGTGCCGCTTCACAAATACTCACTGCACCTTCACCAATATGGCGCTGCCGTGCTTGTTGCCCAATGTGATGACATGTGACACCGTGCGTCATACGCACCCAGTAACTTTCTCCTTCCTGATGATCGTACAACAATGCAGAACTCCATGAGACTCTGCAGTCCACAAGAACAATTCAAATTACGCATATTCCTGATGCACTCCTCCGCTGCACGAGACTCCCGTGCTCCACAAGGAGAATTAAATGACGCCGCCGGGCAACGGTAAATTCACAAAAACTAAGTACCTTATATGTAGCCGATATTATTGCGGCAGTATCGTAGATCAGGAATACCAATGGCCCTCCTGACTGTAGAATGGCTATTAGAGAGCGCTCCCTACAATTCCCAGTATCCGCAAAGTAAATCCTAAAAGAGAATACTACTCCTGTTCTGCACTGAGGAGAAGGTACCTCTTCTTCCTCGTCACAGGTGTTAAATTCACCAAACTGTAGTCCAGAGCAATTATTAATATGTTTATTTTAGAGCAGCACAGTACCTGCCTACAGTCCAGGCAGTACAACTCCCAACTCCTCATCATTCTAGAACCAGAACCCTAAGCAAGAGGTTGGCGTGAGAGCAGAACTAGAAAGTAAACAATATAGGCATTTAAAGTAACATTAACATAATATAACAGTTGGGGTAATAGGTGGATAAGGGTTGTTTAGGGGTGGGCAAGGGTATTGTGTGGAAACTGTTTTTAGGGTTTAGGTTTGAGTAGGGGTATAAGATGGTAAAGGTAATTAAAAAATTGGGTGATTTGGAGGTATCCCCAATTAAATATATATGTGTGTGTGTGTGTGTGTGTGTGTGTGTGTGTGTGTGTGTGTGTGTGTGTGTGTGTGCGTGTGTGTATGTATATATATTCACTGAAAAAAACAAAGGTTACAGGGACGTTATAATTAGGAAATAGAATTTAAAAAACCTTGGAAATTCACTGAAAAAAACGAAGGTTAAAGGGAAATTATAGTTAGGCTCAGATTTAACTCGTACAAAACCAATGAAATTCAGCAATTATAGTTAGCTGAGTTAACTGTAACTCCCGCCCCGCAATGCACTGCTTATGACCTCACATATTACATCACTCATGACATGGTCCGTGACATCACTGATGATATCTCAAATGACATCACTGATGACATCATCTACAAAATCCCCCATGCACCCACTCACACCCCCAAAGAACCTTTCATATACCCACTCGCACACAACCATTCACAAACCCATTCACAGACCCATACCAGTACTTACACACCCACTCGCTGATTCATAGATCTACACACAAATCCACTCACTCACTCATACAGCCACTCCTACACCCACTCACTCACTAATACAGCCACTGACATATCCACTCATACAGCCACTCACACAGTCACCCATAGAGCTACTCACACACCTACTCACTCACCCATGCAGTCAATCACAGCCACTTACTCACCCATAGTTACACGCACACACACACACTTACTCATACATATACTAACATGTATTCACACATTTCTACGATTTTTTTATTTCTATTTCCTAACTGTAACATCCCTGTAACCTTTGTTTTTTCCAGTGAAAAAAAAAAAAAATATATATATATACATATATATGTATATATATATCCCACTGGCTATCGCCAGTAGGTGGTTATAGTTAGGACCTAGCATTTTTTGTTTTGCTACTAACTTTGGCGCCGTTTGATGAATCTTCACGAAATTTTCAAAACTAGTTTATCACTCACTTCAGCTGCTCTCTGGAAATATTCGGGGTGATCCATCAAGTGGGGGCTGAGAAACAAGGGGCGTCCCAAAACGAGTTTTCTCCATTGGGATTTTAGACACGAGTACACCCTGAACCACTGAACGGAATTTCACCAAATTTGGCAGAAATCTAGATCTTGGTCCAGAAAGAGTGGTTTTTGTACTTTGTTGTAAATCTGTTCAGTAGTTTTGGAGTTCAATCAATCAATCAGGGTTTTTAAGCTCGCTACTCACCCGTGAGGGTCCCAAGGCGCTGGGGAGTAGGGGGGCGGGGCGGGAGGTGCAGCTCTGGATCAGTCAAAGAGCCAGGTCTTGAGGCTCTTCTTGAAGGTGTGCAGAGTGGGGGAGCGTCTGATGTTGACTGGGAGCTTGTTCCAGGCCTTTGCTGCGACGTAGGAGAAGGCTCTTCCCCCTGCTCTGGTTCTGCGGATGCATGGGGTCTCTGCCAGGGCGAGGTCGGCGGAGCGGAGGTTCCTTTTGGGTACGTGGAAGGAGAATCTTTCGTTGAGGTAGTGTCCGATGTTGTGGAGGGATTTGTAGGCGTGGGCGAGTAGCTTGAAGGTTACTTCCTTCTCGATGGGGAGCCAGTGGAGGTCTCGTAGGTGCTGGGACATGTGCTCATGTCGTGGGGTTCCGAGGACGAGTCTGGCTGTGGTGTTCTGGATGGTTTGGAGCTTGTGTAGCAGGGACTTGTTGATTCCGGAGTAGAGGGCGTTGTCGTAGTCCGGTCTGCTGGTTATGAGTGCGTGGGTGACGGTCTTTCTGCATTCGGGGGGGATCCACTTGAAGGTCTTGCGGAGGGAGTTGAAGCAGGTGGAGGCGACGGCGTTGATCTGGCGGGTTATAGTGAGGGAGGAGTCTAGAATGATGCCGAGGTTTCGGGCGTGGTCTGTCGGAGTGGGTGGGTTTCTGAGGGCGGAGGGCCACCAGGTTTTGTCCCTGGCGATGGAGGAGGGTCCAAGTACGAGGACCTCCATCTTCTCCGAGTTGGGCTTTAGGCAACTGTTGCTCATCCAGGCCGCTACGTCTTTCATTCCTTCCTGGAAGCTGAGTCTGGTGTCTTCGGGGTTCTTCATGAGGGAGAGGATGAGCTGGGTGTCGTCGGCGTAGGATACTATGTTGAGCCCATGCTGTCTAACGATGGCGGCGAGGGGGGCCATGTAGATGTTGCAGAGCGTGGGGCTGAGCGAGGATCCTTGGGGTACTCCGCAGTTAATCTCTGTGGGTTCGGAGAGGAAGGGTGGGAGTCTGATCCTTTGGGTTCTGCTGGTGAGAAAGGAGTGGATCCAGTCGAGGGCGGTTCCCCGTATGCCGGCGTCGTGGAGTCTGGCGGCAGCAGTGCAGTGGGAGACGGTGTCGAAGGCTGCGGAGAGGTCTAGTATGATGAGGGCCGCGGGGTGTCCCTAGTCAAGTAGCATGCGGATGTCATCGGTGGCGGTGAGGAGGGCGGTCTCGGTGCTGTGGTTGCTGCGAAATCCGGACTGGGAGGAGTCGAGAATGGCGTTCTCTTCGATGAAGGTGGTCAGCTGGGCGTTGACGAATCTCTCGGTGACTTTGGCTGCGAAGGGAAGGAGAGAGATGGGCCGGTAGTTTTTCAGGTCCGTCGGGTCCGCCGAGGGTTTCTGGAGGAGGGGCTTGACTTCTGCCTTCTTCCAGTCGTCGGGGAAGATGCCGGATTCGAAGGAGGCGTTAATTGTCCGGCATAGTTCGGATGCTATGGTGACGGCGGCTCTGTGGTAGATATGCGGCGGGCAGGGGTTCGTGGGGGCTCCTGAGTGGGTGTTCATCATGGTCGTGGTGGTATCCTCTGTGGTAGCCGGTTTCCAGGTGGTGATGGTGGGCTGGTTGTCGATGGCGGTGAGGAGGGTGGTGTCTAGAGTCTGTTCGCTGAAGTTGTTGTAGAGGGCCTTGATTTTCAGGTGGAAGTAGGAGCTGAGTTTATTGCAGAGGTCCTGGGATGGCGTGACGTCCGTGGCTTCGCTGGGGGGTTTGGTGAACTGCTGTATGACGTTGAAGAGTTCCTTTGCGTTGCTGGCGTTGGTGTGGATTTTGTTCCTGATAAAGGTCCTCTTGGTGTCTCTTATGCGCTGGTGGTATTCGGTCATGGCGTTCCTGTAGGTGTTCTGGTCTTCGGTGGTTTTCCTGTTTCTCCAGCGTTTCTCGAGGCGTCTGCAGGAGCGCCTGGCTTCTTGAAGGTCGGTGGTGAACCAAGCGGCCTTGAGGGGGCATTGTCTGGCGGGGTGGCGGAGGGGTGCAAGCTTGTCTGCGCAGCTGGTGATCCATCTGTGTAGTTCTTTGGCTGCAGAGTTGGCGTAGGTCGTGGCCAAGGCGGGGTCGTGGCAGACGGTGGTGTTGAGGTGTTCCTCTGTGACCTGGCTCCAGTTCCTTCGTGGCGGGCGCGGGGCGGGCTTGGGTGCGGTGGTAGTGTTGAAGGTGAAGTGTACACAGTGGTGGTCTGTCCAGAGGGGTTACGAGGTGTGGCTGAAGTGGATGTTTGTCCTCCTGCGAAAATGGGGTCGAGGATGTGTCCGGCCTTGTGAGTGGGGGTGGTGACGAGCTGCTTTAGTCCGAGTTTGGCGAGGTTATCCAGGAGGGTGGTGGAGTCGGGGTCGCTGCGGTGGTCTCCGATGAGAATGTAGTCCATGGAGGCGATGGCGTGGGGTGCGACGAGGTCGGTGATCGTGGTGGCGGAAGAGGCGCGGGCCCAGGGGGGTCTGTAGGCGAGGGTCCCGCACAGCGAGGTTCTGGGGCTGGCCTGGATCTGGAAGTGGAGGTGCTCTGTGTTGGAGAGGGGGTCACTCGTGCTGGAGGTGGAGAGTCGGAGGGAGCTCTTGTGCGCGATGGCGAGTCCTCCTCCTGGGCGGTGGGGGCGGTCCTTTCTCTGGATCTTGTATCCGTCGAGGATGGCGGTGCGATGTCGGGGGCGGAGGTGGCGTTGGTCCATGTTTCCGTGAAGAAGGCGACGTCTGGCGAGAGGGTGTCGAGCAGGTCCCAGATCTCTACGGCGTGTCTGTGTAGGGAGCGCACGTTGAGGAGGATGCAACTCAGGGCTTCTGTGGTACGGGCGTCCAGTGTGGGTTCGGCGGTCGTGGGGGGGCTGTCGATGGTGAAGGATTGTCGGCAGGAAAACTGGCCGTGGGTGGTGTTCAGCGTCGATCTCTGGCAGCTGTTGTTCCTTCCGGGGTTGAGTGCGAGGAGGGTGGCGGTGTTGTAGCGTTGGGAGGTCGTAGATCCAGGGTTCCTGGCGCTGGCCGTGGTCGGATTGCGGACGGGCGCAGACGGGCTTGCGTTTGGCGCCGAAGCTTGACGGATCACCACGAAACTCTCAACATAGCAGCTGAACAAACAAGCATTGAAAATGCAATAGGTCTCGCCTTTGATTAAGTTAAAGCCACTTGCTTTGCTAATGGTATTGTATAGCAAAGCAAATGGCTTTAACTTAATGAAAGGCGAGACCTATTGCATTCTTAATGCTTGTTTAGTGATCTCTTCCCAGATATGATGGTTGATGGATCTTTCCTCTGTGTTTTTGAGCTTATGGCAGAAGATGACAACAGCTGTGCGCCTGGCGTGGGATTGCTTTTTTAGTCCAAACTCCAGCCTGATCTGGGTTGGTGAGGTGTGTGGGGGGAGCAGTAAGATGTGCCTATATATTCAGGCTACTGTAGTGTCCAGGACCAGTGTGTTTCTGCCTTGAAGGGCCTCGCTGCCATAGGCCAGGTTTGGGGCCACTTTTGCTCTGCCGATTTCTAGTATCGGGATGGATGAACGAGTGCCCCCATTCAAATTCTTAAATATGGGCAAGAGTCCTGCCGCAAGAGCAATTTATTAGTCACTCTCAGACGGACCCACCAATTTGCAAAAACAATTTCTGCGCAGGATGGAAGCGTTCTCGTATTGTTTTATGTGCTTTTAGTGGAACGTGATTCCTTCAGGTACTATTGGTTGCAAGCATCACTTGCCAAGCTTCGAAAGAGGTGGAAGGGGCTGTCCGATGACCAGCTCGCGGCTTGAAGGCCGAGGCAACGGACGCACACCTGTGCCTATTTACCACAGCCCTGAGGACAACGGCCTTTCCTCTCTCCACTCACCCGACAGCGCCTACCTGCCCGGTTTATTTACAGGCGCCAAATATCCGTTTCAACTTTTGATAAATACGAATCACGCGACTGAGTGCCAGTATCCAATTTAGAACGGAAATATTTGAACGGAAATATTTGTTTGTTAGGATGTGCCCACCACAGGCTATTAATTAGTATTCTGCAATACGCCGGGTATTATTCTTAGTATTATAATAATAATAATAATAATTATTATTATTAGCAAAATAGTAATGCTAATAACCACAATAATTAATAAGTGCATCTACTATTACAAACGTAATAACATAGGAAGAGGTGCGACAATAATATAACAATAGCAGCGCTATACTAACAACAGCACTTCTTATTGCTATAGTATTATCCTTCTCAGCATTGATATTAGCACTGCCATTCTCGCCATTACTTGAATATTATACCTCTGAACTGCCTTGCGATTTCCCTAGCACTACAAGAGGGTCACTGGTGCCTGCGTGTTCATCTATATCAAATAAACACCACTTGTTTCGCCGTTTGTGAAAAACCAGTACCGCATAAACTGAGGAACATCTGAAAACTGCACTCGGCGCTTAAACCCGTTTTTCTGATGTCTACGCGCCGGTGTGTGCGCTGGAGCAGTTTATGTCAGTGTTAGGAGCGGAGGCTGAGCCTGTCCTGCGGAATGTCACCGAGACGCAGACGGTGTCTCTGACTGCCCCCGACCTAGCGGCGCGAACAGAAGCTGCGATCCTGGCGCCTGTTTATCACAAGCCCCACGTATGGAGGCAGGAAGGGTAGGGGCGAGAGCGGGGCATGGACGGCAAGATAGATAGATAGATAGGTGTGTGTGTGTGAGTGAAGAAATAAGGAGAGAAGGAAAGAAAAATGGAAACCATAGAGGCATATGTGCTAGAAAAGGAAAGAAAAAAGGAAGAAACAGAAATTATGTAAACAGAAAAACGGGGAAACGAAAGAGAAAGAAAGAAAAATAAAGAGAAGGAAGAAAGAGGGATGGAGCAGCCAAAGTTCGCAGGGAGTGAGGCTTACAGATGATGAACAAACCCGTGTTCCCTGGAACAGGGAAAGGGAATGCGGGCAGGAAGTAAGGGCAAAGGGACACACAACGAAATAATACTTTAGCCATCTAGGAGGACTGCCATACACCAGAGTGCAAGTGTTGCTCATGAGGCCTGCACATGGTGCTGTGGGAAACACGTCGACAGCGTCGTTGCAGGAGAACCAACTTACAGCCGCACAGTAAGGAAACTAAAATCAGGCCGATTAAAACAAAATACAGTGCAAAATGACACAAAGAAGGCATCAGCAAAAAAGAACAAGCTGTTGCCATTACGCACACAGCAGTGTGTTTATTTTAGCATCGCGCTTTCACTTTAAGTGAAAGTGAACGCGCGATGTTAAAACAAGCATCGATCTCTTGTCTTTATGGGGCCATGTGTTTCAAATTAGAAACACATATCCCCATAAAGATAAGAAAGTGCTCTGTGACAGACGCAAAGCAGGCCACTGAGTCGGGCTCGGAGGCCAAAGGTCGTCTACAGAAAACCCTCCTTTCCAATGGCAGGCCACTGTTTAGCATAAACGGTGACGCCAGCCAATGGAAATGAGGGGCGGGGCTTAAAGCCCTCTTCTGAAAGTCCTTGTCAACAATAAATCTCGCGAGGCGAGCAGCGCATGCGCTGCCACGCGAGACCTAAAAAGGGGAAGTTTTGTGAAAATTTTGTGGAGATTTGTAAAGCGGTGCCGAAGTTAATGGCAAAAAAAAAACTTTGGTACTAACTATTTCTTTTTCACTGAAAAAACCAAAGTTTAAGATAACGTTGCAGTAAGGTGTGATAAACAGATTTTATTTTGTTTTAAAAGAAACCTAAGAAATTCACAGAAAAAAAGCAAAGTTTTAACTGATGATATAGTTAGGTGAATGTCAATGGCGACATTAAAGTTTTGAATGCAAAAAAACACAAAAATTCACCAGTTATAGTTAGCAGAGCTAACTATAGCTTGCGCCTCCGGCATGCACTGCTAATGACCTCACATATCGCATCACTCATGACATCATTGATGACATCTCACGTCATAATTAATGACCTCACTGATCATCCAATGATCATCCAATGAGTGTGTTACTTTGTTTTATAGTTTACATAGTGACGGGTAGGTACCATATTACTTCTTTACCTAATTTTGTTCCTCATGTGACGAGCTAATGGGTGTAAGTGTTTTCAAAACGCATGTGCTCCTAATGCATCACAGGTGTGCAGAAATATTGAACGTGTTTTAAAACTTTGTATTCAAGCGTAACTCTGTGTGCAGGTGACACTCCTAACTATAAGTTACTTTAATCTTTGTTTTTTTCTGTGAATTTCTTTTTTTTTTAACGTAAATTAATATTTTATTATCATACGTAAAGCCAACCCACATGCTCCCTCACCCCCCCTTTCCCTGAGCCTTTTTATGCCCAGAGATGCCATCCTCCATCCAACCGCCACTAGGTAATGTCTATCTACCTATCTATCTACCTATTTATCTATCTATCGATCTATCGATCTATCTCCAAACACCTCGTAAACCAATAGGCTGAGCTTTGAAGTGCTTTTAATGTTGTGCTATCAACCACGTTTCGGCTGCTGTGCAGACTTGTTCACAGATGGAGAGGCGCCATTTTTAACCAATATTTACATTGTTTGCTACATGACGTGTTATGGCAAGTTATAACAGACTGCCAGGTTAATCGCAGTGATTCCCAAGGCATTCTACATTATCTTAATACTTTGTAAAATTTACAGCAAATTAACTATTGTAGAACCAATCTCGACATTTTAAAACAAGGCATTGGTATAGCGTGTTTGTCTTCACAACGGTTAAAGTAATGCTTAACAATTAAATTCATTGAAGTTTTGCTGCTGTGTAATTACACATCTGCTGTGTAATTACACATTAGCCTCCAAAATTCTTTGCAATGTCACTTTGCGCATACATATGATAAATATACTCTGTTGCTTTGATCCTTGCATTAGTGCTCAGTTAACGCCTCAGTGGGCAGTGTATACTTGTGATTCAGCATTCCCTACATTGGCTTACTACTGTTATAAACTTCACATCAAAATGGTTATTGTAGAGCCAATCTAGTCATTTTTTAACCGGGGCATTCGTATAGCGTGTTTGTCTTCACAGTGGTTAAATTAATGGTTAACAGTTAAATTCATTGACATTCTGCCAATGTATAATTACAAATTTGCTGCCACAAAATCTTTGCAATGTCACTTTGTGCATACATATGATAGGTATACTGTGTTGCTTTGCTCCATGCATCATTGCTCAGTTAACGCCTCAGTGGGCAGTGTATACTTGTAATTCAGCACATTAAATGTGACTGGAGTTGCACGCTATTGTGAAATTAAACCCATGGTGAGCAGGAGCTACCATTGTTGTTTTTAAAAAAAAATCTTTATTTTCATTTTATTAATCAATAGAGCAGGATATACACGTCAGCCGGGAATTTGCGTATGAAGTATCCAACATATACAATGAGGGTAATCAGACCGACAAGCATTCCCATCAGTCTTACAACAGCTTATATAAGAAACTAATACTAGCCCCTAGTCCCCTCACTCTGTCCCCCACCTCCCTCCATCTGAGCTTCCATGGTAGGTACTTTATCTCTCGTTCCTCATTGTTTCTGATAACTGAGTCTTTCAGGTCACAATAGTCCACAATAGCCCAGCATTTGACAACCAACGACAATCTCCTATATCACCCTATGGCTTACATAGACTCTCCCCATGTTGGTGTATCTTCCCTTTGTGTATGTGCATGTGCGAGCAGGGCCCGAGTCATCTCTGCCCCGGCTGTTAGGGCCTCCTGGGCTTTGGCATCCCTTCTCGTCCTTCTTATATGCACTTCTTCCGCCCCAGCCCATTCTACCACATCTGCCTCCCAAGGAGCTACCATTGTTATCGTCTGACTTCCCTTGTTATTCTAAACATATTGTATTATTGCCTCATTGACAGTCTGTCTTTAATTGTTCCACCCCATGTGAAAAACAATTGAGTCAACTTGAGTCCAGATACATAATAGAGATAAATACCAAAATCCCGGGGGGTTTGACTATGAAGGAAGATCTGCATACACATCTGTAAAATTGCAAGAGTGCAGTAATCCTGAACTCCTCCCGAGACAACTGTGGTCATTGAATTTTAATTTTACATTAACACTCCACTTTTTATACATGTTTACATAAGTGTATACAATTTCACGTGCCCTTTGACCTGGTGCACAGCGGCAGTAAGCAAGACCGGACATGTGTGTGTATATGTGTGTATATATATATATATATGTCATTGACCTTATATATACTTACCTTGCATGGATACCAACGGATGCCCTGCCAGCTACCGTAGCAATCACATTATATGGCGCAAATTAAATAAAGAAACGGGTGGGAGAAGAGATTAACACTCAGAACTCCTCAATGGCTGGGCACAAGACTATAACCAGTGGCGGAACTACCGGGCTTTAGACAATGGGACCTGATTTGACCTCACTTCCAGGTGAAAACTAAGATGGGGCCTAATTCTGATGGGGACCTTTCAGAATTGCTTCCAAGTGCAGAGAAACAAGAAAACCTGTGGAAACCTGTTTGGTTCGGACCTGGCATTTGATCCAAAAGTGGATTTCTGGTGAAGTCCTGATGGATGACAACCTTGGTTGAATAAGGGTATTTGCCACGTGCAGGACAAACTGGAGCTGTTGGTTTCCTGAAGAAAGTGGTTTCTGCTTCCCTCTGCTAAACTGGCAACCCTTGGTAGAATAGTAAATGAAAGTTGTGCTAGGAAAGCATAATGATGTGGATTGGAGTCCAAAGATTTAGGAGGGAGCAACGTGGTCAAGAGACACAGTTGTGATTCACTGGACGCTTAGAAGACGTTTGGTTAAATACAGTTGCTACCAGACTGCATTTCTCTGAATTCACAATACCTCTTTTAATACAAGCTTATGTCAGTGTTGGTTACTGCATATATTCCACTGTTTATTTGTATGCATAATATGCTGCTTTCAGTAGAAATATCTTTATTTTATAGACCTTTTATCTGGAGAGGTTTTTTCCCAGTGACACATGAAAAATTGTTTACTTTTTTTTAGGTTTCCATGGGTGAACTACCAGGATGAAAATCTCAACATTTCCATTCCTGTTTTTAGCGTTCATGGCAACCATGATGATCCAACTGGTGTAAGTATGTTTAGTTGTTGGCAGTCTGTCTAAGAGGGTAGGAAGTACACAGTTAAATCCTAAGTAGCAGGGAGTGACAGAGCAGTATTTACAAAAGCTGAGTGGGTGTCATGAGTTTTGTACGTCACTCGTGATTTACTGTTGATCTGTTATGTCTCCGAGATCTGCTCTCATTTGAAATAGTGTCAGATCATTCTGCATGCTGAACTGAAATTATCAATTTGTAATCTACTGTCCAGGCTCTAAAGTCCCTTGATTACATTGATAGCTGCATGATAAACAGCATTTTGAACCCTTACCTCTAATGTTCTTACCTCCTGATCCATAGCATCAACATTTGTGGTGGACCTGATGTTGGCTTGACTAGTAGGGGTTGAGGTTCCCATACTGAAGTGCGTTTGTGGTAGTTCTTTTCTATCTCAACCAATCTTTCTTAGATCCAATTTTGCTTCAAACTCACCTGTGCAGCCTGTGCCCATGGCCCATCATGTAACTAATTACAATGCTGCGAGTGGCTCTCATGTTTCACTGTCCAGTCTCTAAATCTGGAGTTTTCTTGTGGCAGTCCTTCTTCCCTGCTGCCAACAAGGCTCTCAATGACTTAGTCTTTGCACGTATGCCCACCTGTCGCCAGACGTGTCTTCAAATATCCAACTTTTTGCCTTCTCAGATACCCATAGCTTTTGCTTTCCTAAACCTGCTTTATACCCCCAATCTGACCTTCTGTCCCCAAGTTATCACTCATCAGCTTGCCTTCCTGGCCTTCAGTCCCTCAGATTGCCCTCTCACTCTCTCATTTCTGTCAGACTGAGGCTTCCCAGCCCCAGGAAAGGGGAGCAAAAGGCTACTGCTAGTGGTGATCTCCTTCCTTCTCTGCCTTGATTGTCCACCTCCTTCCTCCTTCTCCTTGAGCCACGTCACAATGCAGAGAAGCTTTCTTTGAATCTCTGGGAAGAAGGCCTGCAACGACTCCTGTGACATTCAGTCTAACCCTGAGTTGAGTTCCAGATTATCTGCATTATTTATAGATGCCTCTCAGGAGATATATACTCCGGCCTTAAACAACTCAGCCCTGCATTCCATGTATCATCCTGTAATCCACTAGCCAATGTTGGCTTTCTCTACTGACTAGTTCTGAAGTCTGCATTGGCCAAAGGTGTACAGAAATTACTCCAAATTCATCAGACAACTCTCATTTTACCCTCCATTTTATCACCAGATTGCATCTTTTCCTGTTGCAATCAGGAAAGCCCTTACACCACTTATCTTATATAAACTTCATATTTATTCTTCATTTCAAATAGGGATCGCAACTGGAGACGCACCTGGAGACCTTTTGGTTTTTGTGAAGTTTGTGTAATAATTAGTGGTTTAATATTAGTAATCATGGTTATAATTGTGACATAAAATACTTTTTGAATTTCTACTAGTTCTTTGTCAGCGCATACATTTCATATATTGCCTGTTAAATCCATTCCCTATGGCCTGGGTATGACTGTACTGGCATTTCAGATTACTGAAAGGCCAAAAAAACTCTTTTTTGGGGTTTGACTCTCTGGGTAGTAAGAAGGGTTACTTTTGAAGGGTAGTGTAGTTTGGGCGCCCAGATACAGTACATAGATTTACAATTTTTTCAAAATGTTGAATGTCTTTTGAATAGCATGTCTTTAAAAAAAAAAGAATACAGCTTTATTTAACTTGTTACGACACGGAGAGGAAGACTATGTCCAATATAGCCTCCGAAAACAAGGCTTTATACTAAAGGTATTGGATATACAATGTGGAAGAGCAAATGGTCAGGTACACAAGTGCCAATCAAACTTTCAAATTAGGTTGATACAAGCTAAGAGCCTTTGCTATTTAGCCTTATAGAGTGGCATTTTTTAAAGGACTGAAACCCGAACCCACTACCAGTAGCTTGCTTCGTGATCGGGTTCCTACTTCACTGAACAAAGCCAGTGCAACAAGGTTGGTTGTCTTAGGAGCACTTATTGTGTAAAATGTGGCGTTCCTCATCATTGGGTCCCTCCTAACTTTGACTATAGCCACTGAAACAAAGTGGGGTCCCTCCACTGAAACAAATTTTAATGTATGTAAAAGGCAAGAAAGTGTGTTTCGACTGATGCTGTAAGAGGAGTGTGTCTCAACATGAAAAAATGGACCTAGCAACTTTTCACCAATATCTATGTATGAATGAAGACAGCCTACACGTATACTCCTGCATTGTGCTTTCGATGTCATTCATATCAAAGTAGTCCCTTCATAATATAAAAAAAAAACACTTTAAATGATTTCACATTTTAGCACTGCACAATTTGTCTTGCTTAACAAAAAAGCATAAGACAGGTTGTGCAGCAGGGGACCTCGTATCTTATTTTATTTTTTTCCCCTTTCTCTAGGCCGACGCACTTTGTGCTTTGGATATTTTAAGCTGTGCAGGATTGGTAAATCATTTTGGCCGCTCAACATCCGTAGAGAAAATAGACATAAGTCCTGTACTGCTTCAGAAAGGCAGGACAAAGATTGCTCTTTATGGGTTAGGTAAGATTCTTGTTTCTATACTAAACATCACTAACTTATTTTCTACTTTTACGTTGCAGTTTAAGTCTTTTTTTTGTCTTAGTTTTCATTTGCACATCCCGTTTGGGGTGTAAATTGGCAATTTGCACCCTGTGCTCCATTTGCAGGAGCAGTGTTGTGCAGTGCTTTGTTTGTTGTGCAGTGCTTCATTTGAGCCGGTGGTTGCAGGCGAGGCCCACTGGAACTTATTTTTGGGGACCAGCACTTAGTTTCCCTTAACAGACTTTGATCCAGAGCATGACAGGAAAAAAAGCACTAAAGGGGGAAATAAGGAGGAAGAAAAGGTCCCAAAAACTGTTTCAAAGTAGAAATCTTTCAAAGTATAAATCAGGGATGAAAAAGAACCTTCAAGGATGAGATAAAGCGCAGGTGGTGGAATCAAGACTATGCAGAGTTGGTATCTGGCACCCCAAGATTAGATGCGCCGGCTGCAGACTTCTGAGCAAAAGTGTGGACTCCAGCAATTACACGTTTGCAAATTACTCACTGATGCTGTGGGTATTCCTTCGCAGACAAGTTTTGGCCCAAATGAAACTACTTAAGTCAGTGTTACTGCCTTGTAAATTACGCTCTTCACCAGTTATGACCCTCCTGCTTTTTCACTGGGGTAGCAGTTGCAAAATCTGTAACGGCACACAGTCAAATATCAGCAGTGGTGTTGTTTTGCACCAAGGGCTTTAGGGTGATATAGACCATGAGAGTGAAGATGTCACTCCGACCTAAAGGTTGCCACACTCCTGAGCCCTGCCTGTCACACTCTTAGAGGGAAAAGAGCAGGTGACGTGAAGAGACTCTGCCTTACTTGACTGAGAATCCTCTGTCACCCCCAAATGTGTACCAAACCATGAGAGACTCAGAAGAGGGTGGGTTGCGATAGCACCGCTCCTTCCTTCTACCATATGTACATGCCCTCAAGTCTTTGGAGAACCAAGGGTTGCAAGGAAGACCTCAGCTTTTCATCTGACATTTAACTGCGTCCTGTCATCCACTGGGGTGGGGGATGCAGAAGGTCAAGAAAATGACCCCTTCCCAAGTGACAGCAATGAACCACAAGTTCTTATCTCTTGCTGTTTTTTTCGTACTGAAGGCTTTCTGTGTAGGCCATTCAGTTTCTGCTGTGTTTAAATAGGCAGATTGACAATCTGCTTTGCAATCGATGGTGGTGCTCTTCTTGTTGTCTCTGCTGATATTGCAATTTATTATGTTTATTTTTGTCCACTAATGTTAGGTATTACATAAGTTGTTTGCAGTATTATCGTAATTGACTGCATGCCACATTAATTTGTACTTTGAGCTTGTCCCTTTACTACAATTAAGATCAAATCCTGCATAGCCAGACAAACAATTGATTCTCTGAAGATCGTCGACTCCTACAATAAAAAAAAAAGGTTGAACTGTTAAAAGAATTGGGAAATGTTGTGACTCCCATCTGATAAAACTGCCATCCAGCCACTTCCACAATAAAGGTTACAGGTTGTCTATATGTAGAGCTAAAGAAAAGCATACTTCCAGTCTTGTATAGTTGAATCCATCAACTCTTCAATAGAACTCTTCAGGGTTTAAGAAGAAGCTGTCTCAACCCCATTTCCTGACCCTCAAGATTACCATTCACTACAGCTCTGTAACGACCTTATGTCCTTTTTAATGATAAAACCATCAAACTTCCTTCTGACATGCAACCTTCTTGCTGCCCACTGGAAAATGTGAATGCTTCTATGCATCTCCTCCCCTCTTGGGATTTTCACTTATGTCATTGAAAACACAATCAATGAGCTCACCAACACTTTCAAACCTAGTGCCAGCCCATTGGATCTCTGCAATGCTAAAATCATCGAATCTAACAAACTGTATTATCTGCACTCACAAGAGAGCTTTTGTTGTTAACCATGTGACTAATGCTACCACTAGAATAACACACTCCTTTAAAATCTTCTCTGCTTCGTATTCATTTTCCTACTGTACTTCTTAACTGTCTTGACATTCGCTTCCTCATCTTTCTTTCAACTTTGCTTTCAGCACTCACTTCACTTTTAGTTTCCACATTTGTCTTTTCATTCATGGCTAAAACCATTGGCAAAGCCAGTACTTCACAAAGGCTAGAACTATTGGTTTTCCCAATGCTTGTTACCACAGTTGAGGCATCCCTCAATTTAGAATTCAACCTTAAACTATGTTATTTCTTTAGATTACTTATTTTTAGCATCAGCTCTTTGTGTCCAAACCACCTCAAAAATACAAATTACAATCAAAACTTTCAACCCTGTAACTTACTGATCTATGATGGAGCAGTAAAGTTGCCCACTCAGAAATAACCTGTATTGGTCTAGAATGACATTCAGTTTTATTCCAAAATACGCATTTAGTTCTCTCATTGCTGTTACATGTGACAATTCTTTATCCCCATTCACACTTGTTGCCATCGTAAGGCGAAATTATAAACCTTTCAACTCTTTTTCACCTAGCACAATGTAACTACATATGTAATTTATAGTTGTCATAGTTTTTATAGAAAGAGCATTTTTTGTTTTGCTTATAACTTTAGTGCCGTTTGACAATTCTTTCATCCACTTCAGCTCTTTACTGAAATGTTTTATGGTGGGGTCCCAAAAATAAATTTCCTATGCAGTTTCCCATAGGAATTCTGAGTATCGAAAGAGAAACAAATGACTAAACAGCATTACACCAAATTAGGCAGAAAAAAACATCTCTGCTCAGAAAGCATGCTTTTTAGGTCTCGACTAGGCTGCACATGCACTGTCTCTTTGAGACATGTTGTTAACGATCAGTGGGTTACAGCCCACCCACAGGCTTACCATTTGTTTGCTTCTACGTTGCTCTTGTACTCTTCATTTCCTTTTGCCCATAGCATGAATGCGTCATGCCTCTTTCTGTGTTCGGCCCTCTCCCAGAGCATGGACCAAGTGCTTGTGTCCATCCACTTCTTTCGTTTTAGGAGCTAATTTTTTCTTTGTCTTTGAGCACTTCACACGAGGGCTCATGTGTTCACTCGCTCTTTCTCACACCCGCCCCCAACCCTGTTGCTTCTTTTCCTTCACAGATCGTGCTGTAATATGTGTCTTTATTTATCCAACTCCTCACCCGCCCTCGCGCCGATGCTGTACCATTAAGTAACTTGTTTTAAATTTCGTTCTTTATCATCTTACGGTGGTTCATTATAAAAAAAAAACTGAAATGGAAATCGGCATTTTGAAATGAATAAATGCTAATGTTTTGCTGAGGCCCAAGGATTCTAAAATGGCGCTTCACAAGGCATGCTGTTTATCAAGTCGGCCGACACCCACATTGCCTTTCGTTCCATTTTCACCCTCCCAGTTCACTCACCTCGCCCCTCTCATTTAAACATAATTTCCAGATTCTGGCAGATGAGTCACAATGGAGCACACTACAGCTCAAGTGGACAAAAACAGGTCTGCTGTGGGAGCTGAGCATGCGCCCGGTAATTGGACATGGCGGGGAGCTGCTGTGGGAGCTGGGCTCAGGCAGTTGCTGCGCATGCACTTTGTTTCAATTTCTTTGATAGCTGCTCCTGTCAGAGCCAAATGCAGGCTCATCAACCTACACTGGCAAGAAAACTGACTTATGGCAATTTTGTAACAACATGTGTCCTTTTTAGGTTAAGCCTAGAGTCAGCGCGCAAGTGCTGCTCTGGTGAAGATCTGCTGTAGTTCAGTACTGAGAGAAGCCCCGCCCACTCCCCGCCTATATTTTTCATTGGTTTGTGTCTTTGCCCTTTGTAAATGCTGCCTTCGGATTCGTTTATAGGCTTGTTGGTCCCTCCTTATTACGGCCATGTCGTCATTTGTATCCTCCCATGGGTACTGGCCACTTTACTTCGAGTGTTACACGGTACGTGTTATTTAGACTCTGAGCACTATTTTCTTTAATGAGGTTCTCCTACTGCCTTCTTTACTCCTTCCTCCCGTTGTCTGTGCCTTCTCACCCCCGCCTGCGCTCCCGTGGTCTGTGCCTTCTTGCCCCTTTCTCCCCCTCCCCCCGCCCGCACTCCCGTTGTCCGTGCCTTCTCGCCCCTTCTCCCACTCCCCCCGCACGCACTCCCATTGTCCGTGCCTTCTCGCCCACTTCTCCCCCCTTCCGTTGTCCGTGCCTTCTCCCTCCCTTCCCCCCCCCACTCCCGTTGTCCGTGCCTTCTCCACCCCGCCCTCCCTCCCGCTGTCCGTGATGACTCCTGTTTGCAGTGCAATAGGTCTCGCGTAAATGCGAGTCCTATTGCATTGCAAATGGTTGTTTTTTTTATCTTTGACAAAACAGGAAGAGACGAACTTGTAGCGTTTGTTTTGTTTGTAACTCCCCCCTCCCCATATTAAATAAATTACGGTGATGCATGTAGGCAGTCATGAACTTTGGACGTGCTCCAATCTTTGGCAGTCAAGATGTGTTAGAAGCAATTACGTGTAACAGCCATGGCCTGTTTTCTGGGCAGCCATGGTCCATTTCCTCGGAAGTCCAGGGAGCGTGTGTGGACTCTTCTAAAGTCTTGCAGGTGTAGAAACATACATATGATCACTAAGTGTCCCCATAACAGCTCAACTGAAGCCTTAATGGAAAAGCGCTGCTGCCTGAGAAATGCAGGTAACATGGCACCTGTGTGAGAATAATATAAAAATACTGAATACATTTTTTCCTGGAAATGGCACAGAGGAGGAACAGCTCCCAATGCCACAAATACTTAAAAATTTACTTAGGACCAGGCTCTCTGGTGAATCGTTATTGTACCTCACTGATAACTTCAGACACTGAATAAAATACATACAGGTCTATGGAGGTTCCTGCCAGTGGAGGGGAAGTGCCTCCTCCCCAGACTTTATAAGGAAATATTCAGGCAGAAGAAGATTGAAGTGTCTTTAATACACCCCACACAGAAGTGACGGCAGCACAGTATGATCTGAGTCCTCCAGCTTTAGGATGAGGGGATTTGGTCATTTTCAACTGCAAGATTTACCCAGAAGCCAAGCTTTTTTGGCACAAAGTATAGCTGAGCAAATTGGTTAAAAAAACGTTTGGGATGGTTTGCGCATTCCCACAGTGATATGATGGGTGTTCATTTATTTCCCAATGGATTCCCCCTGCCACTGCACAGGGGGCACACTTTTCCCACCCAACTCATACATTTATGACGCTAAAAATGCATTGCAATATCATATTTTGCACATTTGGAAACCACATTTGCTGACATAAAAACCTGCAAATTCGTATTTTGTGAATACCCAAGTTGTAACTGGGCAGGTAAAGGATTTTGTAAATCAGGCCTTTAGTTTATGTGCACAGCATTTGTATCGTGTTCGGCATTCTAGCTTGCCGTTTGGTATATGTAACTTGTAAACTAGTGTTAGCGTGGTAACTACATAATCTGCTAGGCTACTAATACTAGACAACAGAAATTGGAAAATCCCACTTCAACGTGCAATAGTAAGGAAAAGCTTCCTTGAACCTCTACATATCATAATTTGTCACTGGAGAACGTGTGCACACTCCCACTGAAAGTGTGCACACTTCCAGTGTCTGTTTGCACCTTTCTTCTTTTGACAAATACCTTGCTAAAAGAAAACGAGGCCTGAAGTGGGAGGAGTTGTGAGGGTGTAGCTGTGGATATATTGGCATACGCCGTGGTAGAAATTGTATTACCGTGTAGATCTAATTGACAGATAAAGTTTGCTCAGGTTTCTTTGATGGGTCTTCTAATTGGGTAGAAATGTTTTTGTTATCTGCTCCATTGCTTCTTTTCAAATTTATGATTGCTTTCATTTGTTCCAGGGTCAATTCCAGATGAAAGACTTTATCGAATGTTTGTCAATAAACAAGTGACAATGCTTCGGCCCAAGGAAGATGAGGACAGCTGGTTTAATATGTTTGTGATCCACCAAAATAGGTAAAATTCTGTATTCAGTTAAGTGCATCATGTAGCCTTTTAAAGCCTTTGTCCTCCTTTCCGGTCATAGGTTCTAGGTTAGGTCCGGCTATCACAGGAACTAAAAGAGACTTTGCAATACCAGCAGTTTTCTTTGGGCCCATTAATAGTGATCGAGTTGTAGAGAAAATAGATTTTGCTGCGTCAATCTCTGGAGTCTCGGCAAAAGCACCTTACTTGTATCTAACTTACAAATGGTTAATGAGATAATGTAGAGTTGTCATCGCTATTAACACACTTTGAAGTATTCTCTGCCAAACTTCTCCTTTGGTGGATAGTTTGTGTTGGGACTTTGTTCAAAAATCATTGATAAGCGATCATAGGCTTGTGCAACTTGCTCTCCATTAATTAGCCGGTGGGTGCCTCCCTTTCCATTCAAGCCAATGCAGCTGCCCCTCAACGCAGTATGTAAGTTTGACTTAAAGACACTTGCAACATTCATGGTAAATTATTAAATACAAGAGGGGCATTAGAAAGCCAGTCTGCAGAATTGCTTTGTGATTGATTAAATGAAGTATGGAAATATTGTGATTCTGGAATGGCGTTTTCATCTTGTATACACTAATTAATTATCTGTTGTTATCAGTGGTGACCCACTGGCACTAATAGAAACAAAGGGCTTTTGTAAATTGAGCATGTTGAGGAACACATTTCTTCTAATGGCTTCATGCCCATATCAGTGCATGGCTGGCAGATGGTAGCATGTCAGTCGTCAGGCTATAGTGTTTCCCCGTGCGAGTTAGCAAGACAGTCACAGTTTTGTCCCTCAGAAAGGTATGTGTAACAGGCACCGAAACTAAAGCCATGGTCAAGCAAATGGACATGACGTGATACTAGCAGTGTTCACGATGGGGCCAGGACTCTCAGGCCCATAATCCACCATGAGGAGGGGGCTGGAGAAAGACCAATTCCACCCCAGCACTATTTAGCGCATACTTCTCCCCTGCAGTGCAGGATGTGTCTGGGCATGGCCAGGGCGAAGTGCGGACCTTTTTGCGCCCATCCCCACCTAGACGAGGCTGTGCTGTGGCCCCCCTCTTAGTCCTGGTTTCTGAGGCTCCACTCACCTCTTCAACCATTTGTGGAAGAAAGGTATTCTGTGTAGCTTTTTCTGGTGTTTCTATGACTCCTTTTGCTTATTGATTTTTATGAGAACTTTATAACTGTAGTGCATTTATATTTGTCTGGGTAATATGGGGAAGAGAAAGCTTCCAAGCACAAAAGCCTCCAATAAACCTAGTAATTCTACTCTGGATTCTTTTTTGGTAAGGGCTATGGGGGTTATAACTAAGGAAATCGATCTAGCTGAGAAACGCCTTTTCCTTGAGCCCAGTGGGAGCCCAACCCCAGGCATTACAAAAAACTGGTTGGGCCCCACAACGCATGAGGAGTTTGGGGAGGAAAAATCCAGCCATGAATAACTTGAAGTGCAGCGAAAATGGCCCTATTGCCAAAAAGAAAAAAGGGGCAAAACGACTGGTTGGACAAAATAACTGTCCCAGTAGGAGCCCCAGAGGGACACCTATGAGAAATTTTCTGGACCGTTAGACTCAGTGCTAAGAGTGTGACCCCATTAATTCAATCTGATAGAGACATCTTGCCGCAGATTCCTTAGCTTAGAATATCCCATGCGTCAGGCTGGATCCTGATACTTTTGCTCGAGCAATACCCTTGCGTGCCGGTAGGTGGCGTCTGTCAGTGTCACGTGGCATTGTCTGTGCCGGAAGTGACGTCCGCGTCAACTATATAGGTGCTACCTCGGCGCGCTGACGTCAGTTCTTTTCCTTCAACGCCAGCTAACACAGATCCTTGAACAGAACTACCCTCTGTCACATTTTGACACCCCTTTTTCGACATTTTGTTGAAATGTTTTGGTGTGTAGGTTTTTCCTCGATGTCAAAGAAGACTTCTGGATTCAAACCGTGCGGCGCTTGCCATCGTGCCAAGTCGGTGACAGAACTACATTTAGTTTGTCTCTGGTACCTGGAGAGTGACCACGACTCAAAATCATGCTCTGACTGCCGTGCCATGGCTCCTAAGGCTTTGAGGGAGCGGTCCTTAAAGCTGCTTACAGCTGGCATTCGACTCCACGTTCGCACCGAAGGTCTTGTTCCTGGACCTGGTCGAGGGGCAGGTCCCGCCACCGCTCCGGGAGTCCTCGTCCTCCCTTTCGAAGTCATCGAGTTGGTCAGGTAAGAGGCATAAGAAGCACAGGAAGTCGAAGCGTGCTTCAACGTCTCCCCATCAGTTGGCCGACGTGACGGAGGAGCCTCGACACCCTAGGCCTCGTTCTGCGGATCCTGCGCCTGGGCTGGCTCCGCGCTTCCCTGCCTTTCCAGGGACCAGAGCAACTCACGCCCAGTTAAAAGACTTCTGTGATACCATGTTCCTCATATTTGGGTGACCTGACCCTCCCTGCGTGCCTTTGGGCCCCAGAGGCTCAGGAGGTGGCTCCATCGGGTTCTGCCCCGGTGGCTGTGATGCTGATGCCCCCTAGTGGATCCGGTGGCAGATCCTGACCAGTGCCGGTCATTCCCATGTGACCTTCCCCAGCGCCAGCCCCCGCGCTGAGGCTTCTGGTGCCGACCGCGCCAGCCTCATTCTCATCCCCGACGACCTGGAGCCGGATTGGTGCCTATCGACGCAGATTCCGGCGCCGCCAGCACCCGGGTCCTAGGTCGATTCTTCACCCTTTTTTTGAGGGGCTAGGAATTGAGGATGTTTGGGAGGGGTCGCTGGGCCCTTTACAAGACCAGCCTGAGCACGAAATGGACTGGTAGGAGGAATTGGGTGAGGCCAGTGGCCTGTATACCTCCCCAGATTCTGGCCTGCTTTCTCCCCCTACCGTGGCTACGGAGGAGGGAACTTCATATGCTATGGTGATGAGAAGGGCAACCGAGGTCCTGGACCTTCAGCTCCCTTTGGTTGAAATCAAGACGAACATCTTGACAGAGGTCCTGCAGTTGTTTGTCTCCTCCTCAGAACCCCCCTGCCTTTCAACAAAGCCTTGATTGATGTCCTTTTGGGAACCTGGTCTAAGCCTAGCACAGGGGCCCATGTAAATAGGACAGTTGCCCGCCACCATCGCCTTCCTCCGGGCGACCCGAAATTCCTTACCAACCACCCTACCCCCCCAAGAGTTTGGTGGTCCAGACTTCTACCTCACAGGGTGCGTTTGCCTCCGCACCCTTGGACAGGGAATCCAAGAGACTGAATAGTTGGGGCAAGAAGGTTTTTTCTTCCGCTAGCCTTGCATTACGGTCGATGAACACTGCATGCTTATGTGCCCGTTACGCCCACTCCTTGTGGGAAACAGTTTGCAGGTGCTACCACCGGTCCCGGAGGAGGCCCGGGCCATTTTCTCCCAAGCGGTATCAGGCGGGAGAGATGCAACAAAGTTCACTATTTGCTGTGGGCTTGACACCACCGACTCTCTGAGCAGAATAATGTCATTGACTGTGGCCGTTCAACGCCACGCCTATCTCAGAACGTCTGGCTTTTCAGGGAATGTCCAGGCTTCCGTTATGGACATGCCCTTTGATGGCACCCTTCTTTTCGGAGATCAGGCAGGCATGGCTCTGGAGCTCTTTAAGTACTTGCGGGTTACGGCCAAGTCCTTGGGCCTCTTAGTGCCCACCCGTCCCCCGTCGGCTTTTCTTCCTTTCATGGCCATGGACGGGGCTTTCAGCTGCGCCAGCCATATCCCAACCATAAGTCTGCGCAAGTTCAGCAACCTCTGGGCAGCCATGGGCGCGGCTCCTTTCGGCCCGTGGGTCAGGCGGCCAGAGGTCCAGTCAGTCCACTCCTCCCCCTGCAGCCTCTGAACCTTCCTAGTCTGGCCCTTTAAGATCACCCTAAGGTTCGTTGCCCATTTGCTAACACTTGTCACTCTCCTTAGTGCCACTAAATTGAGTATTTATGTAACACCCCAGACACCAGGAACTCCGATTTGATGAATCAAGAAGAAAAGGACACGAGAGCCGCAAGAAAAAGCGAGAACTGAAGACTGCTGTGGACTTTTGGCGCCAAACCCTGCCTGCCCTACTAAGTCTTGACAATCGCGACCCAGCGACTCGTCCTGCATCTGATCAGCTTCCAAGAACCCCAGGAGACAACTTTTGCAAATCGCCAAGCAATCTCCCTTGGAGTAGAGGACCTACTCCACTGCAGTCCGCAGGCACCGAAACGCAAAGTCCAGTTTACCATGTTGCAGCTCCTCAGCCAGCCAGACACAGCAGCCCCCTAGGAAGAAGACCCTGTGCTGCTGAACGTCAACTCTATCCCCTCTACTAGAGTGAGAGTACACCAGGACCAAGTGGACCCACACAGGACCAGTGCCCAGGGTCCCGGACCCCTTGCAGCAAGCAGAGACCATGCTATACGTGCGTTTTCTCCCATAGGAAGATATTGTGCGTAAAGTCGCATTTAAGTGAACATTTTACTTACCTGCTAAAATCGATATTTGAAAATGTACTTAACGAAATTCTTGGTATCAAAATTTATATAATAATACTTATTTTTCAAAATTGGTCTTGGATTTATTCTTGAGTGTGTCTAACAAATGCTTAGCACTACTCTCTGTTAAGCCTAACTGCTCGCCCACACTATGACAAAAGAGAGCATTTGGGTTAGCCAAACCAACTGCGGTTTGCCTGGATTCTTTATATAGTGCACCTCTTTTGGTGCACTATATAAAGAGCCAGCTTCCTACACCATATAACAGGACTTCATTTCACATAAAATCTTGGTAAAAAAGTCAAACAGTAAATTGTCCAATCAATAACCAGTGTCCCATTTATAGTCCTTTGTCCTTCTTGCTGCCTCCTCTTTCTTTGTGCAACATAAACTGGTTACTGACATCCTCAGTCTTGTTTAGACAAATCATTTCCTAGAGAAACAGATAGATGTCAGGTAAAACTCTTTCACAGGTGAAGTCAGAGGACACAAAGTGCATAAGCAGTGCAGTAAACTTAGTCAAAAGAGTTATCATGGTACATCAGTTATGACCGAATTGTATACTCACCCTTACGACTGAATGTTCTTTCGTCTTGGGCGGGAACCTACTTCAGATTCTTGGGAGGACTAATCTTCGCCTCCGAGTCCTTAATAAAATTGAAACTTTCCGTTACGTTAGCTAGGACATTTTTCATTCCATGTCAGGACCGGAGGCGAGGATTATGCTAGTTTAAAGCTTATCAATCAACAGTGAGGCGATATTAGGGACTGGCTTAAAGTAAAATCTTTTAAAAGTAGAATCTGAAGACCAGTCCACGGCTTTGAGGATATACTCTAACCAGGCTTCCAGGAAAAATGCTTTCAATGCCATGACTCCTCTTACTGAGTGAGCACCAACTATCTTTATATCAATGCCAGTTTCCTGCATGGCCTATTTAGCCCATCTGGCGATGGTGGGAGATTATTATTATTATTATTATTATTATACTCATTTGTAGGGCGCAACGAATCATCCCCAGGGGATCTCTCGGCGCCTGAGAAGAGAACACCCAATGAGCAGAATAATCTTAAAACAGCCAGGTCTTTAGCAATTTCTTGAATCGAGACAGGTCGGCGCAGGTACGGATCTCCTCAGGGAGACTGTTCCAGTGGCTGGGGGCAAGATGAGAAAAGGCCCGACCGCCCATCTTGACCTTCCTAATTCTCTGCGTGCAGAGCAGATTGCGATTACTAGATCTCAACTGACGCACGGGTCGATACAGTTCAAGTTTCTTCTTAAAATAAGCTGGGCCACTCCCCTGCAGTGACTTAAAAACTGTACATAACAGCTTGAAAATAGCTTGTTTCCTAATAGGAAGCCAGTGTAATTGACGTAGGAGCGGTAGAGAAGGGGTGCGGGCCGGTTTATTGAGGGCAAGGCGGGCTGCCGTGTTTTGCACCACCTGCAGTTTTGATAGTAGGTCTTCCCTTATTCCAACCAGCAAAGAGTTGCCATAATCCAGTCGACTAACCAAGAGCGACTGGATGAGGGTTTTTCTTGCCGATAGAGGGATCCAGGGGAAGATCTTTCTAAGCATCCGCATTGTTCCGAAGCAGGTGCCTGACAACGTCTTCACCTGTTCTTCCATCGATAATTTGTTATCGATTCTGATGCCTAGATTCTTAGCCCAACTTTTAGGGGAGGGGGCCTCTCCTAGTTCAGATGGCCACCAATCTGGAGTCCACAATTCCTCAGCTTTACCAAACAGCAGAATCTCTGTTTTGATGGAATTAAGCTGAAAGAAGTTCTTTCTCATCCATCTCGCTATATTGGACATACAATTTTTGAACTTTAGTTTGGTTGCTGCAGCATCATCCTCTATAGGGACTATCACCTGCGTGTCGTCTGCATACGATATGGTCTCAAACCCACAACTTCTGATAACTCCGGCCAAGGGGGCCACGTATACATTAAACAAGGTGGGGCTTAAGATAGATCCCTGTGGGACTCCCTTATCTACCAGAGTGGTTTGTGACACAAAGGAATCCAGCTGGACACATTGTGTTCTGTCGGATAGATAGCTTTGAATCCATTTATAGGCCATGCCTCTGACACCAATCTCTTGCAGCCTATCCAGAAGGATACGATGAGAGATGGTGTCAAAGGCTGCCGACATGTCGAGGAGGACTAACATCGCTGGGGTCCCATTGTCCAATGACATCCGTATTGTGTCAGTGACCTCCAACAATGCGGCCTCAGTGCTATAAGAAGCACGGAAGCCGGACTGAGATGAGTCCAGTAGGTTGTTTTGTTCCAGATAGCAAGAGAGGTGCCTATTCATTAATGTCTCCATGATCTTTGAGCAGCAAGGGAGGAGAGAGATCGGCCTATAGTTTTGAAGATCGGTCGGATCAGTTAAGGCCTTCTTAAGCAGTGGTTTAATGCGTGCGATTTTCCACTTAGGCGGAACGTAGCTGTAGCTCATGAGATGTTACAGACTTCCGCAAGCACATTAGCTAAGACCGGGGTGAGTTCTGACATAACGGCAGGGGGTACCGAGTCTAGTGGGGATCCTGATTTCACATGAATTAATAAGGAGCCCACTTGCTCACCAGTGACATCAGGAAAAAAATCTAGGCTGGAAGGGCGTGGATTATCCTGAGGGGGGGCTCCCTCATGGTCTAACTCCTCGCGTCCAAAGGAGCGATAGATTGTGTCAATCTTATGAATAAAGATGAGACTGCCTTATCTGACTTCTTGAGGGCAATAAGAAGCTCCCGTTCACCATGTGGGCGGAGACTCATACACTTTGATCCATCTGACCACACACAACTTTTGGGAATCTGCAAAGGAAGGATAAGACATCGCACTTGAATTACATTTTGTCCTTCGTGAAATATGAAAAGTGACCCCCATCCAAGGTGAATATTCTTTCCATTAAATCCAGAGCTCCAACGTCCAGGACTCGCCTACATGACAGCAAGCGTAGCAGGGTGGCCAGCTTGGCTGATAAATCTTTCCTTGAAAGGCATTTGTTGGATTGACAGAACAGGAATAGGTTCAAAACCTTATTGACATAACAAAGGGTAGAGTATCTGGGTCCTAGAGGAAGGGACAGCCTAATGCCCCGTTGCAGTTTGCGAACAAGGAGGTGTTCCGCTACAGGATGATCACCAACATGGGCATGGTTAGCTGAGATCACTGATCTAAACGTATTGATTGACCGGTAAGCCAGGCCTTCAGAGGCTAACGAAGCAAGAAAATTCAATATATGGACAACCTCGGTCCCCACTGGATCCAAACATCTCTGGTGACACCAGCCCAACCATTGAGACAAGCCGATCGGTATTGTTTATCAGTACTGTCGGCCCACTCCTTTGAGTGGAGGGACGCAGCTTTTCACGAAAGTCCTGGGACTTTCCAAGGTTCCGGTGATCTTCAATGCCATAAGATATTGAAACCCTTCCAGGATCAGATGATTGTGATTCCCCTCTGGATCGCGAAGGAGATCCGGAAATAGGGGTAGACGGATTGGAAAATCCCATGAAAGTTCCAGAAGAACCGAATACCAAATTTGCTATCTCCAAACTGGGGTCACTACCACCAGATCTGCCTGTTGTGTCCGCACCTGGGTGGAAAGACGCATGATCATTGAAAATGGGTGAAACGCATACCTCGTCTCCAGATGCCAACTCTGGAAAAAAGCATTGGTTGCTACCGCACTGGGGTCTGGTCGCCAGCTGAAGTATCTGAGCAACTGGTGATCCAGGCGGGACTCAAAGAGGTCCAATAAGAACGGGCCCCATCTGGCTTGTAGAGCCTGAAAGACTGAGAGATTCAGTTTCCAAAGGCTCGCATCCCGAAGATGACTGGAGTGCCAGTTGGCTACTTGATTGGATTTCCTTGGGAGGTGTTCTGCCCTGGGAAACTTGGTTCTCGAGACAATAGTCCAAGAAGTTTCTGTCCAGCTCTGTGAGGGCTTTCGATCTCGTGCCCCCCAAGTTGTTTATATAAAGTACCGCCGCTGCGTTGTCCATTTTAAACAGAACGCAGCATTGCACCAAATCTCTGGTCAAACATTTGACCGTAAACGAGCCTGACAGCAGTTCTAGGCAGTTAATGTGTAGGGATTTTTCGTGAGGTGACCACTGTCCTCCTGTGGAGAATTCCCCACACTTTGCCCCACAGCCTGTGTTGCTAGCATCGGACTCGATCACTAAGTTTGGAAGGGTGCCAAATATTGCCAGACCATTCCATGCCTCCATGTGGGATAACCACCACTGGATTTCTTCCTTGGCTTCCTCTGCCAGAGGTACTGCTTGAGAGTACGTAAGTCCCCACCGAAGGTTGAAGGCTTTGAGAAGCAGAAGTGCCAGGTAGCGATGGGGCTACGGGAATATGGCCTGAATTGAGAACGATAATAGTTCTACTACTTGGGCGATCTGTTTTAGAGAGGTGGACGATCTGGATGCCATCCGTTGTAGTTCTTGCCTGATCTTGCTGACTTTACGGGATGGAAGGCTGAGAGTAGCTTGAATCGAATCCACCACAAATCCAAGAAACACCATAGATTTTGTGGGAGCAAGAACCAACTTCGTTGGGTTGATAATGAAGCCCAGGGACTCCAAAATGGAGACTGCCATCTGGAGGTGTATGGCAAGAGTCTGTGGACACTGGTCCAGCAGAAGGCTGTCTTCCAAATACACAATAAGCCGTAAGATCTGAGGTATTCGACCATGGAGCGTATCACCTTGGTGAAACACCAAAGGACAGACGACAATCTGAAGGGAAGGGTCGTTAACTCGAAAGTTCGCCTCCACCATTGGAATTGGAGGAAACGGCGATGTGTCGGGAAGATAGTGATGGTGAGGTATACGTCTTTGAGATCGAGACGCCCCATCCAGTCGTTGAGTTGAAGGAGATCTCTTAGGAAATGGATGCCCTCCATTTTGAAGTGTCAGAACTCCAACCATTCGTTGAACTCTTTTAGGTTGGTGATAGGGTGCTCTCCGCCGTCCCTCTTTTCTACTAGGAAGAGATTGCTGAGGAAACCGGAAGGATGAGGCGATGTTCTCACAATGGCGCTTTTGGTGAGCAGTTCTGCCACCTTCGTGTCTACCAACATGGCATCAGCTGCGAGAATCTACTAATGCAATATACCTCTGTTCCGACCTGTATTAATTAATACAGGTCGGAACAGAGGTATATTGCATTAGTAGGTTTGGTTTTTCCCCCCTCCTCTTGGACCTAAAAGTATTTCTAGGGGGGGCCTTTTCTTTCCCATAGTTATCAGCTGCGAGAATACCAGCGGGATAGGAAGAACATGTTGGGAAGGTGAGCCGTAGAATTCTGTATGGAAACCCTGTGCGGTTTGAAGCACCCACAGGTCTGAGGTGAAAGTTGCCTAGTTGTGTACAAATCTTTGCTATCTGCCCCACAGATGCTAATGAAAAAAAAACATTTACACTCACCTTGAGAGGATCTGTGGTTGCCACCGCCTCTGCGGCCACCTTTGGCAACCCTATGGCAGGGGTACCATCTGGTGGGGTAGAAATTGCAAAAGCGGGAGGAATCCCCAACTTAGTGTCTGCCGGGAGCATGCGTCTGGGTTCGACCGGCCCAGCGTCTCCTGTTACGACCAGTCCCGGTGAAAACCCGGGGTGTAAAGATCTTTTTTACTAGAGGCTTTAGCCTTGTCGAGCGAGTTGAAAGTCGCCACGAATTTACCCAGTTCCCGGAGGTCTCCAAATAGCCCTCCCTACGTTTTTAGGCCCCCCCTCCGAGGTGGCGAGTTCCCCCAACTTGGGGTCTATTTTTATAAACAGTGATCTGCCCCTCTCGGTCGAGATGGCGCAATTCACATTGCACAAAAAAATAGTGGCCCTTAAGCCTCCACCCAGATAGCATATCAGGAGATTATGGTTCCGGATGCTTTGGCATCCTCCGCCATGTCCAGGATTTGTGTCAGTGGGCTGGAGTGGTCCAGGAGTTTATCCTGGCAAGCCCGCCAGGATCTATTGATCCCCCTCCGCGGGTCTCTAATATACTTGGCGCGAAAGGTGGCCATGTGGGCATCAATTTCTAGTGTCAATTCCACCTTATCTCCCAGAGACAGGTGGGGGCATTCCGCTGCAAGGCAGCCATGGACATCTCCCCACGACGTAGACAGCAACTTTATCGGCTGAGGAACACTCCGCAGAGCAGGGGTGCAGTAGTTCTTCGAGGTCCAGCATAGCTGATGGTGCTTCATGGGGGTATCACCCCCCGGCATCTCACCACTGGGGAGCTTAGGGGTAGGCGAGGGGCGCCATGGCTGATAGCCCGTGTCAGGTTCCGCATTGGAAACAGAAGGGGATTCATCCCTTCTAGGGGAGTAGGTGGTCTAGGAGAGGGATCTGCGTTGGCAAATTGGGGACCTCAGGGTCTGGGCATAGGTACCGGTATAGGGTCAGCGGGCAGAGGTTGGGAACGGTCCATGAAGGCCTGTTTCAACCGTGCAAATGCGTCCAGGTTGATGCCGGGAGCCTGGTCCCGTTTACGCTTCATATCGAGCGCCGGATAGCTAGGCGGCACCAGAGGTAGAGGAAGCGAGGTCCCCAGAATATCTTCCCTCGAATGGAGGGGTTTAAAGTAGCATTCTGCCATATTCAGTAATTTCTGATCCAGTGGTGCTACTGCCTGCGTCACCGCTTTCAGAATAGAGGCATCCAACACCTCACAAAAATTACCATCAGTGGGGAGATAGGTCATGCTGTCCTCCTCCATATATGATTCCTCAATATCACTCATGATGCCCAGGTGAGTAGGAAGGCAGTTGTCTTATTGGGGTTCTCCCAATGTATTAATAGGGCTTTGGGTTTGTCCAGGCTGTGAGAGGGCAATGACAATCTGAATGTTGGGTGTTTCCCAGGTGGTTATGGATGGCTCCCAAGGCCAGTGAGGCACAGTGCTAACCTCCAGGGACACCACACACCCAATGATACTCAGGGTAAATGGACGCCTGGGCCGGTGTCCCACAGTAATGATGAAGCTCGTAAGATAGCGCGATCACGCTGAGCACTGCAGTATGCGCAATTACAGACCCCAGGGAGGTGTCTAGGCTCCAGGCATGTGGGGCAACACTTCACTTGCAAGACTCCCAGCCGGCTGCACTCTTGTCATCTCTGTAATGAAAGGAGCGCTCCAGTAGGGAGCAGCAATGCGTGCAATGCTCATATTCTGACCCACACGGCGCCCTCTAGTGGTTGGAGGACAACACTGTGCGTGCCACTCGCGCTGCAGCACCAAATCAAGACGAGAAGCGACTGTGGAGCAGCAACAAGCAATCCTGCTGCTGTGCTAGAAAGAACAAGTGAGATTAATATGCCGATAAGCAATTAACAGTAGCAATATATACGGCAAAGGCAATAAATCCTTAAACATGTAATAAAAACAAGCAATAACGTGGCCCAGAGGCCAGAGGTACTTATCTTGGCTGCTGGAGCAGCGATGAAAGAAGAGGCAGCAAGATGGGCAAAGGTCTATAAATGGGTCCCTGGTTATAGATTGGACAATCTACTGTTTGACTTTTTCCTAAGGCTTCATGGGAAATGAAGTTCTGTTATATGGTTTTAAAATGGCTGCTGAAAAATGAAGTGAAGAATGGTAAGGCATAATCCTCTCCTCCGGTCCTGACATAGAATTCCTGAGGAAGGAAAGTATCACAGCAGTGAGCGGGAACCTGTAGGTTGGATAGCCACTATTGCAGTACTGTAGTGGTTGGTTGATATGAGAAGGGGATTGTGCATTCCAACCAAAAATGTTGTAGCGAAAAGGCTGAAACTCCGGGTATGATGCTACTTTTTCGTCTCTGTATCAAAGAGCATTATTATACTCTTAATCTTTCACACTGTGCCTCTTAGCATATTTGTAACTATTTAGAAACTGCAGTGTTACAACACACCCTTCTCATCTTCTGTAGTACACTCGACACTCCGCAACAGAAAAACCTAGGTTTCAGAGGAGATGGCAAACGATCTGCAGTGATGGCTGATCTACTGCAATTTGACCAGCAGCAGACTCCTCTTCTTACCCCACCTAGATCTGACGGTGGTGACAAACACACCACTACTTGGTTGCAGACGCCATCTAGTAGAGGTGGAGATCAGAGGACTCTGGCTTCCGGCAGAGGCTCATTTCCACATCGTATTGCTGGAGATGCAGTTGAGTTGCTTGCCGTTGGTGGCCTTCCTGCCAACAGTCAAAGGGATACTGGCACAGGTTCTCATGGATAACTACACTGTCATGTGGTAATGAACCAAGCATGGCGGGAAGGGGTCCTACGTCCTGTACCAGGAGGCTCTGCGCCTGTGGAAGTGGGTGCATACACAGCACATTTCCCTGATTGTACACCAAATGGCAAGATCTTTAAACGCCAGGATTGACAAACTCCGCCGCCGAAACCTAGCCAATCATAAATGGCAGTTACACCCCAAAGTGGCATATGGTATCTTTCAACAGTGGGAAGAACCTTGGCTTGATCTGTTTGCCACCTCCAAGACTGCGCAGTGGCAACGATTTTGCATGCTGGAGTTCCCAAGAAGGCTGTCCTTCGAAGATGAATTCCACAGAGAGTGGAACATGGGGCTCCTTTATGCTTTCCTGCTGCTACCTCTGCTGCCCTTAGTTCTGAAGATCAGGAATGATTGGGCCCAAGTCATAGTAGCTTTGTATTGTGCCAGGAAAGTGAGGTACTCTGAAATTGTGGCCTTGAGCATCTATCCTCCGATCAGGCTGCTCCTTCAGGAGTACCTTCTACTCAACAGCAGGGCAGGGTCTTGCACAACCTGAACCTCCATTCGTGGAGATCGAGCTGTGGCAGTTGATCTCCTCTGATCTCCCTTCTGAAGTAGTTGATGTAATCCTGCAGCCAGGTGCCCTTCTACGAAATCAGTGGAAACTTGGTGCTGCAATGTTTGTGGCTTGATGTGGCACTTCCCAGGCAGACCTGTTGCCGGCTAAACTGTTGGATGTCTTGTTGTTTGTCTTGTCTTTGGCCCAGCAAGGACTTGCAGTGGACACTCTTGGCCATTTTATGTTTGCCGTACCAAAGCCTTTTGTGATTCCACAGTGGGGCTTGCATTTGGTTTTAACTTTTCTCATGTGTGCCCCTTTTGAGCTGATGTAGAGTTGTCTATTGTGCCTCTTGACCTTAAAAATGTTTTTTTTGTTTGTACACTGTGTCAGTGAGCCTCAGGCCATCTCCGTTCAGCCACATTATACCACCTTTTTTACAGACACACTGGTGTTGAGAATTTGTGCTGCGTTCCTCCTGAAGGTAGTGATGCCATTTCATATCCGACAAGCCATCATGCTTCTGACCTTCTTTACTCCACCTGAACCCTCGAAAGAGGAGGATGGACTCCATCGCTCTGACCTCAAGAGAACCCTGAGCTTTTAAATCGATCTTACCAAGGAACATTGAGTGGACGATCAGCTCTTTGTGGGGTTCTCTGATGCAAAGAAGGGCAAGGCGGTGCAGAAGCGGACCTTCTCACAATGAATAGCCCTCTGTGTTAAGATCTGCTACGCATTGGCTAAGAATCAGCCTCCAGAACGTCTGAGGGCTCATTCCACCAGAGCTAAGTCTGCTACCACTGTGTTGGCACGTGGCGTGCCTGTCATAGATATCTTTCAGGTTGCTACATGGGCATCAGTGCACATGTTCACAAAGCACTATTACTTTAACACTTAGGTCCATCAGGATGGGCACATTGCTGGTTCGGTCCTGCAGGACTATTTGATATGAGCTATTCCAAAGACTCACCACCTTTGGAGGTACTGCTTTGCTATCTATTCACAACGTGAGAAATCTGTGCTTAGAGGTATCCATCAGAAGAGCAGGTGACTTACTTTTGGCATTGATCCTTCTGGTAGATACTCTATTTAACTCCAGCTTCCTCACTGCCTTCCCACCTCCCTTTCTGTGACATGGTCTCCTTTTTGATCAAAAAGGTCCCAATTTAGGAATCTGCACACTGGTCATTCCAATCTGCTGATGGGCTTAGCGTCTCAGGGTGCCAATAAGCTGCAGAAAGAAAGTGCCGTCCGCCTGTATGGGTGGTGTTTAAATGCGGATCTGCTCATCACTTCTGGAGTATAACTGATTTGGTGCAGTCACATGACTCTACCTATCGGTGCACAGGAGCACTGCTTTTTGAGTTTACGTATCCTGTCTCTGACCTGGGAATATTCACAAGGTGAGGAACCTGCTGTAACATAGAGTATCCACCAGAATGAATGTAACTGAAGGTAAGTAACTTGTTTGTATGTCCTATTCTATCCCTGTCACTATTCATGTATTGTAGCTGGTAGATGCAACTTCCCTAGGCATTCTCGCAGTTCTTGTAGTTTCAATGTTTTCAGATGAACTGGTGACCTTGCAGAGTATTGTAAGTCAGTGAGTCCGCCTTGAAATGAATGTAAACTTCAGTGTCTAATTAACATGGCATAGAATGTGTAAATGGAGAGGCTTAATGTGTCAGTAAATTAAAGCTGTCAAAGCGTAGGATGGGATGAGATCATTTCTGAAAGGGCACTAAGGACATGGCCCTGAACTTGGGAACACCAATACAACTCCTTTCTTTTCCCGTTCACCCTGAACAGATACCCTGAAGAATCCACCTTCTACTTCGAAAAAGTGGCTCCATGTAAAATGCATTCATGTAAGCAAAGCATGTGTTTCATATTGTTGAATGTTTTGCCATGATTATCTAGAGAAATGCCATTGAATGATGCATTGCAATGTGCTAACCAAACTCTTAAACTTCATAACAGGAGTAAACATGGTGCCACTAATTACATCCCTGAGCAGTTTTTGGATGACTTCCTGGACCTTGTAATCTGGGGCCATGAACACGAATGTAAAATTGCTCCTGTGAGAAATGAGCAACAGCTTTTCTATGTGTCTCAACCTGGAAGTTCTGTGGCTACTTCGTTGTCTCCCGGAGAGGCTGAAAAAAGTATGTATTTGTTTGAAGGGTATTGACATTTTAGCACATTTGTTTAATTCACCTTTTCATTAGCATGCTCCTCTACCTAACGTCTTGTGAAATATTTCTGAGGTGTGAACAATGGGCTACAACTCTGTAGTGCATCCAGCATTTCTAATGCCCATTTACTCCCTTTTGCTCTTGCTCTGTCAAGATTGTATCAACCATTTATTTGAAGAATAGAGGGTAGTATTCTGCACAAGAATGCTAGGGATAGCGATTATACATGCTACGTAGATCACAACACTATACGAGGTTGTAACATTTCGAATAGGTGCCAAGGTATGAATGCTGGTGGACGAAACAGAAAGCAGATAGTACAAAACTTAGATATCCGTATGCAGCAGGTACAACTGGGTGAGTGAAGGTTAGCCATCAGTGGTGAGAAGTGCTTTGATGTCCTTTGAGCTCTGTCAGAGAGATTGAAGTGTATATTTTTCATGGTGCCTAGTAGTAGAAGGCATTGAAAACGAGAAACTTAGGAATGATGATGAGGTGTTGTTTGAGAGAGTCGAGTGTTCGGTCACAGTGTAGTGAGAACGTGTTTTTGCAAATTTTAGGGAGGGTTGACGGGTTGCCCCTCTTCCATGTATAGTCTTGAAAATTAGGGTGATTGTTTTGTCCTTATTTTGAGGAATAGTCCACCAACCTGATGTCAGCAGTAGACTGGGTATGTTAACAACGACACATGGGCCAAGTTGAGGATTTTGTCATGGTCAGAAAATTAGTATAGTAGAGGGGGAGGCAACTACAAAACTATCTTGCTCATCACTAGGGTGTTTGAGAAATTTGATCAATAGAAACGGGAAGTAAAGAGACTTTTTGGTTGTTGAGCGGTTGGGATCTGGATTCTGTGGAAGAGTTAGAAGTGGGCTTATTTTAGAAATGAAAACATGCCTGGACTTCTGGTAGAAAAAGAGGAGGCATGGATAATGGGGTGTTAACCATTTGAAATGGGTACAGTGGCAGACACACAGGTTGCAGGTAAGTAGACCATTTCAAATTTTGAGAAAATTAGCATGTTGGAGCATAAGCGAGAAGAAAAAGATTTGTTGACAAATTTGTTAACTGAGAGATAGGAGCTGAGCCTCTTTAACAATATGCGCTAACATGCTTTACAAAGAAGCAATACTGTGAGACTGGTTGGCTATTAGAAGAGGAGGAGAGTGGTAGACTGGGCTGAACTGCTTAGGAATGGGTAGAGTTGGAGGAGAAGAGATCTCCTTTCCCTTATTGCTATCCTAAGGTAGGCTGTATTTTGCTTTTAAAACGGGGTTATTGTATAAAGTGGTACTTTTGGCAACTTTTCTGAGCTGGGTTAAGATCTCCTGCCAATGCCTAGTTAGCAACCTTTTTAAAAACCTACAATGTGGCCACTGGCCCTTAGGAACCAGTCTTTTTTTAAGGAAGTTGAATTCCCTGCCTGGAAAACTGATTCCATCTCTGACTGCAAAGCAAAGGAGTTAAGTCTGGCTCTGCCCTCCTGAAATAAGCTAAATGATAACGGGTAGTTTTATTGGCAGATAAGTAGGCATTACTGTTTTTATGCATACTTCCCAGTACCCGTGTCCCATTTTTAAGCCTGTGAATTGATTCCGGAGCTCGAGTGTGACGGAGGCAGCTGCTGGAGTGCTCACATGCAGTGCGATCTGTAGGCAGTTGAAGCATTCTGGAGCATTTTGTTGCCCTGCAGCTATGCTTTTCAGCTTCTGGGCAAATCCACCCATGGGGGGGCAAAGGTCACCTCAGCCACTGAATTGCTGTTGCATTTGTGGTGTGTGTTTGTTTGAAGGATGAACCTTAGGGTATGCTACCAGATAAGCCACAAAGCAAGTGCCTGAGCATGTGCTGCATGACCTGCTTACTTCCCTGGTGAGTTGTCTACATTCCTGGCCTCGCAATGATGTTTGTATAGGAGCATGTAGGAGACTGACAGAGGTGTTAAGGACTGAACCTCCTCTACAAGTAAACTATACTAAGCCTGCACTCTGCTTTGGAATTCTTTCTCTTGTTCACTGCTTGCTGCTATTGATTGCATAGATCATCCAGTACCTTTTCTTGTGGTATATTCACCTTTTTCATCAAGCCTTAGGCTCAGACTAATCTCAACCTTCCTCGCCTCAGACACATCACACCTCACCTCCGAAAACTACACTGGCTCCTCATTCAGAAGAACTGCCAGTTCAAAATGCTTACCCACGCCTACTGGGCACTTCACAACCAGGGTCCCACCTACCTCAACCACTGTCTACACTTCCACCAACCAACCAGAGACCTCCGCCCTGTATCACTTGCACTCGCCCAAACACCCCGTATCCATGGAGGCAAGACAGAAGGCAGGGCCTTCTCTTACCTGACAGTCAAATCCTGGAACAACCTCTCCCAGCACATCAGGACAGCCATGTCACTTATGGATTTCCGTAAGAAACTGAAAACCTGCCTCTTCAACTGATCCTTCTAATAGAACCCGCACCTACTCCGTGCCTGGATTCCATGTCGGGTGACAAGGTTCGCGCTCTACAAATCCACGTTGTGTTACATATTGCATTACATTTAATATGTTGAGCTTGCACCAGTCCTATTCTTTTTTTGTTCTCTGCTACTCACACCTTTATATAATTCCTCCTTGGTAATAAGAGGGGTGTGCTCCATCCATCTCCGAATATCTGGTTCCTCTTATTAGGGGCCAGTTACCTACACAATGAAACAATCACAGATACCGGGTATATTTAAAAGGATTCACTTTACAGTACAACGCACGGTATAAAATCATCAATGACTCAGAGTGTCTTGTCCAAAAATGTGAACAAAGTGGTGTGTTTAGCTTGGTTTCAAGTATTTACTCCTTTGAAAGAAGCTTGTTCCCATCTATTATCAAGAGGTGTCAGAGAAGGAGGATAATGATTGAGAAAAAGAAACAGAGGGGAAGAGAAGCAGAGGAGTCTCTACCAATGACCTTTTGTGCCTCTGTAGTTCATGAGGACTTCACCTTTTGAGGGGGCAATTAAGAAGTCCCCACACTCCAAAGTACGGAATATATGAAGCATTTCGGTCACGTGACCAACATGTCATTAAGAATCTGGCGACTCAGTATCCTAAGGTTATTCATTCTGGAATCCTCTGGAATGGCCACGCCTAAGATGAACAGGATAAGTGCACTCCGAGGTCCCTTTTCGCCATCTTGCTAGGCTGGCTCAGTCTACATCAAGTGAGCGGACAAATTTGATTGAACTTGAAAAAAAGATGATAGCAGAACTGTAGTGTAGCTCCTATTTCCCTAATAGGCTCTGCGCATTGGAATAATATATCCTATAGGTTTGACATAGGACTAAGGTCAGTATGTCCCTATCGAGTATATTAAACTTAATTACTTGTGCCAGCTAGCTCAGAGGCCACTAGAAACTCCTTGACAACAAGAAGGGAGTAGTTTCTGGCAGCTGCAAAACATGACCACTGTGTTTCCCTTTAGAATCAGAACGTGTCCCAGAGTCGTGGAAACAATAGATAACTATTTCACTCAGCTCAGTCGTGCATGCTTAGTTTTCTCCAAGTTACACAGAAAGAAATAGACGGGCGTTTCAATAAAGGATTTATTGAACAGTCTTGTTTCTAGTGTAAGTAAATGTGCTGTTACGATCACAAGACAGTATGCGAGATAAATAATGTACAGGGTGAGCAGTAGAAATAAATAATACTGCGATAGCATTATCTTTTAGTACATATGCATTTACATAAATAACACAGACTAAAAATGCGAGTACTCATACGATGCGTTGCTAAGCTAATTCTACCCCACTGTACCTAACCTGACCTAGGTGTAGGAAGAGGGAAGAAGTAGGTGAAGTATTCCTTACTACGGTATACTAAGAGTATGTTAAGTCTAGTATGCCTGGTATGCCAAGAGTCCCTCTAGGTTTTAGTCAGCTCCATACCTGAAGAATGAGAGAGGTAGGAATCTCTTTGCCAGACTCGAACTCCAACACCCCGCAAGGGAAGTCAGATCACTGGAAGCTGGGCTCTCTGCGTGCAGGGAATGGCAGCGTCTTCTCAGTGCGTCAGGCCGGGAAACGGGCTCCTCTGAAGTCGAGGTCTCCTCTGCTTTACAGGGGCTAGGGAAGGTATATTTATACCTGAGAGCACCTAAGAATGTTAGCATTGACGTGAGTTGGACAGCGAAAGACGTCATGAATGAACCCCCTAAGGAATAATGGTTCATGCATAATATATGAGTCCTTGAAGAAATCAATAGTCCTGGACTAGGGAAACTCTCGCAGCCTAAGGGTCTGTTCTTCATGAACTCGTTGTGACGTTAGGGTGGACGGATGTCCGAGACCATGCCTGTATTTGGAGTGCACGGTTTAATGCCTAAATAAGGGCTGGGATTTTATGCCTATATAAGGGCAGGCCGAATTGTGCCTATATAAGGACATGATACTGGAAAGCCCGTTTATGGATACCCTAAGAGAAAAATACAACAGAACTTCAGGAGGAGAAGTCCTTAAACGTCTTTAGAAGCATCTTGTGAATTGAATCTCTTGATTATTTTTTTCTTACCACATTTTAAGTGTTTTTTTTCCATGTTATTTTTAATGTGTTGGACAAAAGGCATAATATGTAAAAGTGTTAATGAATCTAAATCAGACAATGAGCGGTCTTTTCAGGCCGAATAACTTTTAGGTTTGATTTTGATATTAATAACTGCCACTGTCTAGTTCATACACAGCTGCCAAGTTTTCAGTTTCGGGTGCGATTCGTTGAGTTTTATTAAATGGATATAACATAAAATATACCATAATGTGTGGCATTTCCTTGTTTGAATTGCACCTATCAGTGGCATCGCCTTTCCTTATGTGTGATACATTGAGTGATACTTTATCGTAAGTTGCTGGAGAAGTGTACTTTTGTTAATTTAATAAATGTAATAATTTACAATTTTAATAATTTAATAAATAATGTTTTTTGCAAGGTGCACGTCTTGAAAGAGACGTAAAATAGCTGTGACACTTGCAAAATGTTTAGAATGTTAGCTATCTGAAAATCTGCACTGACCACCGAGGTAGATTTGTCTTTGCCTCAGTGTCCACGTTGCAGGGCTTGGCTTTAATAGCCCTCAGTACCACAGCATAGGGTGTCTTAAGTACAAAATCCTTAACTTATTCCCAATAATCACCAATATTCAACAGCATGACTCTGTGCTTTATTCAGAAATAGTTAAGGTATTTGCATAGAGCTATGGTGTATTTTCATTTTAAAATAACCTTAACTAATACGTTTCAGTACTTTTGAGTTTTTTCTTTTCTGTTAAGTATTGTAGCTTTCACCTATTGCAACTTTGACTTTCACTGAAACCTTTGTTTTTCCGGTAAACAAATGTTTGTTTACTTGTGTTTATGTAGCGCTTGGTGCAGCATGTTTTGCTTTTTGGTGGCACTATAAATGACAAGTGTTCCAGGTGATTGACTCAGAGAGGCCCATTTTATCACTCTCAGAACGGTAGAGATGATGAGATGCTCTTGCTGGGATTTAAATCAGAGTTCTGGAGGTTAATTATAGATCTCTCCAGAAGGCAGATTACTGGCACATATAGCCATCTACATATGCATGATTATCTTGTAAATTTAGCGTAATGTTCTATAAAGTATATTTTTCATATAGCTTGCAGTTTAGGAATTGCCAGATAGCAGCAAGGAAATAATACAACTCCTACTAAGATATGTGTTTTGATTTTATCTACAGTTTCTTTAACTTTTCTTGGCAATGTAAAGCCATTTTCAGATTGCCATGTAACTATTCTTGTGATGGGGACCTGCAGTCTCCTATTCTAGTGTGAATGCCACAGGATACACCTTCTGTTCAGTGGTGGATCTGTGTGATGAGATCATCTTGCAGGCCTGCTGACTTCACTCCTGTCTCCAAGCACATTATGCAACCCAAGTCATTGGTGGGTATCATGCAAGTGAATCACATAGGCAGAGAGAGCGGTGCTGCAACCCGTGAGATGCATTACAGGAATAAACAATGGCTGTCTCCTTGGGAATGGCTCTAGAGTGAGCGAGGAGACCCCTTGGATTGCCTCCTTGATTCTTTCCAGAACTATGACGGTCATGCCGTGTGGTCATGGGATAACCATTTATTCTTCATATGTATCAATTGCCATTGTTGTCGGATATTGTGACTGCTGGGGGACTAGCTAGATGTGTTTATGATACATCATCTAGCCTCTAACTGGAGAAAGGCTTGTACAATAGAGCAAGTGAATGATTACGTTTAGAAGTAGATATTTTTGTGAACTTCCTGACAGCAAAACATTTAATTTACCATTCTGAATGACAGCACCTTTACTGCCCTTGTGGCTTCAGCTCACTGTCGTCTGACATTTGGCTGCGTTACTTATATTTACTAATATGAGCGATGTCTGACTGGGCCAGTGCAGCTTCTAAGGTGCATTATATGTATTTAAAACTGTGAAGATCAATATCTTGCTCTACAGTTTTATAACTAACCCAGTTGCAGAATGCTGGGAGGCCGCCATTTTGACTCTTACCTGATGATTGACTGATTTTTCATGGGTATTAATATTTTGTTATTCTCCAGTGCCTGACTGTGACCCTGTCAGGCAAGGTAGGCCAATCCAACATTAGCAGTGGCTTCACTGAATTTTACAGGTTTTTGAGCACTCACAGTCCACATACAGAAAAGATTAACCCTGTGAATCCCACTGACAAGTTTATTTAGTTCAATCCTCAAACGCCACTGAATGGATATACACCTAAACAAAAAGGGTTTTATTTGAGTAAAGTTCTATGTTCATTGAAAGGTTAGTGTAAATGTGTTCCTCTGTTACTGCTGGGGCATAGATCAAGATTAGGACTTAAAGTGGCATATGTTCTGTTTGAATACTGCCCAATAAAAGGAGCACTCCTCCTCCTGATCAAATAAAAGTACATTTTAAAGAATGAAACTTTAGGTGGACGAGCCAAGTAACTGCCAAATTTCCAGCTGATTCATCAGATAGTGACAAAATTATTAGCAAATCAAAAAAATACCTACCCTATTGACTAATGATCTTAGCCCAGCTGTGTAGTCTTTATATCAGACTCTGCAGCGTACAGAGATATTGACATTTTAATGTGTATATGTCTATCTCTCTTTCTTCCCTGTATCTCTCTTTCAACAAAATTTAAGTTATCTTAACATGCATATACGCATTGAATGTTTTTTTTTAAGACACATGTTGCAGGACAAAGATATGGACCAAGTATACCGTCCTCAATACTGCAGGCTCCCCAAAATGCTCATTTAGGAAGCAGGGAATAAGAATTTATTTACTGGAGAGAAAACAAACTGAAAGAGACTGGGTGCATCTCTCCAGGTATATCAGTGGCGTGCAGTTTAATGGTGGAGTGTGGGACCTCTGACACTATGGGTCACCATTGGAGCTTTACATGGTCAGGTTATCCCCTGGAGTAAACCAGACAATATGGCTTTTGATGTCTCCTGTGTGTAGAGTAGCAGCCTGGAATGGATATGGATAGGAAGCAAGGAGAGCCCTTCGCAAGTTTGGAGAGAATGACTGCTGCCTTCTCTTTTTTCCCAATGGAAGTGACCCTTCAGATTATGCAGATGCTGAAGGAAGGTTTCTCTGTGGGGCTGCATTTACTCTATGGAAATATTGAAAACAGAGGGGTAGGGGGACAAAATAGATTTTACAACCATAGATTCATAGAGACTAGTTTATGGAACAACAGAAAAATCCCGCTCCCCGAGCAAAGAGACTAATGTATTTAGTTTGAATAAATTTCCTGTGCATACCTCAATACTAGACGTGTGTGAGTTTCCAACACTTCTGATGGATTAATCTTCTTGCATATTCCTCACCTTATGAATACTCCTTCCAGGCTTCACACAGGTCCAGAAAAGTATTTTCCCAGCAATGACTCTCCAGCACCGCTGAGTGGTGCCATACAGCCACAACACTGCTTTCAGACGTGACATCACAGATATATTTATTGCTGACCTGTGCCCTGTCATCAGTGTCTGTTTTTCTGTGCTTTATTTATGCACTCCAGAGGTCTCTCTCACTTTCAATAGTGAGTAAGTCAAATGTATTTTCAAAGGGCCTCTGTCTTCAACAAGAGTTGCACACAGTGTGACAAGATGATGTCCCTTTTGGATCTGCATGACAAGTCTATGTGGTGTTTGGTGTCAGGACCTGATGCCGCGGCCTGTAACTCTTGCTTCTCCGTGCAACCGAAAGTCATCAGAAAGCTTGAGGCCAAGTTATTTTTGGCCAAGCCCTGCAGGGAGACCCACAAGCAGACTCCCTCTCCATTTGGTTAGTCTCCTTTTAGGCAGCGATTTCCTGAAGTGTGTTCCCATCAAAAACATAAAAGGTGCCATAGGAAGGAGAAATCCTCTTCTTCCTCAAAGAAACAATCCTGCTCTGAGAACCATTCAAACTCATTATTCCGTTTGCTGTTGCTGGAGTCTTTTTTGATGTCGGGAGAACTACTAGTGTCTAAAAAGCTAAGGTTTGAGTTCTGCAATCTATTAGCTGACACTGCACAGGTCGAGACCTTCTGGCTTGCTAAACGGGATCTTTCAGAGGGTCTCTTCAACTGTCTTATTATTCAACAAAGGAAGTCCATGCATGTGGGTTTGACTCTGGCAGCTCCGACGCCAACTTTCAGCACACCTTCACAGACTTCAGTGCCAGCGTCTAAGGTGAAGTCTATATTAGTTAAGGCACTAATCCCTGTATGTTCAATGCCTCCCTTGGTGGTGACCCTAAAGTCGGATGTCACACCACCGACAGCTGGCTCGTACTCCAGCCACTGAATCGATAGGTGGAAATATCCGTGTGGCAAGGGAAGTAGTCTGGGCTCACTTAAGTGATGAAACTGTATGTGAACCTATCTCCTGGGCCCAAACGTTTGCCCATTAAGAGGAAATCTTTGGCTCATATTCAGATGCTTTGTCTAGGCTCAGGGATATAGCTGGACGGAGGATGATGACTCAGAAGCTGATCGCCTCTTTACAATACTGATGCCATCCATTATTTGGATTTATTAAATGGCAGTGAACAAGCTACTTATCCAGAATGGGGCATTTCCTACCCCCTTGGCCCTGCTTTGGATGAGATCTTATGTTTTACAACAGTTTTTTGGAAGGTGGTGAAGGCGTTGAAACTGACTTGCCTTCTGCAAAAGTGAAATCAAACATTCTGATCAAAATGTTGTAACTCTCCACCATTTCATCAGAACCCTTTTTATCAGGCTGTCTTAGACCCTATAATGGCTGCACTGGAGAAACCTTTTTTAGGCAGTGCCAGGATGACCCACACTTTTTGTCCTTCAATTCATCACCGTAGAGTCTGGTGCTTCACACGTCATCCTCAAAGCAGAACCTAAACACGTTTCTTACATCCCCGTCTGGACAGAGGGTCTTGGAAATGTTGCGTTTTGGGTTGCAAAGTTTTTACCCCTAGCCGCTTGGATTTAGGCACAGCTAAATCCACCTGCCTTTATGGCAGCTATGCCCTTGCTTTATGGGAACTGGTCTGTCAGGGTACATGAAAAAGCAATTTTCGGACCTGGTGAGAGTTGGACTGGATGCATCTAAAACCAATACACTAATGTGGCTTTGACTTTGTTGACACCGCCACCCATTCGCTGGACGCTTCTGTCATGCTGTGGCATCACCCTTGCATACATTCCACTAGATTTTTGGGTATGTCTAGGCTACGCTTACGGACATGCCCTTTGATGGGAAACAACTATTTGGGGAGAAAGAATAGTAGAGAAAAGGCCTGAGCCAAGGACCTAGTCACCCTTGCACAACTTTTCCACCAACATTACCAGAAGTTCTGATGTTAGTCTAGGGCTGTGCAGGTCCAACAACCTTCTCAGCTTGTTCAAATGCCTCAACAGATATATTGCTCCTTTTAGGACAGTGATGGATCTAGAAGGTATCCACAACAGTTCAAGTCCCCATCGTCCCTTGTGGCTCTGCTGCCTAGTCTATACCCTTCTAACCCTCCTTTCAGGTGACTATCTTCTAGTGGATGAGGCTCTTCTATTTTGTTTCCAATTGCAACACGATCACTAGGGACGACTAGGATGGCTAGAAGATCCACCGGAGCTATACCCTTCCCATCCTCGTCTCCCACCTCACCATCCTTCTTCCTTCAGAGTGTGTCACTGACTCAGTTATGGTCTTGGAGGCAGAGGTCCTTGCTTTACTGGGGAAAGGGGCCATAGAGGTAAAAGCACATGATTTTCCAGACTTGAATGGCTGGCAGGTGAATGCAGAGTTTCCGACACCGGTCCAGGAGCATCCCCAGTGGATGAGGACTGTTCTTGACTACTTGGGGTTTACCATCACGTCCAAAGGTCCCACTTTACTTCCACAAAAAGGCTACGTTTCATTGGAGCAGTGATTTACACATCAGTTGTGAAGACCTTCTCGCCTCCCCAGAGGATTGTAGATATTTGGACAATGACTCTGATGTGTCTGACTAAAGCTCTGTTCCTGGTCCTACAAGTATTGCGCCTGCATCCTGTTGGTGGCTCTTGCCAGATGGCAGATCAGGACCCTTCATTCGGGTTTGAGGTGCAGCAGTTGCAGCTTCATAGGAGCCTCTTGGCTGAGGTACATATCTTCTGGTCAGTTCAAGCTGGGCTGTCTGACCTACAGAGTTCTCCACCTCAACTCCCTGCCCTATATCGCCTCCCTGATGAAACAGTTGGTTGGGTCCAAAGCATCAAGAAGCAAAAATAATCTGCTGCTTATGCCACCCTCCTTCAAATCTACTCGTGCTCAGCATCATTCTTTCTCCGGTGCTGCCTCTCTGTTGTGGAACTTATTACCAGCGAACCACCCTGATGTCCTTTCACAAACACCTGAAAACTTATCCCTTCTGACTATATTTGTTTGACTAAGGAAATCTGAGATCTGTTGTACCAGCCCCTCCCTTCTTATACTTTGTTATAGTTCTTTCTCTAACTGTTGATTAACTCTGTTGCAATGTTACTGGTGTCTTTTTCTACGTTGTGTTCATTATAGACCGTGCATCATTGATGTTCTATGTAGAGTGCTCCCATGCCTTTCGGTATATAGGGTTATATGAAGCAGTTAAATAAATATATAGTGTATGAAGATTTGCTCCGATGGATGGACACCTCCAACCTCCTGAGCAGGTGCCCTTTCAGCCCCTACAAACTCAAGCTGTTATGGTCACGGATGCTTGTTGCTGTGCTGGGGTGCTCATCTAGGCAACAATACGGCATATGACCTCTTTTCTGTGTGGAAGGAGCACCTGCAAATACATTTGTTTGAGGTGCAGGAGTTAAATTTTGTCCTGAAGGCCTTCCAGTGGAAACCTCCAAATTTCATTGGACAACAGCACTACCATCCATTATATCAGAAATCTGGGCAGGTAGTGTTGTGGACCCTATATTGGGAGGTGGTTCGCCTATGGAGGTGGGCGTACCAATGGGAAATCTTTGTAGTGGCAACTCACCCGGCAGGATCCTTCATTGTCAGGGTGAATTCTGTAAGTCATCTCTTGCTGGAGGGTCTTGATGTGACTTTCTCCAAATAAGGGTTTCTGTTCGTGAATCTCTGACGTAGCCTAGAACAGGATGTGTCCTCAGCTTTGTGCCATACACTTCCCATTGGATGGTTCTCAGGAGATGTACTCTGGTTGAAATTGTCTTGGAGGAAGCGGTGTGGATTTCCACAGATCCCGCACATGTGCATAGGACTTGGGTAGTGCAAGAGGATCAGGTGCAGCTGATTCTAATTACTCCAGAGTGGGTGAGGGGGATTAGCATGCTGATCTGTTGAGACTGTACTATGCCACCTCTTCCCTTCCTGCCCAGAGTAGAATCTGCTCTTGGAGCAGTATGGTCAGGTCCTACAATCCCATCCCCTCCCTGAAGCTGCAACTGCACTTGTGGCTATTGAGCGGTGCCATCTTGACTCCTTTGGCCTTTCTGATGAAGTCACAGATGTTATCAAGGCAGCCTGGAAGCTTATCACCAAATACATCTAAACTGGCAACTGGAACACATTTGTGCAGTAATGTGAGTTGGAAGGTATCAATCCTTTTAAATCTCACCTGTCTTACATTTGAGGTTTGCATTGTCCTTTGCACAGCAGGGTCTAGTGGTGGCTACAGGTAAAGGCTACATAGCCTCTCTGTCTTCATGTATGTGCCTTCATGGTGAACCTTCACTGTTTACGCCTCCACTAGTGGTGCAATTTCTGAAAGTTTTGCTTTGCTTCTTCCCTTACACTCCTTTGGAATATGAACCTTGTTTTGACTTCCTTCACTTAACCTGCCCCCAATCAAAAAATGGTCTCAACCAGCTTTGCATCTAAATGCACAGACCATTGAACATAGACTAAGGGCCGTCAGTGGCAGGACCGTATCAGATAGAGAAGGTGAATTGACCTTCATTGGCCCAACAGGAGCTAGTCGTATTGACTATATCCTAGTAGATCTCAGGTTGTGGTCTACATTAGTTGATATGACTGTAATCTGAAAGAGACAATTAGTTATAGATTCCTCACCTTAGAATTACCCCCAGACGTCAGACTGGATCCGGAGAATTTTTTCGTCAGCAGTACCCCTGCGCGTCGAAAGCTGGCGTCGTTCAGCTCCGCGTTCGTCGTTGACGTCGTGGTCGCCGGGATGACGTCGCGGTCGCTACTTAGACGCTGCCCTCGCGTGCAGACGTCAGTTCTTTCTCTTTCCGTGCCAGCCAGCGCAGATCCGGAGAGAGCGGTACCTCCAGTCACTTTTTGACTGATCTTTTTGCGACTTTTGTCAACACCGTTTTTGAGTCTTCGACATCTGGTGCACGTAGGGATGCCCGGTTTCAAAGCTGATGTCGGTGACGGATCCGCATCGCGTGTGCCTGTGGTGCCTGGAGCGCGACCCCAAGGCGTGCTCTGACTGCCGGACAATGAATCTGCAGTCTTTGCGGGAGCGGTCCCGAAAGCTTCTCGAGGCCCGGCAGTCCGCTCCGCGCCGTTCCAGGTCCCGGTCGCGCGGGAGGTCGAGGAGTCACCACCAGTTGTCCTCGAAGTCTTCACACTCCTCAGGTAAGTCGAAGCATAAGAAGAAGTCGAAGAAGCATCGTCGCTCTTCGACTTCAACCCGTCCGTCGGCCGACGCAACGAGGGATGCGGATGGTGCCCGTTCTGCGGCTTCGCGTGCGATGCGGATGGTGCCCGTTCTGCGGCTTCGCGTGCGGAGCCCGAAGAGTCGGCTCCGAGTTTCCCTCCTTTTCCGGGACTAGCTTCGAAGCTTTTACGAAGCGATGCACGCCATCTTTGGGCAGGCCGACTCCGCTGGCGCGCCTTCGGGCCCCGCGGATTCGGCTGGGGAGCCTTGGCCTTTGACGCCGGCGGCTTCAGCCTTGGCACCTCAGGGTCCCCTACGATCCAGGCCTGGATCCGGATCGGCACCAGTCGACCTGATACCGCCTCCCCCGGCGCCGATTCAACTGGCACCACGTCCGCAGCCGACGCCGGTTGTACCCCCAGCCGGCGTCGACCCCGGCCTTGACCCTGACTTGGACACAGAGCCGCACCGACGTCGACCGACGCCGGATCCGGCACCGATGGTGTTCCTCTGAGGCCAGATTGGCAACCAGAGGAGGGTGAGGAAGACTGGGAGGGGTCTGCAGACCCTTTAACTGACCAGTTGGATAAACCGGACTGGAGAGAGGGGTTGGAGGAAGCCAGTGGTCTGGATACCTCCCCAGACCTTGGCATGTTGTCTCCTCCTACCGTGGCTACGGAGGAGGGAGCTTCTTACGCAGTGGTGTTGCATAGGCCGGCCGAGACTCTCAACCTCGAGCTACCTACGGTGGCAGTCAGGACTAACCTCCTGACAGAGGTGCTTCAACCGGCAGCGAGCTCTTCGGAGCCCCTGCTGCCATTCAATGAAGCCCTAACTGAAATACTTTTGGGCACCTGGTCCAGGCCCAACACAGGGGCTCCTGTGGATAGGATGATTGCCCGACGCCACTGCCTGGCTCCGGGCGACCCCACTTTCCTCTCCCAACACCCTACCCCTGAGAGCTTGGTGGTCCTAGCCTCGACGTCCAAAGGCGCATTCCCTAACGCTCCACCTGATAGGGAATCCAAAAAGCTGGACCATCTTGGGAAGAAGATGTTTTCTTCCTCCAGCTTGGGACTGCGGTCGGTAAACACTGCATGTCTATTGGGCCGTTACACCCACTCCGTGTGGGATATGGTAGCGCAGGTGCTGCCCCAGTGCCCGGAGGAGGCCCGAGCCGTGTTCTCCCATGCAGTCGCCGAGGGGAGAGACGCAGCCAAGTTTACCATATGATGTGGACTGAGCACAGCCGACTCACTTGGCAGGATGATTTCAACGTCGGTAGCCCTTCGACGCTACGCCTGGCTGAGGTCAACTGGTTTTTCAGGGGATGTCCAGGCTAGCCTGATGGACATGCCCTTTGATGGCCGTCGCCTGTTCAGCGACAAAGCAGACAACGCCCTAAAGCGCTTCAAGGACTCTCGGGCTACGGCCAAGTCCTTGGGCCTCTCCACCACCCGCCCTGCGCAGTCTGCTTTTCGCCCCTTTCGTGGCTACGGAAGGGGTGCCCCGCCACGTTCCGCCCAGAGCCACAGGCCGGCACAAGCTGCTCAGCCCCTGCGCGGCTGGGGACGTGGGACCCACCGTCGTGGGTCTGGGGGCCAGCGAGCGGGCCAGTCCACCAGTGCCCCCTCTGCAGCAGCCTCCAAACACTCCTAGTCCGACCTTTCAGGGCCACCGATCGCCAGTGGGCGGCAGGATTCGCCATCACCTCCCCCACTGGCGCACCATCACTTCGGACAGGTTGGTTTTGCAGATAGTCTGTAGGGGCTACTCCCTCCCCTTCGAGACTACCCCCCCAGCCATGCCACCTCAGTACCATTGCATGTCGGAGGATCATCTGGCCCTTCTCCAACAGGAAGTTACGGCTCTCTTGGCAAAGAGAGCCATCAAACAAGTTCCTGACCCAGAAGTAGGTCGTGGTTGCTATCCCCACTACTTTATGGTGCCCAAGAAGGACAAAGGCCTGCGTCCTATCTTGGATCTCAGGAACGTCAACCGCTTCCTCCGGAAGGAGAAGTTCAAAATGTTGACGCTAGCTCAGGTCCTGTCTGCCCTCGACCCTGGAGACTGGATGGTAGCATTGGACTTGCAGGACGCTTACATTCACATTTCCGTCCTGCCGGCCCACCGGCGTTACCTGCGGCTCACGGTAGGCCACCAGCACATTCAATTTACCGTGCTCCCCCAGGCAGTCGTCTCCCACCTCCAGACTACGGCAGACCTCCTGCATTCGCTGGGGTTCACTATCAACGTGCCAAAGTCACACCTGACTCCCTCTCAGAAGCTCCTTTTCATCGGAGCGGTTCTGGACACGACGCAGTTTCGGGCTTATCCTCCCAAGCAGGGAGTTCGGGATATTCGGGCTATTATTCCGATCTTTCAGCCTCTATCCCGGGTTTCGGTCAGAATGACCGTGAGGCTGCTGGGCCTCATTGCCTCCTGCATCCTGCTGGTAGATCATGCCAGGTGGCATATGCGGGCTCTGCAGTGGGACCTGAAGTTCCAGTGGGCACAGCATCAGGGGAATCTGTCCGATTGCGTTCAGATCTCAGAGGGCACTGCACGACAATTGCAGTGGTGGCTAACAAACCAGGATTGGGTCAACGGCAGATCCCATTCCCTTCCCCAACCGGAGTTCACAGTGGTGACGGATGCATCACTTCTGGGGTGGGGTGGCCACATGGGAGAGGCGGAGATCAGAGGACTCTGGTCTCCGGCGGAGTCCGGGCTCCACATCAACCTTCTGGAGCTCCGGGTGGTCCGTCTTGCACTAAAAGCATCCCTTCCCTCTGTCCAGGGAAGAGTAGTGCAGGTGTTCACGGACAACACCACCGCCATGTGGTACTGCAACAAACAGGGCGGGGTGGGGTCGTGGACCCTATGTCAAGAGGCTCTCCGTCTCTGGACATGGCTGGAACATCAGGGCATTTCCCTGGTTGTTTAACACCTGGCAGGTTCACTGAACGCCAGGGCGGACGAACTCAGCCGCGGGTTCATGATGGATCACGAATGGCGTCTTCACTCGGAGGTGGTGCAAGGTCTCTTTCAGCAGTGGGGAGAGCCTTGGTTAGATCTATTTGCCACTGAAGAGAACGCGCAATGTCAACAGTTCTGCGCGTTGGAATTTCCAAGGCGGCACTCGTTAGGTGGTGCTTTTCGTCGCGAGTGGAGTTGCGGTCTTCTATACGCCTTTCCGCCTATACCACTTCTGCCCAGAGTGCTGAAGAAGATCAAGCATGACGGGGCCCAAGTCATTCTTGTGGCTCCGGATTGGGCACGAAGAGTCTGGTATCCCGAGCTGTTAGACATGGCCATCGATCCTCCGATCAGACTGCCTCTTCGGGAGGATCTTCTGTCGTAGCAGCAGGGGACGGTCCTCCACCCGAACCTGTCCAGTCTCGTCCTCCTTGCATGATGATTGAGCGGCGACAGTTGACAGCCTTCGACCTTTCTCCCGAAGTCTGTGATGTTATCTTGGCAGCCAGGCGTCCCTCCACTAAGAAGGTATACGCCTGCAGATGGAACAAATTTGTGGCTTGGTGCGCAGCAGAGGCTGTGGATCCCCTTTCTGCCCCTCTTTCTGAGGTTCTCTTGTTCCTCCTTTCTTTGGCCCAGCAGGGCTCTGCTCTGGGCACTCCTAAGGGCTATCTCTCAGCCATTTCAGCCTTTCTTTGGCTTCCTGATCAGCCTACTCTTTTCAAGTCCCCTGTTGTAAATCGCTTTCTTAAGGGCATTACTCATCTTTTTCCTCCTGTTCCCTTCGTAATGCCTCAGTGGGACTTGAACTTGGTTCTTACTTATCTTATGTGCGCTCCCTTTGAGCCTCTACATAACTGTCCTCTCAGACTTCTCACTCTAAAGACTGCCTTTCTTGCTGCCATCACCTCTGCTCGCAGGGTGAGTGAGCTCCAGGCTCTTTCTTCAAAACCTCCTTTTCTGGCGGTTCATCCGGACAAGGTTGTCCTTCGAACTCAACCCTCTTTTCTTCCCAAAGTGGTTACTTCTTTCTACATTGGTCAAACTATCACTTTGCCCACCTTCTTTCCGCCTCCTCATCCTTCTAAGGAGGAAGAGAGGCTCCACCGTCTGGATCCAAAACGTGCACTTTCATTTTATTTGGATCGCACCAAGCAGTTCCGGGTGGATGACCAGCTCTTTGTTGGCTACATGGGCGCCAAAAAAGGTCAGGCCGTGCACAAACGGACCAACTCTAGGTGGGTCGTTTTGTGCATTAAAGCTTGCTACTGTTTGGCAAAGAAGGAGCCTCCAGTGGGACTGCGCCCCCATTCCACCAGGGCGACGGCAGCTACCACTGCTTTGGGACGTGGAGTCCCCCTCAATGACATCTGTCAGGCAGCTACGTGGGCATCTCTCCACACGTTCACAAAACACTACTGCCTGGACAGCCAAGTCCGGAGAGACGGCTTCTTTGGCCGTTCTGTTCTCCAGGACTTTCTGGTGTGAACTTGGTTCGCAGACCCACCTCCGGGGTTGGTATTGCTGGGGTATCTATTCTGAGGTAAGGAATCTATAACTAATTGTCTCTTTCAGATGAACAAGTTACTTACCTTTGGTAACGAAATATCTGTAAGAGACATAGATTAGTTATAGATTCCTTACCGCCTCACCCATCCTCCCCGTTCTGCGAACTGACTTCTAGGGTCAGGGAATCCCTTTCAGGGACCTAGTTTTGTGCACCAGTGGTCAGTGTCTTGCATGACTCTGCGCATCTGGCGTGGAATGTCGTGTAAAAGAACTGACGTCCGCGCGCGAGGGCGGCGTCTAAGTAGCTACCGTGATGTCATCCCGGCGACAATGACGAACGCGGAGCCGACCGACACCACCTTTCGACGCGCAGGGGTACTGCTGTCGAAAAAAATCTCCGGATCCAGTCTGACGCCGGGGGGTAATTCTAAGGTAAGGAATCGATAACTAATCTATGTCTCTTACAGATTTATCGTTACCGAAGGTAAGTAACTTGTTCATTAAGAACAGTGACAGTTACCACAGCCCACGTAGTCTGTTGGTAGTCTCACCATGGGAGGGGAAAGATAGTGCCCCAAGGAGCAACCTTATCACAAAAGAAGTGCTACCCACAAACGATAAACGTCGCCTTAAATGGCCCATGGACCTGGGGAATGAAATTAAACTCAATAAAATTAAGCAGGATTTATTTGCTCGGCTGACAGAGATCCAATCCTATGCTGGTCACGGAAATGAGGAAGATGCTAGTGGGTTACACGCAAAGTTCTTTGACCAGCTTACTGCATATTTTGTTGCTAATCTCAAACGTATAAATTATAGTGTTGGAGAATTAACTAAGTTGAACTCATGGTTCACAAGTGAGTGTAGATCTTTTAAGCATCAACTGGTTAGAGCTATCAAAACCAAAAACATACCCCTAGTACGGGATCTACGGAGGTTGTACAAACTAGCTATAAAGAAGGCCGAGAGGAATTGGGATGAGGAAAAGTGGAAGCAGATTGGGGAGGCGTGCTCCCTGAAAGATTTCAGGAAATTCTGGATTCTTGTAGGGAGGGGTAATTTGTGAAATCAACCTGTCCTAGCTAATAATATTACAGCTGGGATTGGCAGAAGCACTTTGGTGCCCTTAAATACACTACTACTAAATATACTGAATGGATGCCCCTTTTAGATTTACCCCCAAGCCCAGCGAGTGTCATTTTCACCAAGGAGGAAATAGAAACTTCAATTGAATCCATTGTACCTGCTATAGCTCCGGGACTGGATGAAATTCCCGGAGACTTGTTTCGGCACGATAAAAGTAATTGGTTGAATTATATGTTGGCACTTTTTAATGCTATTGCAGTGGATGTCTGAATTCCAGACTCATGGACGGGAGCTGAGGTTATCCCAATAAAGGCGATAGAAATAATCCGACTAACTACAGGCCTATCAGTTTGATAGACTGTATTCAGAAGGTATTCAGCCGCACTCTCCTAGTGAGAATCCAGGACTGGATGGCTGAAAATAATATACTGTCGCGTTTCCAAACGATCAGGTTTTTAGATTCATTCTTCTTTACTGTAAGGTGGTGGTATTGGGCAAGAGGAGCCTGTAAGCTGCCTTCGTAGATCTGAAGCTAGCATTCAATCCTGTGCCTCCTGGAAAGCTTTGGTTGGTGTTGAGAGACATGGGGATGCCGCTGGAGATCCTGGCATTAGTTGTTCGCCTTCATGATGACAACTATGCCAGGGCGCGCTGGGGTAATCAGGGCCAAGTCACTGACCCCATTAATGTCAACAGGGGGGTCCGGCAAGGTTGTGTCTTGGCCCCCACGTTGTTTTCCCTCTATATTAACCAAGTTGTGGACTCTTTAGCTAGAATTCCTGCTGATGCGCCCTCATTAGGGAATATGAAGATTTCCAAGCTTCTCTTTGCAGATGAAACACACTTTGTTTCTAAAACTCCCAAGGGGCTCCAGGCTCTAATAAACCAATTCAAGGCTTTCTGCGATGAGAGGGGTCTAGAAATAAACACCACTAAGATAAAACTCATGACACTAAACCCGCGTAAATCCTTTAAAGGATTTTTAACCCTAAACAACACTCGCTGTACAATGGCTTTCACTTTCTATGCTATTGGTTCACAATGCAGCCAGTAGGCTAACAATGCTTGCTTTTCTGTGCAGTTTTTCATGAGTTTGCTCATTAAAAAGAGTTCATGTGATTATTGCAAAAAAGCTTACGTGTTATTATTCCATTGTTTAGCCTCCTAAGGGGGGCTGCATTGGTATGGGAAAAAATGATATATGTATATATAAATATAGAGCTGTATATATATATGTATTTTCATATATATTTTTTATTAGTTCCGGGGTCCTCGCACATGGGCGGGAATATTCAGTGCTTATGACTTTGATGAGGATACCCCTGGAAGAGAACTAGGATTACAGGTAAGTAACTTATCCCTCTTGCTCATATACCAAACTGGTTGCCCCAGGTCTAGAGATCTATAAAAACAAGGCAGTAAGCAGTGCCCTTTATGGTGCTGATCTGTGAGGCTTTGAGAAAGTGGATGATCTCACAGTTACTGAGCATATGTTCCTTAGGAATTTAGTTTCCCTTCCACCCAGTACTCCACTACTCCCCTTAAACTAGATATGGGGTTAAATCCTTGAAAGACTTAGCAAAATGTCGTCCTCTTCTTTTTTGGCAGAGATTGATTTCGACCCCCAAATTGTCCTCGTATGCCATAGCCTTTGAAGAAGTCTGCACCGTAGATACATCTAAGTAGATAGGCTGGATAAGGAACATCAATATTCTACTTGATAACGTTGGGATAAAGGGGGGCTGCACCAATTGCCTGGAAATCCCCACAAAAACCATCTGAAATCTATGTATTGGCATTGGGTATTTGAGAACGAGACCATGAATAGCAAGTTAGGAAGATTAACAGGGGAAATCCTAGATTTTAAACTGCTGCATTCTCTGGAGGACTTCCTTGATCTTATTCAAGTGCCAGCAGACAGAAAGTTATATATTCAATTTAAATATGGTATGATCCCTTTGAATGCATTCACGAATTTGTGGCTACGTAATGCTGTTAGCAATAAGGGTTGTCCTTGCTGTTCTGCCCTGACAGAAACTATAGGCCACGTTTTCTTTGGCTGCCCAGCATATTCAGTCCCTAGATGCAGATGGCTCACTCCTATATGCAAACGGCTGGGAACCAGAGATCATAGTGTGGCATTATGCATTTTAAGATCTGATGCAAGACTCCTGTTTGCCTGTGCAATTGCTAAATTCTTGGGCCATATGTGGGGAATCAGAAGGAAAGTAGAATCTGAGTCAACTATTCCATCGATTTGTCCTAATGTGATTCCCCTAACTTTGGCCAGTGAATACCAATCTAAAGTTCCTTTGAAAAGCAGACAATGTATAGCTCTTAGATACCAGAAGGTTTGGGGTTCATTGTTTTCACTGTTTTATAATACTTTACTTCTTTTATCTAAATGATGATTTTAATCGGTATAGATTTTACTTATTGCTTTTTATCTGTCAAACATGAACATGTTTTAATGTATTGTTTTAATGAAATCAATGAATTGTGTATGCATAATCCCCATTAATTTATGTATATGCATTTTGCACTTTAAAGGTCTGTTGACTGAAAATAAAGTTTATTACTGACTTCCTTGATGACATCTCCATTCTAGCTGATGTACAGTTGCCCAGGTCGCTTCTATCGCTAAACCCAGTTCTGTTGGTGGTACTACTTCTGCTTGCAGGGCCGGAGCACTGCAGGCCATTTCTGTTTGCCCACCCTTAACGGTTTTCTGCCCATATAAGTTGGTTCTTCACAGTTTCCCATCCTTCTTACGCATGGTAGGTCCCAGGTCCATTTGTCATGTGCTGCTCTGGGCCAGTTTTTTTCTTTGAATTCTGGGATTTGTAATCTTGCATATTCCATTATAAAACAGGACTGCATGTCCCAGAGTTAAATGGAAACAACCTGGACTGGAACAAGACATCACGCAGGGATCTGGGAAACTTGGCAGCTGTGGTGCTTTCCACCTTCATTCGGCCCAGTCTATTACTGATCCAATTTTCAACCCTTCTCTACTTCCAACCTCGAAGAGGAACACTTGTGTGGACTGGACCCCAGGTGTGCCGTGTCCTACTAGATTATCTGCTCTCAACAAGGCAGAGTGGACAATCCGCTCTTTGTGGGATTCTCTTGAGCCAAGAAGGGCAATGACTAAACATTCCATTTCACGTTGGGGTATCTGTATCAAACTCTGCTATTCCTTAGCTAAGTAAGATCCTCTGAAAGGCATTTGTTCTCATTCCACCAGATCCATGACTGTTGCACAGCTCTTTCCAGAGGCATCGCAGCTGCTGACCTCTGTCGTGCAACCACATGTTCATCTTGCATACTTTTGCAAATCATTACTAACTCACCTCCCAGACATGCAGGGATGGGAACTTTCCCAGAGCTGTGTTGCATGATTTCCTTTTTCAGTCTCACCTTCCAAAGAAGTACTGCTTTGGGACTCATTCACAAGGTGAGGAATCTGGAGGGACATGATTCCAGCAGAAGAAAAATGTTCTTACCTTTGGTACGAATATTTTTTGTGGGATACCTAATCTTCCCACAGATTCCTCACCACCCTCGCTCCTCCCTGATGAGACAGTACTACTTATAAGATCCCAGGGTATGCCACTATGTTATGTGCTGTATGTATTATTGCTGTGGCTCTCTCGGTTCCTCTCTGCATTGTTTGATGGAGAGTAGAAAAAACTAAATCAGCATGCCGGTTGGTGCCTAATGTTCTCCGTTGACGTCACAAACGGAAACGAAGTTGCAGGTGGAATAATGTGGTGCTACCTTGTAGAGCGAGAGAGTTATTGCTGGGGAAAAAATGTTTTCCAGACCAGTGTAAAGACTGAAAGGAGTATTCAGAGGGTGTGAAATCTGTGGGAGGATTATGTATCCACCAGAAATATTGTTACTCAAGGTCAATACCTTTTTGTATGGCTCTCTACTAAGATCACAACTGGCATTATAAAACAAAAAATCATCTGAAAAAACGTTAGAAGATAGCATATTTTTTTCAAGGTTCGTTATAATCCCAGACGTAAAAACACTGAAATTCTGCAGTTACGGTATGCTAATTTATCGTAGCTGATCCCCAAATGCGGTGGTTAATGTTCATCTGCTCCATTTCAGGCATGTTGGTTTGCTGCGCATTAATGGAAAGAAAATGAACATGCAGAAGATCCCTTTAGAGACTGTAAGGCAGTTCTACATTGATGACCTTGTGCTCACTGATCACCCGGACCTGTTTAATGCAGACAATCCTAAAGCCACCCAAGCCATTGAAGCATTCTGCGTTGAAAAGGTCAGTGAAGATGGATTCCCTTTTGTTTGTTAAAATGCAAATTGTGATAAGGTAAGTGTGGCCACAGCATTAAAGGGCCTTAGAAAATACTACTGCCTCCATGATGAGGGATACATGTTGTGACTTTGTTGAATGAATGGATACATTTCTAACTTTACATACTATACTTTACTAAGTAAACTCTTTAGTTACTGAACTTGACCTCACAATTTAATTCTGTACCCGTACATCTTCAGCTCCCTAATCCCTTCTTCTTATGCGTGGAACTACTTTGACTTTTCATTAAGGAACTGGATAACCTGCCATGGAAGTGTAAGAAAAGCCAATCACAGGTACTTGCCTTCACATATCAATCAATTTTATTCCGCTCAGGGTCAGATGGAAAGTCTTCAATGTCAAGCAGCCTCTATCGCCAGACTAGACTTCCTAAACATTTCCAAGTCGGTGTCCAGTTATGTAGGCCTCGCAGCACTCGCCACTGTCACCAGACATACTCAGCATGCATTAGTTCGCTCACATGCTTAACTTACTCAACTATGACCTCAGCTGCAGGTCATACACTGATGATAGACTGATATGGTCAAGGTCGCACGTGTAACCAAAGCTTTGAAGTCCTCAACTCACAGAAAAGGTGGATTTTAGCTACAACACACGTAGCAATTTCAAAAACAATCTTTTTAGCAATTGTCTTGGTATCTAAGGGATCTATAGGATTCTAGGTGCTTGTAGCAAGACTTATCTGGGCACTACAACAGGACAGCTTAAACTAAGAATACTGGTTACATAGTAGAGAAACAAGGATCTCACTTATATCTTGGCAACACATATTCGCCCTCAAGTTGAAATATAGGGCAATTTTAAATTCCAAGGAGGCGACCGAGACATCAGGTTTAGACAAACTGAAGCAAGATCGATTTGTAGCTTACAAGCATAATTAAGGCTCCTTATGGACCATAAAGTACAGTATTTCATACAAACATCAACATGATCCCTTTATCTTGGGCTGAATGACAAGTATCGCACCTGCTCGAGTGCATGCATTAAAAGCCCTTTTGTTATTCATATCAGTGCATTTTCTGATTTTGTAGTGTGTTGATCATTAATTCTTGAATCGCTTTTGAGGCTTACATTTGCGCTTTGCTATCATCTTTGATCCCCAAGCCACACTTTTTCAATATGGCTCTGGGTCTCCCATGATTTTGGAACGGTTATGTCACTTTCTATCTTCCGGATATGATCTTTTCCAAAATAGCGTTATTTTACATGCAGTCATTCCACCACTTCATTCCTTCTTCTGTCTAGGGATAACGTTTTCATCGAAGCAGGGTATTTTTTACCACCTTCTGGCATCCACATTCGGTTCCAAATGTATTATTGTGGTGCCTAAGCCGTTTGTCCGTAATTGATAAACGTAAAACTCAAAGTGGTACCTGTATTTTGGTTGGAATGTGCTGTTACACATAAAGATGCGAGTGAGAATTTTGTAATGACTATAGCCCTGATTATGAGTGGGTTGATGTTTTCTGACCTCTGCGCAAACTCCTGTTTCGCAGGGGTTGGAATTACGAGTTTGATGTTATTTAATGCACCTAGTAATCACTTGGGGCTAGATGTACAAAGCATTTTCCTGGTCGTAATCGGCCTGATTCTCAGAATTGGGCTGTTTGCGACCAGAATAATGCTTTTTCAAATGTACAAAATGCAAATTGTGATTTGGTAACTTGTTACCAAATTGCATTTTTTATTTGCGATTTGGCATTTAGAAGGGGTGTGTTTAGGGTGTTCCTTCCAAATGCTGAATCGGTATTGTATGTCTTACTGTTTTGCGACCGAATTCCAGTCGCAAAACAGTAATACTTACCACCAGTTTAAAAACGTTTGGTAACCCATTCACAAAGGGGAATGGGGTCCCTAAAGAACCCCTTTCCCTGTGAGAATGTAAATAATATTTTAAGAGCAGGCAGTGGTCCCACAGACCACTGCCTAATCTTAAAAATGAAACTTCAAGGTTTCTCTTTTTTCTTTTTAAATTCATCCCGTTTTCTTTTAAGGAAAACAGGCTGTATTTGAAAAAAATATATTGCTTTATTAAAAGGCTGTCACAGGCATGGTGATTTGCTGACCTCAGCAGGCCACCATCCCTGTGATGGCTGTGAATCCTAATGGGTCGCAAACTGCAACCTACCTCATTAATTAAACTGTGACCTACCGCATTAATATTCATGAGGTAGGTCGATTTGCGGCCCACAAGGAATCCCTAAATGAAACTCAATTAGTTTTATACATTAGGAATACTGATTTCCTAATTATGATTCGGAGAGAATCGCAGTTAGGAAATCGGTATTCCTAATGTTTGTGCATCTTGCCCTTGGTGTGTTAACTATCTCAAACCTTGTTAACATTTGGCTGGTCAAACTTGATGGAATATAACAGGGGAAAAATACGCATTTACTGTACTGTGCAGATTTTGGTGTTGTATTCACCAAAACCCGCATCTTATTCCCGAAAAACTCATGGTAGGTGTTATTTATCGCCCGATAAGTAACGAAACCTGCGTTATCATTATTTACGAGGTGCGATAAATAGCACCTTGATTCTAACAAACTCAAAATATATATATTTTTTTAAACTTGGCTTTTATTCAATATCCCACAGATGTTACATTACATGACATACATTACATGTCATCTCCTTGTGTTTGCTTTGTTCGCCCTAAGTTGGCAGGGTATGCCCAGACGTGGGTCCCTTGCTCACTTTGCCACTGGATTCAAGCTAGCCTGGCTGATGAAGGGTGTTATCCAGTAACCGCTCCCAGGATGCTTGTTTCCGGTTCAGGGAAGACCTGGCTTGGCAGTTCGGGCTGGACTGTTCCCATGAGGCACAGGGTCAAGACTGATTTGCATATAGCTGGGTCTGAACTGAGGTGGCGAAGTGAGCTAAAGAACGATGATGGATTCAACCCAGATCTGTGACTGGGGGTGAGTGTCTAAAAAGTTTCAGCGCTTTGTCCATCATCTCCTTCTGTTTGCTACTTAACATGTTGTCATGTCAGGTCACAAAGCAATGAAAAATAAAATCACAGATTACCTTACACATCAGGTGTGTAGTACAGGATATCACTGTGGCCTCAATGTTCACCCAAGTGCTCGGCTCACAAGTGTCATTGCTGGGCATACATCATCGTGCATGGCACTTAGGACAACTCCCTGGACATTGATCATACGCAATAACAAAATAAAACAGGCATTTGAATTTTCATAACCTATGGACTCTTTATAGAAGTTTTGAAATATGAGTTACTCTTTTTATGAATGCAAATATTTTTTCTCAGTTGACAAAATCAAATCGGAGATGGCCAGGAACAGTGCAAACTTTAATGGCTTCAAGGAGAGCTTTACCTCTTAGTACTGCAGCTTATTTTCCATACTCTCGCCCGTACTGCCCTCTTGCCTTCTCGGTCATCCAGACACATTCTCATAGAAATGAAGTACACCTGGGCATTGATTAAAAATAGCATTCACATGCCCATGACCTAAAGTGCTGTACTGCAGTTAGAGAAACGTGCAAATGATTCCCCTAATTCTTTCAAGAGTTGTACAGCAGGTACAACTATTCAGCTTCGAAAAACCTGTATTTTTAGGCAGGTTCTACTGTCCCCTTTTCCAAAAACCCTAAAATGGCACAGCTCACCATATTGCTAGTTTAAAATGAGCTTTGCACAGGCAATAGGTCTCTCCGTTTTAAAAGGAAAGTGTTTATTCACTGATTTTCGAGTTTGAGTTTGTGGACGTATAACTGCGTGCGTGAGTGAATATGAGACTAAGTCAACAGTCGGAAGAATTAATTAGTGGATGGATGGATGAGGGAGTGACAGAGTGCATGGTGAGTTGAGTTTTGGCAAAAACAGTTGCATTACAAGTGCAGGGCTGGATGAATAGGTGAGTGAAAACATGGCTGGACACAAACAGGTTACAGCAATTTTCCTGGCTGAGGCCTCTTACAGCGGTAATGATAATGTTATAAACGTGACAGGTACCACCAGTATTATTCCAATTCAAGCATCACACTTGAGGGCATCATCATTAATGAAGGCTTTCCCCACATGTTTTTACCGCACAATTAAGACGTATACCCTATTATGAAGGAGCTATTGCCTGAGCACTTAAAGTATGTAAAGTTTAAAGAACATAGTGTGACAGCCGGGGATTAGGAGCAATATTTATTCAGGGAAGAGGGAGTGTGTTTTTTGTTCAATAAATTGCTTGGTGTTCAAAGCACTTTTAAGTCTACTGTTTTTTCTTGGTGGGGCCTCCCTGCCACCTTGTGGCCTTCCCCACTATCAGACATACTAGCCAGTTATCTTCTACTCGGATGGTGAAAGGGCCAGCGAGAAATAAAGTAGGGTACCAACAAATTCCATCATAAATCGGACCAAAACCAAGAAATTGATGATCACACTGGAACACCTGCAGACTGTAGGAAAGTGCCCCGTTTTGACATGGTCACCCCTACTTTTCGCCTGGTTATTAATTTGATTTCGACTGGAAGTGCACTGGATTCCTGCTAACCAGGGGGCATATGTATCAAATACCGTTATTGCGATTCTCAAATAGCGATTTTTAGAGAATCGCTATTTGAGAATCGCAAAACGGGATGTAATAATAAATTCGCAAATATTTTGCGATTCCTTGGCATTCCTTAATTGCGACTCGCAAATTGCGAATCGCAATTAAGGAATACCTTCCCATTCATTCCTATGGGCCTTGAGGCCCATAGAAATGAATGGGAAGACATTCGCAATTTGCGAGTACCCATTAGGTACTCGCAAATTGCGAATGCAATTTCAAGGGTGCAAGTGTGTTATAAGGACACCCTGTTGCACCCCTGAAATGAGCATGTGTGCACATGTGGTGCACATACGGGCATGTATGCGCGCCACATGGCACTTTGAAAAATGCCAAAAAGTGCATTTTTCAAAGAAATCGCAAATTACCACCAACTTGAAGTTGGTGGTAATTTGCGATTTCTTAAGGAGAAATCGCACAGCTTGGGTGCTTTCTACATCGCATTTAAGGAATCGCAATTTGCGATTCCTTAAATGCATTCGCAAAATAGGGAATCGCAAATTTTGTGATTCCCTATTTTGCAAGGGCATTTTGGGATGATACATCCCAAAAGGCTTTTTCCCGTTCGCAAACGGGCCAATTCTGAGAATCGGTCCGTTTGCGAACGGGAAATGGGCTTCATACATATGCCCCCAGGTCCCCAGTGCCAGATCTCTTTCCCAAAAACTGTACAATTATCTCTCCAATTGGCAGTACCTTTAGCAATCTCTATAAGTCCCTTGTAAATGGTACCCCTAGTATCTAGGCCCTGAGGTACTAAAGAGGGTCCCCAAGGGCTGCAGCACAAATTGTGCTACCCTTAGGGACCCCTCACCAAACTCATGCAAGACTGCCATTGCAGGCTGCATGTTTTGGTGCAGACAAAAGTGAAAACACGACATGACACATTCCTTTATGCCATGCCCCTAAACACTACATATAATATTTGTAAGTCACCCCGGCAGCAGGCCTTACATCCCTAAGGAAGGGTGCCTTATATTACATGAGTGGACAGATCTGCATGAGCAGATATGCCCCTGTGCTGGTCAGTTCCATTACTACCAATACATGTGAACAGGGAAGCCATTTTAAAACTTGTGCTGGATCCTGGTAAATACGAGTTCCCCAGCTACATGATGGCTGAAAATATGGATGTTTGGTATGAAACATGTCATATTCACAAACCCACCCTGATTCCAGTAGTAGGTTTGTAAATACATGCACACAGAGGGCACCTTAGAGGTGCCCCCTGAAAACCTACCAGCCTCGTGCTTTGGTTGACTGGTCCCTGCCAGCCTGCCACCCGAAACAAGTTTCTGACCTCCTAGGGTGAAGGCCTTTGTTCTCAAGAAGACACACACAAAGCCTTCACTGGAAGAGAGTCTTCACACACCCCCTCCCCAGGATGACCTGCTGATTATCATTCCAAGAGGCGAGCTTCAGAGAATCTGCTGCCTTTGAAATGCGAGTCTACCTCCCCTCACCGGAGAGGAAACTCACCCCCTTTGTCCAGAGCCGCTTGTCACCTGGACAGGTGGGAAAATTAGCTAGTCAAATAGGCGTGCCCACCCCCCAGCTAGTACCACCCCTAAAGTGGACTACCAAAAGTGGACACGACATTTCAGAGTTGGCCATCTTTAAGATGAAAAACTTAGGAATTTCGGGACAGGGTTATGCCCAGTTCCCACAGGGAGAGATCATATAGGGGGAGTAGTGAACCCAAGGGTCTGTAGCCCATTGGCTACTACCCTACACTCCCCTAATGCCCCTTAATTCAGTATTTAGGGGAGCCCCTGGCACCAGAAATCAGATCCTGCCAACCTGAAAAAAGAAGACAGACTTGAAGAGTCGCAAAGAGCAAGAACTGAATATCCAGCAACTGACCTGGTGCCAACCGTGCCGGCCTGCCTGCTGACTTCGACAATTGCGCCAAAAGATGACTTGTACCGCAGCTGCTGAGTCTCCAAACCCTGGGAGACCTGCCAGCACTTCACCCAGGAACCAAGACCATCTGTTGATCAGAGGAACTGTCCCCTGCATCCTGCAGACACCCAAAGAAGAATGTGAGGACTCCAGAGCTGCCAAAACCCGACACCCTACCCCCCAATACCACTGCACCCGAGCCCCCCAGCTTGTGTTGAAGTAGGCCAACGGTGTCAGCGTGGTCCCCAAGTCCTCAAGAGGCGGAGTCCACTGTGGATTGACCGCTTGTGAACTCTGCAACATCGACTGCAGCCTCTGGATGCAGGCCCCCTCAACCACCAATGTTGCCTCATGAAGAAACCCGACCCCCAAAGACCCTCTGCACCTGGACCCACCATCCTGAGGAGAAGAGGACCAAAGGAGTCCCCAAATCCCGTAACATCGCAAGACCTAAAGCCACTCGTTCACCGGACTGACCTCTCAGTCCCTCCCTGCAGTCTCTTTGTGACCGGACCAATCCCAAATGTATTCCATCAAAAATCCTTCCCTCTTACAGCCTGAGACAGTAACCATCCAGCAGCTGTCAAGTGGGTTGACCCAAAAATTGAATGATGCTCACAACTAAATCGATGACTGAAAAGAGTTAAGCCAGTGCCCACTGTATGCAAGCTGTTGTGTGAGCTGAACCAATAATTGATTGACGCTCCAGCAAACCAATCGCAAAAGAAGGCTGACTATAAACCCTTTTTGTTTGTGTATAACTATGAATATGATGCAATAATATTTGATGTTTCAGCTGGCTGTCAAAACAGCTAAAGACTTCTTGATGACAGATCTAAAGATTACCCTGCTGCCTCGATTCTCTAAAGACTACACTCTCTATAAGAGCCATAGTTAAATTCAAGATCATCTGCTCAATATACATGTCCTTGATGGTGCTGCTCACTTTCACTTCCAACAGAAAATAACACCGTGCCCAACCCAACCCCTGTGAACCAAGTCTGACTGATGCCCTGACTCCAAAAATATGGGACAAGGAGACAAATGTTTATCAGTACAATATCTGACCCTATGTAGTCTGGATGCCTACAGCACATTCCATGTTAAGCTCTTCACATCCTCAACCATGCCTTTCACAACTCGGATCTCTGCCTGTGCACCATCCCATTACTTGCCATGGTTTCTGCATCCAGTCAGCTCTGTCATTCACATCGTTGCTGTTTAGTAGTGCAAGAAATAGCCATTGAAATTATTGTTCATTGTTTGAGCCCCCAATTCTTCGAGGTACCCCTGGATGTGGACCAGGTTGCGCATGGGCTATTCTTTAGGTTTTCAAGCTTCTCTGGAGGATAATGTTCTGCTCTTGTTTGCAATTACATCTCGCTTCAAAATCATGCTCTTTGGATCTGTTGTCCCAACTCCTCCGTGAATAATGTCAGTTCCTTCTTCAGGGTCTGTAAGAGTTGTTCCATGAATCCTTTCATGACTGCTGATGAGTCTCCACAGAGTCATTGTTGGTGGACTGTGAGAAGGTGGGGTATCAGCTTTATACTTATGATGGACTTATTTTTTTCCAGGTTGAGGAAGGTATAATAATTTCTTTGATAATTCCTTCCTTCTTCGCCTTGGTTTAAACCATGGTGTGGTACCCACATCATGGCAGTGCCTTAAACGCTGAGCGACGTCTCCTCCACTTTGTTTCCTTTGTGGTGTAGTCATGCAGGGAAGTCACACCACTCGATCTGTCCAGCCCATCACCTTCTGATTCTTGCAGGAATCTTTATTGTATCTGAGTTGTGGTGCCGAGCAAGTTTATCCCAGCCCCATCCTGGAGGGCTTTGATTCAGTGGCCCTGTTGGGAGCACTGGATGGCTGGGTTAGATGTCAGCCTGTTTCCCCCAGCCCCTGTATTATCACTCACACTGTGTGCCTCCTCTTGGTGTGTTTGAGCTGTAATGGGTTCTCCTCTTCTACTTACGCATGGGGGCCACCGCTGATGTTTTTTTGAGTATTCATAAGGTAGCCTGCTTACTAGCAGCCCTCTGAAGGCCGCCAGTCACTTGGCTTGCCTTCAGCTCTTTTGCCACTGTCGCAGTTTTGTGGCCTCTCCTCTTTAATGTGTTTGCGACCCTGGTAAGCTGCCAGGGGCTTGTTCCTATCTTCACCCCATCGCCAGCTCTTAGCTTCCTCAACTCCGCTAGGCAGGTGCTATGGGCTGCTGAGCATGGCTTATCTTGTTGCTTTTCTCCATGCTGCAGTCAGTAGGCCATCATTTTCTAAAATGGCTTTGCCACAGATAGTGTGCTGAACTCCCCCTTGTTGACTTTCTTGCTTGGCTCTGCAGGACTCTGCTTGGCAGGACACCATCACCTCCGCGATCAATAGCGAAGGGGGGGCAAGGATAATACCAACTGCGGCTCCTATTAGTGCTTCTCCTTGAGGGTCAACTCTTTGCAGCCGTCAGCAAGTTGCCATCATTGCATCTGGCCTTGGTATTTCCAGTCTCCGATTTCCTTTTGCCTTGGACTCCGCTGGCTTTTCTTGTGAGTTCCACAGTTCCCCTTTGCCATGTCACTCTGTTCCCCTGGTCCAACTGGGAAGGGGATGCTTGGACATTGCTAGATGGTGCCCTGAGGTCTGGGCGACAGAGTGGAGGGAAGAAAGATTTGTCCTACCTATTCACCACCTTGGCCGTGCCCCATCTGCTTGGAGAATAAAAAGAAAAAAACAACAGTCTTAACACAACACTCTTCCCCATGTCCCAAAACTGGAGGAAACCTGGAGTGGGGGTCTACATTAGCAATGTACAAAAGAGCTTATACAAAACAGTAGAAAGATCCTCACGCTCAGCTGGCAGATGAGCAGCAAAGAGGCGGTGCTAGGACCCGGGGGTCAAGGTAACCACAAATGTTTGTGTATTCTTCTATGTTGATGGCTTAATTTCCTGTTTGTGGTTGGTTTTGTTGTATCCTGTGTATTTTGCTATGCATTCTTCCCTAGTGCTCTGCTCCTTGCTGTTCAGCCAGTGAGTCAGGTCATTGGAAGGTTGGAATGTTGAGAGTGTTTGTGCTTGTATGAGTGGGACAGTTGGAGTGTGTTTGGGCTGAGCAACAGGATGCTGCTCCTGGTGGGGATTTACTTGTGACCTGGAACTAGGAACAGTTCTGTGGTGTTGCTGTTAGCCTTTCAAGGGAGCTGAGTTGTGAATAAAGGAAACTGATGGCAAAGCCTCGCGTCCAGTCCTGATCTAGGATCAGAAACTCTGAGAATTTTATGGAATGTTGTTGTCTAGATAAGACACCACTTGTTATAGCGAACTTATCATTTATTTCAAATGCAGTGTCTTTGGAAGTACGAATGACAATTTTATTATCCAGTTTGATTCACTGGTTATATGTTTTTCCATAAATAAAAACATCTGCTGTACTTGATAGTATTTATGTATCTAAATAAGCTTCGGGAAATATCACGGTCTTCATCACGAGAACCATCAATGTAACCAGAGGTTTTCGCTCCAGAAGCTTTTGGTCCGCAGGTGTACCAAGCCGCCAGACACTTGTCTGGGGACCTTATGTTTCCTGGTAAACTACACAAATTGGTGCTTTGTAGGTACCTTTGTTGCCATTGCCCATCCGGACCAAGGATAGTCTTCTTTTAGAGTAAAACTCTGTTTTGCCTTCTATAGATACAGAGAAAATAATATGTTATACTGCACTTCAAGGGGAGTCAGAAGGAAGAGTCAGAGCAATTTACAGAGTGAACTGGCAGTGTCCCCACAAGCAGTTTTCTCAGGTGTTGGAACACTATACCTGAATTTACTGGCCTCATCCCCCGATCTTTTTTCTGGCAGTTTTTTTTGGCATCCAGTAGCCCGCCCTCCCCTCCCACCCTCTCCCTCCCCGCCAGACCTTACCTGCCCCTTCCCTCCTTCCTATCCCCCCTCCCACACACATCCCCCGCCACATAGAATACACTCATCCTTGACTTCATCCGGTGGTAAATGCATGCTTTAAATCCCACGTAATTAGGACTTCTGTGTGGTTTTATGACCAGTAAATCCAGGTCCTCACTGTAATTCCACATTCCATGGGGTTGAACTCCTAATTGCACAGTACTGGCGCATTGTTGCTGCACAGTAACATGAATTTCGCATGTGAATTTACCACCCTGCTGGTACAGTGCAACATGTAATTAGTCACTATGTTGACAGGGCCCGGCGGCGGTGGGAGTGTTGGATGAAGATTATTGGAGGGAGATTTGGCGATCTCAACACGGTTGCGTATGATTCAATTCAATTACTTGCATGCGGCGTACCTGGCGCCGGGGCAATTGTGGCACACATCTTCGGGCACTCATGTGGCATGTGCACGATGCACCCTTCCGAGGACGGACTTCTATCACGTCGCCTGGGAGTGCCCGGTGCCGTGACCGTTTTGGGAAGGGGTGGGTCGCACACTCTCTGACATCCTAGGCCGCCCTCTGGAGTTCACCCCCCCGCGTGGCGTTGCTTGGGCTACTGGAGGAAGTGAGGGGCCCTCGAGCTGAACGTGCATTCTTGGGAGTGGCCTGTTTGTTTGCTAAGCGGGGTGTGGCACGTGCATGGAGGAGTGAGAGGCCACCATCGATTAGGACCTGGCGAACAGTGTTAGACTGGTGCGCCCATCAAGAAAAGCCTGTATTCGAGGCACGTCGCTGTCCCCAGAAGCATGCGAGGATATGGGGTAAATGGTGCGATTATTACGGTCTGTCAATTTGAAATTGTGATGTTGTACATCCCGCAAAATAATGCCCACCATGATGTTACTAATGTATTACCTCCATATTTCCCATTGTGTGATATGCTGTTATGTCGTAAAATCTCAATAAAGTTGGTTATTAAAAAGAAATTTGGCACTATGTGTTTGAAAATGCACCATCCGTAAAACTTAAATATTATATTTCACTACTCCATATAAGTATTACCTGTATCTGAGCCTACCCCACACCACCCTGCCATAGTTTAAGCCTTGAATTCTGGCTGTTACTATGCCTCAGAGTCAAAATCGAAAGAGTAGGCCTTGACATTCAGTTAATCCACAATAGTATCTGGTTCCTGAAGTTCCTGGGACAACAGGAACAATTTGGTACAAGGATTGATTGCCCAGTTGCCCCAGCTCTTCAGGCTCCGGGAGTACCTGACTGGCATCACAACAGCATTTTTATGAACTGGTTCCCAATGGGGATTTCTTTATGTGCGGGTACGCAAACCATGAAAGCCCCTGGAATGACAGTGTATCTGCTGTGTAATAACCGTGTCTTGTTTTCAGTCAGGCTTGTTATATTGCTGTTTCAGCGATGATGACATTTGCAGATTCGATCAAGCCTGAAATGTGTATATTGATTTATGTGATGAGAAATTACATTTGAAAGTAAACAGCTCTGAAAAACTGTAGCTCAGCTGCAAAATTGCACGGCCATGTAACAGCCATATGAAGTACATAATTATGTGCGTTTGCCATTTTATGGCCTCCAGCCCTGAGCAATTTGTTTCAGGTGTGTTCCTTAAAGAAGAAAAGAAATGAATGTTACCTACCCAGGGCACTCAAGGGCCGGGTAGGTATCCAGCCACAAAAATATAATAGGTTAAGGTCATACATCCAGATTTAAAAATGACATAATAAATGCAGCCAAAGCGATTGGGTTGATCTTTGCATGGTGCTTGCACACAGGGGTACACAACATTTGTGTAACCATGTGCACACAGAGCACAAACACATGAACCCAGACCAAAACACCGGCAGAAATCTATTCTTACTAGGTTCAGCAGACATAAGGGCACCCATGTGCACACACCAGTAGCATACAGACATCAGAGCCCCCTATAGCAGAGGTACCGGAGTGAGGTGTATCCACTTAGCACTTGGAGCTACGCCGCATGAGCATCAAGGTAATGTGCGTGAGCGGGTACAGGGTGATGTGTACAAGGGAAGCACTAGGCATGTGCAGTGGCGATGAAACTTAGGGAGCACTGGGTGTTGTGCATTAGGGAGTGCAGCGGAATGCGCCTTCGATGTTTGATAATTTGCAGGTCAGGGGCACAGGGCTATATTGACTACGAGGCACAGGGTAATGTGCAGGACAGGGAACAGGCTGAGGTACAATGAGGGTAAATGGTCATGGCCAATAAGATTCAGAGTGCCATGCGTGCTTTCACTTTCCGAGAAGCCGGGACAATTGCGGACGCTTCTTTGAAAAGGTCTCACATTTACAAGAGTTTGAGCTATTGGCATTGTAAAATACAATGCCTTTTATTCATGTGTTAATTAGCAAAACAGATAAATAAAAGGCATTGTCATTTGCAATGCCAATAGCTTAAACTCTCGCAAATGCGAGACTTATTGCTTTGCAAATGCTTGTTTTGATTGGGCAGAAGTTGTGTGCTACAGCAAAATAAATGTTTGTCCTCCATACAGTTGTGATCATTTTTGTTTATTTATCCAGCTGCCTAACCTTGAACTTTCAGGGGCACACACATGGCACTGGAAAACTATTAAAGTGTCTTAAGTAACTAGATAATTGATGGTGTTTTCTCTGGTAGCAGCACAGATGGGAAGGGGGGCAGTCATTAACCTACATGACTGTTTAGGTCCTACGCAAATGTCTAGGTCCTACATGAATGTTAGGTCTGGCTTTGCAGTGCATTCATAAGGCATGATCTATTGGTATTGCCAATGCTTGTTTTTACTTTTCAGTATAGACAGGAAGTACCCAGTGCACTACATCATTGTAATGGGATGTCTAAAACTGGCTCCCCCTTGTTCGTGTAAGGCACTGCCTTATTCAAATGATTTTTCTGATGACATAGCATACTTTCTGCCAGTGCTGAACCAATGAACACAGGCAATCGCATTGAAATGATGCTTTAAGGAACAATATACAGTTCCTGAAGCAGGAAGCTGCAGCTCAAACAATTCTAAAGCTAGCAACACCTTTTCTCACACCAGGTCCCACGTTACTGTCACTGCTTCGGCATGGCAAAACCTAGCTTTTCGGCAAACCTAGTAAGGATTGGCAAAACCAATAGATCTGACTGTAATGCGCTAATGCTTCCAGACTGCCTTTGTGCATTCCTGTTTCCCTGCATGGTCACATTAAGGAAAGCCCTATTGCCAGTGTTTGTTGTCTTTTAAGCAGATGGATTGTGTGCCCTTATGTATGTGTTTCTAATTAAACAAATGAAAACAATATAAAAAGGTCTGCTGCAGTGAAAAAAAAACAAATCAAAAAAGGATTGGGTATGTACAATATGTATGTATGAAATAAGGACTTCAGTGTGTGATGATACAGTGTACTTTTGAGGTGTTAAGTAGTCCTTCATGCATTGTAATGCAAATATTCCACAGGATGAGGAGTTATACATTACAGTCAATAGCATGAGGTGAGGGAGAAATACTCCCCCGGGCAGAACCAAAGCACACTCTCTACACTTTAAAGAATTAGTAATAATAGATCTTGTATGCAGCTGTGCTGTAAAGACAGACCTAAAAAAGAAGAGTAAAACATACAAAACAAAAAACGTGAGAAACATACGTAAAGTGAAAACGAGAAATGAGGAGCAGTGTTCATTACACACCACCTTTATGATCTATCCCATGTGTAGAATAGTAACGACTAAAATCATTGGGATTAAAACAAGGCTGAAAGGAAACGTGAGTTCATCAAAATCTAAACTGAATAAGGGAAGTCAGAGGTTTGAAAGTTGTCAAGAAACAGAGGCCTTCTGTAATTAGTTTAAAAAGTGAAAGGGAAGACCTCGATTAGCCCTGTCACAATGCCGGATTCCCTCCTTCGATGGTGGAACGGGCATGACTAATCTATACCTGTACTATTTGGCAACCCGCCTACTCACAATACATGACTGGTTCAACGGTGGCTGGTCAGACCCGGCATACAGGGTAGAACTGAATATCTTGGGCCTACCCAAGATCCAGGAGATGATGTACGGGGGACCTATCTCCAGACTCTTACCTATGGTGACACAGGGAGTTCTCTTGGCCTGGCGCGCCTCTCTGCGCCACACCCAATGGTCGAATAAACTAACCCAATACACACCACTCTGGCAGGGTTCCTGGCTCCGGGAAGTCAACAGCTTAAACGGGTTCAAAGCCTGGGATCTTATTGGCATCTCGCAACTTGGTGACATATGGGGAGGTGATCACATGCGCACTTTTCAAGACCTACAAGCCCGATATTCCCTAAATTCCTCTCAGTTTTATAGATACCTGCAGCTGCGACACGCACTCCACACCCACATATCCAAAGCCACCACACTACCAGAATATAGCCCACCCGAGGCGCAAACCATGACAGGTAACTTGGGGAAGGGAGGGATCTCCCGTATTTACCGAACTCTCACAAACAATAATCCCAACACGTTGCACCGACTTAGGGACCAATGGGAGGGATGGATTGGATCTCTGGAGGAAGAGGACTGGAGAGACGCATTGATGGCACCCAAAACGGTTACCACTTCCGCTAGGCTCCCCCTGGTTCAACTGTATTATTTACATACCGCATACCTTACACCAAAACGCCTTCACAGTGCGGGGTTAAGACCAAATGCATCATGCACAGGCTGCAGCCAAGAACAAGCAGACTTCTTCCACATGGTATGGTCCTGCCCCGTCATCACACACTACTGGAACTCAATAGAGAGCGAACTTACAGAGATTCTGGGCTGGGAGGTCCCGCACAGGCCGCTAACCGTGCTCCTGGGAATTACAGACGGGTTGGACGGTTCCAGATCCGATAAATTATTTCTAAACACAGCCCTGATAGTGGCAAGAGAGATATTGCTGCTAGCTGGCTAAATACTGATCCACCTAATATAGCGAAATGGCGAAGTGGGGTGGACTGGTGCGCAGCACAGGAGAAACCTATGTTTGCGGCTAAAGGGTGCCCGGCGAAGAATCGCAAAGTATGGGGCAAATGGTTGGGATTACAGGACTGGTAATGCCTCCTTGAGGGATTGTGTACCGAGTGCAAGGTCATATGTTATTTTCCCTTCGTAATTATGTACTCCAGGTGCCTTGTCTATATGGGTAACGCGATGCCTTTTTACAATTTCTGTACCATGCTTCACCTGTTTATTGCTGGTTTTCCCTGTTTAAAAGCCAATAAAGTTGATTATCAAAAAAAAAAGTGAAATGAACAAAATGGTGTACAAAGCAAAAGTGACCCCAGAGTGTGTTTTTATTCATAAATTTGTGTTATGAAGTAAATAGAGTAATAAATAGCTAATACAGGTATTAGCAACGAGTGTTTGTTTTTTATAGAAATAAAGTGTGTGTGCATGCGCGCCAGAAAATGGTTGTTAGTTAGAAATAAGGTAAGGCAATAATAAGCATGTGAAAAAATAGAAGTCAATATTGCACAAATTCTCAATTCAGAACTAAAACTAGATCTCACATAAGACTACATCAGCATAAGGGGTAGCCTGTGGGATACTTGAGAAGTAATGTTTCATATTCAAATTGGCTGCTGTTGGGATAAATGTTAAGACAGATCCTCCTTGTAGGCAAACGATTGTTGACCAAGATTTATTTGACAACAGAAAGGGAACAGGCACTCTGGTGCATTCGTACACGACAAGTTTGGTGCTCCACCTGACAAAGTAGTTGAGGTTCTGGAATGTCCAGCAAGAAAAGCTTGGTGAGAAACTGTGAGGATGCACTCTCTCTACAATCCCGGTCTAGTTGGAGCGATATGGGCTCCTACACTCTTCCAAAGACACCACTAACCACATGTCAATCAATCAATCAGGGTTTTATAAAGCGCGTTACTCACCCGTGAGGGTCTCAAGGCGCTGGGGCGGGGTGCAGCTCCGGATCAGTCGAAGAGCCAGGTCTTGAGGCTCTTCCTGAAGGTGTGCAGAGTAGGGGAGCGTCTGATGTTGACTGGGAGCTCGTTCCAGGTCTTTGCTGCGACGTAGGAGAAGGTTCTTCCGCCTGCTCTGGTTCTGCGGATGCGTGGGGTCTCTGCCAAGGCGAGGTCGGCCGAGCGGAGGTTCCTTTTGAGTATGTGGACGGATACTCTCTCGTTGAGGTATTTGGGTCCGATGTCGTGGAGGGATTTGTAGGCATGGGTGAGTAGCTTGAAGGTTACTCTCTTCTCGACGGGGAGCCAGTGGAGGTCTCGTAGGTGCTGGGTCATGTGCTCGTGTCGTGGGGTTCCGAGGTCGAGTCTGGCTGCGGTGTTGTGGATGGTTTGGAGCTTGTGTAGCAGGGTTCTGTTGATTCCGGCGTAGAGGGCGTTGCCGTAGTCCAGTCTGCTGGTTATGAGTGCGTGGGTGACGGTCTTTCTGCATTCGGGGGGGGATCCACTTGAAGGTCTTGCGGAGGGAGTTGAAGCAGGTGGAGGCGACGGCGTTGATCTGGCAGGTCATGGTGAGGGAGGAGTCTAGGATGATGCCGAGGTTTCGGGCGTGGTCTGTTGGAGTGGGTGGGTTTCCGAGGGCGGAAGGCCACCAGGTGTTGTCCCAGGCGGTGGAGGAGGGTCCGAGGACGAGGACCTCTGTCTGCTCTGAGTTCAACAAAACATTTCATTTGTCTCTTTCTGTTTGGATTAATATCTTATGCTCTCTTTAAGTGGGTAGTTTGAATAGCATTGTTGCCCACTGAGCATATACTGACCAATAAATTGGTTAGGAGTAGACCCATGGAAAGGTGAACGGACAAAAGAGCGTATCGCCACTGTCTGGTTGCACAGCTGGGCACGGTCTTTAACTGGAGGAATGTGGAGATCTAAATAAAAGAGAAAGCCTTTAGTGATTTTATTATTCTCGCTCCAGCACTTTATTACTAATATCATATATGATATATCTTTAAGCAATCGCTGCATGTCCATCCCGCTAAGGTCTTGTGAAACTCCGTATCTTCCTACAGCTGTAGCACATTTACAATCTACGCAAAGAGTATTTAGAGCTATTAACGTTTCTTACTAGAGACATCTACCTTCTGGGTTACATGAATACGTTCTGTGATTCTACTTATGTTCAACATGAAAAATTCATAAGTTGCAATATAATAATTGTAGACTACAATTATAGTTTACCTAGCAACAATCAATCACTTTTCTGTCTATATTGATATCTTTGTACCATACTTGTATCAAAAGGAAGGTTATCAAAGTCTGTGCAAGGTGAGGATTATTTTGCTCCTGTCAAGCAGACAACAAGATGAAACTGTCTGAGTTCACAAGTCTCAAGGGATGGTGTTCAAGTGCAAAGTCTAAATCTTTAAACAAGTATTGTCCTATTAGACTTCTGTGTATCCAGTTCAGTCTTTCATTAACTTTCAAGGATAGTAACAATCTCTAAAGTTTGAAAACCCTGGCAGCAACATCCTGGCTGCAGCATCTATGCATCACGATTGCCTAGCAACAACACTCTGGTCCTTGAGGAACTTGCACTGTTAGATCAAAGTGACTGCCGCTATTTGCAAGTATTGTGAGAGTCCTGTAATTTTCCTTGAGTTCACCTATATGTCTTGTATAGTGTGTCCATTTCAAACACAAAGCCTGTTTTAAGCTGGCACCCCCCACGGTGCATACTTTTCCTGATTCTGAAGGAGAACACAGACAAGTAGTTCGGAGTCTCGTGCATGTGCGCAAACCAGCGCAGGTAGGTAACTGTGGGCCACGGTTCATGACAGAAGCTTGAGACAATTTATATAGCCTATCAATGTAAGTGATATATAGTCAAACAGATAAAAAGGTACTCCTTTTATCACAGATATCCTCACTTCCATTAAATTCCAACAGCAAGAACATTTTGACAAGTGTTGACATTTAAAACAATAATGAATTGAAAATGAAACGAGAAATACAGGAAATATAAACTTAACCAGTGATATAATCTTGCAAATATGTAGTCTAGAAACTCTTTTACCCAATCCTTCTGAACTGCCAATCATTTCTTTATCATCACATACAAGTTTAACTACACCTTTAGCACCACGACTCCTGTAGTGCAACTCCTCCCTCCTCGGAATCCACGAGTGCTCATTTCGCTGCCACTTATTTACTAATGGGATTTGGCACAAGATGAGAAAGAGACTTTTTAGCACGGATTTCCAAACCACATTGTTATGTCAAGTTTAGTTTCCTCGTGAACATAGCCTCTTTGCCATCCTTTTAATTCTATAAGGAACAAATGTCCCAAAGCATGCATAAAAGTTATTGATATTCTGGCTACACAGTATTAATGCCCAGGAGGTTTTCGATCAATTATTTAAACAATAGTTTATTTGTATCAAAATTAAAATTGTTTTGTAGGAGTGTGTACCCCTACTGGGCGTACCAGAACAGGTATCGTACTAATAGACATGCAAAAAAAGAGAGTTTGTGACATCAAGAATTACATGAAACCAAAAGTCACACTTCTTGTTAAGGACAACACTACGGCACCCAAGAAACTATTTTGCATAATCACACAGGTCAGAGTGGTTTAGTCGACGACGTTTTGATCCAATAAACATATGGGATCACCATCAGGGCAATAAAGTGTTTGTCTAGATACATAAATCAATGCAAGAATCAGTAAATACAAATTACAACGTAAATCATATGGCTACATCTAGGTATGGTATCTAACTATTCGGTCAACGGGAAAGCTAGTAGTGCTAGAAATAATTCAGAATAAACGACAATTGCATGTCTCCAGGAAACCAGGACAGGACCTGGTATCCAACTTCACAATCAAGGGTTTCTCAACCAAAAGAGAGTTGGCTCTAACGCCAGGGGCAGCTTCTCCATTGGAGCGGAGGAGTGTTGCCCCCACTTAAATGGAGGGCCTCGAGATGAAAAATAAAATGGTAATTCATTACCATTTTATTTTTCATCCCCCATCCCGAACAAACCGTCAGGACCGGGGCCGGACCGCTGCTGAGTGACAGCAGCAGGGAGGAGGGTGGGCTGTGTATGCACTGTTTAAAGTGCGTATGTCTTTTTGGCCGGCCGTCTTGCGATGGCCAGTCACACATGCGCACTTTAAACAGCTCTAAATCAGCTGTCTTAGGTTAGAGCAAGTGCATGCCTCCAGAGCGCTGTGGAGCGGCGAGTGAAGACCCTTCCTCCAATCAGCGTGCTGCTCTCATGCTGTTGAGAGCAGCGCCCTGATTGGTCAAGAGAGTTTCCTCGTGGCCGGGCTGCAGTAGCAACTAGGACGCTGGGAGCGAGGATGTCCTGTAGAGTAAGATAAGTATCTTTTGTGGGTTTTTTGTAATTTTATATGCGTGATTACCCCCCCTCCCTCGTATATGCCAGCTGCCACTGTCTAACGCTAAATATGCAGGATTCCAAGTAAACGGAGCACGGCCCAATGTTCTCCTTCTTAATCAGGAGCTGGCTGGCTCAAACCCATAAAGGCCCGTCCAGAGCACTAGGCAGCCAGGGAATTGTGGGTTGCTGACACAGCTGTAAGTACCGGAATTTAACTCTGGGTCCCGAGCATGGCAGTAACTCACGAGTGCTGTTCCGTGGTGCAACGAGGTATGCCGGAGCAAGTGGCCAGCCACTTGTATCCATCCACTGATCACAATTAGGGAATTACTTTTCTCTTTTTGGTTAAGCATTCAATGTGTGTGAACGATTTATCAGCTCTCTCCCTTGTGCGCTTCTCCTCCGGAAAAATATCTACTCTCCCTGTGCTCTGTGTTGCTCTTACGCTCGTGCGCTGCTCTCTCTCTCGGGCTTCTTCTCCTGTCAAACTAACCCTCCCTGCTCCATGTTGCTCTTTCCCTCGTGTGCTTCACCTCCCACCCTGGTGTTGCTCTCTCCATCATGTTCTGCTTTTCCCCTCGCCCCATCACCTGGCTTTATTTTTATTTTATCATACCCCTTCCCATTGGTCACCCTCACGAATTCAACCCCACCCACTCCTCCTGTTGCCCTATAATTTCAGCAGTACATTCTTTTAAAATATATTTCCATAGTTGAGGCTTTTAGTAGGCTCATCAGTGCCTGGTGACCCATGCGTGCAGCTAGGAATTGACGCAGCTGCATCATCACACCTTTTCTTTTTTTCTTTTTTTGTTATTTTGCCCGAGGCTCACAGCAAAACATGGCAAGTATCGGAGGTAAAAGTTATGATTAAAGAGCTAAGAGAACAAAAACAAGCATTGGCATAGCCAATAGGTCTCGCCTTTGGGACCTTATAAGTGACATGAAATGCCAAATGCAAAAGATTCAAATATACAAAGAGATATATATGTTTATTTGCAAGCAATAATAACTCACTTGGTAAATATAATGCATGAATAATACTGCTGAATAAACAAGCAGCAAATAATATGAGATAAGGCTCAAGCAAATATACTGGACGTCCTGCAAGAGATCAGAAAGCTATATATACATCAAATGAGTACTTTGGAGGTGCACCTTGACTCACTCACACATCTCAAAGAAAACACACTCACTCACACATCAAATGATCACATCCACTGGCTCACATCACAATGGCAATAACCAAAACTCAATAAATCACCTGGTGCAAAACACTGCATCTCAGACTGGGGAAGTAAACAGCCGTGGTTTGAGAGCCTCAGCAACCAGGGTCCACGCTCCGAGATAGACGCGTCCGCCCTCGCTCGGATTCCAAACTCCCGGTCTCCAAGTCCACAACCCTCAGCTTTAAACACACTAGAAGGTTCGAGAAAGACCTCCCCCCGGGCCAGAGGAATCTTACCAGAACTGGCCAGGTTCCAAGCAAGCATTCCCACGGCAGGAAGGAGCTCTCACGTCCCCTTCTCCAAATCTCGCATGTTCCAGCCTCTATCTTGACGAAGCTCACAAAACCTTTCAGAATACATAAACAATCCCTCACAAAAACAGAAAGACCTTGAACGTGAATAACCCAAGCAACCTGCAAGCGCTGCTGTGCACGCAGAAAAGCTGAAGCAAGGCAAAGCCAGGACAAAAGGATGACATGAGGCCATGTCAAAGCCAATAGTAAGAACTTCATAATTCTCATAATAACCCAAACAACTTGCAAGCGCTGCTGTGCACGCAGAAAAGCTGAAGCAAGGCAAAGTCAGAAAACAAGATGACATAAGGCCATGTCAAAGCCAATATTAAGAGCTTCATAATTCTCATACAACACCGAGCACATGTGTGCATCACTGCCCACAACACTGCACTTCGAGACCAAAAAGTACATTCCACAACTCTCTCTCCCTTTCATGCTTTCAAATGCACATCCCACACGCTCTGCTCTTGGCAAGGCTGTTTTACTCCGTGACAGCTCCCACTAAAAGACAGCAAGATTACAAGAAAGAAGAGAAGCAGGCATATGCAGGACCGTCTCGTACATCCAGGCTAGGATAAAATAACACACTAAAGTCAGTTAAAATAATGGTAGTCAAAGGTCATCACTGGGTGACAAACCACAAGAGTGCCTCTAGCACTACAACTGGTTGCATTACTATAGAAAAAGAGAGTGATGTGCAATATTTATTCTTTGAAGGCCATTGTTTTGCTTTGTTTTTTTATTCTTGGGCATTATACATTACTAAGACTAAGACTAGTGCACATATTCCCCGAAGGATAAAAACGACTCTTGAAAAATTCAACAACGCAACCACTATGTTTCCTAGCTAACATAATGGGGGTTGCTAATGAATAAACAATGGCACTTTCAAAATAGAAGATAAATGAATACCGTACATCACTTGTCTAATAACTGAAATTAGAGAAAAGATGCATCTCTGTTTCTGAAATGCAGTCTATAAAGCAGGTACTGATGCAACACATGAGTACAGAGCAATAAATATCCCCAGGTGTTCCTCGAAGAGGGTCTGACAGCAGACCATTCACTTCATAAATGTATTATTGATTAGACAGGGCATTTCAGAATCCCGAGGAGGGATTCCTTCAGTAGGGGGATGTCTGACTAACAAACTGCCTGGAATTATGTGACAGGGCCCTGCCCGCCCCTGACGTGTGGGAGTTTCTAATGTTCTGCAATTTGAGTCTGCTCAGGAAATCCATGGTTTTCTCATACATACCTACTGAACTTACAGATTGCCACTATTAAGGTCTAATTTTACGTAGCTTCCAAAATCAAACTTTTCATTTCTATTTCTGTCTGAAATGTTTTCTTAAAAAAGCAGCTTCTAAAGCAAAAAAAAGGAGTACTGAGCTATGAATAACTTGTGACAGTAAACTCCGCCCATCTCACCAGACGGAGTTGCAATGTGATAAGATAGCGATTTCCTTATTTTGTCAGGAGATTCCTAGTTCTTTGATTTGTAGAATATTCTATTGTCAATAAAAAGTGGAAGAAACACTTTAAATATAATTTCATTCATGTCACGCGCACTGCCCCCTGAAGAGGCGCTGAAGTCCTCTACGCAGGTCAGCACGCCACTCAGAACCCCAAAGTTAGTTTTTTTCCAGTTGTAATTGTTATCAAGTACAATGTATAAACAAAGATAAGTATCTTTTGTCATGACCACGAAGAGGTTAGCCTGAATGTGTGCATGAGCAACATAAGCACTGTTTGTTACAAGACTCTTATGACAAGCTCAGTGCGACTGAGCACAGCTGAGCTGCTCGCCAAGTATTCTGCATATTTACTCTGGTATTGTATATAGGTCAGAGGATGAAAAAGCCTGAAGTGGCTTACAGCCCAAATGTGTTCGAGTTTATGACAAAAGGCGTGGACTGCCTGCAACTGAAAAACAAGGGCAGCCAGATATGGAAACTCATTCACAGTTGAGAAGCCCCTGTCAGAGTGAGGGGTGAGCCTGACAGCAGGGGGAGTTGCAAGAGCAAGTTTCGTGTTCAAAACTACCAATAATGAAAACACAGAACCAGTTATTGTTTACTACAGCACATTAACAAAAACGATTCAAGTAACGCAAAAGACAATCTATTATAGACACCACAATTACTGCTCATGTACAGCGCAAACCAACTCCGCTCCCAGTACTATCAGCAGAATCTCGCAGTCCTGCGAGGACTGAGCTGCCTGATCCGTGTGCTACAAGGCTGCACGCTGCCAACTACCAGCACATGGCAGTGATCAGCTACAGAATCTACCTGCGTTCAGGCTGGGATCTGCCTGGGCAGCAAAAAGCACTTCACATGCTCAAACTGAGTAGTATAATATATGATATTCCATAGAATGTGTACCCCACTGATCCTAGTCTCTCTTTGGGACTCCTCTCTCTTCACACATTATTAGCTGCGTGCATCGAACCTCCACCCCGTTTCTGGCAGCTCTCTGCTAAGCTGCTCCTCATGAAGGATATAAGTATTGCAATCTTGTTTCGGCATGAACAGACAGAAGCAGTACCACGCCAAGTTTTGGTGCCGCAGTAGATTGTGAAGTATACAAACAAGCTGAAACCATCAGAACGAGGCTGTTGATAAAAGGCATGGACTGCCTGCTACTAAAAAGCAAGGCGAGCTCCCACTTCTTGGCTCGGCGCTCAACTCTGCAGCTCCGAGGCTCCGTAAATTAAAAGTTAAAGCGCTTGTTCTGTTGCCGGCAGCGGGTGGAAGCCATTGTAGGCAGCCTGCTCCGTTTGCGCAGCACAGAATCACGCACGAGAGGAGAGGGCACGCTTGCATGATGGCTTAAATCCAGCAGATTTGGGACGTAATCAGAGCACTCTGTAGGAAGAAGCAGCAGAGGTCGTCCGGAGCCGTGCGCACACATAGGGCAGTCTGCGGCAGCACAGTGTGGGGAGCAGCAGTGCTCCGGAGCAATGGGAGAGAGGGACTGAGAGACGGGCGCAGGAGGCGGTGAACGCGATGCAAGCGCAGGTCGGGTGACTCGGCAGTGGAACGTGTTTACAAAACAAATGGTTAAACGAGCGAGACTCGCAGAGCGTTTCCCTTGCGGGAGCGAGCCAAGGGAACCATCTGTTTGCAAGTTAATTACAAACAGATGGTTTCAAGCTCGCTCCCGCAAGGGAATCGCCAAACGTGCACGCGTTGCCATTGAAAGCAATGCAACGCGTGCACGTTTTTAGCCAAAAAAGCGAGTCGATTACAAGAGGTCCCCTCCTATGCAGCGCATGCACGCTGCGTAGGCGAGACCTAAAAACACTGTGTGGTGCTAATGTGGACACCCAAAACTAAAAGAATTTGGTTGAAATACGTTTTTGTTTAATGCTAAAATAGAAAACTTATGCGCTCAGTTGTCATCAGGCTGAAAGAGTAAAATGCTTATTTTTAAGTCATCGGTTTTAGTAATAAAAACGAAAGCAAATCTTTCTGGCTTGCTGTATTAACGCACCCTGACTTTACATTTCAGATTGAATCAATGCTTGAAAATGCAGAAAGAGAGCACCTGGGAAATACCCGCCAGCCTGAAAAACCCCTGATACGATTGAGAGTAAGACTTTACTGGTTGTGTTGAAATATAACCGTACTAGCTTATGCATTTGAAACTTAATTGAGAATCTGCATTATTTGTTTGAGTTGGTCCTCATGTTTATTTTTCTCTTCAAGTGTGTTTTGCTTTTGTTAAATCTGTTTGTGTAAAATCACTATTTCAATCAGCGATTTGTGTACAATAATATCAGAAAACTTACATGAAGATAGTCACTGCAGTAATGTATTGTGTTAGAGTTTATGAATCTTTTCTAGGCTAGACTCCAACCCTAATAGAAACTAGATGGGATAACAGTGATAAATACTACAGAAGACTTCAGGCTGCAAGATGTGTGATTTCAGGTGATTCTCCACGCTCATCTTAGGTGGTGCAGTTCTAGACTTCCGCCGGCTAGTCGCTAGAACTAGTGCATGGATTTCCATTGTCTGTCCATACTCTAAGGTTAATGAGCACTGAGGTGGTGGTCGTTGGAAAACAGCCTCTTGGGTGAGGGAAGCATTCCCTCTTCCTGAACCAAGGGTTCCACTTTATTACCATTGATCCAGCGATCAGGGATCGATATTTTTCATATACATAGGCCCATTTACACTACCCAACTAATCCCTTCACGCTGGGGTTCAGTGTGATGCAAGTTTACTCCTATTTTACTAAATACACTTTTAGAACCTGCATTTCTCCCAACAACTAAATGTGTCGATGGACCTAAAGTTGAGAAGTTGATGATAATAATATGTACTTATCTATGCATCTACGCTAATAAATAATACCAGACTCAATGTGTAATTTTATGTTTATCGTAAAATAATGTGAGATAAAATGGTCATCAAGTACAGTTACACGAATGCAAATCATGGATTATCACAGAGAGAAAACATTGGCAATATATAAATTCAAACTCTTGTCAAATAAACAAATACATTGAAGGAGTGGATAGGCGAAGAGAGAAAAGTTTGAGAGACAAATACATTTGCAAATGAATATGCAAATTCAATAGATTATCTATACTAACCCAAATAAGAATCGGGAAAACTACCCCACTGGCCAGTTAGGGCAGCAAGGCCACTCAAGTAGAGATGAATGGCAAAGATTAAATCAGGAGTCAGGAAAACAGGTAGGCCTCTATCTGGAAACAGCAAACCGACGACAGCGACGATCTCCCGCTACCTAAACACCAGCCGACCTTCCCAAAAAATACCCCCCCCCAGGGACCTTCAGTTATACCCTAAAACCTAAATGTCCAACCCACATTTGTTTCTCTTTCAACAGAACTCTGTCCCTCATTGGCTAATAACGGGGGTGTTCTATCACACCTCACTCAGCATGTTCATGTTTTTCACTAACTTATTGTTTAGTTTTTCTAAAATGACATCAGATCCCTTTCAAGAAACATTTTTTGAACACATTTATATTTCATATTCATAATGTTGCAAGTCTCTACGCCTCCATTGTTCGCCTCTGCCATCTCACGAGGAAGTTGTACTCTTCTATTTTTTTATCAGCATCCTCCTTCCACAGCCTTGGCAGACAGTAAATGCATCTCGAAGGACACTCTCCATGCTCTTGCGTTCTCACTTCATTCAAAGCCCTTTTAAAATTATTTTGTTTTCTTAGCGAGAATTAACCCAAAACTGGCATGCAGGAAAGTAGGCCCATTATTATATTTCTACAAGAGCAAAACACAAACATTTATTATTTTTCACGAAATGTATTTTCATTTTGCGCACCATCCCAGCATTTGCACTAACCCATGCAAAAACCCGTGTTATTCCTAGCAGAATATTAACGTGCACAAAAGCAGCATTAACTTTATTATCGAACCAATTTTTGCAGCCTAGTCTTCATGCATTAGTACACGCATTAGTTTATGCATGCGCATAAGCATTTTCCCCATGTTTTAGCATTTATTAATAAAAATCTTCACTGCACACTGTTAATATATGTTACTGAGGGTTTAATCCGAGCAGGTTTTATTTACGCAAAACCCTGCTCCATCACCATTCACTCTTCCGTCAAGAGCTGGGGGGCCTGTACATCTACTGAGAGTACAAAACGTGTGGGCCCCAGAGTCAGACCTGCACACATCAGCATTCTTGAGCTGAAGGCCATTTTCTGGCATTGAAAACCTTTCTGCGCTTAGCTCACAAACAATGCATGCTAAGCAGATTGTCCCATACATAACCCAGTGTCTTTGCTAGTTTAAGAAAAGATGTAGTTGCTGGTAAATAACCAGGCTCCTTGCACTTGAATGCTTATGGCCTTCGCTAACATGTTTTTGTAGAGAGCCAAGTGGTATTGATGAATGGAAGCTCAATCAGTTGATTTAAAACAGGCCTTTGCACACTGGAGTTGTGTGTGATTGACCAGGGTGTCTTGCCCAGACAATGTTGAAGGTGGCAATTCTTCAAGTGCTGGATGTGCAGATCTTTGTTGTCTCTGTTCCTTCAGAATTGACTGCTCTATAATATGCAATCTGCCTAGTTCAAATAGCACGCCGATTTCTTTTTTTACTCTTTGTTCTATTGATCAGTGATATGATCATTGAATGTTTTGAAGTATATTTAAAATATCTCGCACATTCCATTTTTATTAAAACCAATACATGCCTTATCATTTTAATACATTTGCAAATGTTCCTCCACGCTGTTTTTGTTTGTTCTGCCTCGGTTTATTGTGCAGACTGTGGATTCTCTAAATATTTCTGTCTTCTTTAGACTTCACCGCTGTGAATCAAAACATTTTATTTATTTATAACACTTATAAAGCGCACTGTCACCTTACAGGTATCCTGGCGCTGAAGGCCTTTACATAGACAAGAAGCAAACTGCTATCGAGCAAGCTGAATCAGTGAACATTGGACTACAAGGGAAAGAGCCAGGTTTTTAAAGTGCAGTATGTCTGTTGCAGAGCTTAGGGCGGTTGGAAGATTATTCTGAAGCTGAGCAGCTTTGATCATGAAGGCTCGACTGCCCTGTTTGTTTTTTACAGAATTTTGCAACGCAAATGAGTTTTGCTGATGGAGGCATCTACCTGGAACCTATCTTTTTAATCTTCTTTGCATGGACAGAAGACCCTTAACATGAAATGCTCTGAAAACTATGCACAAAGATTTCAAGGCTATCCTCTGATTTATCAGGAGCCATTGGAGTTCCTTCATATCGCTAGAGGATCTCCTTGGCCTATTTAGTGCCAGCTTAGCATCTGAAGCTTGGACTCGGTACAATCTCTTTATTAGGTATTCCGATACTCTAAGTAACAGCGTCATAGTAGTCAAGCCTACTTAGTGTCACGCTTCGCACAATCAAAGTTTGTGCTTGAGAGGGCATCCGTAAAAGTTTCCTTTAGTCTCAGAGAAGTGCAAAGAAAGTACCTGCCATTTTATTAACATGGCTCTCAATGGATAGCCTGTTATCACAGGTGACACTTCAATTGCGCACCGTCTCTGGTTGTTTTAGCTCATTCTCCTTTGTCAGTGGCCAGAAATTCGGGGGGAGTTTCACTGGGATTTTAATTGCTGGACAGCACAAAAACTCAGTTTTGTTCCCGTTGAATTTTAGGGAGTTCCTGTCTGGCCAATTGACAATTTTACTGATAAATTTATTAAATGAGACCAGAGCGTCTGGATTGTTGCTTTCAATGGACAAAATCAATTGTGTATCATCAGCATAACTCACGTGCCTAATGTTGTGAGATTTGATGAATTTTATTAGAGGCCTTATATAAATGTTAAAAAGGATTGGGCTTAGTGCCGATCCCTGTGGGACTCCATGTTCGATGGGTTTGAAGTCAGAGCAGTATGTAGGCAGCGGGACCACTTGACATCGATCTGTTAGGTAGGAACCCATCCAGTTCAGTACTGTGCTGCAGACCCCAATCCTGGCTAATCTTGCCAGTAGTGTCTTGTGATTCACCGTATCAAAAGCAGCTGATAGATCGAGTATTATCAAGACCGCTGACTGTCCACCCTCATCTGGAGTTTGTCCATGGCCAGACGCAGAGCAGATTCAGTACCATGCCCTGGTCTAAGTCCGAACTGCCCCTCCTCCAGGAGATTTTGATCTTCCAGATGATGGAACAATTTTTTACTTGCGAAGCATTCTAAGATTTTTACAGGAAAGGGCAAAAGTGATATTGGCCTATAGTTACTAAGGACCAAAGGGTCTGCAGAGGGTTTCTTCAGTAGGGGGGTGAGTATAGCCTTTTTCTAGGCCTGTGAAACAGTACGAAATTCCAATGATTTGTTGCATATCTGTAGTACAGGGGGAGCAATTCATCTGCCATGTGTTTTCAGACTCTGTGTGGTAGCGGGTCTAAAGGTGACCCAGATGTAGTGGACTGTGCTATTTTTCTAAAGCACCTATCAGTCATAGGTTCCAAGGAGCCTAGCTTTGTAAAGTAGCCACCAGTAGTGTCTTCAGCGCGAAGATCTGTCAGTGGTTGAGAGGTCCCAATGTCCTCAGTGATCTTTTTGATCTTTTTATCAAAGAAATATGCATGATTATCACATAATGCCTGTGAGGGTTCAGTTACTTGCTTCACTCACTCTGGGTTAGTTAGTTCGCTCATGAGATCAGATACCTTTTTAGCTCTGTTAGGGGATTCAAGAATTGCATTTGCATAATAGTTGGCTTTTACCTTGCAGACCTCCATCTTATATTAGGGTGCACTTTAGGCGTTTTTTGTTCTCATCAGTTTTGAAACTGCGCCAATTTATGTCCAATTGCTTGTTTAGATGTTTTTAATATTATATTGTACTATGGGGCTCAGGGTCTGCATCGCATATTAGTATCTTTCGAGGGTATTTCTCTATCTGGTGTTTCAACAATTTTTTCCACTGCAGCTTCATAATTATCTTCTACTGTTGTCCTGTGATCTTGCAATGTGGCTAGATCGAACAGCATTCCTTGTGTTGGCCTATTCAGTTTATGCCAAGCTTTCCCTTGTCTCCTTTTGGCCAATTCTGCATTCCAGACATTTAATGTCTTTATTAATATGGAAGGCCACTAACGCGTGTTTGGTCCAGCTCATGGATATAATGTCATCCATTACAATTTTTTTTGGTTGGTTTCTTTTTATTGGTTATATGTTGAGAGCAGGCCCTTTACCAGGGCTACAGAGTGCATCAAACCTGTATATTACAAAGGCAGCACAGCCAATCAAAAATAGAATATGAAAACAACAACCAACTGTACATTAGCTCAGTGTACACATCATCCCCAGGTGCATGTATAAAGGTAACAAAACACCATTCCCCACCCCTCCATCTCGACCCCCAATACCCCCCCCCCCACAGCAAGTGCTTCAAATAGTACATTAGTAGTCCATAATCATGGAAACATCAAAACCCCTAATTGCACATGAAGATGTGCGCATCCCCTAGACCGCTCACAACTCAACCTGACCCCTATGCAACTGCTTCCCCCCAGCATCTTCCAACCTCTGTTCCTGTGTGAAAGTTTGTTCCGTACCTTGTGATTGCGAGCCCTGCTTACTACCCCCAGCCATCACCATGTGCATGTCCCTCAACAATGTGGCCCAAATTTCTGAGATATCCTGCAATTTCTCAACCCGGCGATTTAGTTTTTATAAGCACCTCCTTCGCCAGTGCCCACTCAATAACGTCTTCACACCATAATGTAATGGAAGAGAACCTTGTGCTGAACCACCCTATGGCCACTCTTCTCTTAGCCAATACTAAAGCGACCTGTAGTAACATTCAGTGCATCTTACCCCCTTTATGTTGTTTAACAATACCAAGCAGGCGACTCCTTGATCGTCAATACTGTCACGGTCTGCAGTTGTGTGATCACTGTTGTCCAATAGTCCTGCACCCTGGAGTATGTCCAAGCCACATACAGGAAGGAAGCACTCTTACCCCCACATCTGGGGCAATCCGCACTCCTGTCACATTACATCCAACTAAGCTTAACTGGGGCCGTATTACACATGGCTGCGCCGGCGCTAGTTGTCGCTTGGCGCCAGAGTATGTTTGTGTTTATGTGCGTTTGCATCTGTGCGCTAATACAATATGCGCACAGACGCACATAAACACAGAGCTCAAAGTCTGCGCCAACATCACGGCGCATTACAAACCGATTCCCCATAATGCGATGGGGCGCATACTCTGGCGCACAGCGACAACTAGCACCGGCGCAGCCATGTGTAATGCGGCCCCTGGTGCTAAATATGTACGTTGCACATCATTGAAATGAGCTAGCTTAAATCTAGCATTGCATGAAAGCCGTTTCACCAATTTGCAGGTCACGCTCCATTCCGCATCAGTCAGGGGTGTTGCCAGCTCCTTACTCCACGGCCGCAGGCTCAGTCCTAACCCTTTCCGCCTTGAGGGCTTTATAAAGATTCGTCACCATATGTCTCACCGCCCCAGCCGTCAACAGCAAGTGTGGGGTTTCCATCTCTTGGGGCGTATTTGGGAAATCCATCCAGATTTGCTGCGCCTTCACAAAAGTTAGGAATTTCTCATCCTGGTAGAGATCACCTCATACCCCCATTCCCTCCATCGCACCACTGAAATGTCCTCACTATTGCGGCTAAAGGGCAGTAACGTCCAGAGAACAAGATCCCTAGCAAAGCGAGGCCGCTTCAAGACCCTAGTTACCATCTGCAACCACACCTCCATGTCATCCATTACAATTAGTTCCTCTGATGAAAAAATGAGGTCCAAGGTGTGACCACCTTGGTGATTGGGGCCATCCACTAATTGCCGCAGTCCCAGGATTTCCCAAGGGCACTCTAGTTCCTTGAAAGGGAGTGATATGTCCTCCTCTGCCCACATATTAAAATCTCCTAGGATGGAGAAGTTTGAGTGGGTAAGGGCCAGGTTTGACATGTGTCCTATTAAAGATCGCAGATAGGGGGTTATTGGGCCCTAAGGTCAATAGCATAGGATTCCTGAGAGAACACAGCCTTTCTCAGATTTTAATGTGAAACCCATTAATTGGGGGCCTATCAGTTCATCAAGAGCAAGAGTGGTAAAGTTCTATGTTACTTTCATAATTATGCCCACTCCTCCTTTGCTGTTTTCTCCTGGCCTGTACAGTGTTTGGAAATCTGGTGGACAGGCCTCTCCCAAATCTATGGCTGAGTCGGGAGAAGCCCAAGTTTCTTTTATGAACAGTATGTCTCACTTATCAGTTTCTAGCATCAGATTAATCTCTGTAGAGTGTTTTACTAGAAACCTTGCAGTTATGAGTCCACATCTCATTATATGAGATGTTCTATTAATAATGACAGAGGGAGAATCTTCACCTTTCCCCATGGGTGTTCGTATTATTGTCTAATAATTATCCAGCTTATTTATTTGTAGAAGTTGCCTTGTCTTGTGTAACATATTCTAAGATTTGCGCTGTCAGTAGATGAGCCCCTGGTCTCGAGGTTGCGACTGGCAGCATGGCTGGCACTGTGTGCGGACGGGTGCAGACGGGCTTGCCTTTGGTACACCAGCAGTGCATCCGCTGCACGGTTGTGCTACCATCTTCATTAAATAGTTTCCTCCCAATGGAGACCAGACCGCTGACCAAAATGGGGGCCAAAAATGTTTAATTTGATTAAGGCAGGTTATCAGTATTTCAAATTCAATGCAATTCAATTTATTACGTTTGTCAACATAAAAACACTTTAAAAACTCAAATTTCCCCCTTTGCTATGTGCAAACAATGCTGTTTCCCGTGCAATTGTCGCTAGCAGCAGCAGTGACCTGTCACAACATGAACAGATTGTGGCGGAAAATGCACAAAAAATTATTTAAAGACAACTAACTACTAACAACTACTATTATCAGTATCGCATATGTTTTGTTATTGCATTTATCTATTTTAGGTTTTTGTGATGATTTGTGTGCAGCTTGTTGGTATCTCAGAGCGAGGGGCACGCTGTTAGATAGGAGTTCTGAAAGTAGAATGGGAAGGTTTTAATAGTCAATTGCCATTCTAACCCATCCATGTGAGGGTGATATAGAGAGAGTTAAGTGAATGGTTGAACATGTCTAGGTAGCATTGAGTGGTCTTGTTTCCAAATTTGTCAAGAGATTGCTTGGACAGTGACAGAAAAATACATCCTTGGTGTAGTGATGTTCATAGATCATTGTGCCAGCCAAACTAGTTGGCATGTGCTTCTGACTATGCAGAATAACACCTGCCTGTAAATTGTGTCTTCACAGTTGCGCGGGGTTTTGGCACAAAACAATAAAGGCGGGTCTCATTTGTCACTTAGGGGCTCCACTTAGATTTTTTACAGGGATTGAGGCAAACTATCAAGAAAGACTGCTTCCACACATGTGAAAAACTGATTTTAAACCAAATGTTCTTTATGACTGCTTCTCACCAAATGTTAAATAAAATACACTACGCTAAACAAATATCCTCTGAATTTTGGTGAAATAAATTGAGCTATATTTAAATCGCACATGAGCACACCTTCAATCAGGCTCTTTAAGTAAAACTATATTTGGGTTGAAGCCCCACTGCCCCGCCCCCATTGAAGATGAAGGAACTGACCAGCTAGTTTTCATCATTTATGCACCTGCATGATTGTGAAATACCTGTAAAATAATCTATGCATCGCAGTCACTGTACTAGCTCAATAAACATACTAAGCTTATTGTTATGGACCTTGACATGTATATTCCGTTTTCTGATCACACCAAGGCCCATAGAGATTTTTTAACCTCTAATATTACTAACGTTTACCACCGCCAGTTCTTCCCAGGTGACTAACTATTGAGCGACATGCTGATTAATGCACAAATAGATCTATCAATTGTGAAAACATCAGCAAATGTATACCAACATTGCACCCAAAAACATTTACATCAGCCTGTCTTCTTCTGAGCCAAAATATTTATAATATAGGGATCAACAGCACTGTGCATGTAATGTTAATAGTACAGACGGCGCAGTGCACAAAAAGTGTGCATATATACAGTTGTGCTTAAAACACTAATGCACCCAATGTTGTTATATACATTATGCCCATAAAAATATCCTTAAAAAAATGTTTAAGGTTTTCACAAACAGCAAATCATTTTGCAACCTAAGATGTGTTGTTGACGTTTCTACCTAATATCTATTTCGCGCAACTCATCAGGACTAATGGCATCTGTCTGTGGACCTGGAAAATGAATGAAAAGATGGCCCTTAGTTCTATGTATGCAGGTTGTTTCATACATTAGTCGTCAAATGTGTAACTAGTTAGATTCACAAACCTCTATTAGCTTTCATATTGGCATGTTTTTAAAAACACAGGATACATCACTTTCCTAATTGTAGTAAGTCAACATCTCACTACAACAAATTTTCATGATTGCGAGAATAATTCTTTCAAATATCTATAAAATATTAGACATAATGTGAATCATTTCCATTTACCTATAGCGGGTGCAGTGGCCTGTCTTTATATACTCTCTATCAACTCTTGTTGGATAAAAGCGAGAGGGCTTTATCCAATATCACAACTGCTGCATATTAATGTGGATCGCTAGAAGAATAGAGATAAAAGAAAAACCAGCTTGTCCACTGAGTTCTAATTACTCAACTTGTGACTCTAAATCACAGTGCAATACAACATAGTATCTTTCTTAATGACTTTATATAAACTGAGGAACTTGCCTCCATGGACTGTGTATGGCACAGTACAACAATAGATACTTTGTGTTTTCCATCAAATAAAATGAAACCAACTGACACAATGTGTACTTATTCATCCTACTAAAGACTGCTCTAACTAGCGAGATGTAACAGATTAACTTAACAGGACTTACATTCACTGATTGGATGCCCGTCTTCCTGAGAATTTAGTGAGTGTGGTCAGTGTCTGCCGGCGGTTCGTTCGTCTGTAAAATAGCTATGCATGGAAAGATAATCCTGTGTGAGGCATCCTATTACTGGACCAGAATGACTCCACAATATAAGACCGCTCACCACAGTAGTCCAGCGGCCATCTTTAAATTCAGTTGTGCTCCAGGTCTCAGCATGGGTGCTGAGAGCTCGACCAAGGTTGTAACATCGAGATGCACACACCAGTGTTGTTTCTGATGGTACTGAGGTGCATGAAGGGCCGTGCAGGTAGAGATCACTATGCATATGGGCTACCAAGATTATTTTAACTTTTCCCACCCATGTGCATGTATATGTCATGGTGCATCCAACCAAAGGAAAGGTGACCCTGAATGCAGTGGAGAGATTCACAATGCTACTTTTGAGTCTGAGTCGTTTGCACAGCAGATGATTCTAGATTCAGAGGAAGAAGACACAATTTGCAAGTAGGTACTTAGCCTTGTGTCAGCTGCATTAGATGTATTATGCTCTCTTGAGAGGTGTTTTAAACACTCTGGACCACACTCTTGGTCAGAGAATTTTGAAACAACTCAGCAATGATGTCAGTCCAAGGGTGTGTTGCTACTGTTCAAGACTCAGAGAAAGTGTAGCATTTTATCCACAACTCACGTGTCTACATTGTGTGTCTTTCACCACCAAAGGGAAGACAGGCTTCAATGAACATCCTTTGGAGACCACAGCAGAGGCAGGATTGAAGTCTAGTAGTTTACAGAAGTGGATGTGTGGGTCGTGCCAAAGATTAATCTATAATTTAGGATGGACCGAGTAAACATTTCTAGTTAAACTGGCTACATATTACCGCCCCTTCTGCCCCCAACATCAGATTTCCTGACGAGCCCCAGTCTGCTTTCTCCCCTTATAGGGTTTCACCCATATCGTTCTATTTAGTTGTAGTAGTTGTGCTATTCTAATTGGTATCTGTGGTCTATGCTGCAATGTCACAAAAAAATTCTGGAAAGCTCTGACAATGAAGTATATTGTAATATATATACAATAACTAGCGTCTCTGAGTCCTGATTTTACACTTGCATTACATATTATTGATGTGTAAGGCCCTCTTTGAGGGCCCATGGCACAAGCAGGGATTACTGGGCTTCAGCCGTGGAAGTTAAGAAGGTTTCTTAGGGTGGTGGTGTTGGAGTGCTCAGTAGTAGTGTAACTATTTATCAGGTGCAGATTGAGTCTCACCCTATTGCTTTGTTCCTATAGTGTTGGTTAGTCTCTTACCACTCTCGAGTGGAATCAGTTCACAGATTGGCATTTCCTCATGTCTCCTGCCTTGGGTGCTGTGGCCGCGTACACTCCCACTTTGGGCGCTGAGGCTGCATATGGCAAAGCACCTGCTCTGGGTCCTTTGGCGGACGGAAACAAAAAGCTTCAGTCCTGATGCTCCTTTGCCCTGACCAGACCAAAGGTAAGTCTCTTGGACCTCATGATCATGATGACGAGCCCCCACTGGGGCTGGCAAGTCCTAGATGAAGCCCGGCTTTGCCTGGGGCACTTGACAGCCCCACAGGGAATTTGGTTGCGCCAGCACTGTACAGACTGGATACAACTTCAGCAGTTGCAGCCCGCACCCCGGCTGATCACGCTTTGGAAGATGTAGCCTGCTGGGGCCAATGACACTTTGGCAGTCCCAGCCCGGCATGCGCTGATTGCAGCCTGAGTCAGTGCTACCACGCTCAAGCCGATGTCAGTAAGCTGTCGCCACCAAGATACATGCAAAAGGCATGACATGGACAGTAGTCCACATTCAAACTTAAGAAGAGCCATAAAATTCAACTTAACCTGCCCATCTGACACCCCTGCTCAACAAGCTGGTATATCGAGTACTTCACTTTGCCCATGCATGCCAGGTTAGCAGGATACCAGGACTAAAATCAAAAGTCAAGTTACCATATACACTTATTCGGGCATTTAGGGCAAGGAAACATGCCTGTACATTATGCAGAAAACATTCCCGTCCCAACACCTCGTGTTTTTGTGATCCACTAGAGCAGTGGTTCTTAATATGTGATCTGAGGACCGCTGGGGGGGTCCACGAGGCCTAGTTAGGCGGTCTGCGACTGTTTTACACAATTAAATAATATTAACATGAATCAATAAAAATTATTAAAGCATATGCAAAAAAAAGAAGCAAAACTGAAAAAATTGAAAACTTTTTCTATATTTGACTGTGAATTAAAAAATATTTCAATATTTGAGCATTTGTTTGGTCTATACTTGTTTTGTATTTTTGTGTATTGTTTTGAGGTCCAAATCATCGAAATTGCTTAGGCCGGGGGTCCCCAGCTTCCAATAATGACTGGGCGGGGGGGGGGGTGCAGATCCCAGTCATGATTCAGTGAGGGTCCACAGAAGTCAAAAAGTTATCAACCTCTGCGCTAAAGTCAAAACAAGCAGCTTCTTTTGCAGGAATTCATATCCATCTGGATATACTGTAGGAAGACATTGTTCACTTGTGTGATGAATGTGGCTCTGCCTGAGTACCACAGACGGATTGGGGGGATTTTTGAAATGTGAAGCAATTAGTATAAAGTAGATTTGCTTGGTTAAAATTGTATTGCCCTCTGCCATTATATACTAGGCTTGGTTTCTAGTGCTCTCAACCTAATGGTTCCTTGACAGTTTTTTTTTCCATTAACATATCATTTTGCACGTAGTATTATGGGGGAAAGGTTAGCAATTTTCCATCTCTTGTAACATTTACTCTCATTTGTTCTAAATTTACATTTAGGTAGATTACAGTGGTGGCTTTGAACCCTTCAATGCCATTCGATTTAGCCAGAAATTTGTGGATCGAATTGCCAATCCTAAAGATGTCATTCATTTCTTCAGGCATAAAGAACAGAAGCCTAAGAAAGGTAAGGAAGAACAAAATTATTTTTAAATTTGCAAATGTATTTCGGTGAACAGTGACTGTTAATGAATGCTGAATTTCTCTGTGAATGGGATAAAAGCATGGGAGTGCTTCACTGCGACATAAGGAAGTCTGACTGTATGCTTGAAGCTGTTTGGCATCCTTTTGCATCTGGCATCACAGTAAGGCCAAGAGGGGTGATTGTATTAGTTTCTATTTCTAATTATTGTATGTGGAACTACATCTTGACAAGAAACACTTGGCTATATTGTGCCTAGGCTGTACATGAGTACGTGTGGCCAGTGGTAGCAAAAGCTTTGGGAAAGTGTGGATTAGGAGATAGAGCTGGACCTTTGTGGAAGTGTGTTGAATCTAAATTGTTTGGTGATGCCACAATGTCTTTCTCTATGAATTGTATAATACTTAGTGGAGGAATTAACTGTATTCTGAGTGTTCTGGAGAATTGGAGTTGTTCACTTTCCCACTTTACAATTATTAAGTAAACGTGTTTATTACATTTTTTAAACAGATATATTTTTGTAATATATCTTTACTTCGGCGCTAGTAATGAATGTAAAGAAAATATATAGTTTATCTTGACTCATCAAGAGCTTTGAAGAGTCAAATAGACAGTTAACAGTACCTCTTCTAAGGGCATGTTCAACTTTTCAAACACCCTTTCTCGGGAGATGTTTTCAGCTACTGCTTCCTTTATCGTAGCAAAATCTCTGTGGGTCTCTTCAGTGTGACTCAGTAACATAATTGGGCTGTGTTTGTCATCAAGAGTCCTGGATTACCAGTGAATGGGTATAAAACATTTGTGGGGACCATCTACTCTTCCTATCAAGCCCCCACATGACTAAAATGCCATTTAAAAATGACAATCTCCCCTTCAAGCAGTGCAGCTTCCATTTCTTTTCCATTGTCTTCCTAGTTGTAGTTAATAAGACGATTGCTATCCAAGCCAGTAAATTAATGGACCCTAAAGGCACTAGTGTAACAAGGCATTGCTCCAGAGCACAGGGTCAGCTCCTGCAGCCCACCAAAGCCAGTCGGAGTCAATGATTCCTAAGAGTAGTGGATCAGAGATCCTTAGGCAGAAATTAAATCAGATACTGAAGTCACAAATCCACTGTAACTTGTACACTTGCAGCCTAAACCTGAAGAAGATGCTATAGTCATCCACTCCAGTACCAACTACAGCAAGAATGCCTTAGAAAGGAAATTGGGTGACCCTGTCTCCATGCATTCCTGTGCATTTTTAGGTTAAGTGCTGCTGCCATCTAGTTTCTAAAGAAACTGCCTGGTGCAAGCTAGCCAACCAAATGGCTGTCAGTTTAAACTCACCTGTTGACTTTCCTGGCCTGACATTCATTAGGTTTCTTCCCTGTAAAATTGAGGCCTGCGAATGTGGTGGATAGTAGAAAGATAAAGTGGTGGTTGCCCCCTTCACTGGGGGCTCCCTTATGAAATCCTTCATGTAGAACACTGGTTTCACCATTCTTGCAACATGTCACTGGCTCGTGACAGTTGGTGAGAGCCGAGAAATGGAGCAGGAGTGGCCGTGTGCTGTCCGCATATTAAAGACAGTTCTTTAATTACCTACCTGTCCGTGTTGTTCCTCACAACACATTTTGGCAACGAGGATGGGATACGAACCCACGCATGCAAAGCACAATGAATTAGCACCTTGGATAACCAATAAATTGTTTTTGGATGACTCATTTAGCTTTCTCACTGTGTGAGTGAGCCTTGTGGTCCTGCAAGGGAAGTGAGGTAGCTGCTAGTGGAGCCTTTCACCCACCTGCCCCCATCACCTCCATCTGGAACTTCTGTGGCCTTTGGAATGGGCAGCACATTCTGTCCACATTGGCGATGAGAGTTTGGGGCAGACTGGTGGTCTTCCCCTGAAACTTCTTGAAGGTGATGTGAAGGAATCTCTGAGCAATCGCAGAGGCATATGCCCAAATGCAGGAGAGGGGCTCTTGCAATCAAATAAATGGGCCAGACAGGCCAACATTGCTAGCTTTTTAAGTACAGGAAGGCAGAGTGGCATTTAATGACCACTCCAAGCAAAATGCGTGGCTATTTTGAGACTGGGCACCCCCTCTAAAACAACAAACCTCTGAGAGAATTCTAAAATTGGCACAAAAGAGTACAGAGGTTAAGAGGAGGAGATTTGAATCTCGAAGTTGAGTCTGGAATGTTGAACTATGTAAAAAGTTTCTATCATTATCTTAATGCTGCAAAGTATCATTATTTTCAAAAAGTTGTACCGAGTTTGCCTTGACTTAACTCCCGTGAGTTTGGATGAATCTTGTGTACATGAGTGATAGTTTTCAGCCTAACGAATTTAAGATTCAGTTAAGATTTTTTTTAAAAGGTTAATTGATATATTTGTGATGCATTTTTTTAAATAGAGATTATGTGGTTTTTAAAACTGCAAAACAATCATTATTAAAATGTCGATTAAATAAGACAAAAGGAGATGACTGGAAATTCTCAAATTTATCTCTACTGCTGTCAAATGCATGAGGGGATTACATTTGATATTTTCTTGCTTCCTACAACAATGAGCCAACCATGTGAAAATCAGTCTTGATCCCATCCCTAAGGCGGGTAATGCCCCCTCTAAAACTGAACACAAACAGCCTCAGGCCTTATTAGGAATCATCAAGGTTAGAGGTTCAAGTGTTAAGTTTGTTATAAGTATGCCCTCCAGTGGGCGTTACTAAAAAGTTCCAAATTTCCACCCAACTGGCCATGTGGCTTGCGAGTATTCAGGATACAGCAGCGAGACTCGCACTCAATCTCTTCCATGCACCCACATCCCCTACCTCAGAGACATCCACTGGCTCCCTATACACAAATGTGCACAGTTCAAATTACTCACACATACATGCAAAGCACTACACAATTTTGGCCCAGCCCACCTGAACGACCGCATCAACTTCCACACCCCTACCAGACAGCACAGCTACCCTCCTACTTGCCCCTGTCCCTGGCATCTGAAGAGCAAGAGCCATTAGCTGCCCCTTCTCGTACCTGGCTCCTGAAGCCTGGAACGTACCTTTACATTGAGTCCGCCAGCTCAGTCCCAGAATTCTGAAAGATACTGAAAGCTTGGCCTTTCTCCTAGGACCCCGATAGGGCAGCTAGCAAGCCCCTATTCTCATCAGGGCTAGGATACCCTACTGGGTGAGATGCGTGCTTTACAAGTACACTTAACATAGCACTAGAATGGTAGGGGTCTCCGGATCACCACCAGTGCCGTGCTGGGAAGTTTGCCATAGGTTATTGATACTGGTTTTAGGAGGTCTTTGTCGGGCTAAATAACAGTGATTCCAGTCTCTGTTTTTGCTTCTGCTGTTGCTTTGGGGTTTAATTGACTCATATTTTGTGTTCCTCCAGTGCCTACGTGTTTTACTGTGTCAGCACCATTTTGGAGCTCACATTGCAATCAGGGTTACTTGGTCCCGGTTGTGGGAATTTGGGTGTTTTACCTCAAATGTCCAACACTGGCATACTATGAACTCTGAAAACTGACACCAAGTAAACCCTTTAGCTCTTGACTCTTAGAGTAGATGGTGTGGGGTCGGACCCAACTCAGAAGCTCACAAAGTAACTCTCATTAGATTGTTGAGCCAGTGTTTTAATACTATTAAGCAAAAGTACTTATTCAATCAGCAGTGCAATACCACACAAACAAATCTTGATTGATGCAGAAATAAAAGCAATTTCTGGAATTACCAGCAAGTATGAAAATTACTGGCAACTACTGGAATTAGGCAGGCAAAGCTTCACTGTGTATACAGTGATTCAGGCTTTGTCTAGGTTTTTGACCATATTATCTGTCCTTAAAGTCCCTTGAGCCAAACAATGCACCCAAAATGATGTTACAGTAATTCTGACTATGCCCTTAGTGTGCCCTAAGTAGGATTGTTACTCTCTGCTCGCAGTGATTGCGCAGTTCATATGGACCAACTCCTATGCTTTAAGAGTGGCTCATAGACCCAATGCTCATCGCATCATATGAATGCATCATATATAAGCTCAATGACGAAAATTCCACTTGTTTGATAGAAAATGGGGTTGATTTGTTATGACACACGTAATGGGTATAGTGTGCCTTTTCCTCAGTAAGAATTGGGCCATTCAGTACTGCTAAACGTTTCCTGCATCCTGTGATTGCTGCTTCTCAGTAATCCACTTACCACCGTGATAGCCTTTTGAATTTTTTATATTTCTTCATTTTTTCTGAAGCCCAATTTGCTCCTTGTCTGAGTCCCATTTTTACCCTGTCTACTGCTCTCTTCGCCTCTCTTCCTACATCTCTCCATCCTCATCTTGCCTTCCCACCCTTCATCTCCCCTGTGTTTTTCTGCTTGAGATAAGATGATGTGGTTAATTGAGTTCTACCCCTTATTTTGGGATTCATATAATCGAATTGTCCCTCCCATGGAGCATAGCCTATTTCCTGTATTCCTCCGCGAGTGCTCACTTTCTATAAACAAGCCTTTAAATCTTGTTCTTATCTTGTCACATTTGCTGTGCATTCAAAGACTGAGGTCAAATGTCAGGCTCTGTCTTCCATGGGAGCTTGGTGTTTACTTTTCTTTCTCTATCTTCAAAGTGAGAGGTTGTATGTGACAATCTTACTGTGGAAGGAAAGGTTTTATTCTAGCACACAACAAAATTTAAATGTCTGTAAATGAACTTAGATTTTTCAGAAAATATCAGAATTAGGAAAGCACAAATGAAGCACAATTCTGAAGTGTGGTGGAATCAAATATTTTAATACGATCAAAACAAATCAGTACACTAGGTGATGACATTTTCACACATTACCATTTGTGTGCTGTATACTTTTATCAGTAAAACTGAATGTCTGTCCCACTGTAATGGTGATTTCAATTTAAAATGTGTTCTCTGTAATGGCAGTGTGCGACCACACCATGCATACACCACTGCATGCCCCTCCACTCTACGACACACCACTCCATTCTATGATACTCCACCCCATTCTACGACATGCCACTCCACTCTACGACATGCCACTCCATTCTTTGAAACTCCACTTCAAGTCACTTCACTCTACACCACTCCACTCTAGGATACGCCGTTCCACTCTACGACATGCCACTCCATTCTTCGAAACTCCACTCCATGTCAATTCAATCTACGCCACTCCACTCTAGGACACGCCATTCCACTCTACGATACACGACTCCATTCTACTCTACGACATGTCAATCTACTCTCTCCACTCCACTCTACGTCCCTCCACTCTAAGACACTCTACTCCACTCTACTCTACGACAGTCCACACCACTCCACTCTGTGCCACTCTACTACACGCCACTCTTCTCTAAGACATGCCATTTCACTCTAAGCTCCTCCACTCTACTGCACTACACTCTACGCCCCTCCACTCTACGCCTTCACTCTACGTCCCTTCACTCTACTCCACTCTATGAGACTATACTCCCTCCACAGCACTCCGCGCCACTCTACAGCACTCCAATCTAGGCCACTCCTTGACGCTCCAACATTCTACGAAACTCTGCCACTCCATTCTATGACTCTTTAGTCTATGACACTCTCCTCCACTCTTTGCCACTCCACTCTGACATTCTACTACTTTGTACGCCGCGAAAATCTACTCCACTCTACGCCACAACACTCTACTCCACTGTACGCAACTCCCTCTACCCCACTGCATGCCACTTCGCTCAACTCTATGCCACTGTACTTTACCACACTCTCCTCCACTCTACGACACTCTGTGCCACTCCCTTCTACGATACTACTCCAATCTACGCCACTCCACTGTAAGACACCCTACTCCACTCTGTCTCTCCACTCTACGCCCTTCCACACTATTTCACTCCACTCTATTCACTCCATGACACTCTAAGCCACTTCATGCTACTCCACTCCACAACACTCTACGCAACTACACTCTGTGCCATTCCTCAACACTCTACTGCACTCCAAGACACTCTACTCCACTGCATGACACTCTACTCCACTCCAGGACGCTCTACTCCACTCTACGACACTCCACTCTCCTCTCCGCCATTAACTTTTAGCCATGCTGTACAGCAGCCACTCAGGAGTACAACATGGCTAAAACACATTAGCAAAGCTAATAGCTCTTGAATGGGTGAGACCTATTGGCTTTGCCATTGCTTGTTTTAGTCGAAAGCGTGCTGCAAAAGTTAAGCGCTTGGGCCTTCCTGAAAAGGTTGTAATTTGTCTCTGCTGTGAATAGTGGGTTTGGTGAGTTCCACAGCATGGGCCTCTGAACTCCAAAAGATCTGCTTTCATGCTTTTTTCCGTTTGAAGGCTCCTTGAGACAGAGTTTGAGTATATGTTCGGCTCTTTCAACATCTATAGCAAAGAAGGTTGATGGATGGGTAAGTATAGAAGTGTAACCTGTTTGCTTGTGTTTTCTAGGAGATGAAGAAATCAATTTTGGAAAATTTGTTACAAGGCCCAGTTCAGACTCAACAACACTGAGGGTAGAGGACCTTGTGAAGCAATACTTTCAGACTGCAGAAAAGGTACATTTTACAGTATCTTATCATTTTTACTACTACCATTGTTAAGTTCTGTATCATCTGTTAAAAAAGCCACTGTCCTGTTGGAGTCTTTATTTTCTTCTTTTGGCAATCACTCAGAATTTAATACTGAAATGGAGATTATTTAAATGTACAAACAATCAAGCATGTACTAAACGAAAATAAAGCTAGCTCATACGTCAGGATGTGTTTTATTACCATTGTCGAGCACAGCTGCGTATTGAACTTTCCAGTTCTGACTTTCTGTGACATGTTTGTGTAATATACATGAAGTCAAAAATACTATTTATAGGTCAAAGGGTAATAATAGTGATAGAAACACGGGATGAACAATCTGGGCTCTTTCAAAAATTGGCTGACTCTAGATGGAGTATTTTAAAGTTTACCAGTTCTCATGCTTTTTTTAGTAGATTGATTTAATTAGCAGTTTCAAGTAACCAGCATACAGTATGTCGTACAAGTCATAGTGACAGTGGTAGATGCAAAATGTACAGTATCTCCGATATCAATGACCATTAAGACTACTGACTGTTTGCAGAAATCGTCAGCTACCAAAAAGGAAAACTGCATGTTCCAAAAACTGGAAACCGCCTCACCCCCCGAGAATCTCATTCCTGTGTTAGAGAAGCATCAGCCCAGCCGGTGAGAGGCCCCCTGTAGGCCCTGGCTTAGAGAAAGATGTTGGTGTACAGAAGAATGCTAAGGGCGAAAGTGGGCCGCCTCAGATGTCGCAATCATAATGCCAGGAAGAGATATATTACGAAGGAACAGTCAGGGGTACTCCCAGGAGCCCCAGGCCAGCCATGGGACCCATTGGCGATGCACTCCATGACTTCCAGGATGCCGGCCTTCTCCTCAGCATATATTAGAAAATCCTGAACGGTTGTGTCCCAGAAACCTGGCAGAGGGTGCCGTCTTAGACCACGTTTTTCCTCTCTGTGGAGCACGGTGACCTCTGCTTGCACCCATTTTATGACCTCAGACCTCCACTGTGCGATGGAAGGGGGTGTAAGTGACTTCCATTTCATCGCCACTGCTCGTTTAGCCAGAAGTAACAAAGCTAGATTCATAAATCTTGTTGTGACATTTTAGGTCGAGCCTAGGCAGCGTGCATGCGCTGTCTGCAAGACCTGCTGTATTCAGTAAAAGGACTTTAATCCTGCATGCTGGCCACCATAGGTTGAGTTCAGTGTCGCTCTTCTTTGTTGCCTCCTAACTGGTTCGCGCAGCCCATACGTCACTTCCGTTTTTTGGCTGAGGAGCACCGACCAAGTACAGTTTTCTTACGCTTTTATTGTTTATCTCTTGTTTGGGAGAACTATCTTTCTCTACACATTCATGAGTGCGTTTTTCACAAGCGTGACTGATTATAAGGGCGCTTTTCACTACTGCTACTGTGTGCCCAGCTCTCTTGCACTCTTAGTGCATGCCACGCTACTTCTCTCCTCCCTCCTCTTGTGTTTTGTTTGGTTGCGGCACCCAGAGGAGCCCTACTGTGTGCTCTGCCCTCTCGTACTTTTCTTGCATGCCGCGCTGTTCCTCCCCTCCCTCCTCTTGTTTTTTTTTTCTGTTGCGGCACCGGACTAGCAGTACTGTGTGCCCAGCTCACTCGTACTCTCATCTTGTTTTTTTTCTGTTGTGGCACCAGACGAACACTACTGTGTGCCACACTCTCTCGTACTCTTGGTGCATGCTGCGCTGCTCCACCCCTCCCTCCTCTTATTTTTTTTGTGTTGAGGCAGCCGGCTCACGGCCACTGGGCTTCATTTTGACCACATTTTAATCTAGCACTTCCCTCAAGTATTTGTGTTTTTTGGGCTTGATTACAGCGGCACCCGCTTCACACACTCCGCGCTTCGCAAGCCTTACTTTTGTTTTATGCTTTTTTTGTTCAAATTTTAAAAAAGCATTTCCCATCTCACAGCTGCCGCGCTGTTCAGTAACTTTTTTTTTTACATTCCAGCTGAGCATTTCTCTCTCAGCGCGGCACCCGGCTTATGGCCACCGGGCTTCATTGCACTTTCCTCAGGTGTTTGCAAATTTTCCCTTTTTGTTTGTTTTCTTTTATTTAACAGACCTTTAGACACTCTCCCTTTCCTGCATTCATTTCCTCTCAGGATTTCTCTTTACAATGCTCCCCCTTGGCCGAGTAGCAGACATGCATTCCATATATGGGCATACCCCTGAGACAGTCCTGCTATTGGCGCCCCCAGACCAGGTCACAATCAACAAATTTCAGTTGTTCTACTCGGAGGGCTGGGAGTGTACAGTAGAAGGGCCCTTGCATTGTTATACTGGTGCGGGTTCCACAGGATTACAGCGACAGGATTCCCTGGCAGATTGTACCCACTCACACCAGCTGAAGGCCAAAAAAACGGAAGGGAATAAGCTCTTAGCATACGTTCCCTTCTGAGGTGATATGATGGGGGGGTGTGACCTAATGGACAGAGCTGCTCATTTTGCAACTGGGGATCCGAGTTCAAGCCCCGGTGTCATCTCAACATCCAATAAATCCACTCCTTGCTTCTGCTCATAGTACGAGTGTCTCCTTCAGCCACTGATCTCTACATTTCACTCATTATTCAGTGTAAAAACCCGCTCAGCCGATAGCCGCTCTATTTTTGTTTTCATATGGGTTTTAGGTCGAGCCTAGCGGCAGTGTGCATGCGCTGCTCGCTCTGCGAGGCATGCTGTAGTAGAGTATGCTGTGGAAGCCTCGCCCACTCTCCTCCCATATTTTTCATTGGCTGGGGTCATTGTCCTTGGTAAATGCTGGCTTCCGATTGATTATGAGGCTTGTTAGTCCCTCCTTGTTACCGCCTTGTTGCCGTTTGTTACCTCCCATGAGGACTGGATCTTTTACTTGTGGCGTTGCACGGTCTCCTTCATAAGTCGGTAAGCACTTTTTTCTTTAATGATCTTTCCTATTCCACCCACGACATCTCAGCAGGCCCTCTGGTTTTACTAAAGTATATATTTAAATTATAGTGTGTCCGCTTTAACTATAGCGGCCGCGCTTAATTATTTTTTTACTTAATAACGCTGGTTTTTCTCCTTTACAGTTCAAAGAAAGTATAGCATATCTAATACCAATAACAGTAAAGACAGTTCTGCTGGGCATGCGTACTTCTTGGGACACTGCAGTGCAGTGGCCTGGGCATGGATTTTCTAATTACCAGTGCCAGCAAAAACGGTAACACCAACCAGGCGGTAACAGCAATGACCCCACACTGTGAAGATGGTACAGCTAACTGGGACACCGTGGGGATGGAACGGTCTTGCGGACCATCTAAATAAAGACAGAGGACATCCTGAATATTTGCCTGCAAACAGGATATTAACAATGAGTATAGAAAACATGCATTCCCTTCACGACTAAGGGCTTTACACATATTCAATTGTACATCTCCACACACCTTTCTTTCACACCAAGGCTTGACATGTCTGAAGACCAAAAAGATCAAAAGCTAGAGTTTAAGGCTTGGTGGCAGCGGGGAGGGAGGGGGGATTGTGGTGTTGTGTTGGGGTTGAGTTTAACATTCTGTTTTTTGTATTTGATATGTGTAGTCAAAATGTTACTTGACAAGCGGTACAAACTGCAATACTAAGAATTGTACTAAAATGTATTCACACACACAAAAACCGAAACTGGTAGTGTTTGAAAAATGATGCTGTGAAGCCGCACGGCCCGAGTGTTTAGCTGGACAGGATCTGTGCAACTGCATTTAACACTTCCTCTTCTAGGATTGGATTTTTAAGGTACTTCAGGTCATTTTTGCGGGATTCAAGCTTGAAAATGTCACTCCTTTCACTTATGCGGCCTGAACCTGGTCATTAAGTGTTCTCTTTGGTATAGATTTGCATAACGCTTAGATCATATTTTCTATGGTTGTGTGTATGGTCCCATTTTGATCCCGAATCTTGTGTTTGAGAAATATTGGTATTGTGTTATAGAGGCACCTTTAAATTGGATGTGTTACATTCTCAGAACTGAAGTCAAAGTCTACTTTTAAGTAGTAGAACTGGGCTCTGGCCACAACATTCAGTAGCAGCTTGTTCTCAATTTGAAATCGGGAGTATGGTCAAAGTGTCCTGTCGCAAATTGTGAATGAGTGATCTTAAATCTGCAATATTTCTCTGAAATTATTCTTCCTAATTTTCCATGTCTTCATTTGTGACGCGGGTATTAATGACCCCGGTGAACAGGTCATTCCAGTGAAATCAGTCGATGCGCAAAAAATAGTTCACGTTGCCTAAAAGCAAATTCACTAAACAGTTTCTGTTCACTTTCATGAGGGCAACGGCAGCCCAGCAGTCAGATGCTAAAGCGTACTGGGCATGGTTAGTAAAAGGTTAGTGCCATGAAGGGTCAATTGTTATTGAAGCAGGACTAGTTGCTAGTTGAAGAAGTAAAATTACCAAACTTCATGGGGCCCAAACCTCGGGTTTCGCTAGTCATGATTTTCGGTTTGTGAGAGGACCAATGGTGACAGCACTTACTGGGCTCAACAAGTAGCCAATGGAAATTGGGGTCCGTGGTCATCTTCATGCCATGGATATTTCCAGGACATTTAAGACTAGTAAGGCTTTTACAATTGTTTCACAATGTAATACCCCGCAGCAGCATTCTGAAAATTATGCCAAGATCCCGGGTTAAAGACCAAAAACGCAGTCTCGTTAGGAATGCGATTGGGCAGACCAGCTCAGAGTAGGTAACTGATCAGGACAGTGTGTTTCTGTCCCTCTTGTTCCGTGCTTCCCATCCGAGGCTAGGGAAATGCCTAAAATGTTGAGGGGCCCCAAAGATAAGCTCCACTTTGAAGACTGGGAGATGAGTTGCCCTTGAGAAAAAGAGGAGCTGCCCTGACCTGGAAGGCAAGAGTAGATGAACTGAAGCATACATGGAGGGTGTAGCAAATGTGCTTTTCCTAGATTTGCCTTTTTTCTGAACACGTTTTTGATGGCTTTAGGACTCTGCATTTGGATCACTGCTAAACAGCAGTAAAGTGCTGGTACTTACCCTCTAAATCATATGCTGTACATAGGATCTCTCTATCTGGTCTATTGAACTACACGAGAAGTACACTGTCAATGGTGCCTTATGAGTGCCTATGGCATGGATAGCTAAATATCGCATGGGGGCTGCAGTGTGTATTTACACTGCTCACAGGACAAAAATATATATCAGCCATGAACACCACTGTTCTCAGGCTAGTCTGCAATTTAAATGCAGTGCAATGACAAGTCTTTTTTTTAATATATTCATAGATCATTCCTAAAGGATACTTTGTAAGGCCACAGGGCACAATGCCAATATATAAAACCAGGGCACGCTACATACTGAGGTTAGTGTGCCCTAATAATGAAATAAAAGCCACAAGTTATTTCACTCTGTAGATGTCAGGGCCCCACAAGTCTTACCTCTATACTCGTGGAGTTATCTCGCAGGGACGACGTGAGCAACCTCCACCGTCCCTCTCCTCACCTGATCTAAGGTAAATATACAGACCTAGGCAAGGATGGGACCAGGGGAAGGTGCCTAATGGTGTTTTTAGAAGTGACGTCGTCTGGGATGACCGGGTAAGGCGTCCCACTAGACCGAGGATGCTCTCTTGGGATCGCCAACTAGAAAATGAGTAATGAGACTGGTTAGTGCTTCTACCCTTTTGCCTGACCTGATATGTACACACAACAGTCATACAACATATGAAGTTGGTTCAAGGTTGTATAGTCACCTGTAGGATGAGAACCAGTGCTCCAAATGGGGTCTCTCTGACACCGTAGACAGGAAGCAGGTAAGTACCAGAAGAGGTTGGTGTATGTGCTCTGACTCCAGTGCCAGGAAATTGAAGGAACGCCACGTGCACCTACGTGGCAGTAGAATTGTGACAAAGAAAGGTTAAGAGCGTTCCTGCGTGGTGATAAGGGTAAAGAAAAAGACCGTGACCACTCTTCCTTGTGAGTGTCACGGAAATGAAAACAAACAAGCGCTCCTGCGCTGTAAAGGGTGAAACCTAATCGCGACCACGCTTCCCTGTGCGTGTCGCGTGTGCAGAAGACAAACAATCGCTCCTGCGCCGGTAAGAGTGAGACCTAGCCGCGACCACGCTTCCCTGTGCGTGTCGCGTGTGCAGAAAACAAACAAGCGCTCCTGCGCTTGTGCGGAACAAGAACCAGCCGCGACCACGCTTCCCTGTGCGTGTCGCGGGAGAAGAAGACACAACAAGCGCTCCTGCGCTGGAAAGAGCCGGCGGAATCGTCAGAGCAGAAAAGGAACTGGCGGCCGGCTTCAGACACGGTACAGTACTGGAAGCACTGAATGGAATGGGTGCCGCGGCTATATGCGGTCTCACCCGGAAGTGCTTCATGTTGTTCAGTTGCACTTCTAGGTCTGAGCACTAGACCGCTGACCTATCGTAGTAGGTGTGCAATATACGTACCGGAACCAACCTCACACATCTCGCTGTCTCCCCCTGGGGTGGAACCATGACAGTAGACCTGGCTAGATCTTTCTCTAGGAGGCCTAGGTGGGATTAAAATCGTTATTTTCTACCTGCTTAAGAAAGGGCTTCAGAAATGCTTCAAAGTTATTCACTGCTTAGTTTTTTAGGTCGAGCCTAGCGACAGCGCGCATGCGTTGCTCGCTCTGCTAGGCATGCTGTAATCAAGTATGCTGTAGAAGCCCCGCCCCGTGTTGTCTCTCCTCCCATATTTTTCATTGGCTGGTGTCATTGTCCTTGGTAAACGCTGACTTCCGATTCATTATGAGGCTTGTTAGTCCCTCCTTGTTACCGCCTTGTCGCCATTTGTTACTGCCCATAACCACTGGACCTTTTACTTGGCTTGTTACACGGTCGGCTTTATCTAGTGGGTGAGCACTATTTTGTTTATGGGCACCTATGGGGACAATGGCGGCTGCTATTTTTTTTTTTTTGTATTTGTATCCTGAGCGCGGCGCCCGCTTTAGGGACACCACGCTCTATTTCAATATTTTTTTTTTTACTTTAATACTGAGCGCGGCGCCAGCTTTAGGGACACCGCGCTCAGTTGCATTATTTTTTTTTTAACTTTAGTAATGAGCGCGGCGCCCGCTTCAGTGACACCGAACTCTTGCTCTTTTTTTTTTTTTTACTTTAATAATGAGCGCGGCGCCCGCTTCCCAGACACCGCGCTCTGCAATTGCTTTTTCAAAAGTTTGAACTTGTAAATGACAATGCCTTTTCCAGTTCAAAAATAAGTTTATTGAGGAAAGTATAAATCACATTACAAAAGACAATATAGCAGTACATAGTCACATGAGCCAAATTTAAAACTTAGGAGCAAGATAGCTGTAAATGCTTTTTTTATCACGGAAACGAGGCGGATACGTTTTGCGTTGTCGTGAGTCCCTGAACCGCGCCTCTACTTCTTGGATTGTTTGAATTACCAAGCATGCTTTAGCTCTTTGTAAGTAAGCCCGTTCATGCGAGTGACTCGCACAGCTGCTTATGTTGACAGGCCTCACCGTTCTGAAATTTAGCCCTGATAATAGCGAGTGAATATTCATTTGTGCGCACGTTTTCCTCCCGTATGGTTTAATCTATGGCAGAAGCCGGTATAAGATTTCCTCATACTCATTTTAAAATGTAGGTTAAGCATTTGGGATCACATGATGTAGCAAATTATTAATTTCCGTCATACATGAATTGTTTGGATTCCACTGCACGTTTGAAAGAGGGCTTCTTTTCCTATACACGGCCCCTGTATATAAAATGTCTACACAGAAACTCTCAGTTTCATGTGCTGGAGTATAGGGGCTAAAAACGTTTACCAGATTTTTGGAGGTGCCGGGACAATACAGGGCGCTCTTCATATGGGTGTATTTATGATCTGTATTGTTTTTATGTTCTTCTGTGTTCAAGTAAATGGTCACTCTTCTCCTATAAGGAGAAGTTCCTAAGTTTATTTTGCGTAAATGTTGCCTTTGCATTCGATAACATTTTTTTACAATTGGATCTATTGGAGTTTAAGGCTGCACTTTCAGTCGGGGTTTACTTTTTGTTTCTAGTAGTAAAAGTATGCGTTTATAAAATATAAAGGTCTTACAACTCCCCTCGCCCCTAAAAAAAATGCGTTTGCAATGCAATAGGTCTCGCATTTACGCAAGTTCAAGCTATTGGCATTGTAAATGACAATGCCTTTTATTTATGTTTTAAAAACCAAAACATAAAAAAAGGCATTATCATTTACAATGCCAATAGCTCAAACTCACGTAAATGCGAGACCTATTGTCACGGCCCCGGGGACTCCACGGGATCCAGGCGATGCTCAAAGGGGTCCACCTCTCGACATCCCCTACTCTTACACAAAAGGCACAGAGTAATGAGGCGATCAAGTGGGGGAAAGGAAAAGGGTAGGATCAGCAGGGAATGGGATACCTGTAAACATAAAACACATAGATTAGTTACTGCTAGACATTTCTACTACACTCAAACGATCTCACTAAAGAGCGCCGTACCTGAAAAGCCGGCTTCACCAACAGCCTGCTCCTATCCACTCTCTATACTCAGCAATGATGCAACTCACGACTGAGAGATGAGTTCCTAAAACGCATAGCACATAAATTAATACTGCATTCAAACCACCATCGTTTCCATAGAAACACCTCCAAATCCATACATACCCTGCATGTCAATACTCCACACAACTAGGGATGAGCCCAGAAGAAAAGAAGTGATGAAAGCAAAAAGAAAAGAAATAGTCCCACTGTCCTAGTTTCAGAGGTTCAGCAAGACCGTAGCGTTAGCCCCCAGAGTATCCATAGACATAAAGTTCCAATAGTTCCTTTGTAGGATATATCTAACAAAAACTGAAATCTCCAGGAGTTTTCAAAGTCAAACTCCGGTGAAAGTCATCAAGTTGTCAAGTTATATATGGCGCGCTCGCCGACAGTACCTTACTGGAGGAGACGAGCGGAAGGAGTCTCCTAGATAGAATGCTCGATCCCGAGCAGCCATCTACCCCAGCAGCCGTTGGAGTCGCTCGGGGACTCCTATGCCCTCTGAAGCCTCACACAAACATCTCCTCTCTGTTGAGGCTGGAAACGGTGCACGTCCGGAGGAGAACTCCGGTCAGGTCCTCGACCGCGAGTTGGATGACGAGGAAAGGCTTGTCCCTGCTGATCCCAGCAGGGAACCGGATCAAACAGCAGCCGCCGTAAAAGCCGAAGCCGCGAGAAACACCCTCCGTGTTTCGCAAAAGGATTACGCACGTAGCCTAACGTGCGTGCGTGCCTTAAGTACCCTGAAGCCCCTCCTACATGGGCATCCTGGGACATGTAGTTCTTGGGGGTGACGTCCTGATGCGGAACTCGGCAGGCGCAAGGGTCAGACCCTGACAGTACGCCCCCCTCCCATGCGCCTCCTAGGACCAGGCTTGTTAGGGTGACGGATGTGGAAACTGCGGACAGCACGAGGAGCCCGAACGTTACAGCTAGGTTCCCAGGAATCGTCCTCTGGAGGATATTCCTTCCAGGATATGAGATACCATAATTGGCCCTGACGGTACCTGGAGTCCACTACACGGAGAACCTCGTATTCCAACTGGCCGTCCCTAAGCACGGGAGGCACAGCCCTGCGACGGGCTCCCTTCGCAGGTTTCAGCAGGCTGACGTGGAATACTGAATGGATGCGCAGTGAAGCGGGTAGCTTGAGTTTATAAGCTACCGGATTGATCCGACGCAGCACAGTATTCGGCCCAATGAACCGGGGATGAAAGATGCTGCGTACTCTAAATCGTATGTATCTTGTGGACAACCATACTCGATCTCCCGGCTGAAAGCACGGCTCTTCGCTTCGATGCCTGTCCTCCCACTTCTTATAGGATTGCTTAGCCTGCTCCAAACTGGCCTGGATCTTTCTATGCACAGATCGTATCTTTTGATGTGTTGCATTACAGTAGGCTGTGCAACCACCTCACTAGGAATAGTCACTGGTAATACTTTAGCATGGAACCCGTTGTTGGCTCTGAAGGGAGTCTCCTTGATGGAACAATTCCAGGAATAATTGTACGCTAGTTCGGCCAACCACAACAGGGATACCCATGAGTCATTTGCTTCCCTTGAAAAGCAGCGGAGGTATTTCTTGAGGGTTTGATTCAACCTCTCCGTTTGCCCATCCGTCTGTGGGTGGAAGCTGGTCGAAAGGGCTGCTTCTACTTGTAAGGCCTTACACCACATACGCCAAAACCGAGCAGTAAACTGAGATCCCCTGTCAGACACGATAACTCCCGGAAGACCATGTAACCGCACCACATGGGCTAGCAGCAGCTGAGCGGTTTGACCGGCTGTAGGCAAATTCTTGCAAGGGATAAAATGTCCCATTTTGGTTGGGCTGTCCACCACCACCAGTATGGCATCATACCCTTGATCCTTGGGTAAACCTAGGACGAAGTCCACGCTGATGGTTTGCCACGGCCGTGAAGGAGTGGGCATAGGCATCAACCGTCCCTTGTTCTTGGATGGCTCACTTTTATTGCGGGTACAAGTTTCACATAGCGACACCCATTGTGTAACCTCCTGAGCCATACCTTCCCACCAGAATTGACGTTGTACCAGGTGTAACGTCTTGGTACGTCCTGGATGACCTGCTAAGATTGAATTGTGGCACCAATTGAAGGCTTTGAGCCGAAGGTCTTGTGTTGGCAGATACAGTTTGTTTCTATACAGCGGTATACCATGTTTGAGAGTGCGGTAAGCCCCCTGTTCAGCCCATCTTTGCCAACGAGCCAAGGATCGATGTTTTACTATTTCATCTAAGAAATGGTCCAAAGCTATCACACACAACACCTTGTCGGAACTGACTATTGATTCGGTGACACCTTGTCAAGGTCTCGCACTTTCCTCCTGACGAGACAGTGCATCCGCCTTTCGATTTTCTGACCCAGGACGGAAAGTGACAACAAAATCATAATCCGCAAAGAACAACATCCAACGCATTTGTCTTTGCGTGAGTTGTCTGGCTGTTTTCATGTATAGTAAGTTCCGGTGGTCGGTGTATACTGTGACTGGATGTTGAGCCCCCATAAATACTGCCTCCATTCCTGGAATGCCTTTTTGATGGCAAGCAATTCTTTTTCTGCCACCGTGTAGTTGAGCTCAGCCGCGTTCAACTTCCTGGACAAAAAGGCTACCGGATGTAATTGTCCCGTTTGTTTGTCTCGTTGGGACAACACTGCCCCTATAGCCTCATCAGAGGCGTCGGCTTCTACAATGAATGGAGCTTCCAGTTGTGGGTGTTGTAGTATAGGAGCTGTGGTAAAGGCTTTCTTCAGGATTGTGAAAGCTTCCATGGCCTCAACATTCCATAAAAAAGGCGTTCCCTTTCTTAACAGGCGTGTGATAGGAGAAACCAAAAGGGAGAAATGGGAGATAAACCTACGATAGTAGTTAGCAAAGCCCAAGAAGCACTGCACCTCTCTCACGTTCTTTGGAACTGGCCACTCCTGTACTGCTTCCACTTTCCTCTCAGCCATACCTAATCCAGATGGGCTCAAAACAACCCCCAGAAATTCCACCTCTGTAGCATGAAACACACATTTGGTTAGCTTACAAAATAAGCTATATTATCGTAATCTCTGAAGCACCTGAGACACATGTTGCACATGTACATCCTGATTGCTGGAATAAATCAGGATGTCGTCTATGTAGACAACCACGAACCTATCAATGAATTCCTTAAGCACATCGTCTAAGAAAAACTGAAACGCTGCCGGGGCGTTACACAGCCCAAAGGGCATGACTAAGTACTCGAACAGCCCATACCTAGTCTTAAAAGCCGTCTTCCACTCATCTCCCTCGCGGATACGAACCAGGTGGTAAGCCCCCCTGAGATCCAGACGGGTGTAAACCACTGCTTCCCTTACCTGGTCCAACAACACAGAGATGAGTGGAAGAGGGTATCGGTTCCGTACTGTGTTTTTATTGAGCATCCGGTAATCGATACATGTCCTCAGATCCCCATTAGCCTTGGAAATAAAAAAAAGAGGCGATGCCGCAGGTGAGCGGGAAGGCCTGATGAAGCCTATTTCCACATAATGGTCTAAGTACTCTCTTAAGTGCTTTGTCTCTGGTACAGATAAGGCATATACACGACAAGAAGGGATGGTGGCTCCCGTGATCAGATCGATCTGGCAGTCGTAAGTACGGTGAGGGGGGAGTCTCTCGGCCTTTTCTTCGCTGAACACGTCCCTGTAAGAAGCATACACTGAAGGGAGCACGGTCTCTTGTTCCGCAGCTGTAGCTAGATGGAACACTTGTGAGAGCGCCAAAAGATGAGCCCAGGGAGTGTGCAAGCAGTGCAGCCTGCACTCCTCCGACTGAAAACTTATGGACTTCTTTTTCCAGTCGATCTGAGGATTATGCTGCCATGGCATTCCCAATATTACCTCATATTGAGGCGCTTCAATAATGTTCAACATAATGTTCTCGACATGGTCTTGTGTTTCCCCCTTCCATACCAACCCCACTCGCTCTGTCTGTTCCATGATGGGACCTGATTTAATGGGTTTCCCATCCACAGCGAATACCTTCTCAGGGGTTTCTTTAGGTATGCGTTGTAGCTCTAGACGATCAACTAACCCAGCATCGATAAAATTCCCGGTAGCCCCTGAGTCAACCATTACCCACACATGGAACATCTGGGAACCTGCTGTAAGAGCCATAGACAGCACCAAGTGGGTTTCTGTGTCTTTTGCGTCTATAGCCGCTAATAAGGGCAGTCTAACTTCCTGTCTCTGTGGTGCTTCTTCCTCTGCTACCGCCCTGACTGGAACTTTTCTGCCTTTGGCTGTACCTGTAGTTGTTGCCACCCTTTTGGAACGGAATGCTCCCTGTCCCTTAGGTTTATGAGGGCATTCCCTCACGAAATGGCCCCTCTTCCCACAGTACATGCAAAGACCCTGTACTCTGCGACTCTCTCTCTCAGTTCTAGACAAAGGTGCTCTTACGGCCCCCAATTCCATGGGTTCTGATCCCGTCTCAAAGGATTCTTTCTGTTGTCTGTTCCCTCTGTCCATATGTCCACTAGTCTGCTCATGTCTCCTTCGTTCCCCTCCCCTTTCTGCCAGGCGATGATCCAAACGTAAGGTCAGATTCATTAGATCTGTGCAAGTGGTGGGTTGGGGGTCGATTTGGGCCAACACGTCCTTCATGTCGTCCCGTAGTCCCTGATAGTAAAGCGACATGCGTTTTTTCTCTGGCCAGGCGGTTTCAGCTATTAACCGATTAAAAGACGTCAAATACGTAACCAAGTCCTGCTTTCCCTGCTTCAACTCCAACAGCTCCCTGTCTGCACTAAACGTAGTCGCCCTTCTGTCAAAAACCCTTTCGAACTCCCTACGAAAGGCGTTCCAGTCCGACAGCAGTGGATCGTCATTTCTTACCAATGGGACTGCCCAATTGGCAGCGTCCCCTGTTAAGTATGATATGGCGAATGCCACCCTAGTATGGTTGTTGGGGAAGGAAGCCAGTTTGCACGAAAAGTGCAACGCCACCTGCATCAAAAAGGTCTGGATTTTCATAGGATCCCCTGAATAATGTTCAGGACTAGCCAGAGGTATGGGTGGAGGAACATGTACTTGGATCTGCGATGAGGAAGCATCAAATGGGTTTCTGGATTGTCTGTCAACTCTTTCCCTAAGTGCGGCCGTTTCAGCCCTAGAGGCTGCTAGCTCCTGTTGAACGGCTACCAGTGCCTGTAATACCTCATCCAAGGAGGCCATGTTTGGGCACCACCTGGACCGGGGGGAGTACTTTCGTGGTTGCGTAATCCTGTCACGGCCCCGGGGACTCCACGGGATCCAGGCGATGCTCAAAGGGGTCCACCTCTCGACATCCCCTACTCTTACACAAAAGGCACAGAGTAATGAGGCGATCAAGTGGGGGAAAGGAAAAGGGTAGGATCAGCAGGGAATGGGATACCTGTAAACATAAAACACATAGATTAGTTACTGCTAGACATTTCTACTACACTCAAACGATCTCACTAAAGAGCGCCGTACCTGAAAAGCCGGCTTCACCAACAGCCTGCTCCTATCCACTCTCTATACTCAGCAATGATGCAACTCACGACTGAGAGATGAGTTCCTAAAACGCAAAGCACATAAATTAATACTGCATTCAAACCACCATCGTTTCCATAGAAACACCTCCAAATCCATACATACCCTGCATGTCAATACTCCACACAACTAGGGATGAGCCCAGAAGAAAAGAAGTGATGAAAGCAAAAAGAAAAGAAATAGTCCCACTGTCCTAGTTTCAGAGGTTCAGCAAGACCGTAGCGTTAGCCCCCAGAGTATCCATAGACATAAAGTTCCAATAGTTCCTTTGTAGGATATATCTAACAAAAACTGAAATCTCAAGGAGTTTTCAAAGTCAAACTCCGGTGAGAGTCATCAAGTTGTCAAGTTATATATGGCGCGCTCGCCGACAGTACCTTACTGGAGGAGACGAGCGGAAGGAGTCTCCTAGATAGAATGCTCGATCCCGAGCAGCCATCTACCCCAGCAGCCGTTGGAGTCGCTTCGGGGACTCCTATGCCCTCTGAAGCCTCACACAAACATCTCCTCTCTGTTGAGGCTGGAAACGGTGCACGTCCGGAGGAGAACTCCGGTCAGGTCCTCGACCGCGAGTTGGATGACGAGGAAAGGCTTGTCCCTGCTGATCCCAGCAAGGAACCGGATCAAACAGCAGCCGCCGTAAAAGCCGAAGCCGCGAGAAACACCCTCTGTGTTTCGCAAAAGGATTACGCACGTAGCCTAACGTGCGTGCGTGCCTTAAGTACCCTGAAGCCCCTCCTACATGGGCATCCTGGGACATGTAGTTCTTTGGGGTGACGTCCTGATGCGGAACTCGGCAGGCGCAAGGGTCAGACCCTGACACCTATTGCATTGCAAATGCTTGTTATTTGTATTTATTGGGAAATACAAAACATCTTGATTGGATTTGCGAATAATCAAATGGCTCTCATGTAATCCCAGTGTGCATACATGAATTCATGTAATTTCTGTTGCTCTGAGCATTAGTTTTTCACAAGGTATATTGACACAAATAAGGCTCTTATGGTGCAGTTGCAGGTATAACTCTCTCCCCCCAACCAAAGCCTATCATCCACCAGTCTGCCATTAACATCTAACACACGTTTAATTATCCTTGCAGACATGGTAACGTATGGCCTCTAACACTGGCTGCTTCACCCTAACTGATTGTTTATAAGTAGACGATTTCATAGGTAACTGATTGATATGAAAAGAGACCTACACTAGATATATCCGGCCCCCTTCCCCTTATCACCTTCAAATCATACTTCATTGTCTACAAGTCACGCATCAGCATTACTTCGTCCTACTTCGCTTGCAAGATCAAAATGTCTGGAGGAGCTTGGAAAACCACAGCAACAGGTTAGATTTTCGAAAGCACAGTAAAGAAAAGTTGGATGTTCTCTTGCTATGCACACAAGGTTGAACTCCATTCCTCAAGAAGTGCCCATGGCTCCTGCCCTCCTCCGCTTCAGGGAGGAGCTGAAGCCCCTACTCTTGAAAATACATCTCACCGGCAGATAGCCACACAGATGCAGCAGTGTAACCAAGGAACCCCAGTGCCAAGATTCCCACTCTCCTCCTGCACCTGGGCCCCCCTTCATTCTGGGCAGGTATGATTCTTTCCTTCATCCCAAAGTCCCTCCTACTTGGCCTCCCTCACTTCAAGCATCTCTTTTTTTTCTCCCCTTTTAAGTAACCCCAACGAGCCACCTCCTTCTTTGACATATATGCTTGTTCACCTATTCCTTGCTTGGTATTTAGATTTCCACTATACCGATCCCCATATATGCAGACAGAAGACATTATGCACACCCAGAACCCAATAGTAAACTGAAAATACTAAAGTTGCTGAAAATGTTTAACCCTCATAAACTTGGTATTGAATCTGTGAGGATACAATTTGCTGTCTTTCTTTTCCTCTTGCTTTCTCTACCAAGACCATTCTGATTATTAAGCTGTACATTTCCCCTCCTCAGTCTTTTCTCCTAGTCGGTCTCTGTTAACACCTAATCCTCTGCTACCTTTTTGCTTTGAATCTTTGAAGGCCAACCAGTTGTGGTGTTGGGGCTGCAGGATATGAAATGAATGTGAACTTTCCCTCTAATGACTAAGTGTATGCGAAAGCTCAGTGAATGTGACTGTGATGAGGATATGTTAAACCCTTATGATGATTACCTCTAATTAAGCTATTTTTGTAAATTAATGTGCTTGTAGGTACCATTTGTATAGCCTCCAGATTTCAAAATTGAATGGTTAAATCTTTCACAACTCGCCTGTTCTGTATCGGGCGTGCTTTCTGCATTGGGCATGTTCCTTATATGCCCCGGGGCATGCTTTCTGCATTGGGCTTGTTCCTCATTGGCCCGTGCATGCTTTCTGCATTAGGCTTGTTCCTCATCGTCCCTAGGGCATGCTTTAAGCACTGGGCTTGTTTCTCATCAGCCTCAGGACGTGCTTTAAGCACTGGACTTGTTCCTCATCGGCCCTGGGGTCTGCTTTAAGCATTGGGCTTGTTCCTCATTGGCCCCAGGGCATGCCTTAAGCACTGGGCTTGTTCCTCATCAGCCTCAGGATGTGCTTTCTGCACGGAGCTTGTTCCTTATCGGCGCTGGGGCATGCTTTCTGCATTGGGCTTGTTCCTCATCAGCCTCGGGGCGTACTTTAAGCACTCGGCTTGTTCCTCTTCAGCCTCAGGCATGCTTTAAGCACTGGGCTTGTTCCTCATCAGCCCCAGTCATGCTTTCTGCATTGAGCTTGTTCCTTGTCGGCCCCAGGGCATGCTTTAAGCACTCAGCTTGTTCCTTATCGGCGCGGGGCATGCTTTCTGCATTGGGCTTGTTCCTCATTGGCCCCGGGGCGTGCTTTCTGCCTTGGGCTTGTTCCTCATCGGCCCTGGGGCGTGCTTTAAGCATTTGCCTTGTTCCTCATCGGCCCCAGGGTGTGCTTTAATCATTGGGCTTGTTGTTCAACGGCCCCAGGGCGTGCTTTAAGCACTAGCGCTCTTTCCTCATTGCCCCGGGGCGTGCTTTAAGCACTGGGCTTGTTCCTCATCTGCCCCGGGGCGTGCTTTAAGCACTGGGCTTGTTGCTCATCGACCCGGGGCGTGCTTTAAGCCCTGAGCTTGTGCCTCATCGGCCCCGGGGCGTGCTTTAAGCACTGGGCTTGTTCCTCATCTGCCTCGGGGCGTGCTTTAAGCACTGGGCTTGTTGCTCATCGACCTGGGGTGTGCTTTAAGCCCTGAACTTGTGCCTCATCTGCCCTGGGGCGTGCTTTAAGCACTGGGCTTGTGCCTCATCTGCCCTGGGGTGTGCTTTAAGCCCTGGGCTTGTTTCTCATCTTCCCGGGGCGTGCTTTAAGCACTGGGCTTGTTCCTCATCTGCCCTGGGGTATGCTTTAAACCCTGGGCTTGTTTCTCATCTGCCCGGGGCGTGCTTTAAGCACTGGGCTTGTTCCTCATCTGCCCCGGGCGTGCTTTAAGCCCCGGGCTTGTTCCTCATCGGCCCCGCGGCGTGCTTTAAGCACTGGGCTTGTGCCTCATCTGCCCTGGGGTGTGCTTTAAGCACTGGGCTTGTGCCTCATCTGCCCTGGGGCGTGCTTTAAGCACTGGTCTTGTGCCTCATCTGCCCTGGGGTGTACTTTAAGCCCTGGGCTTGTTCCTCATCTGCCCCGGGCGTGCTTTAAGCCCTGGGCTTGTTCCTCATCGGCCCCGCGGCGTGCTTTCTTCATTGGGCTCTTTACTCATCTGCAGAAGGAATTTGTGTTTCTGCCTGGGATGTTGCCTCCTGCTTCAGTTGGCCCTCTTAGGTTTCAGAGTCACTTCAAATCTCCCACAGTATGGATCATTTGTGAGTGCCCAGGATTAAAGAACAGACAAGGCTGCTTACCAGCCTTTATCCTCAGTAGATCATCAAGTAAAGATGTTTCTGTGGTGGTAAGACATGGCTCTGCTTGATGCAGCTGCCCCTGCAGGAGCAGTGCTGGAAGGAGCTTCCCACCAGTGAAATGATCATTGCTGTAACTGGTGCACACATCAGTAGTGTGAAGTGGACAACACCTGTGTCCTTGTTCAAGGGCAGCACGTGTAGCTCCCCCTCGGGTCTTACCTAAAACGTGGAATCTGCTTTCTTTAATTCATTCCAAGCTTTTCATTGTGTTAATTGCTTCAAAAAAGCGCAATGAAGGTGCTGGGGCACAAAATTAAAGTGATGAATGCACTCATCACAGTTGCCCATTAGTGAGGCACCAAGCCCTTCATAGGCATTATACAGAAGCTTTTAGGTATTTAAAGTAATGTACTTTGTTATGACTGATGTCACTGCCCGTGTTATATAACCCCTTTTAGAAATAACAAGTCTCGCCTCTGTCTTTTTATCTGTTCACTTCATTTCGTATTTACGTACCTTTACTCTTTCTTTATCCCCTCCGCATGTTCCCCCTACCATGGACTTTCTGCCCCCTCTTACTCAACCCCCACCACCTCCCTGCCCTGTTCTTGCAATCAACAGCAGCTGGTTGTACTCACTGCTTATCCGTGTGCCACAGGGGGAAACAAATCACTGTATTTGTTTACTTGTTCATTTATTTACTTATTTTTTCTTTTTCACTTATTTATTTACTTGTTTATTTATTTCCCTATTTATTAACTATTTTTGTATAGTGCTTAAACGATCCAAAGGTGTCGGAGCGCTTTACATAGTAGCCGTTTCACAAATCATAGAAAAACAATTAAGATGAACTGTCACGCGGATCGTGGTCGGTCGTGAATCCGGTGTGTCCAAGAAACAGACAAGTAAATCTAAAATAACGATTTCCCTATAAAAACTATTCAGGGTAATATAGCGTAGATAATCAATGTAGTACAGAAGAGTCTCCGTTCGATTCTGTGGCCTATTGAACAGTGTTTACAAAATGGCTGTCAGAGCCAGCGTTCCGATGGTCAGAGGGTTGGGAACTTTACTTAGAGATGAGCTTCTGTTGTTGACAGCGTCGCAGAAGCTACACGTTGCTGATGTCTGCATATATACAGTGTTTTCTGTACGTCTCTATGCGTCCACCGCAGAGCCCTTTGTTTCAATTAACCCTGGGCGCAGTACTACACTACGCTCACGGAGCATGCGTAGTTTGTGCTACTATGCACTACGCAAATTGCACATAGCACAGTGCAAAAACTGTGCTAAAACACGTAGCGTAGCAGCAAAATCATCAACACCTACAAATGCTTTGATAAAACAATTTTACATGCTAAAAAGCATATAACCAATTCACAAACGTGAACTTTGACAATGAAAACATTAGGCAATGAGAGAAGTGATGATTTTGGGGTCCCCCCTAACCTAGGGGGAGGACCAAGCAGAGGCCTTGAACACAAAGAGCATATCATGCTAAACGATTCAGTGGTGGTCCCTTCCTCCTAGGACCACCCCAAGCACAGTTATGGGCAAAAATACAATCCCAACCAAAGGCCCTGCAAAGCATTATGGGACGAGATTAGCAGTGGGCAGTGAATATTATAGTGTCCAATATCAAAATAATTCTACAAAGAGCTGCAGTTCAACTAGTCGTTACTAGATGTCCCTCACGAGTCAAATGCAAAAGCATTGAAATTATTATTACATCAAGCTGCAGTTCCACTAGTCGTTACTAGATGTCCCTCACGAGTCAAATGCAAAAGCATTGAAACCCTTTCATGAAGCTTTTGCATTTGACTCGTGAGGGACATCTAGTAACGACTAGTGGAACTGCAGCTTGATGTAATAATAATGTCAATGCTTTTGCATTTGACTCTTGAGGGACATCTAGTAACGACTAGTTGAACTGCATCTTTGTAGAACTATTTTGATATTGGATACTATAATATTCACTGCCCACTGCTAATCTCGTCCCATAATGCTTTGCAGGGCCTTTGGTTGGGATGGTATTTTTGCCAATAACTGTGCTTGGGGTGGTCCTAAGAGGATGGGACCACCACCGAATCGTTCAACAAGATGTGCTTTTTGTTTTCAAGGCATCTGCTTGGTTCTCTCCCTAGGTTAGGGAGGATCCCAAAATCATCACCTCTCTCACTGCTTGTTAATTTATCATTTTCACTTTTGTGAAATGACTATATGCCTTTTAGCATATAAAGACAGAGATACTTATTTTATCATAACTTGCACTGTGCAAGATGCTGTTTGCAATTATTGCACAGTGCAGACAAGCACACAGCTACGCAATTAGCGTAATTTGCGTAGCTGAGCGTAGTTCAAAGTGTACTTCGCGTAGCTACGCGTAGCGCATAGCATGCACAAGACATGATGTTTCAAGCGTGGTTTCTGGAGTTGATGAGACATTTACATTTCTTCTTAAATGGGAGGTAGTTAGCAGCAAAGACAGTGAGGTATGTATGAAGGGAGAATTCCACCCAACATCTTTTTGGGGGGCTTTGAATAGTCCGCAATTAAAATCCCGCTAATCAAATCTCATCTTTATCCCTTCTTGCTTTGCCTGACACAAAGAGGCATATCTATATATATATATATATATATATATATATATATATCTCTCTCTCTCTCTCTCTCTCTCTCTCTCTCTCTCTCTCTCTCCACATAAAGTAACACAGTCTCATATTCTACGTCATCAGGGGCGGAGGTGGAATGCTGCGGCGTGCCAGCGGCGCAAGTCTGCCTGGTGTGAGGGGGTCTATGCGCCTTAAAGTCAGTGGTCGAAGTGGGCGGGATCGGCAGGGCACAACGTGCCCCTACTTCTTTAATTTTGTGGAATCCGTTCCCCTACTGTTTTATTTTTAAGAATGCGTCCCAGGACGGCAGAAATAGCCAAGGCTTATAGATAAGGCTCGGCGTTTGTGGCCCTTCAAGGACGGGCGGGTGGGCAGAGAAGGAAAAGGAAAATTACTGTCTTTTCCTTCTTTCCCAGAGAAGACAAGGACAGTTTGCACTTCTCCTGCTTTGCTGCTGGCAGCTGCCCCCTCCCTTTCTTCCTCTTATTCCCTCTCTTTCTGTCTCGCTCCTTCTCACTTGCTGAAAACCGTAACTTCAAGAAACTCTTCTTACCCTCTTTTTCCTCTCCTTTCGTTTTTGTTCCCCTGTGAAATGGATCCAAATACAGAAAAACACTTTTCCTTGAAAGATCGTTCTATTCCAAAGTGCAGCCTCAGGACGGAGAGGAATAAAAGGTTCAATATATGAAAAATAACTAAATAAAGCAAGACAGCGTGGTGGTCGCAAAGTGACCGATTGATTTTATTCACACCCAAACGCATTAGCGCCACTTTGCAGAGTTTGCCAGTGAAGCGCTACTTTTGTTTTCTCGTTTTTTTTAACAACATTGGGGCATATGTACAAGCCCCTATCGCCACCACAACGTCACTTTTTACAACGTTGTGGTGGCGATAGGGGCATTGCCTTATTTCCAAGGCAGCGTTAAGCCACTTAATGTGGCTTAACGCTGCCTTGTAAATAAGGCCCCTTTCACGCTATGCTTAGCGTGAAAGGGGTGGGCAGTGGGTGTTGCGGTGGGCGTTCCACCGCAACACCCATTGATTTTGACGCTGCCCCCTATTTACAAGGGCAGCGTAAATAGGAGGCAGTGCCAAAATTAAGACCAGGGAAAATGGTCTTAAGTTGGCGAAACGAGGAGAAATGCATTATTTCTCCACCGTTTTTGCTTTTTCCATGTGTGCTGCCTTGTGCAGCACACATGGAATCTTTCCACAATCTTTCCCCTGCACGCAGACACCCTTACACTATGATGCAAGGGTGCCTGCGTTGGCGCTACACTGCTAAGTGTAGCACCGGTGCAGGGGGAAATGCAAGGCTGCACCATATCATTGTAAATATGGTGCAGCCTTGCGTTTCTGAAGTAGCGGAGTGAGGCGTTAAGCCATGACGGCTAACGCCTCACTCCCCAACTTCCTTGAACATATGCCCCATTGTTTTCCCCCAGTGGGGGAGTGCACCATTCCTGGAGGTACTGCAATACCTGGTTGATGGGTGGATTAGAAAACAAAATGTGTACTGCGCCTCTGTGTTCGCGGAAGTGGTCTTTTTAAACCATACTCCTTACGTTTTCTAAGTATATAAGCAATGGACATTGAAACGGATGTCTTCTGGACCCTGTAGCCATGTCCTTAACTTTTCAGGCAAAAGTACTCCCTGATTTCTGAATCAGTGTAAAAGCTTTAAGGTAACCATGTTGTTTGTTGTACCTGCTTACATTTCACATACTTTACCTAATTTTGCATTCCCTATGAGTGTTTGCTTTTTCCAAGATGTTGTTACTTTTTTTTCAGGCAGCATATTACTCTTGTCTAGTGCACAATTTGAAATGAGTCACATCCAGGTGTTTATGGGGGGCACAATTGTGTTGTAGCTGAGCTGAAGGCAGTGCGAGTTTCTCTCAGTGGGGCAGTAACGTGTTTAGTGTGGGAGAGGATGTGGCACTATGGCCAGAGCTGCCGAATTTGGAACTGGGAACCAGGCTCAGCCTTCATGACCAGTCCACCAGACCACTCTCCTGAGAGAGCACATTCCCATGCTAGACCTGAGAAGGCCTTGCTAGACCTTGGAAGCCCTGGTGTCTTAGCACCAGCAGGTGGATCCTAGCCCCTGGCGGTGGCAAGTGTGGGTTAACTTTGAAGGCCTGTCCACCACAATCCACACTGAGGCTCACCTCCAGTCTTGTGGGCAGGCCTATGAAGCAGCACACCCTAGAGCAGCAGTGACTCTGTCACTGAGGTCACAGGACCATTGAGGACAGTCCGCCTCACCCTTTGGTACCTCCTTTGGCCTTGTTTCAGCAGTAGTAGTGTAACTCACCAGGGATCGGCAACGCAGGATTTGCACGCACATCAAACTAAGGGGCATATGTACAAGCCCCTATCGCCACGGGAACGTCACTTTTTGTGAAGTTTCCATGGCGATAGGGGCCTTGCCTTTTTTACAAGGCAGCGTTAAGCCACTTAACGTGGCTTAACGCTGCCTCACTCCCATATGCCCCTACGTTTTTGCAAACTTCACGGTCTTTCTGCTTCATGCACAAGCACTTTTACATGTGCCACCTGCTTTGGGGCCACTGGAATTATGCAGCAATGGAGGACAAAATTATGCTGCAGTGTTGACTAAATTATGCAGCAAAAAAAAGACTGCAGCGTAATGCGGTATATTTTCTGATACTTTATTATTTTGACATTTTTACACATACTATCAGTCTGCAAAGATTTTGCTTTATTAGTACCAGTTTAATCTACAAATGCAGCAGTGAGAATGGTGTTCAGTCAACCTTTGCAAAGGGCCGTCCACTTTGTCACATTTTTTAGTAACTTTTGATCCGTTTGAGCTGCAAACAATTTATTAGTTAAAATCATCAGATTATGCAGCAGATGATGTATTATGTGGCAAATATGGCAGAGCCATAATTATGTGGAAAATATTTGCAAACAAGGATATTTTGCCATTCACGTTTGAACTGCTGTTGTGGAAAAAGGGAGACGTGCTGAAGACAGAAACTCCATAGCTCGGAGACAAAAGGCTTGTGATTCTATGATTGGAAACGTATCCCACTTTGTGAATGTATATTAATGTCAATAACTCATACCTTAAATAAACATGTGTATCCGTTGGTTGAATTAAATAATGTAATAAACTGTAACTGGTCAATGAAATGCCAAACAAATACTAAAAATTGGGATGTTTTGCTCTTTCAGGCCACACCTCTGACTCCGCCCACTGACCCAATCCTCGGGTTATTCCCACCCTCTGATCCTCCGCCCACAGTTCCCCTACTTTTTTTTCCCCACTTCGACCACTGCTTAAAATACATATTTTAGGAAAGACTGTACAGCTTAAGTAATGCTGGTAAAACTATAACATAGTCTAAACAACAAAAGAGTTTGCCTTCTCAAGAGACCCAGGGTGTGTTTAGTGATCACCCTCTGTGTAAGACATTTCTCTCTTCTTTTTGACAATTCCGCTTGGATGAGCCCGTTGTAGTCACGTTAGCGTTTTCTGATTTTGACGCCCTGTGGCTTTCCACGTCACAATAGGCGTGTAAGTAAAAATAGCGCTTAATGTGATACCATCTATGTTTATTGTGGTTCCAGCTTTTGCCACTTTCAATAACTTTCTAAAATATGTGCACATTCTTATCTCACTACTGCACGACAGCTCCTTGAGATATAGTTTCCGGTGCACTCCGAGAAGAGCACTTTTGTTTGCTGAAATTGGAACAATGAACGTCCCATGACCACATGCTTACTGAATATACTTATGTCTGTGTGTTTGTTCGTTCTTGTTCTTTTATTTCAGAGATCTGCAGGGTCCCAATAAGTAAGACGGATCCCGCAATGATAGTAGGTTTTTAAAGATTCTTTTTCCTACTTTTTCACGCATCTGACCTCCAGGTTAGGGTGAGCCTTAGCGTGCTCATACCGCCGGGGTCTTCACCTTGGTCCTGACGAATGCCTAGCTAGTAGCATCATAAAGGCAGAAACATGTTGACCACACATAGTGAGATTTAGCTGACCAATTTCTTCAGCTATCACATCACTCACATTGTTTTTATTTTGTGCCTGACTGACCGGCGAATAAAATCATTTTCGGATACAGCCTAGTCATTTTTAAATCACTTCACATTCACGTGCACTTGTCACTTTAACCCGCTCCGCAGTAATTCTGGCGTTGAAGCACATCGGGGAGGTATTCGACCTTCCTGGTGGGGCCCGATGATGAAGCATGTCACCAACTAGGTTGGTGAGTGAGGGCTTTATAAGAATCAAATTTGATTCTCCACGCTAGCTCTTCTCTTGAGAAGGCAAACTCTTTTGTTGTTTAGACTACTATTTGGGGGATCAAGAGTGTTCCTTCTAAAAATTCCCTCTCTCTCCTATTGTTTATAGAAAACTATAACATAGTCAAGCGAAAACGTCGTACGGTGGCTTAGGTAGAGGTCTGCCAGGGTGCAGTGCCATATGCAGTCAGTGATTGTTTTTACTTAAATCTCCCTTTGCTGAGAAAAAAACTCTGTTTGCCGCTGAGTTTCAGTGCATTCTCGATTCTGTGGGGGCGAGGACACCTCTTGCTGGGTTAGCACAAACACTGCAATCTGTGGATGTTTCAAGTATAGGATCACTGTTGGGATCCTCAGTCACTCATTTTTCTTTTGAATATTAGTACTATACAGTCACAGAATAATTGGTCTATTCTATTGGCCCAGCAAGTCAACTCGCAATTTATAGTGTTTACAGAGCAACTTGTTGCTGAGCGTAGCCTCCACCTAGGGATATAGTAAGAAGTACGGGGGACAAAATAGAACTAGTAGAAACCAGAGTGGCAACAGGTAGAACATCATAAAAGTTACGATATCAAGCGCTAGACAGCATAATAATGATGGGTGGAATACTTGAATTAGTCTCAGGCTTTAGTAGCCATTCTGGGACACATCCCATTCCACTGATCTCGATTCCCTTTGTCTGTGCCATTAAAGACAGAGACCAGCCGCATGCAAGTCAGTCACACTTCTGCCCCAGAAAGGATAGTCCTGTCCGAACTGCTAGGCCACCTCCCCACTGAATAGGAACACAGACCACTCCAGCCTGGTTTTGGCTTTATTGGGCCTCATCAGAGCGGTGCAGCTATAGTCTAGTGGCACAGCGATCTTGGGCCCGCACCTCTGGGTATAGTCCTGCTATTGAAGGACACCTCGATGGAATGAGAATGCACAGACTTCTTTGGGTTCAATGTGCATCTCCCTGATAAGGCTCAAGAGGTAATAACCTAAGTTTACTAGTGTTCCTGTTCAAAGAGGGCATGGCCCTGTTCCCTTTGAGGAAGGCCTGAGGCTGATTTTGAATTGGTTGGTACCCTTTTGTAACTGCACAGATGAGCTAAAACAGTGTCATGTAATATTACTATTTTAATTGCCAGTTGTTCATATTGGTTTACTTATTTCCATCGATCACTTTTTGATAACTGAGTCGCTTTAAGTAATATAAGTGTGCCCAGACATGGGTCTCTTACTCTCTGTGCCATAGAACCTCAAACTACATCTGACTGATGAGGTCTAAGAAGGTCAAGACCAGGCTATGGTTTTTTGCGTTCCTGTTCAGAGTGTATATGGCCCAGTAGTTCAGGCTGGTCCGTTCCGATCGGGGTAGGGCCAAGGCTGGTTTGCATATGGTTGGTCCACTTCTGTAATGTCAAGACAAAGAAAAACGGTGGTACAGAATGCACCAAAAGTGGTTCAGATTAATTCAAGGATCTCAATTGATCAGATTTAAACTAATTAATGTCATATGATGCCTTCAATAAGGAACCTGCTAAATAGCGGTTATGCAGAAACTATACTGTTCTTAAATGGCTTAACTTTTTTTAATAAAAGGTTGTTATACATTTTACACTATGAACATCAGGAAACCACAGCCAAATTTCTTTCAGCCATTCCCCTGTATAACACCCATTGTCTATTGGTGTATGTTATTTTATGACTGTCAGACTCTGCAACACATACCGTGGGCTGTCTGAGGATGTCGCTAAAGATTGATTCTAAATCCAGTGCCCCTTGATGCACACTGTGGTGCCATTGACCGATTGTTGGTGGAAGATGCTATCAGTTGTTAAAACTAATAACATTTGGTTATTAAAAAAAATCCAGTGCCCCTTAAATTCACATTAACCACCTTTCACAGGGCGTCAGCTCTATAACGCCAAGTTCATACGCTTTAAGGTGGTACATCTCAAAGTGTCTCAAGAGTATGTAGTCCACATCTCAATCAAGGGCTCATTTTCACACACTCTATTTTCCAGCAGTCGATATAGATCTCAAATCTCCGCCAGCTGGCAGTTGATTACACACACATTAGAAAGCACCTTCCTGTTTTCCTGAGTTCTTATCCAGGCATAGCATCTTCAGAACATGTTATTTATCTTACACTACGCCCTTCCCTGAAGTGACTTTCACCTTTGCACTGAGGTCCCTGTGCGAGAGAGTTGAAACACATATTGCACCGTTTGAATAACGACATGCTCCGAAATCTGTAGCAGTTTGTATTGTTATACATTGTTTTTGCCGCCCGTGCTATATTTAAGGATTGTTTCCAGAGCACAACTTTTCTTTTTTTAGGTCGAGCTTTCGAAACCTGTTGTATATACTTTGGTATATACTTCTGTGTGGGCTTACAGCCCGCCCACTGCTTTTCATTTATTTGTTTGTGTCCTTTAAAAATTCTTGCTTGCTAGTGGTCAGTTCTTCCTCTTTGTCCCTCATTGTTGTCTTTTGTTTCCTCCTTTCAGAGCAAGGATCAAGGGCAGTATCTTTACGGTTTGGTTGTTTACCTCTTCGCTTGGGGGACAGTTTTTTATTTTATTTCCTGCTCATGTAAATTTTTTTGTGTGTTCAGCTTCGGCTCCCGTAGATGCTTGTTTCTTTGGTTTCTGCACAGCGGCATGGGAAGGCTCTCCTTCACACAGCTGTTTCCCCTGCCTTTGGAATTCCAGGGTGATTGAAAACAGGCCCGTAAAATTTTGTGGCTTTCTTTTATTCGCATGGTGTCCGCTTTCATATTTCGTCATTGCGCACATTTTATTTTATCAGCAAAATACAATTTCTTACGGGGCATGTCTGTATCCTCCGGTACTCCCAGGAGCACGAATCAGGGGTTAAGCGGAATCTCTTCTGCTAGTATGTCCCCCAGTTCTTTCAGTATAGTCAACTAATATTGCTATATCACTGAACATTCCCATAGTGAGTGGTAGAATGACCCCCCACATGGATCGTCCCAGGGTACACAGGAGAGCAGTGGGATGTTCCCAATCTTCTGCAACCTGTCCCATGCTATGTAAAATCTGTGCAGAATTTGAAGCTGTATCAGGTGGAAGCGTGCCTTAATGGCCACCTCCCGGGGGTGCATCAGCACTGCCTCCCAATCCACATCCTCCATATCACCATGCCTTATTTACAGCGTCGTCTGAGGTGTACAAGGCCATCAGGGTTGTTATTGAGGAGGATATTGCACCTTCCTCCAGGGTCCTGTCAGCAGGTGGATGTCTAGTGGAGACACGTCAAGCAGTGAAGCCCCGTCCACAATCTCCGCCCATAAGGCATGTCAAAGCTGGGTGTATTTGTAATGTTGCATGTGTAAGAGACCATATTCCTCTTGTAAACAGGCAAATAATGTGAGCTCCTCATCAGCCATCACATCCCCCAGGCAGACTATGTGTTACATCTGTCAGCCTTGGGGTGGTCTTCCCCCCAACTTTTTGCCTTTCTCCTCAACTTTTTGCCTTTCTCCTCCATTTTTTGCCTTTCTCCTCCATTTTTTGCCTTCCTCCTCCGTTGTTTCTGATCTCGATTTTGCTGGCATTAGGACTCTGCACACTTTACCACTGCTACCCAGTGCTAAAGTGCATGTGCTCACTCTTTAAAACGTGGTAATAGTGGCTTATCCCCATTTGGCATAATTAATTTATTTATAAGTCCTTGGTAAAGTGGTACTGCATGTACCCAGGGCCTGTAAATGTAATGTTATTACTGGGCCTGCAGCACTGTTTGTGCCACCCACCTAAGTAGCCCTTTAAACATGTCTCAGGCCTTCCATTACTGCACCTGTGTGTGCAATTTAAGACTGCCATTTTGACCTGGCAAAATAAACCTTTTGCCAGGCCAAAACCTTTCTTTTGAATACATGTAAGTCACCCCTATGGTAGGCCCTCAGCACCCCCGAGGGCAGGGTGCAATGTATATAAAAAGTAGGACGTACTTTTAAGCTTTACATGTCCTCATAGTGAAAAACGCTAAGATTTGTTTTTCACTACTGCAAGGCCTATCTCTCCCATAGGATAACATTGGAGTTGCCTTATTACATTTTATAAGTGTAATTTCCAAATGGGAAGGGAAAAACAGTTCATTTTTGGTATCTAAATTACAGTTCTGAAAAAGCCAGTTTTAGAAAGTTGCAAAAACAACAATTGATGGACAGAATGCAGAACAATGTCATACATTCACCCCATTACAGAGATCTGGGCCTAAATCCATAGTTTTATTGCTCACCATGCCATTCCAGTTTGAACCCAGCCATATGCGAATCAGTCTTGACCCTGTGCCCAATGGGAACAGTCCAGCCCGAACTGCCAGGCCAGGTCCTCCCTGGACTGGAAACAAGCATCCTAGGACCGGTTTCAGGGTTTCACCCCCCATCAGCCAGGATAGCTTGACTCCAGTGGCATGGGGAGCACAGGACCCACGTCTGGGCATACCCGTCCCACTCGGGGTGACAAATGCAAAAACAACAATTGATGGACAGAATGCAGAACAATGTCATACATTCACCCCAGTACAGAGATCTGGGCCTAAATCCATCGTTTTTTTGCTCACCTTGCCATTCCAGTTTGAAACCAGCCATATGCAAATCAGTCTTAACCCTGTGCCCAATGGGAACAGTCCAGCCCGAACTGCCAGGCCAGGTCCTCCCTGGACTGGAAACAAGCATCCTAGGACCGGTTTCGGGGTTTCACCCCTCATCAGCCAGGATAGCTTGACTCCAGTGGCATGGAGAGCATGGGACCCAGGTCTGGGCATACCCGTCACACTCGGGGTGACAAATGCAAAAACAACAATTGATGGACAGAATGCAGAACAATGTCATACATTCACCCCAGTACAGAGATCTGGGCCTAAATCCATCGTTGTTTTGCTCACCATGCCATTCCTTGTGACTGGGGGTGAATGTTTGCATTGTCCAGCATTCCTTCCATCAATTGTTTCTTTTGCATATGTGGCCCTAAGTGGGAAGGGTATGCCCAGACGTGGGTCCCGTGCTCACTACACTGCTGGATTCAAGCTAGCCTGGCTGATGAAGGGTGATGCCCTGAAACCGGTCTCGGGATGCTTGTTTCCGGTCCAGGGAGGACCTGGCTTGGAGTTCGGGCTGGACTGTTCCCACAAGGAACCGGGTCAAGACTGATTTGCATATGGCTGGGTCCACTCTGGGGTGGTGTGGTGAGCAAAAGAATGATGGATTTAACCCAGATCCTTGTGACTGGGGGTGAATGTTTGCATTGTCCAGCATTCCGTCCATCAATTGATTCGTTTGCACTTTCAGAAAGTTGGCATTGTATTGCCTTATCCATTTGGTTCCTGCGCCTATCTCTGGTCACATGACTGGGTGTAGTTGGCAGTTGAGCTTTGTGTATTCCTCCCAGACAGCCACACACAATGGGAGCTTAGGTGTGACTGGATGAGCCATCACTGGCAGAGTGGGAGAGAGTTGCTGGGCCCAGCCTCACCTACACCTGATTAGGCTGTGTCCTGCATCCACTCAAAGGGCCTAGTGACCCTGCATTGTCACTTCAGTCAGCTTGGAGCCAGGGCAAGGACTTCCATGCACTTCAGAGCCACTGTCTAGAAGCTTCTCCCACCTTCCAAAACCAGGGCACCAGGGTATAAAAGAGGGACCTCAGACACCAACTCTTCAGTACACTTCTGGACCTGTGGATGCTCAGCCAGAAAGAAGGACTTCTGTGCTTCTACAAGGACTGCCACTCTGCTGGACTGCTACTCTGAGAAAGCTACTGCCCTGTTGTGCTGACCTGCTGCCTTCTTGCCTGGGGAGGAAGAACTGTACCTGCAACCCATGTTGAACCCAAAGACCCCAGAGTGACTCAAAGGGCTAGACTGCTTGTCCCCTGATCTGAGCTTCAGGGATATAAAAAGCTCCCCAACAGCTCCTGGACCCATCTTCAGCGAGTTCCTGGCCTTCAAATGGTGCCCCTAAGGTGCTGGACCCTTGGTGTGGCTCAACGAACTCTTAAATTAAGCTTTTGGGCTCTTTGCGACCACGAACAGGCCTGTTCGCACCGGAACCAAGCCGCTCACACGGAAAATCAGTGGGAGCCGCCACCAGCCAGTCTCTTTACGCAGTAGCATCGTCCGCCCACGCTGGGCCGCCAACGCGAACCTCTAGCCTGCTCGTCCGTGACGCCCGGCCTGCTCTTCGGGCCACGCTGACTACCGCCTTTGACGCTTCCTTTGGTACCGGCGACCCTCTCCAGTGTGAACAGGACTCGTTGAAAAATTTGAGAAGGTAAAACTTCAGCTGGACTAATCTGGGACTGTATCCGACCCATGCTCCATCGCTGTCGGCCCAAACTTTTGACCTTGACCCAGTCCAGCGTGACCAGGTATTCCCGGTTGGCACTTTAAGCTTTTAGGCTCTATTTTACAGTTTAGTCTTTAAAAATTCATAACTCCGATTCTACTGATTGGATCTTTGTCATTTTGGTCTTGTTTTATTTATTAAAGTGTGCTCTATTTTTCTAACCTGCTGTGGGATCTTTTTGTGTTGTGTTTTCATTGTTTTACTGTTTGAAGTTTTGAAAATACTTTACACATTGCCTCTTAGTTAAGCCTGACTGCTCTGTGCGAAGCTACCAGGGGGTTGAGCACATGTTAATTTGGGGTTGCTTTTGCCTTACTCTGAGAAGGATTGTGGTTGTTGCATGACCAGGGCTCACCCCCGTCAACCAGTAACTCAATTTCTAACACTATGCCACTCGTTTGCCACCGACCAAAGTCTTGTAGCTTACTCACTTCATGTATTGTTTCCCCCACCCAAAGCAATGTTGCCCGTGCCGGCATCAGGAGCCTTGATCATCCCTCCCGGTCATGCACATAGTGCCTCCTGGGTGGGGTGGGGGGGCGCTCCGGGACATAGCAGGAGCCGACCCTGGGGGGGTGGCAATCCCCAGGGCCATGTATGGCTCCAGGAGGGGGCCGTGTGGTACCCCTACTTCTGTTTGCATGGGCTGGCATGGGGAGGTGGTGGTCCCCAGGGCTGAGAACAGCCCGGGAGGGGGGAGGGGAGCACGGACCGCCCTCCTTAAAATAAAAAGCCCCAGGGAGGTAGTGGTGCCCGGGCTGCGTGGGGGTCCCCGTGGCCCCCCTGCTCCATATTTAAGTTAGCCCAGGGAGGTAGTGGTCCCTGGGGCTCGGGGGGGGGGTGTGCCCCCCCCATTCAATTTATTTATAGCTCCAGGGAAGTAATGTTCCCCAGGGTTCGGGGGGTCCGAGCAGCCCCCTAAGCATTTTATTTGTAGCCCTGAGGAGGTGGTGGTCCCCAGGGCTCGGGCGGCGGTCCACGCTGCCCCCGCAGATCAGTTTTAATTTGTAGCCCGGGGGAGGTGATGGTCTCCGGGGTGGTCTGCGCGGCCCCCGCTTACTATTAAAATTAGCCCCGGGGTGTTGGCGATCCCTGGGGCATTTTTAAGCTCTTGTAGGGTGGCCCATGTGCCCCCGTCAATTTTTTTTATTAAAGCTTGCATGCCCCTGGGACCTGGCCAACCCTGGGGCTACAATTAAAACAAACACGGGAGCCTGCGCTTGTTTTTTCTTTGATTCACTGTGATATTCACGATTATTTAGCGAAAAATTGCTGTGAATTAAAAAAAATGCTTTTATGCCATGGCGGGGTCCAGCCAAAGCTTGGGGGTCTGGGAATTCCTGCCCCCCCTCCCCCTTTTTTCAATTTTTTTGTGGGACTCCCAAAATGTCTGCCAGCACTTCCTGGTTGAAAGTGTTGGCAGCCAATCAGAGCTCTGCATTTCCCTGCATGTGCTCGTTATTATTCACGAAATAGCCGCTATCGCTACTGAATGGATTTACACCACATAACAAAAAGCACAGTCCGCTAACCAAAATCTAGCTTTCTGCCAAATGTGGTGTAATTTCGTTCAGCGGTTTGGGCTGCAGGCGTGTCTAAAGAGTCTATGGGAATTAACATGAGACACACTTTTTTTTCCACCCTCTTTTTCTCGGCCCCCTTTTGACGGATCACCCTAAAACTTTCCATGCACAACAAGACTCACTGACGCTTACGTTGGAAGATTTCATGAAGATTCGTCAAACGGTGCCAAAGATATAGGCTAGTCAAAACGCTTTTCTATGGAAACATGGTCCTAACTATAACTACCTACTGGCACCGCCAGTAGGTAGGTAAGTAGATAGGTAGATATATATATATATATATATATATATATATATATATATATATCGCTGCGCAAAAGAAGAGCCGCACTCAAGGATTAAGGATGAAAATCAATTTACTGACTGACGCAGCACGCTCTTTGTCAAAGTCACTTCAAACACCCGGAAGTGATTAATTTCTACCAACAATTCCTGACATCGCTGATAGACATACAAAAAGACTTTCTGGGCATGATAAGTTTCAAGTGAAAGACAGACTCACATTGTGAACACAAAAATGCATTGAATAAAGTTAAATTAAATAAAAGTACACCAAAAATACATTACATATTTCAAATGCATTCCGCACATTTTGGTATGTATTATACTGATGTGCTATCCGGTGCAATTCAAACATAGTGATGATTGCCACATTATCGAGACCTTTCATGAATTGGTTCCAAGCCTAGTGGCTTAGTAAGGACCCACATTGTTACCAGACCCCTGCTGTAAAACGTAGGTAATGCATGTATATTTCTTACAGAATAACACTTCTATCTAATGTTCCAAAATATCTGCTCATTGTTCATACATCATGAGCCCGTAGCAGGTAACAGTAACATGTGGTATCTAGTGGTTCACACCAGTCCCATAGCGCGATCTCGAATGGGGTAGCATCTCCTTCTGTGTCTTTCCCATTTATGGACAAGTGTCATAGTTCAAATGCAACAGTATATCATAAAATAAGTGCAAAAAGAAATAATAAATTGAAAACAAAAAGTCAAATCTTGAACCAAAAAACAACGGGTGTGTACTAACGGATTTCATTCACTTTTCTTACTACGCCTGCGCATTTAACAAAAATGGTTTGTGTCCAATGAAGATAGGAATCCACCGTGGGTTTTCTACCTTGTCACTACCCTAGATGTACGTGGAGCTCCTCATCATGGTTGAGGCCACCTGGGTGTCTACTGCATAGTCGGATGATGTATTCGGACTCCAGGCGCCTCAATTTGCGTTCCCGGTCTCCTCCTCTCGCATGCGGTGGGACCCTGTCAACACCAAAATATGAGATTTTAGAACCAATATCAGTGACATTCCGATGTGCTTGTTCACAGTGTTTGGCTACAGCATATGTAGAGTCATTATTTCTGATAGCGCACAAGTGCTCCAAAATTCTCTTTTTTACTGGGAAAGTGGTACTTCCCACATAACGGAGCCCACACACGCACACCAACACATATACCACGTGGTCACTGTTACAATTGATGAATTTGTGAATTTCGGCTGTTTTACCTGTTGGGAGACTGTATCTTTTTACATTCGGGCTACTAGCACAAGCTTTGCATTTTCCACATTTGTGGAAGCCAGGAAGCTCCCTCAACCATGATCCAGGGGTTGCTTTGCCCTGCGAAAGGTGACTGTGGACTAGGATATCTCGTAAGGAGTTACATTTACGGTACGTTATATGCGGGCTGGGGCTGACCAATCTGCCAATAGTCGGATCTTTCTTAATCAGGTGCCAATGTTTCCGTACTATTTGATGAATGGCCTTTGACTCATAGTTGTATGTAGTGATTAGCCTCACCTCTTGCTTCTTCTCCTCTCTGATTTTAGGGGTTAGAAGGCTGATTCTATCTAGTTTTGCTGCTTTCTCTACAGCCCCCTGATGGTTCTCCCCGTATATTCTCTGACTTTAAATCTGTCCACTATTCGCGTCTCCTCTGCTCTGTATGCCATATCCGTGCTACAGTTCTTTTTGGCCCTTAGAAGCTCTCCATAAGGGATGCTTCTCTTCAAGTTCTCTGGGTGGTGGCTCCGGGCATGCAGGATACTGTTGCCCGCTGTTGCCTTTCTGAATAACTGGGTCTGGATGGTATCCCCCCTTACCTCTACTAGTACGTCCAGAAACTCTATGCTGCTCTTGTGTGTCTTACTGGTAAATTTTAGATTCAGGTTGTTGTTGTCTAAGCTGGTAATAAATGTTTCCAAAAGATCCTGTGGACCGTCCCATATCAGAAAAATATCGTCAATGTAACGAGTCCACAGGATCAGATGGTTCACACAGTTTTCATTGTCCTCATTCCAAATATGCTCTGCCTCCCACCGCCCCATGAAAATACAGGCGTAGCTGGGAGCAAAGCAACTTCCCATGGCTGTCCCTGTCAGTTGCTTGTACCATTGTTCTTCAAATAAAAAACAATTGTTCTGTAGACAAAATTGTAACATTTCAAGGAGAAGCATGGTGTGATCATACATGGATAGAGGCCTGTCCCTGAAGAAATATTTACATGCCTCCAGTCCCAAATCATGTTCAATGCAGGTGTATAGCGCCACCACATCTATAGTAGCCAAAATGTAGGTATCTTTCCAGGGAATTTCCTGTATCTTGGATATAAAATCCATCGTGTCCCTGCAATAGGATGGAAGTTTGATAACATATGGACATAAGAAATAATCAAGGTATACAGAACTGTTTTCAAGCAAGCTATTGTTGGCAGAAATTATAGGTCTGCCTGGAGGGTCCTGTAAGTCTTTGTGCACTTTAGGCAACATGTAAAAGACTGGTGTGACTGGTTTCTTAACTAGTAAGAATTGGAATTCATTTGTGTTCAAAAGACCCTGTCGGTGCCAATTATCAAGGAGAAAATGGTAGCTTGAGATAGTTTTACTGTACTGAGTCAAACTAAATCTCACATAGCTCCCAGAAAATTCTAGCTGTCTCCTTGCTTCTGATCTGTATTTGTTTATATCCCAGAGGACAACATTTCCTCCTTTGTCAGAAGGTTTGATGATAAACCTGTCAGCCTTCTTTAGGGACTCCAGACCCCGTCTTTGCCCTGTTAGGTTTCCTGCAAAATGGTTCTTTCCCTTCTTCCATACTGCCATGAGGTCGTGAAGTAACATCTCATGGTACGTGTCAATGCTGTCGTGTAAAGTTACCGGATTGAACCTAGACTTCGGTTTGAAGTCGCTTCTGGTTTTTCTATCCGTGCTGATGCCCATGTTGTCTAGCAATTCACGGTTGGTCTCCCAGTCCCTCCCACCCAGTTCCATCTCTCTGAGTGTGGCCAGAATCCCAATGTCTCCCGTTGAAAGGGCAGCAGCCTCAGTGTTCTGTATGGACCCTTGGTCAACCTCTCCCCCTGGGATTTCTCTTGCTCGTTTTAAAGTGTGTATTTTAAGCAACTTTAATTTTCTTACGAAGAGAAAAATGTCAATACGTGTACGTGAGTACTCAAAGTTGGCAATTGGACAGAAAGATAACCCCAGTTCCAGAACAGATCTTTCTTCTGGGGTAATGTTATGGGAAGAAATGTTCACTATAGTAAGATTAGTGCTCTCACCCATCATATGTTGTGTTTACTTTGCCTTGTTCCTCTCCCATAAGGCTTGTCGCTGTCTTTCACCTGCGCCACCTCTCCTGCTCTTTCTGTTCCATTGCTTCCTCCTCTTCCTCTTGGTGGTTTCTTTTTTCCGGCTTGGTTCTGCCGTAAAAAACAGTATTCTTCGAGTGTGGTAAAGGGCATTCCCGCCCCTGAGGAAGCCCCTTGTCTCTCATCCAGATCCGAGCAAGCGTCTGAGCTCGATTCGGATGTCGCATTCTCTTGCTGTTGGGCAGTCTCCATCTTTTGGAAATCTCTCCTCGCCACCTCGTATTTCCTCCCAAATGTAAGAATACGTCCCATTGCATAGTCGTTCTTGTCCCTGATAAATTTCCATTGTTTCTTGGATTTAATGCTTTCCTCATATTTTGTAAGACGGCCTTCCATTTCTTTGATGAATTTCCCAATCTCTTCCTGTGAGGCATGTTTCTCCAGGGCCTCTTTCAATGTCTTGATGTCTTCACTCACTTGGTGCAGTTCAATAGCTGCGTATTTAGATAGTAGGCCCAGCATCTGCTTGCAGGTTGATGCCATTAACTGTGACCACTCCTCCAGTAGCTGTGGGCTGGGATTTTGGTAGGTTGGGGTGATTAAAATGTGCAATCCTCTCGGGACCCTTCCAACCTCGATGTAGTTGTCTAAAGATATTACCTCCCAACTGCAGTTTATCTCTTTCTTATAGAGCCTTTCCAGACTAAATAAGTCTTGTTTCAGGGATCTCACCCCTCCAGAGTCAGCATGATGGCACCCACTTGCTGCGGTGTCTGAGGCATTCTCCGTTTCGTTGAATAATGTCTTGGCTTCATCCAGCCTATTGCGTATGGCGCCCACTGGAGTAACACTTTGAACTTACAACTGGACCTCATGACAGCTCACCTGAGCAACACAGAGGCGCACCACAAGTCCCAGAGGGCCGTGCGAGCGGCCGCGCCCACTGAGGCGTGGGACATAAAGTGATTCCAGGTGCACCACCAGTCTTCTGCGTTCCAGTGTTTTATGCCAATGATTAAGGGCAGGGGCCCGAAACGCGTCTGGCTTTACAAATTTGCTGTGCACATTTGACTGATTTGCGCTGCAGCCTTGAATAAATTCCAAGCAATACTCACCCGTGTTGGACTCTGTCAATGAGGTAACTTTTGCGGAGTATATATATATATATATATATATATATATATATATATATATATATATATACATACATGTATAAAAAGGGTACCTGTAAATTACTTACATTATCGTAGGTTATATTTAAAAAAAATATATGTATATAAATATTTTTATGCCCACCCAAAAACCCATACCCACCTTAAACTTGAAATACCCTTGCCAACCAAAATCCCGCACCCACCCTAAACCCTAAAATCACCCTTGCCCTATCATATATTTAAATATTTATATCTATATTTTGCACTTACTTTCAAAGTATTTATCCTTATCCTCCTTTATAGAATGTCCAAAGCCGCCATTGGGAATCATCTTGATGCATTTTGGAGGCATGATTTTTAGTTTGCACCTGTTACCGCCTAATCTGATTCAATTGTAATAGCATTTCCTAAATGCCCAATGCGTAATTAGGAAATGCTATGGACTTGCGGTTAGGAAATCTCAAATAGGAAATCCCTATTTGCAACTTCCCATTTTGTGAATCCCAAAATGCAATTTCTACTGGGATTCCACATAGGCCTTTGTACATTAGAAAAGACAGTTTTGCATTTCTTAACGGCCCAAAAGATTGATTCGGACCGTTAAGAAATGCAAATTCCTTTTGTAGATATAGGCCTTAGTCTCAACGTTCAACAAGGAGATGGGCGGTAGGAGCCACATTCAGTTTTCGCCTTACCTTTATTATAAATTACCGTGATCAGGGTGTGGCGCAGATCTGGAGGGTAGGAGGGGCATCCCTGGGTATGGGTCTCTTCGTATATTGCTAGGAGTAGAGGTTCCACCAGAGCTTCTAGTCTCTTAATAATTTGTCCGGTCACCCGTTGGGACCTGGAGTTTCCCTGTTACTCATGGCCTTCAATGTCTCAGAGAGCTCCTCGGTGTGAGTTCCCCTTCCAGCATCTCTACCATTTCTCTGTCCAGCTGCTGGTGTGCCAGCCTTCTCAGGAAGTGCTCCGTTTCTGCTTCCTCCCTATGCGGCCTGATAATATTAATCCTTATCCTGGGCTATCTCCTCCGTTTGGGTAAGTTTATCCCCTGTGCTGGTGACTATCTCTCCCACCCATCTGACTTCCTCCTCTTCGATTCAATAGGCATCGAGCCTTGTCTCCTACTTTATAGAACTTCTGTTGCACCACATGGTAATGGCGGCGGGCCTCCTCCTCCACTGTATTGCATACTCTGTCTTGGTCGTCTTCAGGAGTCTGCTTGTCGTCTCCTACAAGTTGCCGTGCCGGTTGCCACTCTAGGAGCTGTACCTGCCTTTCCAGCTCTAATATTTTACCATTTCTGTCCTGCTTCTTACAGGCTATCATCCTCTGCAAACTGTCTTGTAGGACCGTTATTAGGTTTCCCATACTACCCCTGAAGAATCCACCATATCTTTATTTTTTTCAAAATACACTGTTGTATCTGCTCAGATCTGTGTGACCACAGATGGGTCCTGCACTTCCCTGGTGTTGAGGTGCTATTGGGGACTAACTGGTCACCTGGGAGCTTTCAAAGTAATCAATAGTGGTGAGTAGTCAGAGATTCCCCTTGCCAGGTACTCCGACCCCTCGATTGGAGGCACCAGTCCTGTTGGGATGAGCCGGAAGTCTAGTTGTGAGGATGTCCCATGGGCCCCAAAGTAGTAAGAATAGTCCACGGCAGTGGGGTGTGTCAGCCTCCAGACACCTGCTAGCCCGAGCACAGGGGTGAATTTGGCTAAACATGTACATGGGGCAGTCTGCCCGATCCCTGTTTGACCTATCTACACTTGGCAGCAGTACATCATTCTAGTCAGCCCTCCCCCAGAGGGATTGTCTGACCTGCACCTAACAGTATTGGTCCTCCTTTATCCATCGCTGCCTGCTGGAGCTGAGGTAGGGCATAGGCATTGATGAGCATGTAGCCCTATGTATCCTTGCTTCTCTGGCACCATCCCATCTGGGTTCACCCATGTCCCTGTGACCTGGAAGGGGGGAGTTCTTCCTCGCTAGGATAGCGACCCTGTGTGAGCCCCTTGTGAACGCTGCATGGCCTAGTGACACATAGCGGTCTCTTCCCAAGAACTAGCACTTTGTGCCCAGGTGGTCCGTTTCCTGTAGAAAAACTACATCCAGGGCTATACATTTTATGTACTGGGGTACCACTCCCCACGTGATTTTGTCCCCTAGGTCATTCACATTCCAGGAGAGCATTTTAAAGCGATTAGGGTTACCTCCTCCCCCATCATGTGGTCCTCACTCCTGTGCCCTTTCCGCCTCACCCCTCTCAACATCCCCCATGCCCAAGAGATCCCTGTTGTGAGTTTCTGCCCATTAATTTAACCATCCACAAACTACCATGAAGTCCCCCCACTTTACATTTCATCTATGTAAGTTATAAAATGCTTATCCCCAACTCAGGAAAGGTCTGTCGCCCTTCCACCCCACAAGCTCTAAAACCAACTTTAACTTAAGACAATGTTTTGGATGGCTATGTGTCGCCTGATGAGAACTTTCCAGAAGGGTGTGTTGGTGTTGTGTCTATAACCTACCAGTGGTGGTGGTCCATGTCCACCTATCCCTCCTCCAGTCTACATAGACAAGAAAAGTGTATATCAGCTCCTCCTCAGTGTAGTCCAGGATCCCGGCACCACCCAGTGCCCCATAGTTCTACTGGCTCTCATTGGGCCAGTCAGGGCAATTCAAATAATGACACCCACTGTCATTGGGGTCACCTCGGATCCCAAGCCAAAAGGGTCCAGTGCAGAGTCTGCCTCCGAGTCGAACGCGGCGCGTCAGGGCCCCAGACTGGCTGCTGTTGCGGAATCTTGAGAGTGGCAATTTGTCTCCACTATTCTGTCCCTTTCTGTTCTAGCCTGCCACACTTCTGCCCCCTCCTTCGCCTCTTCCTCCTGCTCCAGCCATCTCCAGATATCTTTCGGTGTCTCAAATACTATGAGTCCTTATTGACTACCCAGTGTTTAGCTGGGTATAGGAGTGCGTATGGCAGGCCTAGGTGTCGTAGTTTTGCTTTTACTTCCAAAAATGAGTCACACCTCCTCTGGACGTGCAGCATGAAGTGAGGGAAGAGGTGGCCCTTATTGCCATCTACTGTCCAGGGGCCATGCGACCTGGCCTTCTGCAGGATCCGGTCCCGGTCTCTAATGTTCAGCAGCCTTGCCATCACTAGTCCCAGAGGTCTCCCCAGGGCCGGCGGATGCCCCGGGACATGGTTCGCTCTTTAAACCGAGAACAGGCCTGTTGGGGGGGCCCATTGTATACATTGTCGGTGAGCCATTGCTCCTCATAAGGTTCTGGTGATTTCCCCTCAATCTGTTCAGGTAGGTCTTTCATCCTTGTATTGTTGCGGCGGGAGCGGCCCTTTGCATCCTCTGCTCATTCTTGGAGTAGCTCCACCCTAGAGGCCAGTTCTAGTTCAAAGTACTTTATTCGGTTCTCATAACCAACAAATCGCACAAAAATAAAAAGAGTGTTTATCACATTAAAAAATATTAAAATGTTATAAAGAAGTTAAAAGAGACAGCTCTCCTTCACATAGAACAGATCAATGCGAAGTTTTACATTGCATTGTGAATCACCAGTCCGAAGGCGTTGCGTACAAAGTCATCAATGTACAGTGCATATGAAGATCAGTTGATGCTATGCCAGGGAGTGCAAATCATTCTTACTCATCTAGTTCGCTAGAGTGCAAGATAGTCTAGGCGCAAAGAGGCAATCAGTGCAATACCAGGGGGTGCAAAATATATGTAGTACAAAGTGTCAGACAACCGGTTCCAGACCGTAAAGAATGCATGGTTAGCAAAATTATAAACAGTTGCGCTATTAGGAAAGCTGAATGGGATAAGAATTTTGCCCACTTGTACCATACATTGGTCAGGTAACGGCTCACAGCAAACACAACAGGGGTACAGGTGTCCCGTTTCAAGATCCCCAGGGCAGTTAAATAATGAGTCACCACATGTTCAAACACACTGGCCGAATCCACTTCAGGCAAGAACCAAGATGCTTTGTGCAGAAGAACAGGACATGTCCCACTGTTTCAGGAACCAAACCAGAGGCCAGTTCACACAGCTGAGCCTTCATTTTGCCATGGTCTGGGCAAGCCCACCGCATACTCCATCCCTGTGACCCTAGAGGCCAGTTTCCGATGGTCCATCCTGAGCAGTCCCAGATCTAGGACTACTCTTTCTATCTTGGCCTCTGAGGAGGAATCCATGTCCGTAATGGCACTCAGGATCTACCCCAACTGGTCGGCTTGATTGGCCAGGGCATCTCCCATAGACCTAAGCATGAGCTCCCCAGCCCCCATATCACCATGCTGTGGGGGCTTGTCTTCCATGTTTTCTGCAAGAGAATGTCAATCTGTGATTCTCTATTCTGGTTCTCCTCCACTTCTGTGTTGCTCCTTTCTGTGGCCCCTGGCGGTTGTGTCCCAGCTCCCAGGCAGCTCCCTTCCTGTCTACCGTAGACCCATTTCTACATTTAGCTGAATTCCCTATTGTCCCGCCCAGGAGGCACCAGTCCTCAGTGTTGCTTCCTGGTCGCATTGCGCTGTTGGCTCACAGCAGGTGCGGCAGGGTAATCTGTGCCAGTGTCAGTGGGGGGCAGGGTCTTGCTTGTCACCATTCCGAGAGCTACCTCCATTCTGGGCCTCCGGTCCCACATGGGGTAGGAAGTCAAGTAATGCTTTCCGCCTGCCTCCACTCCTCCGGCACCCAGTTTACCACTGCCACATCCTCTGTGGCTCCTACCAGCGTGTGGGCTCTGATCCCACTTCGCCTGGTCTGTCTCCTGGTTGAAATGTTCCTAAGCCGGGCCTCTCTACGGGCAGGAGCCTCCACTAGTCCATTCCAAAGAGGACTTTTTCACCGCAGGTCCTCTCTCTGCCGGCCGAGCAGCCCCTCCCCCGGTGAGGCAAGTGCCACCTTAGCACAGGCCCCAATTGGGTAACGGCATGCCAGGAAGAGCGAGGGGTGTCCCTTTGCACTTGGACTGATTTGCTCCATCAGGCCCCCAGTGCCTGTGCTTACTTACTGCGCCTCAGCACCCCGCCGCCATCTTGGTGGGTGTCAATCTTGTCACCGGAGGCGGCTCTGCCGCTGCATCCCCTCCAGCAGGGGTCCCCAGCAGCCCGAGACTGCCTCCCCAGGCAGGGGATGCTGCAGAGTGGCTGTAAGCAGGCAGGATATTAGACCGGAGCGGAGATGGGCGACAAGAGCTCCAAGATGAGCATTTTACACCATCTTGGTCTTGACCACGCCCCTCTATATTCGTGTTTTTTAGCTATCAGGCTAATTTATTAAAAAAATGTTTGGCCATTATGAAATAAATAATACTCTTAATGTTTTTTATTTGTTTGAGGACTTTCAGCACATAGGGTACATTCAGTACATGGTTTATGATGGCTGTAGTACACTGAGACAAGTGGTGGGGGAATACTGGGGAAGTGAAGAAGATCTTTTTCTTTTTGAGTTCAAAATAACCCTGTCTACTTGGCTTAAATAGGGGTTGCTCTTTTTTGTTTGGTTAAAAACTAGCATTAAAGACTTCTATGTGGCAAAGTAGGCAGTTGTATATTTTTCTAAAATACTGTGGTTTGCTCCATCTGAGATGCTTTGGTTAATGGAAAAATATGTATATTACTAGTTGTTCAGGATCAGATTGTTGATTAGATAAAATAATGCATTTTTGGGTTTTGTCTCCTGCAGAATGTCCAACTTTCACTATTAACCGAGAGAGGTATGGGAGAGGCAGTACAAGAGTTTGTGGACAAAGAGGAGAAAGATGCGATAGAAGAACTGGTGAAATTTCAGCTGGAGAAAACTCAGAGGTTCCTTAAGGATCGACATATAGACGCGGAAGAGGACAAGATTGACGAGGAGGTAAGTTGTAAATCAGTCTGATGTCAGGAAAAGCCGCAGGGGCGTTCTAAATCACTCTGCTGTTTGACAAAGCCCGTAGACTTTCAGATACCAGGAAAGATAATGAGTGAGAAAAAACAAGAGAAGTGGAGGAGCATCGTTGGAGATATGAACAAAGACTGGGCAGAGCCAAGACGTAGTAGAAAAGAAGGTGGTAGAGAGAGAGAACCATAAAGGTAAGAAAGTGTGAGAAAGGGAAATCAGTGTATTGAGTAATTGTGACAGAAAAGGGAAAGTGAAAATGAGCAGGGGGAAGAATCCAGACAGGAAATGTATAGCAGAGCAAGAGACAGATACTAGAGTAAAGAGGAGCTGATAGTATGAGAAGATCAGAGCGATAAAGCAAGCGCAGAAGATTTTCAAAGACAAGTAATGGAGAAGGCTGGATGTAACATAGTTTTGATATTGTGGGGGCATGGAAGCAAATGGAAAACAAAACTGCTCATAAGCGGAAAACTCTTCATCTAGCTGTAAAATATTTGGAAGGCACGGAATTTCCTACCCATGTGATATAATGTCCTAATCCTCATAGAAAAGTTAAAGACAATGTTCAACTATTTGATTTAATAAGTCTTTTAAAAAGTGCTACAAGGCCCTAAGCAGGTTCAGAGCAGTGTACGAGATTGGGCATATTAAGCCCAAAATCAAATTACTGATTTGTCATTATTTTATTTTGATTAAAAAGCTAAAGCAGATATGCTTATTTCATACAGTAACTTAACTTTAAATAAGGGGACTCTAGAACAAGCCTATTGTTCATGGACTGTTTTGCAGCGTGGCATTCTTCATAATTCTCTCAATTTCACAAGTAACGTTCTTCTTGCAGGAAGAAGACTTCTTCTGCACAAGGCACACCAAGTGATATAGAAACAGTAGGATGATAGTTCAAACCATTAATGGCAATGTGAACAAATTTAAACACAAATTATAGCCCCAAAAAACATTTGAAAAAAGAGACATGCAAGACAAACTTTTCACAAGCAAACGTATGAAATACATGGATTATCAAAGAGAAATCTCCCATGCACCTCCGCCCCTATGTACAACTTTCATCATGTCTCAGACTACCTGAAGGGTGGTTATAAAATAAAATCAAAAAAACACCAAAATGTGTGATCTTTATCAGGCAGTGATCTTTAACAGCCTTATGGGTTGCAGACATCAGTCTACAGGTGTTAGACAACTTGCTATGAAGAATAACAATATTTTCAGCATAGCCATGCTGATACCAGAGAAAGGGGGCGGGCATTGCACCAGGCTACTTAGTTTTACCCTAAGAAAGCTAGCTATTACACTGTACTGGCTGTTGTAAATACCTAATACAAACACCTGATCATGAAACACGAGTATAACACAATTGTATGTTGGTTGCATCCTCGCCAGTCTCGGTGATATCCCGGCCATCCGTTAGCAGCACAGATCCAAAACGATTTTACGATCCCCTTGAGGAACTTACATACCATGTAAATATTTCCAAGCAGCGGGGGCTTCATTCTTTGGTCGAACAGCATCAACAGTGAACGAGGTTTGGTGACATACCACAGACTTAATTTTCGTACAGCATGTTTTCTAAATGACACTATGCAGCATATACAAGCTAATAAAGGTATCTCTTTACAACAGACGTTTATTTCCACTTTCTTGGTTGAATCATATAGCTGTACAGTGCTCACCCCCTTGGAACCTACTGACGTAGAGGTAGAGAGAGCATGAGGTAAGCCCCATGAGAAAACCAAATACAGAAAATGTTTGTCCAAGAATGTCCCCTTCAAGGTAAACGGGCATGTACCAATTCCCTGAGTGCCTGACTTCGGGAAACAGCGTTTACAACGATGCCTTTACATCGCAAGTCATTAGATCGACTTGCTGTAGGAGGCGCTCTAACCTAAGGAATAGTATAATTTACTATTCCAACACCTTCCCTACTGTTGCGCAGGCTGGAGTTGGAATAGTAAATTATACTACTCCTAAGTCCAGCGCGCCCCCTACAGCAAGTCGATCTAATGACTTGCGCTGTAAAGGTATCACATTGTAACAACGCGGTCGTTGTAACGACCTCGTTGTAAAGGAACGCGATGTGATAGCATGCGATGTAACATGCTATATCTCCTGACTTCATATGAAATTGGTATCCTGGCTTTTTGTTTGGTCCTAGTGTCACATAAATCTAGCATGTGCACTGAGAACTTAGCCTGTCCCTGATAATGGGAGGTCCAGAACCTCTTATGTGACCTGGAGGAGTGCACCAAGCACGCTGTCATTGAGGGCATATGGCTATTATCTATGCCCAGGGTGAGACGCATAAAGCAGTGGTGGAAGTGTACCGTGTATTTGGAATTTTTAGTTTGACTAGACCTTTTTCTCTGTGTCAGAGCAAGTGCAGTTTACTGAACCCTCTTGCGTAAAGTTCAGCTGTTAAGTGAAACCTCAGAACATTGCAAGTAGGATGCATAGATAGGGTGCCTTGTAGCACTAGGCTTGCTTTGTAAGCGATGGCATCTGAGATAAGTTGAACTTAAAGAGGAGGAAAACCTCCAGGTTTTGAGATCCTTGTGAAAGGAAAATATTGCCTTCACTATTTGCAGTATGTCCTTTTATGTTAGAGCATCTGTGTCAAATTTAGTTGGCTACTATGGCCTCAGTGGATTTGAGACTTCTTTCTGTACCTAAGATCATTGGTCCGAATAGAAAATTTGCCAATTTGATTATATCTTGTTGTCCACACTGAGTAGGTACATCTTCAGGAACTTAAAGCCTGTCTCTTAATTACCTTAGAATAAGACATAGACATTATTCCTCTTTGTAATGTTTGTAAGTGGTCTACAAATGAGGCCACCCTAGGTATCCAAGAGGGAGTCCAAGAACTCCTGCTAGATTCCTTGCTATCAAGATGAAGTGATTCATTGTTGTGCAGCTTACTGCACACCAGTCAATCCAGGCAGCAATCCATGATCTTTGTATCAAATGCTGTTAAAGACCAACATTAAATTAAACACAACCTGTTTCATGGGCAGAAAATGCATCTGTGGGAGACCCTGTCCCATGCCGCACTTTGAAGGTAGACTGTGAAGTACACAGTCTTGAACCACCTCTTTAATCCCCCACCCACTTCTTAAACCCTAATATCTGAGTGTGCAGCAGTCTATTGCTGTCAGCTCACACTATATAATTACATGCGCAAATCTAGTCCTGGGTTCTCTGCTCTACCAAAGTAAATGTTAACTCCTTCTTCCAATGCCAATTCTAATCGAGAGTAGAAATGTCCTCACACTCCTAAACTCTTATCAACAATGTAAGGTTAGATAGAAGGAATAAAATGTTTGGAGGATCTAAATTTCTATTTCAGACCTGAATGTGAACTTTTTAGCCCAACACATTTTGTTTCAGGTGTAGGTACATTCTTTTGTTTGCAGTTGACATTGTGCGAATTATTTGTGCTGAAAAGACTTCTTTTTCATCCTTTCACACTTTGTTGCCACTTCATGGTTTGTATAAATATCAGTTCAATTTTTAAATATTTAAAAGCAAATTTCTTCACAGCATCACAAAATCACCCTCCCAGAGCAATACTATGATGCAAGATAGCTGTCAGTTGGGCAAAAAATGAAATAATGAACCAATGTGGCTACTTGTGACATCCGTTGTGCACCACTCTTCCAAACCATTTAAAATGCCTTTCTTCTGGGTCATGGGGCAGTTAGCAAATACATAGTTGTACCTGTTATTTGCCACTGGTGCCCTGTACTTCAGATAGTATTAAAAGCCATTTGGATAACCAAGTTAAACCATTCGCTCTCCAAACGTAACTACATTGATGAAGCGATTTGCGACCACTAAATTGCTTGTACAAATGTACTAAACCCAATTAGTGATTCGGTAATATGTTACTGAATCGCTAAATGGGTTTAGGAAATCAAAAGGAATCACTGTTTGGAAGTAGCGTGTTTAGGGCGTCCCTTCCAAATAGCAATTCCTTATGGTATGTATTGATGTTTTGCGACCGATAGTAATAGTTTCCCACCTCCTCAAGGAGGTGGTAAGCCATTTGCAAAAGAAAATGGGTCCTCAAGGTTCCCCTTTGAGAATGTTAAAAAATATATATTTTTTTAACAGTAGGACCACTGACTAATCTTAAAAAATGAAAGTTTAATGGTTCATTTAAAAAAAAAAAAACACATCACGTTTTCCTTTAAGGAAAATGAGTTTCATTTGAAAACAAAAAAAAACAATTCTTTATTTAAAAGCAATCATAGACATGGTGGTCTGCTTACCCCACTAGTCCTTTATCCCTTTGATGGCTGTCATTCCCAATGGGTCGCAAATTGCGATCTACCTCATTATTATTCATGAGGTAGGTTAATTTGCGACCCACTAGGAATCACTAATTTAAAAATAAAACGTTCATAGTCTAAGTATAGCGATTACCATATAGCAGTTTGGAAAATACACTATTTGGAAATCACTGTTCTAAACATTCATCCATCTTGCCCTAAGATACAGTGTAACACTGTAACACACTCAGGGGTCTACTCGTATTTTGGACATTTCCGAATGCCTCTATGACGCCTTGCCAGGTCTATCTTTTGTCCTAGTTTATCAATACGTTAATTGCCTATGGGTAGATGTTACAGGTTCCTGAAAATCTTACAACAATAGCCCAAAGTGCAAAATAGTTTAAACATCTAAAAACCAACTACACTAAATCCCGGCCATGAAATTTTTTTTTTTTTTTTTTTTTAATGTACTAAAGAACTGGTCCAAAGGCAAGTTTTCAGTGTCCATTTAACAGGCTACCGTGTCCTAGTCGCCTGGTACAAATGGGACTCTGGACACAATTCATCGAGAGACCAGCTGTTAGTCTTCTAATAATAAGCAGAAGGACTACTGTGTAATGGACTAGAGTAGTTAGTAGGTACATCGTGGGTAATAAGCCTTGGTAGCCATCGTAATATACAAGCAACAGCATGTATGGGTTCTGGGGCACCGGCTGGACCCACATGTTCGCTCTTGTAACTCTGGAAGTAGGATTTACAGTTAGGGTACAGTGGTATCTTTAAACCATGATAATTGCAGAACCATTAGAGCTTGTTAAGTGGGTTAAATGAGCCTTGTATCTAGGGCATACCGCCTCATCCATTGATACAACTGACCGAAACTAAGGTTAAAAGACAGGTTCGCCATCTTAGGGTGAAAAAGGGATGATGCCAGCTATTGCCTGTTCAGGGCAGACATACACGGTGGATCAAGTTGCTGCATTCTCACCACACCAGCACTCCTGGGATGTCTCCTCTTGTAAAGCAGGTTGTTAATTTAGCTCAATCCACCTGGAGGAGAGCTCCCTTCCTTGAAACGACCCGCTCATCTGCTTCAGTCAGCTGGGATTCACTCCTTGTCCACCTGATAAGGGGTCAGCTTTGTATGTCTCTTGCCATGCACCAGTCTGTGCAGCTTCCTGTTTTGCAAAAGTTGGATAAGGAAGGTTACTCTCTCAGATGCACCTGAGTGCAGTTGTGATTTCTCTGGCTAGGTGTCTTAAGCGTAGACCTGCAACTGTCTGAATGCTTTGGCCACTTTCACCAGTGTCATCTTGCAAACCTGAAAAAAGGGTAGGTCGTGCGGTGTAGTACGAGGGACTCCACAACCCGGGTTTAGACAGTTATTGTTTTGTACAGTGTGTTAGAAGCAACACAAACCAGCCTCAGCAGTTCCTGTCACCACTCTGATTGATCACCAGTCTGCTCTGTCACCACTATGAGATTTTCTTTCAAATAAGATCTAATGGGCCATTCTGTCAAAGACTGTCAACAAATCCAATATAATTAGTACTTCTGTGATAACATCTTGCTTCCTACATGCAATCACCTTACTAATAATTTTCACTTATTTAACATAAATTGGTACTTCATGGATTGAAGAAAATGGTCATCTATGTTGTTTTTATAAAATGTGATGAGCCAGTAATGGTTTTTTTCTCACTTTTCTCGTGAAACATGGACAATGGTTAGTTTTTTCAGGGTGGGTTTTAATGTATGTTCAAATTTCACTACGATATAGGTGCGAAGATTTCGTGAGACAAGAAAGAAGAACACGACCGAAGAGGATGAAGAAGTTCGCGAGGTAATATTTCCTCTGTGGGTAGTGAGACAGGGACGTACTAAATCAGAAAGGATGGTGAATAGTGAATCTTTATTACTCTGATGGCTGAGCTAATTGGATATTGGGGGCAGGGACATTTTCTTTAAGAATAATGAAGCTATGAACAATGTCACCTGTGCGTTCCTCACTACTTATGTCCTGGCTTTGTGTGAAAATCTTTCCCTCTTGGGCAGAAACATTTTTACAGGACTCGCCTTGAAGATGGGACAATTCTGTATTGTCAGGCATATATTCTTGTGGGAAACATATGTTTTTATGAATTAGAAATGTATTATCCAGACTTATTTCCTTTGCCTTTATTGAGTTTATGTATTCTTCTTTCTTCCAGTCTCTTTTTATTGATTTCAACAGATAAAATACAATAACAATCACCGGGGCAGTAGTATATTAAAAGATGGTCACAGCTTACTGGTATACAGCAGAAAAAGGCCAACCCTCCTTCACTATCTCTCTAAGGTAGCATATCTCTCTAGGTTGCCATTTTCCTTAGGTTCTTTATCGTTATACAGCCAGTTGTTCTGCCATTTGGAATAGTATTCTTAGGCGTCTACTCATACTTGTCACACATTTCCATCAAACAGACTTCCATATGCAGCAAGGCCTTCTGTAAGTTCCATGTCACCTATCAGAGACAAGAGGTTGTTTTCATTGATGCTTACCCTGCCCCCAATGTGCTAGTATTCTTTCAAGACATTTGTGAACCACCGAGCCATATCTTCCTTCACCATTTTCATTAATTCTGCAAATGTATTAACTGATGCTGTAGCTGATTAATCGAGCCCAGCAGGTCTTCTTTTGTAAGTCGCATGGGGTCATCCTCCCTTGCTGCTGTTTCAGCCTACTTAGTAATCGTCTGTTGCTTCCCCTGTGCTGTACATTCTTTCCTTCCCTCTGTTATTTTCAGCAAAACTTGATGTCCCATTGAACTCTCCCCCAGTCACCTGTCTTCATGCATGGGTGTCACATCAATAATCAAGGAAGCAGTGCAGGCAAGAGAGACTGGGGTTTCAGTTCCAAGAGTAAAATATTCCCACTGTGTGAGGAAATTTGCAGGCAAACTTACACATCAAATTGAAGATTCCGGGTTTAAGAATGAGCAGCCTTGTATGGCCTTCTAGAGTATAAAGAATGACCATGCTGTGCGGTATCCCTTGTTACTTGCATGCAGAAGTTACTGTACACGTTTATCATAGTTCAGGCACAGAGTCCCCATGTCATTACATCTTTGTAGCTTTCCAGTCCACTTTCTGCGGCACCAAAACCGCATATGGGATGCCCCCCCCCCCATATTCTAGAAATGAGTATAACAAACTACTAGAGTGATGTTATGGCAGTGATTCCCAGTGTCCTGGAGCACAGTAAAGAAGGTAAGTCTCCCTCCCTGCCCCGCCCCATGCGTATCACATGCATGTTCACTATCATGTTCCCTATAACATTCTGAAGCACTTTGCATTCAGTAATAAAACAGAATATGGGGAGCAGCATACCCCAAGAGCTCCACTCATCGCCTTTATCTCAACAATGCTCTGGTAAGAGCTTTCACTTCTCTGTCGAAGCCATCCTGTCATTTTGCGCTTCTCACCAGCAGTCTCAGGCAGCCTTGTTCTCTGGGCTGCCAACCACTGAAGCAGTTCACAGCAAACATGAGGATGCCTTCCTCTCCATGTCCACATCCTGCTTAAACCCCCCCCCCAACTCCCTCAAGCAGGGGATCCTTAACAGAAGCTGGGACAGAGTTTGATCTTGGTTCCTCACATTTATCGTGCCCTTGCTGCCATGTCTGATTGCTGGTTTCTGTTTACAGCACCAAATTAGGCCTTTTCTGTAGCAGCTGACAATGGAGGAGCAAGGTAGGTAGAAGGAAATGTGGGAGTGTGAGTGATAGTGAGATTGAGCGATACTGAGGGTGTGAGTGAAGCTGAGTGTGTGTGGGTGTGAGTGAATACATTTGTGAAGGGAAAGTGGGCGTTAGTTATGCTTGTGAGAGTGCAGCTGGTCCTGGCTTATTGGAGCTAATGGCTTCTGGAAGCACCCATCGCAAAATCCTGGTGCTGGCAATTTTTGACATGAGGGAGGATACACATAGCATATAGAGGTGTGGGCACTAGTATCAGCATGTAGGCCATTGCATACTGGAGGTAGTTCTTGGTGCAAAGCTGCACCCTGGCAACATTCTGGTGCTGGCATCTTAGAGGTAATGTATGCATAAGGGATGACAATCTTGGGATATGGGAAGGGGAGTCCCCGGCAAAATGCTGGCCCAGACAGGTAATTCCTGGCTCATGGTGGACAGCATCCATTACATTTAAGGGGACGTACAGTGCAAAATGCTGATTTTGGCATACTGGATTGTATTTTTGACAGATACGTGGTATATGAGTGGCATCAATGGCAAAAGTCTGCCACTGGCATTTTGGTTGATATTCTTGTATAAGGGTGGCACATAAGGCATATGAGAGGTACTCAAAACAAAATGCTGACCTTGCCGTACTTGACATATTGAGGCACCCATTGGATATGGAGGCAGTCATGTCAAAATTCTGCCACTGGCATACTAGAGGTAACTCTTAAATATTGGGGGGATGGAGGGGGGACACTTATGGGAAATTATAAAGAAAATGGGGTCAACTCTAAGGGGTTGTCAGGTTTTCTTGACGCACTCTGAATCTCCTGGAATATTTCATGGGAGCCCTTCCAGAGCGTATCAATTTTTAGCACGAATAAGTCAGGCTCACTTGTTGGAATTCAGTTTTAGTATTGCCCCCCAAAACTTTCAGATCACCAATCACAACTGAATTACTGTGGGTGATACATTCATCTATCTTTCTAAATTGGAAGTGGACTCCTCCATGCACTCTACTAAACATATGAAGGCCTTAAAGCGGGTCTGTTGCTTAACTTGAAGCCAGTGAAGTGTCTCAAGAGTGACTGTGATATGGCAGTGCTTGGATACCACTGCTCTGGCAGCTGCATTCTGTGTCAAAAGCTTTTTGTGAAGGTCAGTATACTGTGCGTTGCTGAAAAATAACTTCGATCCATTCATTTCTTAGAGGCATGGCCCTGTGTTTTTCAAGGGTAAACGAGTGCACTGTTCATAGAAGACGCATATAAAAGTTACAGATTTGTGTCAATATATTAATTTGATGGTCCAGCGGAATTTTTAGGTTCCCAGTGTTTTTAATCTTGTTAAGGGGTGGAATGCCATGGTCTTCATTCATGTAGGACTCACTGAGATAACATGATAAGGATGCATATCTGTTCAGTGTGAGCCATTTATTATCTATCAGATCATTTTTAATGGAATAATGTGGTAAGAGCGTCTACGTCCTTTTCATTATTACCCATCAACTCAAAGGATACATTTGTGTTGTTAGTATGATTCTGAAAATTACTTTTCCTTCATTTTAAAATATCGTGCTAAGGCTACAGCAAGCACCCCCATGTGGACCTGAACATTGCTGCTTCCGAAGGAATTATACAAACAATAGAAGGCCTGTCCCTCAGAAAGGAGGAAAAGCAAGTAATGTTGTTTTTTAAGCTTTTGTCCCCTTCTCTACTCTGGAAAGAAGGATCAGTTTGTCCACAGTTTCAAACACTCCAGATATTTCTAGCATAACAACCTATGATGCACACCCACTCGCTACTTGAGCTAACTTATTTTAGTTTGTTAGCTCCTTTACAAAAAACGTACAAATATTATGTAGGGACTGCTTGGAAATATATTTCATACATACATGTACCGGGCAGCAGTCAGAGCGGGGACCAAATTCCAACAATGCATATAATCTCTTCAAATGTATTAAAGGTACAGATTAAGAATATTTTAAAACAGTTTGATGAACAAAGACTTTAATCTAATAATATAGTAAATGTCCTTTGGGTATAGGCCAACTGACCAGCCCTTGACTGAACTATACAGCCTTGTGTAAAAAGAAATAAAAAAACAGACAAGGAGGAAGTGTGTACAAAGTGAAGACCATCTGATCATGTGGAGCCCGTTTTCTGTCCAATGTCATTGTCATTTTCCCTGTTGGACGAAAAAGGATGAAACCTCTACAAGAAATGTTAAGCGCCTGTGATTTACAGCATTTCAGTTAACCACTCAAAGCTAATTTGTCCTATGATCTTGGAGAATTTATGGTGGAAAATACCCAAACCATTATCCCTACAAGGATTAGAGTGAGGACGGGATGTAATCTTCAACAGCCAACAACATCCCAGGGTCATATCGGAGTAGTCAAAGAACATAAATTGAGCAGTCAGAGAAAATTTGAGATTGTTTGATACTTTTGTTACCAATATTTTTCTCGAACTCATAAGTTGAGTATAGACTCTGTTCTACATGACTCTGGACCTTCACTGAACCCAGCAACCAGATGCTGTGAATCAGTTGAAGCTTAGCCACCAGGATCACACCTTTCTCCTTTTCTCATTTTGCCTTCTGACTTCTTGACAAAGAATATGAAGAGAGTTTTTATAAGGCTGCTGCTAGTTTCATTTTGCAAATCAATTGCAGGAAAATGGGAAAGACCTGCCTGTGGTCTATATCCTCTCATTTACATGTTGCCTCAAAGTGCCTTATTACTTCATTTGGGAAGATTGGGCATTTAACGATTGTCTCTTTAATGTCTAAAACTGGTTGCCTTCAAATATTCACTTAATCCAATCGTGAACGCTCCTGGATTGCACTCACCCTCCTTCTCATAGGCTTCACCAACTTCAACCTATATTTGCTGCTTGCAAAACCGGGCATGGATATGGACAATAAATCATGCACCTAACTGTGTGAGCTTTGGGAGTCTCATACATAGTAATTATCAATTCTCCTTTCCTTCATTATCTCTTTCTTCCATAGCCTTTCGAGGCAACCGGTAATCGCCTTTGGAAAAACGAAATAAATAAATCAGTTTCAGTCTATCATTAAATGTGTTCCAGACATCTTCCATCATCATTGTTCGCTTTTTAGTTTCTTGGTAATATCCCATTGAATTGTGTGAATTTGAGGCATGAGTATCTTCAGGGGTTTACGCTGAGGTTCTGGGGCAAGAAGGAGTGGTATGTAGACCGTGTTTGGCAATGTTTCTTTTACTGTTCTTGGGTACAAAACATAAAACATGATCCAGTGCCTAAATGAGCATGGTCCAGGAAAGGAAACCTTGAAATAACTAAATATCAACAATCAGGAATCCCATGTAATTAATTGCATAACACGCAGGAGCCAGTAATCCAGTGTTGTAAAAATACCTTTTGTACAGTAAACATTTAGGCCCCAATTACGATGTCGGTCGGAGGACATCGTCTTGGTGTGGGAACCGACCGACCATAGGTCGGCGGTTCCGAACACCGTATTTCGATGCGACCGCACATGGTGCGGTTGCAAACACCCGTAGAGAAATGGGAGTTTGTGTAAGTTCCTGCACCGTGCCTGCCACACGGTGCAGGGATTTACAGGTGGCACCATCGATGCCCCCTCATCCCCCAAACAGAGGCTGCAGGGAGAAGGGGGCCCTGCTAGGGGCCCCCAAAGTGGCTTTCCGACAGGCTTTCAATGTCGGAAAGCCAGACATGGAAAGGCTGACAGAAACCAACATTATAATCCCGATGTCGGAAACGCCGTTCGCACAGGATTATGGTGGGTTTCCGACTGACCGATGGGCTCCATGAGCCAGCCAGAATGACCGGCCGGTTAGGAATTCCGACCGCCGTAATCCTAATACGGTGGTCGGAATTCAAACCAAGGATGTCTTTCGGAAAGCCTCCGACTGACATCCTAATAAGAGCCTTAGAAGTTAATGGCTGCAAGGACAGATAGGGAAATTGGATTATTCATTATCCAAAACTTGAATGTGGAAACAAGCACATGAGAGAACTTAGAGTCTGATTTAGATCTTGGCAGGACTACTGCCGTCCTTCCTGGGCAGCAGTTTCAATTACTCCGTCTAGCCGACGGAGTTCTGCTCGCCGTATTTAGATGTGTGCTGGCTGAACCGCCGTCCGCATCGTCAGTGTTTCCCGTCGTGTGAGCCGTGCACCTCCTCCGATGCGGCGGTCTCCTCTGCTAGCTGAGAGTACTCTGTCGCCGTCAGACCAGCGGTATTGCACCAGGATTATTTAGATGTTCCCATTGTGCTGGCATTGTCCTAGTGGCAGTTTGCTGATGGAGTGAGTCACTGGTGGAATGGAGACTGGTAAGTACTACTTTTCTACGTGCCAATACACATATATGTTGTGTTTTCACCCAAAAACATATGTTGGTATTGGGGAATGCCCCTTTTTAGGTCTCGCCTGAGCCAGCGCAAGCTGGTCTGGCGAGACATTTAGTGAGTGGGGGCTTTAGAAATGCGACCACAAGCTTTTGCTTGTGGCCTAAGGCTTGCTGTTACGCGCGCGTGCACGCACTCAGCAGCCATCTGCCTTTCCTATCTCTTCCTCATTTCCTCGTCATGGCTCATTAACTCTCTTGTCATGGCATATGCAGCTCTGCCTGGCATCTATCACGACTCTGATGTTTCGATCTCAGCAGCAGCTCACATTACCAACTGACGGCCCTGGACTACAGTCACATGAAAAACAATAGCGTTCTGCTGTTCTGCTTCCCTGTAAACCTCAGTCAGGTTTTTGAAGTGATGTAGTCTCCCAATTCTCCTCTCTGCCCCATCTCCAGACTGATGTCCCCTCTGGAACCAGACAGAAAAGTCAACTCTTTTCTACAGGCGCATCTGCAAGTTTATTCTTTTTATTTTTTAGTGTGACTGTGTTCAAAATATTCTGACTTCATGTTTAGCACTGTTGAAAAAACATTGAAACCTATATCACCGAAATGCTTGCTTATTTAGTGCATACTTATGTATATATTTATATTTAACATGATTGACTAGTATTCGCTTCCATTGTGTGCGGTGCAGGCGTTTCTCCATACCATTTGTGAGAAAGCACTTCTGTGAAGTACCTGGGCCGTGTGCTCAGCTGAATGCACTTAAGCAGAATTGGGAACTGTGCATTGTAATAAAATGGCTTTAGGACTCTCAGCAGAAATGAAGTAGCCATAATTTCCGAAGCATGATATATATCTTCACTCTCTCTCTCACTCGGCAATACCACAGCATCACTCAGCATCACCACAGCATCACTCAACGCCATCACAGCATCACTCAACGCCATCACAGCATCACTCAACGCAACCACAGCATCACTCAGCGCAACCACAGCATCACTCAGCGTAACCACAGCATCACTCAGCACAACCACAACATCACTCCGCGCCACCACAGCATCGCTCCGCACCACCACAGCATCGCTCCGCACCACCACAGCATTGCTCAGCACCACCACAGCATCACTTAGCGCCACCACAGCATCACTCAGCGCCACCACAGCATCACTCAGCGCCACCACAGCATCACTCAGCGCCACCACAGCATCACTCAGCGCCACCACAGCATCACTCAGCGCCACCACAGCACCACTCAGGGCCACCACAGCACCACTCAGGGCCACCACAGCATCACTCACCGCCACCACAGCATCACTCACCGCCACCACAGCATCACTCACCGCCACCACAGCATCACTCAGCGCCACCACAGCATCACTCAGCACCACCACAGCATCACTCAGCGCCACCACAGCATCACTCAACGCCACCACAGCATCACTCAGCGCCACAACAATATCACTCAGCACCACCACAGCATCACTCGGCATCACCACAGCACCACTCAGCACTACCACAGCATCACCCAGCACCACCACAGCATCACTCAGCGCCACCACAGCATCACTCAGCACCACCACATCATCACTCAGCGCCACCACAGCATCACTCAGCGCCACCACAGCATCACTCATCGTCACCACAGCATCACTCAGCGCCACCACAGCATCACTCTGCAACACCACAGCATCACTCTGCAACACCACAGCATCACTCTGCACCACCACAGCATCACTCTGCACCACCACAGCATCACTCAGCACCACCACAGCATCACTCAGCACCACCACAGCATCACTCTGCACCACCACAGCATCACTCGGCACCACAACAGCATCACTCGGCACCACCACAGCATCACTCGGCACCACCACAGTATCACTCAGCGCCACCACAGCATCTCTCAGCGTCACCACAGCATCACTCAGCGCTAACAAAGCATCACTCAGCGCCACCACAGCATCACTCAGCGCCAACAAAGCATCACTCAGCACCACCACAGCATCACTCAGGGCCTCCACAACATCACTCAGCGCCACCACAGCATCACTCAGCGCCACCACAGCATCACTCAGCGCCACCACAGCATCACTCAGCGCCAACAAAGCATCACTCAGCACCACCACAGCATCACTCAGGGCCTCCACAACATCACTCAGCGCCACCACAGCATCTCTCAGCATCACCACAGCATCACTCAGGGCCACCACAGCATCACTCAGCACCACCACAGCATCACTCAGTGCCACCACAGCATCACTCAGCGCCACCACAGCATCACTCAGCACCACCACAGCATCACTCAGTGCCACCACAGCATCACTCAGCGCCACCACAGCATCACTCAACACCACCACAGCATCACTCAGGGCCACCACAGCATCACTCAGCGCCACAACAATATCACTCGGCACCACCACAGCATCAATCAGCACCACCACAGCATCAATCAGCACCACCACAGCATCACTCAGCGCCACCACAGCATCACTCAGCGTCACCACAGCATCACTCAGCGCCACCACAGCATCACTCAGCGCCAACAAAGCATCACTCAGCACCACCACAGCATCACTCAGGGCCTCCACAGCATCACTCAGCGCCACCACAGCATCTCTCAGCATCACCACAGCATCACTCAGGGCCACCACAGCATCACTCAGCACCACCACAGCATCACTCAGCGCCACCACAGCATCACTCAGTGCCACCACAGCATCACTCAGTGCCACCACAGCATCACTCAGCGCCACCACAGCATCACTCAGCGCCACCACAGCATCACTCAACACCACCACAGCATCACTCAGCGCCACCACAGCATCACTCAACACCACCACAGCATCACTCAGGGCCACCACAGCATCACTCAGCGCCACAACAATATCACTCGGCACCACCACAGCATCACTCAGCACCACCACAGCATCACTCAGCGCCACCACAGCATCACCCAGCACCACCACAGCATCACTCAGCACCACCACAGCATCACTCTGCACCACCACAGCATCACTGCACCACCACAGCATCACTCAGGGCCTCCACAACATCACTCAGCGCCACCACAGCATCTCTCAGCATCACCACAGCATCACTCAGGGCCACCACAGCATCACTCAGCACCACCACAGCATCACTCAGCGCCACCACAGCATCACTCAGCGCCACCACAGCATCACTCAGCACCACCACAGCATCACTCAGCGCCACCACAGCATCACTCAACACCACCACAGCATCACTCAGGGCCACCACAGCATCACTCAGCGCCACAACAATATCACTCGGCACCACCACAGCATCAATCAGCACCACCACAGCATCAATCAGCACCACCACAGCATCACTCAGCGCCACCACAGCATCACTCAGCGTCACCACAGCATCACTCAGCGCCACCACAGCATCACTCAGCGCCAACAAAGCATCACTCAGCGCCACCACAGCATCACTCAGGGCCTCCACAGCATCACTCAGCGCCACCACAGCATCTCTCAGCATCACCACAGCATCACTCAGGGCCACCACAGCATCACTCAGCACCACCACAGCATCACTCAGCGCCACCACAGCATCACTCAGTGCCACCACAGCATCACTCAGTGCCACCACAGCATCACTCAGCGCCACCACAGCATCACTCAGCGCCACCACAGCATCACTCAACACCACCACAGCATCACTCAGCGCCACCACAGCATCACTCAACACCACCACAGCATCACTCAGGGCCACCACAGCATCACTCAGCGCCACAACAATATCACTCGGCACCACCACAGCATCACTCAGCACCACCACAGCATCACTCAGCACCACCACAGCATCACTCAGCGCCACCACAGCATCACCCAGCACCACCACAGCATCACTCAGCACCACCACAGCATCACTCTGCACCACCACAGCATCACTGCACCACCACAGCATCACTCTGCACCACCACAGCATCACTCAGCACCACCACAGCATCACTCAGCACCACCACAGCATCACTCAGCACCACCACAGCATCACTCAGCACCACCACAGCATCACTCAGGGCCACCACAGCATCACTCAGCGCCACCACAGCATCACTCAGCGCCACAATATCACTTAGCACCACCACAGCATCACTCAGCGCCACCACAGCATCACTCAGCGCCACCACAGCATCACTCAGCGCCGTCACCACAGCATCACTCAGCGCCACCACAGCATCACTCAGCACCACCACAGCATCACTCAGCGCGAAGACAATATCACTCAGCACCACCACAGCATCACTCAGCACCACAGCAGTATCACTCAGCATCGCCTTTGCACGAGTACACCACCACATCATCACTCAGCAAGCCCTGAGTATCATTCAGCATCACCTCAGCATCGTCTCCGCACCAGTCACCACCACCACCACCACCACCACCACCACTACCACCTCAGCATCACTCAGCACCACCTCAGCCTGCTCTCGGAATCTGGAATCTGTTAATTCTCCCCTAGCGTCTGGCCGCTGCTAGTGTTATAATACAGGTACTAGTTCCCAACCTTCACCCTCCGATTGTTTATGCCCCCTCAAAAAAAAAGCTTTAACAAACAACCATTGGAATAGGCAGAAACAAGTTGCCAGCATTGCAAGAACAAAAGAAAACAGAGGACATTTTTTATTGTAAATACTTTTTTTAATATGGTCGTTCAGTTTTACATAATGCCTTCTTGGTCATATATAAAGTAACAAAAATGCTTCTGACACTTTTTTATTATAACTTTTCAGCATGCTGCACAGCAGCCACAGTTCTCTACAGCACAGCTTGAAGACATTGGCAAAGTCAATAGCTCTGGCTAAACACTTATAACGCCCCAAAGGCGAGACCTATTGGCTATGCCAATGCTTGTTGTTACATATTGCATGCCCAACAAACACACTATATTGTATTCACATCTCCAGCCACCACAAGCACAACACACACATGCATCACAACATCAAATTATCTTTTTTAAGTGTCATTACAGGTGTGTTCATTTTACCTTGATGAGTTTTTTAATGAACACAACGGCATTACACATAAGACAAAAATTCCATGTAAGAGCAATGTACAAATATACTAGACTACAGCGGTTGTCAACAGATGATTCATAGTAAGACAATTGTTGATGAAGATTACCTTAGATCCTGGCGACAACTGAAGTGTTTGGCGTCGTGGTGAAGTCGTGGCAGCAAAGGAGGGACTTGGACAATGGTGTTCGAGACAGAAACAGAAGTGGGAAATAGCGAAAAGGTACGTTTGTACCTCATTTCTTTTGATTCTACCAACTCAATGTAGGAGGTGTTCCCGCCACAGTTGCCTCGACGGAAAGGTACATCGTAATTAGCTCGGCGGTAATCCTGAATGGACTTCCTCCATCAGCTGCTTTTGCCTATAACGCCGTCGACGCAGACGAACAATCCTGGCGGAGTCAGCGGGACTCGGGCGGTCTTTTATCCATAGACCCACCAACATCTAAATGCGACGGGTGGACCGCCAACTACGTAGGCAGAGATACCGTCGAAAAAGCGGCGATGTAACCAGGTCCGCCTAGATCTAAATCAGGCCCTTAGTCCATCTGTGCTTCACTGAAGAATAGCACAGAGTTCTTATATATCTTCCTTGGTTTACTCCATCCATTCTTTATTGATCCAAAAGCAGCATATACATACAATTCCTTGTCATCCTGTATGATGAGTCACAACCTGAAAATAGGATCCAACAGGCCCAATTATATAAGGTACCCACTACCATACTGCAGTACCACAACATACTCCTCCTAAAATGCCCCGATGCCCACATAAGAAGAAACATAAAGAGCAATCATGGCCTGTTCCACAATGTGCCCAATGTTCTCCTTCCTTTACAGGCCCTTTTCCCTGTGCAGATGTTGCCAGGTTTTTTGTTGCAAAATGTGCACAAAGGATAAAATTCAGGAGACTGATTTTCCTAAAAACGTTGTCATCCGGACTCGGCTGGTAACTGCTGTTAACGGCGAAATCGTGATTCGCTCCTGACTTGCAGTGGTGGCCTCAGCAGGACCATGCACGATGAGGAGCAGGGACTTCTTGGATAGCACAAGGGTACTCCGTTCACCAGCAGGTGGGAAGGATATCCTGCGTATGGAATTCATCGAGGAGCATTCAAAGGAATTTTATATTTAAGATTTGCTATCTGGTTAATTTCCAGTACACTTCAGTTCTCAAGCACACTTTATTGATCATTGGGCAACCTGTTAAATGTTTTTTTAAAAGCAATCCTGCACAGATCCTTCTCAGGTATTGGTCAATCTGTGCAGTCGTATTTCCATATGCAGCGATGAGATGGGTTCATTTTCCCTAGGTGCAGCTGTGCAAATCCATTTAAAAGCAGAGAAACCTTATTACTAGTCCTCATGCCTCGGAGTTTTCCATGACAACTAGGAGCCCGCTTCTCGCTCCTTAATTGGTTTTGAAAATTGCGTTTACACGACCCCATATTATTGCAATTGTGTTGATATTTGCTGGATAAATGAAACAGGTGTGGTGGTTATGAACCTCTATATTTAGATAATTATGTGTCCATTTCTCTGAGTTGTTTGCGGTATTTAAGATGCGCAGATATAGGCATTTACGAGAGCAAAGTCGTGCTGCAAACTCACAGAAATGTGAATGCAGGGACGTAGTCCGCATAAAATGGTTTATTCGTTCAGAAATTCAACCAGTGGCTTTCAAATGCCACCTGAATCGCAAGTTGCATTGGTTCACAATTCTGACACGGCCACGGCAGACTTCAACGGGAAATGGAAGACATTTAGTCCGAGGGCCCATAAATTGGGGGTCAAAGGGTGGTCATCATGGGGGAGTCACGAGGAGCAGAGTCGGTTAAGCAACCTATATATTTAATTTGTTTTCAAATTTTTGGCCCCCAAAGACATTGGCAGCAAGAAGGAACGTGATGGTAAACTTGTTCTGGCTTATTTAATTGGTCACAAACAGACTGCACCTGCTGCAGAAATCTTTGGGTACCCCTGAGGTTCTAGACTAGAATATAACAGCTGTAAGATAATCCTGGTGGTTAACGCACTTACTGTAGAGCTCTAAATGCAGTCTACGCTCAGGTTTGATTCATAATAAACTTAAATAGAGGGTTACTGTGCCTGCTGCAAAGTGCAGTATAAAACATCCAGGTCACAGACTTGTATTTAATGTAAATAGTTCAGTGGGTTACTTCTTTTGTTGCAGAGAACCGTGTGCTACTCGCAGGTCTCTAGTAAGAATCCTAGTAAAATAGCTTAGTAAGTTATGAAGCAGCCAGTGTTAGTAGCCTCATGCAAACTGAAAGGCATACGTTTAAAACCTTACTGTTTTTTCTCAATCTTTCGTTATTCTGAGATTGCTAAATAGGGTTCCTTTGACTAGTAATAAACACGTATTCGAAATTGCTATATAAATGGTTACTAGAGTTATTACTCATATAGACAGATATATGTGACATTCTTGTAGTGCACATGTGTATTTCTTATATACAGAGGTTGGGAAAGGCTAAAACCTGCCTCGAGATTATAATTTTATCTCTTAAGCCGTTGTAAAACGACAAGGTGAGTGTGTTTGTTTCCTCAGTGGCATTGGCATGTGGATTGCTTCTAGCCAGGATGAGACTCGAACAGGAGGAGTGCTGATGTCCCCTTTAATCAAGGCATTTGTGTTTTGCTGGAACTCAAAATAAAAGCTGCAGATGCTACTCTGAAAACAAAGCACATAAATGCGGGCCCCAGTTTATGTATTGTATTGTAATTGCATTTATAAGCGCTTACTACCACTGACGAGGCGCCGAAGAGCTTTTTCGGCGAGTAGCACGCTACTTCGGAACCCATAAAGGATTAGTGGTGAATTAGTATAGTGAAATATGAAAGTAATTAAGAGTGGTGGATATTAATCAGTTATTTGGATTGAGAAGGATAGCGGAGAGATAGAAGAGGGAAAAGGTTTGCATTTATATAGCGCTTGTTACCCCTGATGGGGTGTTGAAGCTCTTTTTTGGCGAGTAGCACGCTACTTTGGAACCCATGAAGAATTAGTGTTGAAAATTAGTATAGTGAAATATGAAAGTTATTTGAATGGTGGATATGTTAGTCAGTTATTTGGATTGAGAAGGGTAGGAGAGGGATAGAAGAGGTAAAAAGGTTTGCATTTATATATCGCTTGTTACCCCTGATGGGGTGTTGAAGCGCTTTTTTGGTGAGTAGCACGCTACTCTGGAACCCATAATGGATTAGTGGTGAATTAGTATAGTGAAATATTAAATTTGAGAAGTGGACATGTTAGTCTGTTATTTTGGTTGAAAAGGATAGTGGAGGGATAGAAGAGTGAAGGATTTAGACTTTTTTTTTGTTTGTTTGTTTTGGAGGTCATAGCAATAGGAGGAGGCTTGGGACAAGTAAAAAGGGATGTGGAGGGGAAGAGTCAGAGGGAAGAGTTTAGAAAGGCTTGTTTTGGGGGATCGGTATAGTAAAAGAGGTGTCAGATGATGCAAGGAGGGGTAGAGTAGTGGTATGGGATGAATGAGAGAGTGGATGTAAAGGATATATTGATAGATGTATAGGGTGAGAAATAGGGTACTGCATTGGAAAGAGTAGAAGAAAGAAGTTTGAGATGAGTCAGAAAGTTGAGGTAGAAGATATATTGAGAGAGGTATAGGGTGAGAAATAGGGTAGTGCATTGGATATGCTGAATTAGAAGAAAGTGATACATATATAGATCCATAAGTACATGGAAAGTATATAGATGCATAAAGGAGGTAAGTATATGTAGATTAAAGGTATTGATAGAGGTATAGGATGAGAAATAGGATAGTGCATTGAATATGCTTTTTAGGAGAAAAGTAATAAATATATAGATCCAAGTACATGGAAGGTATATAGATGCATAAAGGAAGTAAGTATATGTAGAATAAGATGCATTAGATAAACTCTGGTTTTCAAGTGTTGTTGTACTTAAAAATTTATTTCATTTATTTTTTAACAACATAATTATTTTACATGTTTATACAAAGCAATACACAAAGATAGGTACATATCTATAGTACAAATAAATGCTTATATGCAGAGGGATATATTGTATATTTCTGTTTGCGTATGGTGCTTATGTGGGGAAGAGCTCATTCTTGAGTAGTTTTCTGAAGATAAAAGGTGGTTGTCCGTGGATCTTATGTTGAGGGGTAAAGAGTTCCATAGTTTGGCTGCTTTAACAGAGAAGGATGTGCCACCCATGGTTTTTTTCTTGTATCTTGGGGTTTTGAGGCGAGGTGCCACTCTAGAGCGGAGGTTCCTTTGTTGAATGTGTTTGGTTATTTTATTTCTGATGAAGAGCGGTCCCATTCCATGTATCGCTTTGTGGGTGATACAAAGCAGCTTGAACATGGATCTTCTGGCAACCGGTAACCAATGCAGGGCTTTCAAGGCAGGTGAGATGTGGTCTCGAGGTTTGATATGCAAGAGTAGTCTGGCACCCGAGTTCTGAATCCGTTGTAGTCTTTTCATGGTCGGTAAAGGTGATCCGTGGTAGAGGCTATTGGCATAATCGAGTTTGGACAGAACAAGGGAGATGGTAGCTTGGACCTTGTGTGGAAACCCCAAATGGGGGAAGATTCGTCGCAGAGTTTTTATAGTGACAAAGCTTGATCTTGCTAGTTTGTCCACTTGGGCATTCATCGATAGCTTGGAGTCCATGGTCATTCCGTGGTTTCTTACTTCCTTCTATACTTTAGGCGGTGATCACAGTTCATCAGGCCAGGGGGCAAGTGGGTCATAATATTTCCAATCGCCACACGTGAGTTTTTCCGTTTTGGAAGCTTTTACTTTGAGATGGCTCCAAGTCATCCACTGATCCATGGCTCTGAGACAACTGAAAATTGTAGAGTTTCCAATGTCTTTGGGGCATTCCAGTTGAAGGAGTATTTGTGTGTCATCTGCATAGTTATAGCACGTGAGGTGAAATTGATTGATCAGTACCGGTAATGACTTCATGTAGATGTTGAAATGCATGGGCGAGATGATAGAGCCTTGAGGGACTCCTGCTTTTGTGGAGTATGTTTTGGATGAGAAAGGTGGGGTATGGATGACATTGGTTCTGTTTCGAAGGTAGGACGTTATCCAGTGTAGAGCAGTCCCCTCTATGCCGGCTTCATGGAGTCTTTGTTTCAGAGTGTCATGGTCAACCGTGTCAAAGGCAGCCGAGATGTCCAAGAGGAGTAGCGCAGCAACCCCGTTGCGGTCAACTGTGTTCTTCAGGTCATCCCATATGGCAAGGAGGGCAGATTCTGTGCCTTTTCCCGGACAGAATCCTGTTTGGAAGTCTGAAAGTATGCATTCTCTTCAATAAATTGTGGCATCTGGGCTAACGCTGCTCTTTTAATCAGTTTGCCCAGGAAAGGTCCATTTGTAATGGGTCTGTAGTTGTCAGGGTTCAGCGGGTCCAAGTTTGTTTTCTTCAGTAAAGGGCGTATGTATGACTTTTTTAGTTCTTCTGGAAATATTCCGGTAGTTAAAGAATCGTTGATGATTCTTCTTACTGGAGTGGCAGCAGAGGTTGTTAAAAGAATTGCCTTGAAAGTTTGCGGTGGACACGGGTCAGAAGGACTGCCGGCAGGCCTGCTTGCTTTGACCAGGTCCATAAATTCATTGTGTGATATGTGTTGGAAGGAACGGAGAGGCTGGGTTAGAATATTCTTGGATTGTTGTTTTGTAAAAGGGTGAGTGCTGGTGCTTTGTCTCTGTTTTAAATATGAGTCCAACGTGTCTGCTTTGTCCGTGTAATGATTTGCCAGTTTGTCTGTGAAATCTTGAGTAAAGGGATGAGTTCCTTCTAGGCAATTTGGTTTACGAAATTCATTGAGTATTTTATAGAATTCTTTATTTGCACATTTAACATTTTGAATTCTGTCTGAATAGTACCTTTTCCTAGCTTTTTTGATAGCCGACTTGTATAATCTGTTCATTTTCTGTAGGTGAAGTTTGTCTTTTTTGGCGTTTGTTTTGAGCCAGGTACGTTGCAGCTTTCTAATTTGTTGTTTTATGTCTTTTATCTCTATATTTCTCCAAGGAGCTTTTTTTCTTTTGTTTTGTTGTGTGGTTTTGAGTGGTATCAGGATGTCAAAAGCTTCCTGTAGCCACTCATATAGTTTTTGAACAGAATTTATTGTTACCAGATCTGTACTGGATGTTAGTTGTGTTTCTAAGTGTTCCAAATTGAGTTTGTTCTACGGTCGATAGGTGGATGGCATGTAAGGTAGTTTTAGGTGAGTCGCTTAGTGTTGTTTTATGTTGGAAAGCAAGCAAATGGTGGTCTGACCATGTGACTGGAGTTATAGTTTGAAAGTTAACTAGTTCGGTATTAGCAAAAATTACATCTAGGATGTGTCCAGCGATGTGTGTGGGTTTGTGGACAATCTGATGCAGGTTCAGTGCGTCTAGGCCAGTGATTGTTGTTTTCGGATGGGGCTTATTGGGTTTGTCGAACCAAATGTTGAGGTCATCCAGAATGCATAGATTGGAGTGTATTGTTATCAGGTTTGAAACTGTGTCTAGAAGTGTGTTGGGAATGTTGCCTTGCTAGGTGGAGGTCTGTAAAGGAGCAGGAAGTTACAGGAGGAAGACGGTGGAGGATTGCATCTGGTTAGAAGAGCCTCACAATTCTTTATCGAGATGTCGTCAACTTTAGTGATACGTAAAGTTTGCCTGAACACAACAACAGGGCCACCTCCTTTTTTGCCTATACGATTTTGGGAGAGTGTTTGATAGCCTTGAGGAACGGCTTCATTCAGGACTGGAGCCATATCATCTCCCAACCATGATTCAGTTATGAATAGTATGTCTGGTTTTGCGTCAGTGAGAAGGTCGTAGATCTGATGTTTGTTTTTAGAGAGCGATCGAGCATTTATTAGTAGACAGTTTAGAGAATGTGGTTTGGTGGCAGTGAGACTTTGATTTGTAGAAGAGTGATCAGTATTGTGTGGGTTTGTATCAGGTGTGTTTTTAGTGCTGGTATTAGCTGTATTAGGATAGCAATCGTGTAGCTGTTCTGTAATGTGGTCCTCGTCCAGCAGGCTAAGAAGGCATTTTGATTGGTCTGCGTGTGTAGGTGGTGGAGACGGTGTTTGAGAGTGAGTTGGTGCGCTGTGTTGGTTTTGTGGTGTAACCTTGTTGTGCAGTAGACATGGAGAAGCGAAGTTGTGAGGTGTGGCACGTTGCTTATATTGTTTGCGTGTGTTTAGGGCGGAAGGTGTATGAGTCAGGTGTGGTAGTGCAGCATGTGGGTCATGTAGTAAGGTTCTAAATCGTCCAATGGATGGGAGGCAGTTGGAAGAGAGTTGCTGTTTTGCTGTATGTGTGTTAGGTGTGGTGGAAGAGAGAAAGCTTGGCATTGGAGTTTGTTCCTTTGTGTAGTTTGAAAGGTGGGTGTATGTTTGTATTTTGTGATGGTAAGTATTATGAGGTGTTGCGCTTGGGAGATTTTGTTGTGCTGGTCTGCGTGATCTGTTTTGTTTTTGAGGAGTAGTGAAAAGAGGTGCTGGTGTATTTGTTTCATGAGATGGATTTGTTTGTGTAGTATTGTTTGCGAGGGGAAGTTGTAAGGTATAGGGGGTGGTGATGTGTTTATTAGTAGAGTGTATGTTGTGTGTAGGAGGGGGTTGAAGTAAAGGCAAGGGTGTTTGTCTTACACTGGGTTGTTGCAAGAGTTAAAATGTGTGGTGCTGTGCAGTGTATGTGTTGTGCGTTTGTGTTATTATGGTAGATAGAAGAGGAGGGTGTTGGTTGGACAAATGATAGAAGGCTGAGTATAGGTTTGTTAGTGATAAAAGGGGTCTGTTAGGAGTAATTAGAGTGGGGAGTGTGTGTCTGGATGGGTTGTAGTTAAGTATGGTGTGGAATTGGGTTGTGTTAGTGATGAGTGGATTGGTTAGTGGTATAGTATAGAGTTGTGCACTGTTTAGGTGTTGGTGAAAATGTGTGGTAGCTGGGATAGAAGGGTATATAGGTGTGGTTTGTGTGGTTTTTGTAGTGGGTGCTGAGACATTGAATTGCATACAAAAACAAAGTCTCAACCGGTAATTATCTTCGCAAGGCAATTTAAGCACAAAGAATTAATCAAAAGGAGAGTTGGAACAAAAGGGAGACCCAGAGAAATGGTAGAGAAACAAAGGTTCTTATTTACAAGTAGTTATAACAGCACTACAATACAGTAAATGTAAAAGTAACCATAAGTGGGTTGTGCACTGAACGTGCTTGTGACAGTGAACGGCGCAGTGACACAATTGGTGAGAAAACAGCGTGGACGGCGCAAGAATGACAAAATTAGTGGTCAAATAACAAAAAGAAAGTATATACAGGGTACGTATTCCGTTTTTAAATTATTTAAGTTGACCACATTGGAGCCAAAGGTAACGCTGGGTGGTCCACGGCGTTTCGACCTGTCTGAGTTCAGGTCGTCATCAGGACCAGGTTACTTGAGTTTTATGATAGTGCTTGGGGTTGGGCAAAGGTGTCCCAAATGGAGGGAGGAGGCAACTGTCCGAATGGATCCTGCAGGAGACTTAAGCAGGTAGATCAACGTTGGGGTTGGTCAAGAGGAACGGTCCTCGCGATGAAGGGCAATGGATTAGTGCAGTGTGACAAATCGCTGCAGCAGAGACGTCAAGGAATGGCGGTCGGGGCAAAGGACGGCGTGTTAATGGCTGAGCCGCTGGAGCTGAATGCGGTCACAGCGTGAGTCGGAAGTGAACTAATTCCAACTATGGCAACGGGCTGAATGAAACGACCGTTCAGTGCACAACCCACATATGGTTACTTTTACATTTACTGTATTGTAGTGCTGTTATAACTACTTGTAAATAAGAACCTTTGTTTCTCTACCATTTCTCTGGGTCTCCCTTTTGTTCCAACTCTCCTTTTGATGAATTCTTTGTGCTTAAATTGCCTTGCGAAAATAATTACCGGTTGAGACATTGTTTTTTGTATGCATACTGTACCCGGGTCTCGACTGGGTTAACGGGTATACTCCTGTTCTTCTGTGTCTGAGACATTGAGTTGTGCATATGGTTAGTTTGTTGTAAATGTGTGGAGTACATTTGGTGTGTGTTACTCTGTTTGTGGATGTGGATGGTGTAGGGTGGGTATTACTGAATGGGAAAATGGGCAACATTTGTGGCCCTGGTCCCGACTAGTCTTGAACTGGCTCAAACAGGCACTCACCCTTGTCCTCTCCACCCTTAGCTGAGACGCCCTAAACCCTGGCCTTTTATAGCCCTAGTAATCAGGTGACCCCTTCAGCCAATGGAAACCCTAGACCTAACCAATCACAACACTAGCCCTAATATCTAGAACCAGTAGGAGGCCAAGACCTTACAGCCAATCATAGCCCTAGTCCAAGCACTCAATCACACAGGAAACGCTAATCCCTACTTCCAATAGAAAGCCTAACCCTAGCCCCAACCCTAGTCCCAGCGACCAATCGCACAGGAAACCCTAATCCCTACTTCCAATAGAAAGCCTAACCCTAGTCCCACACCTAGTCCAGCAACCAATCACACAGGAAACCCTAACCCCTACTTCCAATGGGAAGCCTAACCCTAGCCCCAACCCTAGTCCCAGCAACCAATCACACTGGAAACCCTAATCCCTACTTCCAATAGAAAGCCTAACCATAGCCCCAACCCTATATTGAATCACTGACCCAGAAACCACTCAGAGCCCTCACATAACCAACCAATAAGAACACTAACCCTAATCCAATGGAAAGACCAACTACAACCACCAATCAGTGCACACATATACCATCCAATAGCAGACTATATAAGGTCCCAGCAACCTCAGACAAGGTTTGCTGACCAGGGAGTTGGAAGCTGCTCCTCAATTCAGAATCTCCTAGGAGACAGACAGACTAAATCCACACTTTGGACTTCTCCAGGTAAGGGCCTAACAAACTTTGTCCTCTAACAATACTGTTTGTATAAAACCTTACTCACTTGCCTAGCCAAAAACGAGTGCACAATCCCTACAAAACACAGCTTAAACAGCTCACATTCCTGTTGTCTCAGAGCACCCTCTGTTCTCTCTCTGATGTAGAATATCCCTGTTGCTAGGGGGAAAAGTGGGGGGGCTGGTTTCACTCACTTGCTAACACCAAATGGGAGCTGGGGGTGACTGGCGTGATCGTGCTGGTAGATTCACCGGGACACAGCACGTTTCACTGGGGCAGGTCTGACCTGAGATCCACCTCAGTAAAAGCTGCTGGATTCCGGAATGGGGCTGGATGTCCCTATTTTCCACCACTGCCTATCACAGCTGACCCCAAAGCCTGTGACTTCTTGAAACTTGAACTTGCTCGCACTGAAAACAGTGGTTGTGCTTGACACTATACAGCAAGGTGTATCGTTTTCTGCAAACTCTACGCGCCTTGTATCTGTGGAGTGTTTTACAATAGGCCATGGTGTTACCTCCGATCCCGACTGGAATATGGCCTGTTTAACAGGTTTCTCACAGTAGAGTTTATAGGTCGAGCCTAGAGCCAGCGCGCATGCGTTGCTCTGCAAGACTTGTTGTGGTTGAGTAGCGAATAGAAGCCCCGCTCACTCTCCGCCCATATTTGCCATTGGCTTGTGTCATTGTCTGTCCTAAATGCTGGCTTCTGATTCGTAAATAGGCTTGTTAGTCCCTCCTGAGTACCACCTCCTCTTCATTTGTCACCTCCCATGGCGACTGGCCCCTTTACTTCGGTTGTTACACGGTACATGTTATTTAGACTGTGAGCACTATTTTCTTTATTCAATTTCTCTTACTGCAGGCACAACGTCCTTTATTGCCTTCTTTACCCCCCTCCCGTTGTCGTGCCTTGTTTACCCCCCCGCCCTCCCTCCCGTTGTCCATGCCTTCTCCCTCCCCATCCCCCCCACCCGCCCTCCCATTGTCCGTGATGACTACCATTTGCAATGCAATAGGTCTTGCTTTTATGCAAATTTGAGCTATTGGTATTGTAAATGACCATGCCTTTTATTTATGTTTTGGTTTTTAAAACCTAAATAAAACACATTGTCATTTACAATGCCAGTAGCTTAAACTCGCGTAAATGCGAGACCTATTGCATTGCAAATGCTTGTTTAGCTTATACAAACTTATACAAGCATAGATCATGTTGATAGAGGTACACAGTTTAACCTGACCAAGATCCCGGCTACCCAAGTGTGAAATGAACCAGCAAATGTTCTCTGCATCAGTTGAGGCTGCGATCTGTCGAGGCACTCTGGGAAAAGGTTCTGTAATATCCGCTTCAGGCTCTCTGAACTCTCCACAGTGTTCCTTACTAGGTCTACTACCACAGAAAAAGAGTAATTGACTCAATCTTAAATTTAGAGCTGCGGGATTGGTGCTGGCAAAATAGCTCTACAGGGGAAATCATCAGAGACACCAGGCTTCTCAGAGTGGCTGCAGGATCTGAGGAGGTGGGAGTGCAGTCTAGTGAAACTTTAGAATAAAGGGGAAAAGTATGGTGGGATCATGGTCTGGGATCCATTTTTAGGTTCACTTGTTTAAGAATTGAGTGCTCACATACATTGGGACTAGGAACGAATGCAAAGATTTGCACAGCCACCTCGCTGATGCTTGTGTTTGTAGGCAAATAGGTCTGTGTCATTGACAGAGCTATGGCCACCCATACAGACGTATGCTCAGTGTGTAATATTGTAATAAACTATTGCAGTTTTCTGTTTACGATGTGTGTTGATCCTTTCACCGTGTGCACTCCTCACGTTTATTTGCCACAGGGTTGTGTGGCATTTGATGAAGATGCCATTGTTTTTTAAACATGTTATTGACTTCCTCTTTCTGCATGGAATTTGCGCTCAGATTGGCAATAGGAGAGAGCTGGGATGACAGATTTGGAGGAAGTAAACTTCATGGTCCATCTTTTACTCCTAATACTTACACCCCTTGGGACCTGGAGGGATCGATACTTGCCAAAGTTTTAGGATAACTAATAATTTAATAGCTAATTAAATGAGTTCTATTTAAATGTAGTCCCTTTGTATCTATTTTATGTGGCTTGCATGAAAATCAAGCCTGGGTCATTCTGTCTGTGCCTGTGGTGGACACTCCTGCCATCGACCTGTTCCTTCCCACACGGTTCAGCCAGTCCTTCTGACACAGCTGAGCTCCACTACACCAGCAGGCTCCTCTTAAAGAGGGAACTGACAAAGTAGTGACCTGTGCAAAGGATGGAGGCTTGGACAAGGGTTGATACACCAGTATGATGTGGGACGGACACGCAAAGCTATGTATCAGCAGCTTTGAGAAGGTCCTTTCCAGGATACCCACAGTTCATAAGAACCTACAGATTAGGAGTGACAGAGTTGCTGTAAAAGTACAATTTCTTCTATACAGTGCTATGGAATGACAATCACGATTAAAAGGAAAACGTGATATTTCTAGCATTTGAACGGATCCTGTACTGAAGGTTAATCATAATTCAGTACAACAAGTTAAAATGGCGATTGAACCGATTTTAATGATGTAGGTGCTAAAATTAGAATTTTCAGTAATATGTGTTCTAGAGACCTAGACTAATGATGTCTTAAGAAAGCACCGTCCAGACAGAGATATGATATACTTATTCATTAACAACCAAACATACACTATGAGTGTTTTTTCAGATGCTCGAGTGCACTGTAATTGCATTCTGTGCTTCCTGCCCCAATTACTGCCTGGTGCAAACATGGCTGTGATTTTCACTTGATGTGTGACCTTTACAGCTCATGTTTGTAATAGGTCATGACACAACAGTGATGTCTGTGATTCACCAAAAGACAATGAAATATGCCAAAGGGCTGTATCCTTCTGTCCAGGGAGCGGGCGCCGGTTTGCCAATCCCTTTGCATATGCAGATCACACCAACATGCACAAAAGCTGCCATCTGTGACAGTAAATCACATACACTCATTGAAAATCCTAGATCTGTGGATTTGAACGCTGGCAGCTGGCTTTTATAACTGCACAACATCTGTCAGATGGTTGGCATTTAACAGTTGGAAATGAGAGTTTGTGGCAAGAAATGGGCATTCCATGCTAGGTGTCAGTGCTGATGTGGTTACACCCAAAGGTGTACCTTTGTGGGTGTTTGCAGTGTTCTTTTCTTCTACGCTCCTTCTAAGTCCAAGGAAGTAGTGCAATAAGTGTGGGAAAGTGCCCCCAACACCCTCACTTTTCTAGGGGTGTACTGGGCTGGATTTCTTATGGTCTTATTTAAATATGAAGAAATAAAGAGGAGAAAATGTGAATTTTTACAATCACCTTCACCACACAGCTGCAGATCTCTGGGTTAGGTTGGAGAGGCATGTTCTAGGCGGTACTTTTCTCAGGTTAGACGTGCCCTCCCTCCGACTACTCCTCGGCCATTACAGCACTGAGATTGTCATGGTGAAGAAAGATTGAATGGGCAAAGCATCTCCATTGTCTGGCTTCACTCTGGTAAACTGAGTATTGGAAATAAATACAATAAAGAGGTTAAAGAAACTGTTCTAAGTGTTTCCATCTTCCTGATTTCGGAGAGGTGCACGGTTTGTCAAACACTGTCACTCCCAAGATGCACCTGGCTGAAAAATAGTGCTACAGGTCATCAGACTTTTTGATTAAATGCATTAACCAGAAAGTCCAACCAGCTCCAAGAACACCTTCCCATCAGCAAACGCACTTTATGCCCCAAACACTTACTTTCATGCTATGTGTGAGGTGCTGATTTATATATATTTTTTGTGGCAGCTCCCTAACACACTCTGTTTTTCTTGATGTTTTGCTCACTCCTAGCGGTAACTCCACCGTTTGCTTTATGATGCATTAGTCTATGTTAATCTATGTAGGCTGTATATTTAAGGTGCTCTATTTCACACAGGCTATAAACCGCGCAAGAGCCCACAGGGGAGAAGAAGGTGGCCCCGCCTCTGTGATGAGCGATGATGACATGATGGACATTGGAAAACCAGAAACCATTGATGACGACTCGGATGACAACAGTCATTCGATATCGAACCGAGGTGGTGGTAGAGGAAGAGGAAGGGGTCGGGCAAGGGGAGGCAGAGGACAGACCTCAACAGTAAGAGGCGCATCTAGACGAGGAAGAGGTAAGTGGGCTTTTGCAGTCGTAACAGTGTAAAGCTGTTGCATACATAATTAATTATGAATCATATAAATACCACATTTCAAGTATGGATCTACGATCGGTGGTGCTGTAAAGGTTTTGCTCTGTACGTTATTCCTCAGATCCATTTCCCTGCTGTACATACCTAATTTACATTCTTACAGCTCTTTGGCATTCTCCTATACATATCTGATCATTGCTGTCGTAAAAAGAAACCACGTCATGGAGCATGCTTTTTGTAGTGAAGTCAGAGAATGATGCAGACTTGTTGGATACAGGCATATTGTGATTCCACATTAACTTATTCCACCATCAACCCTGCCATTTCAGCCGCATGATTACTTCACCTCATGGTTATTTTTTGTCTATTCGTGCATAGTTTTTGAAACAGGTTACTGCACCAGGGTGCATCGTAACCATGGACATAGTTTTAAAGAGATGCCTTAGTGGGGGGTTGTGATCGAGCTGCTGTTACATAATTTTCAACGTTTAGGGGTGATATGGCAGAAGATAGAAAATTAGAATACAGCTCCTTGTATTAGTTTGATTAATCACTCTTTCAAGCGGGAAAGCTTCTATTTTCATTCCATAGAATAAATACCAGAGAATCGCTTAACAGTTGTTCACAGTTACATGCATGTTCAGCCCAATTGCAGACACAACACTGATTACTTCCTATATTTAAACTCAGAAGTCCTTCTACTTTGGATCATAAGCTGAGAGGGCCAGATGTACAACAGTTTTTTGTGGTCGCAAACAGGAAATCGTCCCGTTTGCGACCGCAAAAAAGGGTCCTGGTATGTACAAACACTATTTTGCGAGTTGGTGACTGGCAAAATAGCATTTGCGACTCTCGCTATGAGAAGGGGCGTCCCTTCCTAATAGCGAGTCACAATGGAATGTACCATTGTTTTGCGACCGCATTTGCGGCTGCAAAACACTCGCTGTTTACCACCTACTTCAAGTAGGTGGTAAACCACTCGCAAACGGGAAGGGGTCCCCAGGGGAACCCTTCCCCTGTGTGAGTGTGTGCAAAAATATTTTTTAAGAACAGGCAGTGGTCCTAAGGACCACTGCCTGCTCTTAGAAAATGAAACAGAAACGTTTCATTTTTCTTTTTTAAATGCATCCCGTTTTCCTTTAAGGAAAACGGGCTGCAAATAAAAAAAAAAAAATGCTTTATTAAAAAAGCTGTCACGGACATGGTGGTCTGCTGACCCCAGCAGGCCACCATCCCTGTGAGTGCTGGCCATTCCTAATGGGGTCGCAAATAGCACGTGCCTCATGAATATTAATGAGGCAGGCAATTTGCGACCCCATTAGGAATCGCTAACAGTGTCTGAGACACTGTTGTAAATTGCATTTTGCAAATCGTAAATTGCGAGTCACAAAGCGACGCAATTTGCGAGTCGCAAAATGTAAGGGTTGTACATCTGGCCCGGAATGTTCTACCTACTACATTACCAGATATTGTTTAATGAGGAGCTAGGGAGTCTTGTCAGACTTCACCACCACAGTGCCTCATAAAGGAATAGTCTCCAGATAATCGAATTAAATTTATTATAGGCTTACGTATGTAGAAGTTCTCTTTAATTAAAAGAAAAACCTATTGTTTAAAAGAAATATGATTTTAGGTACAGGGTTTTTTTTTACATTTTAACCTAATGTTGTGTAGCACAATAGTTAGATGTTGAAATAAAATAAAAACAAGTGTTAAACAACCAATTAAAATACTGAAATTCACCAGTTATCGTTTCCTGAGCTAACTAAAAACTTGCATCTCCGCCACACACTTATGACCTCACATATTACTTCACTCATGACATATTAAATTACATTGTTAAATGATATCATTGATGACATCACTGATGACATGTCAAAGGACATCATTGAAGACATTAGTTATGACACCACTGATAACACCATCGTCATATACAGCATAGAGTTACGGATTGTACACAAGTGGGTCCATAGCGTGGACATAGTGTATGTTTTGTAGGCAAGTGTGATTGTTCCTGTTGAAATTTATATGTGGAACCGTTTACGAATCACTAAGGTTTGGGGTGCAAGTATTACTCCATGTTAAACAAGGTAAAGGCTGAGCACTCCTGATGTGGGTTCCAGAGGTATGTTGAAAGTTGGGTGAGGCTGTAAAGCCGATTTAAAACTTTAAATCTGTGAGAGAGGTCAAAACATTTTTTTTTAAATACATTTTATTAGTTTTGCAAGTGTGACAATATCAGTGGCCAATTACTCACTGTAAAGCTTAGTCCTTTCTATCTTGTCAAATCCAATAACATTTCAACCAAAATCCGTGCACAGTCTCGCCTCCCACTGCCCCCGTTAGGCCTCCCCAACCCGGGTTACCATAGTGTATCTTCAGTCCCTTTAGATACCGTTCCGGGCAGTGAGCTGCCTCTCATGGTAACTTAACGACCACCAGTAGTTTATCTCAGGCATTGGCGCAGTTCTTCGTCCCATCAATCTCCACTGTTAACTTTCCGCCTCCTTGGTGGGCTGGGCTAGTCATCCTCCACTTTACATCTTTCCCAGTTTTTCCAAACTTTTAGGAAATCCTCTGACTTTGTATACCAGTTTTTCTATTGCTCAGCACCTTTTCATTTCTATCACCCAGTTCTGGACTTGTGCTTGGTCTGCCTTCCCCACTTTTATACAGTTTCCCTTCTGGCTGTCAGTAGCCTCAGGCTGACCAGTAACCTCTGGTATGGTGTAATATCTTAACCCCTCCACACTCCCAGTAGAACTAGGGGTGCCTGCCCATCTGATCTGATAGATATTTCTAGCTGCATATTCCTTACTTTTGAATTTCCCCAGGTGTCACACTGGATCCAGAAGATTTTTAGTGAGCAGTACCCCTCTGCTCTGGTAGGTGGCATTGATCGGCTCCGCGTAGCGTCGGTGGCGTCCGCGCCGGAAGTGACGTCCGCAGCCCCTATATAGGGGCAACCCAGACGTACTGACGTCAGTTCTTTTCTTTCTGCACCAGCCAGCACTGATCCGGAGAAGAGCTACCCCTCTGTCATTTTTGACAGATTTTTTTTTACGTTTTGTCAACGTTTTTGAGGATGTCATCTCGTAAGACAGGTTTTAAGCCTTCCAGCGCCTGTCACCGACCAATGTCGGTGACGAACCCGCACCTCATGGTCTGTGGTGCTGGAGCACAACCATGACACCAAGTTGTGCCCCGATTTCTGGGTCATGGCCCTGAAGGCTTTGAGGGAGCGACCCTGAAGCTGCTAGCAGCCTGGCTCCGACTCCACCAAAATCAAGGTCCTGATCGATGGGAAGGTCCCGGGATTGTTTGTGGAGCCAGAAGTCCTCTTCGTCCCATTTGAAGTCCTCTGGACACTCCGGTAACAGGCACAAGAAAAAGAGCAAGAAGTCGAACTGCTCTTTGACTTCTCCTCATCCGTCGCCTGACAGGATGAGGGAGCATCTGCACACGAGGCATCGTTCTTTGGACCCTGCACCTTGACTGACTCAGCACCTCCCCGACTTTCCAGGAGCCGGAGCGACACCCGCACCAACTCAGATTTTTATAAGGTGATGCGTCTAATCTTTGGGCCTGCGGGGTCGGGGAGGCCCCTATCTGGTTCCACGCCAGCAGCTCCGGTGGGCCCCCGGGGATCCATTCCTGGATTCAGACCGATGCCGGTCATACCATCTTGACCTTCCCTGGCGCTGGTCCCGATGCCAACGCTTCCGGTGCCGCCAGCGCCTCCATCCCCATTGTGATCCTCGACTCTGGTCACGGAGCCGGATGGGAGTCGCTGACTTCGACGTTGGCAGGCCCTCTGATTCCTAGATCGGAGCCTGACCCCTGTTCCCATGGGCTAGGACTCAGGGAGGAATGGGAGAGGGTTGCTGGACCCTGAAGAATACCAGTCATACATAGAAGGCCCTAATATGGACTGGACTAAGGAACTGGGTGAAGCCAGTGGACTGGATACCTCTCCAGATACTGGTATGTTTTCTCCCCCTGCCGTGGCTATAGAGGAAGGAGCTTTGTATGCAGTGGTGGTGAGGAGGGCGGCTGAGGTCATTGACCTTCAGTTTCCCTCCGTGGCAGTCAAGACTAACATCTTGACAGAGTTCCTGCAACTGGGAGTCTCGTCATCAGAACCCCTACTCCCGTTCAGTGATGCCCTCACTGATGTCCTGTTGGGGATCTGGTCCAAACCCAACACAGGGGCTGCTGTGAATTGGACGATCGCCCGCTGCCAACGCCCCGAGCCAGCGGACCCACATTTCCTCACCCAACACCCTACCCCGGAGAGCTTGGTAGTCCAAGTCTCGACTTCCCAGGGCATGTTCACTACTGCTCCCATGGGCAGGAAATCCAAAAGGCTGGACCCCTTGGGGAAGAAAATGTTTTCTTCTGCCAGCCTAGCATTGCAGTCTGTGAACACTGCATGCCTTTTAGGCCATTACTCCCACACTTGTTGCACACAGTTGCACAATTGCTGCCACAGGTCCTGGAAAAGGCCCATGGCGTATTCTCTCAGGCTGTTACCAACGGAAGAGACGCAGAAAAGTTCACAATTCGTTGTGGATTGAACACGACCAACTCACTGGGCAAATCGGTTTCGTCAACGGTGGCCCTGAGGCTCCACACCTGATTGAAGACAACTGGCTTTTCGGGGGATGTCCAAGCTTCCCTTATTGACATGCCCTTAAATGTCATGTCACCCATCTCTTCACAGACAAGGAATTCATGGCGCTAGAGAGCTTTAAGGACACGCGGGCTACGGCCAAGTCCTGGGGCATCTTGGCTTCCCCATGCCACCCCCAGTCTGCCTTTCGCTCTTTTTGTCGCTACGGAAGGGGCGTCCAACCGTGCCAATTCCCTGCCAGCCACCGAGCCACGCATGGTTCCCGGCCTCTGCGTGGATGAGGGTGCGATACCCACAGACATCGTGGGTCAGGTAGCCAGCGGTCTGGTCCATCCACCACCCTCCCTGGCAGCCTCCAAGCCTTCCTAGTCTGTTCCTTTACCACCATTTGCACCCAGTTTGTGGCAGGATTTGCCATCACCTGCCCCACTGACATAACATTGGATAGGTGGGTCTTGCAGATTGTCCGAAGGGGCTATTTCCTCCCCTTCAACACTACCCCTCCCTCAGTGCCACCATCTCACGACCCGCTGATGGAGGATCATTTGTCCTTGCTCCCAGAGGAAGTCATGACTCTCTTGGCCAAGGGAGCCATAGAAAGGGTTCTGGGGCCAGACGTAGGCTGTGGTTACTATTTCTGCTACTTTCTGGTCCCTAAAATGGACCAGGGCGTCTGTCCTATTCTAGACCTCCAAGCCCTCAACTTCTTCTTGAAGAAGGAGAAATTCAAGATGCTCACGCTAGCTAAGGTCTTGGCTGCCCTGGACCCAGGAGACTGGATGGTAGCGTTGGCCTTGCAGGATGCCTATTTTCATATTCCCATCCTGCTTGCCCACCGGCTCTATCTGCGGTTTCCGGTAAGCCATGAGCATTTTCAGTTCAACTTGCTCCCCTTTGGCCGTACCAGTGCCCCTCGGGTGTTCACCAAGGTGAAGGCAGTGGCTGCAGCTCATCTGCGGAGATCGACGACTGGCTGTTGAAGGCGGGCTCACCCCAAGCTGTCGTCTTCCACCTCCAGACTACGGTGAACCTTCTGCAATTGCTGGGGTTCAACGTGCCGAAGTCACACCTGACTCCCTCCCGGACGCTCCCTTTCATCGGAGCTGTTCTGGACACAGTGCAGTTTTGTGCTTTTCTTCCAGAGCGGCAAGTCCAGGATATTCAGGCTATGATACCGATGTTTCAGCCTCCATCCTGGGTTTCGGTGAGTCTGACTCTCAGGCTGCTGGGCCTCATGGCCTCCTGCATCATGCTGGTGACACATGCCAAATGGCATATGCGGGCTCTGCAGTGGGACCTAACGTTTCAGTGGGCGCAGCATCAGGGGAATTTCTCCGACTTGGTCCAGATCTCAGAGGGAACTGCAAAAGGTCTGCAGAGGTGGACAATGCGTCACTCCTGGGATGGGACGGCCATCAGGGAGAGGTAGCGATCAGAGGACTCTGGTGTCAGCGGAATCCGGACTCCACATCAACATGCTGGAGCTCTTTGAGATCCGACTGGCATTGAAAGCCTTTCTGCCCTCCATCAAGGGAAGGATAGTGCATGTGTTCATGGTCAACACCACTGCCATGTGGTGCTGCAACAAACAGGGCGGGTGGGGTTGTGGACCCTTTGTCAAGAGGCCCTGCGTCTCTGGGCATGGCTTGAACAGCAGGGCATTTCCCTGGTGGTTCAGCACCCGGCAGGTTCGCTGAACGCCAGGGCAGACAAACTCATCCGTCAATGCCTAGCGGATCACGAATGGCGTCTCCATCCAGAGGTGTCACAAGGGCTCTTTCTACAGTGGGGAGAGCCTTGGTTAGATCTGTTCGCCTCTGTCGAGAATGTGCAATGTCAGCAGATTTGGGTGCATGAGCTTCCAATGCGTCTCTCGCTCGGAGACACTTTTCTTCTTGAGTGAATCTCAGGCCTCCTGTACACCTTTTATGCCCATACCACTTCTGCCCAGAGTTCTCAAGAAGAACATGAACAACCGGGCACAAGTCATCCTTGTGGCTCTGGACTGGGCACAGAGTCCGGTATCCCGAGCTACTGAGCATGGCCATTGATCCTCCAATCAGCCTGCCCCTTCGGGAGAATCTTCTTCTTTTGCAGAAGCAGTGGAGGCTTCTCCACCCAAACCTGTCCACTCTCCCCCTTGAGGTGTGGAGATGGAGCATCAGCAGTTGACAGTTTTTGACCTTCCTCCCAAAGTCTGTAATGCCATTCTGGCAGCCAGGCGTTCCTCCAACAAGACAGTAAACGCCAGCTGTTGGAAAGAAATGTGGCATGGTGTGTAGAAAAGTCCATTAATCCCCTTTCTGTTCTGCTTTTTGCTCTTTCCCTTGCACAGCAGCACTGGGCACCATTAAGGGATATATTTCTGCTCTGTCTGTCTTCTTGCGGCTGCCTGACCAACCCTCCTTGTTTAAATCACCTATTGTACATAGGTTTTTGAAAGGTTTCGTCCACCTTTCCCTCCCCTTCACTATTCATTATGCCTCAGTGGGACCCTAATTTGGTTCTGACATTTTTGATGTGTGCTCCTTTTGAGCCTTGACACAACTGTTTTACTCAAGCTCCTCACGCTCAAAACAGCCTTTCTGGTGGCAGTTGCATCTGCCCGTAGAGTGAGTGAGATGCAGGCCTTATCATCTAAGCTGCCTTACCTCTTAGTCTGACCTGGCAAAGTGGTGCTTCGCACAAGGGCCTCCTTCCTGCCGAAAGTGGTCACCCCATTCCATGTAGGCCAATCAATCACCCTGCCTACTTTCTACACTCCTCCACATTCCTCTAAAGAAGAGGAGCTACTCCACCGTCTGAACCCAAAAAGAGCGTTGTCGTTGTACCTTGACCACTCACATGAGTTCCCGGTGTGCGGCCAACTCTTCTTGGGGTATGTTGGTGCGAAGAAAGGTCGGGCAGTGCAGAAGCGATCCATTTCTAACTAGGTCGTGCTCTGCATCAAAATCTACTACGCATTGGCCAAGAAGCAAGCTCCTGAAGACTTGCAAGCTCATTCCACCAGAGCTAAAGCTGCTACCACTGCGTTAGCTCCCAGAGTTCCAGTTCGGGATATCTGCCAGGTAGCAAAGTGGGCTTCTCTGCACACGTTCATCAATCATTACTGTCTGGACAGTCAGGTCTGCAGAGATGGGCACTTCGCCCGTTTGGTCGTACAGTACTTCCTAGTCTGAAATTGGTCTGCAGACCCTCCTCTGGGGATGGTTTTGCTTGGGTATCTATTCAAAGTTAAGGAATCTGCGGCTAGAGGTCTCTATCAGATGAACAAGTTACTTACCTTCGGTAACGCCTTATCTGGTAGAGACTATATCTAGCTGCAGATTCCTTACCGGCCCACCCACCCATCCTCCGGGCAAGACAAGACCATGTCTCCGCTTAGACAAGGTGAACATACAATTCCTTGTCAAAGTTTAGACCAACGGGGGCTTAAGTGTTCAAATAAGTGATGTGACAAGATTCACGTTTTCTCAGTTTGAGAATCCTATCACCTAGCAACGTGTTTTGGTCCCCCTGGACCGTGATCAAGGTCTAGGGGGACCAAAACGCCTTGGGCGTTTGTCTGCTACTCTGTGACTTCATATATTAAATGAAGAATTAATCCTGATATTGAGTGTGCGACTGGTTTTTTGGTAGCGACAGCCTCGAAATTGATCAAATATTTCAGCAGCGCGCTCCCGCCGCAGGAGTTTTGCACCACCGGGGAAGGAAGAGCTCCGTAATGCCCAAACATGGAGGACCAATTGGAGCAGATATATATATATATATATATATATATATATATTTTTACAGCTCCAAAGTTCCTCCCCTTCTCAGCAAGGATACCAGCACTCATGGGGTCAGGTTTTCGCAATCTTAATTTATTATTCTTAGCGCAGCAAACAAACGCGTTTCGGAAAGGTTCGTTTGTCAGTGTTTGCATTTTACACCGAGAGGCGCTGTTATGAATTAACAACAAAAGAGGAATATCAGGACAGTATCTTACAATATCATATGCTAATAAAAAAGTGGCATGAAAAATCTATGTTGGACATGGACGAATATCTTTTTTTAAGAACAATGAATCCCACACTTCCAACGTTTTATCACTTACCAAAGATTCACAAAGACAGTGTAAGACCGCCAGGCAGACCTATAGTGTCTTCTTTGGGCAGTCTGACGGAGAATCTTTCTAGATTTATAGACCACTTTCTTTTTCAATCAGTTTTAGAACTGTCGTCCTATATTAAGGACACTACGGATTTCATTAACCACATTGAGGGAATACAATGGCATTCATCGTACTGCCTAATTGTACTGGATATCACAAGCTTGTACACTTGTATTAACCATATGCAGGGCCTCAATGCGGTAAAATATTTTTTACAGAAGAGACCATTGAAACTCGCAGAGCATAACAGTGTGTTGATGGAACTGATTGAATTCTATCTGCTAAATAACATTTTTCTTTTTCAGGGAGACCTCTATAGGCAGGTATCCAGGACCGCAATGGGCACCTGCTTCGCCCCCAGCTATGCAAATTTATTCGTAGGCTGGTGGGAGGAGCAGGTGGCCTCGTCCACAGACAATGACATCTGGACCAAAGAGATAGTAACCTGGTATTGATACATCGATGACCTTTTTCTGATATGGAAGGGGTCAATCAATAAAGCAGAGGAATATATAGAATACATGAATCAGAACGATGTCAACTTACGATTCACAGGGGAGATTAGTTCAGTGGCAGTGAACTATTTGGACTTGAGGGTGGAGATACAGGATGGAAAACTGGCAACAGCCCTATTTAGAAAACCTATGGCCGGCAACAGTACGTTGCATGCCACCAGTAGTCATCCACCCAAATTGAAGAACAGTATACCCTACGGGGAATTCCTCAGGTTAAAACGTAACTGCTCAAGAAAGTGTGACTTTGATACAGCAATTAAGGAGCGTTTCAGCAGATTTCTAGCCAGAGGATACAGTATAGATCTTTTAGAGAATACCTTAAAGAAAGTTGAGAATTTACCAAGAGACAGATTAATCAAAAAGACAGACCAAGAGAAGACCAGAAATCAGAGTGAGGGAAAGTTCTGCATGGTTACAACTTATTCAGACGATGCGGAAACTCTCCAAAAAATCATGAGAAGAAACTGGCATGTGCTAAAGACCGATACAATCATTGGGGCAGATATTCCACCAGCTCCATTGATTACTTTTAGAAAGGCACGCTCACTGAAGGATAGTCTGGTCCATAGTCATTTAGATATAATTCCATCTAGAAAGGGAACACTAAATGAGATGCAAGGTTTTTACCCGTGTGGTAAGTGTAAGGCCTGTGCTTTCAGCAAAAGGGTACTTACCTATGAAGTGAAGGAAATCAAATCAGGCAAGAGAATCAACAAATGTATGACCTGCCAGACCACACATGCTGTCTATTGCCTGAGGTGCCCGTGTGACCTCAGGTATATAGGCAGCACGATTCATAGTGTGAAAATAAGGATACTTGAACATATGCGTGCCATAGCGAAGAAGGATTTGAATTATCCAGTCGCCAGACACTTTGCTATTAAACATAAAAGTAACAGGGACCTATTACAGTTTTTCAGGATTGATTGTGTCCCAGCAAACATCAGAGGGGGAGACAGAGTGTTGAAATTAAGGAGATTGGAGTCACGATATATAATCGACCTTCAAACCAAGACCCCAAATGGGTTAAACAGTGGGGAGGAGCTGATAGTACATCTGGGAACCTAGATTGTGCAACTATGTGTTTTTCCAGGAGAAAGAAAAAATGATGAGTAATCGCATTTCAGTGGTGAATGTGATTTCTTCTTATCTGACTAATATTTTATTGGTGGGTGCCGATACACGGCTGTATGTAGCGAGAACAGAGGGGGATTGCCAAATGCCGATCCACGGCGAGATTATTTTTAAGCAGTGGTAATTGAAATTGTCAGAAACAGAGACAGTTTAATTGTAAGCTTTAATCACACAATATCTCATTATGAGATTATTCGAATATCAAATTGCAATGAGACGTTTGATTTTTGTAAATGCTTATATAAGTATGCAAATGGGTTTCTTTAATAATAATATATACCACGACAATATGGCGCCTATACAACGGTGACCGTAATACCTCTTCTGTTTCAATGACCCATCGCTTGATGTTTAAAATGGCGCCTCTCAGTGTAAAATGTAAACACTGACGAAGGAACCTTTCCGAAACGCGTTTGTTTGCTGCGCTAAGAATAATAAATTAAGATTGCGAAAACCTGACCCCATGAGTGCTGGTATCCTTTCTGAGAAGGGGAGGAACTTTGGAGCTGCAATTTTATCACGGAGCACCGCCGTGCTAAAGCACCCGCCTAAAGAGTGACACGCTAGAACGGTGTACTGGAGCAGGATATATATATATTCACTGAAAAAACCATAGGTTTTAGGGAAAGTTATAGTTAGTTGGACATTGCACTCGTACAAAACCCGTGAAATTCCCCCGTTATAGTTAGTTCAGCTAACCTTAAATTATATGTCCGCAACATTAAATTATATAAGAACTACAATATAATTTAATGTTGCGGACATATAATTTAAGGTTTTCCAAATAATTTTGACTCCTAATATAGACACACGATGACAAAAGATTCAGAAATGTTTATAACTGTTTTATTTTTACACGGTTTGGGTGTTTTTTTTCACTTAGAAACTACCAGTCCCAGAATGCACCTAATATGTTATGGGTAATAGGTATAAATAATAGAAAGTGTAGAGGGACAAATGTTTGCACCGTGATCAAGACCTGCTGGTTGAAACGCGTTGGTGGAGGAAGGAGTAATTTCATGGCTTAATAAACCGCTTTTGTAAAACAACCCCCTGGGAGAGTGCTGCGCATTATTGGAGTTGGTGAGGAAATATATATATATATAATTTTTTTCTCTCCACTACACTTGGAAATTTACCCTGCACTACCAATTATGCTTACCCATCTCTAAACCTTAAAAAACCTTTAAAACCTTTACCCATCCCTGAACCCTGTAAAATTCTTACTAACCTGTTCCAGTTTTCATCCCTGAACCTTCAAAACAAAATCTCTAAAACCCTTACTGCCCAATACCCTTACACATTCTTGCAACTTAAATAAACCTTACAACCCACAACCCTACCCATCCTAGAACCCTAAAAAACCATTTAAATACCTTTCCTACTGTACCCTAACCAGTCCCTGAACCCCTTAAACCCCCCTTACTACCCTGTACACTTACCTAGCCCTGAACCCTAAAAAGCCTCCCTTAAACCCTTACTACCCTTACCCATCCATGAACCCTAAAAACCCTTTACTAACACATACCCTTACCTATCCATGACCCCTTACATCTGTAAAATCTGTACCTTTTTGCCCTTATAAATCTCTGAACTCTAAACCCCCTTGCTACCCTGTGTACTCGCCCATCCCTGAACCCTAATAAATACCCTAAACCCCTTACTTCCTTATACCCTTACCCATCCCTGATCCCTAAAAATCCCTTACTATCCTACACACCATTTCTGAACCCTAAAAAAACTTTAAAACCCCTACTCGTCCCTAAACCTTGTAAAACCCTTACTAACCTATACCCATCCCTGAACCATAAAAACCCCATGTAAGACCCTTACTACCAAGTAACCTTGCCCAGCCCTGAACCATAAAACCCATTCATTAGCCCATACCCTTTCACATCCCTGAACTCTAAAGTCCCTTGTAAAACCTGTAATATACTGTGCCATTATCCTTCCCTGCACCATAAAAACCCCTTTAAAACCCTTACCAACTAAACACTTACCCGCCCCATAACCCTTAATTCTTCCTATTTTTAAACTGACGTAATTATGTCATTAAAAAAATATTTGCCTGCGTAGTAAAGTACCAAAAGAATGCCTGCAGGATACTTATCTATTTTGTAAAGGGATGTGTTGTAACTTCCTGTGCAGTAAAGACCACAGGGTAAAGGCTGTATACGTAGGATGGCTTGTTCTCACTCCATACAATTTCAGACATTGGCAAGCAATAACATAAACTATATAAGCGCTGAAAACTATTTTACAAACGGTCACCTTATCAAATTCACACAGCCTGCAAAAGCCAGAAAACATATAGCCACATTTATGCTTGTTTCTCTTCAAAATGATTCTTACCTAGATTATTCCTCAAGTTTGAAAGTGCTGTGTATGTGTTTGTGTTTAGAAAAAGGGGTTTGGCGCACTGTTTAAATAACAAAAAACCTAGCCGTCACTTAGGATGCTGCTTTTTACTTAGACAGACTCAGGCCATTCTATGATTTAAATGGTCTGTAGCTTTTTCTTTACTTCTCATTGAATCTTTTAGATGTTCATATCATCCGTTAAACATGTCATACTGAAAGACAGACCTCTGGCTTCCATTAATAAACATACATGTAAATCAAACTTTTACAAAAAACATAAAATCACAATACAATATATACAATACATAATGAAGGGGATTACAAGCATAATGAATCCAGTCAATATTCAAAAATAAACAGCAGCCGTTATCTTAATTAATTTGTCAGATAATCAATATTTTATATAAGCGGCTGCTAGCCACAAGGGACCAGTTTGTGTGTTTCCCCAGTGGTAATTATTGTGGCATTGTTTGATACAGTGAGATCTGCATACCATGTTGGACGGTACCAGAATTCAAGACTTTTGCAGATTCCACCATATTTTGATACGATTTGTTATATTGTGATATAAATTTAGTTACATGGTCTGATGTCTATTTTTTCTTTGTTATTGTGGTAATTCTGCTTACCTCTTCTGTTTATTCTGGGTATTTTCAAGGAAACAAGAATGCTTTTAAAATCTTCTACAAATCATTTTTTTGTCATGTATTTCTCATTTGAAGCTCAGAGTTTTTCAACACATAGGAATTCTCCTAAGGAAATACTTGCATTGTATTCCCTAGGATGACGGTACCTACTTGTAACATTGAATATGTAGCTATTTCTGTGAGACGTATTAATGAGACTAGCCCCCATTCTCCATTGTTAACAGTAAATCTAAAAATACCATCTTTGTGTCTCGTTTCTATTGCCTACTAGACATTATTCTAATTAATATTTACATAAACTTTTCAATTTGGTATCATGCACCCTTCCAAATCAAAAGGATATCATTGATAAATCATAATCACAGGAAGATGTGTTTCTAATCATAGGAAAAGAATGGCTTCAAAGTTCATGCATCTTCACACCATCCCATGGTGAAATTTGGATATGGTATTGTGAATTTGCAGCCAATCACTGTACCTCTATTTCTAGCAAAAATTAATTGAGAAACTAGAAAATAGTTATATTAGAAGACATTTTATTAAATCTCTCTATATGTTCTAACAAATTTACTAATCTAATTTCAGGAAAAAATTAAAGCAGAATATTCATCAGGTTGAATTGAGATGCTCAGTGGGTGGCCATAAATAACAGTACCTTCAAATATTGTCCTCCCATGGAAAATTAATCAGTTTTAATTAAACATATTTCATGTTCTATACATAGAAGGGTAAAGTTGCACCCGTGGCATTAAGAATTATCAACATGTATAATTTGACAAAATCTTAATGTAGTGTTTGGAAGTGTTGGCATAGATTTTGTGAATTTTGCCACAGGCAGTTATCTTATTGAGTCGTTTTACTCTAAGGGTGTCCTCACTGCTTCCACAATTAAATGCTTTTCACTCTACTTTAATAAGTGACATGTTGCTCTTTTGAAGTTACAAAAGTTTTAATTTTTTGCAACATGGTGTATTATTTATCGCCATGATAGTTTCTATTCGGTGTGTATGAAACTGTTACTGAATTAGTTGATTTGATATCTCTAGAGCACTGGCTCTTAACCTATTTGAAGAACATTATCATCAGGCTGGGTTATAACATTGTAGCACTTTTTTTTGCAGGCAGTACAAGTTCAGAACCCTCCGCCAGTGGAAGGTCTAATAAAGCTCCTGTGGCCGCACCTGCCAAGACCATAATGGATGGTGAGTGCGTAACTTGTCTGTATTTATTGATCACTGATTTTGCAAATTCCCCAACTCTGAAGTTCTCGCCAGTATATTCACAGTCTAGATACAGATCAAACACCCAGAAAAGTATATACCCTGCCTGACAGCACTTTCCATTTATCTGGCCCCAACATTGCTCAAATTGTAGCAAATGCATTGTGAAAGCATAAGAACTGTTCCAACCCGATTTCTGCAGTCTACATTTTGTTCCTTTTAATTCTGTCCTTGGTTTCACCAACACATTTTGAGTTTCACAAGGGCTAGAGGTGCCCACGCAGCACTGTTGCCTTTACACCACATGCTCAATATTTGTGGGGCGTGTCTTGGCCCCAACCGAGACGTTCGAACATCACAGGAGCTCCAGGCTCAGCTCGATGAAAATAACCCCAAAAATCCGGTATATCATCCGATCTCGAACGACACACACTGTGCAGGGTAAAGCAGAGAGGTGATGGAACACTTTGGTGCAGTCCCATCTGCTTCCCGGTGCCTAAGGGACGCCTTGGAAACCATCGCGGAGTCGGGCCTAGCTCGGGGCATAGTGGGCGGCGAGTGCTGATCAGGACCACGGCGGGACTGCCTGGGAGGCCTGACGCGGTCCCGGCAGAAGTTGGGAGGGAAGCGACACATACCACTGATGGTGCGGGGCGGAGTGTCGGCTGGAAAGCCGGTACTGCGGACTCCGCTATAGAAACAAAGCCCGAGGCACGCCCGGAGCCGAAGTGGGGGAGTGGCTGTGGGGCTTGCGGCCTCGGAGGCGAGCCGACAGCCTGCAGGGACGCAGTGCAGCCGAGTTGACCTGTGGCCACGCTCTCCTTAATAATCGGAACTTTCTGGATGCGCACCCGGCCAGGAAGCAGACCCGGTGGATTACTGTGTCGGATCTCTGTGCACTAAGTGGAGACTCCAGGAGAGGAGGGGAGGTGGCGGCCTTCTGATCGCTGGTTGGTGACACAGTTATAGAGCTGCTGGGGTGTATGCCCTGGGATTGAGGATTGGCAAGAAACTGTAAGGAAGATGGAAATGTGTGCAACGCTCTGCTAGTCCACCCCTCACCCCCCCAACTATAACTGACCTGAACCCAGGGGCACATACTGCTGGGAGCAGTGGACTGGGGCCCTGATGTGGTGACTGCTCTCTGGTCATCCGTTCTTTGTGTAGTAAGGGACACTTGTGTCGCGAATATCCTGTGGCCGCAGGTGCTTTGAGCTAAAGGAACACTGTGGAAAGTGAAGACCTGACCACTGGCAGGTGTGGCCCGTAGCGACGTAGCAGCGGAGACTTGCGACCAGCTGAGCTGATCGGTCGTGGTTTAGCCAACTGCTGTGGACCCGCAAGAGTGCATGATGAAGCCAAAAGGTATGGGCCCCACTCAGACTAACAAAATGGACAAGTATGCTGTGCCCAGGGTAGGACCAAAGGTGCAAAGTCAGCAGGCTGACCTGGCAGAGCCATCGCTCAGTGCCATCTTGGCGGCCACAACTGATTTTAAAGGGACTATCGAACCGAAGATAGACGCGGTTACAATGGACGTGAACCTATTGAGAGCGGATTTCCGCAAAATCTACGATAAAGTCTCTACAGCGGAGAGAAATATCAATCAACTGCAATCTAAGACAAAGCAACTGGAAGAACAAGTGCAGATTCTCACGAAACAGTAAGCAGACATGGCGGCTAGACTGGAAGACCAGGAAGGACGTGCTCGAAGAAACAACATCAGGGTGGTGGGGGTCCCTGAAGGAGCAGAGGGGCAGAGCATCAATCTGTTTCTGGAGGACCTTATACTCAAACAGCTGCGCCCCAAACGCCTTTCGAATTTCTTCACGGTGGAACGTGCGCACGGGGCGCCTTGTCCCAAAACCGGGCACGCCACCTCGTACAATATATAGCAAGGATTTTGAATGATCGGGACAGGGACGCCATCTTACAGGCTGCCCGCTCGCACAGCGACCTTCCCTACGAAATCGCTGTGGTGCGTTTTTTCCCGGGCTTCACGCTGAAGTTACAGCGCCAACGTCGGAGCTTTGAAGGGGTAATGCAGGAACTGCGAAACCAAAATGTCAAATACATGATGCTGTATCCGGCAAAACTCAGAGTGGTATCCGACGGGATATCATGGAACTTTAACACCCCTGAGGAAACCTGGGAGTGGTTGGAAGGTTGGTACACAAATCGACGAACATCTCTAGGGGCCAGGCAACAGGGGCGGCCAAGAGATCAACAGGGAGGCAACACTTCGGAGGAGGCGACCCCACAGACTGGAGACGTGGAGGAGAATGAACACGGTTGTCTCCTAATCTGCACTACATGCAAAAAGTGGACTGAACTCGAACTGCTATACACATGTCAATAATACGTGGGACTTCTGAATATATCCTTTATAAATTGCCTTTCGCTTGGTGGAGGGTTGGGGGGAGGGCTGCTCGAGGGATTTATTCGATAACTAGCTGGGCATAGAAATAGTTGTAAGAATGGGGGGATTTGAAACTAGTAATGATTACGGGGCCTACTCGACGGCACTGGCTCACCCTTCTGGGGCGACAGGCACTCTGAAAGTTGGGCTGGTGGGAGGTTTTGAGCCCACAGAGCAAGGAGGGAGGAGTTCTACAATCGGGGTTCTTGTTTTACTTTTCTGCACACTTTCTTGTTTTACCCAGCACTCCTAGCTACACAGGAACAGACACTGGAGGTGGGGAAGGGATGGGACCTGCTCTCCATTTGTTGTATTAACCGGCACAGACTGAGGCTCCACCAAGGTTGGTATCATGACCTGCTTACTTAACGGGGAAAACCCAGGCGGAACACACTATGATAGATCCCATGATGGTAGCACCCTAAGAGTCATGACATAACATAAAACACACTGTGTTACTCCAGTATTTACGTAGGCATGCTCCAGATATAGTGCTTTTACAGTAGACACATTTAAAAGAACATCACTATAAAGCTCTAGACCAGTATGGATACACTCTACTTGCACACCCTGGATTCACATCGGATTCCAGAGGGGTGGGCATATTGGTTAGATCCTCCCTTCCATTTGTCCCGGGTAAACTCTGGCACGACTAATCAGGCAGATTTGTCGCAATGACCAGTACGTGGGAGGGCATGGTCCTTAACGTTTGTTCGATATATATACCACCAAAGCTTCATCCTGATACCCTACCTGCGTTAACTGCATTACTACTGGACTTGCCACCAGGCGTTCTCCTAACGGGGGTGGGGGGGACATTAGCGCTACCATTGACCCGGGATGGGATAGAACATCGAGATCAGACAAGGGACTGGGAACAGAGCATCTAAGAGCATTTGTAGACGCAATGGGACTGGTAGATATATGGCGTAACCACAATCATGGCGCGAGACATTTTACCGTCTATTCAGCAGTTCACGGAGGGTATTCCTGCCTAGACCATCTCCTGACACACACCACGAGCGAGGACTTGTCAGGAACGCGACTCTTAGGGCACGAGGGATTTCAGGTCATTCGCCTTTTGAGGCGTCCGGGGGCCCGGCAGAGACCCTACACTACCTCCCAGATTAGACCCCTGGCGCTTTCAGGATAAACAAGCTAGGGAAAAGATACGACAACGTACAGAGCAATACTACCAAGAAAATGTAGGGACGGTTGACTCCGCCTGTACTCTATGGGAGGCCTATAAAACCGTGATAAGGGGTTATGTCCAAGCGTTATCAGGGGGGAGGCGGAAGGAACAAACACTACAATATGAGGCCCTGTAACAAGAGATCAGGTTTCGAAGCAACAGTGTTGAATGGTAATGTCCCTGACCCACTTGTTAGTCATCAACTCCGGTTAAAGCAACAAGAAATGAGGGACATAGCGGAAGATAGGGCTCGAGCGCAGGCAAGACCTACGCACAGACGACTCTATGATGTGGGGGATAAAGCCAATAAAATGATAGCCTGGTTGGAAAAAAGAGACAGGGAAAGGAGCTGGGTCCTGGAGATCTGCACGCCACGGGGCAGTTCATAATACAGGGAAGGAGATTGCAGCCGCATTCGCTGATCACTATGAAGCCTTATACACTTTTGCCCCCGTTAGAACTGGAACTGACTGTCCCAAACTCCTTCGAGATATCTGCATCCCCACACTGCCAGCTGATGTACTTAACGACCTGGAGAAAGACTTAACAGTTGAAGAAATATAACGGGCCATCCGTGAGCTACAGTCTTGCAAAACCGCTTGGTCAAATGGCCTACCGGGTGAACTGTATAAGGTTGGCACAACATATGCTTAATATGTTCCAGGAGGCGGGGGCATTGGGCAGACTCCCAGAAGACCAATGACTAGCCACAATAGTGGTTATTCCCAAGAAAGGTAAGCGCCCCCACCCCCGAAGACTGCCACTCGTACAGACCGATCTCACTCCTAAATATGGAAGTTAAGGTACTGGCGAAGGTCATTGCGACCTGTCTCCGTGGAGTGATAACCTCCATAATACACCCCGATCAGTTAGGATTCATGCCCCATAGAAGTACCAGACTGAATTTGAGGCACCTATACGGAGTCCTGCATATAACCGCGGACAGGAGAGGGGAGGACACCGTACTGCTATCACTGGATACACGGATGGCGTTCAACAGTATTGAATGACACTATCTATTCTCTGTATTAGAGAGGTTCGGGTTCGGCCCGAGGTTCTGTGCCTGGATTAGGCTCCTGTATACGGACCCTCTGGCGTGGGTACAGGTGAATGAGACAGTATCCCGCCACTTTGCCCACCATAAGGTCACAAGAAAGGGATGCCCATTGTCCCCTATGCTTTTGTGTTGGCGTTGGAGCCACTAGCTCATGGGTCCAGCATGACCCATTTGTGGCGGGCATAATGGCAGAGGGTGGCTGGGAGGAAAAAATCTCACTATGCCGATGAAATATTACTATACGCCACGCACCCCCGTTTTACTGTAGGCAGGTTGCTCCACATTTTTCATCTGTTCGGCAGTTATTCTGGGTACCAAATCAACTGGGATAAATCCCTCCTGTTTCCTTTGTCATAAACCGCTCCATCTCTTCCGACGAGCGGGAAATCTCATCTAGTAAAGGATACGTTTTAATACCTTGGCATACAAATATCTAGGAACGGCAACGAGTTCCTAGCAACGCAGTTAGACAGATTGCGGAAAGATGTAACACATTGGCGACGGTTGCCAGTGTCCCAGATGGGAAGACTTCCCAGTTTAAAATGATGTCATTGCCTCATTTATTATATGTCCTACGTAATACCCCCTACAGAATATCGGCTGATTTCTTTCGTAAGGTGGATTTTGAAATTCGAAAACTTATGGAATGTAGGTAGCTCCAGGATAGCCCTTCATAAGTTACAGAGAGGAGTATTTGACGGGGTCCTAGCAATCCCGGATATCAGAAAATATTATTGGGCTGCCCAACTGGTCATAATTAATTACTGGCTGTTTACTGGACAGGAGGAGCCAGCCTACAGAGTAGACCGCCACTCTATGGGACAGCGGGAATACCCAGATACCGTAAACAGTTAGAACAGCAATTGCTGCCACACACACTAACGATCGTTCGCGCCTGGCGAGAAGCCACAAAATTCCTCGAATGGGGAGACAAGGTGACTGGGCGGACTCCACTGTGGGATAGCGATCTCTTAAAGGAGGTGGGGAACCTGAAGGGATTCAGTAAATGGGATATACTAGCAGAATACCAGATGTCTGCAGTGGAAAGGTTCCGCTATTTACAGCTGGGACATGCGCTGCGGGCTCACATCCTGGAGGGCGAGCAGCTGCCAGACTATGCACCTTTAGAAGATAGGCTTTTGCTGGAACCAATGCCAGAGAAAGCCACCTCCTTGATTTATTGAAAGATTATTAATGACACAACTGACCCACTGGGCAATTGCGGGAAGCATGGGAGGCAGGTGTGGGATTGCTGGAGGACGATGATTGGGTGGAGGCAATACAGAGCCCCAGGGAGTTTGCCATAAGGACACGTTTCTGCCTCTTACAGCTCCGTGTTCTCCATAGATCCTATTCCTCTAGAATCCTCATGCACCAACTGGGCCATTGCAGCACCGACCAATGTGCCAGGGGGTGTCAAGAGGTGGGTCATTTTTCTACAATCTGTGGGCCTGTCCAAAAATTCAGCAATTTTGGGGAAAAATAACACAAATTATGTCTGAGGTGGTAGGCCAGACCATTCCACTGATGGCACATACTATGTGTGACTGGGGAAGCAGCGTAGCCGAAATATCTTAAAACATGGCTGATGGTCGTGGCCGCTGTAGCCAAAAGGAATATAGCCAGGGGGGGCAGAGCAATCCCTGCGGGTGGTAGACTGGAAGACAGATTTGGACTGGTGTTGTGCAGCAGAAAAAGTAGCATTCCAGAGCCGGGGTTGCCCACGGAAATGGGAAAAGGTATGGGGCCAGTGGGTGACGTACAGGGGTGATTAAGGGCCCTATTGTTAAGGACAAGAGGATGGGCCGGGGTATTAGGGATTAGCTACATTAGGCAGGGTTGTAGAAGTCGATAATACTACTGTGGTTTTATATCTGTACCTATAGTTTTAGGCGCAAATATCGAGGTGGGATCTCCTGTACTCGGTGCTGTTCAATTCTAATGTATGTTGTGTTATGTTAATTGCATTTTTAAAGCGCAACGGTTACCCGGGGGTGTCCTGGCGCTAATAGCTAACTCTTCTGAGATTGGGTTTGCAGGGGAGTTGTCAGCGGGGGATTCTATAGGTTAAAAAGCCAAGTTTTCAGTTCTTTCCTGAATACAAGGAGATAAGTGGAGTTCCTCAGATTCCAAGGGAGCTCATTCCAGGCCTTGGCTGCGCGTGTAATGAAACTTCTTCCCCCCCCCCACGTAGCTTTCTTCGTCGGTGGTACGCTCACTAGTTTGGCTCCAAGTGAGCGCAGAGTTCTATTGGGAGTGTACCATTGAAGCCGGTGTTTCAGAAATTCAGGGCCCTGGCCATGAAGCGCCTTGAAAACTGTGCATAAGGACTTGAAACGCACCCGTTTCCTGATCGGTAGCCAGTGTAGTCTTTTAATTTCCTTTGCGACAGATACAAATTTGGAAGTACCTGTCCCAAGTCTTGCTGCCGCGTTTTGCAGGATCTGCAGTTTATTAAGGCGCCGCTCTTGAATATTTAAGTAGAGCCCGTTACAGTAATCCAGCCATGATAAAATGAGGGATGAGACGACAGTTCGTAAACTGTCTTCCAGCAGGAATGGTTTGACCTTTTTAATCAGTTTAAGGGAGTGAAAAGTGGCTGAGGTCGTGGCATTTATCTGATCCTCGAAATTCAGTCTATCATCCACTATAACACCCAGATTTTTGACCTTCCTCATGGGTTTAGGGGGGTACCTAGTTCTGTCGGCCACCAGTCCGGGGTCCAGAAATTGGCCTTATTTCCGAACATAAGGATCAGTTCTGTGACATCCAAGTTTTAACTGCTTCCATGCAGTCATGAAACTTCTTGCTCATCCCTGATTCTTGTCCCGGTAGCAGTGACACTACAATTTGTGTGTCATCTGCGCATGAGGTAAGGCTGAAGCCATAGGATCTAATCAGGGGGGGCCAAGGGTGCCACGTAAACATGAAAAAGAGTAGGGCTGAGGGATGACCCCTGCGGCATTCCACATGGCAGAGAAAAAGGTTTGGAGTAGAATTTCCCTAGGGACACTATTTGTGTTCTGTCGGTTAGAAAGGCTTTTAGTAACTTCCAAGCCTTGCCCTGCACACCACACTCCGACAAACGATCCATCAGGAGATCATGGTGGACCATGTCGAAGGCCGCTGAGAGATCCAGCATGATAAGTGCAGCCTCGCCTCCCTGATCCAGGTCTTCCCTGATTTCTTCCATTGATTTTATGAGGGCAGACTCAGTACTGTGCCCTTCTCTAAACCACAGTATTTCTTTATTAGTTTTCATAAGTTTAACAGTGCATTCCTTGTTAAAAGTGTATCATCAGTAATAGAATGTTAGCAAGTTTTGTGTAATAAAAGAAATGAAAGCACAGTCAATTATACATGAATTAATACATACAGCGTTACTTGTGACGTATGGGGAAGGAAAAAAAGTCAGTTTCAGGTTCTTAAAATTGGCATGTGATTCTATTGAAGAAATAGAGAAATCTTTGTTGAAAGGTTATTCACAGGATCTTTCGAAGGTACAAGTTACTTCCGTGATTCCTCTTCTATCATGTTGAACCTTTCAGTTGCTGGTCTTTAAGAAGAGGTTTATGTGTTTAAGATTTATCAGGCAGTTTATTAGGATTTACGTTGCTACTTAGAGCCTAGTATTAACTTGGGCAAAAGCACCACTTCTGCTTTAGTTAATGCCTTGTTACATTCACCTGTGGACCTTCTTCTTAAATTAGGGCACAGTTAATGTGGTGATAACAGCCATGGGCATGATGAGAGAGCTACTACTGATTCTGGGAGTAGAAGAGCAACAGAAAATGGACAGTCACACCTTGAGCATGTGAGAGTGGGCAACTTCATTTGCGCCCAAATCTTGAATGTGCAGTGTGGATTTGCGAGGCAATGGTGAGGGCATGCAGGTGCTGTAAAAGCTGCAATGTTTCCCCGGCTTAGGGTGAGCATTCGGCTGGCCCTGAGCACTGGTGTTTGCTAAGGCCAGCCTTCTGAAAACTCTTCCCTTTGGGTGAGCCTTTGAGAGGAAGAGACAAAGCCTGGCAGGTACAGAGCGTGAAGCAGCCTTTGCTGCTCTGTCCTTGTTCCTGCCATCACCACTGCCGCCATTGTTTGCCCTATCAAGGCTTTAGCTTTGCTGTCCCCTGACCTACCATGTGAGGGACAGTCTGGATCTGTGTTGGTTCTTGGCCTCGGCGGAGAGCTTCAGCCAGCAGCAGTCTTTCCTGAACCCTGCAGGAGGCCTGGCACCACCTACCTGCAGCTGCTGAACCCTGCAGCTCCTTCCACCTACCACCAGATGCTGCTTTCTCCTGCACCAGAGGACGACGTAGCGCCTGGATGGACCCCACCAGGAGATGCAGGATCACTATGAGCCAACTTCTCAAAGGCACATGTAGTGGTTGTGCCGCGAGACGCATGTATTTATATGTATGTGTGGGTGAATGTCTGAGTGCATATGTAGCCAGCCATGTTTGAATGACCACATTTGTGCGCGTTTCTGCTTGTGCTTACGTGTGAGAGTATGGCTGAAGGAGTAGCAGACGGGTCAGGCCGAGGCTCAGTGCTGCAGTGTTGGTGAACTGAAATATAACGAGACAAGCTCTGTGAATGCCTAGGTGAGATATTATAAAATCGAAATTTTGACTTAAGTAGAGAACCCAAAAATTTGCACAATTTTCCATTACTACCGGGAAACGGCAGAGGGCCAGATGTACGACCATTTTTGCATGCGCAAACGGGTTTGCGCACCCGTTTGCGCATGCAAAAACAGCATGGGGAATGTACAAACCCTATTTCGCGAGTCGCAATTTTTTGCGACTCGCAAAATAGGGTTTAGGAGGGGGCGTTCCCTTCCTAATAGCGAGCGCAACCCTATGTAAGAATGTTTTGCGTCCGCAATTGCGGGCGCAAAACACTCGCAAATTACCACCCTCTTCAAGAGGGTGGTAATGGGGTCGCAAAAGGGAAGGGGTCACCAGGGGACCCCTTCTCCTTTGCAAATGTGGGGGAAATATTTTTTAAGAGCAGGCAGTGGTCCCAGGGCCCACTACCTGCCCTTAAAAAATGAAACGAAAACGTTTCATTTTTTTCTTTTTTAAATGCATCCCATTTTCCTTTAAGGAAAACGGGCTGCATTTAAAAACAAGCATTTGCAATGCAATAGGCCTCGCATTTACGAGAGTTTGAGCTATTTGCATGTAAATGACAATGTCTTTTATTTATGTGTTATTTTTAAAACAGATAAATAAAAGGCATTGTCATTTTCAATGCCAATAGCTTAAACTCTGCAAATGCTAAGACCTATTGCATTGCAAATGCATTCGTGCTATAAAATCTTTTATAAAAGCGTTAGGAGGGAGCGTGTCCTGGACAGAGCTATTTGAGAAAATAGTGCACAGAGGCTGTAATTAAAGCCTACAGAGTAACAACATATGTAACAGAGGCTATCGCCTTGGGAGGTTACAAAATGAGACAAGGCGGCACTGAGGAGGGACTACTAAGCCTATTGACCAATGAACAGCCACAGTTTATATTGGACAATGACACAATCCAATGAAAAATATGGGCGGAGAGTGGGCGGTGCTTCAAGACCCTACCTGAATGCAGCATACCTCGCAGAGCAGTCATGCGCTGCCCAGGCTCGACCTAAAAGGTTTGACAAACAACTGCACATCACATTTTGTGTATTCTAGGTCTGGCCTTTCATAGCAGATCCACAGGGGACCATATGTACGTCTTATTTACCTGATCTGATTCCTAGAGTCATTTTCTTTCAGAAGACCTGTAACTGCTCCCTACATCCACCAACAGCAAGAGTTTGCAGCAGTGCTTATTTCTAAAAAAAAAAAAAGTACCAGGGCCCAAGGTATTTCACTTGGTTCCACATGTCACTTTAAGCACGACCTTTATCATTTCAGGGTATATTAGATAGTTAAATGCTCCAGAAATAAATTTTGCTTAATAGAATACACACAGCGCCACCATGTGGTGGATTCTCATAAATCCGTGCTGCTGTTTATAAATAAGTGCTGGTACCGAGCACCGGCAAACACCGGCACAAATTAACCACTGGTTTGCGGTCTGCTGTTGAACCTACCATTTTACTTTTCCTCGAGCACCTTCAGTCAGTGAAGTCAGTTGTAATGCTTTGGAGTCCCGGAGTGCTTTGACATGCTTATTAAGCATGTCTATTCTACATGCCCTAATGGTGCAGTCTTCGGTAAAGGAATTGATCATTCACCAGTCTGACACTCCTCTCCCTTAGCCACTGTGATGATGACATGTCAACATCCAAGGCTTGTTGAGCAGCTCATGTGGATCCACTGAGCAGGCCCTTCCACTTCATGATGGGCAGGTTTTTACTTCAAAACAAAGAGCCCAGACCTCTTCTCCAATCATCAGGAAAATAACTGGGCCTTGCTTGGAGTCCTTGCTGAAACAGAAAGACGCGTTTAGTTCACTGGCGGTGCTCATCTAGAATCCAGGACTTTATTTATAACTCTGCAATAAATGAAACACAGTGCTATGACCGGTGGTCACTTCAAGGCAGGCCAGGGCAGCAGGATAGCTCAGTGAGTTGAACACTCGCCACTGGCATTCATGATGATCTGCATGTCATGAGTTTATTTAAGCCTTTCATCCTTCTGAGGCTAATTAGTACATTGATTACCAATAAAGTGGTTACTAAAAACACCTGCTACTCAAAGCTCTTAGAAATAGCAGAGCGTGGTATTAAGTGCTGTATGAAATTATTACTGCAATCAGATGACTCTGGTCTCCTGGTTCCTTTGATAGCAGGGAACTGAGAAGCACATTTGAACTCAAGGTTGAGACTAGGGCTTAGGCCACTCTCCTCTCATTGAACTTCCATGGCCGACCCTTCCATAAAGCAAGGTAAGGCAGCAGCCACACAGCACCACCTAGTGGTGGAGCAGAGTTACTCTTAGCACAAAGGGTGAACATTTGCCACTCTTTCCTCTATTTCCCTACAACTTCAAGTGGGAGGCATCCAATGGCATGGGCCTGGCACAAGCATGTGTGCCCTTCTGAGTTCTGCATGGCAGGATTGCTGTTTGAGGAGACCTTTGATACCAGCATTGCTCTCAAGAGGGCAAACTATAGAATTCTTATCTCCATAGGCATAAATCTACATACATATATGTATATATACACACACACACATGATGATTCTAATTTAGACATACATATTCCATATATAGTGACTGTTACAAAAACCTAAAAACATTCTGGGTAAAAATGCATGTAGGAATAACACTTCCCTAAGGCAATATAAGGCTGCTGCCTTGGAGCGCCACCAGTAGGTGGTGCTAAATTACAAGCAGAGGCCTGAAAATGGCATTTTTATTAGGTGAGAGAAGTGTTGCAACAGCAAAACGCTCTTTTGCCTGGCATGCCACAAATACGTGCACCGCTCCTGAATGCACAAATGATATCAGCAATAAATCCAAAAATGGCTGCGGCTCTCAAATTGGCCATTTTGCAGAAAAGACTAGTGATTTCTTGCTTTTTGGCTCCTTTTTTGGGTTTGACAAAAGGCGTAGTGCATCTTGAACAAAGACTCCTGCCATTCCCTTGGGAGGGGAGGTGCCTTCTTAAAGGGGCGGTGGTGGATTTAAATGGCTTAGAGAAGCAGGGAACTTGTGGAATTTGTTCATATTGCACCAGGAGGAGATGCTGATAGGGGCGCGCTCAGAAAGGCTTCTTTTTCTTCAGGGTGGTCGCCCTGTTGCTTATTGATACAGGCAGCCTCCCTCCCAAAGCAATCCGCCCCACAGCCAGACATAGAGCTGATGCATAGGAGATCAGAGTGTCAATCCTGCCTATTCCCGTCTGCCTTATGCATTATGGATGAAGGGGGTTACCCTAGGAGACGGCCTTCTGCCTTCAGAAGGGCTCCGGTTTGAAGCGCCAGAGGAAGGAATTAAACACCAAAGCCGCATAAATCTCTTCCAGTCAGAGATGTTTGATGGCTCCTTTGTCTTAGGCAGTGTTCATGTTCCGGTAGCGCGGGGATCAGTCACCTCCCTGCAAGGCTCTCTCCCCTCGTCTGCCGAGGCGCAATTGAACCTGTCAGCTGTTAACCTAGATACAGGAATCTTGATATAAAAAAAGGCAAAAAAATTTAATAATTAAAAGGCCAACACTTTACCTCCGGTTGCCCATCTTTGGAGCCTTTTTTCGGACATTCTTGTCGTTTTCGTCCTGACATGGTTTCATTACTTAATGCGTTTGCTTGAATAACAAGCACGGAATCGAAACCTGTGGTGCGCGCGCACCACAGAGGAGCCGAACGCGGGAATCGAAACCAGCGGTGCGCGCACACCACAGAGGAGCGGGGGGCGAGGGAGCCTGTCGTCTGTGCAGCGCGCTGATGCGCGTCCTAGACACGGACGGGAATGGGAGGAGCAAAAGCGGGACATGCGCCCGCCTTTGCCCAATTGCGTGCCGTTTAAAAAAAAAAAACTACAGCCAATGCCAGCCTGCGAAAGCAAAACCACACGCACGAGCGTGTGGTTAGCTTTCTGAAGCCCATACAAGAGGTCTCGCGCTGCGCGAGCAGTGCTACGCACTGCAACACTAGGCGCGAGACCTAAAAAGGGCCTGCCATTCCCAATGGGGTCGCAAATTGCGAGAGGCTCATTAATATTCATGAGCCTCTCTATTTGCAACCCCATTGGGAATCACTAACAGTGTGAAAAACACTGTTGTACTTTGGAAATAGCGCTTCGCAAATTGCGAGTCGCAAAAACCTCGCAATTTGCGAGGCGCTATTTCCACGGTCGTACATCTGGCCCCTTATGTTTACCACGCAGACCAAGTTTGAAAAGGTGGGTCGGAGATGCACGTTTGCAATATAAAACTCTATCAATTACCTGGCTGCATAGGATTTTGTAGCATTGATTCTGAAAAATTTGTAATATGCATGTGTAAATTACTACTCCAGTAGTTTTCAACAGCATCAGAAGATTAATATATTTTTGGGAAATTATCATGTTTTATCATTTTAAACTAACGTTGCTCAAGAAGTATAAGTATAGTTTTGGAGCCTATCCCTTGATGTAATCATAAGACACTTATTTTTAAAGCAAGGAGGCAGGGTAGTGAAGTAGAAATGCACACTCCATGGGAATTGCTGGATATATATGAAAAGTGTCTGTTGTGCTCAGCAGATGGCGATTCAATTACATTCAATTAATCTGTAAAATGTGTTCTATTTAATGCCCCCCAAAAAAATCGGGTTGACCTTACTATCCAAATGTTCTGTAAAGGTTCAGAAATGTGTGGGCCTCTTCGTGGAGTAAAATGTTCCTCATAACCTACAGTCGTGAACCAGATGCAGCATGGACCTTTCTTCAGAACCTTCTGTCGCTCACAAAATTAGAAAGAGGGTCGGCAGGGACCTGATGGAGGACGCAAATGTATTACTTCACGAAACCAGTAGTGAGTGTGGCAAAATACAAGTTACACGAGCTTCTCACAACTGCAGTAGATAATTTTGTATGTAGTGAAACTGGTGTTTCCGGAATCATGTTCAGAATTTGCACTGTTGCTACTCAGATGCTCGTGGAAATTCGTGAACCTGCAAGTAAGAAAGTTACAGCTCATCAATGACACTAGCTTGCCCACGACTTGCTCTCGAATTTCAGGCACCTCAATACTGACGACCCCATTGGCACGGCACTACAGCCCCACTAAAGGCATGCCGGCTCAGCCTTGATAAAGATTAAATTATATTTAGAAAAATGAGTGTTCTCATCAGACTCTGGAGTGGGGCAGGAGAGCTAAGTGGTGCTATATTCCAAATGGAGAGAGGCAAGTCATTGCACAGAGATGGTGGTTTGTTTATATTTAATATTGTGTTATATTATTGAAGAGCTTCATCCCAGAGTTGGCGAATACTGTTATTATCCAAGGTAAATGTACTCAGTCTACTAAAGATGAAATGCTGGGTTGGCCTTGCTGGGTTTCAGATGCAACCTGCAGTTCACATCAGCTGTTGACAGCAAGCACAAATGATTTCCCCCCTGCTAACTCTGACTAAACCTAGCATTTGAGGGATATTTTTATTAATTGAATTTGAATATGATGTCCTTCGTAAACAGCATTTTTTAATAATAACGGGCGCTAGTCTTGTTCCCTAGCTTTGCTGTAAAACAGACAAAAGTTGGATTAAGAACTTTTAGTAAGCATCATTACATGACCTTGTTGGACTTATCATTGTTGTAAACAAGTGAGTCCCTTCCCAGTGCTCAGTTGTGAATGCGGGGCGAGGAGCAGACCCCAAAGTGTTTACAGCAGTTCTCTAATTCCTGGATGCTTACAGAACACCTTGCCTCAATATTGTATGTAACATCAGAGAGTGTGGCGCTTGATGCACAAAGACAAACTACCCCTCTGCGCTGACTGTATGCATTTATTTGGTCCTTAGTAGGTCCATCCGTCACCTACTGTGGTCATTCTGGCCACATCCAAGGCCACTATCCAAGGCAAAACTGGGGGTCATCTTTGAAGATAAAGTGGCCTCCTTGAAAAAAATTGTGGCTATCCATTGCATAAAGATGACCTAAGCACAATACTGCCTATTCTTGACTAGTTGTTGCCATGTAAACAAAATCGCGACACAATGATGATGGATTTTAGCCAATTAATGTAAAAATTGTGCAGTAAAAGGAACCGTTTTACCCTTTTAAAATATTCTGTAGTAGATCACTGCCTACCCCAGTTGGATTCCGGGTTCACATGCTGTGCACACTCGCTCGGGCAAACTTAAGGCTTTATTTATTTCCCACAACTTTCAAAGATCACCAGACAGCACTGAATCCTTTCCATGTGCCACCACGCTACTGGGAATGTAGTATGGTGTTGACTAAATCCCAGGAAATTTCCAGGCCATGTGGTCATTGGTAATGTCTTGAATTACTCTTCCCCAGGCTTGAGCCATGTGTACCCTGAGGATCCCGTCTGGCCTACTGCACATGCTCCTCTACACCTGGGGTAATCTCCAGCAGTCCCACTTGGACTCATGTTGTTCATTTACCAGGTGGATGACATTTCAAATGACTATCTGTATCCCCTGGGTTTAGGGGTGATGAAGACCCTAACTCCTCTATACATGCCTTCGGGACAGCCAGAGTACAGCAGAGGAGTCCCTGATGAATGGAGGGTTGGAAACATGGCTAACACAACTCTGAGCTTGGGCAGACCCTGCTTACACTGACTCGCTCTGGTTTCTGCCAACCGATTGATATGGCAGATGCCTGGCAGCCCTTACGAAGAAACTTGTTGGGATCCCCACCTCTGCCTGTAAAGTGGGAGGTGGAAGGCAGTTATCTTGATTTTGCGGTGATTAGGTCTTTGCCTTCTCTTGCCAAACCCTAAATCAGGCACCAGAAGTCTTCCTTCTTATATTAAAAACGATGTCCCTGGGCCTCCATCCAAACTGCTAAAGGCATACAAATGTCCCCAATAGTTAGGTTTGGTCAACTTCTTCAGAACCTCTCTACAGAAATTTGGAGATCACTAATCTTGGGTCATTAAAAATATATGACAGTGGGTTGGTAGATCCTTGCTCATTACTTTGTCCGGACCGTACCTTTACTAGTTTACTGTCTTTTTCTGCAGCTGCCTACATGACTCCTGAAACCATGGGGTCAATGATATTGCTGGGGTACCAAAGGGAAAACTAGAGGCCGGCAGCTGCTACCGCTAGCTGCCTCTGAGTAACATCAGTGAGGATCAGTTAGTGAGGATGAGCCAAGGTTCTCCATTGTTTTTAGTTTCAGTTCCATTGCTTCCTCCACTACCTATGTACCTTGGGGCTAATATTGCAAAGAAATATTGAAAAACTGCACCTGAACACTTACTTACTCAAGAATCTATCATCAGCCAGCATCCGAGCCCCTAAGATAAAGCAACACAGCACAAGCCTACTTGCTTAACATAAAGAAGTCAAAATTAGGTGATCATACTTTCAACTACTTGGGAACGCACCTTTGGAACGGCCTACCAGTCGAACTGAGATCCATTTCATTTCTAAATTGAACACCTTCAAAAGAAAGCTAAAGATTTCTTTTTTTAAACGTTGTGACTGTAAACCCCTTAAGGAAATTCCTCCTCACACCCCGTCTGTTTTTGCATCTCATTTAACCCTTCGTCTTTAATCTTTGGTCCTTACAAAGACCCTCTGCTCCCACTCCCCTCCATCCATTACCACTGCGGTCACTCTTGGCATTTTTCTGGCATGCTATAGTGCTTAGATGCAGGTGCAGTGCAAAGATTATCATACAGATACATAAATCAAGTGTTGTGAAGACCTCTGAAGACTGGGCTTGCATCTAGTATACAATTATACTGTGAACCTTCCTAAGTGTTTTTCTGATGCTAGGTTCCCAAGTGACTCCCTGTTGAGACCCCTCGCTGTTCAAACACTGGGATTAACATGAAGGTGAGTGTGAATGACCAAGGAGGCAAGCTTCATACTACCCATTTGTCATAAACGGTTCCTGTCTCTGGGTCATGCCTTAATGCACACACATCAGTCCTCTTTTGGAGGCAAGGAAGATCATGGGTACCATATTAACTGAATACCCTTTTCCTTTTTTGAGTCTGCAGTGGACTTTGAATACAGTCATTATTGGCAGCAGATGTCTCATATGTATTGTTTTTTATTCTGACTTTGCGTGCCAGAATGGCATCTTGCTTTTGTGGAGCAAACTGGTTTAATTAGAGTGTCTTGCATTGCAGCATTTGCTCAAACAATCTTTTTACAATGCAAATTATTGAAGCATTGGAAAACTAGAAAGATAAGAGGATAGGAAACCAATTTGCATACTACTTTCTACAGACTTTGCACTTCACCTGGCATTCAGCCATTGCTAGAGCAGATCAAGGGACATCTCTGTGGTTAATTAGTTGTCAGGTGCTGTCCTACATATGCGAAACACATATGCAGTGCCTCCAGGGAAATCAAGCTTTTGGTTTTCTTTTTGATGATTTGATTAATCAGTTTATTAATTAAGTTAAGAGGAGTTTTGACTCTTGAATCAACTACATGCTTTTGTGCAGGAGACTCTTTCTAGGTCGAGCTACCACACCGTGCAAGCTGTCTGATTGTAAAAGACCTTTAGTCAGTTTACTAAATATCTACAGTGGGTTTAAAGCTCCCCCTTTGTTCACCATTGCTTGGCTTTATTGTGCCTTTATTTGCTTGCTTCTTATTCGATGCCTTGACTTGTCCATCTTTGGTTTGGCCCTCCTTGTACCATGGCCTCTTTACTTGTGTCCCTCCATTGTTCACTTTTAGGGAACAACTTTTTTTCTTTTTCTTAAGTACTCCATGAGACTGCATATGTTTTCCAGCTGTCGCCCTAGAGTGCCTTTCTGCCCCTGCATTCCAGGTTTCTCTTGGTTGTGTGCTTCTCTCCCCCACACTCCATGTTGCTCTCGCCTGTATGCTTCTCCCTTTGCCCCGTGTTCTCTTCCTTGTGTTCATCTTCCCCAACCCCCGTGTTGCTTCTTCCCTCGTGTGTCTTCCCCCCCCAACCAGCTACCCTAACTTCTCCTCCATTGCCCCACTGCCCGCAAGTTGCTGTCAGCCCTACCACTTTATAAATAAAAGCGCTTTCTCACTACTTCATTTTCATATTGTCTTTTAATTACTGATCCATCTCAGATTGGTAAATAAAAAAACGATTGGCTCCCACGTCACGCGCATGTTTCATGACACATGCACTCACCTACAAGATGAGGAGTCCTTGCAACATTTTTTAACTTTTCTTCATGCTGTCCAACACTGGTATTTTTGCTGATGCTCTAGAACATGAACAAAAGTCATTGGCAGAGCTAGTAGGTCTCAAAGGCAAGACCTGTTTACTTTGCCAATACTTGTTACATGTCAAGGTATTATGTGCATATCAGAGGACACATGTTGAGTCCCACACTGCTTCAAGCACGTTAGCGTAAGACATGAATATTTAACAGCCATTTTGTTTCTGAGACTTTAAATGCTTTTGCTCAGGCAGCACATCTGAATCATTGCAAGACCTGACTGGTGCATTCAACTGTGCTACTGCTAAGAGGGAACATTAATTCCAGGACATCCAGTTCTTTTAAAGTAACACAATCAAGGTAACTTGTTCTCTCATTAATTAATCATGGCTTTGCATATATATTTTTGTAACTCAAGTCTTCTGTATTTTGTCAGTCTTGTGGCTCTGAGCATGTGGCTGCATTAGTGTAGTGCCACACTAGGACCTGATACGATTTTAACCACTCATCCGGCACGTGGATGAACAGACTTGCTGTAGGGACAATATTCATCTATATTAGTGATATAAATTCAGCTTAATTAAAAAAATAATGAAAATGCTGTTTATATTAACTTAGTGAGCAGCAGATTAGGCTAATAACATTTCATTTTGTAAGTGTAACATGTCACTGGATAGAACAAGTATTTCTACAAACAGCTTTTGCAAGTGATAATTTAAAAAGAAAGCTGCAATATCATGTCTTTCATAAAATAAAAGCAGCGATTTATAGACCCTTTTACAAATATTGCCGAATCAGTCATAAATTGTACAATAAGCACTCAAGTAAGACCCTGTTGATATCCATCATTGGTCACACATTGGGATGAACGTCTGGATGGGTGCATACACCGGTCCGATGTAGCATTGAGGGAGGGTGGAAAACACCCGGGCGGCAATGCTTGCCTTTGGGTCATAAACACAAGCAGGGTGATTCCAGGTTGGGATTTTGGCCAATGTTCAGAGAGCTCTCCAGCAGAGAACATACATTGCTGGATGGGTTAGGGTATTTTGGCAGCTGCAGGCAGGAGTGCCCAGAGAAGGGACACGCGCTTGTTAGATTAAATAGAGGCAGCAGGGCCGGGCCAGTGGAAACTGGATGTTTTTCTGTCCCCCAGCATTCAAAGTAGCAGCAATCCCAGGAGCACTTGAGAGTTTCTTTCATACTGTTTATCTGTCTCTCTCTCTCACACACACACACACACACACACACACACACACTCTCTCTCTCTTTTCTAGGAAAGCAAGATCCTGTTTTCTTATCAAGTGAGTAGTCTGGTTTTTTTTGTTTGTTTTTTTACACTGTTGTAGGACTTGGCCCTTTTTGGCTAAAGTTCCCTAAACTTTTTGCTTTCCCCCTAGACCTTTTTTCTGACATGGTGTTGCCAACTTAGATGCTTTGGACACTTTGCCACTGCTAAACAGTGTCAAAGTGCAAGTGCTCCCTGTATAAAGTGTAATGGTAATTGGTTGTCCATGATTGGTATGTTTGCCTTACTGGTAAAGTCCCTAGTAAAGTGCACTATGTGTGCCAGGCCTGGTAATTCAAATGCTACTAGCGGGCCTGCAGCACTATTTGTGCCACCCACACAAGTAGCTTTTAAAGGGAACTCAGGCCTGCCATTGCAGGGCCTGCGCGCAGTTTGTTAAACTGCCATGTTGTCTGACAAGTGCACCCACTTGCCAGACCTTACCCTTCCCTTTCTATGCACATCAGACACCCCTATGGTAGGTCCAAGGTACCCCCTGGGCAGGGTGCAGTGCATGTGAAAGGTAGGACATGTACTAAGGTGTGTACCATGTCCTGACAGTGAAATAATCTCCATTTCGTTTTTCACTGTTGAAAGGCCATCTTGCCCATAGGATAGAATGGGAAGGCTGTGCAATATGTTTTCCAGCCTATCTTCCCAAAGGCGAAAGGTGAAGTTTAGTATGCCTGAACTCACAATGTAATAACACATCTTTTTATGAAGGTGGTTTTTGCATTGTGTGTTTAGAAGCCACTCTTTTAGAAGTGGCTGGGTTTTTGTGCTCTAACATTTCTGTGTGTCTCTGCCTGGTTTGTGGATTGGCTGTCTAGATTTGAAAGCGATAGGATCTGGGGAATGTCTTGACCCAGGGGAGGAGGTGAGACAGCAACAGGCTGACCTGCATCTGGAGTGTAGGGGGAGGAGTAGCCCCTAGAGGTGAAGAGGCCTGAGTTGCTGCTATAAAACAATTGTCCCCTCTCCTGCTGAGTGATTGAGAATCCAGACCCCCACTAATCAAAGGAAGAAGGTGTCACTGGCAGGGAGGCACCCAGAACTGGTTTGAACAGGGGTCGGTGCCCCCTGAGCACAAAGACTTCAAAGCCATTGAGGGGTATAACTATGAGAGCTGAAGCCCCTGAACTTTGGAGAATGGCTTGATCAAGATTGAACAAGACTGGAGCTACTTCGTGGTCAAGAGGAACCTTTGCCAAGGAAGAAACAACTGAAGAGACTGAAGGATAGGACTGGCCCTTGCTGTGTGTTCTGGGGCTGGCCTGCAGTTTGCTGTTTTAACCAAGGAAAGGCTGAAGGGACTTGGCTGTGTGCTGTGTCCCCCTGCTTGAAAGGACTTTGCTGTGCTGTGTCCTGAAGTAACTGATCCCCAAGGTCCCGAGGTGAGCTGGCTCCCTGTTGCGGAAACTCAGGAACACAAAAGTTTCCAGGAGAGTCTCAGCGACGCTGTGTGCGTGTGCTTTTTGCAGCCTGAGAACCTCGTAAGCAGTACCCTGTGATCGTGGACACCTGGAGTCCAAGCGAGGATCAGCGACGCTGTGTGCGTGTGCTTTTTGCAGCCTGAACCCTTTGTGAGGATTGTCCAGTTATCGTGTGCACCGGAATCCAAGTGAGTCTCATCGACGCTGTGTGCGTGTGCTTTGTGCAGCGTGAGACCTTCGTGAGGATTGCCTTGTTATCGTGCACACCCGGAATCCAAGTGAGTCTCATCGACGCTGTGTGCGTGTGCTTTGTGCAGCGTGAGACCTTCGTGAGGATTGCCTTGTTATCGTGCACCCGGAGTCCAAGTGAGTCTCATCGACGCTGTGTGCGTGTGCTTTGTGCAGTGTGAAACCTTCGTGAGGATTGCCTTGTTAACGTGCACCCGGAGTTAAAGTGAGTCTCAGCGACGCTGTTCGCGTGTTCTTCGTGCAGCCTGAGACCTTCGTGTGGAGTGCCCGGTGCTCGTGCACCCGAAGCTCAAGGGAGTCTCAGCGACGCTGTGTGCGTGTGCCCTGTGGCAGCCTGAGATGTTCGTAGCAGTAGCGGCCCGGACCGGCAGCCTCGGAGGAGCTGAGCCGCCGGCCCAAGCCCGCCGTTGCCAAGTCACAAAGATTGCATCGGAGGCCCAAGTCGTTGGACGAGGAGAGGAGAGTGAGTTCGCGCCCCCCAGGTAACGTGTGTCGACTCCTGGGGCGGGGTGCGCGCTCGGAGGGAGACGCTCTCTGCCTCTCTCTCGGTCCAGTAGCGCAAGCCTCTGCTTCGGCTCGTATCGCGGCCCGTATTGTCAAGGGAGTGGCAGTACCGGGGCCGGAGTGCGGAGCTGCACTTTTTGTTACACCATACCCGTGTTGGGGGCAACTGTTGACAGAGGCTGACTGCGAGTCAGAAGGAGTGGCGGAGAGACCGCCTAAGGCACCGTGATCGGTGCCGGAGTGTATTACGCATTATATTATTTCTGCATAACGAACTACCTGATTGTCGTATTACACAATGCATCATTTCTGCATAACGAACTACCTAATTGTCGTATGACGCATTGCATTGTTTCTGCATAACGAACTACCTGATTAGCGTATTACGCATTGCATTATTCCTGCATAACGAACTACCTGATTAGTGTATTACGCATTGCCTTATTTCTGCATAACGACGTACCTGGTGGTTGTATTACGCATTGCATTATTTTTACATTGCAAAGTGCCTGATTGTTGCGTTACGCATTGCATTATTGTTACATTGCACAAGTGCCTGATTCTAGCATTACGAACTGCATAACATGGTATTAGGATTACAGTGGAATGTTTAGAAGTGCTCATTAATATCATCAGAACTTACAAGGGCTGGCTGGCCTAACAACCAGCCTGGAGAAATAGTACACATACTCATATGTTGGATTTATATCGTGTGGTCTTATCGTATATCTTTTCATATAAAATTTATACTCGTTTTTATAAAACTTGTGTGGAGTCTATTTGTGGTGTCATCATTGGGTTGCTGTGAGCATGGTTGCAAATACTTTACACATTTGCCTTGAAGAAAAGCCTGGCTGCTCGTGCCAAGCTACCAAGGGGGTGAGCGGGGGCTATCTCAGAAGGTGACCGTCCTTTCCCTGACGTGGAAACGCGGGTCCCAATTTGGCCTAAGGTACCTACCTCAGCCAACCAGGGATCCCGGGTCTAACAACTGTTATGGTTTTTTACTGGCTTCCAATGTCTCCTACATATTTCTTTTTTTAGTTCTTGCCTACTAGACAGTGTATGTGCTGTTGAGAGGCTTATTGTTAAATATCAGTGGGCTAAGAGCCTTCCCACTGCTTACTATTTGTTGGTTTCATTGTCACTCTCATTTGCTTATTTCCTATTCGTTAACATGTGTGGACTTTCCTTCCTCTTCGTGTATTTGTCTCTTCCCCATAAGGTAAGATGCATTATTTTGTCCTTACACTACTCGCTTTTTCAGATGCCACTTTTTCCTTTTTAAATTTTTTTTTTACAGGTATCTCTCTTGTTTACTCCCCCAACTCTGCCACTGGTGTGTTGTTTTTTCTCTGCTCGTGTGCTTCTTCCTCGCCCTCATCTGTGATGGGCTCGCCCTCGCGTGCTTATCGCCCACTGCTCCATATTGTGCTCCCTTTCCATTGCTTCCCTCCCCACGCCCTTTCCCCAACCCGCACCTTCTGTACTGCTTCCTGCTACCCCTTTTCGTTCCCCCACCAGCGCATTCTGTGTAGCTTCCAAGCTTACCACAGCCAGTCGTAGACCACCTCCAGAAGTCAGCAAACCTCCTGACATCATTGGAGTTCACTAGCAATGTGCCAAAGTCACACCTGAGTCCGCAGACGCTCCTTTTCATCTGAGCCATTCTGTATACGTACAAATTTAGGCATATCCTCTGTCACCATGAGTCCAGGACATTCTGGCTATGTTCCGGATCTTTCAACCTCGGTCCTGAGTCTCTGTGAGAGTGACTCTTAGGCTTCTGGGCCTTTTGCCCTTCTGCATCCTGCTTACCGACTATGCCAGGTCGCATACACGGGCTCTTCAGTGGAACCTGTCTCAGTGGGCCCAGTACCAGGGGAACCTGTCTGATTCCATGCAAATATCTGCAGTGATGGCTGCCCAACCGCAGTTGGACTAGCGGCAGACCCATCTCCCTGCCCCACCCAGAGCTGATGATGGTAATAGACGCTTCACTGCTGGGGTAAGGCGGTGATCACAGGACTCTGGTCATCGGCAGAGGCTTGGCTCCAGACCAACTTGTCGGAGTTGTGGGCCATTCGTCTGGCACTAAAAGCCTTCCTATCAACCATGAAAGGAAGACTAGTTCAGGTTTTCACTGACTCCACCACCATTTCGTACAGCAACAACCAGGGCAGGGTGGGGTCCTGGAACCTGTGCCAAGAGGCTCTTCGTCTCTGGAGCTGGTTTCAAGGTTGGGGCATTTCCCTAATCGTGAACCACCGTATAGGATCTTTGAACATGAGGGCAGATGAACTCAGCCAGCGGTGCCTGGTGGATGATAAATGACGTTTATATCCTTAAGTGGCACAGGAAATCTTCCAGCAATGGGAAGAACCCTGGCTAGATCTTCTCATTACAGTTGAGAACGTGAAGTTTCAAACTTTTGCGTGCTGAAGTTTCCAAATAAACACTCCCTTTGGGATTCATTCCAGCTAGAGTGGAGCATGGGACTCCTGTGTATGCCTTTCCTCCTCCTCTACCTCTGCTGTCCTGAGTCCTGAAAAAGATCAGGAACGACTGGGCCCAAGTTATGTTAGTGCCTGAAGAATGGACCAGGAGAGTGTGGTACCCGGAACATCTGGACATGAACATCTGTCCTCCGATCACTGTTGTTGAGCAGGTCAGGGTTCTGTACCTAGACCTGCACAATCTACTCCTCTATGTGTGGAGATTGAGCACGGGCCATTGAATGCATTCAGTCTCCTTCCAAAAGTTGTGAATGCCATCCTTGTCACCATGCGTCCCTCAAAAAAGTCTGTTTACGCCGGGCGCTGGGACACCTTTGTGGCTTGGTAGGGCACCTGCAATATGGACCCAGTGCAAGTCACGCTTTCTGATGTTTTATGTGATCTCCGGGATAGTAGGGACTTGATGTGGGCACAATTAAAAGGTATTTGACAGCCCTTCCTGCCTTTTTATGTTTACCAGACCAGCCTTCCTTGTTCAAATCACTTGTTGTGATGTGGCTTAGAAAAGGTTTGCCACATATATTTTCCCCCAAACACTTTGGGATGCCATAGAGGGATCTTAATTTCGTCCTCACTTTCCTTATGCACAGCTGTCTTCTACCTTTCCTGTCTCTGAACATGGTGTTCCTTGTCGCAATAACTTCTGCTCGTCATGTGAGTGAACTCCAAGGTCTTTCAATGAAGCTGCATACACCACTTTTTCCCAGATAAATTCATGTTGAGGACTAGGGCAGCCTTTTTGCCAAAAGTCATTACTCCTTTTCATGTTGAGCGATTCATCACCCTCAACGTTCTTTGCCCTGTCTCACCCTTTAAAAGAGGAGGAAAGCCCCCATCAGCTGGACCCCAAGACTGCCTTGTGCTTCTACATGGATCCCACTAAATTTCATTGCATGGACGATCAGATTTTTGTAGGCAAAGAAATTAAAAGGAGTGCAGAAAAGGACAATAACAAGGTGGATAGTCCTCTGCTTGAAGATATGGTACACGATAGGCAAGAAGCAGCCTCCAGAAGAGTTGAGGGCCCATTCCACCTGGCCCAAGACTGCTACCACTGCACTGGCACATAGAGTGCCCGTGCTGGTTATTTGTCAGGTTGTGACGTGGGCATCAATGCACACATTCACAAAGCATTATTGCCTTGACAGCCAGGTCCGGATACGGCTGGGTATTTTGCATCCTTTAGTCGTATTCCCTAAAATAGAGGCATGGACAAAAAATCTATCCAAGTGCCCGTGTGACGGGATGGCTACCAAATCAACCGTTCATTTCAACTTGTTTTGTAAGTTCTATGTTGACATTAGAAGATTTTTTATACGTCCACTCTTTAAATTAAAGTTTCTCATTTTATCAGGGCGCTTTTAACGTTCTATGTAAACTTGATAGTGATGTTATTTGTCGATCTGTATCTGCTTTTATCTCACAAGCATTGAAGAGAAGAAAGATGCTCTATCAATTTGATGAGATACGATATGAAAAGGATTAACTAGTAAGGTTCTGTTATGAACGCCAGTCCTGTTTTACTGTCAAAATATCTATTTGGTTCCCCTTCCTGTACACATATAATTTTTAAAGAATGCCTATGATTTTACTGAAGATCATTGTATCTTATGTTTGCACCTTAAGTATTGAATATGTATTCTGGGGATGCAAGAACCCCTGAAGAAGCTTTCGCTATTAGTGCCTATTGAGTTCGATATAATTTAAACAATATTTTAATGTATAAGGTTAATGATTAATAAATGCGCAATTTGATGTATTTATTGTTAGATATACTTTTATGGATTCAAATGAAATTCAAATAAAGTTTATTTGACTTGACTTGGCAGCCAGGTCCGATGGGTAGGACGTCACTCCACAGACTCACCACCGTGGGAGATATTGTTTTGGAATCTGTTCTAAAGGTGAGGAACATACGGTTAGAAGTATGCATCTGAAGAGCAAGTTACTTATCTTTGGTAAATCTCTTTCTGGTGGTTTCTCCATCTAACTGCTAATTCCTCACAGCCCTCCCTCCTCCCCGTTCTGTGATATGGACTCTTTTCCTGCTAAAAAGGTCCTTGTTCGAGATCTGCACACTGGCAAGAATATCGCTTTTTGAGCACAGCATCCGAGGACGCAGATAGGGTCAAGACAGAAACGAACGTCAGCGTGCTTGGGTGGCGCTTATGTGCGGCTCTGGCTCTCACTTCTGAGGCAAAGCTGAGTCGATGCAAAGCCACACAATGCCACCTACCTATGCTGAAAAATCTTACGGATCCACTCTATTGCCTGAGGATATTCTAAAGGTAAGAAATCTGTGGTTAGTGTATCCACCAGAAAGATCGTTATCGAAGGTAAGTACTTGCTCGTATGATGCTTGCACTCGATTCCACATTCAGAGCAAATTGCGCTTGCATCTCACATTTTATTGAAGAATTTACATGGGGAAAACAGTATGCAAAATCAAATACAGTGAAGTAATACTGAGTGGTAAGTCCGATTTTGCACCTTATTCCTCATTTTCAAGTGGCGCAAAAATCGCCCTGGTTAATGGTGCTAATTGCAGTACTGACACTGCCACATTCTGTTTTTTGATCGTGGTAAAACCTATAGGTTTATATAAAACTGTATATTAATGAGGTACAAAACCATTTGTACTGCATTTATATACACATTCTACTTTGCTGTGTATATCAATTTTTTGCTTGTAAAGTACTATTATCTGCTCATGCAAGAATTTGGTTTCTAATCGCATCCGTTTCTTTTTAGCCTTTAAATCGTCAAGACAGCCTTCCTCCAGAAGTATTCCGACCAGAAATTACTCCGAGGTAAACCTTTTAACCTGCAGCGGGGTGATAACCAAGAAAGACATTATAACAAATTGAATTCCCTTGATAAATCGTTTTGTTTTAATGGGCGTCATTTATTACAGTGTGGGTCACGCGCAGATCTGCACTCCATTTTACTCTCGTTGCCCTCGGAGGCTAACCCCCTTCAGATTCCTGCAGTGTTAACAAGCTCTTAGATTAATTGAGAAGTCTTCTGAGAAATTGTACATCTGTCGTTATCTATTCTTTGGTTGTTAACTTTTTTTTTGCAGAGAATAGTCTTAAAGGGAAAAGTGACTGAACGCTAAGTTAAATGTTGGGAGATACAACACACTTTTTTTCTGTTAATTTGTATTTCTAGTATAGTCATCTTAATTACTTTAAGCATTCGTTCTTGGGGGTGAACAAGCAATTTTCAATGATTATTTGTTATTGTGGCATTGGGCCGAACAAGAAAAGACAGTTTGTGCGTTTCCCTTGCAAACCAATATTTTCAAGGCCTTGAGAAATGCAGGCACACACAATGCAGATGAACTGTGCTTGCTTCAGACTTAATATACATTCTTCCTTTGGCCAGACGTGTCCAACATTGATCTGCAGGGACATTTACAATTTTCAAAACATCCACATAGGATAGATCACAGTTTGTGCAGTTAGTGCTTATTGTGAACATCTGCATGGATTTGTGTTTTGTGGACCAAAGTTTTGATGGTCCCGGACTCCCGGTATAGGCTGTGTTGAAGGGTATTTTCTGATATCATTTTCATTTCTATTAAAGTCAATTAATTCAACATGAACTGTGTAAGGATAACAAGCACCGTTTTGTGCCATCGCTTCTTCTGTAGTTTGTTGGAACACCAATCTTTCTGGTTTCAAGTTGATGGTCTTAAATATTACCAGGTGTCTGTCTGATTCTGGAAATTATTATTACACTACCAGTGTAAGCCAGGTGGTGCCTGGCTGCAGGCCCACCAAGCCATTTCGAATGAGCTCTGCAAGGACACCTTTTGATGACATTCTTGTTTTTTCTATGTGATCATACACTAGGAAGTGCCATTCACTTAATTTTTTTATTTTGTTCTTTTGCATTTGTTTGAAGGCGTTTTATGGTTTCTTTTTAATTTTTATACCAGACAAAGTCTGGCTTCACGGTTTGTACGTCTGAGTATTGAGGATAGAATGACTATTAGTATATAGGTAAGCATAGGTTTACAATACTTAAATCCACATCCACCTACCTTGAAGTCATATGTATATTTAGCAATTTACTGACTAATTTGGCTGAAAAACAGTCACACACATCCAGTGTATCTGTTCCTTGTGCCTTCATCACAACCGGAGTCAATATCCCATGAACACCTCTTATCAACATTGTAAACATCAAAATTGAGGAAGGACACATGTTTCTACAATGTTTCAATGCAAACGGTGTATGGTGATTGTCTACTGCTGTTTTCCAGCAATCCATGTTATTCTTTACATAATATCGTATGCCTATATTATTTTATGTACAGTATTTGGGCAACAAAACATCCTATTACCAAAAAGGTGGATTAAGGTATGTTCACGAATGACTTCTGTGTCCATGTCCTTCCTCGATTTTGATGTTCTTACTTAGGATTCACAAACCATCTATCACATCCCCAGGCTTCAACGCAGCAGTGCAATCTCTGCTACGCACGCATCTTGCCTGACTCAGTGGACTGCTAGCATGGAGTTCTATACAAATGGCAGCACATCTAGTTTTTACTGCTAAGACCACAAGACCAGAAAAAGCAAGACCTTAAATCATACCTTTGCTTGAGTTTTCATCAGATGCTGGAATTGTATCCCGGACGTATAAACTTCTACTCAAACCTTCTTTCCTGCAGGAAGGACTTGAAAATGCCTTTTTCAGGTTACATCTTAAAAACGGTCCCCATTATTCTTACTGCTTCTGTTGTAATGTACCTTTTGTTATAAGAGAAAATTCAGATTTTCCACAGTCAGGGTGGGTAGAAAATCATGATTTTATTAAAGACACGGAGGCAGATATTATGCATGTTTCTTTATTTGCCAACTCACAGCAGCAACACACAATGTAAAAGAACTTAGAACATTAGATAAAACATTCCAATGTCCATATAATCCAGAGAGAGGCAGCCATCTTCCTTCTTTATGCTGCGAACACGATCCAAAATTCGAACCAAGACCATAAAACCCGATACCAAAAGCTCAAATCCAATGACCCAAAGAACCTTCTTCCTCCAACATTATTTCTTGTTCTCTCCTCCTGAAAGAATCAAAAACCATCATTAGAGGGTGGGAAAAAAGACAGGGAGGGATAATATCTGCCTCCGTGTCTTTAATAAAATCATGATTTTCTACCCACCCTGACTGTGGAAAATCTGAATTTTATGGCAAGGCACGGAGGCCAATATTCTGCATGTTCAAAGCCTTGCCATAATATCCGCTACTGGACTATCCACAGGCTTAAAGTAAAATTTCTTAAAAACAGAATCAGAAGACCAATCTGCCGCTGCTAAAATGGCTGATAAACCCCCACCCAGGATGTAAGCCTTAGAAGCCATCGCCCCTCTAGCGGAGTGAGCGCCAAATTTATTTAAATCAATCCCTGCTTTACTCATGACCTCCTTAATCCAACGAGCCAAGGTAGGAGTGGAGACTGCCTTGTGTGGAGGTCTGTAAGAAATTATCAATTGAAAATCAGCACCATGTCTTAGACATTCAGTCCTTCTCTCATACTCACGTATACATCTCACTACACAAAGTTTTCTACATTCATCAAAACTAGGGTAGAAAATTGTTTTTGACATAGTTTTTGTTCTTTTGGTGATATAGAAACAAACACCTTCTGGAACAAACCTACGCCCAGTAATCTCTAAAGCCTTAACGTCCGAAACTCTCCTGAAAGAAATCAAACACAGTAACATAACCAATTTCAAAGAAAGATCTCTGAGGCTTAGAAATTCGTTTTCACTCCAACTCATCAACTCTCTCAAAACAACATCTACATCCCAAAGGGAAGAGTACCTCGCTCCCGGTGGAGCCTTAATTCTCACACTCCTCAATAGTCTCCTTATAACATCATGCTAACCGTTAGGTATTCCATCCACTAAATCATGTCCTGCAGAAATAGCCGACCTTCCAATATTAACAGTACTATAAGGCTTACCATCATGAAAAACCTCAGATAAGTAGTTAACTACCTCAACTACAGGAGCGATACTGGATCCAGACTCCTCGAAGCACACCAACGAAGCCATCTCCCCCAAGCCAGCCTGTAGGCCTTTGAGGTCCCTGGAGCCCATGACTCCTTAATGAGCTTTGAAGCTTCCGAAGATAAGCCTGACATTCGCCAGGCTCTCCCGAAATCAACCAAGCCATTAGCCTCAAATGACCTTGAAGAACCAATTTGTGAAAATCTCCTGAAGCGTTGGTTAACAAATCCGGAACACTCAGAAGAAGTACCGGGTCGGCAATCAACAGCTCCATCATATCTGGGTACCAAACTTGAGACGTCCAAAACGGGGTTATTAAGACAATCTCTGCTCTTTCCTTTTTCACCTTCAAAAGAACCCTCTGAATAAGAGCAAATGGGGGAAATGCATAACAACGAGTCCTGTTCCAAACCTGCAGAAAAGCGTCCACCGCTTCTGCAGCTGGGTCCGGCCTCCAGCTGAAAAATCTCCGAACTTGAGTGTTCCCTCTGTTCGCAAAAAGATCCAGCAAGAGAGGACCCCATCTCTTGTTCAAAGACAAGAAAATGTCCCTCTTTAGTGTCCAATCGCTGAAGTCCTTCAGTTGCCTTGAGTTCCAATCCGCAATCGAATTGTTTACCCCCGGCAAGTACTGAGCCAGAACCATAATGTTTCTGCTCAGACAAAAATGCCAAAATTCCCTTGCCAAATCCGCTAACGCTTTTGAACGCGGACCCCCTAATTTTTTTACATACCTTACTGCCGAAATGTTGTCCATCTTTAAGAGAACACAACATTTTACCTGATCCCTTACAAAACTCTACCGCAAAAGAACCTGCCTACAGTTCCAGGTAATTGATATGCATCTTGCTCTCCAGACCTGTCCACTTTCCTCCAGTAGTCAATGAGCCACACCTGGCTCCCCAACCCTGAAGGCTGGCATCTGATTCTATAATCATATCTGGACTCGGACCGAAGATTGCCCTTCCATTCCATGCCACGAGTTTTTCTAACCACCATGCCAGTTCCTCCTGCGCCTCGGCATTTACTTGAACTTTCTGAGAATAACTCACCCCTTTGTTCAGATACAAAGTCCTTAGTCTCTGAAGCGCTCGATAGTGTAAGGGAGCCAGAAAAACCGCCTGTATGGAAGCCGAAAGGAGTCCAATAACCCTTGCTACCTGCCTCAAAACAACCCACTTGCTTGCTAGAATCTTTCTCACCTCCCTGCGAATCTTCCTCACTTTCTCCATTGGTAATCTCAAGACACAATCCAATGTCCAAATCTGAAAACCCAGGAAAACAGTCTCCTGACTGGGTACCAAACTTGACTTCTTCCTGTTTACTATGAAGCCCAAATCCTCTATCACCCTGACAGCTAAGCTCGTATGTTCTTGTGCTTGTTCCTTGCTTTCCGACGTTATGAGAATGTCGTCTAAATAAATGATCAACCTTATCCCCCTTGAACGTAACCAAGCTGCTATTGGACGCATCACCTTCGTGAAACACCACGGGGCAGATGTCAAACCGAAGGGGAGGCTTTTGAACCTCCACATGGTCCCTTGCCATTGAAACTTCAAAAGGTCTCTTTGTTCTACACATACAGGAACAGTCAAATAAGCATCTTTCAGATCCAGGCGTGTCAACCAATCTCCCTTCCTCAAGATGTCTCTCAGCATATGAATACCTTCCATCTTGAAATGGTTGTATTCTACCCATTCGTTCAAATCCCTGAGATTTATCACTGGCCTCAGTCTTGTCCTTCTTCTCCACACAAAAAAGATTGCTTACAAAGCCAATGTGTGAATGTCTGCTTTTTCTATTGCCCCTTTCTTCTCTAATTCTAGTACCTCTTGACTTACCAACTCCTCTTGTTCTTTCCCGAATCTTAAAAGAGGAGCTCTTTTTACCTGAACTGGATCTGCAACAAAGTCTATCCTGTATCCAGCAACAGTCTGTAGAACCCAAGGATCTAAGGTGATTTCCATCCATCTGTCTAAAAATAGAGTGAGTCTGCCACCCACCTTTACCTGAATAGACGAAGGGTCTTTTCCCAAACATACCTTGGAACCTTGTTCTTCTCTCGTCTCTATAACGACCTCTTCCACCTCTTTGTCTCTGCGGGTAAAATCCTGGGGTGTAGTACCCTGACTGAAAACCTCCAGACCTGAAAGTACCTCTTGTGAAGGAGCCTCGAGAAATTCCAATTTCTCGGCCGGGGAACCGACCCCACATCCTCCCGGCCAATCCAAAAACCTTTCTCATATCCTTTTGGACTTTCTGTAAGGAATTGAAAGTCCCTGTATATCTAGCCATCTCTCTAATGAACTCTTCTCCGAAGAGTAAACCATTGGCTAACTGACCCGACTCCTTACAAGCCAGTTCCGCTAACTTCGGGTCTATCTTCATCAGTAAACTCTTCCTTCTTTCAACACACAAGGGGGCGTTGGCATTGCCCAACAGACACACAGCCCTTTGGACCCATTGCCGCAATTCCTCAGTATTAACAACACTCTCTTGAAGATATGCTTCTTCGCACAAATCAAAAATCTTTGTTAAAGGTCCAAATACATCAAGGAGTCGATCTTGACACCCCTTGAGCCTTTTATCAAGACCCCTTCTAGGGTCCCTTCCCATTTTATTTAAAAAAGTTAGCATCTTTGCGTCCAATTCAGGGGTGAACGCAACCTTATTAGCCAACAAAGGTCTAGGGCACTCTGACCTCAGCCTCGTTCTAACCTCCTTCGGCATCTATTTCCTGATCCAGTACTCCACGTACTGTGCAACATGTTTTGCGGGAACCCACTGAGGAGAGAGGGGGTGCTGGATAGTGTTTGGATCGAACATGAGCTCCCCCAAAGGATCCGTCACTTTAACCAACAAACTATCATCATCCTCCTTTTTAATTCTCTTACTTATAACTTCCTCCTCCTCTGAGGAATCATAATCCGAAGAACATGATATGACAATGTCCCCACTGCTTGAGGACTCATCGCAGACTATGACTCTGCGTTCCCTTTTTGTGGCCTTTATAGCCTGTTCCTTTAACTCCTTGTGAGTTTTCATCCCTGTGCCTTTCTTAATAAAGGCTCCTTTGTCTTTTCCCGCTTTTCCTATTGCCATGTGTTTTCTTTTCTGGCCAACTTTCATCCCACTTCCACTTGCAGTGGAACCATCTATAACCTCCTCCACAGACCAGTATTGTTCTTCGCTATTATTTTTCTTAGAAACTCTCCCTTCTAATTTTTCCATGCAATCATCCAACTTTTTTCCAAGTTGTGACGCTAGAGCAGATACTGCCTTATCCACACACTCTTTAACCTTAAGGTCGAAAGAATCACCATTACCAACAGATTCCGCCATGTCACCAAAATCACCTTACAATCAAACTTAACCGTCTAATTTATTTTACTACACTGCACCAATTAAATACACTACACAAAAGAATACTCCCTTCTAAACTAACCAAAAATGAATTAATTTCATCAACACCTTTCTCCACAAACTGGCACTCGAACTCCAGATGACAGTTACACAGAAATTAACCCCAGACTGACCAGAAAAAACGGACTTCTGCCTCTTTTGCTTGTCCAAAAGATGGCTGCCTTTTTATAATATAAATAATCCTACTTAATCCAATCTAAAATGGCCGCCGCATAATGACCTGCATTAACGGTGGCCCCAAAGCGTCAAAACTTATCGGATCTGTTCCTTGAATAACTAACTTCTTTATCTAAATTTCATACCTTCCTTTTTTAAAACCTTTTTATTAACACATCTTTTCACGAGGTAATTTTACTCTTGGCGCACCGCGGGGCACCCGATCTCTGCATACACGCAGATGAGAGAACTGCTGAACGCGTGGCGGGAGGAGGGAGCCCCTCGCACTCGCGTGTGATAATACGCAGAGCTAGTTGAGCGCGCGACGGGAGGAGTGAGCCCCTCGCGCTCGCCTTTGAAAATATACGCAGATCTTCAAAGGTATGAATATATTACTTTAAATACTCCATACACTCTTTCCAAAATGTATTAAAACACTGTTTCTATTATTCTTAAAACATTTTTCATTTTAACCCTGACATTTTAAACATAAAGTTCGCAAGCGCTGAGCAACGGTCGCGCTCGCGCTCAGCATGACTAAATTTGAATATATGCTATTTAAATCAAATTAGCTGATATGTATTGCAAAACGCTACTTCCCTAAACTATAAAATATCAAAGGGAAGAAAAATTAAATCTTTTCTAAACTAAATGTATTCCTTTTAATAAAATCATATAATGAAAAATATTAAACTCCTTTTAAAACAAAATACTACAGATCCATTCACTCTTAAACCAATTCCTCTCACACAGATTATATTAAATTATTCACAACCAAGCATAAAGTTAGAGCAAAAGAGAGCAAACTTATCTCATCTGTGAGCAGCAAAAAAGAAGGAAGATGGCTGCCTCTATCTGGATTATATGGACATTGGAATATTTTATCTAATGTTCTAAGTTCTTTTTACATTGTCTGTTGCTGCTGTGAGTTGGCAAATATTGGCCTCCGTGCCTTGCCATAAAATCACTCTATCTAGGTTCACGCTCTAAAAATACAAAAGATTCTCCTGCCTCTCCTGTGTCCCTATATCTGTGTCTTTAGACAATAACAGTGCAGTGAGGTTGAATTGCAAACTCAAAATGAATGTGTGAGAGAAGGCATTCTTGTCATGTTGTATCATGTACAAACAAAGTCAATTTGTGTGGATTTGTGGCAGTTGTTCAGCACTCTGGCATTGAATCTTGTGTAGTAGTTTCATCAATGGTATTATCCCCCCTCTTGTGCCAGATGAACCTAGGATTCCCCTAAAGATACCCCCACTTATTCAGCAGCCAGATCTTCAACCATTATGAACTCAAGGCTAATCACAGAGAATACTTGGTGTGTATTCACACAAGTTTCACAACCTAGTGTGAAATCAGGTTTTTCAGCTTGACTTAAGTATGATACGTGCCGCAGAAAACTTCTCAATTACTCTGGCTTTTCTGTCTAAACTGACCTTAGAAAGGGACAAGTAGGAGTCACACTGCCTAGCCTATTTATTGTTTTTAGTAGCAGGTTGAGGGTGGCCTTGTAGGCATGGGACAAAACCATACTTGCACACCTTAAGTAATTTAGTATCTTGGTGTGTCACTGTTCACTAAGAAATGCCTATGTTCTTTAGCCCGGCCACGTATTCTAGAACCCACCATTACTTTAGTGGCATTTTAAATCTCTAAATCGCTGATAAATTATTGGCCACATTATCTGCTTGAAAGACTCCCTTTGTGACTAACGTATATAATGCATAAAATATGTTTATTGGAGCCCCATTTTTTTTTTAGCCCATCATAATTGTTTAAAAATCTCATTGATATTGGTGTGGTGTACATCTCATCAACCTTGTGTATTTGATTGCCCCTGTGTTCCCAATTTAAAACCCATTAAGTAAAAACAAGCTGCAGCAATCAGTCAAATACATAAAGCATGACTTACAGTCTCAGAAGTCCCAGCATTCATTTTTATTCTTGCATCATTATTAGAAAAAATAATTATAATAAAGGGATGCAGAGGCAACGCAACACATTTTCATTCTTCATATTTGCTTGTTTTTACTAGGAAAATAGAAAACCCATTTCTGATTAACTTAACCGAGTCCAATTATAGTATCTTGATTTTTCACACGAGCTTGCTCTGTGTAGACCATTAATGAAAAGCCTAATCACAATACATATACATACAGATTGTCTAAAAAAACTCACATAATTTCTCTTTCTGGGATCAATATCACTGTGTCAAATGAACACAATGTGAACATTGTATTTTTAGTAGTCAATATTAAGAGACAGGAAGCCAGACCTAACGATGAGCAGCGCTCCGCAGCGCGCTGCAGTTAAATCACAACTCCAGTTTTCTCTGGGATAGCAGAAATCCATGGCACTCCAGTGCTGAGTCTTCTGTCACATTGTTTATTGCTCATATGCGCAAGAAAACGTTTTTCAGTTCTCATACACCTTGGTTACATGTATTTCTTTTATCGCAAATAAAACCGGAGTTGTGAGATATATATATATATATATATATATATATATATATATATATATATATATATATATATGGGTGCAATCCACTGAGAGGCAGTCACTTCTAACATATAGAACAGCTGAGACAGCAGAGGCTGAGAGCGGCGCAGAAGCTGTAAGATTAATTCTGGGCTTCTCAGCCGAATCCCGTAAAATCAGAGATCTGGTCCAAAAGAACTGGAAGGTACTGCAGACAGATAACACCATTGGAAGACTGTTACCGAACAGACCTGACATAACATATCGCAAAAGTATGTCGCTTAAAGACATGCTGGTGCATAGTCATTTCACAGAGACAGTACCTGCAGCACGAACATCAATAGTGGGATTTTTCCCTTGTACTTCATGCAAGGCCTGTAAAAATAGTGTAAAGGTTAAGGAGTATGGAGTCCCTGGCAAAAAAGAGAAACGCACAATTGATAAATTCCTGAATTGCAATATCGGTTTCGTGGTGTACTGTTTGGTTTGCCCGTGTGGTCTCCAGTATATTGGGAGTACCATCCATCCAGCAAAGAAACGTATACTGGAGCACACATGGGCAATAACAAACCACGATAGGGCATAACCAGGAGCTAGACATTTTGCAGAGGTCCACGATTCTCGGAGCGATAAATTACGGTACTTCTGTCTTGACCAGGTCCCGGTCAAAGAGAGGGGAGGAGATAGAGTAAGGCTGTTACGGCAGTTGGAAGCCAGATATATTATTGAGCTAAGAACCCGTACCCCTTGGGGACTTAACAGCGAGGAAGAGCTTTGGTCATTTGTGGGATAAAAAGTTGTGGGAAATGATTTGCCCATTGAGGGCTATATGACTCATAGATACTGTAAAGTGGCCTCCCGAAATCATGAGAGAGTGGTAATGAATTGGTGGATAGAGAATATTATCAGTTGTGTATTTCACAAACACTACCGTTGGGATACGGGGCAATAAGCCATCTGATCGCCATGCTAAGAGGTCGCATTTACCATGTAAAAAGTGATTATTTGCTGGGTGAATGGGGCATGTTCTTAAATACGCACATAAATCTGCATGGCCCGTCGGCCCATTAAGGGCGCTATTTAGAGATGCGGATATCGATCCGCTTTACACTGGCTAAATATAGGCATGTTCTGTGTGGGAATTAATCACACCAAAAATGACGGCCCGTAAATAAATAGACGATCTGCATAGGGTGACTCCATAGGAAACATGTTATTAACAGCAGACAATGATTTATCTAGAATGCTGAGATGTTGAGCCCCCTTTTGTGTAATGAACTTTGAAGATCAGTCGTTCACACAGCAGAATGTACCAACATTAGCTAGGCAAAGATGGCCGCTATGAAAATGTGTATAAGCGAGCCCCTTTAAGTCCTTTGTTTGTTTTTTATGATTTTTTGATGAGCAAATGAAATAACTTGTTATTTAACGGTGATGAATTTTGTGGCAACTAACACTGACGAAGGCCAGGTGGCCGGAACGCGTGTGTTAGCTTCTTGATTCCTGGAGCAAGCTGGAATAAATTGAAATTTTCTGCATTGAGCCCGAGTGCGCAGCCTTCTGTGTCCTGTGACATTGGTGTTTGAAATAATATCGCGGAACCGTCTCCGTGAGCTGCTGCACCCGTGCTGCTGAGAGTGGCGATTTGCTGGCGGTTTAACGTGTGGGGATATATATATATATATAGAGTGTATGTGTATATATATAGATGTGTGTGTATATATGTATGTGTATATATATATATATGTGTGTGTATATATATCTATATATATATAGATATATGCAAAAAGGAGCAGAGAACTCTGGGTAGTTCTCAAGTATAGGTGGAAAACAGCTCCTGTATAGAGCACCCTCAACTCCAGCGACACTCTAGATCTGCTCACCTCAAATGTCTGCTTTTCTATCATGGTTTTCAAGCATAGGATTAGCACAGTGCCATCCATGCCGAGATAGAAAGGGACAAAGTATTTTGCCATTTCTACAGCAAAGTCTTTAAGCATAGGACTAACCCAGTGCTGTCCATGCCGAGCTGTATATTGACAAAAGCCATTTTGGGAAGGGCTCTGACAGCTTTCCACTTTCAATCAACACTTTGGATGTGACTGTTTATTCGAGTGCAAGTCTCGGAACAGTGCGTGCACAGGAGACGTTTTTTAATTGGGTTTGTTTCACTGCAAATCGGGCGAAAACCTAGGAGACAGCGCATTTTTTGTATGCAGACATTTGTGCAACAAACTCGAGTTGGGTAATTCTTATTGATTTCCCGGTATACAATCATGATATTCACAATATTATGTACATGTTTGTCAGCGTATCTGGCTTTATCTCAAGTTATATGTTGTCTCTTAATGTTTTTTCCATGTTAATTCCCATAGAGATTTTAGACACGAATATAGCCCAAACTGCTGAACGGAATTACACCAAATTGGGCAGCAAGGTAGATGTTGGTCCAGAAAGCGACCTTTTTGGAAATTAGTGTAAATCCGTTCAGTAATTTTGGAAATATTAAGGGAGTTCGAAATTTAATATATAGGGACTCGGATCGTCCGAGGATCCAACGGTCCATGAACTGAATTGTGATTACCTGCCAACACTTCAACCAGGAAGTGTTGGCAGCCATCATGTGACTCGGCTTCATCCGAGTCTCATAAAAAAATGTTTTTTAAAAATAAATAAAACGGGGCAGGGTAGGAATACCCTGACCCCCTAAGGCTCTTGGCACTCTCCGTGGCTTCAGCTGAAATTTTTTTTAAATGAAGCGCGGGCTACCGCACTTCTGCAATGTGTTACAGAAAGGAGGAGGGCAAACAGGCCACCCCTCCTCTGGCTTGTAAAAGTCCTGGGTACCACCCCCTCCCTGGAGAAATCTCAAATAAATGCTCGCAAGGCCCCCCCCCCCCCACAGCCCTGGGGACTGCTACCTCCCCGTGGCGATTTATTGAAAATAAGGGGGAGCCACGTAGCACACCCCACAGCCCCGTAGACCACTACCTCCCCGGGGCTGAGATAAATTAATGTAGGGGGTCTGTTGTGGACCCAGGCCCCGGGGACCGTCAACCTCCCCAAGGCTAAATACTACAATGGAGGGGGGGCCAAGCACCCCCTCATGGAGCCATGGATGGCCCTGGAGACCGCCATCCCCCAGGGCCGGCTCCAGCTACCTCCTGAGATGCCCACCCTCGGGAGGTGGCTGTTTGCTTTTGCTTGGTGGGAGCTAACAGCTCCCACCAAGAAAAAGTAAACATAACTCTGCTTTCTGCAAGCCAGAGCTGTCAAACAGCTCCGGCTTGCAGAAAGCGGAGTTTTCATCTGTTTCCCTGCATGCAAGTATGATGAAACAGATTAAAATATTGCTCTGACAGATAGGGAGCTGCCTATCTGTCAGAGCAGTGACGGCTCCCGCAGGAGGCGGGGAGCCAGCATGGACCGCGGGGGCCTTGATACTCACCCTACGGTCCCATTGCACACTGGACCTGGCCAGGCACCGGGGAATGGGGTCCCCGGGGCAGAAATCGGCCCGGGGAAGAGGGCCACAAGGCCCCCCTCCCCATAATAAAACAAAGAAGCACTTACTTCTGTAAAGAATAAATCATCCAAGTGTGTTTTCTCTGCATTTCCACCGTGAAAAGTTGTCTGTATTCTGTGATGGAGGTGTTTGTATCCTTGCTTTTCTCGAGCACAGTATCTCATGTAGAGTCTCTGATGAGGGGGTTCTTTGTTGTCAGCTGCTGCTGAAACCAGAGATCGTGTTCTAAACTTTTAAAAACTAGAATTATGTAAACTTGCCTAAAAACACCACCCAGTTGTCCCTGACGCTATACATTAGTGGTATGCAGCGTCTTCCTGCCCTTTTCTCAGGATGATGGACAGCTTACTAAAAGGCCCCTCCAGCATGTTTCCCCACGATTTTGGAAACGGGTTCTTGATGCCTAGGAATACGATCGCATCTCCACCAAACAAAGAAGCACTTGCTTCTGTAAAGTACAAATCATCCTAGTGTGTTTTCTCTGCAGTTCTACTTTATAAAGTTATCTATTGAAGACGCTTGAGCAACAATCACATTGGCACAGTTACAGACACACAAGTCACTGGAGACATTTTCTCTGCGTGCTGTACACATCTGTAGTGTAGGAGATGCACTATACATTTACCCAACCGGGTAGCACTTACTAATTAGCCAGTAGAAAGTACTCCAGCTGGGTAGAGGTGTGGCACAAAACGGTGGCCTCTTCTTGGATAAATATGCAGAGCAGGATTCATTCTGGCACGATACTCATTTTACAGGAATTAAACCTCAACAGGTTACAGTTAGGAAATAGGTTACAGGGACATTATAGTTAGGTAATAGAATAAAACAAATCTTAGAAATTCACTAAAAAAAAGCTAAGCTTGCAGAGACACTCATACAAAACCAGTGAAATTCGGCACTTATAGTTACCTGAGCTAACTAACTTACGCCCTCGCAATGCACTGCTTATGACCTCAATAGATTACATCATTCATGAGATGGTCAACTACATCACTGATGACATCATCCACAGAAGCACTCACACACCCAGTCAACCACTCACCCATCCAGAAACCCATATAAGTACTCACATAACCACTCACCCATCCATAGAGCCACTCACTCACTCATACAGGCACTCACACAACCACTCACTCATCCTTAAAGCTACTCATACAACCAGTCATCTACCCATACAGCCACTCACAGTCACATACACCCAAACAGCTACTCACACACCCATTTATTCATCTGTACATCCACTCACACACCCATACAGCCTCTCAACACTTACAAGCCCATACAAGCACTCTCACACAACCACTTACATACCCATTCACACATCCATACAAGCTCACACATCTGCTCACTCACCTATACATCCATTCACAGAGATACTTACTTTACAATACAGCCACTCATACACCAGCTCACTTAACCAAACAGCCACTCACTCATCCATACAGCCATTGACACACCCACTCTCTCACCAACATAGTCACTCACACAGCCACTCACTGACCCACACAGCTACTCAGGCCTTGAAAAATCTACTCGCCCAGAAGTATGATGCAAACAGAGTTCAGTAGGAGCAAAACAAACCAGAACACTTTACTTGGTGTGCAAGTGACACATATTTACAGAAACTCTATTTCCAAACATTATTGTTTGGACACTATATAGTTTTATCAGTAAAGCTGCATGTCAGTGGGGAGGTTTGTGGCCATTTCAGTGTAAAATCTGCTGATTACAAATGACAGTGTGCTACCACTTTATGCTTTAGTTATGCATTTATTAAAAGTGATAGTTTTGAAACATGATTTCAGAAACATTCCTGCCCCCGCCCTGATGAAAATGCTGTTAATAAACTAAGAGGCAAGTCAGGGGTCATATGTATCCTAGATGTGGCTAGATTTGTATTATCTCTGGAAAGAAAAGTTTAGTCTATTAAATCAAACAAAAGAGTTTTTTGTACAGCAGACATGCTCAACTCGCACATTTGAAGGTGCTTTCATATGTGATAATGAAGAAAATGGCGGCTCAATAATTTAAATTATTTGCCCACGATCACAACATTTAAAACCAGTTTGTGGGTCAAAGTGTGTTTATGTGTGAGTAACTGTATGGGAGTGGCTGTGTAACTGGCTGCTTTGGGAGATGAGTGAGTGGGTGTGTGTCTGTATTGTTGAGTGAGTATATGAGTGGCTGTGTGGGTTGCTGTATGGGTCTGTGAGTGGAAATATGAGTGGTTGTATGGGTGGCTAAGTGGCTGTATGGGTGAGTGACTGTGTAAGTGGCTGTATGGGTGACTGAGTGGTTGTTTGAGTGGGTGTTTGGTTAATCGAATGTTTGTGTGAGTGGCTGTATTAGAGAGTGAGTGTATGTGAGTGGCTGTTTGGGTGAGTAAGTACACATGTGAGTGCTTGTATGGGTGTGTGGGTGGCTGTATGAGTAGGCGAGTAACTAATAGTGAGTGGGTATCTGAATGCCTGTATGAGTGGGTGACTGGGTGTGCAAGTGGCTGCATGGATGAGTGAGTGGCTGTTTGAGTGGGTGTTTGGTTAAGTGAGTTGGTGTGTGTGTGTGTGGCTGTATTGGAGAGTGAGTATCTGTGTTGAATGGCTGTATGGATGAGTGAGCGAATGTGTGAGTGCTTGTATGGATGTGTGAATGGGTATGTGACTGGTTGTGGGTGTGTGAGTGTTGTATGGCTGAGTGAGTGGCTGTTGATGCTGTATGGGAGAGTGAGTGGGTGTGAGAGTGGCTGTATAGGTGAATAAGTGGGTGAGTGTGTGGCTGTATGGGTGAGTGACTGGTTGTATGAGTAGCTGTTTGGGTGAGCGAGTGGTTGTGTGAGTGGCTGTATGGGTGAGTGGGTGTGTGAGTGGCTTTATGGATGAATGAGATGTTGTGTGAGTACTTGTATGGGTCTGTGAATGGGTATGTGAGTTGTGTATGTGTGTGAGTGGGTGGATGGGAGGTTGTATAGAGGTGTGAGTGGGAGCGTGAGTTGTTCTGTGGATGATGTCATCAGTGATGTCATTTGAAATGTCATCAGAAATGTCACTGACCATGTCATGAGTGATGTAATATGTGAGACCCTAAGCAGTGCATTGCGGGGGCGTAAGTTATAGTTAGCTCAGGTAACTATAACTGCTAAATTTTACTGGTTTTGTAGGAGTGAAATCTGAGCCTAACTATAACGTCTCTGTAACCTTTGGTACACACACACTTACCTGCGAAATACTTCCATTTTCGCTGTAAAGGCATGCGTGGTAAAGGTATTTGTGTGATGAAAATGCACGTGGTAAAGGCATATGCGTGGTAATGGATGCATGATAAAGGTATTGCAGGGTAATGACCGCATCTTAAAGACTGGATCTGTCCCACAAACCACTTAAATCCTTGGTGTGTACCTCTTTCATACGAAAGAGAGAGCATGTTTGCAAACATAGTGAATAAAAATTAAATCTCTTGTGCAAAAGTAAACACATTCAAAAATCTGGTAGATATTTGTTGCAAGAAGATATTAGAATCAGTTTGATACAAGCCAAAAAAATCGCTTAATAGCTCACAATGTGTAGAAACATGCAGAAAGATTCTAACTTTTCTAGAATTACCAAAGAAGTGCAAAAGATAAACATGTTGCCATAAATATCTCTTTACTGCCTGTCACTAATCAGCTAGAAATACAGAGCAGAAGAAAGAAAAAACATGTTTCTGTTTGTTCTTTAAACAGCTGCTTTAATTATGTGCCGTGACTTAATCAGTCTTTCCCCTCAGCAGCTGGCTCTGGCAGCAAGCATTGTGATGTCAAAACTTAACGGTAATAAGTTATTACAGTGGAGTCACTATGGCATTTCTTTATCTGAGTGTGTCACAAGTTGCCTATTATAAAGAAATTAGAGGCAGTTTTTTATACAGGGATTACAGAATCCCATGTATTATAACTGTATTTAAATTACAGGTTAGTTAGCTTTGGTTGGACTACCTATAAAATACTTAACCCTATTTGATTGATTCACTTTTTGAACCTCATATTTCATGCCAATAGTTATGACTTTAAATTGTGTGAGGGTGAGTTCCATATTAGTACCTCTATAGTTCCTTTTTAGCCTATGGAAACTTTAAAATTTGTTATGATTAGCTTTGTTTTTATATGCACGGCACAAGTGTTATGCTACTATATTTCATCAATCACCTTCGGACAAGTTTGGCTTACTTCTGCTACCTTGTACAGACAAAAAACTATTTAGCTTTATTATAGATCCTTATGAAGGAGAACAGCTGATATTGGCCTAAAAACAATTAAAATACCCCAGCCCTGGCACCCTTACTATGGAGCTAAACTGTTACAGGAAAGTTGTTTTATGTGTAAACATCTTTCCACCCTACCTTTGCACTCAAATAATGATTGGCTATGGATGGCCTGTGAGCCACACTGCCTCAAATGTCACTGTAAAATGTTAGTGAGCCCAAATAGAAGGATTCATTTCTGCTATCTTCATCAGGCCATACATAGGCTGGAATGACCAATTGAACCCAGTTGGTATGTAATTCCCTCTCTCAGAAGGGCCTGCATTATGCCATGGAAACTCTGTCTCTTGGCTGCTAATATCCCCTGGTAACTGATAGATTTGATAAAGTGGTCAATAACTGTAATTTCAGGCATGCACTATGGGTGCAGAAAACCTGTGGCTCAATAGTACAGGATAAGTGTTTATCTTACAGGACCATTATGACAATTTTATCCAGTGATATTAGGACCATTATATCCAGTGTATTCCATTTTTTAATCAGTTGACAAAGCATAAGGCTAGAGACCATTAGAGCACAAATCAAGAAGAAAAAGCAGCAGAAACTATCAAGCTGGATTAGAACTGTACAAATTATTGATGAGTCAGCACATAGTGCTTTGTGGGCAATTTTGAAAGTCATGTTCCTGGGGAAGCATAGACTGTGGGACGTCTTGCGAGCAACCAAAGTAACACATACTAAATTCCCTATGAAAAAAGATGCAAGGACTATTGTTTTTATTTGGAATCAAGTGGAAAAAAGAAGATTCAATAATTGAGTATAAATTCTTGAGAGGTGGCGAGCATGTTCAAGCAAAGATGTAGTTTTCTAAAATGTATTATGTGTTCAAAAGTGTCTTCTACATGGATTGGGGGCGGCGGTCATCATTATAAAGGCCCAGACCAGGCAAGGTGGAGTAACTGGATAATGGGAGGAATGAATGATAGATTTGTGAAGCCATCAGCTACTCAGCGGAGTGTCCCGGCACTGAAGATTTCCAGAGGTCAATTGCTACGGCGCACTAGATTAAGGCAAAGATGGGTTTTAATGCCTTCCTGAAAAGGGGCTCATGGGAGGTGGCCTTCAAAGTGTCAGGAAGCAAATTCTATTCCTTGCTTGCAAGCACCGAAAAGGAGTGAACCTTCACCTAACTTTCTGGAACTATGGCACCCTAACTTGGAGCGCTGACGTAGAGCAGAGGCAATGCTAATGTTGGATCCTATTAATCAAGTATTGCGGGCCCCGTTTGTAGAAGGCGCAGTGTATAAAGACCAGCGCCTTAAGAGGGATCCTCTTCTTAATCGGGAGACAGTGCAATTCATACAAATGCCTGATAACAACTTCACATCTGTGAATGCCCAAAATGAAGCGCTGCAGGATTTTGTGCTGTCCGATCAAAGATGGGACTAATTTTTGGTGTTCATAGTATAGAGACTGAAAGGCAGTCTCTATATGCATGTAAGATGTCTGAACATTTAATGGCAATTTAATAACCATGGTGAAGCAAGTAATTACTGAAACATGATAAAATATGCTTGCCTTATAAGCTGAATGTCATAATTGAGTACATCAGTTATGAATATAATTTATGCATCGAAGACTATATAAGGAAAACATGTTTGTGTTTTCAGGAGATTGTTGACGATGACTCTGATGTGGAAGAAGTTTCCTTTTCTCACCCCCCTAAGGTGGATCGAAGGTAGGCTGTGATTTTTGCACTGTGATATTCGTCAACTAAAAGATTTGCATGATGTGGTTGAAATGGTAATTGAGCCATTGACGAGCCATTCCGTGCTCAAGGCAGTTGAAAGCTTAGTATGTCTTTAAATATGTGCTACACCAAACATTCTCTTTCCCTATCTTAAAGAGATCTTGAGCTATTGTGTTTACATTGTTTAGAAGATCTGCGCCCCTTGTGACCTCACTAAATTGAGGTGATCTTGCCTCCTTCTATCAAGTAAGACAACTGCATTGCTTTTGTTTGCTGATTTAATTGTTTTGGTTTGCTGTTAATGTTTTCTGTTAGCACATCACACTCAAAATAAAGTCTTTTACGCTACAAACATTGCTGATCATCCAAAGGTCACATTAATTTTCTATTCAATCAGCTTACCTATGAGGACCGTAGATTTGTCTGCCTGAAATCAGAAATATCCTGTTTTTAGGTCTCGGGCCTAGCGTTGCAGTGCGCAGCACTGCTCGCGCAGCCCGAGACCTCTTGTGTGGGCTTTTGAAAGCTGCCCACACGCTCGTGCGTGTGGTTTTGCTTTCGGCGGCGGCCATTGGCTTTAGAGTGTTTTTTTACAAAAAGTAATGCACGCAATTGGGCAAAGGCGGGCGCATGTCCCGCCTTTGCTCCGCCCATTCCCATCGGTGGCTAGCATGCGCAGCAGCGCGGGTTCGCCTCGCTGCCGCGCTCCCTTTCCCCCCGCTCCTCTGTGGTGCGCGCGCACCACTGGTTTTATTTTTTACCTCAATCCACCCCGGACTAACCATGTTCACGTCGGAGCGCGAATGGAACCTGTCCTTCGCAGGCTGTGGCTTCCTCGGGGTGTACCACGTCGGGGTGTCTAGCTGCCTGCAGGAGCGGGCCCCGCATCTCATCTCTGGGGCCACTCGCATCTACGGGGCATCAGCCTGGGCTTTGAACGCGGCTGCTCTGACGTGCGGTGCTTGCCTGGGTAAGATCGAGCAGTAATTCTTTACTGTGCACACTTGTGTGTGTTTGCCTTACCGCCGTGCAAGGTGTTTTTTTGCGGGTCGAGCGCACCCATGTAGATGTATATCTAGCTGTTATGTAGATGTATGCTTCGCTGCCTTTCATGTTTCCATGGATCCGAATATTTGTTCTTGTATATTTATAGGTTACGTTAATACCCGGAGGAATTTTCGAGTTCCGGGAAGGGTGGGAGGGGCGAGGTAGCAGCACATCATGTAAAACATCTTTGTTTTCTCGATTCATGTTGTACGTATTATGTGCGCTGAGACTCGCACCGTGCAGTGATTTGGAGTGCACTGGGGCTACTGCGCACAATGTAAGATAATGTAGCGCCTAAATAAGGAAGCGCCTTCATTGTGCTTTGTATTTGTTACCCATGCGGGTAATTCTAAGCAGGGAGGATGAGGACCTGAAGGGAACGGCAAACAGAAGCGTTTCTTTTTTTTTTTTGCAGTTTTATATAGCGCGAACTCGACCCGAAGACTGGAGCGCTTTGCATGAGCACCAGTTACTTTACACAAGGCACTTTAATTTTTTGTAGGCACAGTGAGATTACGTGATTTGCCCAGATTCACGGGATGTTGAGCTGACGCGGGGACTCGAACCCAGTTCCGCAGTTCCACAGTTGGCAGCTTACGCCATATCCTCTTCCCTGAGGGTGAATCCCAGGGCACAAGTCCTAAACAAGCATTTGCAATGCAATAGGTCTCACATTTGCGAGAGTTTAAGCTATTGGCATTGTAAATGGCAATGCCTTTTATTTATGTTTTAAAAACCAACACGTAAATAAAAGGCATTGTCATTTACAATGCCAACAGCTCAAACTCTCGCAAATCCGAGACCTATTGCATTGCAAATGCTTGTTTAAGAGGTGACTGCAGTATAGCCTGAAACCTTAAATATCCTTTTTTAGGTCTCGCCTACGCAGCGCGCATGCGCTACATTGGAGGAGACCTCTTGGAAACGATTCGCTTTTTAGGTCAAAAACGTGCACGCATTGCATTGCTTTCAATGGCAACGCGTGCACGTTTGGCGATTCCCTTCCGGGAGCGAGCTTTGGCGACATCTGTTTGTAATTAACTTGCAAACAGATGGTGCCCCTGCTCGCCCCCGCAAGAGAAACGCTTTGTGGGTCTGTTTTTTTTTTTTTTGCTCGTCAGCGCCTCGGGTGGAGTTCTCAAAAACAACTTGTTTGCTCCAGCGAGGCTTTAATCAGGGCTTTGGGAAAAAAAGCAAACGCCAACAACGTTATCTCGTGCATCGCTGATCCAAACTCGTGGTTTAGTAAACCCAGATTACGTCTCGACTTCCGGCTGTTGCTTTTGGGGCTCGCATCTCTCCCGGAGCAGTTTCCGCCTGCAACGCATCATTTCGAGAGCCTCGCATGAGCCGTCGTTGTCTAACACGTACTTTCAAAGTGTTGCGATGGAGATGTTGCAGTGATATCTATTAATAGCCCTCGCCATTATTGTGTTGTTGTTTTTTTATACAAGCGAGGCCCCGCGGTAACAAAGCAGTTTTTGTTTGATATGGAGCGGCTTTGGCTTTATTACTTACAGGCAGGGCCAGTGTAATTATGCGATTGTGCGTCCGCTGCGTTTTTTCGCACAATTATGGATATGCTGTGTTTGCCACATAATCCATCGTCTGCTTCATAATCTGCAGGTTTTAACAAAAAAACATGTTTCTAGCTCAAACGGTTCGAAAGTTGCTAAAAATGCTGCGACACGTGTTGCTGCGCAGTGGAAGGCAAATGTTTACTGGTCTCCCTTATTTGCACAATTTAAAGGGGGGGGTCCCGTCTCAGCCAATCAGGAGGGAGGACCGGGGCTTCCTTTGAAGTCAGAATGGCGCAACCAATCATTAAAATAGATTGAATTATTTCAAAGGGGATCTGGCGTTTTTTCCCCTCTTTCTGGAGACGGTGCGACCCCCCGCCGGGGGGCTGCTTGATATGCGAAAGAGCTGGCTTGGGGGATGCGAGATCGGGCGGCAGAGGGAGTCCTTTGCGCTCGCGATACCTCGCAACTCGCTCCTTGAAAATAAACCCACAGATATATATGAGCGCCCACTTTTTACTATAGTTGATGCCAACTCGGAAGCGTCTCATCTCACCGCTTTCCAATCTAAATAGTAAAAATCACGTGTGCCAAATATTTTTTGGGGGTGGGGCGCGTTTGGGCTCTTGACTTGTTATCAGTTGTCATTACTATTATGTTTTTTCCAGAGAGCGCCTCGACTGCTGAAATATCACTGCTCTGTGCGCCCAGCAGTGGCGGCGAGGGTGTGGGAGTACAATGGAGAGATGGTGGGGGGGGAAAGGGTTATGATAAGGTATTTCCATATATGTGTAAAATGCCGCCATATCTTCCCACCTGAGGGATGGCAACCCAACTGATTACATGAATGCAGGAATTAATATGGATGATCGAATTGATTCTTGCATGAATAGATGCATTACTGGGCAAAGATGAATGGATAAATAAAAGCATGAATGGATGAATACATTAATGACTGTTTTGGGAGAATGAATGATCAAAGGTATATATGAAGATAGGTATACATTTATTTAAGAATTGATTTGTGAGTAAGGAAATAGATGAATGGATGAACGCATGACCGATTGATTACATTTGTATTGCACTTGAATGAGCATTGTCTGTACCTAATCTTGAAGAAACATTTAAAACAAGCATTGGCATAGCCAATAGGTCTCGCCTTTGGGACCTTATAAGTGTTTAGCCATGCAACGGTTGATATTGTTGCACCAAGGATATTGTGCTGCATAACTAAATACTGTTTTTTAAGGAGGTGACTGCAGTATAGCCTGAAACCTTAAATATCCTTTTTTTGAAATGGGGACTGCTGTAGTAGTAGCTTAGACCTTCATTTGCACAGTTAGACACAAAACAACATTCAGAATGCATGAAACCTCCATGCTGGGAATTAAATGTAAACCAAAATGGTTAAGCTTGCTTGTTGGATCAAACAGCTCTTTTGGTACCCCTCGCTGCAATTGTACACCTTGAACCATAACATTTATTATTTCACCAAGCCCATGCCATTGAATATTTTAAACAGAAAATCGGAATAGCAGTCAGAGCTTCCAAACTCACATGTCCCTTTGGAGCTTAGAGTCCCTGGATTATTTTGGCAGCTAAAATGTACTTTGACCCAGTGGAAAAACAGCTTGAATTAATTCTTTAAAAAACAGAAGTAGTCTCAGAGGCTTGCCTCCATAAAGATCAGCATGTCCCCAATAGTCCCAGGTTGTGTTCTGATTCAGGGAGGAACTGACCTGGCAGTTCAGGCTGGACTTTTCCTATTGGAGCAGGGTCAAGACTGGTGTGTATATGGGTGGGTCCAAACTGAGGTGGCATGGTGCGCTGTGAGAAGTCATCCTTTTTGCCCTGTTCACCCCCATTTTTTGACTGCGACTGGTGGTAACTGATTGACTGTGCCCCAGGCTCTGCTAAACAGGGCCAGTGCTCTAATTAAAAATGTATATGGTAATTAGGTGTAATTACAATTGGCACTGATAACCAAACTGTAAGTACCTGGTATATGGTGGGGCAAGTAGGTTTAGAGGACCAGCAGCTTGGAGGCACTTAAGTGTGCACAGCGTTACCTGCTGTTGTTTTAAAAGTCAGCCCTGCTTTGCAAACTGCTTTTAAACTGAAATTACATGCAAATTCGACTTTGGATTTAAGGGTACTTCCAAATTATTAAACTACCTTATTTTCATGTATACGTCACCCCTAAGGTCTACCCTGGGCACCCCCAGTATAGTGTGCCATGTAAAAATAAGCAGGGACATTTTCAAAGATGTTTTATGTGCCCTGGTGAGGGAAAAACTACCAATTCCGTTTTTTCCCCATTGTAGCCTTTTAGCTCCATAGGCTAACATGTAGAATACTGTAATACAATGTATCTATTGATAGCAGTGAGCTAAAATAATATTCCAAGGACTTAAAAGGTTGGTAATGATAAATCCTACAACTTGCCACTGTTGAATCTATCCTAACTAATACAGAAAATAATGTATAGAACTTTCTTTTCTGTGAGCAAAAATCTGGCCTTCTAGCAGCCTCTCCTGATTGGTCTGCCCTTAACAGGCTCAGCCAAACAGCTGTGATGAGGTGATAAGTGGCATGCACAGAGAAGGAGGTTATCTGATGGGGGGAGTTCTGCAGCTGCTGAGCACATGCCAGGACGGGGGTTAGGTAAATCAAACTGGGCTTCAAAGAGAGCAGGACAGTAAGGAATGCCAGCCAAGCCTACCCACTCTTCCTGCACCCTCCAGCCAGATGGCAGCCCCAAGAGTGGAATTTGCAGGAGTCTGGAAAGGGAGTGTTAAGGGAAATGAGCCACACCAGTGGGTTGGCTTAGCCAGGCGTTGCTCCCAAGGAGAGGAATTCTCCATCTTGAATTTTAAAGTGCAGTGCTTTGTGGGACAAGAATATGCCACACTTTGGAGGAAGCTGTCCTGCTTCTGGGTGGCACCCTGTACCCCATTGGTCTGGGGAGCCCCCCTGCGTGTCGCCCCAGAACATTGAATAAATATGTGAGAGGTGCATAGCAAAGAAAAGAAGGACTGCCCTGCTGGAACCCTGGTCTGCACCCCAAGGGATTGCAATCTGAAGACTGCTCCTGCTGTACACTTGGAACTACAGACCTGATGACTTGGCCTTGCTTAAAAAAGGATTAAGGAGTGGACTTCGTGAAAGCAACAGGCTAACAGAGCTCACCTGCACCATCTCCTCCAAGAATTCTCTAGCCTGGAGTGCGTCCAGTGGACTTTTAAGGATTTGCCCGGGTGGATTGTGTGAATTGTATTCCGAAACTTCCAAGGCCCATCTCAGAGCTTCTAGATACTTGGATTTGTGTTGGGCCCTTTGAACCCTCAAGAGGAACTTCAGAAAGAAGTTTGACAAGTTTGGAGCAACTTTTGAAAAAAGCTCCATATGGTGACTGACCCATCAACGAGAGTCAGGCCGCCGGCGTCAAACCGCGACACGGCCTGGATTTCAGGTTCGTCCCGCTGAAAGCTCCGGAGGTTTAGGATTTCATAAAGGCCTCACGCTGAGCCAAGCCGTCGCTGTCGACTCGAATCCCGGTCTGAAGCGGAGCCTCGCTCAACGACGAGGGCAAATCCTCCAGAAAAGTTTTTTTAAGTAACAAGGTAAAATTTTGACCGGGGTCTCCCGCTTAGTGTATCTGACCAGTGCTCCATCGAATTGGGCCTCAAGCCTTGACTTTGTCGTGGTCAAGTGCGACCAGATGTCCAAAGTTGGCTCTGTATGTTTTTAAGCACTATAAAGTGTTTATTCTTTAAAAATTCATATCTCCAGTTCCCTATATTGGATTTTTGTTGTTTTGGTGTCATTTCAATCATACGTATATGTCCAATGTTTATAAATTGGTTGTGGATTTTTATTGTGTGTTCAGCAGTGAGGATACGTACTTACACCATACAGTAAATTAAGTTAAGATCTTTAAAAATCTGCTAAATTGACTTAGAACAAAACCTCTGATTTTGAATTTTTGAAATTTGGACTAAAACTGATTTTTAACCCATCTTTTTGATTTTTCTAAATTTGTTCTATTTCTGATTTGTTAAGTTCGTGTGACACAAAACTAGGGATACCATGGAGCTACCTCTGGCAAACCTGAACAAACTCACAGTGGCAGAGCGTAGGGTTCAGTGTAGGTCTATGGGGCTACCTAATGGCAAAAAGATCAGGAAGGCAGAGTTGATTAGGTCTCTCAAGGCCTGGGCACAGGCAGCTCCAGAGAGGAAAAGGGAGGGTAACCCCTCCAACCACCTTCAGGTGGTGGAGGATGACACCACACCCATTACTTTTAGTACCATGTTCATACTTCCAGCTAATGGGGGGAGGAGATGCTCCTCCACAGAGGACCCAGATAGGGCCCCCAGAAGGCAAGAGCTTGATGCTCAGTTAGCCTCCATAGCCCTGGAAGAGAAGAAGTTAGAACTAGCTAGTGAGAAGTGAGAGGAGGCGAAAGTTAAAAGAAATGGTGACAGCGACAATGAAAAAGATGCTGAGATCCCCAGGGGTGGTGGGTTTAACCCCAGGCTTCCTAAGGGAATAGTTTCCATGTACACCGAGGGGGATGACATTGACAAATGACTGACTGCATTTCAAAGGGCCCTTGAGATGAGAGGGGTCCACTCTAAGTATTGGGGTTCACTCCAGTGGGAACTGGTCCCAGTAGTCAGGAGGGATAGACTCCTAACCCTACAGGTCAACGAGGCAAAATCTTACTCCCACATGAGGCAATGTTTAGTCAATAAATTTGGTCTGACCCCAGAGCAGTACAGGGTGAAGCTCAGGGACACCCAGAAAGTTAACACACATTCCTGGATCGGCTTTGTGGGCATCTCAGTGAAGGCACTAGAGGGCTGGATTAGTGGCAACCAAGTGAGTCCTTATAACAAGCTGTACAATTTGTTGCTGAAAGAGCACATCATGACTCATTGTGTGCAAGAGAAGTTATGCCAGGACCTAGTGGACTCCAAGCTGACTAGCCCCAGAGAGCTGGGGGTGCTTGCTGATGAGTGGTTGAGAACCCATGTTTCCAATCAGCACCAGGGGGGTGATCAGAAAAAGGGAGGACAGGCCCACCACATCAGAAAAAATGAGGACAGGCCTCCCCACCCCAGGGAAAAGAAGGTCAAAAACAGAAAGAGTCCTTGCAAGACCAACAGGGGGGAGGGACCCCAAGTTAATCCACTTTCAACAGGAAGGGGTATCGGGAAGTCCTTTGACCCTGCAAAGGCAGGAAAGTTCCATAACCTTATAAAGGCAGGTCAGTGTTTTGAATGTTATCAGTTAGGACACAAGAGGGGAGATGCTGTCTGCACACAGGAGCCCACCACTGGTGGGCAGACCCAGGGGATTGTCAGCATCGGGGATGGAGATTGTCCCAGAGATGGGGAAGGGATTGACCAAGGCAATCTTAGTGTCCTTGGGTAGGGTGGAAATTGAAACCCTGGTCGCCTTGCCTCCCAGCGTGGAGAGGTATAGTCAGTGGCCTAAAATCAATGAAACTGAGGTTGAGGCTCTGAGAGATATAGGAGCCAGTGTGACCACGGTCACAGAGAAACTGGTTTCTCCCGGGCGATTTCCTGGGGTCTATCACCAGGTAACCTATGCAGACAGCAGAGCCAAACTCCATCCCATGGCAATGGTGAGTTTGAAGTGGGGAGGTGTGACAGGCCCTAAGCAGGTAGTTGTGTCTCCAGCACTCTTAGTGGACTGTCTACTGGGAAATGATTTTTAAGCGTCTGACTGGTCAGGGGTGAAGAGAATGGTCCATGCTAGGATACTGGATCTCTCTGAGTGGGTATGTGATGTGACCAGCTCACAGACTGCACAGAAGGGGAATGCAGGACACTTGCACCCTAGAATCATGGGCCCAATATCCAATGACAAGAGAAAGGGCACCGGGTCTGGTGAGCCAGCCCAAAGAACTCCAGAGGTGCAGGAGGAATCTAACTGTGAGGGGGAGGATCTGACCTCTGAGGTAGGATCCCACCCCTGCAAGATCTGTCCGACTTGGCAGAGTTGCAAGGAGCTGGTGGACCCTCCAGAGAGGAGTTGTGACACAGAGAGAGTGTCCCACTCTTGAGGGTCTGAGGCAGGCTGTCTCCAGGCAAGAGAAGGGTGATGTCAGTGGCTTCCTCAAAGTCTACTGGGAGGATGTAGTTCTCTGCACTGAGGCTAGAGACCTCAAAGAACAGCTACCAGGGGGTTAGTGGTCCCCCAGAAGTACAGAGAATAAAACGATGGCAGATCATCGGGCCTTAGTTCATGTAGATGTCCCTAACATCTAGTGCAGGGCCTTGCTGCATACTTATTTGAGCGAGATCGAATGAACATGATATGTTTTCTGTTGGCTTACCATTGCCTTTGGGAGCCGCCCAGTGCATAGGAGCCATGTGACATTGAAGAGCTCTGGAGCTGGCTCCATAATGTGGAACAGACTTAGACATGAAAAGGGTCATATTGAATGCAGCAGCCTGCAGAATTTAAGCACCCACCTCATTAGGTTGTGCTCCATCTTGGTAATGGAGACCTGTTGGACACAAATGAGCAGTCCGCCGAGACAGGCATAGGTTGTGCCTTCACCAATAATTTTACAGTTCTTCTGGGTTCAGTATTTTCTAAACGTAAGAGAAAACACACAAATATGATAAAGAATCCAAGGCAGGTGTTGCTTTTAAGCCTAACGAGTGAGGTGATTGCCCCTGTACACTTCTGTGAAAATGAGAGGAAAGGGCCCTCTGGACCTACTTAAAAGGCTGCATGGTAGGATGGACAACATTTTGGTTTCTACAATTAGAAATCAGAAAGTGTCTGTTAACAAACATTGGCATATTCCAAATGTTAGACTTTTATAGTTTAAATTACTACTGAGTTTTTTGAGGAATTCTTTCTCCTGGTTCTGTCGAAGAATTCTTCAAGAAAGACCGGGTTTAAACCGTGTGGTGCCTGTCTTTGCGCCATGTCAGTTACAGACCCACACCTCATGTGTCTGTGGTGTCTCGAACGTGACCACGACTCCAAGTCGTGCTTGGACTGCTGGGCCATGGCACTGAAGGCTTTGAGGGAGCAGTCCCTGAAGCTGCTACGACATGGAGATCTTGGTCCTGAACGAGAGGGAGGTCGCGGGATCTCTCCCGGGGCCCCAAGTCTTCTTCCTCCCATTCAAGATCATTGGGAAATTCAGGGAAGCAGCATAAGAAGTTGAAGTGTGCTTCGACTTCCCCTTGTCTGTCGTCTGACGCAACGTAGGAGCATCACCGTTCCAGGCACGGTTCTTGGGCTGACTCTGAGCCTCCCAGCTTTCCCAGGAGCCAGAGCGACCCCCGCTCAGATAAAAGAATTTTACGAGGCCATGCACCACTTATTTGAGTGGCTTGACCCCCTCCGGTGCACTCTCGGGCCCCGCTGGGTCGAAGTGGGGTCCCATATGGTTCCACGCCAACGGCTCCAGCCTCGGCTCTGATGGGCCCCCATAGATCCGGTCATGTGTCCAGACCAGTGCCAGTCGTGCCGCTGTGACCTTCCCCGGCCCCAACGCCGATGCTCCCGGCGCCCACGAGCAGCGCCAGCCCCATTCTGATACTCGACGTCACAGACCTGCGTCGCACCACGCCTGCGCCAACCAGACCCCTGCGAACTAGCACGGAGCCTGAGCCCTATTCTAAAATGCTATGCCTTGGGGAAGAATGGGAGGGGGTCACTGGACCCTTTAGAATACCTGTTAGAAGGCATTGATATGGACTGGTGTGAGGAACTCGATGATGCCAGTGGTCTGGATACATCCCCAGATACTGGTATGCTTTCTCCCCCTACCGTGGCTACGGAACAGGGAGCATCATATACCATGGTAGTGAAGAGAGCAGCTGAGGTCTTGGATCTCGAGTTGGCTACGGTGGCAGTCAAGACTAACAGCTTGATGGAAGTGCTACAATCGAGAGCTTTGCTTCCGAACCTCTGCTCCCTTTTAATGAAGCACTAACAGATGTCTTACTGGGAACCTGGTCCAAGCCCAGCATAGGGGCTCCTGTGAACAGGGCAATTGCCCGCTGCCACCGCCCTGCACCTGGGGGACCCGAACTTTCACACCCAACACCCCACCCCTGAGAGCTTGGTGGTCCAAGCCGCTACATCCCATGGTACGTTCCCTGCCGCACCCCCGGACAGGGAATCCAAGAGGCTAGATAGCTTGGAAAAGAAGATTTTTTCTTCCACCAGCCTCGCACTGCAGTCGGTGAAAACCGCATGCTTATTGGGCCGCTATCCTACACTCTGTGGGACACGGTTGCGCAAGTGCTGCCCCAGGCCCCAGATAAGCCCCTAGCCGTTCTCTCCAAAGGGGTCAAGGACAGGAGAGATGTCGCAAAGTTCACCATTAGGTTTGGTTTGGATACGACCGACTCCCTGGGCAGAGCGGTTTCATAGATGGTGTCACTTAGACGCCGCGCCTGGATGAGAACATCTGGCTTTTCAGGGGATGTCCAGGCTTCCTTCATGGACTCTTCGGAGGCAAGGCAGACTCGGTGCTAGAGCGCTTTAAGGACTCGCGGGCTAGGGCCAAGTTCTTGGGCCTCACAGTTGCCCCTCGTCATCCCCAGTCTGTCTATCGGCCCGTTTAATGGCTACAGAAGGGAATTTCAACTGTGCCAACCATATCCCAGTCACCAACCCACGTAAGCCTCCCAAACTGTATGGGGGTGAGGACGTGGTTCATACTGACCCTGGGGGTCGGGTAGCCAGAGGTCCGGTCAAGCCACCACCCCCGGCAGCTTCAACCTCCAAACCCTCCTAGTCTTGCCCTTCAAGAACATTGGCAGGATCCGCCATCACCTCCACCACTGGCAAATCATCACTTCTGACAGGTGGGTTCCCAGATTATCCGGAGGGGCTACTTCACCCCCTTCGAGACCATGCCTCCATCTTTCGACCGGCACACAGAGGATCATCTATTTTTGCTCCAGGAGGAAGTCATGTCTTTCTTGGCCAAGGGAGCCATAGAAAGGGTTCCGGCTCCAGAAGTAGGCTGTGGTTGCTATTCCCCCTACTTTCTGATCTCGAAAAAGGACAACGGCCTTCGTCCTGTCCTAGACCTACAGGCCCTCATCTACTTCCTAAAAAAGGAGATATTTGAGTTGCTCACATTGGCTCAGGTCATGTCTGCCCTGGATGCAGGAGACTGGATGGTAGCGTTGGACTTGCGAGACACGTACTTTCACATCCCCGTCCTGCCTGCCGACAGGCGTTACCTACGATTCACAGTGGGATACGAGCACTTTAAGTTCACTGTGATCCCTTTTGGCCTTACCAGCGTCCCTTGGGGGTTCACCAAGGTGATGCCGGTGGTCGCAGCTCATCTGCGGAGATCAGGAGTACCAGTCTTCCCCTATCTCGACGACTTGCTGTTGAAGGCGGGCTCACTCCATGCTGTTGGCTCCCACCTCCAGACTATGGCGGACATCCTGCTTTCGCTGGGGTTCAATATCAATGTGCCGAAGTCACACTTGACTCCCTCTCAGATGCTCCCTTTCATCTGAGCTGTTCTGGGCACAGTGCAGTTTTGGGCATATCCTCCCGAATGGCGAGTCCAGGATATTCAGGCTATGATACCAATGTTTCAGCCTCTATACTGTATTTCAGTGAGAATGACTGAGGCTGCTGGGCCTCATGGCCTCTTGCATCCTGCTAGAGACACATGCCAAATGGCATATGTGGGCTCTGCAGTAGGACCTGAAGTTCCAGTGGGTGCATCATCAGGGGAATCTGACAATGGTCTAGATCTTGGAGGGAACTGCACAAGACCTGCAGTGGTGGCTGACGTACCGCGATTGGGTCAGAAGCAGACCTCTCTCCCTTCCCCAACCAGATCTCACAGAAGTGACAGATACGTCACTTCTGGGATGGGGCGACCATCTGGGAGTGGTGGGAGATCAGAGAACTTTGGTCTCCGGCGGAATCTGAACACCACATCAGCATGCTGGAGCTCCGAGCGATCCAATTGGCATTGAAAGCCTTTCTACCCTCCATCAAAGGAAGGCTAGTTCAAGTGTTCACAGATAACACCACCACAAACAGGGCGAAGTGGCATCGTTGACTCTTTGTCAAGAAGCCCTGCGTTTCTGGACATGGATGGAACAGCAGGGCATATCCCTGGTGGTTCGACACCTGGCAGGTTCCCTGAACGCCACAGCGGACAAAATCAGCCGTCGATGCCTAGCGGATCACGAGTGGCGTCTCCATGCAGAGGTGGCACAAGGACTTTTACAGCAGTGGGGAGAGTCTTGGTTAGATCAGTTCGCCTCCACAGAGAACGAACAATGTCAGCAGTTTTGTGCGCTGGATTGTGCGGCTCTCGCTCGGAGACGATTTTCGTCTCGAGCTGAGCTTAGGCCTTCTGTACGCCTTTCCACCCATGCCACTCCTGCCCAAAGTTCTCAAGAAGATCAGGAACGACCGGGCCCAAGTCATCCTTGTGGCTCCAGACTGGGCACGGAGAATTTGGTATCCTTAGCTTCTGCAAAGGAGCATCGATCCTTTGATCAGGCTGCCCCTTCTGGAGGATCTTCTGTCGCAGCAGCAGGGGAGGATTCTCCACCCGAACCTTTCAACTCTACGCCTTCTTGCGTGGAGATTGAGCGGCGGCAGTTGATAGCTTTCGACCTTCCTCCCGAAATTCGTAATGTTATTCTGCAGCCAGGGGTCCCTCCACTAAGACGGTATGTTCCTGCTGGTGGAAGAAATTTTTAATATATTGTACAGAGAAGTCTATCGACCCTCTTTCTGCTTCCCTTTCTGATGTTTTACTTTTTATTTTTACCCTTGACCAGTAGGGCTCTGCTTTGGGCACCCTGGAAGTGTATTTGTCTGCTATGTCTGCTTTCCTGAGGCTGCCAGACCAACCTTCTCTATTTAAGTCACCCACAGTAATCAGATTCCTAAATGGGCTTGTACATATGTTTCCACCTTCCCCCTTCATTATGCCGCAGTGGGACCTCAATTTGGTTCTCACCTTCCTCATGTGTGTTCCTTTTGAGCCCCTGCACAATTGCCCCCTCCGCCCCCTAACATTTAAAACCGCCTTCTTAGTGGCAATCACATCTGCCAGGAGGGTGAGGGAGCTGCAGGATCTATCGCCCAAGCCTCCTTTTTTGACGATATTCCCTGACAAGTTGGTGCTTCGCACTAGAGCCTCTTTCCTCCCGAAAGTGGTAACACCTATCCATGTGGGACAATCTGTCACCTAGTCCACTTTATACGCTCGTCCACATCACTCTAACGAAGAGGAGCAACTCCACCATCTGAACCCAAAAAGAGCATTGTCATTCTACTTGGACCCCACAAAAAAGTTCCGGGTGGATGACCAACTGTTCGTGAGGTATGTTGGTGCAAAGAAAGGTCGGGTGCTGCAGAAAAGGACCATCTCGCGATCGGTCATTCTCTGCATCTAGATCTGCTACGCTTTGGCAAAGAAGAAGCCCCTGAAGACTTAAGCGCTCATTCCACCAGAGCTAAAGCTGTTATCACTGCTTTAGCACGTGGAGTCACAGATCTGGAAATCTGCCAGGCAGCAACGTGGCTCTGCGTTCGTGGCGTGGAAAGTTGTGAAAAGTAACTGACATCAGCTCGCCGAGGTGGTGCCTATATAGGTGACAGGGACATCACTTCCAGCGCCGATGGCGTCACGCGGAGCCGACCAACACCACCTACCGGCGCACAGGGCTATTGCTAGAAGAAAAATCTTCCGGATCCAGTCTGAAGTCTGGGGAATTCAAAGGTAAGGAATCTGCAGCTAGATACTGTCTCTACCAAATTAGGCTTTACCGAAGGTAAGTAACTTGTCCTTCAAAACTAACTTTTCTCAACAAATTCAACAGGGCAGCAGACAGTGCACTGTGCAGTGTGCACTAGTCAGAGTCTTTCACCCTGCGGCTGCCAGAGCAGCGCACCATCATGCTGCTTTGCTCAGTGCTAATTATAGCAGCGCTCCAGTCTCCCCCTTGACAGCTTCAGGAGGCGCTATAAATGGGTGACTTTGCATTTTAGTGCAGTGATGCGGACCACCACACTAAAATGCGTTAGTCTAACCCCTGATGCGTGGTACTTGGCAAGAAATGCAGCAACACTCCCGCTGCATTTCTTGGTGAGTGCATCACGTCATGATGCATTTCCGGCGCAGCTTAAAATTCACGTAAGTTTAACTAGTGAGTAGGCAGATCTAGACAACTGCCTCCCAAGCACGGTCATTTAACTGCTTATGCTCCGTATGTGAGAGTATCCATACCGCACCAATTTGCCTATCAGGACAATTGGGCACCACGGAATCAGGGATCCATGTTTTCACGTTTGTTATGGCTATAAGTGCAGCACTTCTGTATGATATTCAAAGTTTTGTTGAAAACGAAAAGTAATAAGCGCTGCCGTTGGCACTGAACGAGCATGGACTTTTATCACTTTACCAGATGTTAAACTTTGTGAGACATATGGGTAATATTTTCAGATGTTTGAGAAAACATTCCAGACAGAAACATGGTTTACACGCAGCAAGTTGCCTATCCCCAGAAAGCCATCCACAAAATAGAAATGTTGAGCAAGATCGCTTGAAAATTAATTGGTTGCCATTGATGCAACGGCGTTTGCTCCTGAAAGGAGGAAATCACTTTTGTTTAACTTGCCAGAAGTTGAAACCAGGGACATTTAGCACATGGCAAGAATATAAGGAGGCCACAGCTGGGTTGGACAAACAATCTACAGAGGAACCCATGGTATTACTTGAAAGACACAATTTTGTAGAATAAAAACAATACAGTTATGAAACCGTAGATACGTATGTTGGTGAGCGCCGAGGTGACAGCTTGGACATCACACACGACACACACGCTGCTTCTAGTAATGCCCCCTGACCTTTCAGGCCTCTCCCTCCGACCTTTCACAGCTCGTCACTTCTTAATGCTAATCTCTGCCGCTCAAATGATAGGCCTCGCGCTCCGTATAAAATTTCTTATTTTGTGAATAAAGGCCAGATTAATTGTATTGGCAAACCACAGGAAGTGAAATTTCAGACAATGGAATGTGGGTTACATTATAAAATTGGCAAATGCTTAGAAATCTCACTTTGAACTAAAATGTACATTTTTATAAATTTTAAATTAAAAAGAAATAAACAGCTCAGTCTGATGCAGTCGCGGCCGGCATGACGGGCGGGGGGGGGGAGAGGGGATGGAAATGGGGTCGTGGGGGGTGGGGGGAGGCAGGAGGAGTTTGTTTAATTTAAAAAAATCCATAAAATAAAACTTAACTTACCGTCCTGCGCCGCTTCCACCTCAGCTTCTGGATGGGTCCGACTCCCGACTCCGGCCGTCCACCGTCCTGCCTTTTCAAATTCCTGCAGGCAGCTCTCATCGCGACATCATCAGCCAGGAAAGGCAGCCTCCCTCCCTCCCCTCCGCCAATCACAACGCTGCAATGGCAGCGTTGTGATTGGTGAGGCGCAGCGGAGCATGCCCCACCCGTGCCATTTTCTCTATGTAGGCTGCTGCATGCAGCTGCCTACATAGAGAACAAGCATTGGCAAAGCCAATATGTCTCACCTATGCAAGAGCTATTGGCTTTGCCAATGTGTTTTAGCCATGTTGTACACCAGCGTAGAGAGGAGTAGAGCGACTCAGAGTGAAGTGGAGTAGAGTGTCGTAGAGTGGAGTAGGGTGGAGGGGCGTAGCCTGGAGGGGCATACAGTGGAGGGGCGTAGAGTGGAGTGGTGTAGTCTTGAAGAGTGGAGTGGAGTGACGTGAAGTGGAGTGGCATAGAGTGTCATAGAAGTGGAGTAGAGTGCCAGAGTGGATTGGCATAGAGTGGAGTGGTTTCGAGTGACATAGCATAGAGTGGAGTAAAGTGTCGTAGAGTGGAGTGCCCTGGAGCAGAGTGGAGTGCCACAGACTTGAGCAGAGTGGAGTGGCATATCGTAAAGTGGAGAAAAGTGTCAGAGTGGAGTGGCATAGCTTGGAGTGGCGTAGAGGGGAGTAAAGTGGCGTAGAGTGTCGTAGGGTGGAGTGGCATAGAATGTTATAGAGTGGAGTGTTGTAGAATGCATGGAGTGTTATAGAGTGGAGTGTCAGGACTGAGTGCTGTAGAGTGGAGTAGAGTGACAGAGTGGCGTGGAGTGGCGTTGAGTGGAGTACGGTGGAATGAAGTAGAGTGTCGTAAAGTGGAGTGGACTGTTGTGGAGGGTCGTAGAGTGGAGTGTTGTAGCGTGGAGTAGAATGGCCTAGAGTGAAGTGACAGAGTTGTGTAGTGTGGCATAGAGTGGAGTAACGTGGCATGGAGTGGAGTAGAGTGGCGTAAAGTGGAGTAGAGTGTTGTGTAGTGGTGTGGAGCGGAGTGGCGTAGCGTAGAGGGAGTAGAGTGTTGTGGAGTAGAGGGTGTGGTAATGCACTGTCATTAAAGACAATATTTTTAATTGAAATGATAATTACATTTGCACAGAGATATAGTTTTACTGATAAAAGTATACAGAGCCCAAATGATAACGTGTGGAAATGGCATCACCTAGTGTATTGATTTGTTTTGATAGTATTAAAATATTTGTTTCCATCACACTTCGGAATTACAAAAAAATGTGCATCATTAGTGCTTTCCTAATTCTGATATATTTTGAAATATTTGCACAGTTCATATACAGGCATTTAAATTTTGTTGTGTGCTTGAAAAATTAACATTGTACAGCCTTTCTCCAGCACACCCCCAGTAGTCACATAAATCCATAAATCATCCCACTTTGAAGTCAGAGAAAGAAAAGTAAACACCAAGCTCCCTAGGAAGACAGAACCCAACTTGTGGCCTCTGTCTTTTTTTGGGGTGTGGGAAGAGTTTTATATAGCGCGAAATCGACCCTAAGGTATCAAAGCACTTTACACGAGCACCAGTTACATTACAGACAGACATATTCATTATGGTAGGCACAGGGAGATTAAGTGATTTGCTCAGAATCACAGGATGAGCGTGCCTGCCGAGACTCAAACCTGGTTTCCCAGCTTCGAGGTCGACCATTCTAGCCGTTAGGCCACATCCAATGCATAGCAAATGTGATAAGATAAGAACACAATTTAAAGGCCTGTTTCCAGAAAAAGCACACTCATGTATGAATACAGTAAACAGGCTATGCTCCACCAGAGGGACAATTACAGCCGAAAATAAATAAAGCCAGCAAATAGACAGCAAGCAACTATGAGTTACGAAGCACAAAGCCAATGGTAAGCAATGGGTGGAATGCAGTACCAGGGAAGCTTTCTGAATGTTCCCGAGAAGTCTTTGCAGGCTTTATAGGCTTCAACCTAAAAATGGGTGAAAGGGCCTGACTGAAAGTCCCTGTATATTTATGTATGTATGTTTGCATAATGCACATAAATTTGTTAGGAAAAAATGATGCTGGCATAGCAGCTAAAGCTTTCTCTAGGGAGAATAAGGAAAAGAGCCAAATATCCTACATGAAGCGTAAACAGCTGCAGATGTGCTATGTTTGTAGCACAATGCGAATGTTTGAAATGCGAGCAGTGATGTACCACATGAAGCTACTTATAGCACTAAATCTCATCAGGTATCCAAGTCTAATTGTATTTTGTACTTCATCTTTTCCAAAAAAACAAACAGATAAATAAAGATAAAAAATGAGCAAGACATAGATAAATAGGGAACAAAATGTAAAAAAACAATACGTGCCGTGAAATCAGGCGCCCTAATCGTGGTAATGCTCATCCCTCATAAGTGTAACTGATCCAGTGTCTGAACAGTGGTTATTAAAGTTCAATAAAACGGTAACACAAGCATGCATCGCACTTGAGAGCAGTTCGAACAACAGCTTCTTTCACCGAGTGTCCCCCGCCCCAGCATTTGTCTAAGAAGCCCCACTCCAGGCTTGTCCTGCGGTACCTCCACCTCTCTCAAACTCCGTCTTCCATCTTGCAATTCTTCCTTCCTGTCTCACACTGTAGGTCTCCCTCCCCCCTCGTGTTTGACAGACTCAGGACAAATGATCCCTTGTGAGACTATCTGCGCGCCTCTATGCACCCCTTTATTAACATAATACCTGCAGAGGACAGGCCGGTATAATTACAGGGTTCAAGGCTTTCTTTATTGGAAAGCATTCCTGAGTGTTCTGTCTAGCAGTGAGGAAGTGAACCCAGCTGCCCCAGTCTGCCACCGCCTCTGTGAAGTACTGAAAGGAAGGCAGGACTGCTGACACCGAGTGCTCCCTCCGCCCTTACAGGAGTCACGATTTCACTTAGGCGGCCCAGTTGTTGAACAATGTAGGGTTCTGTTCTAGTCTATATAGACATGGGAAACGCTCCTGTTAAACTCGTCTCTGTTATCAGAGTTCAATGACATGTACAAGACAAACAAGCGCGCGCGCCTCGCACGGCAGCAGGGGGAGGGGGTAGAGGAGGGAGCCTGCGCGATTCACTTGCGGGAGCGAGCGGCGCCAGGAGCGATAATTGCTACCATATGGCGCCAGCTGCTTGCTCCCGCAAGTGAATCGCCAAACGTGCACGCGTTGCCATTGAAGGCAATGGAACGCCTGCACGTTTTTGGCTGAAAAGCCGAATCGATCGCAAAAGGTCTTTTTTCCTATGAAGCGCATGCGCGCTGCGTAGGCGAGACCTAAAAAGGGAGAGTGGGCGGTCCTGCTCGACAAGGGCAGGGGGGGGGAGTGGCTTGCCAACTGTTGTGCATACTGACTGTTTGGTCGGCCCCAGGGCCGACCAAACAGTCAGTACGCACAACAGTGGGCAAGCCACTCCCCTGCCTCGAGCAGGACCGCCCAACCCTAACCAGGCACTTCTGCTTCTCGCACTGCGAGAAGGCAGAAACATAAAATGGTAGTTATTACCATTTATGTTTCTGCCTTCTCGCACTGCGAGAAAGCAGTGGGGCAACGCCCCCACGCCCCAATGGGGGATCCGCCACTGCACCTCGCCGGTTATTGTGTTGGGAAGAGGGTGGGGGTGGGGGTGGCGGCTGGCATAGGCTGTTAAAAGTGAACACGATACAGTACACACAATCAGCTCTAGATACAAAAGTCATACTTGCCAAAATGTTGTGACCAAATTGAGGCAGGAGTTTGCAAGATTCAACATTACAAAGTACCACAATTATGTCACCAGAAGTTACGTCATATATAGGCCTTGCCCCTGTGATGTCTTCACAGGAAATGAAATCACGTCACCTAGGAGGGAGATACTGCAGAATACAGTGGCTGGTACCAGATGCATTAAACAGCAGCAGTTAGCGGGGCAAAGGTCCATCAAGAACAGACTAGTGAGTATTCACACGCCTGACGCCTGCCATGCTATCTGGGCAAGACTGGCATCTTATTTCATCGGACATTTCCCTGGTGGGCATGAGTCACTTGACACTTCAGAACAACAGCGCTCTGCAGGTTTTCTCTGGCGAGGGTTGCTTCTGCGAGCCATTAGTTCACATGTGTTATAAAAGCTTGCCCTACTCCGCCCAACTGCTAGCAGCACCTGTGCCAGCACCCTGAGTGTGACGAAGCCGAATAGGGTTCAAAAGACAAATCGCTCTTTAAAGTTCTTAAGGAATCAATTGTTCCAAACCCTGCACAGCAAACAGTTATGTTCCCCATAAAAGCCTTCTTACTTATTGCATTGCTTGAACGTGTCCCCCCTGGTTCAAAGCGTCTGTCCGTTCAACTGTTGGAAAGCACGAGTTCCGTAAGTAACAGCTGGCGTCGCGGTGCCACGCAATATTTTACATGAAGTTTACGACCGCCTCAGCCGAACCACCTACAGCGGAGGTAACCATTGGCTGGTCATTGCATGCGTACTAACAAGACCTGTTGTGTAGGGGCTCGCATCGAGGCGCTATAATTCATTGTGGGTAAATATACAGAAGTAGGGAGTAAGAGCATGTACCGGTGCTGACTCTGTCTGAGCGAATATGATGCATGGTATTTTGGGAATTAATTCAAGGTGGTTGTTGGTGGGCGGGGGAGCTACTGTTGGGGGGTGGATCCTCTTTGGATCCCATGCACGGTCTAGGGGTGGTTATGCACGGTGTCCAGCCGGGTTTGTGCATTGTCTGGAAGCGCCAGGGCATTTTATTTGGTTGTCAGCGCAGGGTGTCTGGGAAAGTCCTTTGCAGGGGATGCAACAGCCCACATAAGAAGTCTGGAGGCGCCAGGATATGGTATCTGGGGTTGTCGGTGCAGGGAGTCTGGACTGTTAATGCAGGGTGTCTGGGGAAGGCCTGTGCAGAGGATGGGGCAGCCCGTGCAGGGTGTCTGGGCTGTTAATGCAAGGCGCCTGGACTCTGGCGCAAGACTTTCTCTGAGGGATGTAACGTTAAACGACAGTTGATATGCATCCGTGGGCGACTTTCAGGTGAAGCTTGGGGTCACCCTGACCCGGCTTTGGGCTCGCTCGCTGCGCTCGCTCGCCACAGTACAGTACGACGATTATTTTACGCCTCACCACTTTCAAATGTCACCAGCCGCCACTGATCTCACATGAAGCTTAGAGGAATGAGGCACAGAGTGGAGTAAGACACAGAAATGAATGCTCCCTGATGACGAGCCTGGTGCATCGCACAGACCCAGGCAGGTGTGTGCACCGCCTGTGAGGTGGACGAACTATGATTGGCATTGACTGTATTTCTTTTATTTTCTTCAGTTATCTTTTCTCATTGTTTATAAAGAGAGACGATGTATGTAGTGATGTGATTGATGTGTTTTAATGGCGCACTCCTCTTTCCCTAACTATTTGATGCTTCAAACATCCAGGTAAAGCGGGACACGTCTTTTGTATAGAATACCCTTGCTGAACGGAGGTCGCCAGTCGCCTTTTTCTGTAGATAAATATTTTAATAAGCAGAACTGCCACTTCAATCAGCAATTCTTATCTTGTGCTACACTTGACAATTTGTAGGAAGTAAAACAAATGTCTTATTCTGACAATAATATGGAAAAATAATTGTAATGTCTTAGATTCCAGGATGACAGCAGGCATCCCTAATTCTCCCAGAGGAAGCATTCGATCAGTCAGCAGGTCATTGGGGAGTTGTGCTTTTTGAATTCAAGAATCCTAGATTTCACTTCATCGTGCTGATGTATTCATTCAAACAATGTGCTGTGTAGTCCAGTCACTTTCAGCAAGGCCATAAAACCTGACTCTTTTCAGCATAAATCAGTTGAAATATTCCTTAATGGTGTCGTAGCCAACTGGCAGATGTCGACATTTTAAAACAATGCAGTACTGACGTCACTTCCTTTAAGGTCACTGTGGTCAAGGTTTTCTGATCTCACCCTTGTCAAAGGTAATGTGATGTCGCGTTCTGGGGTCTCACTAGTGTGAAAATGTTTGTGATGCCTCTTTTGATATTTCCTGCAATTCCATTCTTGTGTCCAGAAGTGCAGAGGAGTCAGTAGCATCTGGGCAAAAGTTGATTGTCTAGTCGCTAGAGTCATCTTTTTATGGATCATAGATCTGTGGCATGATTGTTGTCAGTACGGGGTGCTTTAATAATGAGGATAACATACAGTGCATATTTTATTGGAGTAAGTGCCCTGCCTTTATCGTACATAGTTTCATGCATAACCCTTTAACACTGTAAAATGTGTGGTACAACTGCTCCCTTCCTCACGACGCTGCTCAGTAATCATGAATGGTGATTTTATGCCTGTGTGTACTATGAAATATTTTTTTTTCGAGTTGTGGTCTTTATTTTCGGTCCCCACAACGTTATTTCCCCTTCTGTTTATTCTTGTGTTTTCAAAGAATGTAGCTTTCTTCCATATCCCCTTTTATCGTATTCATAATACACCGTCCGCTACTCTACACACGAGCGCGTGCTCTCAGTGTATGCCGAGAGGAAGGCGCGTGTCCTTCACACACCGCGGCCGGTGAATTACTTTGCCGACTCATCGTAACGAGTGCTCGTGCTCATCGCAGGGTTATGCGGTTGCTTAGCAACGTTCGGCTTCATTCTGGTAACAGACTGCACCCGCATCTATACTTGGGGTTTTCTCTGTTTAGATGCCGCATTGACTGGTTGCAAGTAATGTATGTGTGTATACCCACCTAGCAAGCGCATTCAGGTGTTTCAACATTTACTGTTCAACCTTGACGGCGTGTTGTAATTATTTTCGAGCGAGCCTTTTTGAATTCCGTGCTGTAGTATCTTTTCTTCCCTTGGCTAAAATGGTCGGTTACATGATGAACTATTGCCGTGTTTTTAGTGTTTGTCGTGACTGTGCTGTTATTGGAGCACCTCTCTGATCCTCAGACTGACCAGCCACACACAGAATTCCATTAGGGTTGTAAGAAGATTTTGTCGGGCCCTGGGCAAAATCTAGCTCCTGGGCCCAGACCCAGAGAACCTGGTTCCAATCCCAGCCTGACCAACCTCTGTGATCCTGGGCAACTACTTTTCTTCACTGTGCTTCCTTTTCCATGATCATCACATTTGAGAGCACCGTGACATAATTCAGTTCAGGATGCACGCTGTACAAAAACCTCTTTGCTTAAGAGACAAAAATGTTTCTGCTTGTAGTGAAACAATAAAGGCCTTATATAAGAGGCATACAACAACTGAATTACTTCTGTGTCGTTCATAAAATCGTTGCCAGGACAGAAGGAGATATCCACCCAGTGCCTGAATGCCACAAAGTGTAATCCGGAAACCTGGTTTCAGTCCTAGTTTCCCAGCTTGGCCAAACTGTGCTACCCAGTAACCCAAGTCAATTGCTTTTCATCGCTTGTGCGTCCTTTTCCATGACCATACGATTCAAGAGTACCAAGAAATAATGAGAAATAATATACCATTGTGTCACTGCATCTGTAAACATAGTTTATGCTTTCTATAGAAGGCACAGGAGAACTGACATGCCTTTTTGGTCTCTAAAAAAACGCCATCACGGTAGAATGGGTGTGATTCACTATCAATTCGAATAAAGGCCACAATCCTTTTTTTCAATTAAAAAATTCATACCTCAGGCTCAGTAACAATCAGTGACACGTGCAAGACTAGGGGTCCATGGCTGAGCTAAGAGCAGGATCTCTCGCTCCTCAGCGCTGCTCTTGCAGACAGCAGTCCTGTTACAGAATAGAACACAGCCGGGCCCCTGTAGAGAAATAGGTCCACTTGTCAGATAAAGATGAGATGGGTTATTTTATAATCCATATTAACACCTCCGAATCCTTGCTCGAGCTCCTTCCAACCCTTGCGCTGTTCAAATCCCAACACTCTCCGCTCAGATTGATGCCACTCTACTTTCTTAGAACATGTGGAACCTTAAGCACATAGGTTCCACACATCTCCCTTCCCATAACAACAAAACAGCAAAGCCCAACTGGGCTATTTTTAGCTTTGAATATACACACATATTTACACAATATAATATATAGCATACTACAACAATACTTTCAAAGTTCTACAAAAAAAGGACGATGTGTACACTTGGAATGGAAAGAAAAGAAAATATGAGTACAGCATCCCCACAGTTGCATGTAGTATTCAAACATAGTCTTTCATGTGCTTGGGTTTGAAACAGCATCTCCCACTTCTTCTTGCTTTCCCCCCATCAGTTGAGTTGATATTCTTGTCATCCAAGCTCACATTTTCCCTTGAACTTTCATCACCAATACTGGTTCCTGTCAAGTTCGGTAGTTTTGCCACCCTGTTAAGATTCCATACTCTATGATCTTCAGTTTTATTGCATTTTTGAAAACTTTAATCACCTTCATAGGAGAAGTATTTTGAACCAAGAATTTTAGACCCTTTCTGTGGGTATTTTATTTTTAACATACAATAATGGCGTGGTGTCCTTGTGTTGGGAGCATCTGGGGGAAATACCAGAAGCTATTCAGATGATTCTGTTGTTTTTTAAGTATGCTTTTATGTCTCCTACTGAAACTGGCAATTCCAAGAATTGAACGAGGTAGGCTCACTCACATAATGTGTCATGCTTCATCATAGGCCTCCTCGTCCCACCCTGGTAAAGTGATACTACCAGGGCGGACTCGACCTCGGGTTGGGCTATCCTGAGGGAGTTTTTAGATATTATAATTTTTTTCTGGATAGCATTGTTCCAGTTACTAACTAAAAATACCTTAGGGTATACTACAAAAGTATCCTTTTAAGAAAGGTGGTACCCTGGGTATGGTTAAAAAATACCGTTAGGTAGTGGTGGGGTATAGATATGGATACTATGATCCTTGTATACTCCTTGGTTCAACTGATATGTTTCTGCCCTTTCCTAAAAGCCTAAAAGGTCTTGGGCATTCATCAGGGTTAATAACTACCTCCCTGAACCTAACATAAAGTGAGGGTATGTAGTTAGTTAATAAAAGCAGAGAGAACTGGCCTCTCTGAAGGTAAACATCTGTATTTAATACCTTTAATCAAGGAGACAAATGGGAAATATTGCAATAGCATAGAAAATATCAAGCATTTACTGGTGTAAATTTCCTGATCACCTTGGCACACTCCCTACGTGTAGTGTGGCAATCTGGCTTTCATAAAAACAGGACAAATATATATATTTATTTTTACAAACATACAACCACGGTGGCAAAAGCAAAATCACACAGGTGACGAGGACACACATAAAAGAACTGGAAGAAACGCATGCTTAATTAGGCTATCCCAGTGCATTTTTACCTAGACACATTGAAAGAATGTTGTAAAATGAGATGAAAATAGGTTTAACAAGTAAAATCAGGTGTTTCACGATATGTATTTCCAAGGGGGACGGTATGGTTATGATCTTGCTAAGAGCACAAGAAAATACGGCCCCAATGTCATGGGGGATTAAAACAAACAGACCAAACTTACTTTGTCAAGGAGAAATGCCTGCTTAGATCCTACCTGTTCCCTGCCAACAGCCGTCTGGTAGGATAGGAAATGTGCGGCGAGTTTGCTTATTTAAGGAACTGAGCCTCATCTTTGCCAGCTGATTTTATGGTTCACACCTGCCGGTTCTCAAGGAATATAGAAACCATTACTTCCTATTCCATCAGCGGCAAGGGCTAAGCCTGCCGTCCATTGGAGCCGTAGCAAAACAGGGCATGCAGCAGGAGGCTGCCCTTTCGTTATCTCAGGAGTGTTGCAGAGGGGAGGCCTCATGGTGCGGAAACGTCATCGCGCCGTGGCGTGGGGATATGAGCACGTCAGGGGAGATGGGAAATGTAGTCTTCCCATGATTCTCTCTCCCAAAGTGCGTTAGGACAATTTGTGTGTCTTTTGAAAAAGACAAGCCTACGTTAGTGAGGCTGTCTTAAATGAGCTAGGAATTTTTTTTTTTTTACCATATCACCAACACATACATGTAATTTCTTGGCAGATTTTCGCACGTAAAATCGTTCTTTGTTTGCCAGCATCTTTTCAAATTCTACCACATTTTTGTTTAGATCTTCATTTTCTACACCTACTCCACTCTTAGTCTTTCCATTCATCCAAGAAGGACACACCAAGTTACAAGCTTTCCTCCTCCGAAATAATTCAAAAGGTGTCGTCCCCGTCATTGTGTGTGGTGTAACTCTACAGTTCCTAATCTTATTAAAAAATTCTTCCTTCCAACAAGACTGGCTTAGATCAGCTCTTTGAATCTTTCAAGTACACCAATTGTCTTTGGGTGATATAATGCTGTCTTTTGTGTGTAATACCTCTCTCATCAAAAAACTTTTCCATCTCTTTAGATAAAAATTGCACTTCATTGTCCGACAATAGAGCAGATGGAAAACCTTCCTACACGAAAATGCCCTCAAGAAATCCAGTCACACCTTTCGTCTCAACAGAAGTGGTTACATCTATCTCAGACCATCTCAAGTACAAGTTCATTAGTACAATAACATACCTATCTGCTCTGGACACTTTGATGGGACCTAAAATGTCTATGGCCACCTCCTCCCAAGGTTCTTTGGGTAACTTCCTCAGAACCATGGGTTGCACTCTACCTTTCAGCCTTTTATCACACTCAGACATTCTGAACACTCCCTCACAGCTCTTTACACTAGGATATCCATTCTGGGCCACCAATACATTTGCCTCAACCTTCCCTTGGTTTTTGAAATGCCTGGATGGCTGTCATGTGCAAACTTTAATAAGTGCTCCCTTAGAGAACGAGGCGGAATAAACCTTCTTCCATGTAGCAACAAACCATCCTGACACACAAGTTCACTTCTAACCCTTCAGAAAGCTTTCAATGATTCATCCTTTAGTACACTCAATCCCCCTTTGCAAATCTGTATCTTTAGCCAATTCTAGTTTCCACTCATCTTCTTTGATCCCACTATCTTTGATTAAACAAACCACATAATCATCACTTCCATCTTCTTCACTTCCTTCTCCACCTTCTACATTCCTTTCCTCCAGATGCAAGCAACAATGAGCCAAGTAAATCTTCACACCCGATACATATTCTGCCTCAAATTGGAACTCTTGTAACAATGCAATCCATTTTCTTATTCTTGCTGAAATGTTATCTGTACCTTTTTTCCAAAAATTTCCTTGAGTGGTTTATGGTCACTTTTATCCTTGAAGTCACTTCCCCATACAAACTTGCTCAATTTGCGTACTACCCAGAAAACAGCTAAGGCCTCTTTCTCGACCACAAAATAGTTTAATTTTCTCCTTTCAGCCGTCTTGAAATAAACAATATGGTGCGTTCTACTCCATCCTGTTGTTGCAATAATACAGCTCCTAGGCCCACCGAACTTGCGTCTGTCATAATCACAGTGTCTTGACCAGGTTCAAAACTTTGTAAGGAGGTTGCTTTTGACAAACCCCTTTTTGCCACATTAAATTCTTGGTCACATTCAGAATTCCAGGAAAAGGGCACTCCCTTTTTCAGCAATAGCCTCATATTGTGTCTTCTCCGCAAATCTAGGAATGAACTTGTTATAATATTCTGACATCCCTAGAAATTTGACCACTTCCTCTTTGCATATAGGCATCGCCATGTTGTTAATGGTGTCCACTAACTTACTCTCAGGTTCTATCCCTGAAGACGTTGCCTTATTTCCTAAATATTCTATTTCTGTGAGATTAAATCTACACTTTCGGACTTTCACTGTCAGTCCATTCTCATTCAATTTTCACATGACCTCCCTCACACGTTGATTATATTCTTCTACACTGCATCCAAATACCAAGATCTCATCTTGGTATATCTTCACTCCGCTCACTCCCTTTAGAACACTCTCCGTCATCCTTTTAAACACTGCCGCAGCAAAAATTAGCCCAACCGGCATCCATAGAAACTTAAAAGTGCCAAAAGGTGTGGTGAAGGCTGTTAAAGTTTGCAAGTCATGGTGTAATTCCACTTGGTGATAAGCCCAAGCGAGGTCAATGGATGAGAAGTACCTTGCCCCTTTCAACGATAACAGCATTTCCAAAATTTTAGGAAGGGGATAATGATCAGTCATTACACACTGATTGAGCTCTCTTAAATCCACACATAATCTAGAGGATGTAGCCTTACGGCTTGAGCGTTCGACCTCGAAGTTGGGGAACCGGGTTCGAGTCTCGGCAACGATGCTCAACATCCTGTGATTCTGGGCAAATCACTTAATCTCCCCGTGCCTAACAAAAATGAATGTGTCCATCTGTAACGAAACTGGTGACCATGTAAAGCGCTCTGATACCCGATGTCTCGGGTCTAGTTTGCGCTATATAAAACTCTAAAAAAAAAAAAACATTAAAAAAATCCTCCCTGTTGGCTTTTTGCGCCATGACCACAGGTGCTAGCCACTCGGTGGCCTCAACTTCCTCAGTGATAACCATTTCTCTTAAGTTTTTCCAACTCTTCCTTCATTTTCTCTTTCACTTTGAGGGGTACACCCATTACTTTACTTGCAACCAGGATAGATCCTTTCTTCAATAATATCTTGTGGACATATATATTTAAGCAACCCAATCTATCACCAAACACAACAGGGAACTCTTTCTCATACTTAGGCTTACCCACATTAACTTGACACATTTGTTCTTATAGATCCTTGAGTTCACTCTCACCATCATGCTCTGTCACCTTTAGTCTTACAGCAGGACATACATTGGGGTCCAAGATAGTTCCTAACTCTTTCTGGTGAAACCAACCGATGAAGGAGTCCCCTGTCACTGAGACGTAAATTTTAACCATCATATATCTGTCTTTAAAGTTGATGCATCTTGTGAAGTATCCTAATAGTTTTATTACTTCTCCCTTATACCCCTTGGGACGTATGTCCGGCTTATGGAGTACAACCTTGTCTTTTAACTCTAAAATACACGTCACGGGGAATCAAGTTATTTCTGCCCCAAAATCAAATAACATGGGTACTGAGACATTTTCTATCAGCACTGTTTCAAAAGGACCACCGTCATCCATTCCCATAACTTGCAAAACTATTTCTTCTTCCTCACTCCCTTCTTGAAACATTATCTCACTAATAATTTTTTTTTACAACCACTCCTGCAACATTTGGACACATGTACGTTCCGCCCACATATCTTACATGTGGCTTTCCACCCAATACACTTCTTGTTACTGGCTACATGTCCATGCTCTCCACAAGGGAAACATGTGCCATGAAATGTCCTGTGATTTTAACTACTACTTGGTTCTTTACCTTTCTTCTGCAGAGACTCATGTTCTTTCACTTTGCCAACATTTTGCACTGTGTGAACACCACATTTATTCTTATTACTAATTCCTCGCTTCCTTAACTCATCCACACATTCTAAACTATGTTCATAAGTCTTAGCAATAGCGAGTACTTCAGTAAGAGATGGGTTATCCTTCTTTGGCTTTCTTCAAATTGCATCCTAGCATCAATTGATTACGCAAACGCTCCTCACAATTCCCTTCAAAGTTGCACGGTGAGGCTATGAGGCTAACTTCCTCAAGACTGGGATGTATTCCTCTACTGTTTCACCCACCCTAGGCATTCTCGTCCCAGAATAAAAGCGTTGACCGGGGGTCGGGGGGATGTTGCATCCCCCGGTGCCCGGATGTAATCCGGACGTAATATTAATGGGAAGGGGGAGGTCACGTGGCCCCTCTCCCCGGGCCTGTTTCGACCCTCAGGGACTCCATTCCTCAGGGCCCTGTTGCAAATTCATAGATGGCCCCCCTCCCCGGGCTGATTTCGATGCCGGGAACCCCAGGGCCCAGTAGCAAATTCAAATGGGAGGGGGCCATTAATGGCCCTGCGGACCCCACCCCCAAGTGCCGGCTCCAGCTCTGTCTAAGGGAGCCCACTCCCGGGACTTAGTGGTTTCTCTGCCAGGGACAGGGAAATCTGTGTTGGCTCTCACTTGGCGTGAGCAATTTTAAACCTCCTGCCAAGAATGAGCAAACACTAAGTCCGCTCCCAGAGTGCAGGAGCATGAAAAATGCTCCTGCCCACTGGGAACTGACTTCATCTGTTCCCCTGCCTGCACTGAAGTGGGCAGAAAAGCAGGTAAAAATATTGCTTCCGCCCGCAGGGAGCAGCCTTTTTAGCTGCTCCCTGCAGGCGAGAGCAATTACCGGCTACTGCTGGATGAGGGAGCCGGCTGGGGCCCTGGGGCTCCCACCTCCCCTGTGGTCCCAAACAAGGAGATGGTGGGTGCTCTGGGTGGGCAGCAGGTCACTCACCCTTAGTTGAGAAAATTTTCTGAGCATCAGGCAAAAATAGTAAGTGTGAGGAATCTATTCCAATGTGTGAAATCTTCTCTTTATATCACAGACTTCCAAGCCTTATTTTGTGTTTTTCTCAAGCCTTTTTAATTCATGCTGTGATCATAGGACAGCCATTTTATATAACAGATCAGCCAACACGTGTTTCGCCCTTGGCCCGCAAATCGGGGCTTTTTCAAGGCGTTAAAAAATTTGTGTGTCCTCACTATTTGTCAGTTTCCATTCCATTGTTCATTGAGATATGCTACCATGAAACTCACGTAACTCTTTTAAAGACCGTCCGTCTAATCGTCGTGTAGTCCGTGTGTAGTCTACACGCATCGGGTTAGCCGACTGACACTACCGACTTGGGAACCAGATGCGTGTAGACTACACACGGACTACACGACGATTAGACGGACGGTCTTTAAAAGAGTTCGTTCTCGCTTGTTTGATGTGTGCACCTTTTAAAAGGCATGCATAGTTGCATTCTGAGGGTGTTGATTGTTAAAACTTCCTACCTTATTGCAGTCACTTCTGTGCGACCACCACACACTATGTTCTACCTCAACAGATTGGTGTTTCGGTCTCGGACTATCTTTCTCCTGAAGGTGGTGTCGCCCTTCTATGAGGGCAGTCTAATGTAAAGCTTATAACCTCCTCCTCTCTGCAATAGTGCCTTCCTTTCTCTGATATTTTCCATATTTCTTGTTCCCTCATGTTTCATATGACATTGTAGAGGAATACCTTCATGGTTTTTAAGTTCGTCTTTAGTTTATCTTCTATTTTTGTTAATTGTATCTTACAGTGCATTAGCAAATAGCTCTTGGGATACATTTTGTTTAAAAATGCATAAACAATGGGCAACCAAAAAATGAGGAAAATCACTTGGCCATTCCTGTAAAAATAAAAAATAAAAATTGATAGTTGTGAAGCTTAATTATTAATTTTATTTGGCACTGTGTCAACAAATTGGATGTAAGATGAAGTGACCGCTTTCAGAGACACTGAGCCAAAGTTGCAAATGTTTACCACAGCAACTGCATTGTATGAAGGGCCATGATTTATGCTGTTTGGTTAGATCATCACTGGCCCCTTCTGAGGTGTTATTGACTGGGCATCTTGGGGATTTGTAAAAGTATGGTCTGTTGAATATCAAAGCAGTTAGCCACATAAAGATAGTTAACATTGACTATTGATTCATGACCTTTCAAAAATGTTTTTTTTCTCTTTTTTGACAATCTCAGGACTTCAAGCACATCCTCTTCGTATAGCAGGCAAGGTAGCCAGAGCCAAACATTCAGAGGTGTCATGTTTGAAGATGATGATGAGGTAAAATATTGATTTCATTTGTAAACTGCAATCAATATATTATTGCACCATAGCAAAGAGATAAATTATTAATAAACCCAAAACCTACATTAGGTAAATCACAACCATGCTTTCTAAGCTGAAACTAAGTCAGCGTCCATGATTTTGGACCTGAACAGCTGTCAGCTTGTTGCATCCTGATTGGCTGCTGGCCAGTGAATGTTGCACTGAGAGTGTGGGCTCCCTGTAAAACTCCCAAATAGATATTCAGTGCAGGTGTGAGGAAGACTTTGCCCCAATTCTGCACTATGAGAGCTACTGTGGGTCTGGTTTTGGGAATTCTCTGCTCCTCAGAGCTGCAGGCTGTGGCACCTGCATACAATGGAACCGCCAAGGGATTTCCTCTTCTTCCACACAGTTATCCTGTAATGCTGCTCGTAATTAAAGGACAATGAGATATTGGGGGTGTTTGTGAAGATATGGTCTGATGGGCACCAATGTAGAAACTCTCGTGGCGCTCTGCCATATATGACATCCACTGATCTGAGGCCATACTTCTGACCATACCTTTCACCCCTTTTTTTCCTGCATCGTTACTGGTGCTGTCTCCTGTTTCTTGTCGCCAATATAAATGAATGTCTTTTGAGGTGGAAGTCCTGGAAGCTTTGAGTTCACAGTAGCAATCTTTGCTCAGAGAGAGGGCACTCTTAAGTATTGACTTGGAAGTGGGGTTAAGCTCTTAACTATGCTTTTGGATCCTCTAATCTGGCTCCGGGTCCTAGGAGTGCCCTCTCCGTCACCTCTAGTGTCAAATTATTGCATCCTGATAGACCAAACTCTACAGTCCCTGTTGCAGTCTTTGTGAGTCTGTTAGAACAGAAAGGATATCACAGACAATTTATTTACAAAGGAGGCAGTCCATAACTTGTTGGTGGTATTGCAGTCACAGGCTCCTCAAGGGGTATGGTACTTTGCAGTGTCTAGCACATGTGGAGTGCATCTGGACTAGAAGATTTCTTGGCGCTGATACAGAAAATAGACAAGACTGTATAGCACAGTGAACAAACAGTTAACTTTTATGCAAGAAAAGTGATGGTTGAGCTGCAGAGGAAGAGGCAAATTATTCGAGAGATGAGCGGCCAATGTGGACCCAACCTGGCAACACCTGCAACCGTGAGCTGTGACTGGAAGTCAGATCGCAGTGCGCAAAGGAAGGGTAATAGGCAATAGAGTGTGAGGGATAGTGCATGATGTACTTTACATAAGCTGTGCCCATGACTACCACTGGCAACCAGTACAGGTAGGCCAATCGGAGGGATGTGGAATCAACCTTTAGTGCTCCCCAGATGAGACGAGCTGCAGCATACTAAGCAGTCGGATGTCCCTCAAGAAGATACATGGGAGTGCCAAAATGTGCTCTGTTCCTCTACTTGCAGCTCACAACATGAGTGGTCAGCAGTGTCTTACGCCTTGCAATAGCCAGGCAGGGGAGACTGTGACTGTGGACTCTAAGAATGTAAAAGCATACAATAGCCAATACATTCAAGTGAGAAATGAAGGGCCAATTGAACTAAATCCTGAATCCTATGATCTACATCTGATTAACTGTGACTTGTCCAGTGCCAGCATTGGGGGTCAGAAGGCAGGTCCCCAGTTACTAACACTTCATACTACAACTATAATCTCGGCCCCCATTGTCATATTAAACCAGTGGTGACCCACTCAATCCTGAACACCGAAGAGAATTTTACTTGCTTTGCCAATGCTGATGTAATGTTGATATGCTAAAGGGTCTTTTCTAAAAGGACAAGAAGGGGCTGGAAGCAGTACAATAAACGAACAGTGTGTAATGGTCAGCGGTGGGCCAATGGCCTCCAACATCTTGCCACAACTTCAGAGCTAGACTCCCTCCCCCAGCTTCAGATGGGGAATGCTGTGAGGATTGAAATTCCTAGAATTGAAAATGTGTCAAACATATATGTACAGTTGTTGTAAGAAGCACAATGCTCTCTTGTACAGAATCTCCCACAATCATCGGGTTATAACATGTCTTTCACTTTACATACTTTATGATTTAGCAAATTGCCAGTGACCTTTAAAATGTTTTAAGAGTAATTGTCTGCATAGTGTAAGTTTTAGTGCATTTTTAGCTCAAGTAAATCGACCAACTGCATTCCTCGGACACATCTAGAAGAACAACCCCTCGGCGCATTTATGGGCAGAACTCTCTATTTTTACCACAGTGACTTTCCTCAGCGCTACATTGCTGTATAACTAAATTTATCCTTTTCTAATGGATTCTTCTACCTGCAGATTCCTCCTTTTGAATATCTCCAGATCCTGACTGGATCTGGAAAAACTGCAATAGCTCTCCTGCACCATTTGGCATTGGATGCCACTGTAGATATGATACCACTGATGCCAGCTCAGGCCCTTGCCTAGGGATGAATATTTACAGCAAATGGATGGCATTTTTGGAATTGACTTGTACCATATACAAATGTGACTCATCATCGATCTTAATGATGGCTATATTATAGCGGGGCAGCCAACTTGCTGCCCCACCAGCACAGACGAAGCAGACTACTTGGCCCTCAAAAATGTAAGTAGCCTAGATACCTTTCCAGAGGTAGAATTTGAGTGCCCTTCAGGGCTACCATTTGCAGAAGTGGCTTCTTTTCCCACAGTCCTTAAGAAAGACAGACAGTTTCTAGAGTTGCCTTTTTCTATGGAGGTAAACAAGGCTAACTGCCTGATAGATCTCCTCCAACCTACTTCTTCATTGGCACAGCCCTTGCCCCGTTCAACAATGCTTTGATAGCGCTTATTAAAGCAGTATAGACCAAACCATCTTCCACCGTAGCCGTGAAGAGACAGATTACCGTCAGCAGTGCTTGGTCCCAGGGCATCCTGGCTTACTGTCAACCTCCTCACCATCTGAAAGCATGGCGATTTAGGCGTCATACTTTACAAAGCAAAATTTAGATTTTTCACAGCCTGGTGGGCAGAAAATCTGGATTTTATTAAGGACACGGAGGCCAAGATTATGCAAATCTCCTTTATAGGTGTTCCATCAATATACGCGCTTTCAGCTAAGTCAAATATTTTGGTTAGAGGTCCAATGGTGTCGAGGAGTCGGTCTTGACAAGACCTTAGGCTCTTGTCTATCCCCTTTCTAGGGTCTTTGGCACCCTTTGCTATGAAAGCGACGACCTTAGGGTCAAGTTCAGGGGTCATTGCAATTTTGTCTGGAAGGGATGGGCGGGGGCATTCAGACCTCAGTCTGGATCTCACTTCTTTGGGAATATCCCTTCTCAGCCAAAAACGAATGTAATCTGCTACATGTTGGGAGGGTAGCCATTCAGGAGAAAGGAGATGTTTGATTAAAAGGGGATCAAACATATAGTCCCCGAAGGGGTCAGTAATGCCCATTTTTGAGCCTGAGGCCTTGCTTGCCTCTTCAGTGTTTTCCAAAGTTCCATCTCCCATGTCTTCACTGTCCGTATCAAAACCTGATGAGCATGAGAGATTTATCTCAGCTTCATCTGGATCATCTCTGTCAATATGTATGGGGAGCTCTGGGCCTATTTGTTGCCCTTGTGTGATGCGCGGGGCATCGTTCTGGTCACCGCCTGAGAAGCGTGAATGACCTGTCTTTCCTGTTTTCTTTGTCTTTTTAGCACTCTTAACAGGTTGTTCTGGTGCAGCTCTTTTCTTTGGGGCCTTATCTGCCCCTTCTTTTGCGCCAAAGGTATGCGCAGTGCTAGTAGAGGGCCATGCCCTTGATAGAGATTCACATTTTTTAGTAATGGTTTCATTAAGTGAGTCCACGACTTTGTCCATTGCCTTAGTGACCAAGGACTCAATTTTACCTTCCAGATTGAGCTCAGGATTAAGAGACATTATTGGTTTAATAAAAGTAATATCCCAAATTATGTTGTAAAGGTCTGATTCCTTTAAATCTCTCCTTTTTTGTTGTTGTTGATTTTCCAGGTTTAATTTGATGGGGAAGAGTTTAAACCTTAAAGGCTTAAACGAAGCGTCCAAGCGTTTGAGGAAATTGGAGAATAATTTGAGCGGAGGGCGTGTCGGTGATCAATTACCTTGCGCGAAGCAAAGAGAAAGACGAAACAGCTGCAACTGTCAAAATGTTGCTAGCTGTAACTAAGCAACCACACACGTCGAGAGCGTGCGTGGTTGCGCCTCATGCCTTTTCCTTTAATTCCCTCTCCCTTCCGCGGTGCGCATGAGGGGTGTACCGCGGTGGGAGAGGAGCGATCATCGTGTGGATGGTGGCCCTAGGGAGGGCTCAAGAGCTGTCTGGACCTGCGTAGGAGCCGGTAGGATCCAAAAAACAAAACGGGGAAGTACGTGGTCGCATTCCCGTATGCCTCCTTCGCGCTGAGAGCGCTGCTAGGCAACGGGAATGCGACTCGCGTTTCAAACGACGCGCAGGGGCAAGGGGCAATTAAATTGAATTGTGAGGGTGAGCGGAGGCACGCTTCAGTAGCGGAACTCGCCCAGAGTTAAAAAATACATTAACAAGGTAAATAAGGTCCACAACAAGAAGTCAAAAGGTTGAAGTGAGAAAAAACTCAGAAGAAAGATCTATTAATAAGAAATAAACGCATGGTAGGGTCAATAGGACCCAGTCATGCGAGATATAAAGAAATACAAGCATTAATCACAAAAACAACTATAAATTTTCAAACATACATGAAATAGTATGCACGAATGAAATGAGGGTACTTATCTCTGTGAGCAGCAGCAACAAAGAAGGAAGATGGCTGCATGCTCATGAAATATATAGTGTATTGGAATGTTGTTTGAAGTTCTATATTCTCTTCATTGTTACTGCTGAGCTGTGGCAATAAAGGAGATTTGCATAATGTTGGCCTCCGTGTCAAGCCATAAAATCCAGGGTCCACCTCCAAAGCACCTCCTGACTAGGAGTCTAGGAAAATAGAAATCAAGGGTAAGAAAGTTTGGCAGTCTGGTCCACTGATGTCGGCTAAGTATACCAACGTGATGTGGGAAATGGCCCCTTAGTAACAACATTGCTGAAGTGGTCCGAGATGCAAACACAGCTAAGCAGATCCTTAGAGCAACCTGAATACAGTGGACTCAGTGGCAAGGACGCCATGCCTGATTCTGCTCAATGGGCTTCTCATGGAATGGACATGTTTTTGATGGGTCCCACCGCTTTGGTGTAAAGACAGACTCGTCCCCCAAGCTTTTTAAACAGAAATGAGCCATGGCACATACTCTATGGTTGGCTTCTTCTGCCTGCCAATTTCTTAGACAATATTGCATATTACGTGGCTATGCAAGGGATATGCCTTTTGGCTAACATCAACCTTCCTAGCCAGTCCCAACAACCCAAACCGTTTTTGTGGCAATACAGGGGCCAAGGTCGATCTAGGAGCCCAAGGGCTCAGCAGTCCTTTTCCTTTTTCTCCGTACCACCCGGTAAGCCACTTTAGGTTTTCCACAGGGGAGAACACGTAGCATTGGGGGAAAGGTTGCTACGCCATTTAAGGACTTAGCAAACAATCAAACTGACCCGTGGTTCCTATAGATTATAGAAATTGACACTCTTCCCTTCCAAATGTTTTCCCTTTCTATTACACCCGTCTTTTCCCTCAGACACGCACACTTGCATTTTCCAACAAGCAGTCATAGTCCAAAAAGAAGGGGCAGGGATGTTACCATTGTTGCTTCCTTATGCCCAAGAAGGATGGTGGGCTGCATCCGGTCCTAGACCTTTATGTCTTGAATGAATTTCAAGATTCTGACCCTAGCACAGGTTCATTTGGCTATGGAACTAGGAGACTGGATGGTGTCTCGACTTACAGAAAATGTACTTTCATTATTTTTATCCTGTAGTTACAGAGTAGCTACTTGCACTTTCTGGTAGGTTCCACACACTACCAATTCAAAGCCCTCCAGTTCGGATTAATATGTGCATCGTAAGTCTTCAACAAGGTAACGGTGGTGATTGTGGCTCCTCTGCACAGGACCAGAATCTCAGTATTCCCATACTGATCTCAGTATCCCCATACTGATAATCGCCACAGCAGTCCGACCATCTGAACACCACGTAACTTAGGATTTTCCATCAACCTACTCAAGATGCACCTGGAGCACCCACAACACCTTTTGTTCAAAGGTGTGGTGGTGAGCACTACATCTCCCAGGGTCTTCTTTCCTTAGAGGGTTCGCGATATTCTGGATATGGTTGTTATGTTTCAGCAAAGAGATCTGATTCCTGACCTGACAGTCCTTCGCCTGCTAGGTCTGCTGGCTTCTTGCATCCTCCTGGTCACTCGATCGCAATGACACATGTGGACCTTCCCATGGTGTTTTTGCCTGCAATGATTCCAACCTGTGGCAATCTGGCAAACATCAAGATCACCCTGGAAACAGTGACGGATCTATAGTGATAGTCAGTGGAGGAGAACCTCCGCTGTGGGAATCTCTTCTGCCTGCCTGCCATCAGCAGTGGCCACAGTGTTGATAAATGCCTCCATTTTGGGTAGAGCACTCATCTGGAGGATCTGGAGATCTGAGTACTTTGGTGTCTAAGAGAGCAGGGTTTTCACATCAACCTGTTGAACTGTGGGTGGTTCTGAAGCCTTTCCTGCCCTCTGTTTGCAGTTGGTGTGCCAAAGTCTGGGTCGCAATCCAGAAGCCTGATAGGGACCCAATAAACCTGGCATCCTACAGCATTTTTGCCATGTTAAACGTGGATTATAAAATTCTAGGAAGGTATGCCCAAGTCCTTTCAGAGTTTATACACTCAGATCAGAATGGGTTCGTCCCAGGCAGTAGCACTTCCCAGAACATTTTGCGTCTCTTTCACATGCAGGACCGTGTCCAAGGGCGATTCCCATGCGCTGCCTGCCTCACATTAGACCTGGAGAAGGAGTTTGATACGTTGATGTGGGATTATCAATTTCTGGTACTCGCACCATGGGCGTCGGGAAGAAATTGCTTGCTTATATCCGGCTACTCTATATCAGGCATTCCTCTTGGGTTCGCCTAGGTCATCTCAGTTGTGGCACCAGGCAGCGATGCTCGCTTTCTTCCCTGCTCTTCACAATGGCAATGTAGCCCCTGGCCCTTCGATTGCGTGTGGAGGGCCAGGAATGGGGCATACCCCTCGAGGATAAGACACATGCTGTGTCTTTGTGCAGTGATGATCTGCTTCTATATCTTCGTGAAGTCACGACTGATCTTTCCCCACATCACGATTCCTTGTCTGCGTTTGCCGATGTCACAGGCCTCTGGGTCAATTGGGTGAAGACGGCGGTCTACCCACTCTGCCCCGGTCAGTGGCCCTGAATTACACACCTTGACGAGGCGCACCTTCGTTGGTTTGGGGAGGCGATCCGCTACTAGGAGTCCGTCTTTATCATACCCCTCTTGATCTTTATGAGGGGAACCTCTGATGGGCCCTGGCAGGCATCAGGTTGCAGGTGCACTTTTGGCAACCTTTACCCCTGATTCCAATTGGCAAGATAGTGCGGGTGGAAATGGTGGTTTAACCAAGTCTCCTGTACTTTTTTGCCAACCTACCCATCATCCCACCAAAGTAGTTCTTTATGGAACTGGACTCCCTTTTATGTGTCATCTGGGGTAAAAAACACTGTCTCATCACGTCACCCTCAAGAAATTGCAGTTGCTGACAGGCAGAGGAGGACTTAATACCCCCTCTTTCAAAGCATACTATCTGGCAGCATAGCTGCAGTGGCTGTCGCGCTGGATAGCAAGGCGTAACATGGACAAGACAGGCAGTGAGCAAGGGGTCATGCCAATTGCCGCAGTGCAGGGCTTTCTCCTTCCGAAGGTTCTGCCCTCCTCTCTTTGGCCCCTGCAGGTGGCAGTGGCGCGCTCCTGCATGCTCTGGATACATCGTCTCACGCACAAGATGCCCAGCCCTTCCCCCTCAACTGCCTGCCCCGATTCCCGGGCATCTTTTCATCTAAGGACTTGCGGGCCTGGACGGCACAATCGCTGATTACGGTGGGGGACTTATTTTCTGATGGTCAGCCCCTCTCCTTTGACCAATTGACTACAGACCATGACCTCCTGATGGGACAGTTTCTAATCCACCGGCAACTTCACATCACCCGCCGAACTCGCTGGGGCGCATCGTAGGCAGAACCTGTCACTTACCTACCCGTTGTTACAGGCCATACTCACGATGGGCGATGGACGTCACTTCATCACATGGCAGTACCAGGCCATTCGTGAACTAGCGGTTTTCCTTTCACAGCACTGAGGCGTAAGTGGGGGGAGCACTTTGGGAGCGCACTTCATGATAAAGAATGGGAACAAACTTTAGAATTCCCACAGCAGGTCTTCCGAATCTCCTGGTTACACAGAGCATACCTTAGCCCTGCCCAGTTGAACCGCTACTTTCCTGACTTGCCCACGGTGTCACCCCCCAGACATATACCTCACGCATATGTAATGGTCCTATTCGGCCCTACAGAGTTATTGGCAGTCTGTGCATTTCACCCTGCGGGGGGTTACAGAATTGACCGATCGTCACACATGAGAACCGTGTGCCCCAGCCATCTTGCAGCCCTGGCGCTCCTCCTTGCTAAGCGGGTGCTTACTCTCCAGTAGCGTTCACCGACGGCTCCACCAGTGATGGCTTGGCACAGGCGGGTACAAATGGGTTGGGGCCGAGGAGGAAGCTCTTCGCTATAAGGAGGTCTGACATCTCCGCAAACGTCCTATGTCTCCCCAGTGGGCTACCTTCCTTACACCATTCCTGCAAGAGATGGGAAATGATGAACTACCTCCGTGAGTTCTGCCGGCCTGTTTAATAGTCATCACCTACTGACAATAACGGTGGGGGCTACCTATCTCACTGCCTGGATTTATGCACTACTCCCTGCCCTCCCTCGATTGTATGGTGTGAAGGGGGCCTTCTTGAGGGACTCTCTCTTTCACCCCCAACCCTGTCCACTCTGCGGATCTGTTGGCCCATAGTTTATGCCCAGCTGCGCTCGGCGCTACCATCTCAATGAGCATACCTTCTACGTTCACATGTTCCATTCTTGAGTACTTGGCCTGCCGCCGCCATCTCCAACACATGCCCACTTCTTTCCCGAGTTTCCGTCCCCCCCCCAGTTAGCAATAGTGCGACAAGAAACAGGTGGAACTCATTGCTCCATGCCGGCAATAAATCCACGGTCTTCGCTGGACTTTATACACTGAGAATATGCCCAGGACCAGACTGGCTGTTGCGGACATCAGGCGTTTGCCTGGGGGGCTGGAAGGGTGGGGGCCTGTTTTGTTACTGGTGGCCGATTTTGCAACAATGCTGTAATATCAACCCCCAGTAACAAAAGCAGCAGTTCTGGGGGCCGGCTTTGTTAAGCGCAGTGCTTGACACTTGCGCCCCTCTCCTCCCCAGGGATGGGGGCCGGTCAGACAAAATTGCCAGGGCTGCTTTGGGTTCCCAGTCTGGCCCTGAATACGCTACTGCATGATTTTGATATGTCAATGTTTAATTATGTACTATGATTATTTACAATATACCTTTGAACGGCGGTCTGTGGTGCAATAGTCACATACATTGAAAAACCTAATGTATACATTAAAAACAAAATGGTGTAGTCATGTTTCAAGATAGCATTTTAATATGGTTACGACACTATGGAGCACAATCCGACTCTTTAGTATGTCTTGTGAATACTGGAAGAACAAGGAGTCTGTCATGCTTGAATATGTCTCGGACATGACACAGTAAGGCCACTTACTCGATGGATTGAGGCAATTGTAAAAGGGCCTGTATCCCCCAATGAGGGGTGGCTTATTCTTAAAACTCGGAGAGCACTATTCTGAATTTCTGAAACATTTTGGATCAAAAACTAAAACTTTCAAACTTTTAATGCATAAACAGGTGGTGTTTAAATGGTGGGTTGGAAGACCACGTTTTTTTTAATCCTCTACAGTTAAAATTGTTCTGTGGCCCATACTACAGTTGTTCATGTCTGACAGTGAGTGTTGCGTTATAGTGAATGCACCAACACATAGGGTTTACAAGTTCTTTTGTTACCTGTTGAATAGAGGGAAAGTATATACTTTGGGTTTCACTTCAAGAACGTTAAATAATGCAGAAAAACAGAAGAGTAAAACTGATCTCAGCGTGCTTGCATATATTCTAACTGGGAATGGGGAGCTTGGTTGGCCAATTTTTCTCCTAAATTGCTGGTCTATGAGTTTGGTGTCGAGTATATTCCCGCTAGGTAGAACAGGTTTCCTAAAAAGGTTGGAGAGGAAGAAAGAGGTAAAGAGTACAATGAGGAGTGCTTGGTAGTAGTGGTGGATGTTAAATTGGTCAGTGATATTATAGAAATTTAGTGGACATAAATCTCAGAGAATTTGTGTAAATTTCCAGGGTGGCTGTGAAAATATATACTTGAGCAAGCTGCTCAGCCTTATTGCAATAGTTTATATTAATTACCTTTGGAAAATGAAACTCTTAAGAGAGATTCAAAATTTGTGCTGTTTGTTTTATGAAGGATTGTGGATATGGTTTATGATGACATATAATTGGTTGCAAGATTACTAAAGAAGATTTAGTTGTGAATATGATAGTCCTTTGACAGGTAGTGAATTTAAAAAAAATGCCAGATATTGTGTTATCTGTACCTCAAGTGACGAGCATTTATATACTCATACAGAACTCGTGCAACTACTTGCTTGTCTGATCAGCCATGGGAGAAATTACCTGTTGCTCTTTGGAGTACTTATCACGTTTGTCCGAGACATTACACATTCAGAGTTGTTTGGTGGATTATTAGTCACCAGGGTGCAGTGAGAATTGTTTCAGTCTATTAATAATGCAGTTGTAAAGTTATTTTTGAGACATTTCTGCAAACCAGGGCGCAAGCCCCTTTGCCTTATGTCTTGCTCAAGGCACACTTCCTTACAACTAGCCTAATGGTTCTCTGCTCATGCTAATGACGATGTTGTTAACCTGATTATGTTGACCCACTTGACCATGAAGGTCTCATTCAGTTACACCCCAGTCTACTACATCGCCCATAGTGCTTCAAGAGCCAAAGATGCCATATCACCAACGCTTGTGGACTGTGTTAGTGTAGGGCGGTGTCCTCACGCTTCCTCACTCAACATTTCACAGCATGCCTACTCAGGTCGTGCATTACAGATGCACCATGTCACTAGAGAGACCATGGCCAGCCAAGTCTGTGAGTTACCAGGAATACATCAGTTCCTGACCCGGACCTCATCCCACATTGCTCCATGTGCTTGTCCATTCAGAACTCCAAATAAAGTGCACTGTGTAGGGAAGGAGGTCATGTTATATGGCCATTAGGGTCATTGTCGACATTTCTAAGTTAGCATGAGCTTTGCTGCCATGATGCTGCTTTTCCGCATGTTACTACATGACTTTATTTTGCAAGACTCTGTTTATGCCTTTCACATGAGAACTGTCTGCTTTTCGCGTTCTCTGCTAGTTCCTGGAGTTTATTCTGAACACGATGTGCAAGGTCGATAAACAATGCCCCTTGTTATTCTGTTCTGGTCAGTCCCTAGCACCTAGACAAAACATGCTAAACACAGCTGCACTGCTGGAAACTCGTGCTTTGATATTACGGGGATGCATGTTGTTAAAACACACACTTGGAGACAGACCTTTCCATGGAGAAGAGCTATGCTGTTCCTATGATGTAAACCTTCCATCTAGGCTTTAAGGTATGGGGTCTGCTGACAAAGCCCAGAGATCTTCTTTTATATAATAAAACTTCTTCCAGTCAAGGGGATGGTGGGCTAGGCCTTATAGTCCTTTTTCCACTGTCTGTATACGATGACATCCCCTTTATATTCTATGGAATTGTAACAATGCTAATTGTTCTGAGTTTATGCATTTCGCTGCTGGTAGTGGCTCGTATACTGCATTATAGAGCACGTTAGTTAAAATAAACATTTTGAACTATTACAGTGACTCTGCCAATTCTTCTTGTGGACAAGTACGAGTGAGTGAGCGAAAGGGCATGTCTTGCTACCGCGATTCCTGAGAGAGTCGGGAGTGTTGTGTTCTGGGTTGTCTAATCATTTGTAGCTTCGTGCTTATGTAGGAGAACGAATGAGACAAATACGGATTTAAGACACTATAGCTAGTCGGTTTGGGGATTTTGGGTACTAAGGTGGTAGGAAGGTACAACCCCTATAAACCGAGGTCCTGTTTTCCTGCGCAAAGTTCTGTGTATGTGCAGAATCCCCGCAACAGTCAACAGTAGAAATTCTGCTTTTTGTGGGTATAGTTTTAGATGTTGTCCAGCCATTAACATTTATGTTGTTGCCAGGTATTCTCCAGACGTCAGGAGACACATAATTGCGACTGATGTACCAATCAGATGCATCACAAATCACAAAATGTATATTGATGGAGGGTTGCAAAACCTCTTCTCTCTTGAATATTAATGAGGCAAATTGCATTGTGCGACGTTGTATGTTATGTTTTGCAGATTTGTAGACCACACTATCACCGAGGAGGGTATCCTGGCGCATTATGAATGACTAAAAATGCAGAAATAGAGTTCAGTGAGTGACAGTACAGCTCTATCCCTGCAGTTACATTCAAATGATTTCTCAAAATGAAAATTATTTCCTAAGGCTAATCTCTACAAAATCATGAGAAACTTGTACATGTTTAGTGACTAGTGACTTATTCTCTTGCAGGAAGAATTTGACCCCTTCAAAAGCTCTGTTGCTCCATCAAGAAGAAATAGAAGATGAAGCATCACATTGTGACTTGGACTTTCATTTCAGTGGAGTGTTTTTGGACTGGAGAAATTCCAAAGACATTTGTATGCATACAGTTGTAAATAATATTACCTACTTCCAATGTTGTTTATTTTCAGATAATAAACATATTACATTTTCTACGTTTCACATAGTTTACAGTAGTTTTTATAATAGTTTGACAAATCTGTTCTCGCTAAAGGCTTCCAACGATTTCAGTTAATCGTATATTACACTTGTGTGCTTATCTGATACTTTTACTGGTATGCAGGTTGGTGTTGCACACTGGCAGCATTTGTCTTTCTTTTCAGTAGTATGGACTAAAAAAGACCTCAGGTCTTGGTTTTACTCTTAGACTATACCAGGTTGATTCTTGGTGTCTTAACGTCCTTAGATTGTACTTTCTGGTTAAAAGGCAAAAATATGCAGTCTTTGAAAATTGAAACAGAATAACCAGTCTTTGTTTATGGCATGATACTTGTATGCTAGCTCCTGTGTTTAATTGATCTTACTGAATCTTGAATAAGATCTTTGGTATATGCTCACTTGGACGAGAATACATTATGTACACACCTTCCTTGCCACACTGTTTTTCGTCCCTCAAGGAAAGCTAGAAAGAATATTCTTATTGAGCTGCACAACAGCACATTGCAATAGAAGAATAATATATTTCAAATGTTTAAATGTGTGCATTTTCCATGTTGCATGTAAATGTGCATTTTACAATGTCTGGAAAAGTCTGGATTCTGTCTTTGAAAAAAGGCTCCCTCAGTAAGTGTCCTTCTATAATCGGAGAGTTCCTTTACAACAGTCATAAGGTTGCCTCCTGTTTGCTGTTTTGTTTTTTACTTGACCTATTTGACTTTGGTGTATCCGTGTTTAGCATACATAATGTTTCTTTGAAAACTGTGGAACATTTGAATTGACAACTCAACGCTCCAAGGATAGCATACTAAAACAAGCACTTTGGAACAGTGACCTTTGGAGAAATAATAGGTCTGAAAGCTGTATTGTTAAAATGTGAACCTAATGAGGAATAGGTGGATAACCCTGGCCCTCGGAGAATATGTGAAAAAAGATGTTTTTGGGCTAGGAGTCATAAGAATATAGTATTTGTCATTCAAATGAATGAAATTGAAAATGCATATATATTTTATTATTTTCTTTGATATTTGATCCCTCTAAGTGTGTTTCAAATGCTGCGATTTCCCTTTTTGTTGCATTTCTCCTTACAAAAGCAATTACACCCCAGATTAACTTTTTCTCTTGACCAAAAAATCGTCTTAGAATATTGATGTCTGACTGACTAAAACCACCCTAATCAATTATAGCACCTGGAAAGATGCAGCCTAATGCTTTATAACAATTCTGAAATATAGTATCATTTAAAATATAATTCTAGTACATAATGTGTAAAAATGTATAGTAACGTCATTAAAATATTTTAATAGGTTTAAAATAAAGACAGTCTTCCATGTTTTCAGTTTCTGCTCCTGATAAAGGAAATATCCAATCATATTTTACTATTTATCTGGAGTATCGCTCAGCCCTAAACAGGCTTATTTATATCACTGATGCCATATTTGATGGGTTTTTCTGCTGCATGGGTGAGCCATGGTTTCATTTGACAATGTATTTTAATAAGTGCTCTCCAGTTTCTGCTCCACTCCATTTCGTTAGCCTAATCTAAAGGATTTACAAAGGGTGTTCTTGAGTAGACCGAAGAGTCGGTGGTATTGTATATAGGGAAAGGCGCCCAACGGGTATATCCACTAAGTATATGTTGCTCTGTCTATTTAGGTACGGTGCTAAAGGGTGGGGAGAACAACCTTCCTCCCCAAATTCTGCGGCCTAAGCTGCAACTCTAGTACTTCGATTCCCTTGCACACGTTCAAAGTGAATCGTACAGAAAAATGACAGCAGTAGTATGTCAATACAAATATAAACACAAGTCACAGTAGCATCTTGATTCTTTTATTTTCTTTTGTAGCCTCTTCAGATTTGTGAGCCAGATCGAAAGCCTTAATTCCATTTCACCGCAACACGTGAATGCACAACAAGAAGGTCTGGTGCACATATGAATTCCAAAAAGTCAAAATACCCACTATTATGTGTTATGTGCTCCATTGCACTCCAATGTGGGACTATCGCACCCTGTTGCTTGCACTAATGAATAGAAATGTCAACTCCAACAAAAACCCAAATCACGTCACCCATGAGTGCCGAAACACACCCAGAAGTAAAAACATACACAAGAAGCACAAACCTTAACTGTCTTCAATTTCAATTTCTACATATCCAATGAAAAAGGAAAGAACAAAAGAGATGCATGAGCATCCATACTTCATGCCCCTCTGTCCAGATAATTATATACTGTAAACACACAATGAACCAAAATTGTACATACTTAACGTGTGGTGATAATTCCAACCCACACGTTCCTTCGGCGTGGGGAAAATGTAATTGGCAAGGTCCACAATCTTGACGCTCGCTCCCTCTACAATGTACTTCGAGTCACTATAAGGCAATAATCATACATAACCAGTCTTAAACATATGTCGCCATATGCTCGTTATCTGCTATACACGTTCACAGTCTACTTCTAATGTTAGCTGTATATCCATAGTTCCCAATCACTCATATCCCCTATTTCAAAGTGCCAGCAAGCAGTCTAACTTTCATTCCCTACTCGTTTGTATCTTTACTCCACATACCTGTTACGTGCCTTATTCAAACAGGAGCTGAAACGTAACCTCCTGTTACAAATACGAAGCTTAAGTGTAAATGCGCGTCTAAAGTTAAAATCAAATTTTCACATGCCCATCCGACAACCCAAGTGCGGTCTATATTAATATCCTAACTCTGGCCATACGCCACCTCTCCACGCCGATTATTCACAGCATCATATGTATATGCAGCCAATCCTTATTGCGCTTATACCCTTTATTTCAGGCACCCAACCATACTTATGCTAAGTCCTCCTTCACACCACTCAGTTTCCCTCTTACCGTGTACGTGTCCCTCGCAGCGTCTGGAGCCCTCACGCCGATCCCTCGAGTATGAGGACGAATGCCGGAAAGCCGGCACTCTTAACCTTTCAACTGCGGTCACGTGACCCCCGTGTCAACAGTTCTGGTAGAAAAGAAAATGAACGTCTCCGCCATCTTGGCATCCCCGTAAGCCCTTAGTATTCAAACTTCACAAAGCTATATTTGCATATAACCCCCTCCTAAAGAAACCCTCAGCGGACCCCACTGACCTCAAAAACTACAGACCCATCTCCCTGCTCCCGTTCCCAGTGAAAGTCATCGAGAAAGCCATCAACAGCCAACTCGCCACATTCATTGAAGAACACAACATCCTCGACTCCTCCCAATCCGGCTTCAGAAAAAACCACAGTACGGAAACCGCCCTCCTCGCCGCAACAGACGACATCCGCACCCTACTGGACAAAGGAGAAACAGTAGCCCTCATCCTCCTCGACCTATCAGCGGCGTTCGACACAGTCTCCCACCGCACCCTAATACGCAGACTCTACGACGCAGAAATACAGGACAAGGCCCTCGACTGGATCCGCTCCTTCCTCTCCGGCAGGACGCAGCGGGTCAGACTCCCCCCTTTCCTCTCGGACCCCACACCTACCACCTGCGGAGTCCCCCAGGGCTCCTCCCTCAGCCCGACGCTCTTCAACGTCTACATGGCTCCACTCGCCCCCATCGTCAGAACCTACAGACTCAACATCGTGTCATACGCAGACGACACCCAACTCATCCTCTCTCTATCCAACGAGCCCAACACCGCCAGACGCAACTTTCGAGAAGGCATGGAAGCCGTCGCCAAATGGATGAAAAACAGCTGCCTACAACTAAACACCTACAAAACAGAAGTACTCATCATGGGCCCAAACTCAGACGCCTGGAGCGACACCTGGTGGCCCTCGCCCTCGGAAACCCGCCAACCCCCACGGACCACGCACGCAACCTGGGAATCATCCTGGACTCCGAGCTCAAAATGGACCGCCAGATCATCTTCGTCTCGTCTTCCTGCTTCCACACCCTCCGCCTCCTTCGTAAGACCTTCAAATGGATCCCCCTCGAACACCGAAAGACCGTCACTCACGTCCTGGTCACCAGCAGACTCGACTACGGCAACGCACTCTACGCCGGAATAAACAAAAACCTCACCCGCAAGCTACAGAACATCCAGAACGCCGCCGCAAGACTGGTCCTCAATCTGCCAAAACACTGCCACATCTCCCAGCACCTGCGCACACTCCACTGGCTCCCCGTCGAGGCGAGAATCAACTTCAAGATGCTCACCCACGCACACAAGGCCCTCCACGGCACCGGACCAGCATACCTGAACAGCCGACTCAAATTCCACGCACCCCAAAGGACCCTACGATCAGCCCAGCTCTCCTACGCCGTGGTCCCCCGCACCAGAAAGACCAGATCAGGAGGCCGCGCCTTCTCCTTCCTCGCGGCCAAAGCATGGAACGTCCTTCCGCTCCACCTCAGACTGACAACATCGCTCCCCATCTTCGCAAGAAACCTCAAAACCTGGCTCTTCGACAGACCCCCTACTTGATGGAATGGAACCTGCACCCACCCCTAGCGCCTTGAGACCCTTACGGGTGAGTAGTCGCGCTTTAAACAAACCCCTGATTGATTGATATAACCAAATCACAAGTTGATTTATATCGGTGCTACGCCACTCGATATGTACACACGTATATTATCCAGGCAAAGGCCAACTTTATTACTTTTTAGCCGATATCCGCGAGGCGCCAACTACCATCGTGTCAAATGATATAATAGTGCATATATTGAAGTCCTGAATACGGAAGCCAGTAAAGTCATTCAAAATGTTCTCAAAATGAGAAACAGCGACTTCTTTACCCGATAAGGTCTCACTTCAGCAGCAATAGGTTCCATCTTAAAAAGATTTACATGCCCAGCATTGGTGCCTAGACTTGTTCAAAGATAAATATATTTTTATTCACAGCAGTATTTATTTGGTTTTATTTGAAAAAACACTAGGAACATAAATGGTTTTCAGGAATAGCTATAAAAAAAATTAGTCTTCCTTTAAAATGTAATAGTGATTAACATTTTAAAAACAGTTTCATAAACAGTTTCAAAGATATTGGGACTGATTTAGTGGGAGGAAGTGTTAAGTTGTCAGCTGAAAGGCAGGGGCGTAGTGGAGGCCTCCGTGGTGCGTGGGGGCCCCCAGGGTTTTTTTCTTTTGGTGGGGGCTCGATCTCCCTCTAAGCCATACCATTTAATGTCCTGCAGAATGTGTGAAATCGCATGGAATAAAAAAGCCACTCTGCTTTCCAGAGCAGGCCCCTGCAGCATATGGGGGGCAACCTTTTAGGGGGCCCCCATTGAGCCCATGACCAGTGAAGGTCTGTGCGATCTGAGTATGCCGGGATCCCTCATCACATTCTGCAGGGGGGCCCAATGATTTTGCATTACGCCACCGTTGAAAGGATTATATACATTTAGAGAATATGCCATTGAAATTACCTCTGCATGCTCTGTGTGGTAAAGGCAATTCCATCAGCAGGGTCTCCACCGATGAAGTATGCTAGAATGGTGGACTTACCGCTTCCACCGTAAATTGTTTGATTATAGATCCCACCCAATTCTAAATCAGCCCTTAAACATTGTATTCACCACAGGTTTTCTGAAGTACTTTCTCAAGTGTGAGAATTTTGATACTGGTGTAGTTCTAACAGTTGCACTACTAGCGCATGAAGTTGGCCATAGTTTGATGTTGTTTGAGGAACTTTAATCTTGCTTTGAAATTACTCCACATATGGAGAGCAATGCACTTAGATCACTGAATATTTGCACATTCTAATAAACTCCACACAATGCTATAAAATCAATATTGGATTTTATCATTTATTATACACTGAGTGTATGAAGTTCACGTACAAAATTAGACAGGCAATGTATGGAAAGTTAATGGCTCACCCTTTTGATGAATATAACTTTCTGATCACCGCATAGTTCATTAGCTTTTCTGAACCATATGCATTATTAGTATTTTTTTTCCTTTGTGTGCATCGTTATGCCTGATTCTTACTTCCGGATATATATTTTTTAATAACTGTTTTGTGAATTATCTTAGTACCTTGAGCTTGTAGTCTTTAATACTGCAGACCTGAACTATGTATTTGATTTAACCAATCTGAGTAATAATAAGGGGCTTTGGCATATGGCATGATTAGACAGTCTCTTGGGTTTTATGAACACATGAGAGGAAGCCTAATGCTTCCAAAATACTAAAAACGTTTACATTTACAAGATTGCTGTATGAGTTTATCTTCTCATATAGAAACTGAAAAGAAAACGTTTTACTGAAGTTTCAGAGTTTGTATTTTGCACAGTGAATAATGAAAACAAACAACAATGCAAGTTATACCCTTTCCCCCCATTTGTTATGACACCCATCAAATGTGCTTCCTGGCTTGAAAATATTGTTTAAGTGCACTGCTAGTCAAACATAGTTGAGCTTTATTGTGAATCCTTTGTTTTTTCTTTCGATTAAACATATATTGCTGTTTAAAATAACATTTACCTGAAGTCTTATTCAAAGCTTTCATACAGCTCCATTCCAGGAAATTGGAACATTGTCACTTGTGAGAGCTACACATTTGTGTGTTTGAGTGATTTATTGAGCAGTATGATTGCTTATAAGGGTATTTTCCCAATATTCATGGTAGAACATGTCACATCTTTAACCGACGACTTTTGTGAGGCATGGCGCAGTCAATTACAGTAAGCTTTACATTTATATTTTCTGACTCCACAGAAACGTTTATCCTCTATTGTGCATGATACCACAGTGCATATTTGAGTAAGCTTGGCTCACTGATCTCTTTTAGGAACATCAGTGTTATCCCTTTGTAATATCTGAAGGCTGGGACAAGGTTAAACAAACGTTTAGAGCTGGGGGTGTACCTTCACAAGTTCTATATATATGTATCATTTTACACCTATGTCCTTTAAACACTAGTTCACCTACACGAGTATCTACTCCAACAAATGCACTTTAAAGCCCCAAACATATCACTACTTTATATATGCTGTGCCCTTCGCCTTCTCCATCGCTTACAGACAGGGGATTTAATCATTTGGATGCTGATCATATTAGCTTCATCTTTATTACAAAAAATCCTGAAAGTTTAGGGTCTTCACAATATTCTGCTTTCATGATGCAGGCTTGCACAAAAGCAAAATATCCATTGCATTATTTCATATAATGGGCAATCTAAATATTTACTTTTCCTGATATAATCCTTCCCAGGACTCGTCATAATCTGCAATAGCGGTATGTATTAGAAAGCTTTTTGTATATATGTGTCTTTTTATAGCATAACCTTATAATTTAGATATGTTTGACATGTCTTTATCAAAAGATGCAAAGTTGTATGCTCATCACAAGGAAATTGGAACTGTAGTGTACAAAATGGGTATGACTTTCCAATTGTTTTTTTATCAACCATTCAACAACCATTTCCTCCCATGTTAAGTTGTTGACATCAGTTAAACCCCATTTATTAAAGATAATTTTTTCAAATTGTGTCAGCTAACACAATAATAGGTGTAAAACCCAACTCCAGTCTGCTCACTGGTTGTTGATTCAACTAGTTCAAACTATACACATAACAGATACTATTAAAAACCATTTTATCGGGGGCGTGGTTTCGGCGCCGGACAAGATGGCCGCCTGAAGGGGAAGCTCCGTGTCATCGGGACTTCTGAAGACCCGCCGGTGCGCTATTTTGCACCCTTTCCTCTCGGAAACATCTGTTTCAGCTATCGGACGATGTCGGGATTCCGGTGAGCTGTTTCATGCATAAAGCGCACTGCGCTTTCATTATTTACAAACGCGGACGATTTTCCACAGGGCATCCGCCATTTTAGGTGCTTGCCGGCTCCTCCGCATTCCTAAAATGAACTACCTGCGTTACTCTCAACGCTCGGTCCCTATCTCATTGCACTCATGCCTGCAGCCAGTTTCTGGTGAAAAAGTGCACTGCGTTTATTAAATCACAGCGTTGGTTGGCTTCTACTATGTTGCTTATTCACTTCAGCGTACCCTCCATTTTGTCCTCAATATTCTGTCAGCTGTCTCACTGAAGGATGTGCGGTGCTGTGTTTTTCCAGATATCTTTCATTTTCTTATGGACTCTATGACTTTTCTATGAATGTTCTGGTTGGAGGTTGCTATTTTATAATTCTGGACATAATTTTGCCTGCATAATTTTTGAACAGCCCTCAGTCGGACTCTTTCCAGCTATAAGGTATACCGTGCCTTCCATCATATGACAAGTGGAGTCAGTATTTTGGATAATTCCAGGGGTTGTCCAATATCACTTCTTCTGCGAAAGTTTGAATATCACGACTCTTGCTGGTTCGTGCAACGTCCTCTGCATTACTTTGATGACTCTTACATATGAGTGTACTGCGCAAGCCGCAATTTGTTTTTGTGATTAAAAAACGTGCCTCATCAACGTCTTCTCTCTCTGCCTCCGCTCTGGACTTATCTCTTACCGAAGGAGAGATGGCCGGAGTGTCTTCCAACCGCAATTCCTCATCACAGTCTTCATCTAAATCATCTCCGTCGTCTTCAGCTTCTAAACGTCTGAAGCAGGGTCCTCCTTCTCCTGACAAAACATCCCCTCCTATCTCCATGGAGCTGTTGTTGGAGGAGATTCGTGCCTTGCGGCCGTTTGTAGAAGAAACAAACAACAAGATGCAATTCCTGGAGGAGAAATGGTCTACAATGGAAACTAGAGTGTCTTCAATGGAACAGCAACTTTCGGTGGTCCAGGGTGACTCCCAGAGACTCTCTTCTTTGGAACAGGAAGTTCGCGGTTTGAAACAACATACTGAGGATTTGGAAAACCGAAATAGGAGGAATAATTTACGCATTTATGGTTTACCTGAAGCTTTGGAGGGGATGACCCTGTCTCCTTTTTTACAACCTTCTTGCCGAAACTCTTGGACATGCCTTCTACCACATCTCTCAGCATTCAGAGAGCGCACAGGCTTGGCCCTCGTCCCTCGCTCTCTACGTCCTCGATCAGGCCAAGAGGAGTCATCATCCTCTTCTTAAAATTCACGGATCTGCTTTCAGTTCTTTCTGCAGCTAGAGCCAAACGACAAATTTCTTGGCTTGGTCAGAGGGTGTTTCTTTCTCAAGATGTCTCCAACGCTACGGCGGCTAGGAGGAAGGAGTTCCTTAATCTTCGTCCGCCTCTTCGATTACTTGGAGCCAGATATGGTCTTTTCCATCCCTGCATATTTAAGGTGACTTTTCAAAATCAAACTTGGTCCTTTGAAGATCCTGCGGAACTCAAAAAATTTCTCCGCTCGCATTCTGCAAGTAACATGGACACTGCTGGGCCCTCTAATGGTTGATTAATTTAGATTTCTTTCACTGTAATGATACCTTTTTATTACATTTGAAATGTTTTAAGACACGGTTTACTCTGTTGGCTTAGTCATGCAATTCTGGTACTATGATGTACTGCGCTGACCCTCCTCAGGGTCTATTAGTTATCTCTTCGCTGCTCTTTTTGTCTTCTTGTATTTTTATGTATTTGTTGTAGTTCATTCAATATTGTCCAATTAAGGCTTTACATGGTACTTATGTTCATCTTCTTTGCCTATGTTAGATTCAATAGTCGCGTAATTTTTCTTGTATATATAATGCTTACCGTCTTTTCCTTTGTTACTCTCTATAGGTACGTCCGTTCGTGTTACATATCATGGTTTTGTTTCCCTTCTCTTCTTTGTCCCGATGTGGTTCGGACTCCCGGTGTTCGGGCGTCTCATCTTTTCGTGTGTCGTTCTTGCCCCAGATTTCTTTCGTTTTTGTCCCCTCAGGTATGTCTCTTCAGTCGTCCTTTTTGGATATGTACTGTCTCTTCTTCTTGTTGTTCTCTCTTCTTTTTCCTTTCCCCCTTTTCCTTACACTCTTCTCTTTTCTTCTCCTGCCTGACTCTCTCTTCTTTATGTCCTATCTTCTTCTTTCTTATTATTTTTTGTCTCTTCTTCTACAGACGCTGGAAGATTTTGCTATTCTCCTAACTCTCCTTTATTCTCCACTTTTCTCATCTCACTTCTTTATTCCTCATCATATCACCTTATTACTGTCACCTATTTCTTCCAAATTTCCAACTGCTCAATCTTTATTTCATGCTCATGTGCATTTTCTTTGCTTAAAAATATACTGTTGTTTATACGATGTTAATCTTTTTCATTTAGAGTTATTACATGGAATGTAAAGGGTTTTAATAATCCTATAAAGAGGCAGAGAATTCTTTCACATTTGGCCTCATATAAACCTGATTTAGTTCTGTTACAAGAAACTCATCTATCTGAGGCTGAAGCTCTTAAACTTAAGCGTAATTGGGTTGGCTCAGTATTGATCTCTCCTACTAACACAAAAAAGAATGGGGTTGTTATCTTATGCCATAAAAAATTGAAATGCACTGTTGTTACACAAGATACCGATTCCGATGGTAGGTGGATTCTAGTTAAACTATTAATTAATAATATCCCTCTTACTGTGTTCAACCTCTATGGTCCGACTCAACCCGATCCCTCTTTTTGGCCTACTGTTACAGACAAGTTTTTTCAGAATAATGATGAATTTTTTATACTTGGAGGCGACTGTAATCAAGTTGTAGACCCTTTTATTGATCGCAAATCCCAGGTACGTTTTATTCCCCATAAAACTCACAAACAATTTCTTAACACTATCACACAGACTCAACTGGTAGATACCTGGAGGCTATGTAATCCAGACCAATCAGAATTTTCCTTTTATTCCCCTCCACATGGATCCCTATCCCGGATTGACTACATATTTCTTTCTAAATCCTTGGCCCAAAACCTCGTCTCCTCCTCGATTGAGCCCATTTTGATTTCAGATCATGCTCCAGTGGTCGCTGACTTTGACTTACTCCCTCCTCACTCTAAAATGTCTAGGTGGAGATTCAATAATTATCTTTTACAAGATCCAGTTTTTTCCTCTTCTTTTACCTCCTTTGCTGAAGAATTTTTCTCTATTAATGAAGACTCCTCTATATCTCCTGTTTCGGTGTGGGATAGTTTTAAGGCCACTGCTCGAGGTTTTATTATAGATTTTGTTTCTAAGAAAAAGAAAAAGTCCTTAAATAAACATAAAGCATTATTATCTTCCATTAAACACTTAGAGCATCGGTTTTATACCTCCTCATCGGACTCTACTCTGCAACAACTTATTCGTGCTAAGATGGAATTTAATAAAATTTCTACTTATAACGCTTCCTTCACTATGCTTCGTAGCAGTGCCAGATACTATGGTGATCGAAATAAAGTTGGCTCACTTCTTGCTAATTATTTAAAATCTAGAAGGGAGAAGACGTCGGTTGAGTCTATTCAATCTACTGATGGTAAACACCTCTTCAAAGATAAAGATATATTAGCAGAATTTACAAAATTTTATAGCGCTCTATACACTCCTGAGTCGCCTCCAACTGATACACTCATTAATGAATACCTCAGTACTATTCCTCCTCCTTCCTCTTCTGGTCTAGATTTCACTTCTCTAGACACGGATCTTTCATTACAGGAAATATCTTCCTCCTTGAATTCCTTAAAAAAGAATAAATCCCCTGGTCCTGACGGTTTTTCTGTAGAATTTTATCTTCATTTTACCAATCTGTTATTACCAGAACTTTTTAACCTTTTCCAACATTTTTGCTCCACGGGTGCAGCAAGTGGTACTTTTCTAGAAGCCTCTATTTGTATTATTCATAAGGAAGGCAAAGATCCCAAATTTTGCAAAAACTATCGCCCCATCTCCTTGATAAATGTTGATTATAAGATCTTTGCTAAACTCTTAGCATTGCGCCTTGAATCCTCCCTCCCTCATTTAATAGGCCTCGAACAATGTGGATTTGTTAAAGGCAGACTAACTTCTGATAACTCGCGTCTATTTTTCAATGTTCTCAATAAAGCTCCTTCTTTATCTTTTCCTCTCGCGGCGATCTCCATCGATGCGGAAAAAGCTTTTGACAGGGTGGATTGGTCCTTTTTGTTTAAATCTCTTCGATGGCACGGTTTTGGTACTAAATTCATCTCTCTTATCTCTCTTCTTTACTCTACCCCCTCTGCTTCTACCATCGTGAATGGTCAAGTCTCGAAGCATTTTTCACTCCATCGAGGTGTTAGGCAGGGTTGTCCATTATCTCCCCTTCTGTTTGTTCTTTCTCTTGAACCTTTCCTTTCCCGCATTCGTCAAAATCCCTCTATTTCTGGATTTCCATATGGAGACCATCATCTGAAATTATCTGCTTATGCTGATGATATTTTGCTTTTCATCTCCAATCCAGATTCTTCTATTCCCTCGTTATTACAAGAAATCTCCGATTTTTCAGCGGTATCAGGCTATAAGATCAACTCTGAAAAAACGGAAGTTTTACCACTTACAAAGTTTTGCCTTAAACAACAATTTGAATCTACTGGCTTTCATTGGAATAGTTCTAAAATCAAGTATCTTGGTATTTGGTTTTCCAATTCTATTACTGATTCCGTTAAACTGAACATGAATGTAGCCCTAGATCGTATTTCCAAACTCTTCTCATCCTGGAATCCTCTTTTTCTCTCTTGGTGGGGTCGTCTTGACTCCATTAAGAAGATGATTACTCCTATTTTATTATATTACTTTTCAATGATTCCTATCTGTATCCCCGTAACCTTTTTTTTAAAAATAGACTCTCTTCTTTCTAAATTTCTATGGAAGAACAAAAATCCAGAATTTCTTTGCTTCACCTCAGGAAACCGAGACTTGTAGGAGGGGTAAACTTTCCAGATTTTCGACTATATCATAAAGCTTTTAGCTTAAAACAAGCTTCTCATTGGCTTCTTACGGAGTACTCTCCTTTTACTCCTCTATGGGTCATTATTGAACGCTGTATGTTTACTCCTTTCTCGCCCAAGGAAGTTCTTTCTTTTACTGTCAAAAATATTCTCACATCCCTTCCACTATTTAAACACACTTGCTCTTTGCTAAAACCCCATTTTCAACCACAATTAATATCCAGGAATATCTTTCTACATTCTCCTTTGTGGCATAATCGTCTTATAACCATCAATAGTAGACCTTTGTATTGGGCCTCATGGAGGGTGAGGGGGATTGCCTGGGTTAACGATTTATTTGATGGCACCTCTCCTTGCTCTTTTCCTGATTTTCAGACTACATTCAATTGCCCTCGGTCTTTTTTGCATACATTTTCCATACTTATGGAAGTACTCCTAGGCATCTTTTATTCCCTTCCTTCTGATGATGCTTCAATCACTCAGGACTCACTTCTTAAAATCTTAACATCAAATCCAAAGGCCTCTTCAATTTATAAATTCTTTTACGCCTTAAATCCAGAACGAGAAAAAACTAAGGTGGAACTAGCTTGGGAATCAGACTTAGGTTTTCAGTGGAGCAATGAAGTATGGAATGGAATTTGGGCTCGGTCGCTGAGGATCTCAAGATCCGCTTCTACCACTCAATCTATGTTTTTTCTATATCACAGATTATATTTCACTCCCATTTCTATAGCTAACTTCACGCACATAGACAATAAGAAATGTTGGTCCTGTGACTTTCCATTGGCAGATCTCTCACATCTCCTTTTTTCATGCCCCCTGTTCTTTCTTTTTGGACACAAATCTGGGATCGTTTGTCAAAAATCTTTAAATTCCACACACCTATATCCAATATTCTTCTCTTTATGGGAAGTTTATCAGAATCCATTCCTTTACCTGCCTATGAAAGAGGGTTGTTTGATCTTATGTTGGCTCTAGCGTTTCAACAAATTACGATGAATTGGAAATGTTTGACCAAACTTTCAATCAAGGCATGGTGGAACACTGTATGTCAATACCATAGGTTAGATGTGGCATATGCCTCCCAATGCAATATACATGTAAATAGAGATGTCTTTTGGTTGCCATTAACTACTTATTTAAATATGGTTTCAATTAATGTTTCTCATTATCGTTCTGAAAATTTCCAACCCCCTTGAATTCCTTCCTCTTTGTTTTATCTTTCATCTTCCTCTATTATCTTGCGAAGTTTTTACTCAACAGTTATTTGTTCCTTACATTTAATGATTCATATGAACACAGCATTGGTATCTATTTAGTGTTTTATGATTATAAATATATTTCATATCCCGTCTTTCCCCTCTCCCCTCTTTCCTTTACCTTATTTTCCCAAAATATAAATAGCTTTCTACTATGATTTGCTGCCTACTCTATTTTGCTTATAAGATATTCTGTGCATTGTTACTCTCTAGGCCTGTAATGTATGTTATTGATTTTTACGGTTCAATAAAGCTTATTAAACTTAAAAAAAAACAAAAAACATTTTATCTAAAGGCTTGCTTTTACTGAGTACAAAATGCTAGCAAGCTCTATACCAATACTGGATTAACTTAAAATATGAATGCTTTTATCTCTGGAGTATTCAAACTTCCTCCATAGAAGAGGTTAAAGCATTTTAAGTTACCACTAATAAATTGTACCCTTCCATTCTATTGAAATATAAATTATTAAACAATGTTACTCAACTTAGTTTAGAACTACTCACATTCCCGGGGCAAACCCGTTTCCCTAGAGTCAGACTTCATCGCCTTAAATTGTACATCAGTTTATCTGAAGGTGGCTCCACAAAGTACTTAATTCTTATCTTTGTAATAATTGTTGAAGTCCAGTTGGGGCAACTTCTGAAAGTATAAAATTATCAGCATCTGTTAGACAATTCATCAGTTTTTTTCCAAGCCTAGTTTAAAATTTCTGTTTCACTCCTGTTTTCTGTAAGATCCACTCTGTCAAAGCAGACTAAAAGTGGTGCTCGGTTTTCCAGCATTGGCTCTTTCATAGATTCAGGAATGTGAGTCATTCCTACTTGTCAGGTTGTAATCCCTGCTACTTTTAAACAGTGTTAAAATGGCCATATTCCCAAAGATAGTGCTTTCCTGATGGATACTTCTACCTGCAGATTCCTTGCCTCTTGATTCTCCCCCAGGTGCCAGACTTGAATCTGGAAAAGTTGAAATAGCTCTCTTACACTGGTAGTTGGCATTCAACCCTGTCTCGACTACCATATACATGACATCATTGGAGCCTATAAATGGCAGTCCGGCGCACCAACGTCTGTTTCTTTTTTCCATGAACCTTGGACCATGAAACATAGATCCGGAGTGCTGTTCTTGATTAATATTTTGTTCTCAAAATGTTCATCTGCAGTTCTTACAGGATGTCACCACCCTGAAATTTCAGGGTTCAAACCTGTCAGTCCTTCCACAAGCACAAATCCAGATCACACCTCTTGAGGTGTGCCTTTGGTATCTGGAGCTGGGACACAAGTGTAAGTTGTGGGATAAATGTGCTTCATGCATCCCAAGGCCATTAGGGGGCAGAAGGCCAATCTGTTCATTATGGGTGGAAAACAATAGATTGGGATGTGGGCCCAATCGCTTGCTTCTTTGTTACTTTGTTGAACACTGTCAGTCTAAGATTGGTCAACACCTTCTGCCTTCTTTTTGATCAGAAATATTTTGGTATAAAAACATCAATGTCTTTGATTGGTAGGGGCTTGTTTTGTAACTGCCTTCAAAAGGAAAGTGGGGCTCCTCTTTTACTAGCTTTTGAAGGTGGAGAGTAATTTGCTTGCAGGTTGTGTGTGACCTGACCTCACTGTCTGAAATAGCCAGCAGTTGGATGCAATGGTTTTCCATTCCAAGGCAATATTTTAGATTCTACCTCTCATGGCTTAAATGGAGGGATGAGATGGTAGCATATTTAGAGAGCAGACAAGTGTCTTAGTATCTTGGTAGCACAACTATAATGTACCCCTTTTTTGGCCTGCTATTCTTTGATATATTTGTCACTGTTTCCCCCAACTTGAGGTGTAACCCGTTTTGTATCCATACTGCTGTTGCGAATAATGCTGTTGCCCCTTTATGTTGTAATGAGAAGAACTCCTGTCTAGTACTTCGGCATTCCAGAGCCACAAAAGGAGGTACTTCATCTGTACAGCAGAATAGGTGGTTGTCACAAACTTGGCAATCCAGAATAAACAGAAGTGATGCTTGTATCCACACTTCCCTGAACCCACTGAAGACCATGCAAAGACTTTCTATGCCGGTTTGCAGTAGATGTGGGAAAGGGTAATTCGAAAAGAGAGAGAAACAGACACTTTGAATATCTTCACCTTTCCTTTTCTAACTGCATGAGTAATCCTGCACTGCAGAGGAGTTGTATCTACAAGAAGACAACATTCCTTTACTATTTGGTCAATGATATTACAGTTCATAATTTCTACTATGACATCTGATCTACCTTCTGGCAATTTCTGTATAGCCCACTCTCTGTGGTTGCTGATAACGCTATGACATCCAAGAGCGGAAAGATACAACCTTTCTAAATAATGTGTGGAATAACCTAAACTGTAATACACATTCTTGTATCTAGAACTACCTTCAGTGATTTAGAAATCAGGCTTGTGTTCTGAATGATTCAAAATAAACATAGTTCATCAGTGGAAGCATAATGAATACTCATTAGGATTGTGCTCTCGCTCCCAGCAATATACGTTCACTTTCCCACCACTGGCAAGACCTTAATTAAATATGTGATTCAAATGATATAAACAAAGTCTGTACAGTATAAAGAATCCACTGCCCTCTCTATTAATAGTTGCAATACAGTTTGTAATCCTAGAAAGCATGACTCAAGTACTAAAGTTCAAATTCATGTGTAAATCCTTGGTCTCCTATGTTTTTCCGGAATACTTCTCTGAGAACAAGGTCCTTGACAACTCTCAATGAAAGTGCAATAAATTCCAGTCTCCTAGCAACAAGATTCCAGCGGCATAGATAAGTATTGCGAATGCCTTGAACCACTGGGAACTTACATTAAGGAGTTCTAAGATAGCCCCGTCCATTGCAAGTCTCAAAAGAATTCCATGGCACTCTACAAAATGGATTTTGTCTCAATTCCATTAGCATGTTTAGCATAGTGTAGGCATCGCAGCCGTGAACCTTTACCCCAGGCAGTGCCTACATTGTATATGCTTACTTCCTCTGCAGTGGAATACTTGAAAACCATTGACGGTCGGAATAGCACATCTCCGTCCATGCTTGGAATACACAGGTCCGTACGGGCCTTGGATCATGACATTGGTGTCCTTAAGCCTTTTTATGCTCTGCAGAGTCTCATTCACATAGTTTCCAAACAGGGTCTCCATATTCAAAGGCATATAAAAGATTTTACTCAACACCTCTAGGCAAAAAGATGTGCTCTTCAACAAGCCTTGCCTCCTCAACACTTCAGCTCCATCTGACGGAAACCAGCATTAGATACATCCACGACTGCATCAATTATGTATATCAGGCCATTTTCTCATTCTCTTACTATTACCTTCACCTCATTGCACCTGTCCTCAGGCATTTGGTGGATGAGAGGTGAAATCCTTCAACATCTGGCAATCGTAAGGCCCTAGAATGGCTAAAGCATTTGCTAGTTTATAGACGTGTCACCCATTGAACTGACTAAGGGGCCGATTTAAATTCTGACGGACGGCCCTTTGTTCCGGCAGGGCGATTGAGTAAATTACTCTGTCACTCTGGTGGAGGGACCACCCACCAGATTTATAAATGACTACCAAGCTGATGGTCATTTATAAAGCATTCCCAGAAACCGCCATCACTGCAGTTCCTGTCTATCCATTTTGCTGTTTGGTTTAGGGCTCCATCAACAGTTTCATTTTTTTTATTTTTAAAAAGAAAATCTCAAAACCAGAATTTTTGTTTTGAAAATAAAAAAAAATGCCCCCTCACCTTTGGCGAGGGGAGCATTCAGCAGTTTTCACTGCTTCTTTTCGCCAGGGCTTTCCTGGCGATGACGGGCAGTGAAAACTGACCTGTAATTCCGCCCATCTATATTAGGTGGACAGAATTACAGGTCTGCCTCCAGCAACCCATACTCCGCAGGGCCATCGGAGCAGTTTAATCACGGCAGAGACTGAGTCGTTTCCGCCTTGATTAAACATATGGTCTGCCTGCATCTTAATCGAGTGGGTGGACCATTATCTTGATGGTATAGATACTCCATTGACGTTGCGACAGAGTATTTTTACCATTAGGATAAAAATTGACCCCTAAGATAGGAATAGAGTTAATTGACTTCCTTTTCTTTACAGTTATATTGGAAGCATTAGTTTTGTACACTACTGTGGGAAGATTTAATTTCTTGGCTTCTTTCTCCAAGAGGCAGTAAAAACGATTGATGTCATCCTGGGGTTTAATTGATATGTGGCGGTGTTCGCTCCCCTTCATGTGGTACTATGAAATCTCTCAAGTTCTTGTTACCACGGTTAACTTGTTTTTCCCTTACCTGATCAGGTACTTCACCATCTTCCTCAGCTTCGAGTTCATTGCCTTCCTGCACTTTCTGTTTGCCTGTATTCTGAGACGTGGGAAGGATAGTCAACATCTGTGGAGGTTGAGTGTTTGAGAAGGCTGTGTAGGCAGTGTTGTAGTCAGCAAGGGCTTCTGTGAGGGCATCAGTGGAGGATGCTGCAGGTAAAGGAAAGGTGGCAGTAGTTGCAGTGAGATTAGAGGTGATAGGGGTTGCACAGTGAATCTGCTGTTTACAAATGCTTGCTGGGACTAGTACCATTGGTGGTTCCTGACAGTTTTGTCTTGGCTCATAAGCATTCAAAACCCCTTTAGTGCTCCTCAGCGCTGCACCATGAAGGAGCACAATCTGCATAATTTAGTGGGGCAACAACAAATTTACCTGTAGAGTTCTTATCAGAAGCTGACACTTTATAGTCTTCCACAGCTAGGTCAGTCTTGGAGAAATTAGGTTGAGCAGGGGCAGACGGTCATTCCAGAGGCCTGTTCTTCACAACTAATATCTTATTCTTCTGTGCCCAGAATACATGTATGTAGCTATGCCCATACCTTCAGTGGTGATGTTGGGTCACATGCCAAGCTAACCAGAATCTTCAGAGATGACAGAATATCAATGTTTTTTGTGATGGTCATTGACTGGGCCATTGATGCAATTGGCTGAACTGATGAGGACTCCTGAGTTGTTAGAAGAACATACTGTTTCCTGAAGAACAAAATCATCAACAGAAACACCATCTTCAGTCAAGGTGCTGAAGGGGTGTTGGTTATCTATGGCAAGGACGAGATTGTTGTGAAACAGCTGATGAGGAGACTTGAGGTTGAATCAGCACCGACAGGGTTGTTAGTTACAGGAATGGCAAAGAACAATTTGCATGTGCCAATAAGGCTGCTTACAAAGGTAACAATAGCTTCACTGATGATTTCATTTATGATTTCAGTTTTCTGTTTGATAGATGGATTTTCTTCATCATCCCATGCTCCCTGGATTGGCTATGTGCGCACAACATTCTGTGGCTTGCATAACTTGCTTTACGTTCTCTCAGCTGGTTACATTTCACTTGATGTTCTCTTGGTTGGTTACTTTTGCATGCTGTGTTGTGGACTGAAAGCTGGATCGTTGTGTACTACTTGCACTCTTGTTCGGAAGCTTTGGCTGCTGTCCTATATACTATGATGCAGGGAAGTCTATTGTTTTTGCCTTTTGTGCTCCTGAGAGTAACAGTAATAATTGTAATTGTATTTATATAGCGCTTACTACCCTGAAGAGGCGTTGATGCAATTTTCAGTGTGTAGCACACTACTCCGAACCCAAAGGCAAGTTATTAGAGGTGAATATAAATTGTTACTGGTGGGAGTTGTAGACATGTGAGTCTGCTAGTTGGATAAATAGGATAAAGGATGCGTTAGAAATTGGGTCTCTGGTTGGTAGAGATATGCCCCCTGTACAAGTAGGGACCACAATCTTAGTCAGGGTAAGTCAGATACACAACCTAAATTGACCTGTGCTTACCCTCTGATAGCTTGGCACAGAGCAGTCAGGCTTAACTTAAGGGGCAATGTGTAAAGTTTTTGTTCTACGCTTAATTACAGTAACACAGTGAAAACACCACAAAAAGACTCCACACCAGTTTAGAAAAATAAAGAATATTTTTTTATGATTAAGCCAAGACCAAAACAGCAAACCTCCAATAAGTAGCACTCAAGTTATACATTTTAAAGAATAAACTGCAAAATAGTGCTTAGAAGTCAATAGCGCTTAAGGGTTACTTGAGGTTATGCTGGACCGGGGTAAATCCAAAGTTTCATGCCGACCGCGATGGAACGTAGGCCAGTTACAGGGCCCATGCAGTGCCCGTTGAAAAAGTACTTTGGATGGAGCACTTATTGGCGTCGAAGACTCGATGCATCCGTTCCGATTCACACAGTCGGGCCGAGTTGTTGTTGTCGAGTCCCGCAGACAAGTCCCACATCGTCATCGAACCCTTTACGATACAGGCGCTGCGTCTTCGTCAAGCTGTTCAGGACTGTCGTTTGATCGGTGCTGCATCGGCGGCGAACCTCGCAGACGGGACTCGCGTTGTCGAGCCACGCAGGGATGTCCTCAGATTGGCACTGCGTTGGTGTCGAAAGGCACTGCGTAGTCACTGCGTTGCTTTTTGCAGGGAAACAGCTGCACAACCCACCTTTAAGGCCCAAGACTGGAATGGCACCTCTTGGCAGGGCACGGCTCACAGTGGGCAGAGTCTAGCGGCTGAAGCAGAGTTGAAGGAAGTCTTTGAAGGGCCTGTGACTTCAAAACAGGAGGCAAGCCTTGAATAAACTTGGGTTCAAGGATGTAGAGAGCAGGTCCAGTCCTTCTCACTCCCAGGCAAGAGGTAGCAGGCCAGCACAGCAAAGGAGGGAGCAAAGTGGCAGTCCCTTCTGCAGCACAGCAATCAGCAGGCCATCACAACAAAGCAGTTAGCAGAGTGGCAGTCCTTCCTACAGCACAGCTGCTCTTCTTTCTGGAAGATTGTCCTTGGTTCCAGCAAAGTTCTCATTTGGCAGTGTCAGGGGTCCAGGACTTGTACTCAGTTGTGCCGTTAAAGAAGGGGAGACTTCAAGGAGGCCTTTGAAGATCACAAGGTCCTTGCCTTTCCTGCCCTGACTCCAGACTCACTGCAGCACTTTGTGTGGGACAGGCACAGCCCTATTCAGGTGCAAGTGTCAGCTCCTCCCTCTCATCCTGCCTCAGGATGACCCATCAACATGCAGTTGGCTGCTCAGTCACACCTACTCTGCCTTTGTGTGTGGCTGTCTAGAGGGAATGCAGGAAGCCAGCTGTCACCCACCCCAGACTAGTATTCCAGGAACAGGCAGAAGGCACCACATTTTTAAATAAGAACATGCCAGCTTTCTAAAAGTGGCATTTTCAGAACTGCAATTTAAAAACCAACTTCACCAAAAGTTGTGTTTTTAAATTGTGAGTTCAGAGACACCAACTTTGATTTTCCTATCTTGTCCCAATGGGAAAGTACACTTATAAAATGTTATGAGGCAGTCCCCATGTTAACCTATAGGTGAGATAGGCCTTGCAGTAGTGAAAAAGGAATTTACGAGTATTTCACTACCAGGACATGTAAAACTTAAAAGTACATGCCCAACTTTTTAAATACACAACACCCTGCCCTTGGAGCTACCTGTAGCCTACCTTAGGGGTGACCTATATGTATTAAAAAGGGCCTGGCAAGAGGGCTAACTTGCCAGGTCGAAATGGCAGTTTAAACTGCACACAAAGGCTCTGCAGTGGCAGGCCTGAGCCATGTTTAAAGGGCTACTGGAGTGGGTGGCACAATCAGTGTTGCAGACCCACTAGTAGCATTTAATTTACAGGCCCTGGGTACATGTAGTGCACGTTACTAGGGACTTATAAGTAAACTAAATATGCCAATTGTGGATAAGCCAATGTTACCATGTTTAGAGTACTGAGCATATGCACTTTAGCAGTGGTAAAGTGCCCAGAATCCTAAAACCAGCAAAAACGAAGTCAGCAAAACAGGAGGCCGGAAGGCAAAAGGTCAGGGGAAACCACGCCAAGGATGCCAGGTCTAAAAGGATGGATATAGGAGGGAAGAGTTTAGAAAGGATTATTTGGGAGTTCATAATAATAAAAGAGTTTTGGGAGGAGTCAGAGAGTGAAGGTAGGGGATACTGTGGAAGAGGAATATGATGAGTCAGAGTGTTGGTTTGGTCAAGTTTGGGGAAAGTGGTTAACTTTTTTTCTCTGCAGTGGGAGGAAAATATATAAATATGTGGATACATAACCACACATAAGAGATACACATACATACAGATGTTATGATTGGCATATGGAAAATAATCAGGAGATATAAAATTGTACCATTGAAAGTCCCATATGTGCATGCATGGATAAATATATACAAACTCAGGCTTCCCATTTTTATTGTAAATTGAGGTTTATTTTATTTATTATGTTTTGTTAATTTATATTTGTCCCACAATATTTCAGTAATGAAGAACGTATAGATACAATTACTATATTCATATTTACAGATTGTGATAGATATGTGTTATTATTGGAAAATAAACCCATAAGCATATACTCATCATCTGATATGTTATTGATGTATTGATCTACTAATATGGATATAATGATATGGTTATACATGTATGTATGTATATAATATATTTTTATTTCTTTGTGGGTATTTTAATATATTTATTTTCATTCCTCTTGTAAGTATAAAAATATATAGAGAGATACATACTCATATTATTTTTGCTTGTTTTTTCCCATTAATATAATGCTTTTTTTTATTTTCTTATTTTTATATATATTTATGATTTTTTTAAAGTAATACATGTATTGACTACTTAAGGTTTACACATACTTTCTGTATAATAATGTTTATATGTTGTGATATGAATGATCATGATAAATGGAGACCCATATGCATGTAGTCAAATACTTATGTTATATATGTAATGACCTCTATACATAAATATAGGGAATGTATATATTCTAACCATAAGTAATATATACATTTGTACTTTTGTTAAGCATAAATATAAGTATACATATTTTTGTTCATAAGTAATATGTGCATTTGTACAACGAAATGACATATCTGAACACATACATATAATCAAAGGATACATGTTTACAAACACATGTATATGCACCATTGGTGTCGTACATACTATTGCTGTACATTTGTATTTTGAAATGGTGGTCATGTGGGGAACAGGCAGCTCTTGAGTAATCTTCTGAAGATAACATGGTTATCCGTGATCGTATGCTTGGAAGTAATGAATTCCATAGTTTAGCTGTTTGAACAGAGAAAGATGTTCCACCTGTGTTTTTTTTCTTGTATGCTGGGACTTTGAGGCTGGGTGCCAATCTGGAGTGGAGGTTTCTTTGTTGTATGTATTTTGTGATTTTCTTCCTGTTGAAAAGTAGTCCTGTTACATGTATTTCTTTGTGGGTGATACAAAGCAGCTTGAAAGTGGAACTTCTGGCCACCTGTGACTAATCTAGGCCCCTTAAGGCGGGGAGGGGGGCTTGCGGCTTTGTGTGTAAATCCAAGGTGGGGGAAGATGTATCACAGAGTTGTCATAGTAATGAAGCTTGATCTTGCTAACTTATCCACTTGGGCATTCATACATAGCTTAGACTTCATGGTAACGTATCCTTGGATACGTTAGGAGGTGGTCCCAGATCATCAGGTGGAGAGTGGGTCATATGTTTCCAATCGTCACTGGTGAGTATTTCAGTTTTGGATGCATTCACTTTGAGATGACTCCATGTCATCCACTAATCAACGGCTCCAAGGAAACAGAAAATGTTTGAGTTTCCAATCTCTTTAGCGTTTTCTAGTTTAAGAAGTATTTGTTTGTCATCTGCGTAGCTATATCAGGTGAGCTGAAATGTATTGATCATTGGCAGTAATGACTTCATGTAGATGTTGAAAAGCATGGGTGAAATGCTTGAGACTTCAGGGACCCCTGCTTTCATGATGTAGGGGTTGGATGAGAAAGGTGGAGAATGGATTATATTTGTTCTGTTTTGAAGGTAGGATGTCATCCAGTCGAGAGCAGTCCCCTTTATGCCGGCTTCACAGAGTCTTTGGATTAGAGAGTCATGATCAACAGTGTCAAAGGCAAGCTGAAAGGTTCAAGAGAAGTAGTGCAGCTACACCATTGTGGTCTACTGTGTTTTTAAGGTCACCCCAGATGGTGATGAGGGCAGAGTCTGTGCCTCTTCATGGGCAGAATTTAGTTTGGAAGTTGGAAAGTATGGAGTTATCTTCGATAAATTGAGACATCTGCGTGAATGCTGTTCTTTCTATTAGTTTGCAGAGGAATGGTCTGTTTGCAATAGGTCTGTAGTTGTTTGAGTCTCGAGGGTCCATGTTTTTTTTTAATGATGGGCATATACATGTCTTTTTTAAGTCTCCGGGGGTGGAAAACTTCTGTTGTGAAGCAATGGTTGATGATTGTTCTGACTCGGGTGGTAGCAGAGGTTGTTAAAAGGACGTCTTGAAGACTTGTGGTGGACAAGGGTCAGAGGGCAGCCGGCCGGCCTACTTATTTCGACAAGATACATAGAATCAGTTTCCAATAGTTGTTTGAAGGAATGGAGAGGCTGAATTAACCTACGCTTGGAGAAGATTGTTGGAAAAGGGCTGGTGCTTTTCTTTTGGTATAAATAGGAATCCAACATGTCTGGTATAGTTATGTAATGGCTTGCCACTTTGTCAGTAAATTCTTGGGAATTAGGATGGTTTCCTTCAATGCATTTAGGTTTACAAAATTAGGTGAGAATTTTATAAAATTCTTTATTTGCACATTTTGCATTCTGAATTCTGTTTGAATAGTAGCATTTTAAGCTTTGTTTTAAGTATGGCTTGTATATTCTGTTATATTTGTGTACGCAAAGGAAGCGTATCATCTTCGTAATTTGTTGTTTTATCTTTTTTAATTCTGTATTCATCCATGGTGCTTGTTTTCTTTTGGCATATTTTGTTGTTTTTAGTGCATTTAGAATATCAAAAGCTTCTGGGAGCCACTCATAGTTTTTTAACTGAATTTTTTGTGTCCAGATCTATGTTGGATGTTAGTTGTGTTTATAGGTCCTTAAAATTCAGTTTATTTGAAGGTCGATATGTTCTTGCTGGTAAGTTGGCCTTAAGTGTGGAGAGTTGCAGTGTATTATGTTGGAAAGCTACCAGATGACGGACCACATGACTGGAGTAATACTTTGGAACGTGCCTAGTTCTGGATTGGCAAAAATGACATCTAGGATGTGTCCAGCAATGTTTGTGAGTTTGGGAATGATCTGATCTAGGTTCAGTGTGTCTAGGTTAGCGACAATACTTCTGGTATATTTAGGTCACCAAGGATGCATGGGTTGGAGTGTAGAGTCAGAAGGTTTGAAACTGTGTCTTGAAGTGTCTATGGGAATATCCCGTTGCTAGGTGGTGGTCTGTAAAGAGGGAGGATTTTAAGGAGAAAGTTGGTGTAGGATTGCACCTGGTGATGATGGCCTCACAATTAAATACAATAAAAAGATTAGCATATTATGGTGCCTCGTAGTCATGAATTTGTAATAGAAGGAATATGTGCACAGATGATAACTAAAACTTTGGATCATTTCTATGGGTCCTGTTTAGTACTCTTCTTGGAAGGACAGTGTCACAGGGGCTTATAGCTCCATTGCCTACCAGATGCATTCTGTTGTGGTTGTTCCTTTTCAAGAGTTCAGGTCCTAGCTGTAGCTTTAGGACTCTCCATGGAGTTTGTGTCTGTGGCTTTGGACCAATTAAACAGATTTCACTTTGTAAAGTAGAAAACGAATCTCTTAAATCCACATGAATCATGTGGTCTGAAAAAGTTTCATTAAGACAGCCATCCTGAAGACTGCATGCATGTTCTCCACCCAGACCATACGTCTCAAGAGTACACTACATGTACTTTGTTCTCTGCCAAAGCTCTTGAAGATAGAGCCAGGCCCCTTGTTTATGCTCTTAGCTAATTTTGCAAACCAAGCAGTATAACTAAAGAAAATAAAGCTTGTTGCTTAATCTACACTGAATAAAAGAGTGAAAGTTAAAGGAGTAACCTGAGACTTCTGAATGTGTCCCTTTCCCTCCTTTTCTGACAGCTGTCTGGACTCCTCAGTCTGATGTAACGCTCAAACCACGTTGAAAACTTCAGACCTGTGTAGGAAGGTGGAATCTGACTATATGGTTGCCCCCACTTTTTTCCTGGTGTTTTGCTGGTTTATGACTTAGTTGGACTGGGACCCTGCTATTCAGGGCCCCAGTCTATCTGCTCTCTCTAAACGACATGGAGTGCACTCTAGGTGCACTAGTGATTGGATACTGTGGTGCCTTATGAGTCCCTAGTATATGGTACCTTAGGTACCAAGGGCATAGGTACTTCACAGGCCTACCAGGGGCTGCAGCATGTATTATGCCACTCCTGGGAAGCAGTCTAAATCTGACACCACAGGCCTGCTACTGCAGCCTGGGTGAGGTGGTGCTAGCACCCCTCACTGAGATATAGGTTTCCTATATCTCTCCTGCACACACATATAAACCTATCAGCCACCCCTAAGGCAGGCCCTATCAATCCTGAGGGGCAGGGTGCTTGGCTTCTATGTGAGGGGGTGCCTCTGCCTGAGCAGGGCCCCTCTGCAGCTCTCAGAGTCTATTATCTGGTGCTGTTTGTGGATGCGGTTAAACCATATACTATTAAGTGCATTATATCCTCGCGGTAAATGCTAACTTTGGAATGGTTGCATCAAAACATGTCGTGTTTGGTGTCAAACATCTTGGACTACTACCCCCCCGCCAATGTTGGCGGCGGGGGTAGCATTCCACCCTTCTAGAGGGATAAGACATGTACCTGCTGTGGAAACGCGGTAGAATCCTAAAGAGCCCTGGCATCACAAAATGGATGCCACCAGTCACAGACACTGGGCTGCCCTCCTGCTGATGACCGAAACTCGCAGTGGAGGAAGCCCAACAATAGGCATCCTGTCACAGGGAGGTGTAACCACCTCCCAGACAGGGTTTAGTGTATTGGGGCTGGGTGGGTGCACTCTTAGAGTGCTTTGAAGTCCTGCACTGGGGGAGCAGAAGGCTCCTCTGTGCATATGCCAGTTCAAACCGGCTCAGGGTCTACCTGCCCCTGCTCTGGCGCGAAGCTGGACAAAGGGAAGTGGGTGTAGCCACCCCCTCCCTTGACCCTCCCATAGGTGGGGTCATAGAGCTAGTCCATCCCCTCTTTTCAGTATAAGAAGGGGAACCCTTGAACTTGCTAGTTAGATAACCCCTGGACGACGCTCTATAGAAGAATCCTGGCCCTTCGACGTTCCACTACCTTTGGAAGACAGAAGAATCTCCCTTGGAGTCAAGGAGTGACTCCCCTGCTTGGCAGGCACCAAAAACGACAACGACGGTCGCAAACTACGCCGCTCCCGCCGGAGTCCGAAGTCCCTGCAGCCCAAGAAGTGGTTTTCCTGACTTCTACAAGGCCATCGTGAGTCCCCAGCGAAGCTGAGGCAAGTGGACCCCACGAGTGACGAGGAACCGCGACCCCTGGGTACCGTGCACTATTGTCGAGTGCAACCCCTTCACAATGTTCCACGAACTTGTGCTTTGGACCACATGTGGTCCCGACCTCTAGCAGGAATCCCTCCGAAGATCAGAGGCCTACACCGTCCCGAGTGACCGTGGGCCCCTGTTGAGTGATTCCGCCCGAGGTGTCTTCGCGATCCCTTGCCAGCCGGCTCGTGGGTCCCCAGAAGACTTCTTAAAGAAACCAAAGGGCTCCCCTGGTTGCTCCAGGCCTGCCCTGACTTACCCTCGCTCGGTGAGTCCCTCAGACCTTGCTGGTCTGTGCCATCGACTTTTCTTCATCTCCCCGAGACTTGCTGTTGCCAAGGCTTGTTGGCTCCAATCGAGTTGCCGACACCGCAGTAAGCTGCAGACTTCGTGGGACACACAGAATCCAGCTCCTGGTCGTCGTCGACGCCTCCTGGACCTCGTGGCTGAAGAGTCAAGGCACCCACAACCGACCTGAATCAACCGACGACGGTGGGCATCCATCTTCCTTGCCCCGAGTCACTGCCAAGTGACTTTGAACACTGTCCCCTCTGCTTTCAGGTCATCCTTCTTCAGAATCCAGGCTTGGATTCCACCGGACACTTCTTCAGCTCCCGGAAGCAGCAAGTCTTCTTTGTTCGCCATTGAAAACGACGCCGCGACCCGACACCAAAGGACACCTATGCACCCGGCTTCCCTGGGTGAGGTAACTCCAGCACTACAGTGCTCCTGTGGGTGTGGGCCCTAGAACTACTTACCCTGTAAGTGACTTGCTTGTAGGTTCTCCCGAAGTCTCCTAGAACTCTTAATTTCCAACCGCGACTTGCCCCATTGAAGTTAACGGCGATCCGCGCCTGTGTATCCACACTGCACGCGTCCCCCGTGGGTCCTTTACTTACCTGCCTTGGGTGGTTTCGTGAGGCCCCAGCACTTCTGAAGGCCCTAGGCCTTGTCTCCCTGCAAGTCGTTGTTGCTAAGTCCCTTTTTTAGTATATGGTCTGGTACGCCCCTAGGGCCCCAGCCATATTTTGTGCTTAACTTATTGTGAAACGTTGATTTGTGCATATGTTTGTCTTGTAATCTCATAAAGAGATTAGTAGAGAGTTATTTAGAAATAAATACATATATATTTGATATATATACCTGTGTGGTGTCTTTTCATTTGGTGATTCAAGAGATTATATGGTAAAACAAGCTGCTTTACATTCCTTCAAGACTTAGCCTGAAGGCTGCTCTCCACAGCTACCACTAGGATAGCTTTCTTTAAAAGGTTGTCTTAAACCTATCTACCATAAGAGTCGATTTGCCCTGGTGCAAGGTGTCCACTTTAATTAGTGAACAGCATATACCAGGCCAACTTCTCACAACCTGTTAACAGCACCTCCATTTATAAAGGTGTGATCAATTATTTCGGCATCAAAGACAACTGTCAGAAAGAACCTCCTCGTTGAAGACCTCATCAATAACCTCTCCAGAACCTGGTTCAGTCAGAGCTCCATTGGCCACAACCTTGTCAAAAAGCACGGTCAATAAAAAAGCCATGAGATGCGAAAAAGATCCCAAAGACCACACGAGTGACGAGTGGCCCATCAAAATACCACACTATCTCTGTTGCTTCATATCAGACAATGCCACATACTCATTTCTTGCCTGACAGCACACATCCATTTATTTCCAATGGTGTATCTGAGGAAAACAAGGGATGAATTTCACAGAAGGACAAGGACCCCCGACTTCCAAACTGAATGCCACCATTTGCACTATTCCTTTCTTCATAGTGCCTGCTTCAGAAGTTTTCAAAATGCTACAGAACATAGGCAAAGTTTGAAAGTTTCCCAACCTTTTCAGAACACCCATTGCCACAAGAGATGCCATCCCCATTCTCACTGCCTTTCATACGTGCATCTACTGTGCGTCTTCAGGTCCCAAACAACCCACTAAAACACAATACACCCCCACTTTATCTGAAATCATGGTTAGACTTGTGAAAAGATTTAAGCTCCCTGATACTGCAATTGTTTCCCTAATTGGACAAAGTAAGCAGGATTCTGCCATATCCTCTGTGACACAAAGAAAGCATCTACCCCCTTCCTCACTCTGACCCAGCAGTCATAAATAACAGGTTGATGCTAGGAAATAAAATACTTTTGTCGTCAGATAACACTGTCAAGTAGTCCAGCGCTATCAGGTCTGCTGTGATCACAGGATGTGGAATACTTGACACACTCCTAAAAATGATGCAGAAACGCAGGGACAAAGAGCATTCTCGAGGAAGTTGAGCAAGACTCAGCCCCTGTAATGGACACTGCTATGGATATTGCTTGCCATTTCAGCGACTAACTACCACAGTAGTCATCCATAGACAGATATGGTTCAAGAGCATGTTGTTCTGGTGAGAGGTCCAATCCCATGTTCACATGTCTCTTATAATAGACACACTCTTAGCAGAATGCTTGTTGACCATCCATCAAAACAGGCCTAAAAGACCATACATTTGTACAAAATGCATGGCCCAGTGGTGGTAAACTTCAATTGTCAGGCCTTTTATGTATTTGCTAGTTTGGATGTCTGGCTACTTAATTGCTACTGGAGGCTCGAGAGGTAGTAAAGAGCCTTGCTGTAACTTATATAAGATTTATGACTCTCTCCTAACAAAAAGAAATGATCTACAAATCCAGTGCTGACTTCATATACTAGCGCGCTCTTCTCTCTCCCTGCGAATAGAGAGAACAGAGGCTCATTATTCTAGCAACATCTATCAAGAAGACAAAAAAAGTGCACAGTCAGACATTACAAAGCACTTTTGATTTTTTTGTAAACAGATTTTATTGGTTTCATTCAGTCTGCATTACATCATTATCATTAGCACGGCCGGGCCGGCGCAACAGTTATTTGATCCCATATGCATAGAATCTAAGCATTGCAATTATACAATCTTAATATCAATCCAAAACAAGAAACTATTCCCCCTTCCCATGAGTCAGTACTGTATAGCATGTGTGGGCTTACTTTTTGGCAGATACAGTATTTCTTCATAATACCCAGGTAGAGGTTGGGGCAGTCATATATGAATCTAACAACACCGTGGCCTTTTTTAAGGTCTACATAACAGGCCTGATGTGTAAGGTGGTGCACTCTCCAGGAGTCGCTCATGTGGACCTCGTAGGCGTTCTCTCGGGGGTGCTCGGGTCGGGGTGGGACAAGTCGTCTATAAGGGCTTCCTAGGCTCTGGCCACCTCTGTTCCATAACTCCCTCCTAGCATCTTTCAACAATAGCCGTCCCTCGCATCCTGCCCACTTCAGCAGTTCCCCCGCGATGTGTGTAATCTAGGACCCCTGATGCCTTCCAATTCCTCGCTATCTCGCGTTTAGCAGGGATAAATGCTAGGTCTTGACATTTGCTTGTGACTTTAGTCTTAGATGTGTGAGGGAACCATCCTAATAGGCAGTGGGCTGGGGTATGTGGGACGTCTGTCTCGATAGTCTCCTCGACTACATGTAAGACCCTTTCCTAAAACTAAAATGTAAAAAAAAAAATGTAAGTCCGTTTTTATATAGCGCAGCTACTCACCCTTACGGGTCTCAAGGCGCTGGGGGCCGTAGTGGAAATTAAGTGAGCTATTGCCCAGAGTCACATGGTACTGAGCTGAGCTGCCGCCGGAGCCGGGGATCGAACCGTGAACCCTGTGCTCCGAAGTCAGCTGCCCTGGCCGCTGCACCACACCTCTCCACGCATGCAGCCTCGGGCAGGCCCAAAACATGTGGAGCATGTGTGCCCTTTCCTCTCCACAGCAAGGACAGGCTGCATCGGCTAACTGAAAGTATTGACTTATGCGCTCTGGGGTAAGGTAGGATCTATGTAGGACATAATTAATGAGCTTAACACTTGCGTTTCTTAGAGACCTTGGGTATCCTAGCTTATATGTTATACCAGTCCTTTGCCAAGATCTGGATGTCTAGGTCCGCTTTCTACCGAGATCTTAATTTCTCCAGCGGGTGTTGCTGATCTGCGTGTAGTGCTCTGTACAGGCAAGACACTGCCTTGACGGTGCCTCCAGAAAGAGCCACATAATACCAGCTCTGCTGCGACGGGGGTTTGATGGTTCCCTTATGCCAATGTTTGCGTATTGCTGCCGTCCGTGCTCTGTGCAGCAAGAAATGACCGTGAGGTAGATCAAACTCCCAGCGGAATTCCTCGAAAGGGAGTAACTCAGCATCTCTTTAAAGATCTCCCATCCTCGTCGCTCCAGCCTCAACCCAAACATCTTGGTCCCCCCAATTACAGCCATGGGAAAGTGCTCTCAGCATGTCTAGAGGTATATCAGGGAAATATGGAACCTTAACCCGCATTTTCTGTAAACCTCTACGCGAGCACTTAGCTTGTACCTTGAATTTGTGTGAATCTTCTCCCGTCGGTCTGCCCACTCCAAGGAATACTCGCAGGAGATCAAATAGCGGTTGTGCGAACAAGCTTGTGACCCCATCTGGCTTCCGTCTCTGTGCCATTTCTCTAACCAGCCACTGCAACTGGGCCGCTATATAATAGAACTCAAAGTCTGGAACCGCCAGTCTGCCCGCAGACACCAGTACCTGTATCGGTGTCAGCGCCACTCTACATGGTCCCGCCCCTCAAATAAATGTCCAGATCAAAGTGTCTACCTGCCTGAAAAATGCTTTGGTAATCGAAAGTGGAAGCGTGCTAAAGTAATATAAGAGCCGAGGTTATCGCCACCGTTTTAAGAAGTGCAATCCTACCAGCTACCGAGAGCGGTAGAGTCTGCCAGAAGGCTGCCGATGCCCTCATCGTACGAAGAGTTCGCCCCACATTTCTCTCGAAGAGGTCAAGCCAGTTGTGATATATTCTGACCCCTAAATAGGGTAAGCACCTCAGCTCCCATTGTAGTTGCGCCAAGCCAGTCGGAGGACGTCCAGTCTGCACCACAGGAAAGAGCCTGGAATTCTGCCAACTTACTTCCAAACCAGAGAAGGAGCTAAACTCCTATAGCAGGGAGCGGGCTCCTCTCAGATCTCCCTCCCCGTCCCTCAGGAAAAGTAGCAGATCGTCAGTGTAAGGCACAGTTGTGATGATTAGTGTGCCCCACACTTAGTCCCCTGTAAAACTGTCCAGAACTGGCTGCAACCGCCAATGGCGCTATAGCGAATAACAGGGGAGAGAGTGGACATCCCTGTATGTTGCTGCGCTCCACTGGCAACCCCCTCGAGATAGTTCTGCCTGTGTGCACTCTAGCCGTAGGTCTAGTATATTACAGCCAGGTCCAGTCGATAAAGCGCCCTCCCAGTCCCATGCGTGCCATAACTTCATACAGATATCCCCACTACAGGCTATCAAATGCTTTTTCTATGTCTACTGTAAAGATTGCTGCATCCACTCGGTCAGCTTTGTCTGTCTCCATAATGGTCAATAATCGTTGAATATTCCCTGCCGTGCTACGGCCCGGGATAAACCCTGCTTGATCTGCATGTATCAGTTTAGTTATGAAGGGCAACAGTCAGGTAGCCAAGATCCTGCTCAGAATTTTGTAGTCAATGTTAAGCATTGATAGCGGGCGGTATGCTGACCTGTCATGGGCAAGTTTATTTGTTTTGAAATGGGGACTATTACCACGTCTCTGGTAGTATCCGGTAGGGAGCCGGCCTTTTTAGCCGCCGTATAGAGGCTCACCTGTCGAGGCGTCTGCTCCGTAGAATACGCAGAATAAAACTCTACCGGGAGCCCGTCTGTGCCTCGGGTTTTGTTGCACCCCATATGTTTGATGGTAGTGGCGATCTCCTGCGGCGTGATGTCTCCACCGAGGTCCTTCGCATCCTCCTCCGTGATCCGCGGCACTGAGAGTGCCATCATGTGCGCCTGCGTCTCTTCTAGGTCACGCATGGGGGAGCTAGTATACAATGATGAGTAGTAATCAGCAAATATGCCATTGATCCCTTCTTGCGAATGCACCATGGTACCCTCCTCGTCTTCTAATTCCATAATCGCCAAGCTTCGTTTATCCTGGTTAGCCAGCCATGCCAATAGGGAACCAGATTTGTCCCTCTCAGCATGCGTTTTGTCTGCGTATTGTTTGTAATCAAAGCATCGCAGCAGTTCTATCTGTGTCACCACAGCTTCCCTGGCTGCCAAGAGGTCGGGTTGGAGCTCAGGATGGCCCGGTCGACTGGTCTCTACATCTCTCAGGAGCTCCTCAGCATCCTCTACATGTCTCAGCAGTGAGTGTGTAACTCCTTTGGATTCGGCTGAACAATATCCTCACGTCACTGCCTTAAAGGCATCCCACTCCACCTGTGGGGAAGACGCCGTATCAGCGTTGTCAGTGAAGTATTGAATTATTTTAGTCCTAATTGACTCACAGAAGATCTGATCTTCTAACGATTCCGGTTTACCCGCCACGTCGGTATCGAGGACCTGGATGGGCCCATCAAAGCTGTGGCAAGACATGGTTGTGACCTGATATAGTGCAGGAGTGGTACCCCCCCGTGGAAACTAAGCTATGTATGTTAGGGGCAGAAAGAAAAAGATCCAGTCAAACGTGTACTTCATGGAGTCCCGAAAAGAAGGAATAGTCTTGTTCCTGCGGGTGGAGTCGTCTCCAGGAGTCTACGAGGCCCCATTGGTATTGCCAATCTTTGAACATTTTAGCTGTGCGGACAGTCTGGAAGTGGCGTAAGGGAGGGTGCAAGCGATCTAGTAAAATGTCAGACACACAGTTAAAGTCTCCCCCAATTAATGTTGCAGCAGTTAAGAATGGCACTAATCGTCTTGACAAATTCTCAAAGAACCCACTTTGATCTACATTTGTGGCATATACATTCACTATAGTAATCTCTGGGCCCTCCAGTAGCCCCTGCACCGCTACAAATCTACCTACAGTGTCTATCATCGTGTTTATAAGCTGGAAGGGGACTCCAGCTCGAATCCAGATGAGGACTCCTCTGGCATAAGGCGAATATGTAGTGTAATATGTCTGGCCTCTCCAGCGTTGTCGCAACGCATGTCCCTTCTTGTCAGTGAGGTGTGTTTCCTGCAATAGTGCTATGTGTACCCCCTCCTGTGTAGATAAGAGAACACTTTATAGAGTTTTGCCATGGAGTTCATACCCCAAATGTTCCATGTTAAGCATTTATAAGCTAAGTGACTAGCCATATTAGTTCTCGGGGGGGGGAAGGGACTCGACTCAGAACCTACTACGATCTCCTGCCCCGCCCTCCTGGTATGTTCAGTTTAAGCACATAGGTTCAAATTGTGCGACTTGGCAAACCCCAACATAAAGAACAAACTCTAAAAACCAAACTCCCCCAACCCATGACGAACATTTGTGGAAGGTCGTCTACGGCACTCGGTAGTGTGATGGGGGTGGTTCGTGAGTCTCCCAGCTAGTCAGACCCCCATCCAGCTTATTTAAGTAGTGGTGAAGAATCAACTCATAGTACAATTTCCCAAATGTATCACAGTTGCCCTGCAGGAGAAACAATACGGCATCTACACATCCCCTCCGCCCGTTACCAGTTCAGCAAATGTCTCAGATGATCTCATCTGCTCTGCTCGGAGTCACTTTGGGCATCCACAGGCTCGAGCTCTCTGAAGCATTGGACTCGGGATCCGACTCAGATTCTGGGGTGGGAGAGCTCTATTCTGGTGTCTCCAAACGCACCTGCTTCCCGCTCAGCTGGGCCATGACTTCCATCGCCTTCCGTCTCCCTAGTTGCGTCTCAGCCTGAGAGGGGGCGGCAGAACTCCATCGCAGCCACTTTCGACGGGAACTAGGCCGACGCTGTCGCCACCACCCATCACCGGTGTCCGTTTTCGATCCGCTTTGGTCTTCCAGCCAGTCCCACATCTCCTGCAGGGAGTGAAATAACTGGCTCCTCCCGGGGTCACCACTCGCTGTTTCGCCGGGAACAGCATCGCATATTTGAAGTCCAGTTGTCGCAGCTTCTTTTTCGCTTCCTGGTACGATGCTCTCTGTCTTTGTCACAATTAGTCTGGGGGGGGGGTGCCGGGCTGCGGGGGTCTTGCCGGTACCTGGTGTGCTCTTTCCAGAGCAAAGAACGCAGAGATCCCCTCAGGAGCCACTTCTGTGCGCGACCAATGTTCTATATATCCCACCATATTGGTGCCCTCGACTTTCTCAGGGAGGCCCACCACTGAAATGTTGTTGCGGCCGGGACAATTTTCGGCATCCTCTGCCCTGATCTCTAATGTCCACACTTTAGCCTCCAATGCTTTCAATTGTTTCTGCATCATCTCCATGGCTGGAGGGAGTTCTCCCAGAGATCGCTCATTTGCAGTAACTCTCTCTGCAAGGCGCTTATGGTCGTCTCGTAGGAGATTCAAGTCTGTGCAAATGGTGTCGATCTTGAACTCGAGCGCCTCATGGGAGGTGGTTATGTCCTGAAGTATGTCTTGTAGCGTGGGGTCGCCCTGTGGCCCCTGCCGGCAGGGCTGCATTCGTCTCATCATTCGGTAGAGTACTCGTCTCTTCCGGGTCCTGCTCCTTTCTGTAGAAGGATTTACCCATCTTCTACTGCACTGCGGTAAGTCTAGTGTATTCGGGTGTTGGTCGGCTCTGCCCGTGGTCAGCTCTTTCGTCCATGCACAGGGGGGGACAGGACACTTTTGTCGTTGCTTGGGGGGCTGGGTAGTCAAAGCCACAGACTTCAGTTCAGAAATCAGCTCTCCCCTCAAGGTGCAGGCACATCGACGGAGAGCCTGGAGAATCCGGATGTAGGAGTGCCGAGGCCGCAGAACAAGAGGGGGCTGGATCCCCTCTTGATCTGCAGGCCCCCTCTCTGGCCTGGTGGATGGTGGACTTTCCGGTATGGCCGCCGATCGCTTCCTCTATATGCAGACCACGATTAGATCCGCAGTCAACTTATTCATCACCTCCAGTGTGCATGCAGATTTTCAGCTGTGCCCAGCCAAGCTGGAGATAACACCTCCGATTTACTCACATCAGTATGGCCCCCATTGTGTCTGTAATTGGCAAGTGTCTCTGGTTCCACTTCTCCCAGGGTAACTAAGATGGATTTACATCAAAGGAGAGGAGAACGGTCCTTCACAAGGCCATGGCGGCCTCCGGCGGCAGTCCGTCTCAAACTACCGCACAGGAATTACGGCCTAGTAGGCCCAGCCGTTCTCTAGGGCTCTCAAGTAGTACTCGCTCTGTTGATCAGGAGGCACCACCTCCGGTCACAGGCGCTTATCTCCCACGTCCGAGGGAGGCCTCCGCTTCAGCCTCCAGGATCCGGTACTACGGTAATTAACTATTGCTGCTCTCAGCAGCAGGAGGCCGCAGGCGAGCGCTCCCTCTCGCCCTTCTGTCTCTAGTCTCTACCCGACGCGCGGGCTGGGACCTACCGCGGTTCCGCCTTCCAAGGCCGCTCACCATCCACTCCTCTCCAGATTGCTTCTAGGCAGGGGAGCACCAGCCCTCTGCCCCTTCCAATCATCGCCACCTCCAGAATCAGAATCACAGCTACAGCACACCGACGCAGTCCCCTGGGTCGCTGCCTCAATGCCGGCCGCCTTCTCCAAGGGCAGCCGCCAGCTCCCGCTCGGGTTTCCAGGTGACACCTCCAATCACAGCAGCGGGGCAAGGCTAGCTCAGGGGGGCGGCCCGCTCCGTCTTCTCAGCCACACTCCTTCTCCTATCGCCGTATCCTGCCACTCTTGTCTGGGCCGGGAGCCGCCATCTTGGCGCTTGAGTGCGCGGCTACCCTCCGTTTTTACTCATAATGTGGGCCACAGTGCCCCGGGACACCCCACTGGATTTCAGCTTCTGCAGGGCGAAGCGCCACAAGGATCTGGACCCTTGGTAAGTTCTCAGGGGGTCAGAATGGCACTGAATAAGGGCCGGCCGAGATGAGCTCTGAGCAACGCTGCTCACTCCATTGGCATCAGGCCACGCCCCCCCTTACAAAGCACTCTTGATGGCCATGTCCTTCCATATACCACTGACACCTCATTATAATCTCTGAATGATACCCATCTAGCAGTAGCTCGATTTCAAACTGAGACAGACCAAAGGAGATGGGACAGCAGCATAGAGTTGATCTCCAAGTAGTTGGCTGCATTCAAACTTTCAACTGCACTTCAATTGTAGGAGCCGGATCCAAGCTTCACTTTGACCACAGACACTTCCCTGAATGATTGGGAGGTCTCCTGAAAGGTTTGTCAATAAACGTTCTTTGATCATGCCAGGACAAACTCTTCTACTTCAGTGTACCAGGCCCCTGATAAAGGAAACAGCCAACAAGATACAGGTGGACAAAATGCCCTCCTCTATTTGTTACCTGAGAAAACAAAAAGGCACAATATATAATTTTCTTTTGCTGGAGCAAAGCACAGGAGCTTTGGTAATGGGCCGCACAATATTAGGTCACCAGCATGAGATTTATGTCTAACTGTCAGACTTATTCAGCCAAATGGGAGAGAGAAATTGGGGAAAGTCATGATTTAATCCTGACTTGTAGGCCTTTCCACCTGGCCCCTGATTCACAAGGTGCTAGGCAAGCTCAGAAGGATTTGTTGCCTCAGAATTGGCTGGTAAACAGACCTGTTAAGACTTTCAGTAGATAGACTGTACACGTTAACACTGAACCCATTTCCCACCAAAGAGATCCAATGCCTGGTCTTGAATCCTTATGGAAATTCACGTTGCCCGCCAGCCTGGCTCCCGAGGAGTTCCAGTGTGGCACACTAAGTATGTAAGACAGTTACAGACTTACTGTCCAGGTGGGGAAGTCTCTTTTTTTTTTTTTGTCTATTGCATTTACAAACTTAGTTACACTTCACAATAAGCGTACAAATGTGAATAAAAGTTAAGAAAAACAAAGAGAAAACATGCAGAAATTAACAGGGCGAAGCGAACACGTTTGTATTATCCGGCCGTATGACATTATCTGTTGATCCTGGAATGTTAAAGTCATGTATACAGAAAACAGTGATCACAGGTAACTAAGCAGTATTACAGAGGTCAACCAAGATCGACGCCTCGGTGGCCACTCATCACTATGCAGTATCCTATTATACCAGACTTGCAAGCTATCCTTTAATCGACCACCACAGTAGTCTTCTCTTCCGATTCTCCCGACTCCTTTCCAATCAGATATTGTTGATACAGTCCCCAAAAGCCCTTGGGACAACTCTGAGGTGGGAGCAACTCGTTATATGCATCTGATTGGGTGTTGCAGTATAACATGTCCGTATGCCATTCCTTAATTAGGGGTATTGGACCTTGGGCCAAGCGCATAGCTACCCTACGCCTTGCAAGCAACAAACCTATCTCTACTAATTTCCTTCCACTGCCCACTATCTCCTTATCATAGCCCAACAGTGCCACCAGTGGACTAGGATCTAAGTGCAGCCCAATGATTGCACTCAGTTCGGAAAAGACTCTCCCCCAGAATGCCAATATGTCTGGGCATTGCCATGCCACATGGAAGAACCCAGCGTCTTGCTCCATGTACCTATCGCATCTGGCAGTCTCGGAGCCCATACCGGAATAGTCTCTTGGGAGTGTAGTACACCCTGTTGATATATTTGAAATATATTAAGCAGTGCCGGCCGTTCAGGGATACACGCTTTGTCCTTTCACAACAATACGCCCAGCATTTTTCGTCAATAATCAAATCTAGATCTCTTTGCCAGTTTAGCCTGGCCTTGTGAAGTTCTGTCTTCCTAGGTTCCTGCGCAGCAGAATAGAGCCTGGATATTAATTTTGCGGGGTTATCTGTTCGTATAATATATGTAAGTGCCGGCATTGCATTGGGTTCCTGCATATTGTCACCCAGTAGTTCATGCCATGCATGCCGCGTACGTAAATATTGAAACTGGTCTAAATGTGAGAGCCCTGGCGTCTCTCCGAGCAGGTCATCCCATTTACGTGTTTACCCATCCTGAAAAAAGTCGCCCAATTTGAGGATGCCCATACGTGTCATTGAGCGGAGCACACCATTTTCCCGACCCGTGGGGAACCATGTGCACCAATCTAATGGCATTGGTGGCAAATACGAGAGTGCCCGCTTGCGCATCCAGGAGCCTACGCCATGCATACGTGGTGGAATTTAGAGAGTCCAGGACGCCGTGTCACCGAGTGGGAGGCTTAAACAAGGTCTGTGGAAGTGTGAGTGGTTTCGCTGCATCCCTCTCTATATATAAATGTGGTAAGTCGTGTGGTCCGTGCAGCCAACTATAAGCATGGGAGGCCTGCGCCACCCTGTAGTACAACTCAAGATCAGGCGCCCCCAACCCTCCCGCCGAATACGGTAGCGTCAGCGTCTCCCAGCTCACCCTAGGCTGTTTCCCAGCCCAAGCTAATTTAATTAAAAGTGATCGGAGTTTGTCAAATACAGTGCGTGGAAGGAGTATGGGGATATTTAGAAAAAGAAACAAGAATCTGGGGAGAATCACCATTTTCATCAGGGAGATGCGTCCTATCAGGGAGAGAGGCAGTCTTATCCACCTGTTGACATCAACCTCCAATTTCGAAATAGCTTTGCCATAGTTTTCCACTAAAACTACGGCTGGATCTGAGTGGATTTGTATCCCGAGATAGCGTATTGGATCTATCGTCCACGGCATGGGGTAATCTGTGTTTGTTATAGTTGTCGAGGGCGTTAATGGAAAAATTAGGGATTTATTCCAATTAATTTTAAGTCCTGGCAATCTTCCGAACTGTACCACCTCGGCCAGTATGGGATTAAGATGTAATGCAGGATCTCTGACGTACACAGGGTATCGTCAGCGTAAGCTGAGATGACTAATTGATATCCTGGGAAATGCAGGCCTCTGTGACTGTGGTATTCCCACAGGGCACAAGCCAGGGGTTCAGCCCCTAGAGCATATGAGCATATAGTAGTGGGGACAAAGGGCAGCCCTGTTGCGTCCCTCTAGATATAGTAATGGGGGCTGTGACTGTCTTACCCAGACGGATCCTAGCCGTAGGGCGATTATACAGTGTCAGAACTAGTTTGCAGAAAATCTCGCCTACTCCAATTCTCCTCAACACCCCCATCATGAAAGCCCACTCCGCAGAGTCAAATGCCTTTTTTCGGCATCTAAAAATACTGCCGCCGCCTTACTATCAGGGTCTAATCTTTTCATTGTACCAAATAGTGATCTAAGATTTAGGGTCAGGTTGCGTCCTGGGACAAAGCCTGCCTGCTCATGGCGGACCACATGAGGTATCAAAGGGGCCAGCCGATTTGCTAAAATTTTGGCATAGATCTTGGTGCCGACATTTAATAACAACAATGGCCTATAAGAGGAGCAGGCCTCCGGCTCTTTGCCAGGTTTCTGAAGCATTATTATTAAGGCCTCTCTCATAGAAGGGAGCATTGCTTCTGCTTGAGCCATATCCTCGTATAGGGACATTAGGTGAGGAACCAGAAGGTCTTGGAAAGTCTTATAAAAGGAGACCATAAGACCATCCATACCCGGGGGTCCTCCAGCGCGCATAGATTTAATTGCAGCTTTGACTTCACCCGGGGTGAGAGGGGCCATAAGGTATTCTCTATGAGTGTTAGTCAGCCAAGTCATTTGGATATGCTCCAAATAGTCCCAGATAGCATCATCATCTGGGGGAGATTGGGAGGTACAGAGGTGAGAGTAGTACCCATGGAACCGTTCCCCTATTTCCTGGTGATCATGCAGGGGGAGACCCTCTTCGTCTTGAATTATTGTTATAGCATCTACCTCTCATTTGGGACGCATTAAGGCTGCTAGGGTGGCACCTGGTCTTTTCCCTTCACCATAAACCCTTGCCGTGGCATATTTGCCCAGGTGTTTAACGTCCCTGTTGGCCGTGTCCTGGAATTCTTCGAGTGCTATTTTAAAATCCCCAAGTATATTTGCATCCCCTGACTCTTGGAAGGACTGCTCGAGGGCTGAGATGTCTCTCTCCAGTTTTGACAGACGGTCTCTCAGAGAGCGAAGAACTCCTGCGTGCTTAAATATGACTATGCCACGAATATAGACTTTGAAAGTCTCCCATTTGGTAGCAAAACTTTCTACTGACCCTATAGTTAAAAAAAAAAAATTCTATTGCAGTGTCAATCTCAGCTGTGAATACAGGGTCCAATAAAGAGTAGAGGGGAACCTCCAGAGGAACACTGGTGCCTGTCTCATAAGACATTTCATCTCAAATTGGACTGGTGCATGATCGGAGAAGGTGCAGGGGAGGATAGAGCAGGCCTCGATCTGAGAAATCAAACACTTGGACACCAACAAATAATCTATTCGAGTATGAGTGTCATGTGATGCTGAATAGTGAGTGTACCCTGCGTTATCCGGGTAGATATGCCTCCAGATATCCAATAGGTCCAGCTCTCCCATTAATGCAAGAATTGCTCCCACCGCAGCAGAGCGGGGTCGCGCTAGGCCCCTGGAGCGGTCTTTAAGCGGGTCTAAAATGCAATTAAAACCCCCTCCCAAAAGTAAAGAGATGTTCCTGTCACTCATCACTTTATCTCCAAGCCTGTGATCAAATTGTGGGTCGTCATAATTAGGACCGTACACATTTACTATTTTAGTTAATATCCCCTCTTTCTGGCATTGCACAATTACGAATCTCCCATTAGAGTCTGCCTCCACAGCTTGTAGTGAGATTACAGACTGAGGGTTCACCCATACAAGTATCCCCCTAGAATGCAATGTAAACCCCGCTGCACTGAATCGCCTTTGGAGGAGTTTCTGTGTCAGCATCTTACTGTGTAGTGGCAAATGAGTCTCTTGTAATATAGCGACATCTATGTGGTGCCTCCTCAGATATGCCACAACTTTCCTGATCTTTCTGTGATCATTCAGCCCCCTCACATTCCATGTTAAAAAACGCACTGTGCTAACTATTATTGAAGTAGCTGGAATCCCTGACACAATCGTTGTAGGTAACACTAAGGGTCCTACTTAGGACCTCAACTTCTAGATCAACCACTATTTTGAGCCTCTGTGCCAAGTTGGTGATGCCTTGCTTACTAACTAACCCCCCTCCCCCACCCACGCTATGCATACCACAACTGTGCATAGTCGAGTACCACCCTGCCCTCCCACTAGACCCCTTCAAATAGAGAGTAACACAAAAATGTAGGTATACAAAAACAAAAAGTCCCCAAGGTGGGAAACACCCTGTGTGGTTCACACTCTGGGGCAGATGTTGCCCGTCTCAATTCACCCCGCACTCCGGCATGAATATTAGCACATGTATAAGCTTAGTGAATGACTAGCATATATTCTCACCAACCATAATCATAAGAACAACCCATTGGAGGTATCATTATCAAAAAGGGACCGGTAATAAGGGGACCACTGATGTATAGAGACAGAGAGCCTGCGGGGAACCCCACCAGTCTTACAAATTACCATGAGCTCCAAGGTCTCGCTTCGTCCCTCAAAGCGACCAATTCCCTTGATGAATTCGGAGCCAGACCAGGCCTTGCCTTTTGCACACTGATATGTGCCCACTACATCAGGTGAGATCCAGAAAGCAGCAAGCCGCTCGTTGAACTACAATGAGAGTTTATGTCTCAAGGATCACAATAGTGTAACATGATAAGAGCCTATTCAGATCCTGCAGAAGTCTCTTCCTCACGATCCTTAGTGGGACTTTTCTTGGGGCGAACAGTGCTCCACCGCTTCAAAAACTGCGTTGCCTGCGCTGATTCTATGAAGATATGTGTCTACCCATCCGCTGTGACATGCAACTTGGCCGGATAAATCATATAATAGTCCAGCTGCAACTCCCAGAGTTTCCTTTTGACTGGTGCGAAGAGACGCGGAGCGTCTTGCACTTGCTGCGAAGTCCAGATAGTGTGATACTGCCATGCCTTCATACTGCAGGTTTTGCAGTTCTCTAGCCTTGCGCAGTGCACTGTTGCGATCTCTAAAATTGAGGAGCCAAGCAATAATTGGGCGCGGAGGCGCCCCTGGCACAGGTCTGGGCGCCAGCGACCTGTGCGCTCTTTCTACCACAAACACCACAGAAAAACAGTCCCTAACCAACAGCATGGTGAGAAGTTGCTCAACGAAGACCTCCATTTTGGGTATGTTTGTGGTCTCAGCAATGCCCACCACTCAGAGATTATTTCAACGTGAGCGGGCTTCCAAATCTTTGCCTCTGGCCTGGACTTGTCGGAGTTGCTTGTCAATGGTTGTTTTCGAAAGGGATGTGGTGTGTAAAGTATCTTCAGCGTCTGAGACCCTTTTTTCGACAGTTTCTATTCGTTCTGCCTGTTTGTCTAGTCTCTCCGACATTATGTCCATCTGGAACAACAGGGCGTCTATTTCACCATCAATCTTGTGCAGACTGTTCTGCATGACTGCAAGAATTTGCTTGAGATCTGAGTCCGGGAGAGAGTCACCGGGCTCCGATCCTGATTCAGAGGCCATTTTCTCTTGATCATTTTGTCCCCGTGATTTCCTCGACTCGAATTGTAGTTTAGGTTGCGATTTATCTGTTTTCCCCATGGCGTGGTCTCTCAGCCTGCCGCCCCCGCTAGCCACCTCCTGTTGTATCTTGCTAGCTTTTCCTCTCTTTGCTAGCTGCTGTATAGCCAAAGACCAAGAAACTTTAATCTTACTGTGCTTCCTTCCCCCCCGGGTGTTCACAAAAATCAATTGTGATGGTTTCTGCCCATCTTAGGAGGCTCCGAGTACATGTATATCAGTACCTTGGCAACTGGCTGCTAAATGTGGGCTTGCCTTAGTCAGTCATAGACAAAGACAAAGTGCAGACATCCTTGGGGTTTTCGATCAACGAGCCAAAGTTCCACCTGTCCCCCATGCAGAGGATTTCCCATCATTGAAGCTGTTTTAACACAGTAGCTTTCAAGACCTTTCATCCGTTGCAGCATGTCCAGGACATTCAGGAAATGACCATGTCATTTTAAACTCAATTCTGAGAGGATGGCTCTGAGGCTTCTTGAACTCCTGGCCTTGTGTATCCTCCTTGTCCCGAACACCAGGCGGCGTATGCAGGTCCTGACATGGAACCTCAGGTTTCACTGGGCCCAGTATCAATGCTGCCTCTCTGACTCCATCCAGATCTTGCAGGGAATGGCTCAGGACCTTCTGTGGTGGTAAACAAGCACTAACATTATCTGCAGCAGGCCACTATCTTTTCCTCACCCAAACTTCACAGTTGTGTGACTGATGTAGCGCTACTGGGTTAGGGGGGTTGCCTAGGGGAGGTGGAGGTCAGAGACATCTGGTCTCTGGTGTTGAGCAAGTCCATGCAAGTCTAATGGAGCTTCGGTGACCCGTATGACCGTGAAAGGCTTCCTGCTATACATCAAGGGGAGGTTTTTACAGATCATCACAGAAAACACAACCATCGTGTGGTATTACAACAAGCAGGTGTGGTAGAGTCCTGGATCCTCTGCCAGGAGGGCTTTCATCTCTGGAAATTACTAGACCACTAGAATTTCATTCGGGTAGCCAACCATCCAACAGGATCACTGAATATCAGCGCACACGAGCTGAGCAGACCTCAGATGGCAGATTACAAGTGCCATCTCCACCTCAGTGTGGCAAGAGGTATCTTCAATTAGTAGGATTCACCCTGGATAGATCTATTTACCACTGCACTGTTGCACAATGACAACAATTTTACATGTTGACATTTTCTCCAAGGCATTAGGTATCAAACATATTCCAGCTGGAAGGAAATGAAGGACTGTTGTACACATTTTCATTGCTATCTCTCCTCCTTCGGGTTCAGAGGAAGGTCAGTACGGACCGGGAGCAAGTCATTTTCAATTAAAATGTCTTTATTTCGGCCTCCAGGGCCGTGCAAGTAAAACAGTACATGGTAAATAAATAAAACAGTGCAGTACAATACAATCCGACTTGTGGCAATCATAGTTCTTGTGGGTAGACGCAAAAATGTTGCAATAGCAAATTAAAATGTCAACTTGCATGTACGGAATGAAATGCTAAAAAGTATGCTGCACAATATAAAAGAAACAAGGATAAAATGTGATAAGCCACATGAAATTAAGGGGGGGGGGGGGTGAGTGCCTTTCTGCGAAGTATCCACATAGTTCCCAGAAACTTGGCAATTGGTATGGCAAGGGGTAAGCTGCAGTCCGCTCTCAGGATACGAAGGGCGGCCAGTGGCTGTTCTGGTATAAGCGCCTGCTGGTGGGAGCTAGCCATATTCTACGTGGTCTGACATAGGCTGGGCAAGCAAAGAAAACATGTGCAACACTCTCCACTGAGGCCCGACAGTCCACCTCTCTGTGAAAGCTCTCAGCGGGAGATTACCCACTCTGAATTGAAAATATAGTTTCTTGTCGATTGAGACAGTCACCAGGTCCCAATATGACTCATACACTCTCAGGGGCTTAAAATCAAGGAATTCTCTAACCAGCTTGGGGGAGTCAGCCCTTCTAACGTCATCGGCCTCTGTGGCTGCCCAGTAAAGCTCCTTCAATACATTTTTTGATGGAAAACCGGTAGTGGCGGCATAGTTCCAAAGGTCGGGTAGCCCAAGGGAGTAAAGTGACTCTTTAATGTTGAGGAGCCAGGGTACTTTGGTGAATCGATCTGCATGCATTACGTTCTGAAGGGAAGTGGTATAGTGAGCACGTTCTGGGGTTTTCCATAGCCGTCTCCAGTATAACAGGGGACGAAGCCTGACTTTGCCAGAAAGGCTTCTTACACCCATGTCCAGCAAGAGTGGTGGCATAGCGTTACTAGAGGGAGAGATGCGAGATTGCATAAGAATTTGTTTTTCAGTACTGATAAGTGTTCAAATGTTGGAGAAACCCCACAACTCTGCCCCGTATAAAGCTGAACCCAGAGCCATAGCCTCGTAAAGGTGGAGTGCATGTGGGATAGGTTTAGTGTGAGAGGCCCTGTATTCTTTAAGAATTGCCCCCGTGACTTGCTTAAGTTTTGGGGCAGCTTTGGTGACGTGGTTTCCAAGACATGCGCCCACCAAAGATAATACCCAAGTAAGTGAAATAGTCCACCATCTCGAGATTCTCCCCCCCTCCCAGTGCTATGCCCTTCTTAAAAGATTTGTGGGTATTGAACGTCATCAGCTTTGTTTTAGCTGTGATTATCTCAAGTCCCCTAGTAAGACAGAACTCCTCAAAACGAAACAAGAGTTTTTGTAACATGCTCGGCATCTTGGAAACCAAAAGTGTGTGGGCAGCAAAAAGCAGTATTGGGGTTTTTGATGCTGGCCAAAAGTGGTCTCTGCTTCAGCCTGGGATAAAAATGAGATAATGTCATTAATATATATAGAGAGAAAAATGTGGGACTCAGTACATAATTCTGTCCTACAATTCTGAGGACTCGGATCTTATCGGTCAGCTCTTCCTGTTTTCCCCATCTAATACGTGCAAAATTGCCCTCGTGAAGACGGATTACCAATGACAGTATATTCAAAGCATTTTCATGTCTGTGAGGGCATGCCAAAGAGTGGAGCATGTGACCAAGTCAAACGTGGATCGCAAATCGACTAAGGCAATGTAAAGGTTACCCTTGTTGATGATGGCGGTCCTCCAATAGATTTTTTTTTTTAAAAGTGGAAAGCCTGGTCGATGGTGGAGACTTTCGACTGAAAGCCCGCCTAAAAGGAGCTGAGGATGTCCATCTTGGTCATCCAGTCCTGAATTTGGCCAGCACACATCGAATGCAATCTATTAGACTTATAGATCTAGAGTTGCTTGGGAGGGACCTGTCACCTTTCTTGTGTGTAGCTATCACTGTGATACCTTTCCATGACTCGGGGATGGGTCCCCCCACAGCGATGGCATTCGCAATAGTTAAGATGTAGCAGGGCCAAGCCTCCATATCATATATGAAGACGTCAGCCGGGGCACCAACCGGCCCAGCAGCCCTTCCCCTTGTAACAGCTAATAGCGATTGACCACATCCGAGATGTCGAACAGGGGTCAGAAGGGGATGGACAAGGCAGGGTCACAATGGGTTCATTAGAAGTATTTAGAGAGGTATCTGAGTATAATTTGCCAAAATATTCAGCCCAAAGAGAGAGGGTGACATTATTGTCTGGTTCCAGTGCGGGTGTAGCTCCGTTGCGAGAGACTAGCTGCCAAAATAAGGCGAGGTCTCTACCAGCACAGGCATCATTAAGAGCGATCCATCTCTGCTTGTCCCATCTCTTTTTAGCATGAGAGATAACCATTTTATAGGCTTGCCTGGCCTGGGGAATATTCGACGTCTCTAGATTTGATGGCTCTGACTAGAGAGTGCTGGGATTTAAAACATTCTGTATTGAACCAGGGCAAGATTTTTGGGGTCCCTCGGTTTTTGTGTGTGGAAGGGACCTTGAAATGTCCTGATATGCATTAAAAAAAGGCTAGTGGGTGGCAATTAGTTGTTTCGGCTTGACAGGCTGGCCAGTCACGAGCCCTGCCATGACAGCATTAAGATCTGCTGTTAGAGTTGAAAGAATTTTGGGGCGTGCTGCCACTTGGCTCCACTTTAAGTGGCATTTGTTAGCGGTCAATCTAATGTCCGCTGTAGAAAGAGACGGACCTGGGACTGGAGAAACCATCAGGTAAAGTGCCTGCATGGACAGGGAGAGGGGATTGTGGTTGCTCTTCGTTCTCTCAAGAACATACATCAATGACAGACGACCACAACGTGAGATCGATTAAGATATAATTGATTCTGCTCATGTGGAAAGGTTTATTGAACGTATGGGCCCCTTTAAGATCAGATTTTGTTTGGCCATTGGCAGCCCTGAGGCCGTACTAGATGGTTAGGGCCTTAAGTTGGAGAGCCGTTTGTGTCCATCTGTGGATTGGGGGGACAACCAAGGGGTGAATAGCCCAGGCTTTATCTTCATTTTGTGTTAGATGTACGTCATTATTGTCTAGGGACTCAAATGTGGAATTAAAGTCGCCTGCCATGGTGAGATGCTGGTTGGCAGAGCACTGTTGAAGTTGGTTTTCCAATATTTGGATAGTGCGTGATAACACCCCTCCTTTAGTCCCTCTCGCGTTAACATTGAAAATAGTCACCCTAGGTTTGGACTTACTGCAATGCTCGATGGCTAGGATGTCAGGTGAGTCAATAGAAAGCTATTGAATCTCACAGTTAAGAGAGGATCGAACCCACATGACTAAGCCCCCAGAGGCTGTGCCTCTCTTGCTAGGAGTAGCAGGAACAGAGAAGTTTAGGTACCGAGGCCTAAAGGTTGTATCCAAGGACCATATCTCTTGGAATAGACTTAGATCGTGTTCTTCCATGAGTGCATTCCAATTGGACGAGCCTAATTTGGACCTTAGCCTGGCCACATTCCAGGAGATAAAAGAAAGCTTGCTAGGCACACATATTGTGGGTGCTTCTGGTTTAATGATCTTTTGAAAAAGAGCAAAAGTGCCTGTAAACATCTAGAAAGGAAATGGCTAAAATACTATAAACCTGATGATAAACTCAAATATAAGATGGCCTTGAAGTCCTACTATACTAAAGCCCATAATGCTAAAAAAAGCTATCTGAAAGATAAAATTGAGTCTTCTAATAAGAAAGGCAAGGAGATCTTTTAAAATCGTAAAAACCTACTCTGCCCCGTCGTCCGTGGCTAGAGATCTCCCTCATTCCACGTAATGGACTCACCATTTAGCGACTTTCTTTCACGGGAAAATTGTGACTATTCAGGATTCCTTCACCAGGGGTTCTCCCGAGGATGATCCTGACAGATTAGCCCCTGCTGCGGAGCTCCCCTCAGGAGATATTCCTGCTCTCCTACAGTTTCCTCGGTTGCTGCCGAAAGTATCCCTTGATATCATCAAGGGTCTTAAGTCAGGCTCCCCTGCCAACCCTTACCCAGCTAAATTGCTGGCTTCGGTGGTCACAGTCTTAAATCCTGTGGTCAATAAGGTACTCAATTCCTCTTTAGCTGCTGGCCATATGCCTTCCATTTGGAAACATGCTAAAATTCTGCCGCTACTCAAGAAGCCCTCAACTGATCCCAGAGTACTAGCAAACTACAGGCCCATATCGCTACTGCCGTCTTTCTCTAAGGTTCTGGAGAAATATGTGAATCCAGTTATTTCAGAATATGTTGAAAAAAATAACCTTCTTCACATCAGCCACTCTGGCTTCAGAGCGAACTATAGTACTGAAAACGCTCTGCTGGAGGTCTCGGAACTTGTGAAGGAGAGGCTTGATCGGGGGCAAAGCCATTCTAATTCTACTAGACCTATCAGCGGCCTTTGATACTGTCCCACATGACAGGCTCCTGGAGAGGCTGCGGGAACTGGGAATAAGTGGTTCTGTGTTCAGTCAGTCAGTCAAGAAAAACTTTATTTGTTTAAAAATCAATTACAAAGATTTAAAACAATTTCATAAAAAATCATACATTTAAAAAAAATGTTTTTAACTATTCATGCAATGTTTCCAATTCATTAATAACCTAATTCATTTAGTATTGTCCACTATTCGTAAAAGTGTATCGATCAAGGTAAGAAACTTGGCCCCACGACAGATTAAGATGGTTGATGTTCCCCCCATCCAACGTGTTACGGTTTGTCTACAGGTACGAATGTTAAGTTCTTTTAAAATCGGTTTTAAAAGACTCCTTCTTGCTTCTTTCACTGTAGGGAAAACACACATCATATGGCATAAAGATTCTTTGTAATATCCACATAAACGGCAATTTGCGTTTAGGTGTTTTCCTTTCCATGTTTGTCTCAGGTCCTTGGTTTCATATTCTCCAAGCCGGTACAACATGAAACTCCTTTTTAGAACCAATCAAAAATGTGCCGCTAGATAAGCTTGCGGTTTTGGTTTAACGTAAGAATTGATGACTGTCCAGGAGTGTTTACGTTTACCAATACATTTTTGTCTTCGAAAAAGGACAGATTTTTTGCAGCGCTGTTACACACTCTATTAAATGCCGCCCTTTCCATCTTACTTTCCCATGCCTCTTGTAAGTCTAGTGCTGCCAATGCTGATCGTAAATATTCACCCCATGAGTACGATTTTTTTCAGATCAAACTGAGCCTTTATTTCAGTCCAGCATAGGTTGTTCAGAGAACCAGGATCTGAAGAACGGAGTTTCCAGCACAGTTTCACAAAAACGGATTGTCGCTGGAATTCCTGATTTTGTAAACCAAATTCCAGGCGGATCTGTGCTGGTGATGCACTTTTCGGAAGATTAAAAACGGCTTTATACACCTTTATCTGTAGCTCGTTTAAGACTTCAGATTCCCGGCCATGCCATATTTCCCAACCGTATGCCAGTGCAGGAAGTAATTGAGAAGCCATTACTTTCAAAAGATGACTGTATGATGGGCAACTCAGTTTTTGTTTCAATTGTTTGTAGGCAAAGATTAGTGTTTGCTCTTATTGCTCTTTTCTGTTCAGTGAAGGTCATACCTCGACCCAAGTTAATCCCCAGATACTTATATGTACGAACTTCCTCAATTTGTTCGTTTTTGGCAAACCACCTGAATTTTCCTGGACTAGGGCCTGCTAGTTGCACAACTTTTGTTTTTTTCTTATTTATCTCTAGCCCTTTCTGGTCAAAGTAAGTTATCAGGTGGTTAATGACTCTTTGCAAGCCAATCGGTGTTTGGCTCAAGACCACTATATCATCTGCATATTGCAGGTACTGTATGTGGTCTTCAGCCAACTTTGGAGGAAGACCATTTATTTTTGACAAATAAGATTGCAGGTCAGCGAGGTACAGGTTAAAAAGGCTAGGGGCCAAAACACAACCCTGTTTCAGGCCATTATAAATATTTATTTTGGACGATATAATGCTACCATCTCCCAGCTTCACCCTTGCTCAGGTTTCACTATGGAGGGATACTATGGCGTTTATTAGTTGTTGCGGTAGTCCCCATTCTTTTAGTTTCATCCAGAGTCGGTCTCGGAGCGGATTTTAGATCAATAAAACATGCAAAAAGTCCTGTGTTCTTAAATGTGGCTTTTCCCGTGAGTATCGCTAATGCCGCCAGGTTCGTGATTGTACCCATTCCTTTTCTGAAACCCGTTTGATTTTTGGGGATTTTACCGTTTGACTCTGTCCATGCTTGTAGATCTAGCAAGATGCATAAAGTTTTGCCTCCACATCCATCAAAGCTATAAGCCTATAATTCCCGGGCTCGTTGCGACTTCCGATCTTATAAATGGGGTGAAATAAACTCCCTTTCCAAGAATATAGAGACTTATTTTGAGAGTACAGATAATTAAATAGTGGCGTGAGGTAATTGGCCCAAAAATCTGGTTCTTGTTTGAAAAGTGCATTTGGAAGGCCATTGGGCCCTGCTGCTCCCTCTGTTTTCAGTTTTTTTATTACTTCTTTTAGTTGTATACTGTTGGTTAAAGGGTTTGGGCCATTATGGCATAATTCCTTAAGATCTTTTTCAGGTTGCACAATTTCCAGAATTGATGTACAGTTTGCGATTGCGCTCTGCTTTTCCTCCTGCAAGGTTTCCAGATCACTTGTCAGCCTCAGTTGCTTATCATTCTTTGTGAAATTATATAACTTTTGAATATGTTGTACCCATTTCGCCTCGCTTATTCCTGCCGTTTGATACGTTCTTGTTCCCTTAATTAGCTTGTGTATAATGCCCCAAAATTCGCAGCTGTTTGGCAATTTGCTGGCCCAAAGTAATTGCTCCCAGAGTTTTTCCATGTTCATTTTTTGCATCCCTGCACTTCTCCTTATATTTCTTCCTCATATCTTTGATGTTTCGCTTGTTTACTATTTTTCCTACTCTTGCTGCGACAGTTCTTTTTCTCACCTCCCTTGCTATTTCCCTTTTCTGGTCACGGAGCTGAATATTATACCATGGTTCATGTATTCTTCCCTGTGGGCCTGGGCGTCCTGGGAGTACCGGAAATTTATTAACTAAGGTTTTCCCTAAAGTTTCCCAAGCCACTTCTAATGATTGAACACTCTGCGACCCACTATCATTTACATGTTTATGCGCGACGTCCATAATTGATTCGATGTTTTTGCCGCGCCATTTTAATTTCCTTAGATTGTATATTACAGGCATTTCTGTTAAAGTTGTGGTGATCTTTTTCTGAAACAGATTTGCATGCAAAGCTAATACTTGCGGAAGGTGGTCGCTTTCAGGGTGGGATTGGATATGGAAGAATTCAACTAGATAGAGTAATTCGTTACTATACATTGTGTAATCAATAGTGGATTGTATTTTCCCACTTAAGAAGGTAATGCCAGCTGGCCGGTCTCCCTTTATTTTTCCATTCAGAAAATGTAAACCGAGGGTTTCCAAATCTTGTTTTTGGTTATAGACCTCAAGCTCCTTTTGACGTACTCTTTTTTTCGAATTGGTCCCTATTATTTTGGTATTGAAATCTCCTGAAATTATCAACTCGCTACCTTGGTGACTAATTTGCAAAACCTTTATTAAGTTTGTCAGGCGGGACAATTTGTCCTTCTTCTGCTTTTTGTTAGGATGAATATATATGTTTAAGATCAACAGCTGCCATGGCTTTGTGGTTACTGATGTTTTACTCTCCAGTTTTACTACTTGAAGCCAATTTTCACCCATATCGATTTCTGCCATTTGCCAGTCTAATTTTTCTGTCACATATATTGACAAACCCCCCCTCGGATGCCCATAATTGCAAATTTTTTCTGCCAAGACGTGGCATTCCTCATAGCCAACAATAGTTTTTGGAGTCAGATTCCACGTTTCTTGCAATAGGATAATATCAAAACTTTGAAAAAAAGCTAAGGTCTCTGGGTCTTGACCCATTTCTCTAAAGCCATGGATATTCCATGAACAAAAAGTTATTTGGATTTCCTTGGGCGGGCTTGAAGGTACCTCTAAATGCTGTTTCCTTTGTAGGCCGTTGGTTGCATCAGGATCGTTGTTGGCTCAGAAAGTGGGAAACCCACGACCAATCTTTAACTTCTATCTGTTGTTTTAGTTGTGGTGGACTTTGATCTAGATTTTCTGACTTTTTGCTTGATAGAACTGGATTTTTAGGAGTTGTGCTTCTTGCCCCCCTTAAACATGAAGTGGGCCGTAACACATCTCCTGATGAATGTGGGGCCAAAGTATCTGATAGTAATGGATACGGATATTTTGAGCATTTTGGATAAAATAATGATATGCCCCAGGATTCAAAGACCTCTCTTGTTGAGTATATCAGAGCAATTATTTTGTTCGAAGACCAGGTTGTTTGGGTCACCTCTATGTCTGGCCTATTTTCCATTTGCAGAAATTCAACTGCCAGGAGATCTGCAGATGCAATATTGCATAATTTTGGTATCTCGTTGAACAGTCTCAATAAGTTTCCCCTATTTAGGGTGTCCGATCTGCCCTTGGTTTCATATTTGGGCTCGAAAATCAGTTTATGTGATATTTCTACTGAATCTCTTTGTTGGGATTCCATCGAGTTTGTGCAGTTTTGTGCATTTGGGGGTTCATAAAACATGTTTCTATTCTGAGCTATGTTGTTGAGTATAGTCCTTTCTTGTTTGTACGAGTTCGGTTTGCCCTCGTTAGTGCTGTCTCCTTCTGGTTTTACAACTTTTTGGCTTATTGCTGTCCTTGCGGGTTCTTGAGTGGTGGATGTTTCAGTTGGTAATTTACAGACTCGTCTGTTTTTTCCAAGGGAAATTTTTATTTGATTTTTAGTCTCCATTTCCATTTTATCCATTTGATTTCCCTGTACTTTTGCCGATGTTGTTAATGACCTATTATCCTGTGTTGTTTTGTAATCTTCTTGTGTTTTTATCTTTGATCTTACCAATCGGTATTCATTTCGGTTTCCTTCAGTAATTGGATGAGTATTTTGTAAATTCATACGAGTACAATTTTCGCCCTCTTGATTTTTTATTGCAGTTGTAATATTGGGTGACGGTTTCATGATCACAGTAAGCTCATTTTCGTTATTTATATGTCCTTCGTTTTTGGGGGTTTTGTTGATTACTTGTTCGCAACCGGATGTGTTTACAAAGTGCTTCTTATCATGTTTTATTTGTGTGAATCCTTTTTTTTTAGGAGGTTTGTTATTTTCTGCTTCACAGCCAGATATGATACGATGAGAAGATGTATCAAGAATGACGACTGTCTCCGGTGAAATTACTGGGGGCCTTTTATCGTGTTTAGTTTTTTTAGAGCCTTCGCTTTGATATGCTTTGTTATTTTCTTGGTCACTTGAAGATGGAACACTTTGGAGGGATTTACTAAGACTGTCGATAGAGTCTTGCCGATGTAACCTAGGGCTACTTTGTTGCTCGTTGGTGGGTTTTTTACTTTGTTGACTTTGTTTAAGGCTTGGCCGTTGGGAGAATAAAGGATAAATCTGTCTTGCTTCCAGGCCAGCTTGTTTACACTCGTTGTTCCTGGCCTTACGTGCTCGTTTTCGTTGTCTTTTTGTTAGAACACCGTTTGATGAACTGAGTGTTGATGTAGATTGCTGGATAATTTCTTGATTTCCTGTTCCGTTTTTGTCCATAGATTCATTGTATTTTATAGAACCATCAAGTGGGAGATTGCATAGGGTCCTTTCCAAACCTGTATAGTCTTTTTTTACGACTTTTGATTCTTTCGTGGCTGGGCGTTCCATGTTTTGTGCAGGTTTAACAACACTTAAGATTTCTGTTAGTATTTCTGGAAGGGATGCCAGTTTGTCAATTATTCAACCACATCCACAATTTGAATTTACATTTGATAAACGACCACTGCCTGGATCGCTACTTTTTTGTAATCTTTTGTAATATGTACTGTAATAGTGTCCAATTTTGAGTTAATACCTGCAATGTGTACCGCGATTAGATTCATTAAATCAATCTGAACGTCTAATTTGTCTGATTGAAAATTTAAAACATCAATGGCTTGCTGTAGGGTTCTTAACAGGGTTTCACTCCATGTGGCTGAATGTGTAGATTGTGCCAACATCCCTGTGGTTGACTCGAACCCACTGACTGATGAAATTGTGATCGGGGGGGACAAAGCATTTTGGCTTTCCAAAAGATGACCTTTTTGGGTAGTGTTGTTACCCTCCTGCTGCTCCACACTAGCTGTGCTTTTGATTGGGGTGGAGGCTGCCCCCCCTACCTCCCTATCTTGCCGATCTGGGGGTGAACTGAAGATAGGGATGTTTCCTTGATCTTGAAAGTGAGCGTCCTCTTTATTTTGGGTGGGAGCATCCTCTTTATTTTGAGTGTTTATTTCCAGGGCTTGGATGAGGTCTGCATCATTGGATACGGAAAAGGAACTAGTCCATTCATCCATTTGGATGTTGTCTTGTACTCCTGTCTTACATGGGGCTCCTTTTTAGGTCTCGCCTGAGCCAGCGCATGCGCTGCTCTGGCCGAGACATTTAGTAAGTGGGCTTTTAAAAGTTCGACCACACGCTTTTGCTGGCCTCAAGCTTGCGGTTACGCGCGCGGGCACGCGCACAGCCGCCATCTGGCTTTCCTCGCGGCACCCTTACAGCGCGCAATGAGGCGCCATCTGGCTTTCCTCTCGCTTGCTCTCCCAAGCGCCTCGCTCCGCCCATCTCTCGCCCCATTTCTCCCGCTCTTTGCCTATCGGCCCTCTCTCTTCCCCTTTCTACTCTCTTTACATGCCTCCCGCTTCCCTGTCTTTCTCCCTCCATCACTTTCTCTCTTTGCCATACGAATGAGCGAACTCTATTCAAATGTCCTCACCGCAGAATGACAATCACTTAAAACAACAACAAAAACAACACAGACGTGCCACATTTAAAGTTGCCCATGCGTGTTGCATTTAGAGACGGCGTTGCTCTCAAGGATTTACAAGTTGGCGCGCTTGTATGCATTCACACCTGATTCGCATTCACACCTGATTCATATTCACTAGAATTTCTGCTTTTCGACGATACTTTTTAATGATTCAATAGTCTTTTCAAAAAGTTTTCTTATAACTGTTACTCCACAAAGCCAGCATATCAGCTAATCAAAAGCATTCAGCTACAGATGTTGAGTCATCGTTAAGGGCTGCAGCGCGTTCTTTAACCTCCTTACTTCTTATAAAGGTAGGCCACAGAAACTAAATGCCAAAACCCATTGAGCAGGGCGCACTGCTCAATGCCAGTCAGCACAAGCACACCACAACTGTGTCGGAAGAGTTGAGCCGCAGTTCAGGGGGAAAATGTAGCGCTTCGGTAACCTCACATCAATCATTTTTTCACGGGTATCAATAATTCCGCAATACTCCACACACATTGGTAAATTCGGTTACAAAGTTACCAACCTCATTGCAGGTCGGACTGCAATTGTCCCCTTAGAAACGGGGGTTAATGAGGGACTCTAGATCACCGCAGCCGATTCCCTTAGGCAAGTCCCCAATTTCTAGAAGGTTCCAACCTAGCGAGTGCCCCTGAATAAGCCTCTAGGCGCTACAGCACCTTCTTGCATGACCCTAAACTACTACCACGTAGCATCATTTCATACTGATTTTAAAGGATAGGGGTGCTATTTATTCGCTGGTTTGTTTTGGGGACCCTTTCGCTGCCCTGTCCGTCTTCAATAACACATAACCCGACTGTGACATTCAATTTGGTGACGCGCTATTGTTCGAGATCAAAAATATTAGCTTATGGACATACAGCCCCTGACGAAAAGGATCTATTCTGAAAGGAGCCATTGTGTACTACTTAGTTGTAATTGACACGTTCCACAGTGTCAAACTGGCATGGACGAGCACATCTAAGATGGAATACGGAAGCGGGAACAGTCCAAGTCCGGGGTCAAAGGCTGACCCGAGGGGTCAGCCTTTGACCCAGCGATCTTCATTAGCTGGCAGCAAGCAGGAGACGGGAAAGGGGTGGGGTTAGGGGGATAAAGCAAGGCAGCAAAAGAGCAAGCAGGTGGACGAAATAATTCATGCAATACACAACATATTTAAGCTTAAAGATGCACAACACGAGGTGGTGGTTACGGTTTAAAGCACTAAAATCGATATCTTTAATATGCACCATCTGTCACCTTGATGCAAATATTCTCAACTATCAAAAGCTGAAGCAATTCTTTACAATATGCTGGGTGCCGCTGCAAACCATGCGTATTGTCAGGCACAGAATTTGATGTTTTAACTCAGTATTTAAACTGCATATTAAAAGATTAAACGTCATCGTTTAATGGAGAACATCGGGATTGTAATTATTTACTTACTTTAAGACATGAGCTTTGTTGCCATTTATAGGGAACAAGAAACGGAGACATCAATATAGATAAGGCGACTGAAATTATCTGGCACTGGAGGAACAAGTTATGCGGCACAGGAAAGAAAAACAAAACTTAAATTACGCAAATGCAAATTATACAACTGTTCTGTGACCTACTTGTCAGTTATGTATACAGGAATTCCAGTACTATAATACACAGCTCTTAAGAAGGAAAACTATACAGTTCAGCCAATCCTATTCAAAATTGTATTCACCACAATTAATAATTTGGTCTACTCTGAGGCATGCAAATGGCATTTTGTTAACAGTGGGCCATTGTGTATCACCCAGAGAAAAATAGGTTGCGTAAAACATATTCAGCGTTGCACTCAGGAGAAACTCTACCTCATTATTCACCACCTCCCAGTTAAGCCTTGTCTCCTGGGTTGGAGCAACACTATGTTCATAGCTGAGGTCCTCCTCACCCTACTGCTCCCCTGCATCCCATCTGTCTTGCACAGCTCTAACACTCACTAGATTCACTGGATTGCCAATAGGTCTCGCCTTTGGGACCTTATAAGTGTTTAGCCATGCAACAGTTGATGTTGTTGCACCAAGGATATTGTGCTGCATAACTAAATACTTATAAGGTCCCAAAAGCGAGACCTATTGGCTATGCCAATGCTTGTTTACTAAGGTATTTTCCATGTTTCTCTTCTTTGTTTTGATCAAACGAATCCTTGGGTAAATGCACCTGCGCTGTTATTTTTATCAGCCCTTTTTTTGTGGGCTCCTCTTCTCTGACCTCCCTTGTACTTGTTACTTCGCTTATTTCTTGGCCTGTTTTCCTTTTGAGTATGGGGCTTTCCCCTAGTTGATCAAATTGAGTTGATTTTGCCTCAAATTTTGTGCATCCCAGTACCTGAGGACTTGTATCATTTAATTTGTTAGGAATGATTGGGCTAGGCAGACCTAAACCTCCGTCTAGAGCATAAATTGCAGCCATTGGATCTTTTAGAAAATGAAATCGCTGCTTGCCGTTTTTCTCCCCAAATTTGAAGATTGCTCGTTCCGGAGTAGGAGCTGGCACTAGCCTCTCCTTTTGCGATGTTAATTTCTCTCTCTTTCTTTAAGTGGTTCTGTGTTGTGTTCGAATGGCTTACTTCCTTCCTTGACAGCAGAAGCCAGGAAGTTTGGACTCCTCCCTTTGCGGCCCCCATCCTCAGCCTGAAAGTGGGGGTTCCTCAGGGCTCTGTACTGAGCCCCACTCTTTTCAACTTATATATGTCCCCTTTGGCACCTCTGGCGGAAGAGTGTGGGGCAAAACTAATTTCATATGCCGACGATACTCAGTTTCTCTTCACCTGTGACAAGGGAGCGGACTTTGAGGGTGAGAAGATTAGAACTTGCCTCACCAAGGTGTTTACAAGGCTAAGGAGGAATCAATTGAAATGTAATCCAGAGAAATCTGAAATTATTTTTTTGGGCTCCCCGCCCTCAGAAGAGTGGAGACACTGGTGGTCGGCGGATTTGTCACCTCCCCTCTCTGTGCAAAAATACTGTAAAAAATCTGGGCATTATGATGGATGGCACTCTCTCGATGAGATCGCAAGTCCAGTCAGTTGTAGGCACCTGCTTCGGCCTTCTGCGCATGCTGAGGAAATTTATTTCCCTCCTACCAGAGGACTACAGAAAAACCGTGGTCCAGGAGTTGGTCACTTCTAGACTTGATTATGCTAATGTCCTGTAACTGGGCCTCCCCGAATGCCTTCTCAATCGCTTGCAGGTGGCCCAAAATGCAGCTGCTAGAATGGTACTTATGCTTAAGCCCAGGACTCATATATCCCAGCACCTCAAGGCACTACACTGGCTGCCAGTAAAAAAGAGGATTAGGTTTAAGACACTGGTGTTATTTTACAAGGCCCGGCAAGGCAGTGACGCGGGGTATCTCAGAGGTAGAGTTTCCAAATATACACATGCGAAAACTTTGAGGTCATCCTCAGTGGGCCTTGCCTCCATCCCTAGAATACACTGCGCCCGGTCTGGAGGTAGTTCTTTTAGGTTTCTGGGAGCCCAATCCTGGAATCTTCTTCCGTTGTCCCTCAGAACTGTGACGGACCTCGCCGTTTTCAAGAAGCTGCTTAAAACCTGGTTATTCCGCAACTGACACTTCAGTTTTAAGATACTGCTTAAAACCTGGTTTTCCCTGCAGCTAGGGGTGTACGCAGGATAGATGGGGACCATTAGCGCCGGGACACTCTGGTTGAGTAGCTGTGTGCTTTATAAATAATCTCATTCATTCATTCTTCAGGTCACATAGTTCAAGATAGATTTGGGAAGAGCGTTAGAAGAACATGAATGGGAAGCAGCTGCAGGAACAGACTCTCTACTGGCCATTAACATGAGGGGCTGGCTGGAATTTGGTGGCAGAGACTGCAGCATATTCAGATGTGCCCTGTGTGACCACTCAAGTCAATTGATCTCACCAAGAGGTGATGGACAGCCATCCGTGTCTGTGTGGTCTGGTGGTCTTGAGTATTTAAACTGGGCTTTAGAGTGACCTGGGGTGCATGTTCTAGCGTCTAAAGCCACCAAGTTGTTAGCCAGGTTCATGTTACAGAAAATTAACTCTATCTTGTCAAGTTTGGAATTGGGGCTAACTACTCTAATGATGTCATCACAAATAACTGAAGAGAAGCCACTGACATGGCGAATCCAATGAATCGCTTTGTTTTTGAGGGAGTCTTCTGCTTCATCAGTGGCTTGTGGGCTCAGTTTTGGTTTGTTAGTCATTGTGATAAAACCAAGAGGAGGGTGCCTACTCGAGCTTACATGGGTACTAATGTTAATGATTCTATTGTGTGCTTCCCTGTGAGCCTGAGAATTAGTGAGATTGTCATTATGGCGCAGATAGTGGGAGTGCTAATGTTTTTCTTGTTCACAAGTTCAGCCCCTTGAGCTTTGCGCCTGAGGGAAAGAGGCCTGTATCTCTCCTGGAGAGGCGGCCTTGGTGTGATAGAAGCCGCCTGTTTTAAAAGTGGAGCGGCCAGGGCCTGGGGAGAACCATGGACGGGCATAGGGAAGGGGAAACTGCAGGAGCCCTGCTGCATGCTAACAGCTGGTTCACAGTAGAGGTCAGGGAGGTACCCAATTTCCTCATTCAGGTCTTGGACTAGAGAGGTGAGGAAAACCTCCCTCATAGCAGTAATGCCATGCGCTATGAATTCCAGGGGGGTAGTGCACAATGTTGTTACTAGCACCAGCAGGATCGGTGTCAATTACCTGTTTGGCTGGTGTATCAGACAGCGAGGCAAAATGATTACTGCAAAGGACCTCATCACCGGGATCATCTAGAATTGGGAAAGCAGAGGGAGGAGGAGAAGGAAGTGGGCATATGGCACTTTGGACAACAGTAGTGGGTTCCTGGACCTGCTTCCTAGATCTCACAAACATCCCAGTTATTCTCTTCTGACTCTGTCTCTGCACTGCGTGGTTGGTAGGAGAGCTAGGGGCACTAGAATGAGAGAAAGTCGTCATCTTAATCACCCCTGTGAGAAATTGGGTTGTTGGTTGACTGGGGTGTGAGCACTGGTTAAGCAACAGCTACAGTCCCCTGCAGGGTGACCCACAGAAAGTCACTAAATTAACATGTGCTTACTCAGGGTAGCTTGGCACAAAAAGCAGTCAGGCTTAACTTAGAGACAATGTTCAAAGTATTTATTCAGCACACAAACAGCAATCAAGTGAAAACAAAACACAAGAAAAATCCCAAACCAATTTAGAAACATTTTAGTAAATGTTTATTAAATATTTGACACCAAAACGACAAAAATCCAATCAGTAGAACCCGAATTATTAATTTTTAAAGATTTTAGTGAAATCTAGTGTCTAAAAGATCAATGCGCCAACCTCGGGCATCTAGTTGCACGAGACCAGATTAAAGTCGAAAGTTAAGGCCGACCGCAATGGAGCACGGTTTGGATACAAGAATTGGATTGGGCCCAGTCAGCGCTCACCTTCAGACGTCTTGAAGTAAAATGTCTGGTAGGTAGAAGTTCAATGGGGCAAGGCTTCAGGAGTGTCCGAAGAGGGAGCGTCGTCCTCGGATGGCTGTGGAGTGAAGCCATGGTGAAGATTTTTACTTTCAGGCTTTGTGGCTGAAATAGAAGTTGAAAATCTCCAGTGTGACGAGGTAGAGGGCTGTTTCACGAGGCTGGATACCCCTTTGGCACAGAACCGCTGAAATGGATACACTGCTGCAGAGAAGAACGTAGCGGGAGAGGCAGAGAAGTCAATCTGACTGGTGATGCACCTCGGGCGGCTAGGCAAGCAGGTGGGTCCCGGTCTCCTCCTGGTTTTCAGAGCATGTTTTGGCCAAAGTCCTCAGTTTTAAAAAATGGTCATCTGAGCACCTTTAGTACCACAACCAAGGGTCCAGGACTGGTAGGGCACCTATTGGGGGCACAGGACTCACTCAGGCTGGATCCAGGTGCGGGTTCAAGATGGTGGTAGCCTGTTATGTCCACATGGCTCTGAACAGGAGGCCAAAAACTAGCTCTTTAAGTCCCTACTGGTTGTCCTAGGTGCTTGTGTAGTAGATGCTGGGCTCCGTGCAGGAGGGCTGGCCTCTAAGAGTTTAAGGAAGGCTCCAGGCAGCAAAGCAGTCCTTCCAGGTACAGCAGCAATCTGGCCGAGCGTGTATCAGGTCACAGCAGCAAGCAATTCCTCCGGTCCAGTAGTAAACTAAAGAGTGGGTCCGAGGGTCCTGTTTTTATACCCTGGCGCCATTCTGTTCTTTGAAGTGTATGAAATATCCTGACTCTTCTGCCCTGGCTCCAAGCTGCCTGCAGTGACAATACAGGGTTGTTAAGCCTTTTGTGTCAACACAGTACACAGCCTATTTGGGTTTAAGTGGGGCTGTGCTCAGCTCTGCCCCGCCCCCCACATCCTGTCTGTGAAGGCCCATTGAGGCACACCGAATCCCTCAATTATTTGACTGTCTGGGAGGAATTCACACAGTCTAACTGCCAGCTACACTCAGATGTGACCCAAGACAGGCTACGGGCGCAAAGGGCAGGAAAATGCCAGCCTTCTAAAAGTGGCATTTTTCAAAATTATAATGAATATCTGAGTTTACCATTAAAGAGGTTAGCGCAGACAACTGAAGCAAGGAGAAACTGGGGAGACGCTAAACCCTGTTGTAGTCTTAAAATAGAACCTTACCTGACCACAACACGGAAAATGTGGAAAACAACATTCTGATACGCCTAAGTTGTACAAAACTATCACTTTCAGGTCTTCGGGATAGTCTCTTCCTGGTTTCTTCCAACCACCAATGCCCCTCAGAGAAAAAGAAAGGCACAGGTTGCCTGTTTGAGGATGATCTGTGCAAGCCTTTTGAAATCTGCCTCAAGGATAACTAACTCGAAAGCGACTGCCGCTATTGAAAGACACCAAACGGTTACAAAGCCGCGAATCTTTCCAAGCTGCCACTGTGAGCATCTGCTGGCTACAGCAATTTATACCAGAAAAATAATGTGTCCGCCGGCAGTTGGAATATACAAATCGGCACTGAAGTTCCTTTGAAACAGTGTATCAGCTTCACGCAAGAGTGACGACTGTACTAGTGTTTACGGAGTTTTCCCTTAAGCAAATATATTCACAATTTTCCCACAACTTTGAAGGGATTTCCAAATTCTAAAACAGAATCCAGTCACAGCCCTGAGGAGAATCCCTCGGAATAAATAGGGATTCGAAACGCGTTGGCATATTTTACCATCAGGGGAAGAGTTTCAATAGAAAAATGTATAGCGACTGAGGGAAATAATGTACTTAATGTGTATATCCTCTTTTGCTAGAAATGTCTTTACCCCCGTTGGTTGGTAACCCTAGTTTGTTTCCCTGAAATTGTTCTTGTGGGTTACTTGTTTGTTGTTTGTTCCTGACTGGAAACAATTTCAATTGATTGTTATTTGTTATTTGCTTTGTTGCTTTTATTGTTTCAACTCTTTCTAGATGTTATGTAATTGTGAAGTGTTTTCGATATCTGTCCTGTGAATTCATAAAATGAATATTAACGAGGAAAATGAATAATTAAATGATGTAGACCATCTTATTTGCAAGTTTGGTCTGAGTCTGTTTAAATATTTGGCAGCCTAATAAATGGTCAGCTAGATGTTTTGATTATTTTGTAGCTTTCTAAAAGTGGCATTTTCAAAATTATAATGAATATCTGAGTTTACCATTAAAGAGGGTTTTTCATTTCAGTTTCATAGGTAACATAACATAAAATAACATGTGTATTTGTAAAGCGCACGTTCACCCCTGACGGGGTATCTTGGCGCTGAATAACAGATGTTTATTGTTACCCAACTCAAAGGTACCAAACATGACAAATCTACCTCCTTTCAATTAGGAATTGCAGCCTATTAAATGCAATATGGAGTTCCCAGTGTTATCAAATGGGAGGGGTAGGCCTCACAGTAGTGAAAAATATTAATTTAGGAGTTTTTCACTACCAGGACATGTAAAACATAAGGGTACATGTCCAACCTTTTAATTACACAGCACCCTACCTTATGGGCTACTTAGGGCCAACCTTAGATGAGACTTAAATATAATCAAAGGGGAGTTTAAGGCTTGACAAGGGGGTATACATGCCAAGATGTTATGTTAGTGTGACACTGCATTTAGACTGCAGTGGCAGACCTGGTACATGTTTTAAGGTGCCACTTACGTGGATGGCACAATAAGTGCTGCTGGCCCACTGGTAGCATTTAATTTACAGGCCTTAGGTATATGATATACCACTCTACAAGGGACATACAAGTAAATTAAATATGCCAAGCGAGTGCAAGCTAATTATACAATGTTTTAGGGAGAGAGCACAAACACTTTAGCACTGGTTAGCAGTGGTAAAGTGCATAGAGTCCTAAGGCGACAAAATAAAATTCAACAAAATGTGGGAAGAGGAAAGCATAAAGTTTGAGGGTGACCCTGCAGAGAGTGCCAGGTCCAACAACCCTGATTGACTAATCGATTACTCTGCCAGCATTTTGTGCTCCTCCTCACCCCGCTAGAGACTTCATCAACTTGAGCCTATTAGGGTTTGAGCTTTTACATCGACTGCACTAAAGGTCATTGCATGGATGATCATTTCTTTGTCGTTTTCTCTCGAGGCAAGAAAAGAGAAGACTGCAAAAGAGGACCCTATCAAAGTGGATAGTCCTCTCTATCAAAATCTGCTATGCCCTGGCCAGGAACAACACCTGAAGGCCTGCAGGCCATCTCCACCAGGGCCAAGGTCCTCACTACAGCATTGTCACAAGGGTTACCTTATTTTTAAATCTGCCAGGTTGCTACATCGGTATCGGTGCTTGGGTTTAAAAACCTCTTTTCCCTTGATAGCCTGATCAATCAGGACGGTCACTTCGCTTGCTCGGTTCTGCAGGACTTTTTGGTCTGAATCCACTCTCCAGACCCTCCAACTTGGGAGGTGCTACAATGATATCTATTCCTAGGGGGAGGAATCTGAGTCTGAATTATCCTTTCGAAGAACAAGTTACTTAAATATGGGAGTGCGCTTTCTAGTGGATTCTCTTTGTGACCACATATTCTTCAATGCCCTCCCGCTTCCATGTTCTTTGAAGTGGCCTTTTTAACATATGAAAAGGTCTCAAGTTAAATCAGGCACACTGGTCTGACCACTTCGATAAATCTCCATGTCTGAGGGCACGGAAAACCAGTGAGCCAAGGCTTGTTTATATGAGACTCTGCTTCTTCATTTCCAGGGCGGTAAGGAAACACAGCAGCGCAGCACCTATTGGCATGCAGGTGCACTGCTACAAAAATCTCTGAATCCAGTGTGATGCCTAGGGATATTCATAAAGTGTGTAATCTGATGTTGGCTAGAGTATCGACCAGAAAGATTGTTACCGAAGTAAGTAACTTCTTCTTCAACATCTAACTTAAAAAACATGGTCCTGCCAACAATTGTGGGCTAGAGTGTCATTTAGTTCCTGATAAACGTTTTACTTTTTCCATTTGTTTTATTTATTTACTTTTGCTAGGGTCTATCAGTACTTCACACGCTGCTACTGGGCTGCTTGTAGCCATGTGCTGTGATACCACATGGGCATTTAACAATGGATGTCATGTACACCACAAGGATGACAATTTCTGAATGATTTTTCTTAAACTTTATCCCAAGGAAGCATTCCAAAATTGCTACTCATGCAGGTGGATGCATGGCAGCTATCTTGGAATTCTTTTTGTTATACTTTGACAAAAAGCATTGCAGGATGGCCGCAGGGGTATGCATGCACAAGCACTGGTGGCCATCTTTGAATGTTTCTGCCTAAACCACAACAAAATCCATTGCAAGATAATTGTCCAGCTTGGAATGTTTGCCATACTGTATTATTCTTTACTGTTTCAAGATTGCTGACTTGTTGCCTCCAAATGTATCAGTGATCTTGAAATGATAAAGTTACAGTAAACTATAGCAAAGGAAACCAGCATTGGCAAAGCCAATAGGTGCAGCCAAAACCAGACTTATTGGCAAAGCCAGTGCTTGTTTGACATGCAGTTAAACTACCTTCACGCATGCCTTTTTCTTAAATAAATGTAGCATGACTTTCTGCTCTACATCGATGAGATTTGTTAACTTGATTATAGGGTTTTAAGCTTTGCCCTTTTGTTTGCATAAGTGATGCACTTACTGCAAACTGGTGGTATTGCTTCATGTTGTATATTTGCTTTCCTGATGGTTAGATGATTAGTGTTGACTGTACTTCAGGGAGCTTAACAGGCAAAATGTAGCGCAACACTAATGTACTTAAATCACAGGAAACTTCGAAGTGGGATTGGGCTTTATCCTCAAAAGGTCACCTTTTCTGCATGGTAACCCCAGATTTTTTGCCTCTTTCTGGACCTTATTTTTGCTGGACTTAGACCTCTGTGCACTTTACCCCTGCCTGCAAAACAGGAGTAAAGTGCTTGTGCTCCCCCTTTAAATATGGTTACATTGGCTTCTCCTTGATTGACATATTTAACTTGCCTAAGCGTCCCAGGTAAATATTGTAGAAAATGAACCCAGGGCCTGGAAGTTAACTGCCACCTGTGGGCTGCAGAACCTATTGTGCCATTCGCAGGTTTGGCCTGGAAAACATGGCTTTGGGCCTACCATGGGTAGCTTGACTGCAGCATCCTAAAAACCTGCTTTCAAAGCGGTCACAAAAACCCTTTCTTTTAAATATTAATTATCCACACTTTAGTACACCTTGTTGCCCACAAGGTAGGATGTTATTGGCCTGATATTTTAAAGTGGAACAAGTGCGAAATTAAAATTGGCATGTTCTTCCAGTAAATAACCCCAACAGGATTCAACTGCTGACAGGCCTATAACTTGATCCTTGAAAATGTCAGCGTACAGATTATTACCTTTAATCTGTAACTTTTGACTGCTAAAATAGTCATTCAAAGTCTATTTTTCATGTTTATTAAAAGTCTAATTGTTTGATGAAGTTAGGTTTTTAATAAATATTTAAATATTTAGGACAATTAACTTTTAGATGTAAATATTCTGTGCCTGAAACTCCTGGAGGCTAACTTGCATTAGCCTGCCATCAGTTGCCCGGTTGGCTGACCCCCTATGTGGCTACTGGGACACAACAAGCTTCAAGAGGCCTTTCCCTGAAGTGACCAGTATTAACTGAACCTGGACTGGACCCTGCTGGTGCCCTCTGACAGTATGAGTCCTGGCCTCTAAGTGGTGTCCTTGAGGTCCAGGGAGTCTTAGAAATGATCCAGGGAAGCTGCTCCACAAATCCTGAAAAGTTAGGACATAGAAAACTTTTGGACTTCTAACACCTCCGGCAAAGGTGTCTTATTTCAATGCAATTTTTTGGGATACAGATTCAAACTTGCCCCGGAGGATAATTTTGAGCTGCATAAATAAGACTAAGCCAGACGGGAAAATCTTTGACCAGGACGAACCTACTTGTTGTATTCTACCTGTGCTCCATCACGGGCAGCCTAAAATCGTGCCTAGGGGCCGGTTTATCGCTTGTATAGACTATCATAGGTGTTTAGTGCTTTTTAGTGCTATTTTTACTTAAAACCTTTAAAAATTCATATTATTGCTGCGCCTTATTGGATTTTTGTCATTTTTTATGAAACATTTACTCTGTTTCTAATTCAGTTTGGGATTTTTCATGTTTGGTGTTTTGATTTTACTTCTTTTCGGCACTGCATAAATACTTTGCACATTACCCTAAGTTAAACCTGCCCACTTTGTTCCTTAGCTACCAGGCAGCTGAGCTTAGGTTAATTTAGTGACTTTTACTGTTCACCCTGACAAGTTAATGTTAGTATTCCTTGAGGTGGGCGACCACCCACCCCAAATAATAATCCACTTTCTTTCGCCAATGGTATATTATCAACAGCATTACTACATCTTGTCAAGGGGGGTGTGGCCAAGCTCGCCATGATGGCGGGCGGAATTGCTCGCGCTCCGCTGCTCATCCCCCATAATCCGGATTTTATTTGTACTGAGCAGGGGCCCGGTGATGGCGAACTGCGCTCGCTACCCCGCGCACCCCGATGCAGTCTGGAGCCGAGCAGCGAACAGCCTAACCACTGCCGCAGTGGCGCTCCTGCCCTGGACTGCGGAGAGCTCTGCCGTGGGCCTATGGACGTACAACGAGTGGCGCCCTGGTGGGCGAATACCTTTTGGGGCCCGGGGGTACCGAGAGGACGTCCCGGAGTTTTATGTGCTCCAGCCTCGGAGCCCCGCTGGGGCGCCCAACTGTAGCTTTCCTGTCCATACCTTGTGGTGCGGGGACCAACGAAGATCGGGAGCAGCTGAGACACGACGGTGCTGGGATCCTTGTGGCCTGCAGCGCTTGGGCACCGACGTACTGCTGGGCAGGTCCTGAGGCCCGGGGATGGAGTGGAAGACAAGGCCTCAACCCTTCGCTCTGGGACATTGCGGGGGCCGTGTGCCTGAATCGGACGGCCCTAGGACTGCCGCGCAGTGGTGGGCATACTCCACTGGACCTGACTGGAGGTTAGCGATGACCGGAGCACCTGTGCCGAAGTACGACTTGCCGGCATTTGTGGAGGGCTATAGATGGACTGTGACGCAGTCGGAGAGATGCCGCAAGTATTCCGCCCTGCAACCAGGGGACTAAAACCGATGGCCTGGGGGTGGCCCAGACTGATAGTGGGGCCTTTAGGGGCTGGGGCCTTTGCGACGGCTGTGGCGGGGCTGGGAGGCCCCTGCCAGGGGACACGGGTCTGGCATCCTGACCTGAGGCAACACACTACTGAGGGACTCGCGCCCCCCGCTGTGAAGACGGGAGAGAAAACCTTCTCAGGCACGTTCCATACACGAGAGGAAAGCGGGAAGGCTGCTGCTCCCAACGTACCTTGGTCGCACCAGAGGACCTGCCTGGTCACCGTCTATGCGTTGGGGCCGCTGACTCCAAGCGTTGCCCTGTGGGGGTGCCACTTATCTAGCCCTCTCGCTGGGGATCTCGAGGGAATCAGATATTGCTCCAACAGCGACATCTTCATATGCAGCGTGGCTCGGAGGACTCTCGCTCTCCTGCCGGCTCTTTGCTGCAGCGCCCCTGTGGATGGACCGTGCATGGTCCAAAACTGACCTCGAGGCCAGTGTTACCCCTTTGGAGTCGGCGGCCTTGGGCTTGTAAGCGTCACGACAGCACATGTCCGACATGGGCCGCCTGCGTTCTGGTGCTGAAGGGCTGTCTGGACAGCTACAGACGACACGGGCCAAGTGGATAAAGCGCCAGACATCTCGCCCAGTGATGCTATGTCCCATAAACTGGATGCTGTTCTTGCTGCAGGTGAGAAATTGGGGACTTCCCTGGAACAAACACGCTCCTCACTGGAGAGTAAGATTAATGAGGTGGTGACGGACCTCAACCTTTTGCACGCAGATCACCGAAAACTTGCAGATAAACCTCACACGCTAGGAGATACCCTGGACGAACTGACACCAAAAACACAGGAAGCAGGAGTACAGTTGAAGGATCTGCTGGTCCAAGTACACACATTGGAACGCAGAGCAGAGGATTCAGAGGGCCGGTCCAGGCGCAATAACATCTGCGTCATTGGTCTGCCAGAGGGTAAGGAAGGGGAAGACCCCCCCCAGTTTTGTTGAGAATTGGATCCAGGAATTACTGCCAGCTAGCAGCCTGACTCAACACTTCGCTGTGGAACGAGCGCAGAGGGTCCCGACGAGACCTCCCCCGCTGGGAGCTAGGCCCAGACCATTTCTGTTCCGTGTTTTGCACTATAGGGACAGAGACCCGATAATGCAGGAAGTCCATAAATTACAGACTATACAAGTTAAAAACAGCCAAGTCATGCTATTTCCGGACTATACGGCCGCAGTGCAGAACAATCGACACTCCTTCCTGGAGGTGAAGCTCCGGCCACGTAGCCTGGAACTTAAGTACTCTTTGTTATTCCCAGCACGACTAAAAATAGTAGCCAAGGACAAAATACATGTCTTTGACACTCCCATGGCTGCCTGCGAGTGGCTGGACTCTGTGTTCCTCGGGCACCCTGCCGCATCCTCTGGGACACACAAAGGGACCCAGTGAGGAGACGACGCTGGGGGTCGTCAGAGGAGGGGACGCAGGGCACGGGAGAACAGCACAGGGCTCGGACCCAACATTGAACAAATGATTCAAGACCGGCGCAGAGCGCTGCAGGCAGCAGCTGGAATTGGTGATGCCCGAAGGGAGTCTGCATCTGGGTAGAGTCTCCAGGAGCAGGGCAGTGATGAAGACTCGGTGGATGCGGCCTCCTCCTAATTGGACTCCAGTGCCCTGCCGGAGATCACTCTGCAAACTGCAGACAATATAGTTTAACTTCATGCGGAGGACCAGAAGGCCATGGGCACCTGTCTGAACATTGCGGACATGCATGTACCACCAATTTGTACCCAGTCTTATTGTGCACATAGCACTGTCTCTTTGCATGTATTAACAGTCATGATATTGGAGGTATGTTTAGCATTGACATGCTCTGTGGAACGCCCCTGAAGCTTATGCAACGGCTGGGCCTTATGGGGTCTGCGCGGGCGGTGCAGGAATGACGTGTCACTGGGACTGCTCATGATGCTATCCCTGGGGGGATAAATGTTCTTATTTGTTACGATCGCCACCTCACCCCACTAGCCATAAGTGGCTTTCAATACTGGTCTGTGGTTTGGACGGCTGCTTGTTGCAGGCCCGCCCTTATGGTAATTGTAAACTTGTGTGTGTTGTTGTTTACTCTGGTTGAGTTGCCAAGCCACAAGCCCACTACTGACCCTTGAAGTCGGTATTCTGCACGCTCTACACACCGCCCCCTATTCACAGTGCAGGTTGGTTCATGCACCACAAGCTGCACATGTATACACCTTTATGTTGGAATGGCTCCCATAACTGTTTACACCTTTCCAACGTTCGAGGCATCCACACTCTAGCCTGTAGATACTCAATCTATTCCTACTTGAAGAGACACCAGGCCCTGATAGTCCTTCTGCAGGAGACAGACCTCACGTCACCCGAGGTTGCCTGTCTGCAGAGGAGATGGCGTGGGCAATTGTATGCCACGGGTTATTCGGCGTTTGCCTGGTGGGCATTAATTTGGATCAAGCCAGATACCCCCTTCGCCATAAATGATACGGTCTTTGACGCTGAGGGCCAGTACGTACTGATAAAAGGCCGACTGGACGGTAGACACATTGTGCTGTGGTCCTTGTATGCGCCGAATACAGACCAGTCGTCTTTCCTCGACACGCTGACCGGCAAGCTCTCCAACTGGCACGGGCTGCCCTGGCTATGGGTGGCAATTTTAACTGTGTACTGGACACAGCTGTCGATCACTCCTTTCCTCCGCTTCCTGGTGCCCCACGGTGCTTGCCACTAAAGCACTGAATTCATGGATGGCGCACTGGTGACTAGTAGATATCTGGCATCAACGTCATCCAGCGGATAGGATATACTTCTACTATTCGCGATCCCACGGCCTTCAAGTGAGATTGGACAGACTGATCTGTATGAATGATGTGTCCCTGGCGGTGGTTATCACGGAATACATGGGTAGAACTCACTCAGATCATAACCCACAGTACCTACGGTTGTCATGGGACACAATCTCGACTGCCATCCCTAGATGGCGTCTGCAGCCTGAGACTCTGGAGGACACACCATTTCAAGAGGCTCTAAGCTCTGCTATCACTAATTATTTCAGCGACAATGTGCACACAGCGTCCTCGCGCCTTCTGGAGTGGGACGCTTTTAAAATAGTTATACGAGGCCACTGTCTCGGAGCACAATTGGGTATGCGAAAATCCCTGGAAGTTGATCTTAAGAAGATAGAACACGGGTTACTTCACTTAGAAACCCAGGCAGTGGAATCCCCAACAACCCAAACACGACTCACTGCTAAAAAAGCGAAGCTTAATTCCCTATTGGAGAGACTGAGATGTTTAAATTACAAGTAACATTCTGCCCGCAAGCACACCGCGGCGGACCGCACAGGCCGTTTGTTGGCCTGGCTCGTCCATCAGGACGACAATCGGTAGCCCATCACTGAAATCTGCTCGCCGAGCACCCCTCTGGTGTATACCCAAACCGAAATACTTCACAAATTGACACATCATTACAAGGCACTATACAGGTCCACAGCCGTGGCCTCCACGAAAGAAATACAGCAGCACTTTACTACGGTCAGGCTATCCCGTCTTACCCCAGAGCAACGGCTCGAGCTGGACGAGCCGATAACACCAGAGGAAATACATGCCGGTATCCGCGCTCTAGCTACGGGGAAAACTCCTGTCCCAGATGGCCTACCAACTGAATTCTATAAGGCCTACGCCACACTCTTAGTGCTGCGATTGAAATCAGTGTATGACGCTGCGCTCTTGGACTCCAGACTCTCGGCCTCGCAGCGAGAGGCACTCCTGGTCTTCCTCCCCAAGCCTGATAGAGATAAAACAGAACTGGAGTCGTATAGACCGCTAGCAATGCTCAACACGGACTACAAAATCTTAGCCAGCATTATTGCAGCAAGGTTGGCTCCATTGGTCCCATCTCTCGTCCACCCTGCCCAGAATGGCTTCGTGCCAGCCCGTAACACTTCTCTCAATATACAGCAGTGCTTCCGACTTCGCACCTCAGATCTGGCCTTGATCGGGCTGCCTGGTCCTTGACCTGGAAAAAGCCTTCAATTCGCTGGAGTGGCCCTACCTATTCTCGGTTCTCCGCCAGTACGGATTTGGGGAACGATTCCTGAAGCTCATACGGTTATTATATACGAGCCCTCTCATCAGGGTCGGCCAACAAATATCTGAGCCTGTGGTCATTGGCAGGGTTAACAGACAGTGCTGTCCACTATCGCCCTTGTTATTTTCGCTGGTGATGGAACCCCTAGCTTTAGAACTACGAGGCAAGGAAAAAGATGGTGGAATTCGCTTGGGAGATGGCTTACATGTCGTGTCACTGTACGCAGATGACCTATTATTATATTTGAGAGATGTCCACAGTTTGCCGAGTGCCGTTGCAGAGATCTTGCAGCGGTTTTTCCAGCTGTCGGGCTAGGGGTGAATTGAAGGAAGTCCTGCTTATACCCATTTAATATGCACACACAGGACCCGGGACTCACGGTCAACGGGGCGCCAATACTATGGCAACCGACCTCTTTCCGGTATTTAGACATCCGCATCTACCACTATGCCGATGATATTCTAGATGGCAACCTTACCAGAGCAATAACCTCTATCAGATCTCAAATGAGATTCTGGCAAACATTACCACTGCCCGTTATGGGCCGAATTGCTCTGTTAAAAATGATAGTATTGCCCAGACTGTTATATTATTTTACCAACTTACCGGTATACATCAGAGTCAAAATATTCCGAGAAATTGAACAGTTGACCAGAGAATTAATTTGGAACACGGGGTGACACAGAGTGGCGCTGCGAAAACTATATGCCCCGGTAGAGCAGGGTGGGTTAGCTGTTCCTAATTTTGAGCTATATTACTTAGCTGCACAGTTGCAGTGGGTATCGAAATGGCTGGCGGGACTGCTGCTGGAGGACACGGCTACACTACTACCGGCATGGTCACTGGCCAGCATAAATGACCTATTCCACCCCATGGCCAAAGCACCCACACCACAACCTGGACTGCTGGCTTTGGCCCAACATTGCTACTGGCGTAGCCTATATCTTACTTGGGAGACGACCCCATATGCACCAGCGCTGCCCATACTTGGAACGCCAAGGGGCAAGGTGGTTCAAACGGGAGCTGAGCTCACACCCCGGCACTTGGCAGGGATACAGACTCTGGGGGATTTGTTAGAGGATGGAGCACTACTGACGTATGAGGGGTTATCCAGGGGTTTGGACCTTCCCCCTGGCCAGTTCCTGCTGTACAACTCAATAATAACCTTGCTGACGCGGGCCTAGTGAGACATGAACACTGAGCCCCAGCCTCACCTAGTTGTACAATATTTACATGTGATGGGTGCGGGCAGCCACATAATACACTGATTAACAGCGGCGCTCCTAGCACACTCCAAAGACCCGCTCACCTCCCTGCGTGGCAAGTCGGAGGCAGATAGAGGGAGGCCCTGGGTGGACAAAGAATGGGATAAAGTACTGGCAAGCGCTACTCAAATTCCACAGAATGTTAGATTCTGCCTTATACAACATTACATTATCCATAGGGCGTATCTATCGTCTGACTATCTGAATAGGTACTTTCAGTTACACTCCGCAGCCTGCCCCTGCTGCGGCCTAGTCGGTGCCGACCTCATCCACATGTTGTGGTCCTGTCATGCTCTACTACGATACTGGTGGGAAGTAACGTCCTGCTTAGCCACATGCACAGATCGTGTGGAACTGCGCTCCTGGGAGGAATGTATGCTGGGACTGTTCCCTAGATCCAAGAAGCACAAGGTAACTTCCAGGTTTCTAGACTTGGGACTAATTTCAGCTAAGCGACTAATCACTCACAGGTGGAAACACCGACTTCCCCCCCATCACGAAGCATGAAAACAATCTCTCCTAGTGTGGGCACAAGCAAAAAGCATAGCGTTAAACAGAGAAGACGTGCTGGGGCTAAGAAAATATCCTATTGCGAAACACTGGGATTCCATACTAGGAGCCTTACAACTCACTAAGCACCCGGTGGTAGAAGACTCTCCAGCCAGGGACACGGTGCATGAGTAGGGATGGGCACACTTAGGCCCCACGCAGACAACTGTACTCCATGTAAGTGGTTGGTGGAATGTCTCCTGTGGGGAGGTTGGAGCACTGTAGGGGTCGCTGATGTTATGGACTGAGAATGGCCTAGGTAACGTTGTTATGTTAATGTTTTAATTGTTAAACATAAAAAGCTCTGGCTTGCAACTGTTCTGGCGCTGAGCTAAGTTGTCTCAACTGAATACCCTCAGACCGCAAATTTTCAGTAAGGGACCAACCAGGGGATTGCATGCTCGACGTGTATTGCTGATGTGCTTATCTAGAAACATGCCTTTTGAGAAATAACTTGACGCATATTCTTGTAGAATGCTTGAATATTGTTTACTCTCATTAGCTGAACTGTTAATGCTCCGTTTGCATACCCTACAATGTATGTATAAACGCAAAATGCCAATAAAGCACCCACGCCCTGCTTGTCTACAGTTTGTCCTCAGTGCAACTTCTGCAGAGTTATAGAGGCTGTGTATCCTCGGACATCATCTTCACAGCTGCTCCTACCAAGCTGTGGATGTTCACGGCCATCCATTGTAGCTCAGGCTCGCTGACACTGATGATCATGAAGGTTTGTTGGTAGAGGCAGTCCGAATGACAACCCTTTACTTGTTCCTTTGTCTTTGCCTGCTGGCATGGGGCAGAAGGTGGAACATACTGAGAGAGTACTGCAGGGCTGTTCTCTTTGACCCTGAAGCAGCTCCAGGCTCCATTGTAGAAGCAAATTAGGTGGAAAAAAATCAGGGATGTCAGGTCTAGCATGGCGGACTTGTCAGCATTTCTATTTTCTCCAAAAAAAGACCCCCAAACAAAATGAATGCCCCCCATGCGCTCTGAGGTTTCTTCCAGTGCATGGGGGAGGCATATGCGAACTTTTCCTCTCTGCGATATCCATGGTTTACTTGGTGTACCCCGACAAGAAAAATGCTGGTAATAAGTAATGGAAGGCCACACTGGAGCATTACTAGTCGGTACGCTGAACAGTTAGCTTTTACACATATTGTTTTATATCAGCTACATTTTCACTTTGAGGTACAGAGAGATTTCTCCACACTCACACTATTTTTGATCAGAATTAGGACATGGATCTCAAGGTCAAAATGAGCATAAGTTGCTCCCAAACTGCTGCCTTTGACGTCTACACTGCTGGCTTATTGGGGGGGAGGTGCAACAGAGTAGGGCATTTCCAACCTACCCCTTTCTGCTTACGCCTTTGACACACAACCCAGACTTTCCTCCATTGAAGGACAACCCTGGCACCTTCAACTGAATACAGGGGTGATCCCCTGCCCTACAAGACTTTTATGACGATGGCGACTTACGTTCACGGGGAGACTTAGGGCCTGATTTAGATCTTTTCGGTTCTGGTCCTGCCGCCACTTTTTCGATAGTTTCACCGCTCGCCTACTTGGCAGTCCACCTGCTCTATTTCAATGTTGACGGCTCTATGGACGAAAGACCGTCCGAGTGCTACTGGCTCTGCCAGGATTTTTCACCTGCGTTGATGGCGTCATAGGCAGAAGTAGCTGTAGGCTGTAGTCCAGCCAAGATTACCACCCGGCTAATCATAATGTGACTTTCTGTCAAGGAAACTGTGGCAGGGTACCTCCTACTTTGAGTTGGCGGAATTGAAGAAAATGAGGTAGGAACGTACTTTTTTTTGTTGTTCTCTACTTCTGTTTCCGTCTTAAACCCCATTGTCCAGGTCCTTCCTTTGCTGCTTCTACTCTCTCATGTGTTGACAATTGCTTTAGTCACGTGTATTTTTACATTGCTCTTACATGCAATTTATTCCTTATGTGTAATGCAGTAGTGTTCATTTTACAACTTATCAAGGTAAAATGAACACATCTGATTTGACACTTAAAAAAATACTTGTTTGTTGTGGGTTGTTGTGGTGCCTGTGGGTGTACATTCAATAGTGTGTGTATGTTGTTTGTGTGCTACCTACTGAAATGTTTGAAGCAAAACCAACATATACGTGTAGTGTCACATTAATAAGTAGTACTTACCAGTCTCCACTCCATCAGGGACTCACTCTGTCAGGAATCCTCCGCTAGTACAACACTGGCACAACGGAGAGATCTAAACATGCTCGGCGAAAAGCCACCGATCTGATGGCGACGAAGTACTGTTAGCCAGCAGTGGAATCTGCCGCATCGATGGAGGTGAGCCGCTTACGTGACAGTAGACAATCTGTTGATGCGGATGGCAGTTCAGCCAGCCCACATCTAAATAAGGCGGGCGAGACTCCGACAGCTCAACTGAGTACTTGTAACTGCCGCCACGGAGGGACGACGGGAGTCCCGCCATGATCTAAATCAGGCCTGTAGTCACTAAATTCACACTGACTAGATGAGGCACCTATAGGTTAAGTCAGGCTCTTCACTGGAGAGGTAGGCCCCAGTCTGGACTGGTCCTTCAGCAAGATCACGTACCTTTCTAGTCTTTTTACCTCAACAACACTCGCCGTAAAGGCATCTCGTGTTGTACCAATATATTTTGCATCTTAGCTTTCGGATGATACATGGGGGGCCATATGGCGGAGCGCTGCTAAATCCTCTATGAATTAGTTACAAAGACAACGCCTATACAATACTAACTTGCTGGTACTTCACTCCTGTTCGACTTGCAAAGATGTATGGGGGCAATGACATATGTTGGAAGGGGTGTGGCAAACAAGGCACATTCTTGCACACCTGGTGATCCTGCCCACTGATCCATACCTTTTGGCTTGAGATCCAACGCACAATACAGGCTATTACAAATGTTTTATTACCGCTTGATCGACTTATGTTTCTCCTGGTGGTCCCAGGGGCGGATAGACTCTTCCCTTCGACGACCTCGCAGGGCCGCTTGTTTTCCCACTTGTTGATAGCAGCATGACTATGTGTGGTCTAGTTGTGGAAACAGCTCCTACCCCCCCCTCCCTGAACATGTGGTGGGGGAAGACTTGGCTTCTCTCCGCCATGGAAAAGCAAACTGCCATCATACGGGATTGAGTGGCCAGGTTCTATGTCAAATGGTGTCACTTTATTACTTACATACGGCACCTACAATGGGCGGGAGGGCTCCACATGACAATGTCCACAACTTTGAGGGCATCCGACATCCACATCAGGTCTCCATCAGACACTGACAGTTATCGGGTCGCAAGTAGGGTATGGGGGGATTCCCAATGTACCATCTGTGCATGATTGTGTTTCGACTGTATCATTTGCCGTGGGCAGCGGGGGGTGGGCTACGTCTTCCGTTTGATATATTTTATGCTGCTTCATCTGGAAATGTACTGTGTGTCATGCTTTTCTTTGATTAAAAATATTAAATAAACTTGTAAAAAATAATTAGCATAAGTTAATATTCCAATAATGACAGATGTTGTTTGCAATGGACCGTATTAACACATGCTACCAGTTCCAAATCTTCTCTCTCCAACAATATTAAAAGATGCCTTCCAACATTCAGAAGAGTGAATTTTGGGGAGGAAAATACAACTTAAAAGATATATAAATTTGCTAAATCTCAGGCAGAAAGGACAAGTCAGAAGTAAGGACCAGTAGGGCTACTACTGGACGGGGGTAGTGGGTCGGCAGGGGTCAAGGGGTGGTAATGAAAAAAAAAAGAATAAACTTACCTGGAGTGGCTGGCCGCTGCCTCTCCTCTGTCCCCGTCCTCGTCCTGTCTCCAGTACCGGCCGGCTTGAGGAAGCACTCGGGCACACAGGCTCCCCTGAGTCAAACTAACGGTGCAATGCAGCGTTGTGATTGGTCTGAGTGCCGTGGTTCAGCGCTCAGACGGGAACAGGCAGCCTGTGCATGTTCCTCACCAGACTGTGTAGTACAGCCTGGTGGGGAACATGCAAAGTGCACATGACTGTTTGGCCAGCCCAAGAGGGTGGGCCAAACAGTCATGAGCACTTAGCGATTGCAAACCACTCCTCTCCCTGCTCTGGCCAGCCCAGCCCCGCCACTGACTGCAATAGGAAAAATAAAATAATAACATTACGTTATTATCATTTTAGTTTTCCTTTAGTGCAGTGGGGCGACACTCCTCCGCCTTAGCGGAGGAGCTGCCACTGGTAAGAAAAGATTTTTGAAGAATTTTAAGCTCATTCTACACTTCCCCACACAAGACAATAAATGCTTCAAGATATCTACGTTTGTCTTATTTGCCACTCCTCCCCCCTCCATCTCCTATAAACTAGAAGAGCTGCCCAAGTTCAGGTAATAGGTATCGGACAGTACCTGCCCATTTAAAGCACTGTTTATAAAAACATATTGCACTCCAAGAAGAGGATGTGGCGATATGGACAGAGCTGCTACTTTGGAACTGGTGAACGAAGTTTGAGTCTCAGTTTTGGCTCAACATTCTATGATTCTGGCCAAACCATTTAATCTCTCTATGCCTATTAATAATAAATAAATAAATACAACCATGTGTAATGTAACTGGTGCTCATGTAAAGTGCTCCAAAATCTTCGGGTCGAGTTTGAATTATATAAAACTGCAAAAAAAGAAAAGAAAAAAATGCCACTGTCGTGGCCACAGGGGCAACTGAGCACTTTACATTAACTAGATTACCAGCAGGTATCAGAGAAGGAACAGGTAAATATTGGGTCTCGTGAGAAATAATAAGGACAGAGAGCTAGTGTCAGTGCTAAAGTCATTAAAGGTGAGGCTTCAGTCTCTTCTGAGCGCCAGGAGGTCATAGTTTTCGTCTCATATAGGACCTAATGTAAAAAATTGAATTCCCCATTCTGTCTCTATGGAGAAATTGTAATTGCAATTGTATTTATATAGTGCTTACTACCCCTGACGAGGCGTTGAAGTGCTTTATGCAAGTAGCGCTCTATTCCGGGACCCAAGGTTAGTGGTTAATCCAGTAGTCATTGTCAGTTATTATGATTAGTCATGTTCTCTCCAGAAAAGAATTGCATGCATTTATTTCGGTTACTTTGGGATAGATTATATAATACCAGTTAGATGTGATCATTAGTGGAGGCTATACATCGAAGTGTAAGTACCAGAGTTTGGTAGCATGCCCCACCTCTTGGGAGTAAAACTAGATGTTTGGCTTTGGATTATAGTTTTCTTAGCCGATGGCATCTCTGGTATCGTGGGTTTTGCTTCTCTTTGGCCTCTGCAGTGCACCTGTGGTACTAGTGCTGCCTATCCAAGGGGAGACCGCCCTGATGCTACCACACATGACTCCAGAGGCCACTTGCGGATGGTGCCCTGAGGCGTGGCTGGTGCTTCCCCGGACAGGAGCCCAGGCAGTGGTCCCCGTGGGCGGACCACAGGCCCACTGCCCGGGCTCCTGCGGCTCCCCTGCTGATTGGGGGCAATCAGCTGCAGCGGTCACCCGCAATGTAGGCCCTTCCCAATCTGGTGGAGTGCCCAACTGGCATAGCCTACACTGCGGCGGCGCTTTCATTGTTGGGTGATCGGCCCACTGAGTGGAACCCGCTGGAGTCTGCCATGACGACGACTGCCCCTTAGGTGCCCCACCAGCATGGTGGGCCTGCAGGTGTTGCCTCTGTAGCCCTGGGGGGGCTGGTCGGCTGGAGAACATCGCAATGATGCCTGAGGTAGGATACCCCCTCTCCCCTCCTCGCCTGGGACACCTCACTGATCCATTTGCCTAAATCCTGTGAATGGGGGTAGCCCAGCTGCTCATTCTGCCCTGCTGTGTTCATGGGGCAGGCAGGCGGGCGTACGGCCACCTGATGAACTGCTGATATCCTGGTCTGGGGGTGGGGTTAATGGACAGCTCCTCCCCTGTTGCCACCTCATGATTATTCGTCTGGCTTGTGGTGTGGCGGGGGGGAGACGCACTGAAGCTGGGGGCGACCGAAGTCGGTCCCATTCCTTGCTCCCTCTGCCACCAGGACTGCGACAGTGCTTGCCCTGGCCTAGTGGCTTCCCTCCCCTTGGAGAGTGGGACTTCTCCCAGAGGGTAGCCGAGCACGTGGGGTGAGGTTGTCGCCTGCCTCCCTCATTCTGGACTGGGTGCTTATGGGGGCCGCGGGCGAAGTGGGGCCCGGCCGCCTTCCTGGCACCATGGTGAAAGACATGGTCACGATGCCGTGCACACAGTCATGTATCGACAAGTTTGCAGCGCCAGTGGCAGGCTGCCTTGGGCCGCCGCCAGGTCTACAGGGTAGCACCAACTTGAACCCACAAATGTGTCAGCTATCCTCCAAGCACTTCAGGCCTCCCAGGAAGAGGTGGAGGGGAAGGTCGGAGAAGTGAGGTTGGATGTGGTGCTCCTGCGACAGGACCTTCGGAACGCCACTGGTAGTGTGTCTGAGGAACGAATCTCCCACCTAGAAGACAAGGTAGCTGATCACAAGTAATCGGTGGCTTGGCTGTCTTCCACTTCCCGAACCTTGAGGCCAGAGCCGAGGATGATGGAAACAGATTCCGCCGCAACAATCTCCCCTTCGTGGAATTTCTTCAGGGGATCGATGCCTTGGGACCCGAGTACTTTCTTGGCACCTGGCTTAAATCTTGCATCCCAAAAGGCAACTCCTCACCATGGTTCATTGTAGAGAGCACCCAGAGGGCCTTAATCCAGCACCCACCCCTGTCACCCACCCGACCCATGATTGCGCAGATCATTAACTACCGCAATATGGATGTGATCCTCTGGGAGGCCCGCAAAACAGGTACTCTTTATTTTGAGTCAAATCGCATCATGATTTTCCCTGACTACACTAAGCTGGTCCAAACTCAGTGCAAATCCTTCAACGCAGTCAAGGCCAAACTGAAAGCCCTGGGCTTGCCCTATTTGCTGATCTATGCGGTCAAATTGAAAATGATTTGCAACTCCCGTACTCACTTCTTTACAAGCCCGGGAGAGGCCTGGGAGTGGGCTGCCGAGTGCTGGCTGCTTCACCAGCCTGATCCACTGCTCTTTCGCCAGGAACCTCCGCTAACAGGCCGGTTTCGACTACCTGGGGCCAAGGAGGGTCATGAGTCGCCTGGGGGGCCAAAGAAGCAGCAAGGATTCACCTGACTCCTCTGGGACTGAAGGAGGGTCCCTGCCCGGAGCTCAAAAACTTCACACTCTGGAGAAATGTTCCCCCACCGGGTGACCCCCATCTTTTCTTTTTCTGTCTGCTGTTGGATTGCGCCTGAGTTGAGCTGCTCCGGGTGGTTTTCACTTGGGCCTACTGTCGATTGATCCTCTGTAGGAGGCGGTCCACCTCTAATGCCTGTTTATATGCTGCCTGTTATGTTCTTGGGACTATGTTGGTCCGACAGATTGCTTCTGTGTTGGAAGTGTGGGGAGGGGGAAGTTAGGGGATAGGGAAGTTTTGTTTGTGAGTTTTTACCTGGTTCATTGGTTGCACACACCATGCGCTGCAGATACTCACCATAACCCTCCCCCCCAGCAGTAGCGGCTGCCAGCTATCGGGAGTGCTCTGCAGCACCAGGATTGAATGGAGTGTCCTGGCTGGACGCCCCTTCAGGCCCTTTAGACCTGTGCTTGGTCTCCACCCAGCTGTCTAAGTCAGCTAGGTGGAGAGCTTCAAAGTGCGCATTTCACTTTGGACTGCGCAAGACAGACGTCTGAAGTGACGTGCACTTTGGAGCATTCAGCCTGCCACTGCTCCTGTCCTCCAATCGGCAGTAGAGGGCATGCCCCATATGTCTCTGGGCAGGCTGGCTGCTACAGCGTGCACCAAGGTAAAAAATAAAATGGCAATGAAATCTTTTCACTGCCATTTTATTTTTTTCTGCGCATCGGGTAACGCTCCCACGCCCAAGTGAAGAAACCGCTGCTGCCCCCAAGCATGCTTTGCACAGAGCTGCTGGCCTCTCCCCCCAAAGAGACCCTAGATTCGGACCCTCTTCTTTTCTTTTGCTGTGGCTATGGCTAGCTTCCAGGTTATGACGTGAAACGTCAGTGGTCTGCTAGACTGGATCAAGTGCGCTGCTGTTCTTTGCTAAGATAAGAGAACATGCCCGGCAGTCTTGCTGCTACAAGAGACTCATCTCCTAGGCACCAACTGTTCCTTATTGTGCAGGTTCGGCTGCAACAGGGCATACCATAGAGGATATGTCAGGTGCTCTGGAGATGTAGCTATTCTTTTACATAGATCTTTCCCCTCAGTGTTGTCTCAGGCGACCTCGGACCCGCAGGGCTGGTATGTGCAGTGGGGGGCACACTGTATGGGAAGCCCGTCTACCTCCTGTTTATATACGTTCTGCCTCTCCTGCTGCCACAGACCCTCAGTATACTCATTGAAATTTTAATAGAGTTTTCCCAGGGACTACAATTCTGGGAGAGGACTTCAGTGCAACGCCCCGTACCGACCTGGACATTTCAAGCCCTCTGGCATGTCACCAACAATGGGGAGCCTGACAGCTGGGCTCCAGGATGGAGTCCCTGAGTCTCTGCAATGTCTGGCAAACCTGGCATGCAACAGACCGGGAGTACACACACATGGCGGCCTTGACTAAGACCCTTTTGAAAATGTACCTCCTTCCTCTACCAGCCATTGATATAATCCACACGACAGTGGCATGTATACTCCCTAGGGGGATCTCTGACCACTCACAGGTGCTCGTCTGCTTTGGAACTCTGGCCCAGTCTAGACGTCTGGTGTGACTTGTTAATGCCTGGTGCCTCATGAACGAGCGGCTCCGAGAATACCTCTGGACGTAACTTGACTTCTACTTCGAGACCAATGATAGATAGATAGATAAGTATATTTATTCGATTTTTGCATAAAAATCATAAAAGCACATCAATATACAATAGGTTTAAAAAGAGAAAAAGTAGTCCTCTCATCAAGACCTCAGAATAAAATAATACTGTTGGGCACGAAGTACATAACACATGTTTCTTGATCGCAGTTCAAATTGGCATCACCCGAAAACTGTTCAATTTGGGGTACATCCAAGGACCATGTGGAAGAGGTGTGGCGCAGCGGCCAGGACGACTGACTTCGGAACCCGGGGGCTCACGGTTCGATCCCCGGCGCCGGTGGCAGTTGAGTCCAGTACCATGTGACTCTGGGCAATAGCTTGCTTAATCTTCCCGACGGCCCCCAGCGCCTTGACACCCTCGGGTAATTGTTCGCGCTTTACAAATACTGGACATTTACATTTACATGTGGTGACTTCCATTGATAACCATGCATGTATTGGTATTTAATAAAGTGTCTAGTGCTGATAACCTTAAAACGTCTGCAATAAAACTATACTAAAATTGTGATATGTACAATAAGATCAACAATTTGATCCTATCATCAACTGGTAAAAAATGTTTTAGCATTTGTTAGAATACCCTCTAGGAGTAAAAATCCTATTATCGCATTAGGCGGTACTCTCAGTGAGTGGTAACCATTTCATAAGCAAATATATGTTAGCTACACTGGTGTGCTTTAGTATTTTGTTGTTGACATAATGTCGCCATTGTTACATACCACAAGTTCCCATTAATTATAATGTCATGGAGGATCCATTACCTTATAACTTGATTCGTCTTCCCAGCATTGTATGCACTTAACAAACATGAACATGATTTTTGAAAAAGATAATTTGATGATCAAAATTTTTGATGTCCTACTCCTTAATGTCCATGCATGGAACAGATATCTAGACAATCCAAAGACTAGGTATTCTGTGCTATCACTTTTTAAAATTCTAACAATCTCCGTTAAACGGTTAGCTGCCAGAATCCGGCAGATTGGAAATAGCCAGGTTCTTCTAGTCTGTTTGTACATAGGACAGAAAAATAGGAAGTGTACTTCTGTTTCAAGTGCGACGTCACATGCCGGGCAAATGGGCGAGATATCAACACCATTCCAATTACTGCGAAAGCTATTGATTGGAAGAATACCATACCTAAATTTTAGGTATAGTGATTCTGCAAACAGTGGTTCTATTCGGTCAAAAAAATCTTCTTGCTACATTTTATCTTTAATACTAAGGAACCTGCATGTCAATTCCCCTGCACTTCTCCTGTTTAGCCAACTGTCCTCCACATAGCTCCAATATCTCTTTTTGAGGAGATTTAGAGACCTTTTTTGGATGTTGCTGGGGTTTGGCCATAGATCACTCATACTCAGTTTGACCAGCCATGCCTTTATATAATTGAACCACTGAACACACCCTCTGGTGTCTCATGATAATACATCTCAGAGTGATTCTTTCATGGGCAGTGGTGAATCGTTCGACCAAATGCGCATCCAAAAAGTTAAGGGCCAGAGGGCAATCACATGGGCGATGCTCTTCATGCCCAGATCTAAGCACATTGGTGTCAGTGGAGCATTTCGGGGGGAGCTCCAACACTGATGTCATGAATTTATTTTCGTTTTTTCAATGGGGGCTACGTTAACGTGTCCCCATAACTCCGCACCATAAAGTGCGGCTCCTATTCCCTTCGCTTGATATACTTGGATCACTGGGGTCACCGGTCTGTAAGTTGACTTTCTTAGATTTTTGATTAAGGCGGTCCCCACTTACTGTAGCGAGAGTTGGCTTTTTAGTAATTGTGATGTCCATGATAAAGTGTTAGTAAGCATCACCCCTAAATAATCAAATTATCTCACCTCCTCTAGTGTAGTTGGGCCCAGAATTATACTTCGTTTGAAGAACTTATGACGGTTCAAAACCATAAATTTTGTTTTTAAGGTATTCATTTCTAATCCATGTTCCTCACAGCCCCTCCCAAACTGGTCCACTAGGTTTTGAAGCCCCATCGGGGAGCTAGAAATGAGCAGGGTGTTGTCTGCAAACAGTAGTGCAGGCACCTCTTGCCCTGCAAGCTTAGGGGGATCACCCCTACAATCTGTTAGTTGTTCAATCAGACCATTTATGTAGAGGGTAAATAGGGTTGGTGCGAGGACGCACCCTTGCCTCACTCCGCGACTCACCCTGATCAAGTCCGTTAGCCCACCCTCACCCCCCCCATCTAATTTGGGCATTATTATTTGTGTGGAGTCTGATAATAATTTGCAGGGGGTTTTTTGGGATCCCCAATTTGGTGAGAGCTGTCCAGAGTTTTTCCCGTGTGACTAAGTCGAATGCGGCGCAAAGATCTACAAATACTACGTATAAAGTGCCTTTCTTGATTGTCACGTATTTCCTCAAGATCGAAAGGAAGCGAAGCAACTAATCTATAGTGCTTGTCTTCCCTCTGAATCCTGCCTGCAGGGGTGATAGTAAATTCCCTTCCCTCGTTCAGTCATGGATCCTCTCCAGCAGTTGCCGACAGAATATTTTCTGGGCAATATCAATAAGGCTGATGGGCCTGCAATTTACCGGGTCACTTTTGTCTCTCTTTTTGTGTATGGGGACTACTTTAGCGCCCAGCCCTGAATCCGGGATTTCTGCCCCTTTTAGTATGGCGCTGAATGTACAATTTAAAATCACACTCCATATTTGGTGCTCAGAAAGTTAGAGATCCCCCCGAATTTGGTCAAGCCTGGTGCTTTCCCCCACTGCAAGGTTGTAATTGCATCCAAGGTTTCTTCTACTGTAAAAGTGAGGTGGTCTGTGTCTGTTCCCAGTTTAAAAAGCTCTCTAGTTGCTACACCACTGTCCATCGGTCCTGCACACAGATTTGAGAAATGGACTTCCCACGTCTGCGGGAGGATATGAAAGTTTTCCTCAATGACTAAGCTTCTTGTCCCTTTCGAGATCAGGTGCCAAAATTCTTTGCTATTTTTGGTTTGGGCCGCAGCTAGTAGATCTTGCCATATCCCTACGTGCCAGTTTCTGTATGCCTCATGTTGTGCATTTTTGTAGGCCTTCCTTTTTATGGCTATGAGTGTTCTCTGGCCAGACTTGATTGCTCCCATCAACGATTGCTGTGCTAGTTTGCAGTTTTCATCAAACCACTCGTTTGTTTTGTTTCTGACCATTTTCTTTCCACTATAATTTTTGTAGAAGGATATATTGATGTTATTTAAAAGGGTTTTAAATGTATCCACCGTGACTTGCTTCTCCAATCTTTTGGTGCCTAAGGTCACCAGGGAGTCGACAACTATGGTGTAGTTTTGTGCCAGGGTCTCAACACTGCTCTCAATTAATGGCCATTTAACCCTCTTTTTCTTATTGTTAGTGACAATGCGGTTAGATGAATTAGATTTCAAGGGGGTTTGGTGAAGACCAAATACTTCTATTAGTTCCAGAAAGAGAGCGTTATGGTCGCTATCGTATCTCTCTATTACCCACATGTCAGCTAGGCTTGACCATAGTTGTACATCGAGCAAAATGTAGTAAATTCAGGTTTTACAGTTCACCCTCTTATATGTGTGGTATAATCTATGGTCAGACGTGGAGCGACCATTTACAGCCCTCAACCCATGTTTATAGGTGAGGGAAGCAACTTGGAGTGCTGCTTTCACATTCTTAGCTGGCTTCCCATGACTCAGGGGCGGAATGCCTAGTTCTGCATCCTCTTCATCAGTAATGTTTTTGGTTACCTCGAGGGGCTCAAAGGTTATATTGAGGTCCCCCGCAATAACTATATAGAGGGATACCCTTTCTTTTTCAAGGACTTTATCTAGGTGTATGATTGTTGGAGAGTCATAGTGTTGAGAAGCAAACCTATTATAAATGTTCACTAACAAAACTGACCTGTTGTTGATGGTATCTTTGATAATCAGGGCCTGTAGGTTGGAGCTATCTAGATTTTTTTCTAGAAATCCCCATATTGGTTTTAGTCCAGATTATTAATCCACCTACCGGGCGGCCCTTTTTTGACGGTGTGGCTTCTATGCTATGATTAGTGAATCCCACTCTGTGTATTTTAATCAACAGCCCATGTCTTCTGGAAGAGGGAAATATCGTAGCTATCTATCAGCTTCCCCCAGTCTTCACAAGCGATCTTAGACCTGCAAGATTCCAAGACAGCAGTCTCAGTTTCTTGTTGTGCTCATTATTTGATTGATGTTCCCTCACCTCACTGGAGGTCAGATGAATGGGTGAGTCAGATTGTGTCAACATTTGGGTTGGGGACTGTCCCTCCGTGACACTGGTCGTGCTGACCCCTGATGGCTCTTTTGGAGTGAGATGGTAATTGTCTTCCTGTGTTGTGGTTGATGTAGCGCTATGAGGAAACAGTCCCTGTACTTGTCAGGTATACCTATTCGCAGAAACTGCCGGAGTCTTGGCCTGGTTGTTAGTATTAGTAGTATTGTGCGAAGATCCCTCATGCTTTTGATCAATGTGTGGGACTTTACTTGGGGGGGAAAGCTTAAACTGAATCAATGATCTGTTAGGAGGAAAGGTGCGCTGGTCCAGGTTAAGTAAACCCTTTACCAAGTCACTATCAGCCAGGTCCAATATGATGTGATCTGATTCTTTACTTGTAAAACAATGCTTAGCGTTTAGTATATCAGATCTTATGATTGAACGGCATTACCTCACCTGCCTTATCCAGTGGGTGACTTTGTTGACCAGGGCATCCCTCGATTCTCCTAAATCATTTGTCAATTTTGGTACATTTATCATGAACACTCTACAACTAGCCTCTTTAGAGAATCCGAGGTTCCTACCCAGGCTTCCACCCCTCAAGAGCCCACCTCCTCCATCATTGTACCCTGATTTTCCATGTGGGGGTTTGAGACTATGTTCTCCTGGCAAGGCCTTTACATGTGAAATTGCTCTTACGCCCGTTTAATTCTTCCAGTGATCTTTCCAGTGATCCCTTACCCATCGCCCCTCTATAACCGTAAGCTCCACCCTGGTGCCATTCCCCTTCATATGGATTGCAACGCATAGTGGTCTGTTCAAATATCTTCCCTTTGATGGGGCACGAGGGCGGTGGGGCTTGATGGAACAGCTGAGGAGTATAGTTGGTTGCCACACTGTGCTGGTGGTTTGGGACCCTAGAGCACATAATGAGACCCAAGCTCCTGATTCCATTGCCTGGGATCTCCCCGCCTTTGCTTTGGCAATGCATATAGCCAGGCCCCGCCCCTCGTATTGTGCTAGAATGCGCGTTGTTGAGCTGATCTGTGAGGGACCCTACGATTTCCCTGAGTGCAAGGACTTCTGATGTTAGTTCCTTGACATTCATTTTGAGTTCTCTCAGTACAATTTGGAGTGCATTGATGTTTTCAACTGTCGAGGCATTCATCCTTCCATGCTTGATCTCAGTAGCGATAGAGTCTGCTTGAGTGCCTGTGGGGATTTTGTGGAGAGCGTCGGGGGCCACTGCGTCTTTGGTGACAAGAGGATCAAATCGGTTAGAGCATACTATGTTTGGGGCTATCACTCCCTCCACCATGGTTTTGGTGCTGTCAAGAACTGAGGGTGGGTCCAGAGGGCTAGGCTCCTGATGTTTTTGGCTGCTTGTATTACGAGAGTACACTTGGCATATGACTGTGCCCTTAGTAGTTGGTTCAATGCGTGGGATCTTTTTTCTGGATTTACTTTGTGTAACAATATCTGCCACTTTGGAGCTCACTTGAGGTGGCTTGTTCTGACCACTTAGCAAACTCTCTACCTCTTCAATTTGAGTATCAATATCGTCTGCCACACAGTTTGCTGCAGCGCTCGCTGTTGGCCTCTTTACTTGCTTAGTGGCTCCATTTGGGATTCCTTTTGCCTTCCGTTTTCCCATCTTGTTACAATCCCCCGGTGCTGGCTGAGTTATGCGCTCTGTGGATTTAGTGCTAGTAGTACAACAAAACGTAGGTACCTGAATGATGCTGAGTGCACGCTTCCCTCGCTCAGTCTTGCAATCTGAAACCAAGAGGGGTGGCCCAGCCCAGCCTCCGACCGTGTGGACGGGCCTGCTGATATGCGCGGTGAGCATGGGCAGGGGCAGGGGCTGGCGGGAGTGAGAGTCTCGGAGCCTCTCCCCAGAAGGCACAGCAACCAGGTTCGTTGGCGGCTTCAACGCCGTGGCCCGACGGCGCGCTGATATGCGCGGTGAGCAGGCGCAGGGGCTGGCGGGAGTGAGAGTCCCCAGCGGAACCTCTCCCCAGCAGGCACAGCAACCGGGTTCGTTGGCGGCTAGAAGAGTTTTGAAACACAAGTCCTTCCACGCTGTCCACACTCCAGTCCCAAGGTGGTCCTTCCACTCTGTCTACTCTTCCTCTTTCTGCGCTCAAACCATTCCTTGTCGGACTTCACGCATCTTGTTTGGATCCATCGTTTCCTCGGTTGATTTCTGCAGCCACCATGTTCCCGGCTCCATGCCTGATGCGCTGAACGGACCAAGCATTGCTTAGGCGCAGGCCTGTGTGGGGTCCCCGAGACCAATGTGGGTTCGGTTGTCTCTGTGCCTCCCTTAGGGCGGCTACCAAGGCCACGATTCAGGGGATCGCTAAATCCTACTTTCGTAGGGTAGAAGGGTTTAAGGAGAAGGAGCTCATGTACTTCGAATCCCAAATCTTCGCTCTTGAAAAGCTCTGTTCTGCCGGGGCCCCTGATTAGCTTCACTGGCAGCTCGAGATCGATCGGGCCTCACTGCGCCAATTAGCGCTTGATGAAGCGCGGCAATGCTGGTAGGCGTCCACACAAAGGATCTATGAACTTGGCGACAAGAACGGGAAACTCCTCCATTGGCTTGCTATGGGCAGGTTGAAATCACGTATAATCCCAGGCGTTGGGGATGAGATGGGCGGCAACCCCACCGGTGCTGAGGAAATGGTAGAAGGATTCGCCTTCTATTACCAGGCCCAATAACACTAACCACGGCCTGAGCAGGAGCGGGCCAGGCCACTTCTCAGTCATGTGGCTCTAACCATGTTTGTGGCGTCCCAAACGGCGGGGATCGAGTATGCTATCTCGACGGATGAGGTGGAGGCGGCCATATGGGACCTGAACACTGCCCGGGCCCCTGGAACAGACAGGTTCCCTTTGGAATACTATCAGTGCTTTGGTTCCGTTCTTACACCTCACTTGGCCTATCTGGAATCTGAGCAGCGGGGCACCTTTCCCCTGGAGTTGGATGTGGCCACCATAGCGATCCTCCCCAAAAAGGAGCAAGCGGCAGATACCTGCGCCTTCTACCGACCCATTTTGCTGATTAATGCGGCACTCCAGATTTTCGCCAAAGTTTTGGCAAATAGTTTGTTGAAGGTGATGCCTCAACTTGCTCATGACGATCAATGCAGCTTCATGCCCCACTGAGGTAAACATCATTGCATACGCTGAGTCAATGTGGCTCTCGCCCACCGCCATGAGCTCACTGACCCCACAGCACTGCTACTGATTGACTTCTATAAAGCATTCGACACGGTGGACTGGGTTAACCTAGACCAGGTTCTACTCCGCATGGGCTTCGGCCCAAAATATCGCTGACGTGTCCACCTCCTTTATAAGGAACTCGCTGCCCAGGTCCTCATTAATTGTGCGCATTCTGCACCCTTTCCTTTCTGCAGAGACACTCGACAGGGGTTCCCCCTACACCTCTTTTGTTCGCCCTCACCATAGAACCCCTAGGTACGATTATCCAATGTGATGCCCAGGTCTGGGGGTCAATGGCGTAATAAAACTTGAGGGGGCGCACACATCGTAGGAGTACTCTCCTCACCCTATGGAAACCAGGAAAACAGGGTGTTGATACGGTCTCAATTGGAATGAAAATACATGAATAAGGAGGAAGACTACTACTTCTCTATGACTGGTCTAGGAGACGTTTGAGGACTAACATATGTATTCAACAGTATTAATTTACAGTGAGATATATGTGAGAACAGCCCTGATGAAGTCAGGTTCATGTACCTAATGACGAAACAAGTGTTGGCTACCGGATTGACCAAAGTGACTACAGAATGCATTGAAATCATCTAATCTCGTGTCAAGAGGATAGAAGAAAAAAAGACAAAGAAACACTACTGTACTTAGGTACTGACATTATTGGACATTGAGTTGCTCAGGGGTCGTATTAATTTATTCATACGTCCTCATCAGAGTTGGGGGTGTTGGTGGCCACTCTTTCCCCTTGGAGCACCAGAGGATAATTTGAGATTGACATGGGAATACTTTAGATTTGCACAATTAATAACCTTGCCACAGGGAGGGTTTTTATATTAATTTTAGATGTTGGAAAGAGATGCTAACCCCCTGGCTGAATTGCATAGTCTGAAACTGGACAATCTGATGGCTGGAGGGAGCCCCTCACATACTGTGGTGAAGTGTCGGGGCTCCCGGGCCCGTGACAATTGGGGACCCGAACACGTGGTTGCTTGCTGTTGCCTGGACACTGCAGACTTCTGAGGAGGCAGAGCAGCGGTCCCCGTGGCTGAAGAGAGCCCCGGAAACAACGGGGGGCCTCAACACATGGTGGATTGCTGAGGCCAGGACCGCGAGGGTTTGAGGGCGGGTGCCCTGCAGCGGACTGAGGTCGTCCCGGGCCCTCCTCGAGGCCTGTGCATCGAGCGCCACGCGGCGCTGCGTCCCTCCCGCTGTCGAAGAGCAATGAGTCGTGCCACAGCACGCACAGGAGCAACATTGTGGTGACGAGGTGAGGAAATCCGTGGGGGAAGACCCAAGCAGAGGACACAGCCAGATTGAGGGGCGCTACTTGGGCTGACTGGTGCTGATTTGTAGTCTTGGCAGACAGCGAGGGCCTGGGCTGCCAGGAGCCTTGGTGAAAGACTGTGGTGGCCCCGGTGACGATGCCTAGGACCACCTGGGGACGGCAAACCTGAACCCGTCTCAAAGGGGCTGCCTGGGACCCTCTTCCCCACCAGTTACTGCCTGTTCCACCCCCTCCCCATTTCTCTCAGACAGCTTCTTGCCCCCTCCCCCCCAAGCAGGGATCGGCTTGCTCCAGAGAAGACATTTGATGGCCGGCGCCCTGCCCTGCCGCTGCGAAGGCTACTACTCACGCCTTGCGCTGATCCTGAAAGTAAGAGGGGCTGGAGCTGATGAAACGGACCTCCTGGCGGAGCCCGGGGGACAACCTGAGCTTGCGGTGATCTCTGGACACCCCTCCTGGGGGTGGCCTGCAAAGGGGGCGTGGTTGGGTGACACCGATTGGCTGTGCACCTGTGGTGGCGCTGGCCCCTGACGCCAGGGAGAGAGCCTTCAACTGCCGGTGCACAAAGCATGGTGCGTGGGAAGGCCATTCAGGGGCCGCAGCAGTTGCACATGCACCATTTTACAGGAGCCCGGAGAATTGGGGCCGCTCAAATGGGTGGTGGAAACATGTCCGGCTTGCAAATATTGGCAGCAATTGAGGTCTTGAAGCAGATCCTGCAACAGAAAATGAACGCCATCACCATAGAAGTGAGCTTGCTGTGTGAAGACCTCTAGGGTGTCGCGGAACGCTCCCGAGAGGCTGAAGATAACACAAGAAGTGAAGGGTCTGACTGATACCGTGCATACTCTCTTGGAGCGTGCTGAGATGAGCGCCTAGAAGATGCGGCGGGGAGATCTAGATGCTGGAACCTGCGGTTTGTTTGGTGCCTAGAGCGGACCGAGGTTGAATCCACTGAGGTATTTCTTGAACTCTGGCCCATGACCTGATGGGAGCTGGGACCCTGCCGAATTTCTTTGTAATCGAAAGGGCCCATCGTGCGTTAGTCTAGCCCCCCCTCCTGGGACCCCACCGAGGGCCATCTTTGCTAAAGTTCTTAAATATAGGGACTGAGACAGCATCCTACAATAGGCCCGGAAGAACAGAGACCCCAGATTCGAGGGGAGCATGATTCGTATTTTCCTGGATTACACCTGTAGGGTCCAGGGCCAAAGAAAATCCTTCCAGGCTGTTAAACAGAAGTTGTGCACACTCAATTCAATATCTTTATTCGGTTTGATTAAAAATAGATCATAAAAGTACATAAAATATAATGCATATTCACAGTCTCTCAAAAGCTTCAAAACAATTTTACATTAAATTAAAAACAGTTGAAAATGTATATGCATTAATGAACTTTAAGACTCCACATTTCATCAAATAACCAAACGTATAAAAGAACAAGAAGTGCAAATCGCAATCAAGTTTTAAGGCATCAATACACTCATATCACAATTGGCCGAGGTTAAAAGAAAGTAAGATTGAAAAAGATGGAGAACAAAAACCTCAAATGGTGTCCTCTATGTGCTCCTACTAACCCAGGAGTAAAACAGGGACACCTCAGCCTAAATCCTCCTATCAAAGGTGGGCTCCATATGAGTCATGGCTATCTAAACGTGAGCGAATAAGCAAAGAGAGAAAAGAGCTAACACGAAAAACCGCTCTCCACCCAAGGGGAAAGAAATATATTAGCGTCTACCTGCTAACCCGCGACATGCATATAATTCAGAAAGTTAGCCTATCATATTTTTTCTAGCCTGAATGGCTGCTTTCAAAAAGGCGCAGACACAGTAGGAAATTTCAGGAGAACTTAAAAATTGTAAATGAAGCAAAGCTACTCTACACTGTTGGAATCCTAACTTGCATAACAAAGGTGTCAGAAAGTGCTTTCGTGCTAAACTGTGCAATTTGCAAAAAAACATAAAGTGCAAAAGTGATTGTGCAGATTGACTGTCAGAGGGGCAAGTAGGTACTATGTTTCCCTCTAGATGTAAAGAATTTTTAAAAAACAGGGAACAATTAATTGACCCTGCACTAAAGCGGAAATGGAGTCATAGCTCCCATTTTGTGAGATCTAAAGATAAATACATAGGGGTTCACCTGTGAATTAAAGTCTACAGTAATTCGAAACTGAGGGTTTTGCTAACTCGTTTTTCACTCTTGTGTCTGCGCAATGCTCCATAATGATATTTTCACCTCTGCCTTAACAGTTTTGGAAATGCAGCTAGGTTCAATGAGCCAAGAGGATAAACCCAGGATTCCTAGAGTGTCCCATATATATTACTTAACCATGGAATAGAGTAGACCTTATCCAGCTGTAGACAATCAAGTATAATATCCCTGCAAAGCTTTGCTGCTAGGTTCATCTAGACGCTGAGCCATAATAAAAGTGGCGCCAGATGTACCTTGTCCGCTATAAAACCCTAGTTTAACTCAAAGTGAGTAATAAGACTAGAGGTGGATGGTGGTAAACTCAGCAACCGCCGAAAAAAACTATTTTCCTTAACCTGTAAGGAGCAACATTTGTTAAAACCCCAGACTCCTGCAACATAAGTGGCTGCACTGATACACTGCGAATTATACACCTTTAATGGTGGTAAGACAGTCCCTCTAAAATCCGGTCTAATAAGGTTACAGACTGTCCTAGCAGTTTTACTAAGCTTAAGGCTAGCCTGAGCAAGATGGGGATTCCACGACCCTGATGAGCCAAAGGTTAACCCTAGATAACAAAAATTATCAACAATCGTTAATTCTTGTCCATTGATACTGATTTTGTTTAGCCTTAATTTGCCCGGTCCACAGGACATAATGTGCGACTTGGTGTAGTTGGTTTTTAAGTTCAGATTTTGCATAAAAGAGCAAAATGGTCCACCTGGTGTCTCAGTGTGTTTGGGGTAAGGGCCAGCAATACCGTGTCATCAGCATAAAGTAACACAGATATTGGAGTACCTGCTATTCTAGGTATATCTCAATGGGAAGAAGTTAAGTGGGCTGTTAATCCATTTATGTATAAAATGAATAGTAGGGGAGCCAGTATGCACCCTTGTCGCAGTCCGCTTTTCAAAGGTAAATCAGAAGAAAGCTCGCCATAAGAATTTAAACAAACTTTAGCTGAGAGATCTGTATGTAGTACCTGTAGAAAGTTACCAAAGGAGGGTCCACTCCTTGATCCAGCAACATTAATCTTAATTTGGTTCTGTTCACTGAATCAAAGGCAGTTGACAAATCCATAAAAGCTAGGTAAATAGAAGAGCGCCTGGCATTAGTGTATTTAGAAATTGTCAAGGCCAGGTTCAGACACTGCTCATTGGTGCCTAATTTCGGGCGGACACCAAGCTGACAAGGGGAGAGAATGCCCTTATCAGCTGCCCATTTAACCAAACGGGCGTTAATGACTCTTCCAATGATTTTAATAGTGCTATAGATAAGTGAGTAGGACAATAGCACTTAGGGGACATATGGTCGCCCTTTTTGAATATTGGCACAACCGTTGGGATAGTCCAGGAAACAGGAATATTAGTTGATAAGCAAGAATTAAATGTGTTGGTAATAAGGGGGCTCCATATCTCAGGCATGGATTTCAACAAATCATAGGTACCCCATCTGGGCCCAGCGCTTTCCCGCCCTTGCTGTGTTGAATTGTCAATTCCATTTCCTGTAATGATATTAAAGGGGGAGGGGAGTTCTGCAATCTATTGCGCAGGACGGTTAACATACTTGGAGCGTCCTCAATATAATTGATAGAGACAAAGTCGAGTGATCCAGTCTAAGCCCAAGATATTGTTTTGCAGAAGAGGATTAGTGGGGGACTTTCTAGCATAGGTTTTGTACAGGAAGGGTACCCTTCTTGTACAAAATACTGTGGTTGCATGGGAGCGCCCATGTACCACCCATGTAACGCCCCCCTCAGCGCTAAGTAATGCAAAGCAGTGCTTCGCGCTACTGTGACGGTGCTTTTCAGTGCAAAACAAGTTTTGCGCTGGAAAGTAAATAGCAAAAAAAACATTTTGCGCTGCTTAGCGTCACTTTCGCGATGCTAAACGTAGCTTAAAATGTTTGTAAATCTCCCTCCGTTGTCTAGGATTAAATATCAGATAGTTTATCAAGTTTGGGGATCTAAAATTTGCTACAATACAGTCTCCCTGGAGTTCCGGATGGTTTGGCCCTATCGATGCACATCTCCTTACATGCAAGATATCTCTTGCATGGAAAAAAGACATGCCTCCGTGGCGAACCAGCCAGTCTAAGGTTTTATTAAAAAGTTCCTAGTTGGTTTCACGCTAGTCAAATCTTAATGAGGGTACACCCAACAAGGGCCATGTAGAGGCAGGCAGCCAGAGGGAGATTGATAAAAGGAAGTTGGGTCAGTGGCTGCACTGATGAAACTTTACCCTCTGCACCCTTCGTAGAATATGAAAATTTGTGAACTGAAGTAAGCAAATGATCTACGTTCTGCCTTATTAATGTATGTTTGTTTTGCGATTGGTCTGTGGAAACTGATAGATTACAAGGAGCAAGTGGTGCATGTGTTGATAGACTGGCTCCACCAAGGGTGCTTCATGTGCTTTGGCTACAGTGCCCTGCCTATTAGGATCGTTATTGATGGTACCTAAATGGGATGTTAAATGGCCACTACCAGATGAAGAAAAGACCAATTTGGACTCAATGGCGTCCAGGCGTGAAAGCAGGGGAGAGAGTACAGTACTAAACATTGCTCACAGTTTCTCAGAGAAAGTATCTAAATGACTAACCAAAAGTTATTTAGTAGAGTCAGTGATCCAAATCTTTTCTTGCTGTGATGGTAGAGGTGGAACTCCTGGGCTTAGTAATGTTACAGTCTTAGGCTCTTGTGGAGTTTTGGGAAAGGATGGAAGAGGGATAACCATCTGCTTACGCTCCTTGCCGCCTTTAGATTTCTTTGGCGGTTTGGAGTGTGCAGCCTTATTGATTTAAACAGTGACGGGAGTAGGGGTATCTGAGGGGGGAATAACCTTGCAGTTTTGAGTGGATCCTTGGATAATGGAAGAGACAGCGTAATTTGAAGGTAGGACAGGGGGCATATCCAAGTGAGAACGAGGGGAAAGACTAGGTAAACCCCCACTGTCACCACCTGGGATTAAGGAGAGCCTACGTTCTGTTCAGGCAATTTTGTTGCTAATCACACTGACGGCTAGTTCTAGCATCCGGTCAATTGGCATGGGTTTTGTTAGAGGGGTTGAGACAGGGCCGCTGTCTCCCACTTTTTTCCTACCCATAGTCGGGGACGAATTTCTTATATACTAGAGCCCAAAACAATGGCAAGTCTAATCAATCAAAACTCCTGAAGGGGAGGAAAAGCTGCAAATTGAAATTAAGGGGTATAAAAACAGCACCTCTGAGTTGTTATTCAGTTCCTGGAGCAGCTGGCTTAATGTCCTGTCTTCAGCTTCCTGAATGGCCTTCATTCAAATTAGAGGCACGATGTCAGAGAGCTCAAAGAGCGGGCCCAGCCCAGCTTCGCCCAGCCGTGGATGGGCATAGACAAACCCACTCTTGGCCCGGGCCAAGCCCGGCGTGATGAGGTGTAGTCGGAGTGTAACTGCAACAAATGATGGACGGAATGCTGAATGATTCAAACATTCTCCCCCAGTCAAGAGATCTGGGTTAAATCCATTGTTCTTTTGCCCACTACGCCACCCCAGTTTGGACCCAGCCATATGCAAATCAGTCTTGACCCTGTGCCTCATGGGAACAGTCCAGACCGAACTGTCAAGCCAGGTCCTCCCTGGACCGGGAACAAGCATCCTAGTAGTCGGACGGCACCATCGACATAGCTGCAGAGGATGCACAACACAACGAGACGATCCTTGTGAGGCTATTGAACCTGAAGATCATCCAAGGTAGTGGAGGGGTGTTTGTTGACCGGAGGGGGGGGAAGTGCCCTCCTACACCAGACTATATCCTGAACATTGCCAGCAGGGACGCTGAAAACCATTATTTGGTAAGGTGTGCAGAGGATGCTTGGGGCAATCGTGAACGGAATTGAGTGGCACTTAACCTTCCTTGACTCAGTTCAGGAGACGCTACAGGGATTGCTAGGGTGGCTACTTTTTTCCATGCCTAGGTGCCACCCAACGAGGGAGAGCCGGGGAGGGGGTGAGTCAGGCTTCTCCCGCTTTTGTACCTGTGTTTTTAGACCTTTGTAGACTACCGGTGTGGCCTGGGGGTATGCCATACACTAGACTAGTTGAGTGAAGGGATGGGGTGTTTATCTTACATGAGAATGGGGGGACGTCAGTTTTGGTTATATTTAGGTGTTTACCTGGGAGAGGAGTGGGAGTTGGGGACGACTCAGTTACACTCCAAGCAGCAGTCTGCCCAAAGTGTTGCGACTGAACGAGAACAATATATGGGAGAGCTTGCGAGGTGTTGGAAAGAGGGTGACACAGGAAACCCCTGCTCCCAGTGAGACGGGGGCCAAGGCCACTGGGACACCTGGATACATGGCAGGACTGCACGACTACACCAAGCGATATCATGTACACACCTACCTGCGACGGCATAGGGTGGGCATAGCAATGCTACAGGAGACAAACATGCTAGACGAAGAAGCTGCTAATGTCAAAACCAAATGGCGGGGTCAGCTATACTCTTCCACTTACTTGGCATATGCTAGGGCTGTGTCCATATGGTGGCCCCGGGGGTACTGTTTCAGCAAAGAGAGACCCAGGCGGATGTGGAGGAGCGACATGTCCTACTCTACGGACTCCTTGATGGCATTGAGATCTGCCTGTTAAATGTATATGCCCCTAAACAAGACAACAGGGAGTATTTTTTGAGATTCTGAGACCTCTTGACTCCATACCTAGGAATTTCTTTGATTTGGGCTGGAGATTTTAACTGCATATTGGACGGCAAGCTTGATTGAAGTCCACCAAGAGCACTGGCCAAGCCGGCCATGGCAGACGCACGGATTTAAGTTATGGGGCAGGTAGACTGAATAGACATCTGGCGTACTCTTCACCTCACAAAATTCAAGTTCACTTTTTATTCCACGGTGCATCAAATGTATAGCAGACTGGCTAGGATACTGGTGTCCCGGGAATTGGGGGGCAACATACAGAAGGTAGAACACCTGGGCATATTTCTGTTGGATCATGCGCCGGTATACCTCGCATACACATGGGCTCGTGTCTGCCTGCTCTGCCTACCTAGCAATTCCAGATGGACTCTTTGAGAGACCCAGCATTTAGATCTGACCTTGGGGAGGTAATCAGTGGCAACTTCACTGACAACTGGGGGACTGCCTCAACGTGAGCGCTCGACTGGGATGCGCTCAAAATAGTCCTGCGTGGGGAATGTTTCACAAAGGCATGCGGAGTCAAACGTATGCTGCAGGGTGAACTTAGGGAACAAGAGTAGAAACTAGCTAGCCTGCAACAAAACAATTCGGGTAACCCTTCCACGGAAAAGGAAATGCAGGAGGTGAGGCGTACCATATGGTAAATTTAGGACAACCTGAATAACTTCACTAGGAAGGAATATCAGCAGTACTTGGATTGAGAAGGGGACAAGCCGGGCAGGCTCTTGGCCAGGCATTTGTTGCGCAAATGGCCCCCTGTGGTAATACTGACCTTGAGAGGCCATTTGAGTGGCGTGGTGCATACCCAGGCAGCAAAAATCGATGAGTTGCGACACCATCTGTCGGCACTCTATAAACGTCCGGATGACAGGGCAGATGTGGCGGGGGAGAAGTTTTTGGCTAGCGACTCGAACTATGGACCAGGCGGCAGCCTTAGATGCAGGCCTCACTAGAGAGGAACTGCTGGAGGCCGTTAAGAATATGCCCGGATGTAAATCACCGGGCCTGTATGGCCTACCTTCTGAATTTTACTATAACCTGCTGTTGGAGCGGCTGTTGGCGGTATTCCAGGAGACCCAACAGTTGGGAACCCTGCCGAAATCTGTGCTGGAAGCCCTCATCATCATGCTGCCCATGCCAGAGTGCAGCCTGGAGCTCATGGGCTCCTCCCGCCTGTTGTTCATGATTAACACTGATGCCAAGGTGCTGCACAAGGCCCTGGCCACCTGCCTGTGAGCAGTGATCCCCAGTTTAATCCATGACGATCAATGTAAATTAATCCCGCAGCGTAGCACCCTCATGAACTTGCGTAGGCTGACTCAAATCATGCAAACAGTGTTGTTATATTCCATATAGGTACCCTATATAGGCGCAGGTAACATTGCAACCTTTCACCTATATTCTTCCCTACATTACATACATAACGGTTCTTAGGGACTGACCTTTTACCTAGATACGACACTGCATTCAGAACGCGGGTTTCCCCCTAGTTCGAATCTCATACATTATGCCTGAGGCTTCTTGGAAGCACAGCAGGACTAACAGCAGGACGAACATCTCCTGTATAATATCTCTGTATAAAGTTCATGCCCGACGTCATCCTTTAGGCCGACACAGTAACACAGCAAGGTAGGACCCCTGGGGAGACCTATGGGTATATATACATCACATCTTGCTTAGAAGGACAGAGGAGACCGAGTCTTCCCGGCTGACACACTGACCAGAGACGCTGAGGTTCCTGCATGCAGACACTCCAGCTAACAGCAGTCTAACATCCCTCGCAGGGTGTCCAACTCGAGACCAGGACGGGGTCCCATATTCTCTCATTCTCAGGTAATGGGGTTGACTAGATCCTAGAGGGATTCTTGGCATAACACCTACACAGCTGTTAGGTACATTTAGGTACATCTAGTTAGGGAGGCATCGTAGGAGTACGCACCTTTTATCATGTGTTTTATGTACTTGTATATATTCATGATTTCTGCAAGATGGTAGAACTATAATATCCCTTTACTTTCGTAGTACTGCTAATCATATATCTCTGCTACTGTCTAATGGTTGTTGCAGCTCATCTATTCTACACTAGAATAACAACTGTTCAATAAATACTTATTGAAAACGCCCAGCCTGTTTATTCTGTGCAACTCTCTGAGACAAACTAAGTGAGCACGAGTGAATGAGCGAAAGGTAGTATATTGTTTCCACGATTCTGAGGGATCAGGGTTGTCATGTTCTGAGGTTGCCAGAATCTATTCTCTCCTTGGTAAGAGGAGATTATAGTGGCACTGTGAGCTAGCTGATACAGACAGGCTAACGTATCCAGTGGGGGTGCACGGAATCAGTCTGCCACCAATCCCACAGTTTATGTTATCCAAACGCGCAGATCCTGTATAGGTTATATTGGAACTACACGACATGGCGCCGCCAACGTTGGTTGGGTACTTATTTAATAGTAGAATCTGAGTAGTTCAGTCGTGCTATTCTCAGAGACCCCTACTCACAAAACACCAGAGACGTCTGGAATGGGTGGGCACAAACTCCGCCACAGCTGAGTAGGCTAAAAATCCTATTTATTGGCTGTTGGTTAATCAAGCTTGAAGGACACAGTGTTCCTAAAATCGTGCAAAAACACCTTATCTTGGTTTCCTTGAAAAACTATTTAGTGTTCTAAAAACAATGACTAACCAGGTCTTAGACCCACTGCAACAAGCACTGCCCCTCTCAGACGAGGAGGTAGATGCAGACGCAATACATATTGCACCAAATTTTAGAAATACGGTCACCCTGAGACTGCTAGAGCATGGTTTAACACCTAGGGGTGGTATTGTAGTATTCGTGATTGAGGCACACTAATCAAACAGAACAGAGCTATTTTATTTGTGGGTTACATTCCCAGCAGCAAATGCAAGAACAAAAACATTTCACTCCTACACAGAAGGAGATGCACCAGCGGAATATTGTCCGTTTGAAGACATTGAGGTTCTGCTCACATACCAGGAACACTTATACTGGTTTAAAGGCGCCCTACCCCATATAAGAAGAAGAGTGAGACTCGGCCCGCTCGGAAGAGACGGGGCAACATGGCCAATATTAGCGGCCTACACACCACATCCTGACATTGAAACAATGCCACCAGGAGACTTACTCATACAACACTAAGAATTAATAAAAATGTACAGAAACTTGACGCAATTTGTCATGAGGACACTTACAGTCCAACCAGCAATAGTTGCAACAAATGGAACTCAAATTCAGGGTACAACCACAAAAATCACACCACAAACATTACACGCAGTGATGGGTAAAATGCCCACAAAACGTGTACAAATGCCATTCTGGGTAGCTCTGAAAATAACACAGCTAGAGGCAGTATTCCCGAATACTACCCCGTATGAAAAACACAGAATGCTAACAATCTGCTTGCCCATGGGGATAACACCACAAATAGAGGATTGTACCACTTGGGGTACAGTCTTTGCTGCCATTTATACCAGAACTCATGGTATCCCGTCATTAGCAGTAGTACCAGACGTATTGAGACAAATACAAAACGAGTATGGAGCAGAGCCTGCTCTGAACTTAGGGATGAAGTTACTAGGTAACTATGCCCAGGTATCAGCCATAATACTAGCTAACATTAAGGGGGAAGCAGCTTCAGTGGCTATCCGCCAACGCCTAAGGGAGTTCAGTCCTTTAGAACAAGAACACGAACCACCGAAAATAATTGAAACTGCATATGCAGAATTAGGCAGAGACAGTTTGGGTGGGAAAGCTTTAAAACCACAACTGATGGGCAGTCCTGAAAAGGACACTTCTAAGCAGACACCTGCTTCAACAAAGAAAAAGTGGGACAATAAAAAACAAAAGTTTAAAGGAAACATCTCAATCCAGAGGTAGATCTCCTCCACAGGAGCCCTCTCAAAAGATGTATAACCTTTTGAATAGGGATAATATTAGGAAACCTGACAGGTATCAGGATACTGATACACGTTCCTCTCGTTCCTTTCAGGGTTCATCGAAAAACTCAGAGAGGGAAGGACGGTCAGACAGACAAGAAGAGCGTACAAAGTCCAGAGACAAGCAGCACGCTCAAGATTACACTTCTAAAAAAGAAGAGAAGCCAAAGCAAAAGCCACAGTTCAAAAAGAAGAAGGTTGCTAATCTAAGGATCAGACATGCCCAGAATTCTGAGGACTCGACTACTGAACGGGGAATGGGCTCTGACGATGCCAGACAGTGCGGCAGAAGTAACAGTAGCTCGCCAGAACCTGATGGAATTTCTGGTGACAGCGGACTTGAATGATTATATCACGGTGGAAACACCTGATACTAGGGTAAGTGTCCCACATAAGTTATATGAAATAACACTCCATATGGAGGGGGACAAATGTAGGACAGTTAAAGGTCTCTTTTGGGAGAACTTGTCGTTTGGCTACGATATTTTATTAGCTGAACAGGATTGGCCACCAGCATTCGTCATGGATTGCCCTAAGGGAGAAACGGTAATTTTACTGGCATTCTCAGACGATATTCCCAGGCACCTACAACACACATATGCGCAGGAGTGGGCGGTAGCCCAAGCACCTGCATTATACAAAAACCATGTTGGATGGGATGAGGATTCAACCCACCACATAATTCCTTTAAAAAGTACTCCGACTGCACAGAGGCAGTATCCAATAAAGCAAGAAGCTAAAAAACAGGTCAGGGAGATCTTAGATCAACTTGAATACCAAGGGGTGATCGAAAATTGCACCTCATCAATAAACAATCCTTTGTTTCCGGTCATGAAACCTGACAATTCACATAGTTTAGTTTTAGATTATAGGCATTTAAACACTTGCACTAAGACATTTGCAGTCCAAAATGCACACAGTGCCGCATTAATGAATAACATTGTGCGGAAAAAATATAAAACGACACTTGATATCTCAAATGGATTTTTCTGCCAAAATATAGCGCCTGAAAGCAGGTATCTAACAGCATTCTCAGCGCTAGGGTCTCAGCGTCAATTTTGTCGACTCCCCCAGGGGTATAAGAACAGCCCAGGGTTGTTTTCGGCTAGAGTAACTGAGTTACTTCAAAATTTGGATGAAGAGGCATTGTCCTATGTGGATGATATTTATCTAACGGACGATGACCTAGAGGAGCACTTGAACAGAGTGAATACCATATTTCTGGGATTTGCATTTGAGGGCTATAAATTCAACTTTAAAAAAATCAAAAATTGCCCATCTCAGTGTCCTGTTTTTAGGATATGAGCTTTCAAGTGAAGGAAAAAGCCTGGCAGCCTATTTTTTAGAAAAATGCGCGCTGCTCCAACCTCCAAAATCATTGAAAAATTTACAATCAATCCTGGGATTCCTAAATTTTGGTAAAACTTACATTTTAGATTACGCAGAAAGAGTAAAACCTTTCTACGATTTAATAAAACCTGATTTTTCAGTCAAACAATGGACACAGGAACATACAGATACACTTCGTTCCTTACAAGCTGACATGATAGCTTCCAAACATTTACAGACACGCGTAAACGTATGCCACCTGGTGATCCGTATAGTTGCGGGTCGATCTGGGTACACCTATCTAACATATAATGAAGGTGAAACAGTACCAATTGCATACAAATCACATTTGTACACAAATGCTGAGATGCGCTTCACATCTACAGAAAAGATTCTAACAGCAGTACAGACTGCTGTAGTGAGCGAAAGAGCACTGGCTCAGGGGAAACAAATAATAGTAGTGACTCCGGTTCCAACCTTAGAGGCTGCGACAAAAGCAAGCGTTCCTAACGCTAAAGCCTTACATCCGAGATGGATACAATGGGCTAATTCTCTCACTGCAACAGATGTAGAATACAGGTACGACCCAAATTTAAAGACACAAGCATTTCTGCAATACGAACAAGAATATCCTCTACCAAACGAAATAATGCCTCTGGATCAGTATGAATATATAATTTACACTGACGGATCCGCTCAACCGGCCATAGGAAGTAAGCAACAATATAGCGAAGCATGCGCAATCGTTAAAGGTCGCCTGCGGGATGGAAGGTTCCACCCGAGTTGCACAAAAACGCAGTCTCTAGGAGACTGCACGGCACAGCTGGCAGAGTTAAAAGCCTTGATACTGGCACTGGTGAATACGGATCGAGAATTCCCCACACTAATTGTGTGCGATTCCTTTTACTGTGTACAGTCATATAATGAATATTTGCCGTACTGGGTTCAAAACGGGTTCAAAGATGCAAAAGGTGGCACAATTAAGCATAAAATGCTATGGGAACAGGTAGTGGAGTTGAAAACCGAACTACTGAGAGCTCACCTGATACATACACTGAGTCATCAGCGTGATGGCGTTCACGTTGAAGGGAATTCATTGGCTGATGAAGCCGCAAAGGGGGCTGTACGCACGGCTTCCGTAGGTGCAATCACTCGTTCTAAAACGAGAATAGACGGTGAGATTATTTTAGCTGTCAATGCTTGTCGCAAAAGCAGCGGAGCAGTACCAAAAAGACTTCCACTCAAGGACTCCTACAAGTTAGATGCCAATAATATTCCATTTGCTCAGATTCCTGGAGTGGGGGATAGAGTAATTCCAAACATGGATCGTAGGTTAGGTTTAATTCTAGCAGCACACGAAGGGATAGGTTCTGCACATGCAGGAGTTACGGCGACTGTCTCCTTATTGAAACAACGCTATGGGTGGCCTGGATTAACAGAGCAGACTAAAGACTATGTCTTGAAATGCGACATCTGGCAGCAGATGAAAGGTTCCACCGTAACACGTCCAGCACAGACACATTTATTAATATCTGATAAACCACTAGCGTGTGTTTACTTGGACCACTGCGTCCCCTTACAAAGAGATGGGGCTTACAGGTATATCATGGTTGCAGTGGATTCCTGCTCAAGATTCCTATGGGTGTGGCCCCAACGCTCGGCTGATGCTCGAACTGTTATAAAAGATTTGCGAGTCTTTATAGGGACATACGCAATTGGCACATTACATTCTGACCAGGGCCCTGCGTTTAGCTCTCGGGCTTACAAGGAGGCCATGCGAGGATTGGGTGTAGCATTGCGGTACTCATCTCCGTACCATCCTGAGGGAAATTCGGTCGTGGAGAGGAAAAACCGAGACTTAAAGCAGTCTGTAACAGCTAGAGTATTAGGCACGGGTGAAAGCTGGGTAAAACATCTGTATGGAGTACAGCGAGCATTGAATAATATGCCAAGAAGTTCTCTAGGGGGGGTCACTCCATATAAGGTCCTATTTGGGACAAGAATGTGGGTACCTGATCTTGATTGTGAAGGCACAGTGGCGGATGAAAAACCTTTTGACATCCATGATCGTTTGGCTGTTTTACAGGATCTAAATGAGTCGAGGACACAACACAGTAATGTCCATATGAAGCAGACCGCCACTGGGGAAGTCAAATCAGTCATGGCAAGACCTGTCTGGATCCCAAAAGTCGGGGATCTGGTCAGAGAGAAAATAGCGGACAAGAAAGAATTTGGGCCATCTTACAGAAAGCCTGTACAGGTCCTAGCAGTTGAAGGAACAAGAACTGTGCTTCTACCGCCTCTTGCTGGAAAAAAGGAGAAAAGATTCGTCTCAATCGACCTAATCAAACCACACTATGTGGCCGATACTGAGTAGTAGGCCACGTGGACTCCAAAGTAGCAGACGCCCTCCTCTCGCTACAATTCAAGAAGTTCAAACTGAAAGGCTCATCACGTTCGAAGAGCCTCCTGCACGGAATGATGGACTAAGCAATAATGCTATGGAACTCGTTCCCCTTGAACCTGAAGTTCAAATTCAGAATCAAAATGAAAGACAAATTTCAATTCGACCAAATACAGATGTGTACATCAACATGCCTCAACAAGAGCAAACTACGATTTCCACAAATCCTGATGCAATACCAACAATTGATCGAACTGCTTCTGGCTACTTCGTAAACTTTGATACAGTTTCTTTGGATCCAAGTGAACCTGAAACGATGCCAGCCCAAAAATCGCACAAGCAGCAAGTTAAAGACTTTCTGAACTTTCTTAAAAAGACTTACCTGGTGTCACCTTGGGTAGAACTATGGGTAATCACCGGGATACTTTTCTTTCTTTTCTGGTTAGGCTTAGTAATAGTTTTTAGCATGCTTGTTAATGGAAAATACCTTTGACAAAGCTCTGCAGCCCAAAAGGTGAATTTAATTTTAAAACCACACCAATCATCTCATCGAGAACAAAGAGACTTGTCATCAGTGAACATTACAGCAGTTCCTATACCTGATGGTATAGTTTGGGACAAGGTTGATTTCGATATATTTGGTCCGACCGAACTTTTAAGAATTCCTCATTTATTTAAAATATCGTTGAGTGACATCATTACCTCAAGTACATTTTCTGATGATTGGGATTTTGAAACTGTGAATAACATATTATCTGATTTGGAAAAATCTGCTGCATTTTCTAATAGTGAAACATTGGAAAGCACATCAGATTTCGAAACAATGTATTGTTATCAACACTATGGTCATCACTTTCTGCATAAATCTGCAAGTCCTAGAAATGTGTTCACTTACCACCAGTGGGAACTTTGTCCAACACCGCCGAAAGGCAGTTCAAAAACATTTACACAAAAATTTTCATATTTTTCAGGGTTTAATATGTCTGACCCAGCCTCATATTATTATAAGGTTGCACCAACATCAGCACAGAAAAATATGTTAACAAACACCAAACAGATTTACTCTGCTTCCTTTATTGCCCAGTTGTCTGAACAAGGTTTCGACTTATGGAAAGACACCATAGACTTAAAATCGGTCTGGGGTACTAAAGAATGGCAAGTTCAGGGAACAGAAGCTTTGTTTAGAGCATGCCTTATCCCTCAACAAATCATGTTTTTGAACGAGACAGTGCAACAGACGTCTTGCCTTGGACTAGCCAAGAACAAAGACTTGAATACACCTCGTCTGCCAACTCCATCACACACCGAGGGTAACATAACATCACTGGAAGAGATTACTTTGAATGACATTATACAATACAACAGATCAGATCCCGATTGGAAGAAATGGTTGATTTGGCCTACAGACACAAATAGTTGTCAGGCGAGATTCATGGGTAAAACCGAAGGTTTCGCTATCCATAGGCCAGATCCACGTTATGTACAGAGAGAACATCCAGGGGTAGTGACATCCTACAGTGTTGGGAAGTTGTGCCTTGATTGGCTAAAAACCTCAACACTCACAAAGGTGAAACAACACTTATCCTTACTGTCACAGGATGTGGATCTCAGGGATTTTTTACTAGGTCCCAGGAAGCCACGTCAGAAACGTTTCTTTTATGCTGTTTACAAAGAAATATGGAAAATATCCCAACAAGAGGCCGCAGAGAGGTTATGTGAAATAGACCGTATAGTCTAGAAAAATCTCTAGCAGTGGTAGACAATGGGTTAACTACATTGACCTCCAGGATATATTCCTTAGGCAGCATTGTATCTTCTGCGATAGACATACTAGAGCAAGATTTGGCCATATTACAACACAGGCAATCTCAATTACGTTCTATTATGTTATTAAGCTGGACGCTGCAATTTTTGCGTGCAGGCTATGTGCCTTGGCATTATATCAACAGTACGTCTCTGTTTTCTGAATACAATCTAACAGATAAACAGATAGAAATGGCACAAAGGGGAGCAAAATATACAATGCTGCGTATCGAAAAACTGGATAGATTGGCATTTACAGTGGCAGAATTACCGTCCACAGAATGGCTAATCCATGGCCACATAACTCTACTGGTCACTACTTTTCAGTTTCAGTATTGCCTTGAACAAAAGCAGGCAGGCAGATATGAAGAAATGGGTAAGGAATACATTAAGGAATCATGGGTATTACCATACAGATTCCGATGCCGGAGTGGGGATCGTGAAGTGTTTCTACGCGGTACAAACTGTGAGAACGCTTTAAGTGGATCACTCATATGCCAGGATATAATGCTGCACGGGCTTGTAATGGTTCTGTAGCGAACCTGTCGTGCCATTTGAGGGGTGCCCCAGCTGCAGTGATTACTCCAGCATTCAGGCTACTTTCAAATGGGAGTTACTTGATGCTGAACAGTCAAGACTGCTGCGGAATGCTCCCGGGCATCACATATCTGGTAACCGTGAGCTCCAGGGTTACTTATTGTATGCAAGTATTGTTTCCACCAACACATACAGTCAGGGAGGCGCCGTTATGGCCTTCACTGAATGTTTCTTTAATACGGTTTGATACTTTAAGCAGAATAAAAGCCATGCTTTTACAGAAATCTGTGCCCTTAACCTCCGCTCGAGAGACTTTTGATCTCCAGATCGCAAAGTCTTCGGCAGAGATACAGGCGCTTATTCATACAAACTGCCCTTTCCATTTCGCAGAAATGGTAAATCGTATCTTTAACATGTTTGATACGTCAGGCATTGTCCACCTACTTAAGACCATAGGTTCTGGACTTCTGAGCACCTTTCAGACGGTACTTGGAGTTATACCAAACTTCATACACTCCGTATTAGGAAGCATCTTTGGAGGATTTCCGCTCATCCTGTTTCTAGTAGCAGGTATCCTGATTGTTTTATATTTGCTATGCAATGGACGTCCCAGTCATCAAGGAGATAGAAAGAGCACTCCTGGAGCGTAAATACCGTGACCGCATGGTACAACATCTAGGCACGCCTCGCCTACGAGAACTAAGTGCATCTTGGTTCTTGTCATTTCGACCAGTCTGGATGGACTGCATTTTACCTGTCCTCCGATGCCTGTTTTGCGGAGAAGAATGCGTGTTAGACCTTTGTTTGACACTCCCATCATGTGCGCAACCGGACGTGAATGCTTTACTGGACCCGATAACGGCCCATGTTCTGCAGTGTCCTCAGCGTATTCCGATGTTGATGGCGGCATTCCTTGAGCCCCCACAGGTAGTAACAACACCTGTTGGTATGGACACCCAGGCTTTGGACGGCGCACAGTCTGCCTCATTACCGGCTGCGGACAGTGTAGAACATCATCGGTCCTCGATTGACGTACTCTGCGAGGTGCTACAGGGGCCGTCTACTGCGGAAGCAAGCAACGAAGATGTTGCGTCTACCAGCCAGGACACATAAACATTTGACTTTTTTGGCTCGTCGTGTGCTGGAAGAAATTCGCCCTTTTTTAAAACAAGCTCAAATTTGGAACTCAAAACAAAAATTGACATTCCTTTCATTTATTGGGCATACATGGCTTTCTAATGCTTATAGTGCTACGGACTATAACTAAGGACACTTTAGAGCTATGGCTTGCAATTTTTTTTTTAGACTATTGAAAGTTTTTTTGAAATTTTTTAAAAGTTTTAAACAGTTTTAGCTAAACAGATGTTTTTAAAACTTTGTGCATACCAATATCTAGTTAGGCTAGTAGTACGGTAATAAGTTACATATATCGTCCAGTCGGAAGAGGAGTGAGTGTTATATTCCATATAGGTACCCTATATAGGCGCAGGTAACATTGCAACCTTTCACCTATATTCTTCCCTACATCACATACATAACGGTTCTTAGGGACTGACCTTTTACCTAGATAGGACACTGCATTCAGAACGCGGGTTTCCCCCTAGTTCGAATCTCATACATTATGCATGAGGCTTCTTGGAAGCACAGCAGGACTAACAGCAGGACGAACATCTCCTGTATAATATCTCTGTAAAAAAGTTCAGGCCCAACGTCATCCTTTAGGCCGACACAGTAACACAGCAAGGTAGGACCCCTGGGGGACCTATGGGTATATACACATCACATCTTGCTTAGAAGGACAGAGGAGACCGAGACTTCCCGGCTGACACACTGACCAGAGACGCTGAGGTTCCTGCATGCAGACACTCCAGCTCAGAGTAGTCTAACATCCCTCGCGGGGTGTCCAACTCGAGACCAGGACGGGGTCCCATATTCTCTCATTCTCAGGTAATGGGGTTGACTAGATCCTAGAGGGATTCTTGGCATAACACCTACACAGATGTTAGGTACATTTAGGTACATCTAGTTAGGGAGGCATCGTAGGAGTACGCATCTTTTATCATGTGTTTTATGTACTTGTATATATTCATGATTTCTGCAAGATGGTAGAACTATACCATCCCTTTACTTTCGTAGTACTGCTACCATATATCTCTGCTACTGTCTAATGGTTGTTGCAGCTCATCTATTCTACACTAGAATAACAACTGTTCAATAAATACTTATTGAAAACGCCCAGCCTGTTTGTTCTGTGTAACTCTCTGAGACAAACTAAGTGAGCGCGAGTGACTGAGCGAAAGGTAGTATATTGTTTCCACGATTCTGAGGGATCAGGGTTGTCATGTTCTGAGGTTGCCAGAATCTATTCTCTCCTTGGTAAGAGGAGATTATAGTGGCACTGTGAGCTAGCTGATACAGACAGGCTAACGTATCCGGTGGGGGTGCACGGAATCAGTCTGCCACCAATCCCACAGTTTATGTTATCCAAACGCGCAGATCCTGTATAGGTTATATAGGACCTACACAACAGTGTGGGGCTCGCCTCTGGAAGGGGCACTGAGAGCCCTGAATATATAAAGTGCTTTCGACACCCTCCAGGCGGTGTTGAGACGAATGGCAATTGGTCCGGGGTTTCTGAAATGGGTCTCCCTGCTGTATATGGACCCTTTGGCAAGTGTGATGTCAAGTGGCTACATCTCAGTGGCTTGGCCAATAGAACGCAGCACAAGGCAGGACTGCCTGCTCACCCCGCTGGTATTTGCCCTGGTGGTGGAGCTACTCGCAATCCACATATGGGCGGAGCTGGGGGGTTGGGTCATAAGGATGGGAGCGAGGACCACCTGATCTCCTTGTATGCTGATGACGCTCTGGTGTACCTACAGCAACCTGAGGTTCGGTGCCACTGCTTATGCAGGAGCTACAGGGGTTTGCTGGGGCTTCTGGTATCCAATTAAATATGGGGAAATCGCTGAGGTTCCCACTGGCAGTGCTGAAGAGGCGACCCTCAGAGGCATTACTGCAGGTTGCGCTGCGCTTGGAGCTAGAGGCGTTCAGATACCTGGGGATTCAAATTACACATGAGGAGGACAGACAATACTCCCTAAACATGGGCAAGGTGCTTGCTGGAATCTGGGCCTCAGTGACATTCTGGCAAACGCTGCCGCTGTCAGGTGCTGGCAGGATCTCATTAACAAAATTGATATTCCTTCCAAGATGCTTGTTCATGTTGCAGAATTCACAGTGTTTGATCCCGAGGAGCACTTTCAAGACACTCAGCAGTTTACTGGGGGCATTGGTCTGGGGGGGGGGCAAACACAGCAGGGTAAGCCTCCCGATCCTCAAGCTTGACTCCATGGAGCGGGGACTTCTTCTCCCTGATCTCAAGCTGAATTATCTGGCCTCACTCATACAACATGGGGCCAGATGTTGCTCAGATGAGGATAATTGGGTGAAGCGCATATTGGCCGAAACCCCAAATGCCTGACATCCACACTGCTAGTGAGACCCGAAAAAAGCAGAGCCTGCCCTTTTGTGGTCTGGCAGGTCACTCAGGTCTGGGGTATTGCTGTCAGGAGGATGTTTCACCCACAGCCGTTTTCCAGGAATCTTCAACTGTTGTGGTTGCCTCAGTTCGCAGATCTTGACCGCAAGGTCTCCCTGAATAGGTGGAGAGAGGGAGATGCAAGCCGGAGGACAGTTGTCTTACATTTCAAGAGGCGCAGTAAGCGTTTGGGGTGGGCCTGGGGCAGTTCTTGCAGTTTGCGACCCTGACCAGGGTTGCATGGAAACTGTGGCTACACTAAGTGAATCCAATATGCTGGACGTGCTGTTGGAGCTCCTCCAGATGACTGATGTCTTGCATATAACGCATCATAAGGGCAGAAAGTCAGCGGGCCACATATTGTGCCCGGCAGGGTTGGGAAGCATAACTTCCCGGTACCCCTTACAGATGCTGAGTGAAATTGGTCCTGCGCCCTGGTGAAAGAAGTGTCTTGTAATGTGCGGTTCAAGTTGGCACCCTTTTATGTTCTCCACCGCGTGTACTTGGTCCCCACGTGGCTCAGTAGAATTTACTCTAAGCACACTGCTGAGTGTCCTCACTGCAAAAAGGGGGGGGGGGAGTGCAGACTTCACACATGTTATGAGCCTGTGACAAGCTTACCCAATATTGGCAGGAGGTCCTGGATCGCCTGACAAGTGCCACCCTTATTCAGCTTGAGGCTATGATCAAACACTGTTTACTGGGCCTTATTCCATCCCCCAAGGAAGGAAGGGTACGTCAATGATCAGAATGGGTTTGTACCAGCCCGCAACTCCTCATTCAACTTGCGACGCATCTTCTGTGTCTCTAAATATTCTGCGCAGAGATGGTCTCACCCTGGGTGTCTGGTACTAAACCTCGAGAAGGCCTTTGATTCACTCGAAAGGGGTTTTCTGTTTGACATCCTGCCAAGATACGGTGTTGGGGCTCGCCTGCTCCAACAGATTAAGCTGCTTTACACCACCCAATCTGCCAGAGTTAAGATAGGCTCTTACGTTTCGGTAAACAGGGGTACCCATTAGGGCTGCCCGCTTTCCACACTGCTCTTCTCCCTAGTTATTGAGTCAGTTGCCATGGCTATCCGAGCCCATGGAAAAGAGTGGGGTATCCCAAAGGGGGACGAAACGCATATGATTTCCTTATATGGTGATTACTTTCTCCTGTTTGTTCGGGACATACAATTGGCACCTGATACGCTAGCTCAGACTCTCAATGACTTTGCCATTCTTTCAGGTCTGATGGCTAACTGGGCCAAGTCCTATTTGTTCCCATTTACCCCTTCGCACCCCGACCCTGCCTTTGTCCTTAGTGGTGTCGCAATGGTATGGCATCCTGCTACTTTTTGGTATTTAGGGGTCATAATGTACCATCAACCAATAGACCTGCTAGAGGGCAACCTTGTGAAAGTGATCACCGCAATCAGATCCCAGATGTTGTTTTGGCGCACGCTCCCACTGTCTACCATGGGCCACAATGCTCTTTTCAAAATGGTGGTTCTACCCCGATTACTCTATTTCTTCATTAACTTGTCAATATACATCCCGCCCCCCACACCCTTCTTGAGAGAATTTATTTGGAACAAGTCTTGCTGCAAGGTGGCACTCTCTAAGTTGTACTTGATTGAGGAGGGCTTGCTGTACCAAATATGGAGCATTACTACCTTGCCTCACAGTTTCAGTGGGCGGCCCAATGGGTGGCGGGGTTGCAGTTCCAGGACACTGACAAGTTTTCGCCAGCTGGTCCCTCTCAGTGATACTCTGACTTTTCCACCCCAGCACTCACAGAAGACCACCAGAACTATAAGTGCTTTATTCGTAGCCTATATGTCACACATAACATCACCCTGTATGCGCCTGCGCTGCCTCTATTGGGCACACCTAGGGGTGGTAACACTACCTCGCCCACTGAACTTTCCACCTGGCTGGAGGTGGGCCTTCACACCTTAGGAGACCTTTACTGAGATGGCGTACTGGCACCCTATGACATGCTGGTGGTGAGGACGCGATACCGCCGGGCCAATTCCTCTTGCACACCTCGTTGATTGCAGCAATGGGGCCAAATGGGGGGACATGTGGAGAGAACCTCTGACACACCTTACTGCTCAATACCTGCATGTCATGGGGACAGGGAGACACCTCACAAAATGGTTTGCCGAGTCCCTGCATCACCACATTGCGGCCCCACTCACATCTCTGAGGTGGCAATGGGACACTGATTTGGCTCGTACAAGCATGGACAAGGAGTGGGCTGCTATAATGGAAGATCCGGTTCATGTCGCCAGAAACGCTTGTTTCCGCCTTATCCAATACTACATAACTCAGAGGGCTTATTTAACCCCAGCCAAGATACTTTAACCGCACAGACGCCCACTGCCCCAGAGGCCACCTTCTGGGTGCTAACCTCCTTCACATGCTATGGGCTTGCCCAATTCTCACAACCTACTGGCAGCATGTAATGACTCAATTATCTGCATGTACGGGACTCACGGTATCCCACACGTGGGAGACGTGTATCCTGGGTCTATTTCGTAGGAGTAAGGGACAGAGGGTCACTTCTCGCTTTCTTGATTTAGGGCTACTGACAGCCAAACAATTACCAGACGCTGGAGGTCACCTGAGCCACCTGCTTTGACATCTTGCAGGCAATCACTCCAGGTATGGGCCCAGGTTGAAAGCAGCGCGTTGCACAAGGAGGACACCCTGGGACTCCGCAAGATACCTATTGCTGCGAACTGGGACACCATATTACATGATTTCCAAACTGACCTGCACCCCAACTTGGACCACCCAAATGTTGCAGATGAAATGGGAGAGACAGACACAGCACACTAACACACCATGTCGCAAACATGAGAAGGAGTGGTGGACCTATGCTTGCTCCTCACACAATCAGGGACTTAATGGGTTCACAGAAGAGGGATGTGTATGCTGAGGTCGAATTTTGGAAATTGGGACGGGTGAGGTGGGCCGGGAAACCCGAACTGGGCACAGAGTTATCCCACCGGTTTCTGTGTCTTTCCCCCCCTCCTTATCTTTGATGGCCACGGTTGTCGATGACACACCACTGGTTACATCCACACCAACCACACAGGTACTGGGCCCTGTATCGGGCAATGTATGAATTTAAAAATACTGCTTCTACACTTTGTGGACTCCATACTCATAGTCCATACACATACTTCTATGCATGCTCATTGTGGCACACGCCATTTATAGATCAAATATATGTTGTATCATCTTGCTTCGCTAACATGTGTTGTTACATGTAACACCGACATATCTTCAGCAAATACTGGTACTGAAATGTTATCCCTCTCCCATGTTTATGCTACTGGTTGTTTAAAAAACCAAAACCAAAAAAACAATTCAAACAAAAATAAATCGTTTACATTACCCTTATAAGGCCTCTCCCAGATGAATACCTAATACTGCAGAGTCCCCATTGTGCCAGGCTACCTGTGCACTGTTACCGGCCTGTGCACATCAGTAGTCTACCACGTGCAGCCCGTACATGTGTGCACACGTGTTCGCGTGTAACAAGCCAAGTGCCGCTTACCCTTGATATGTTTCAGCGGCCTTATCTTAAAAGGCGGACACTGGTGGTAAACATGCGCGGTCCATTTGCCATGTTATTACCTTGGGCGAGACACCAGTAGTGAGACTCACCCACAGTAAAAAGTCCAAAAACTGGATGATCAGAAAAGCAAAAAATTGGAGCGTACTGAAGGGGCAGAACCCAGTGCAACAAGGGGTGATATACTGTACATACGGAGCGGCACTGTGTGATATACATGATATAACAGCACACTATTACACAAATGTCTGTACGCTGTAAGTTGGTGTGACAACCACACACCACAACTCTTTCTTCCCCCACCATTCCCCCGCCTTCCACCAGCTGTGACTCAACACCAAACAAGGGTTGAAAGAAAAGTTCATGCAGCACAGATGCGAGGGGACTAGTAATGCTGGCCGTCAGCTCTGCCTGAACATGAATCCACCCTCATCCGGAATGTTTCTCAAATGTTCACTGCTTTTTTACATGTTTTTTTGCTGTATAAGCCTCAGCTCTATATTTTCCCAAATTGATGGATTTCTTTTGAATTAGATAGGGGCCAGATGCGAAAGCAATATTCTATGTGAATACAATGCAGGGAATTGTGAGTTCTTCAAAATAGCGGCTATCTTTCAAGTGGCTTTTAACATCTGCCGCTGAACCCTGCCAGGCCTTCTAGACCGTGGGAGACAAGGGGGCATATTTATTATATTTTGGAGTAGGGCAGCGCCACAAGCCTTCTATCTGCGCTATCCTACGTCAAAAGAAAAGGGCAGGAATGCGCTGTATCTACAAGATATGGCACATTCTCGTTCTTTCTGCCAGCGCCGGTGCACAAACTGCAGCTGAGCGCCAACGCAGGCACTCTTGCACCATGGTGCAAGGGTGTCTGTGTTGTTGACATGATTATTTTTGTGAAGGAAGGGACACCTTCCTGCACAAAAACAAAGGAGGTGTTTTCCTCGTTCTATGTGTGCTGCAGAATGCAGCACACGTGGATAGAGAAAAGACTAGGAGAAATGTAACCATTTCTCCTCGTTATGCCTTGCCTGCTTTGGCAAGGCGTTAGTTTTGGTGCTGCCCCAGATTTTTCCTATGTTGTAAATCTGGAGAAGTTTAAAAAACCATGAGTGTTGCATGGGAACATCTACTGCAACATCCATGGAATGCCCATACCACACAGAGTACAGCATTGCCTTACTCCATATTTACAATGCCATGAAAAGCCATGCAGGGTGGCTTTGTGTGGCCTTGTAAATATGGGCCGGCACACACTGTGCCTCCAGAGCCTCACAAAAGTGAAGCTCCGGCGGCTTAAAAGTGCTGCAGAGGCATTGTAAATATACCCCAAAGTCTTTTATGATTCCACACAGTCAGACCCCTATACTTGGTACATTCTTTTCCAGATAACCTCTTACTGAGAATGTAGGCTATTTACCAGCCTCTATCACACTATTGAGACGTCTCTGTGTAGTGGAAAAGAGCTTTGCTGAGGACACGTAAAGGAAAAGGAGAAATTTAGGCCACAAAGAGAACTGAAGCAAAGCTCTAACATGCTGTTATGGGAGAAATAGTAGTCAAATATTTTATATTGCACCTCATACATGGCGTCTAACGATTCTAACTGCTGTAAATAATAGATGTCACCATTATTCAGTTTAATGGTACTACATTTATTGACTTAAAAAAGATGGAAGTCGTAGTCAGGCTAGCTGGGATTCAAACTCAGATTCTTTATTCATTCATGTCAGCAGTGAGCGTAAAATCACCGGACAATGCTTGGTACACAGGCAACAACATTGTGGCTTACTCTTATTTATCTAGGGGTGAACCAATAAATTAGCTCTCCACCTGGCACACAGTTTACACTGCGTTATAGAGGTAGAGTGATGAGGGCATCACGCGATATATATACCAATATCTGCTGACGATATTCATAGATGATGATAGGTCAGATGCTGGAAGCATTGGCCATGATCGGGTAAAGAGTCAGACTTTTTTTGTTCCAAAGAGAGATTTGTTAACATAGCCAATACAATCACTACACAAACAGTTGTTGCCTAATGGAAACCTAACATTAACCCATCTAGCCAGGGCCAGCCTTTGCGCGGACAGAACCCTGGGCAGAACCAAATTTAGCACTCATTGTTTCTCGGCTTTTCATCCTAGTTGTAGCCTGTAACTTAAGATATACAAAGAGCAAACCATTATCTCGATTAACTTAGCAAATATGCGTTGTCTTTGCATCCTGGTAGTTGTAGTCCCATATTCATGGTGAGGAGAAACAAAACTGAAAGTACTAGAAAGCAAAGAGAAATGGTAAAACTTTTTTTTCCCAAAATGTTTATATAGCACAAACTTCACCCCTTTACATAAACATCAGTTACATTACACAAGTTCAGATTCATTAAATCAATCAATCAGGATTTATAAAGCGTGACTAATCACCCATAGGGTATTCAGACACTTGCAGGCCCTGGAGGCTCATTCGAACAGCCAGGTCTTGAGGGCCATTCGGAATTCCGGAAGTGAGGTGATGGTCCGGAGGTGCTTGGGGAGGCTGTTCCAGGTCTTTGCTCCTGATGTGGGAGAAGGAGCGTCTTCCACTTCGGCTTCGGTAGATGCGGGGATTATGGGCAAGTAAAGGGAGGTCGAACGTAGTCTTCTCAATGGTTGGTGGAAGTTCAGGCAGTGGTTGATGTGGGCGGGGCCTCGGTTGTTTAGAGCCTTGTGTGCCTGGGTCAGCAGCTTGAATTGGCAACTTGTCTGTACGGGGAGCCAGTGGATTTTCCCGAGCTGGGATGTGATGTGGGTTCGTCGGGGGGGCCGAGGCTGATTCTGACTGAGGTGTTCTGTATGGTCTGAGGTCTCTGTAGAAGATGTGCGGTGATTCCTACAAAGAGGGCATTGCCGTAGTCCAGTTGGCTGGTCATGAGGGCTTGTGTCACGGTGCGTCTCATGTGTGGGGGTAGCCACTTGAAGATCTTACGTAGCATGGGTAGAGTGAGGAAGCATTCGGAGGAGACAGCACTGATCTGTGATTTCATGATGAGCTTGTTGTCAATGATGGTTCTGAGGTTTCTGGTATGGTTGGAGGGAGTGGGTGAGGGGTCATTCCATGTGTTACTGCTGTTGCCAAAGATCAAAACTTCTGTCTTGTCTCTGTTTAGCTGCAGGCAGTTGTTCTTCAACCAGTCGGTGATGTTTGTCATGCATCTGTGGAAGCTGGTTCTGGTGATGAAGGAGTCGTTGGTTAGTGAGAGGATGAGTTGGGTGTCGTCTGTGTAGGAAAGTATGTTGAGACCATGGGATTTGACGATGTTAGCCAGCGGGGTCATATATGCATTGAAGAACGTAGAGCTGAGGGATGAGCCCTGAGGGACAAAGCCAGTGATCTCCTTGGGTTCAGAGGTGAAAGGTGGGAGGTGGATCATCTGGGCTCTTCCGGTGAGGAAGGAGGTGATTTATCGGAGCGCAACCCCTTGGATGCTGATGTGGTGGAATTTTTTGCTCAGTGTGTGACGGTGTCAAAGGCTGCCCAGAGGTCGAGGAGGATCAAAGCTGCTGTTTCTCCTCGGTTGAAGAGGGTTTGGATGTCATGGGTGGCTGGGATTAGGGTGGTTCCAGTGCTGTGATTACTGCGAAAGCAGGATTGGGAGGTGTCAAGTAGCTGGTTCTGCTCCAGGTGTGTCATGAGTTGATTGTTGACAATCTTTTCCAGTACCTTCACTGGGAATGGGAGAAGGGAGATTGGCCAGTAGTTTTTGAGTTCCCTGGGGTCGGCGGAGGGATTTTTGAGTAGTGAACTGACTTTAGCGTGTGTCCAGGCATCTGGAAATTTTGTGGTGGTGATAGAGGTGTTGAGTAGGGTACTGAGTTCCTGGCCGATCCTTTGGTTTCCGAGGTTGAAGATGTGGTGCTGGCATAAGTCTGTGGGAGCTCCTGAGTGTTTCGATTTCATAGTGGAGACCTAGGTGGATAGGTTGTTCCACGTGGTCAATGTGTGGTTTGTGTCGGTTACGGTAGTGGCGTATCTGTCGAGGAAGTCCATAGGTTTGGGTTGGGGTTCGAAGTTTCTGTACATGGTTGCGATCTTGTCATGGAAGAAGTGGGTGAGGTTGTCACACAGCTCCTGTGAGGGTGTGATGTTTTCGCTGACAGTCGGGTTGGAGAGTACCCTAACGATTTTGAAAAGTTCCTTGGTATTGTTGGCACTGGTTTCAATGCACGCGGCAGGGGCTGCTTTCTTTATTGCCCTCAGCAGGTGGTGGTAGAAGTTGAGGGAGGTCTTGAAGGCTGCCCTGTTGGAGGTATACTTGCTGGTGCGCCATCTCCTCGCCAACTGTTTGCTGTCTCGTTTTACTGTTCTGAGTTCTTGGGTGTACCAGCTGGCCTTTTTGTAGGATTTTCTCTGGATGTTGCTCTTGATGGGGATGATATTGCTCTTGATGGGGATGATGCTGCCTACACAATTGGTGATGTAGGTATTGAAGTCTTTCTACTCCCTGTTCGAGGTTGGTGGCGGTAGCAGGATTGGAGGTGTTAAGGGCGTTCACCTAGATGGTCTCTGATATTTTGTTCTACCTCTGAGGGGTGTTGTTTATCTTAGAGGTGGCAGTGGCTTGAGATGCTGAAGTGGACGATAAAGTGATCAGTCCATGTGAGTTCTGTGACATGGCTGTATTTGACGCGGTTGCTGGAGGTGAAAATTTGGTCTAGTGTGTGTCCTGCGGTGTGTGTAGGGTTGTGGATAATCGGGGCCAATCTGAGGCTGCTCTTACTGTTGAGGAGGTGTGCAGTGTTTTAGTCGTTCTGGTTGTCCATGTGGTAAATTTAGGTCGCTGAGGAAGATGTAGTCCTTGGAGTCTAAGGCTAGGGGCGCAATGAAGTCTGCGATTGTGTCGCAGAAGCTGGAGCGCGGGCCTGGGGGTCGGTATTCGAGGCTGGCTCTGATAGTTGTCTTGTCGACCGTGTGGTCCTTGAAGTTGAGATGTTCCATGGGGGTGGTGGTGTTGTTGGTGGTGGTACATAGTATGGTCTCTTTGTGGATGATGGCTGTTGCTCCTCCCGACTTGCTGGTGCGGTCCTGGTGAGTGAATTTATATCCGGCAGGGATTGCTGTGTCATTGTCTGGGGCAGATGTGGGGATTAATCATGGGTGATTGCCCAGAATCCCGAGAATGTTAAGCCAGTGCTGGACTCGAACCTGGTTCCACGGTTCCAATGCCATAATGCCACATCCTGTCCCTTATTAAACTTAATAAGCTGCCGCTGGAACGCGAACCTGGTTCCCTGGTTACAATGCCATAATGCCACATCCTGTCCTTAAATAAACTTAATAAAATACCAGTGATCGAGTAACACAGTAGTTTTGTAGTTTGCAACAATGTGACAAGAAATATTTAAGATGTTTTACGTTTAGAAAACAAAACGTAGAATTTAGCTTTATAGAGGCTCATCAGCTCCAACTGAGACTTTCCTGCCTGGTTGTCTCGTCTAAGCTCTTGTGCCTCAGCTGTCTGCAGTGTCGTCCAACATTTTATTCCTTGCTGCTTCTACTAAGTAAAGTTTTCCAGGTAGGGGAGGATGGGGGCTACTGTATTCAGTACAGGCCTTGGCTGATGACACAAACTTGACTCCTCCTCCCTCATTTTTACCAGAATCACCCTTAACTCAGCTTCTTCCTACCAGTGCTTAACTGTAGATGAGGAGCAGTAGACGGTGTTAAGGAGATGGGAAGGCGAGAGGAATTCAATGGAGCATCTGAAGTCTGTACAAGAAAAAAGCATGATTAAACACAGTGTGGGATGAATTCCAGGAGTCATTTCAGAGGGTGACTACTGCATGATCTGTATGCAGACTTCTCTTTGTGCCCCTACGAATGTCCTTGCCGTGGGCATGGGCCCAGCTCGCCCATGCTAAAGCATCTAGCACTACGTCAGGCAACACGCCAGTCATTTCGTAGGCGAAATGATGCCCCGGTTACTTACAAATAATTTTCATTACCCTTACTCCATCTCGTCCTCATCCGAGTCATTACAAAGTGAGGTAATGTTACCTCACAACAGGAGCAAAAAACAGGAGGAGCCATAGCTGCTAGCCTCACTCACCCACTGGGGTGCCACAAAGTAATGAAGATTACCGGTAAGTAGCCGGAGTATTACCCCTACATCCCTCGTCCCAGTCATTACAAAGTGAGGTATACCATAGCTGAAGTTGTTTCACAAAACTTGAAGAAAACGAAGGAACATTTTTTTTAAATGCAATAACCCAGAATTGACTGGTTTCTGACAATCAAATGGAGTACAACAATCCCCAACTACAGTGGAGAGTTCAAAACACCTGTTCATGAACACAAATGTATATCAGAGATATTGTTCACACGGTAATGCTCAGCAAACCTATGCTCAGATTACTAATAAGCTGCTCTATATTTCTCCTGAATTGATACTACCTGAAATTTCTCCCAGGGAGCAACCATTCCCCTTGTGCACCTCCCTTGAACCAGAAGATACCCAGGATTGTCCTACAAGGCCAGCATGATGGTAGATTTAATTCATTTACTGAGAGTTAAAGTAGTCGCTTTGTTCCCCCTTCCAGCCTGTCTGAAAGTCACAAACAGGGAATCAGATTTCCTGTAATGTTGAGACCTGTTAGTATTAATGAAAAAGCTCTTTTAACATCCAGTGTATTCAACAATTGTTCTTCTGCAGTAGATGGAGAAGGATAGAAAGATGGAAGAATTATTTATTGAAATCTAACAAAGACAGAATAAACTTTGGAATAAAAGTAGGATCAGGTTTTAAAATTACCCCATCTACCATAAACTGAATAATTGCAGGATTACCCCTTAAAGCTCCCAATTACCAATCCTCCTAGCTGAGCTGATAGCTACCAGAAAAAAGACCTTAAGAGAAAGAACCTTCTAATCAACCTCCCCAAGAGCTCAAAAGGCTGAGTCTATAAAGCCCTCAGAACTTAAGGAAGATCCCATGCTAGAGAGAGATGATTTCTCTGAGGCCTTACCACAGAGAAGCCTTTAAATAGTCTCGAAATTATAGAATCCACCTCTGTAGAAGGTTCTGAAAATTCTCTGAAAGACAAAATAGCAAACCATTTGGACCTCAGAGTAAAGAGAGAGGTTCAAGTGAAAGCCATCCAAAAAGAAATACTAAACCGCAGAACATTCAGGTGCTGAAAGATTATGAGAAGAGCAACAAGAATCGAAAGACCCCCAGTGTTTTGGACAGGGCAGGACTGGCCGTAGCAGGCACCGGGCGTTTCCCCGGTGGGCCGCTAGGGTGGGGGCCTGTTTTGGGCCTCTGGGGGGCCGTTTTTGTTACCGGGGGTCAGCAATATCGGCCCCCTGTAACAAAATCGGCCGAAACCGGCGCTCGCAAACTGCTCGGCTACACCCCCCCTCACGCCAGGGGGGGCCGGCCGAGCAGTTTGCCAGGGCCAGTTTTGGTTGCCAGTCCGGCCCTGGTTCTGGACATGATTTTAATATGGAAGGTCTTCTGGAGTTCTGGATTACCTCCACCAAAGGAGAGGATAGACGCTTTGCCAGGAGATTCAACTTCTCAATTTCCAAACCGACAGAGTGACCTGAAGTCTAAGGGACTGAGGTACCTGTGACATGGCCTGGTTCCACGTTCCATGTTCTAGCGTGGAACCAGGTCTACCGGGGTTCTGAGGTTCGGCAGTTGGCGTGTTGGCTAGCTGGTCGATGGATGGGGTTGCTTTAATAAACCCTCTTATCAAGACTAATCTGATGTCCTGGTGACTTTATTACACTGGCGACGAGCGTGCTTTGGGTGAAGAGTGGTGAAGCAACCCTAACGTCGGGAAAAGACAAATGGTAGGAGAAGGACGAGAAAAACAAAGACTGAAAGTGAGGAAACCCACCTGGTCGGAAGAGTGGGAAGGTAGAAGGATCGCCGCGATCGAGTGGTCGGAAGAAGCCTGAAGGAACAACGAGAGGCGAGTAAACTGTTTGGCGGGCCCTGCGAAACAGATTGGGCCCGGGTGCCATCACTGGAACGCATCGGTCTGGATGCGCGTCACGCTGCGAGACGTAGTGTGTCAGTGTGCCCAACTTCCCAGCGAAAGAAGACCAAAGGCTTCTCGCTACGCGGAGAAAAAAACAAGCTACACTGGCCGTAGAAAGAGGCCTGAAGGTTTGCGAGACGAGGTCGGCGGCCATCTTGAAACAGGGAAAAGATCGTGAAAACAACAGGGCAGGCTGTTGGAAGGCGTGACAGAGATAAAGGGAATCCGGACGAGGAAAGAGGCCCAAAGGATCACGTGACGACGTCGGGAGTCATTTTAAGCAGGAAGTTTTAAAAAAAAAAAAACAGAGAGCTGAAGGAAAGTAAGGAATGCATGGAAGGAGGTTTGTTACTGTTTAAAGCAACAGCTTGTCATCACGGTGACAAGCACACCTTACATACAGTGTGGTATAAGCATCTTGTAACTTGTTCATGACTGGTTTGTCAACACGGTGACAAGCACACCTCTGCTGTGAAACATTTGTAAAAAAAAAAAAAAAAGAGTTGTGGGGGTAAACAAAAGGAAATTAAAAAAAAAGGAGTATTTAGTGTAAAGAAAGCTCCAATTCGAAAGGTGGAGGGATGCAAAATGTGACTGCACCTCCGTTCTTTCTGTCTGATCCAGGGGAGCCTCCAGTGAAGTGGAGAAAATGGAGAAAAATATTTGAGAATTATGCGAGAGTGTGTGGCACTAATTTGAGTGCAGAGAGGAAACAAGCACTTTTACTTCACTGCTTAGGGGGTGAGGGGCAAGAGGTATTAGAGAGCTTGCCTCAGCTGAGCCAAGCAGTTCAAAGGGGGTTGAATGAATACGAAGTATGCGTAAAACAGTTAGACTTACACTATCTGCCAAAAGTGAGTACCATCATGGAGCGGTACTACTTTGGTTTGAGAGAACAAGGAAAGGATGAAACTGTGGAAGAATTTGTGACCTCGTTACGCAAGTTGGCCTCGAGTTGTAAATTTGGGGAATTAGTAGAAGAAAGAATAAGGGATCAATTTGTTTTAAGGTGTTGCAGTGATAAGATAAGAGAGGAACTTTGGTTAAAGGATGAACCACCGTTAGATGAAGTCATGATAATAGCAAAGCGGGTGGAACATATGCTCAAATGTGTTGGTGAATTGAGTAAAGTTAGTAAACAACCGAGTATAACAGGAAATGTAGAAGAGGTGGTATGTCATGCAGTACAAAAAGATGATGGTGTAAAGAAAGCAGGGAACATCAACTACAAGAGTAGGGAGGAAGAAAATAGAGCAAGTAATGCGCAATATGAAAGGAAAAATGTTATGATGTTTCAAGGAACCTGTTATCGCTGTGGTAAATTTGGTCACAAGGCAAATGCAAGAGAATGCCCTGCTCTTAAAGTGGTTTGCACAACATGTGGGAAGAGGGGACATTTTACAAAAAACTGTCGTTTTCGCAACAAAAGTGACAGCAGGAGTGAAGTAAGAGAGGTTACCTTTGAAGTGAATGAGTGTGGGGTGGAACATCCTACTGAGTGGGTCAAGGTGGGAGATGTTAGAATTAAAATGAAATTTGACTCATGCTATCACCTTACCTTCATATCTAAGGAAGAGTTTACGAAGAATTTTTCAAGTAGGACAAATTTAATAAAATCAGATGTTAGACCGACAGGCTATGGGGGAACACCAATTAAGATGTTGGGATATTTTAAAAGTTGTATAGAATGCAATGATAGATTTACCGATGCTAAAGTGTATGTGGCAGAGAAAGGAGACAATTTACTCAGCTGGAATCATCAGGCTCGCTTGGGTATTATTCTAAACCCGAATGCAAAACCCCTGTGCAAGTGCAGTCCATTGGGAATGCTGAGGAGAAATATGTAAGGAAGTTTGAAGGATTGTTCAGTGACTCTCTTGGTTGCCTGAAAGGTTATAGTCACAGGATCAAACTTAAGCTTGGTGCTAAACCCATTGCTGCCAAGGTAAGGAGAATTCCTATCAGTGTATGTGAAGCAGTAGAAAAGGAGATTGACAGATTACTAGCAACTGGGGTGATAGAGCCTGTGGAGGCCACGGAATGGTTGGCGCCCATTGTCGTCGCGCGTAAGGCCAACAATGAGATCCGTCTATGTGTGGATCTTCGCGCTCTCAACAAGGAGGTAGTGGTAGACAGATTTCCGCTCCCTAATATTGAAGAGATGGTTTCGACCTTGGATGGTGCATGTTATTTTAGTACTTTAGATCTGGCATCGGCTTACCATCAAGTACCCCTCAGTAAGGATTCACAAGAGCTTACTGCATTCATAACCCCAATGGGGGCGTTTAAGTTTTTAAGGATGCCTTTCGGGTTAGTGTCCGCAGCATCTGTCTTTCAGAGAATCATGAATGATGTCATCAAAGGGATACCTGGAGTCAAATGCTATCAAGATGATGTATTGATTTGTGGGAAAACCATTCAGGAACATGATGATAGGGTAGATAAGGTACTTGAAAGAATGATGAAGGCAGGTTTGTCGTTACGTCGTGATAAGTGTAAGTTTGGTGTTACTGAGCTAGATTATCTTGGACATCACATATCTAGCAGTGGCGTAAGACCAAAAAAGAGCTGGTGGACACGATAGAGAGTTTGAAGGAACCGTCTACAAAGGAAGAGCTTTCTTCCTTTTTGGGGATGGCTGAGTTTTACGGAAAATTTATCAGGAATTTTGCAGATAAAACTGTTCATCTAAGAAAACTACTGTGCAAGAATGCTGAGTTTGTGTGGGATGAGGCGTGTAAAGAAGAGTTCTTAGGTGCTAAGAAAGATCTCAAGAATGCGCCCAACTTACAGGCATTTAAACCGGGTGATGTGACGTACATTGTCACAGATGCCAGCAAAAAGGGTTTGGGTGCTCTACTTATCCAATTGCGTAATGGCCAAGAGGAGTTAATTGCGTGTGCCTCGAGGTGTCTTAAGGGTGCTGAGCTTAACTACTCAGTTATTGAAAAAGAGGCTCTCGCCATATTTTGGGCGATCAATAAATTTAGGAAATTTGTTTGGGGGACAGCTTTCAAAGTCAAGTCAGATCATAAGCCTCTGAAAGAAATTTTTGAAAAGAATGGTCTTGACGCCATTTCCTCGAGGATCAGGAGGTGGGTCATATCGTTGCAGGAGTTTAATTACAATTTTGAATATATTCCCGGGAGTACTAATGTCTCTGCTGATTGCCTCTCGCGTTTAGTGGACACTGTGGACTCAGCGGAGCAGTCGTGTGAGGTGGGACAAGATGAAGAGTTTGATGTTAGTGTGTGTGACATCACTTTAGGTGTGATAAAGGAAGATGTGTGGAAGGAGGAATTGAATAAAGACTCTGAACTGTTGGGTGTGATGGAGCTGTTGTCACAAGACAAGGGAAATAGCCTGGGGAAGCCCTGGTCATCGGTGTTTAATGAGTTAGCCATTGTTGAGGGCGTCCTAACTAGAGGGACAAGGCTAGTCCCACCTGAGAGCTTGAGGAACAACATTATCCAGATGGCACACGAGGGACACATGGGTATCTCTAAAACAAAAGAACGCATCAGACAGGACTTTTGGTGGCCGGGTTTAGACCTTATGGTGGAACGTGCGGTCCGGGATTGTGTCCCTTGCACTTTAAGTGATAAGGTTCTCAAGCCCAGACAGCCACCCATGGTTTGTAGGAGATTACCCATGCGTCCTTGGGATGAGGTGGCCATTGACATTGTTGGTCCCCTTCATGGTGAACACCAAACACCTTATTTAATTGTGTTGATGGATTTATACTCTCGGTGGATTGAAGTCAGTTCAGTGAGAGACATCACAACACAATGCATAATTAAATTCTTAGATTCAATATTTAAACGTGAAAGCTTTCCAAACTCACTACTTTCGGACAATGGTCCACAATTCTGTTCTCATGAAATGGAGGATTATTTGGCAAAGTGTGGTATTGAACATAAAAGAATTTCGCTTTATCATCCCGAATCGAATGGTGCCATTGAGAGATTGAACAAAACTTTGAAGGAAAGCATCCAACTGGCAAGAGTTAACTGTTTGAACTGGAAGGCTGAGTTACAAAATCGCATCTCAGCTTATAGATTTACACCACATTCAACAACTGGGAAAACACCTTTTGAATTGTTCAAAGGAAGGTCTTCCAATACCATTCTATGTCCAGGGTGGATGATTTTAGATAAAGGTCTCAAGAACAATGACATAGGTGAGTGGAGAGACAAGGAACTAGCTCTTCAACGGAAAAGGAAGGTCTATCTAGATGCTCGCCGTTCTTGTAAGGCTATTGAGTTCAAGGTTGGGGACAGGGTCAAAGTTAAAGCTCCTGTGGGGTGCCAGAACTGGTCCAAATTTACTGCTATAAAAAGTGTGGTTAAACTTTTCAAAAATGCTGTCAAAACTGATGATGGTCGTATTTGGAACCACAGTCGAGTTGTTCATGTTGGGGTCAATAACGAAAACATCTCGTTGCATGGGTCTAATGTAGGAATTTCTTCTTTTACCCACTCTGAATATGTGCCTACTCGCAGGAGTATTAGAGTCTGCAAAAGCCCAAGTTATCTTCACGATTTTTTGAGATAACGATGGTACATTTGTCATGTTTCTTCATACATACCTTGTTCTCTCTCTCTTGTGAATTTTAGGGGAATGAAGGATGTTGGGTTTCATGTTTTCGTAGTGATGTTTTTGGTTGTTACTTTATTGTAAAAACATTTAAAATGTAAGAGGGAAGAAGTGTGACATGGCCTGGTTCCACGTTCCATGTTCTAGCGTGGAACCAGGTCTACCGGGGTTCTGAGGTTCGGCAGTTGGCGTGTTGGCTAGCTGGTCGATGGATGGGGTTGCTTTAATAAACCCTCTTATCAAGACTAATCTGATGTCCTGGTGACTTTATTACAGTACCCACAGTCTAAGAAGAGACCGAGATTTCAGCAGAGGAAACCACAGTCTCTGTGGCCAATAAGGCATCTCCAGAATCAAATCTCTCTTCTCCCCTGAAAGTTGACGAGAACCTTCCTTATTAATGGGAAGGGTAGAAAAGCATAGAGGAGACAATCTGGCCATTTCAACATCAATGTGTCCACTACCAGGCTCCCTACTCTGGAAACCTGTAGCAGAATTTGGGAAGCTGAGCACGGGTCTGTGTTGCCAACAAATCCAGATAAGGTCTGCTGAAGTGCTTGCATACCCTTTGAAATGTTTTCCTGGATAACGTTAATTCCTGGGAAGATGAAAACTTTCTGCTGAGATTGTTGGCTAACACATTGTACATCCCCCTCATGTGAACAGGTGACAGGTTGTTTGATAAGTTCTGTTCTGCCCAAGTGCTCAACTGGGCTGCAATTTGGTTGAGAGACTTGGAAAGAGTGCTCCCTTGATGATTTATATAGGATACTGCAACCGTAATGTCCTTCTTGACCAAAATATTCCTCCTGGAAGATGTTGAAGAAATTGTAAGGCTCGGAAGATTGCCATTAACTCCCTCCAATTCATTGACTTCTGAGTCTCCAGAAAGAACCACCTACACTGACAATTCTTGTCCAGCAGTGTGACACCCCAACCTAGACTGCTTGCATCCGTAGTCAGCACTGCTGGGGAATCCATGTGCATCCCCATTGCTTTGGAAGGATTTTGGGCATCCAAGTATCAAAGAAGGCTGCGCTTGTTCACCAGAGAGAGAGGAACCATCTTGTCTAATGAGTCCATTGCAGATGACCAATGACTGTTCAGATGCCACAGAAGGGGATACAGATGGAGTCTCGACACTGTACTGTATGGACAGTCACCGCCATATGCCCCTGTACTTCCAACCACGACCGTATAGGGGCCTGATCTCTTGATCAAAGGTCGAGTATCGATGATTGAAGATGTAGGATTCTTTTTTTCTGGAACAAAAACTCTCCATAGATCCATTCTGAACTGAACTCCAATGAACACCAGATCCCTGGAGAGAGAGAGCTGGCACTTGGGAATGTCCTGTAGGAGACCAACCCTGAAGATTATTGTCTTTGTCTGTTCCCAAAAGCATTAGATCTTGTTAGACCTGGCATCCTTGGCGTGGTTTCCCCCTTTTTTTTTTTGCCTCTGCAGCCTGTATTTTTTGCTGTGTGCTGGATTTCATTTTTGCTGGTCTAGATGCTTTGGGCACTTTGCCACTTCTGATCAGTGCCAAATTATGCCTCTGTAAATTATGAATATGGATTGGTGGATCCATGATTGGCTTGTATGACTTACTACTAAGTCCCTAGTATAGGTCACTGTGAGTGCCCAGGGCCTGTAAGTCAAATGCTGCTAGTGGGCCTCCAGCACTGATTGTGCCACCCACACAAGCAGCCTTTTAAAAAGGGTCACAGACCTGCCACTGCAGTGTCTGCGCGTAGTTTCTACTGCCATGTCGACCTGGCAAGGGCACCCACTTGCCAGGCCCTAACCTTCCCTTTTATTACATGTGAGTCACCCCTAAGGTAGGCCCAAGGTACCCCTGTGGGCAGGGTGCAGTGTATGTGAAAGGTAGGACATGTACTGATGTGTGTGACATGTCCTGATAGTGAACTACAGTGTAATTCGTTTTTCACTATGGAGAGAATGGGAGTTTATTTATAACATCTTATAAGTATAACTTCCCATTGGGACAAGGTAGGAAGATGGAGTTTAGTAAGCCTGAATATAAAAGTATATTGTAGACTCAGAATATAAAAATGCACCTTTTAGTAAAGATGATTTTTATATTGGGTGTTTGAAAATGCCACTTTTAGAAAGTGGGTGTTTTCTTGCTTAGCCATCCTGTGTGCCTCTGCTGGTTTGTGGATTGACTGTCTAGCTTTGGAGTTACAGGAGCTGGGGAGGTGCATTCTCTTCAGGCAGCCACTGGGGGGGGGGGTTGAGGTGTGTCCTGCCTTTCCTGGATGAGTCAGGGCTGGGCTGAAGAGACCTGGGCTGCATTTAGAGTAGAGAGAGGAGATTTCCTTGCACCTCAATACGCCCGGTTTGCGTTACACAATGCTGCCTCCTGCTGGGAAGCTGAACCAGGGAGGACAGAACTGGTTTTGACTGAGCACAGAGCCTCTCTGCCACCAGAGAACAATGGAAAAAGCTGAATAAATATTGAGGCCCAGACCCCAGAACTTTAGATTACATCTGGACTCAAGAGGAACCTCTGCCAAGGAGATAAGCTGGGAAAACTGAAGGAGAAGTACTGCTCCTTTGTTGTGTGCTGTCTGTGGTTGGCCTACAGTGGCTATTTCTGCCAAGGAGAGGACCAAGACTTTGCTGTGTGCTATGTATCCTGCTTGAAGAAGCTATCCAAGGGCTTGGTGTAGAGCTTGCTTCCTGTTCTGAAGTCTGAGGGACACAAAGACTTAATTTCCTCTGTCCTCCTGTATCTGGAACTGCTGTTTCAGCTGCCACCGAGGGAAATTGCAACACTGATGCCGGCGAGTGACGCCACGACCTGCAATGAAGCCATGGGCACCGCTCATGAAGAGCCCGATCCACTGCCCTGACTTGGACCGCAGCCCCGATGCCTGCCGACGCCACATTGTATCAACTCAGACGCCCTCGCTGAGGCAGCTGCCTGCACCGGAGCTGAGGGCACCACTCGTGACGCTCACGATGCACCACCCCGACTCGCACCGCAGCCCCGACCTCATCGACGCCGGTGCTTCATCATCGCGGAGCCGATACTGGACGTGACTTCCTGAACCCATCGGCACCCCACTGTTGTACGGAACCGCTGCCACCGCGACATCACGTCCCCAGCAGCAGTAAAGAACCGACGCCTCAGCTCCGCGACATCAGTAAGGAACTGACGCCTCACCTCCCCTGCAGCGCAGTGAGGAACCGACACCTCACCTACCCTGGGGTCGTAAGGAACTGACGCATCACCTCCCCTGTGGTCATAAGGAACCAATGCAGGCCCGGTGCCAACAAATCATCACCTCCCCGATGCCGTGCACCGTCTTTGCTTTAATCATTTGCCACAGCACTGTTCTCTGGGGGTCTGTGTGACTCCGAGCCTGGCGCCGCTCATCTCACGGTCGGTGCCGTACTTTGGATTTTCATCTGTCACAACGTCCTAATAGCTCCAGGTGGAGTTATTTGTTGCTACAAGCTTTATTTGTGTGAATGGCCTTTTTTTGAGGATATCTTGGCATATGTATTGTGGATTTTTGTCGTTTTGGTCTTGTTTGGTTTAGCTAAAGATTACTTATTTTTCTAAACTGGTGTGGTGTCCATTTGTAGTGTTTTCACTGTATTACTGTATGTGTGCACAAATGCTTTACACACTGCCTCTAAAATAAGCCTGTCTGCTCATGCCAAGCTACCAAGGGGGTGAGCAGGGGTTGTTTAAGGGAGTAACTCCCTTACCATGACTAGAAGCAAGGGCCCCTATTTGGACAAAGGTACAAACCATTGCCAACTAGAGACCCCCATTTCTTACAGATCTGCTCCTTGTTGCTGCATGGAGTAGCCAGTCTTCCAGGTAGGGGAAGATAGGAAGCCCTAGGAGATGATGGTGCGCCACCACTGGAGCCAACATTTTCATGAAGATCCTCTGCCACTTTCAGCCCAAAGGGGAGAACCTGGAACTGCCCATTTTGATGCTCTATCGCAAACCTTAAATAGTTTTAATGACTTTGCAATTGGAAAGTGCAGGTAAGCGTCCATGAGATCCAGGTTAATAGTAAAATGACCAGTTGGTATCAGAGGAATAATCCTCTGGAGCATCTCCATTTTGAACTTGATGTTCTGAATAAATTTGTTGAGATACATCAAATTGATGATCAGATGATAATACCCTGAGGACTCTGGAACAATAAGTACTATGGAGTACAACCCTTGTCCCATTTCAGCCCTTGGGGGCTGGAGCAATGGCTCCATTTCTCTGAAGAGTCAGGACTCCCTCCAACTAGGCCATCTTTTTGACTGGGTCTCAAGGTAGTGGAGTGTTTGAAGAACACAATGAGCTGTTGTTATCAGTTCGCATCATGAAAAGAAATGCTGAATCCTACCCCCAACTCTTGATAAAGAGTCAAGTGTCCACGCAGAGTCAGAAATGCTGATTCTTTGCTCCTGTATCCTGCTTCTGTTTCCTAAAGGATTTAAAAGGAAACGATCTTCCCTGAGATTTAACAGAATGATCTTGATTCTGCTGTCTTCTAGATGGTTGACAAAAAGAAGACCTTTATTTTGAAGAATTGGAGCTTCCTAATGATTGACGTTGGAAGGATGATGAATGTTTCCTCTCCATGAACATTCGATGGAGCTCATCCTCTAATTCAACACCAAACAGCCTGGAACCTTCAAAGGGTGTTTTCAGTGCAGCTGCCCTCTAAACGGCATCAGTGAGCCAACCTCTGGGATACAGATTCCTCCTTGCCGCAATGGAAGCTCCCCCTGCGTGAGCGACTGACCTGACCACATCAAAAGAGATATCAGATAGAAATTCTACCTGGCGCTCCATCTCTTCTAGTGAGTCTAGAAAATATGATTCACCATGAATAGATGAAAGTATATTCTTGAAATCTGTGATAAGGGATTGAGCTGTATAGGCTCCTTAAATACCAGCCCGCATAGCTACATCCGTTCCTGAAAAAACCTTCTTCAGTGCAGAGTCTACTTTTTAACGTACAGATCTTGCAGAATGTTCTCTTCTGCTATGGATAATGGCCAACCAGACATTCCACTACTGTATTGACAAGCACAGTATCTGCTAATATGAAGTTCATGTTTTCCAGAGAATAGAGCTTACTCGTGAACCTCGGCACATTTATCTTATCAGGGTCTTTGCACTCTTGTTTAACCACATCTACTACAAACAAATTAATTGGCAATTCTAGATTAGCAGGTTTTTTAAATTGCCTCAGGAGGAAATCTTCTGAGGTTATTGGCTTTTCAGGAGGAGAAAAGTTCATATTCTCCTTAATATGACCCAACAAGTCCACCATCATACCTTTAAATCCGTGGAAATAGAAGCCTCCTCTCCAGAATCTGAGGCTGCCGAATCAGAAACTACCTCTGCCTTCTTTTTAAGGGAAGAAACTGAAGAATCATCTTTAAATGTGGCCAAAGTTTTGAGGACAATCCTCCTAATCCTCTTCTCCTTCCCATGCCTGCTGTGTTTGGGAGAAGGAGAGCGACCTGAGTAATGAGAAGAGGAAGATGGCGAGGGTGGAGTATGTCGCCTTTTAGAGAAAGTTTGCCCATTGTCGCAGGGATTCTGCTGGTTGCAGAACTGTGCCTTGGGATGGCAGGAAGTCAGAATGTAGGGACTGAGTCGCTCTACAACGTCGGTATCATATGGACCAAATCCTGGTGCCTCATCTGACCTCCTAACCTTCCCAGAACTGCAGGGGATTTTGGTAAACCTAAAACTTGGCCCTCTAGTCCCCAAGAGAACTGGGGAAACAGTCTCGTCTCGGAAGAAATGGCACGCTGGTCCGGACATTCCAAAAGGAAAGGACACGCATTAGCAAACAAGATTCTAGCTAACACGCATGGGTGGACCTCAATCCACACTGAGCATGTGCGAATCCAAGCAAGAACTCCCTCAACCAACACAGAGGGAAGGATTGATAGCGTTGTCCCTCATACCAAGAGAAAGGGGACAAAAACAGCATACCCCCCAAGTCCCAGCATGGGAAGGTAAGCGGTGCCCCAACCCAGCCCAAGTTTATAAGGAACCTCCTACGTCCTCGGTCCAGTCACACAAGAACAAGGGGGCATATTTACAAGGGCATTGTGCCACAGGAACGTCACTTTTAACGATGTTCCTGTGGTGCAATGCCCTGCTCCATATTTACAAAGTGGCGTTAAGCCACTTTTTGTGGCTTAACGCCGCTTTGTAAATATGGTATCCTTTCACGCAGGTATCTGCATGAAAGAGGCATGCAATGGGTGATGCTGTGGGCATTCCACAGCAACACCCATTGCTTTTTTACGCTGTCCCAGATTTACAATGATGGGTAAATCTGAGGCACTGCCAAAAACTAATGCCATTAAAGAGCAGGCGTTTGAATGGCAAAATGAAGAGAAATACTTTTATTTCTCCTCGTTTTTGCTATTTCTATGTGTGCTGCATTCTGCAGCACACATAGAAAGAGCAAAATGCCATGAATGATTGTTTATGTGCAGGAAGGTTGACTGGAATGAGGACATGGGACGTACGGTAATGCCCTGTAGTGGTGTTAGCATAATCAGTATGTCATTTGTGGTGTCATTGAGGTTCTAAGTAGAATGCTGGGTTTGTGTGGGCAGTTGATGTGTAGCTGAGAAGCTAACGAGTTACGGTTGGAGTGTCCTCGTTACAACTGGCTGTTTTGAAGTTTGACTTACACACTGGGGTTGGAGCCATCTTTATATGCCTCAGTATTATGACTTATGTCTGTTCTCTCTAAATAGCCGACACCGGTCATCATGACTGAAAATGTTTTTGAAGTTTGTTGGTTTCTATGTGAATGTATAGAGAAGCATTGGCAAAGCCAGTAAGTTTGGCCTTGCCAATGCTTGTGTTGCCAATGCTGGCAGCGATTAGTTAACATAAAGTATTTCAAAAGCATTCAGAGATGGCCACCCATGCATGCATATCCACGGATGGCCATCCTTGAGTACTTTTGAAAGCCCTTATTATTCTGTACCATTTCAAGATGGCAAATGTATTGAAAGCAAACACAAGGAGATGATGGACGGAGTGCTGAAACTTTTCAAACACTCACCCCCAGTCACAGATCTAGGTTGAATCCACATCATTCTTTAGCTCACTTTGCCACCCCAGTTCAGACACAGCTATATGCAAATCAGTCTTCACCCTGTGCCTCATGGGAACAGTCCAGACCGAACTGCCAAGCCATGTCTTCCCTGGACCGGAATCAAACATCCTGGGACCGGTTTCGGGCTAACAGCCCTCATCAGCCAGGCTAGCTTGAATCCAGTGGCAAAGTGAGCAAGGGACCCACGTCTGGGCATACCCTGCCAACTTAGGGTGAACAAACCAAACACAAGGAGATGATGGACGGAGTGCTGAAACTTTTCAAACACTCACCCCCAGTCACAGATCTGGGTTGAATCCATCATCATTCTTTAGCTCACTTTGCCGCCCCAGTTCAGACACAGCTATATGCAAATCAGTCTTGACCCTGTGCCTCATGGGAACAGTCCAGACCGAACTGCCAAGCCATGTCTTCCCTGGACCGGAATCAAGCATCCTGTGTTTGCTTTGTTCGCCCTAAGTTGCCAGACGTGGGTCCCTTGCTCACTTTGCCACTGGATTCAAGCTAGCCTGGCTGATGAGGGCTGTTAGCCCGAAACCGGTCCCAGGATGCTTGTTTCCGGTCCAGGGAAGACATGGCTTGGCAGTTCGGGCTGAACTGTTCCCATGAGGCACAGGGTCAAGCCTGATTTGCATATAGCTGTGTCTGAACTGGGGTGGCGAAGTGAGCTAAAGAATGATGATAGATTCAACCCAGATCTGTGACTGGGGGTGAGTGTCTGAAAAGTTTCAGCGCTCCGTCCATCATCTCTTTGTGTTTGCTTTAAATGTATTGAAAGCCCACAGTTAAGGAATGATAGAGTATTGAAGAAACATTCCAAGATTGCTCTCCTGCATGCTTATTCATGGGTGGCTATCTTGGAGTGATATGCTTTATAGTTATGGTAACAAACCATTCCAAGATGGATGCCTGAGTGTGTACATACAGAGGCGGCCATTTTGGATAGCATTTTGATATATTTATGGTAAAACCATTAAAAGGTATCTTGCTACCTGTGCCTGCTCACACAAGTGCTTGCACAGGCAATCATCTTGAAATATTTTTGGCATACCTAATTATTCTTTTATCATTCTAAAATGGTGCTGGCCGCATTGGAACTGTTAAATAATAATTAAGTAAGGACATGATGCCAGGCACATTAAGACTCAAGATGAGCGATCCACCTGGTTGTATGAAGCTCCATAGCCTTAAAGAAAAAAAGGTATTGGCTAAGGCAGTAGGTCTGGGTTATTTCAGGTGAATTAGTTCTTTGTTGTAATGTTATGTTATGTTATGTTATGTTAAAAGGGTTTTATAAAGCGCTCGTACACTGGTTGGTTTCATGGCGCTGATTCTAGGAGATGCCGAACCTGGAGCAGTTTATTCGTACGCCTGGATGTACAGCCATGTTTTGAGGGATTTTCTGAATCTCAATAGATCAGTGCATGACCTGATTTCCAGGGGGATGGAATTCCACAGTCTGGGAGCCAGAGTTGCAAACCTGCAACCCCCTTGACGCTTCAGCTTGAAGGTAGGGATTGCCAAAAGTTGGAGATGAGCCGAGCGGAGGTTGCGTGAGGGGGTGTACCGTGATATAAGGCTGTCTATGAATTTAGGGCTCCGGCCATTCAGGGATTTAAACACCAGACAGCCAATTTTGAATGCACAGCGTTGGGGAATAGGAAGCCAGTGCAGCTTCCTCAGGAGGGGGAAGGCATGCTGCCACCTGGGCTGTTTGTAAATCAGTCTGGCCGCTTGATTCTGTACCATCTGTAACTGTTTTGTGAGGCAGAGTGGCATACCGAGATAGACTGCGTTGGCGTAGTCTAGATGCGATAGGACCATGGCTATCAAGACCTGTATCAAAGCTGCTTGGGTAAGTAGCCTGCTTATGGTTGTATGCACCAACCAACAACACACATATGGGTAACCAGACCAAAAGACTATGCATATAGAGGCATACATAGATGAAGACAATACCCATACAGGCATACGTTCTGTTAGACAACACACAGGCACAGATGCAGATACAGGTAGATGATGTAAGTGGTGCAACTAAGATATGACAGTCTGAAATCAGAGATTGCTGCAGGGCTGACAGTCTGATACCAGAGACTACTGCGGCTTTCCATGAGATGCAGACTAACCGGCATTGGCCTTACACGGTAGGGCTGTCTGTCCAGAGACCATCTACCTTTTTTGTAGGCTGTTCTCGCACAGCAAAGCAATATTCAAGGTATGCAGATCTTGCAGGTGCCAATTCATGCAAAAGGAAGATACTTCCCACGTCCCACAATCCTCAAATGTCTGCCCTTAAAAACAGCTAAGCCAACTATCAGGCAGTAGAGCAGTGGTTAATTTGAGCCGATGGTTTCGGGTGCTCGACCCCAGCACTTAATTGTCAAAACTGGCACTTGTGACACTCTGACACGAGGTGACGCTGTCTGGCTAATTTAGAGAAAGTTAATTATTAATTCAATATACAAAAAAAAATGATTATTATCTGCTGCCTAAGCTATTCTTATAGCTTTGGCGGGCCTGAAATAGTCTGAATTGTCACACTTTTAGGAGTGTGACAGTTAGTAGCATGGTCTGGGGCAAATGGTGGGACTACTATGGATCTGGAGGCGGTCCAGTACTGGAGAACTGATGCAGGTCCTTCAACGGCTATGGTTGGCCTGGGGTGTCTGTATGTATGGATGAGAGCTTGGAAAATGATTGTCAATAGTGAGAGCGCATGATACAGGGCAGAGGAAGGGGCAGCACAGAGTGGAACATTGAATGTGGTGTCACCAGAGAGGAGGACACAGCCCGTGGTGAGTGGAAAGGGCAGCTCAAGTTATCGAACCGTAAAGTCAGCTGAAGGGGGTACCGCTATGGAAGGGTATGGAACTGGGTGAGTGGGGCAGGGGCAGTCTGGGGGCCCGCCCAATTTTAGGATATGGTGATTGCAAAATGGTAGACCTCCTGGAGGGATGGTCCAGGGAGACAGTGATTGAGCCTGAAGAGACCCTCTCCTATGGACAAACATGAGATCCTCCTGTTAATGTACCGGCATGACCTCACCCCGACTAATGGTCGCTATGTTCGGACACTTGGATGGGTTAGCACAGCTGCAAGTTCTATGTTGTAAAACAGCCATGCACAGTGACAGTAACATTGTTGGAAAATCTTGATAAATAAAGCATTAAAAAAAACACTGAAGTCAATCCACGCCTGGTACATTTGACGGCAAACCCGCAGTCAGCACCACATCCCACAGGGCAATCTGTGGGTAATACGACAAGCTAATGAATACCCTTTTCTGGACTGGATCAGCCTCATTATGGTTTTTTTTATGCATTTCTCCCTAAGTGTCCATCTAAGCCAGAGGTCTTCAAACTTTTTGATGCCGCAACCCCCTTGTCAAAATCTTTTAGACGTAAGGACCCCCTCCTGACTAAAATTTCTAGAACCTGGTACTCCTCATCATCGACAACCATAAATGCCCCCAATCCCCACAGCAAATCATTTTTACGGTGGGGAAATAATATTAAACAGTGGTTAGCCAACCTAAGGTAAGTGAGCGTGGGGGCATGGTCAGAGGTGTAGCTAAAAACAAAGGGCCTAATTTACGAGGAATTGGCATAGGGCAGTGCCGCAAGGCTTCTTGCTGCGCTGCCCTACGCAAATGTGAAAAGGCAGGAATGCACTATATTTATGAAATACTGTGCATTCCTGTCCTTTCCCCTTGCATTGGCGAACAAATTGCTGCGTAGCACCAACATATGCAGGATTGTTTTTGTGCATGAAGGGCCACCTTCCTTCACAAAAACAATCCCTAGAGGCGTTTTCCTCTTTCTACATGAGCTGCAGAATGCAGCACACATCGAAAGAGGAAAAAACAAGGAGAAATTAAAACATTTCTCCTTGTTACGCCTCCGCTGGGGAGGCATAGGTTTTTGGCGCAGCCCCAGTTTTACGTGATTTTGTAAATATGGGGCAACAGCAAAATCCATGGGCGTTACGTGGCAACCCCCACGCAACGCCTGTGGAACACCTCCTTGACGCAGAGTAAGGCAACGCAGTGACTTGTGCTGCTTTGTCTTACTCCATATCTATGAGGCCATGCATAGCCATGCAGGGTGACTTTGTGCTGCCTCATAGGTATGGTTGAGACACTTGCGTCACCGGAGCATCAAAAAAAGTGATGCTCTGGTGGCGCAAGCCTCTCATAAATAAGTTCCAAAATATTCTGTACGTTTTTTTAGGTCTTTCACCATCAGGTACCTACATATAAAATAATGGGCAGTGTAAATGAAAAATAAATTTAAAAAGTTGTTACTCAGTGGGAAATGCACTGTTGTACATTATGAAACCTCTATTAGTTAATGCACTGCAAAGGTCTGAGTGTAACCAGGGAGCCACAAAATTAAATCTTGGTTGGTGCAGTGGAGAATAGTGACGTGTATTTTTAGTGCTATGAGGTCACAGCCTGTGACAGAAAGCACTGTGAGTATGTAAGTCAATTCAATTCAATATTTTATTTAAGATTTGGAACTCCTAAGATGTCCACATAAAAGTACATGCATATTATTACAAGTAATAAAAACATAACAGAACTCAATCCACGGGCCATAATAAAATTATCAGAGACCTGCGTTAGCAAGGCTATAATTCCTTCAAATAACATCAGTCAATATTGTCAGTTGTCTCAGTACGCAAAATACTTAAGATGTTCAACAATAAAACCATTTAGCACACGACAGAAACAGAGCCCTAGACCTCTACTGTAGAACCGTATTGGTCAATAGCAGGTATATTTAAGTTAAAAAATAATATACAAAACCTCAGTGCTTGGAGAAGATTTTTCAATGATTTGGGCAGCAGCACAGAGCCATTTCGACAGAAAATAGCATTTAGAATTAGCAGCATAAGGATTGAAGTAGCAGAGCATATCCTAGGATGTACAAAGGACGTTTAGTAGCTGCCTGTTCATATACAAAACAAAGTTCAAAATTCAGCTTCAGCTAAAAGATCAATTTAAAATTAGCAGCAAGAAAAAAGGAATAACAGAGCATATCCCTAAATGTGCAAAGGGCAGTAAGTAGCAGCCAGTTCATATGCAAAAAGAAGGCCAGAGTTCAATTTCAGCTAAAAAGTTCAATTTGGAATTAGCAACATGAAAAAGGAATAACAAAACAAATCCTAACCTGTGCAAAAAAGCAATTTAGTAGCAGCCAGTTCATGTGCAAAATAGATCCAAAATCCCACTTCAATTAGGTTTTGTAGTTAACAACAAGTACATAGTGGGAAACGAACGCAACATATCCCTATTGTGCAACATAGCAGTAAATAGCAGCCAATCAATGTGCAAAATACAATTTGACTAAAGACGAAATACTAATACTTCGTAAGAAGATGACAAACAGGGGGTTAACCATCCAATTAAAAGAATACGTAAAAGATTTAAAATATAAACATAAACTCCTTAAAATAATTAAAAAGTTTTACACACACTGCTTCATTTTTTGGACAAAAGAGATAGTCTCGGGCTGATGCTACATTTTTTACACAATTTTGTAAAAACATCGGTCGAAGCCAACGATGTCGGCTCGAAGCCAGTGCTGGACAGACAAACAAGACATGGTCCAAGGTCTGAATGCTCAGCTTACACAAATTACAAGCTTTTCCTTTTTTAAATTCTGGGACCAGTTTGCTATTAAATCGTTTAGAGGTAAAAGATTCATATGACATAAAGTGAGCAAACGTCGAGTTCCGTGTTCCAAATTCCAAAATAAGTATTTTTGTGCAATTCTCGGTGAGTTTGTCTTGGCTATTAGTTTTAATCTCTCTTTAGAATTGCAAAATTTAGTATCTCTATCAAAGCTGATTTTGCCACTTAAGGTCTTTAAGAGAGATTTGAATCCTAATGGTGGGAGTGTGAACACTGATTCTTCATGTATACCAAAGATTTTTAGTGCCAATGAGAAATCACGATAAAAAGAGTAATTTCCTGCCTTAACATTGAAGATTTCATAACACATGAGACCTCTTAATGAATCTGGCTCGCTATTTTTTTGCTGATATCCCCAGCGTAAAACCCTGGATAAACCTTGGATATAGGAGCTTATCAAGCCAAATTCCAGTCTAATTGCTGCCGTTGGAACTAACGTGTTAAAATTACATATTTTACGTAGTATCTGACCTTCAATCCTATCTAAAAAAACTCCAGTCCTTAACAGGGATTGATTCAATTGCATAGAGCAGGGTTGGAGGAATTTTTGCCTTAAAAACCATCAGTAGATGTAAAAAATGTCTTCTGCCCATAGCGCTGTAAAAAATACGCAAACCATTGGCATGAGATGTAGCTTTACAAGTGCAATGTTCAATATGAGGTTTGTTCTTCGTACTACCTGTTAAAAGTTTCCCTAAATAAAGGTATGAGTCTACCACCTCCAGCATTTCAGGACCAATTTGCCACTTAAAGTTACATGATTTTCTACTTTTGTTACTTTTCATAATTAAGATTTTACTTTGAGACATTTATTTTCAAAAAGTGGCCAACTGTATATTTTTGTAGTGATATCAGCTTTCTATTCAATCCAATAGGGGTTAGGTCCATTACTACTATATCATCTGCATACAAAAGACCTGCAAAAGGCCGGCCACTTATCTTTGGGGCATCTCCATCAGCTTGAACAAAGCAATCGGGTAAATCTGCTATATATAAAGAAAATAGCAACGGTGCTAACAAGCAGCCTTGTTTCAAACCATTTTCTGTAGGGATTACATCTGATAAACCTTGATTTCCACCCATTAGTATCTGGCACCAAGTTTGCGAATGTAGTGCAATAATTAAGGATAGCAGGGGTGAGGGCAGTCCCATTTTTTGCAATTTTCTCCATAATAGGGGTCGATCTACCTTATCGAAGGCTGTTGAAAAGTCTATGAAAGCCATGTATACATTTGAGTTACGAGAGATTGTGTATTTTTCCTCAATTAGTTTCAGCATAGAGATATTATCTAGAGTGGAATGATTTTTTCTAAAACCTGTTTGTTCTATGGGGAGGACTTTCTTCTCCGTCACCCATTCCGTAGGGTGATCAAGGATACTACGTGCAAATATTTTCCCCGTGGCGTCCAATAAGGCTATTTGCCGATAATTACCTGGGTGCGTTCTGGGGCCCTTTTTGTATAGAGGGATTAAAATGCTTCCAGACCAAGATGGTGGTGTCTTCCCCTGGGAGTAGTAGGGATTAAACAATGGAGCTAGATAAGTAGCCCACAAAAGTGGCTCCTTTTAATTACCGTCATGGGAATTTCATCAGGACCCATTGCTCCTGAGGATCTCATTTTCTTAATAGCTCCGGCCACTTCATTGATTGAATGTACATAATTGGATACTAAGGTTTTAGACTGATCGGGTGCCGCAGTGGTTAATCTAAAGGAATTAAGATTTGCAGAATATAGTTCTAGCAAGTGAAGTTTCCATTCCTCTTCTTTTATGGGTATAGGGAGAGATTTCACTCTAGTGCCACAGCAGTCGGCAATTATTTCCCAATACCTTTTGGAATCATTTTTTAAGGCTGCCTCTTTTAGCTGTATCCATGCTCCATTTTCCTTTATTTGTCTTAGGGAGCGTTTTTTCCTCTGTCTTTTCCTCTTTAATAGGTTTATTAAAGAACTTCGCTCGCACGAAAAATTCAGGAACTGGGCCCTCACTAATTTATTTATTTCCCTATTTATAGTAAGCAATGGGTTAAAATATGATCTCCGTTTAACAGGAGCTTGTGTTAATTTACAGGATTTAGCCAGGAGACCTATATTATGGGAAAAGGCTTCGAGTAAATCTGGTTGGGTAGAATCACACTTCGTTATAAAGTGCTGCTGATCTCTTATTAGAGTCAATAAGTGCGCTTTTAATTTAGCGGTCGCTTGAGTATTCCAGTGAATTCTACCATTTGTTACATTGAACCCTACTGTGTCTCCTTTGAAGTTCCAGGGGCCTACCTTAGCGCAAGTAAAATCAAATTTAAAACAGATCAGCATATGGTCACTGAAAACATTTCCCACGACTTCCATATTTGTAAGTTTACAGAAAAAATCTGCAGAAACAATTAAATAATCTATAATAGATCTCCCAGTTGGCGCCTTATGAGTGTGATTTGCTGGAATATCTTTTTCTAGCCTCCCATTAGCAATTATGAGATCTAAACTTCTCAAACCTTCGAGTAATGAGACTCCTCTTTTGTCTGTCCTGCTGTTATTCGGAAATTGGGCAATGGGAATATTTAGGGCTTCGTTTTTTTCGGTGTTAGAAAACACCCTTATACTATGAGATGAGACTTTAGAGTTCAAATCTCCAACTAATAATAGGGACCTGCAGTCTTCACTTTCCAGGGTAGATGAAATAAAATGGAATAGATCTTTTAATAGATAAGAATGAGATGCGTCGGGAGGTAAATATGCATTTATGATCAACAAGGAGTCCAAGATAACCTGGCCATCCTTGTGATCTAACTTAATTGCCTGAATTAGGTTAGAGGCATGAAAAATTTCTTTATATGACCATCTAAGGCTTGTGCTTAACAAAATAGCAATACCTCCTTTAGCGTGACCTCTATTCACAGGGAGTGCAGGCCGGCTCAGCACAATATAATCTTCGGTGGACCAGTTCTTTGTGATCCAAGTCTCTTGTAGACAAATTATATCGGCATTCTGCTCTTTCAAAAATAAGAGTTTGTTTTTATTAGTGCTTAAGCCGGCTGCAATCCAAGATATCACATTAATATCCTTTCTAGGAAGAGTTCCCACATTTTAGGCCTAAGGGTCTAATTGAATTAAGAACGCCTGCAACCCAACTCCATTTCTTATCTTCCTCCTCTACAGGAAGCACGTGTTGAGTGTTTTTCTCTGTATAGAGCGAAACCCTCCTACCTTCTTTTCCGAGGAAAACCTGCAAAATACTCTCTTTCTCCGAGAAAGGAATGCCTCTTACGGAGGTTTATAGATCGATGTTAGGCAGCTTATTTAGGGCCACTTTTTTTAATGGTAACTCCACTTCAGGTATTAAAACATCAATGCCACAACGGCGTAGTTTATCGCTGTGTGCCATTATCAGGTGTGAGATAGCTTTGGATGTAAATGTTACTCTTGCACCCCTAAGATTGTTAAATTTTTGTACCTCAACCAGAGCGATGTCATTACTTTCGATCATCTGTAGGCCCGGAATTTCAGCAAAGCAACCCAACAAAAAGGTCCTATTCATATATAATTCTTGGTCAAAAATGAACGAAAAATCCAGGCTATAAGGGGCAGGATGGGAGTTATTACCTAGGTTAGAAACCTCAGAAATATTATCATTGGAATTATAAATTACATTATTACCTAGAGAAGAAGCAAATAGAGAAGCATTAGGGTTCAAAATACTCTGAACAATAGGAGGAACACTTATATCTAATGTCACTGCATCTTTGGTAGATTTAATTGGTACACTTGAGTTCAGAGAAGAGGAACAAGGACCCGATAGAATGTACTCTGTTTGTCCATCTTTTTCTTCAAAACATTTGAATCCAACTTTGGTGATATATTATGGATAAGGTTAAGGTCGAAACGTAACCGTTTTGTCCTTTTTTATTTATCCTTCGACGTTTTTCCCTTTTTTCCTTCTTCTTTTTCTTACCAGCATTGTTACTTTTGTTCTTGATATCATTTTCCTTAATAGGAGAGCATCCATCTGTAAGACCTTCCTCTATAGGCTGTTTTGAGGAATTTACACCAGTTTTTAGGAAGATGGGGAAAACCTTTCGAATTGTACTTGAATTTGTATTTTCCATCTTAGGGGTCGATTCCGATTCGGGCCGGAAATCTCTCCGACCGAGCCGGACCCGGGGAGATTTCCGACCGAATCGGACCCGTGCAGTCCGACCGAACGAGTCCGATGCATTCGTATGCCACCGGACACGAGTCGGTCGGACTCCCATTGAACTCAATGGGAGCCGGTCGTACAACGCGTACGCGGGCTCCCATTGCCTCAATGGGTGCGAGGCGGACAAGGGCGCCCCTACAGCGAGTACGCCGCGAGGCGCCCGCGGCGTACACGCACAGGTAGGGGGACCCATGGGTCCCCCTGTGTGCGCCTCGCACGGGTACGCGTACAGGGGGTCCGACACGGACCCCCAAAGTACGGCTCCGACAGCGAGTTCGAGTCGGACGGCGCGAGTCGGTCGGAGCGGTCGAGGTGCGCATCGTACTTACCCGGCCGGAAAACGTCTCCATTGCGCGGTGCGAATCGTGTCCGAGCGAGTCGGTCGGAGCGGTACGATCCGGGTACGAGTCGGTCGGAGCGGTCGGGTCGCCCGGACGAGTCGGTCGGCGAATTCGCATCGTACTCGCTCGGCCGGACCCGCGTACGGTTCGGTCGGGAAACAGGGCTCCGAATCGGATCCGGTAAAGCCGAATCCTATTCGGAGCCCTACCGGCCGAGATCGGAATCGGCCCCTTAGTTTGCGGGCAAGACGGAGGTACAACCACTGTAGCTAAAGGCTCAGAATCGAAAAGCTGTTGTAGAGTAGAGGAATGTAACTTATCAAATGTATCTTCGTTTTCTTTCATTTTAGTTTTATTATTTCTACTAAGGAAAGGCTTACCAGCCTGGATGCCAAAGTCTCGCCCTTTAACAAGTGGAAAAGAGTCTGTTTGAGTAGAATATAGCTTGTCGGAACCTTCCTTCAAAAGAAGGGGAGTGGAAGATCCCTTCCCTGGATTAGACGTACTGAGAGGAAGTACGAAAGCTTTGTCTGGCAATAGTTTTTGTTCAGAGGCTATAAACTTTGTCAGGGCCAAAACAGAGTCCAAAATAGAGTCAGAATGACTTACTGATTTCTCCATTAGGGCTAGGATGGAAGCCAGCACTCTTTCCAGGCAAAGTAACGATTCCGACATCAGTATTTTTGACTCTGGATTATTAGTTAAAGGAAGAAAGTTCGGGGATAGTTCAGGAGTTATTGAACCCCGTGAATCTAATAAGCTTGTTCCACTGGGTGTACTACTAAACAGTTGCAGTTTAACAGGATGATCCTTGGAGGAAAATGAAGTGGCAGAAATAAGAATCCTGGACGATTCTAGATTATGAACGTGAGACATTTTATGAGACTGATCTAAATTAATGTCAGGTAGCGTGAAATCTTCCATTAAGTGTTCTCCCGCTTTTGGGACTAGTTGAGAAACTCCTTTGGTATCAAAGACTCCATTTACAAGGGAGTGAATGGTTAAGTTTGGCAGCAAAGAATCAGCCACCTTAGCTTCAGAGTATTGACGATCTGTAGGCCATGATCCCCCAATTTTAGACTGTAGTATGGAGGGTACTACTGGCAATGGATTTCTGGGAATTACTTTAGCCTCTACATGATCTTCATGTTCTTTTTGGGAAGACTCCAGCATCCCTACTGATTTGAAACTTGTTTCCTTTTTAGGTAAGAAGGAAGAGATGGTATTGAAGCTCTTCAAGAAGTTTATTTGCAGTGAGTTGTTCCTTAGAGGATTAGCTCTAGTTTTTTTGCAAGCTCTTGTGTACACCAATCTGCCAGAGCGTAATTTTTTTGCGGTCATATCTTAGTTCTTATATTACAAGTCCCTTTGCCAGGCCGGCCAGCACAACCAGAGAGGTATAGCTCCAATACGCTAGTGCGCCGATGCGCCGCTTATGCTACACCGAGCGTCGAGCGTCGAGTTTCCGCTCTCCAACGCACAGCACGCAGTCTCACAAACTCACGAGCTCGGGCGGAAGATTGAATTACTGGCTGCCAACACAGGGCTCTGGGGCTCAGAGAGACGCAGGAAGGCACAGGAAGGGGAACCGCGCTTATCTCCAGTAGTCAGCGCGCTCGTCTTCAAGGGTCTTCAATGGAATAAGTCACTACCGTTATACACTACAAGCACCCTCTAACTCCTGCGTATCTCCAGTAGATCTTTTCACCAAGGACAGATTGTAATTTGTAGTTTTGGAAATTCCAAAGTCTGATGAAATCTTAGCGAGGTTGTGGCAGAATTGTAGTGGAAATAGACACGATCCTAAATCCTTAATTGCTTAATTGCTTAAGTACTTGGCACTTGGTACTTGGCATCTTAGCAGCTTGATGGCCAGGGTATTTGGGATCTTAGTGGCCTTGAAATGCTTACAATGCTTAGAGTGTTTAATGAAAAACGAAAAAAACAATAAGGCAAAAACAGGGCAAAAACCAAGGCTAAACCACAAGGGAGGGGGGTGGGGCAGGAGGCTTTACGATATCTCCTATGCCCCGAGCCCCTCAACCCCCCTCTACCACTCCACCTAACCGCTCTGCTTCAGGCCAACCTGCAGTCCACCTTCGCCGTCCCTCTGCAGATCTACGCGGCTCCGCCGTCAGACTGCACTCCTCGTTACTTCACTTTTGGGAGACTTGAGTGTTTTCCTCGCCACGCCGCGCCGCCTCTCGCACCTACCGCACTTCACAGTCCGAACTCCGGCCACCAGCCACCGGCCACCGGCACCCTCAGGGATCGAACTGCCTCCACCGGGAACAACAACAGCGGCAGCGGTGGTGGCCCTCAGCCCTCAGTCCTCAGCGGGACAACGAGCCAGTCTCCGAGGGCTGTTTTCGGGCAAATAACGGGTCGCTTTCATGCAAATATCGGGCCGTTTCTGCCGAGTTTCGGACGGATTTTTGGCGGCGGCGGCTGCGGCTCCTCTTCCTCCTCGTTGCGGCCCAGGCGTCAGCGTCAATCGTTCAATCCCCCACAGTTCTTTATTCCTCAAGACAGATCATTGTGCACAGAATCAGCAACCACCAAATCGCACGTCATTATTTTATACTTGCATTGCATTACACAAAGTATAAGATAGACTGATACAATATGTGTAAATAGCTTTACGATAAAATGGTGCTTCCAAAATGTAGATTTTAGTAATACCAAGGCGTAGGTAATGCATTTTCTTTTTTACATAACTGTCCCTTCAACACCTTCTTAGGAGTACTAAGGGCTGTGAAAATACAGTTAGGATTAAAAGCAAGCACTTCACAGCCCAGTTGTTAACTCTTTGCACTTCCACAAAAAAAAAAAAAATCTTTGTTATCACAAAGGCTGGAGTGGTTCACGGGGTCCCAAGCACCCTTTGCACTTGCAGATGAACTAATAGGGCACATTTGCATTACTTTCAGGCGACCAGGCACCCTGGCACTTAAGCTTTTCACAGTACAGGAGACTCAGCTGAAGCATTTTAACAAGCGAAATTAGCTGTCCCAGGAGGGCTGTCTTTTTCCAAAACGAAAACAGACGTTTTGGAATCCAGGCACAAGTGAGGCTGGGGAATGCACGACCACCTTCCCAGGACTCCATGGCCCCCCTGGGGGTCTCGGCCCACAGATTGAAGACCTCTGATCTAAGCCCTCAACAGCACAAAGGCATCGGGGTAGCTAATAAGGTCCTGGCGAGGGTGTAAAACCTGCAAAACATTACGACGGTGCAGCATCTCCATACACAAGGTGGAAACATGTGCTCTATAATGGTTTCCAGCTCAAATTCACCCTTCATGTGTGAGACAATCTTTTTCCTGAGTGCCTGAAATGAAAAGGGGGGGTGTTGGAAATTGGACTATTAGTTGTGTGGCCATCACAAGTAATAGGTCCACAATAGTCCTCACTGGGAACCTAACATGCCATTGTAGCGCTTGACTCTCAGAGTTGTGACGCGGAGCAGTCCAAGGCCACCAAGGGAGGTGGTTTGGGATAGTAATCGCCAATCACTGGCACTCAATAATATCACTCAATAAATGATGGTCCAGTCAGTACTTTTTCTTCATGCAAAGGACAAGTATATTTATTATGCACACACTACGCAATAATTTACATAACAACATTACTTTCACATGAATCATTGTCATTATTGCATAAGGCTTAACCAATAACACATGTGCAGTTATTATGATAACCTAATAAACGTTTATAAGTAATAAACCTGTTTGTTTCATATATTAGTCATCAAGCATTAAAGGTAGAAACAGCCCCTAGAGGGCATCACAGTGAAAAAGCAACACATTGCAATTATACAGGTAGCCTCTAGAACGCTTAACCACATGACTAATTGCATTTATACTTTCTAAGACTTCCAGACCTTCTTGGGTGTTACGATGCACAAGGCCCCAAGTGGACAAAGCACTGCAAACTATAGTACAAAAGCTCTAGTCATGGCAATGCTTGAAATAGCATTGAAAACCAGGGGAGGTAATAATTTTGGGGTCCCCCCCAACTTAGGATGAGGACTCAGGATGCATCATGGGAAGAAAAGATGCATCATACTGAGTACTTTGGTGGTGATCTATCATCATGGGACCACCAAAGGCAGAGATACAGGCAAAAATGCATTTAGTTTGGTGGGCCCCGTACAGAATTATGGAGCGACTTTTTGTAAAGATGGTAAATTTCTTGGTAGCGGCTCTCCCCCGCTGTGCAGGGAGAGCCGCGCTTTCAGGTTTTCCTTTTTCCACTGGGCTCTTGTGGCCTTGCGCCAACTATTTCCAGACTGAGGGGTGCCCAGTCCCACTCGGGCACACCATGTCACCATTTATATTGGAGGGCAGCTAAGGAGCCAACCCCGTCTGCCCTCGCTGGCTCCCCAGCCCGGCAGCACTCCCAGCGGGAGCCAGCAACTTCAGTCTTGTCTGCCCGCTCCTCCGAGTAGACGTGCATGGGGTGGCTGGCCTCCTGCTCCCCCCAGTCACAGGCACAGGGAGCAGGGCAGTTGGCCACATGGGGGTTAGAGCAGCTGTGCTCCCCTCTTCTTTTACACCCCTTTCCTCCTCAGGAGCTGGGAGAAGTACTGCTAATTGCTCCTTTCGTGTGGTGCGGCCTTTGGTCCTGCTGCTGGAGGAAATGTAATTAACTCAGCACAGCAGGATGACACAAAGCCTGGGCTCTGACCCTGAGCTGAGCAAGGAAAGCATGTAAAATCTGAGTGACTCATAAGATGTACAGTTATCATTTTGGATTTTGGATACAAATTTGGTTTTCCTGCACAGGTTACGCTCCAATTCAAGATGCAAATGGTTTCTGTAGGCCAAGGGAGAGTTAAACTACACTCTAAGGCCGTTCTCTCCATATATGTATAATGGGGTACCACTACAGGCTGAACAGTAAAGCACACTGACTTTCGTTATTAGTGCACACTACCCTTATAAGGCCTATCCCAGGTTGTTGTATGACATTACCACTTGTGGTTTTACCACGCACGTCTTTACATCGCATATTTAATCATGCTTGTATATCCATTAACATTAAAAGTACACTTACCACGCAAACAACTAGCACGCACACTTTCACCATGCATACTATTATTTTGGATTTCTTTATTTAGATTATTACGTGTTATTTTTACTTTGTAATGTTGTTTAGAACATTTATTTTTGTAAACACTTTTAGTAAAATTAAAAAGTATGTGTTAAATGTTTTTTTTTACATATTCTCAAAAAACTCCACCACGAAGATGGCGGATCTCGTACACAATGTAGGTTAGATAAGTAATGTGGGGAAAAACCCTCACCATCTGCTATATTAATGATACCCTATGCACCACGTCAGAAGAGTGAAAACGGAGTCAGACTATCTGGGACTCTAACCCTTGCCCGCAGACCACACATGACATCAGCGGAGCGAGTTTGGGACTACGACGTTGAATGGGGTGTGGAAGCCGGGACCTCGCTGCCGCACTTGGTGCAGCTGCTCTGGTCTCTGGCAATTATATATTAATTAATTTTTAAATTAATACTCGCCCACCTTAGAGACAGCACTACACCGACTCCCCTCATTCAGCGTGCTCTGCTGCAACCTGTAATGCAGCAAATAGATATTGTTCAACTCATGAGGGTGGGGTTCACACCACCGACGCCATGGCTATGGAGGGGAACCCACGACCTCTTGATGAAAACAGCATTGCACAGCACATGCACTAACTCACTAGTCGTGCCTATCTGCTATCACCATTTTATTATTTTAAAGAATGAGCGGCTTGCCGTTGCAACCCCCAGTCTAAAGCACCTGAATGTAAAGCTCAGAAGGACTGCATTTCAGGATCTGTGGGCCCTTCTTCTCTCACCTGGTACCCGCTAAGGTGAATGCACACTTAAACACTGCATCCCGTCCCAGTAATATAGTGCGTAAACTGCTGTTGTTTATTTCCATTGCAAAGTCTCACGTGGTAATGACTCACGTTTATTTCTATTATAAAGACCTGCATGGTAATGACTCGTGTTGTAACTGCTTTCCAGTGTAAAAAATGCGTGGTTATTGTAGGTCAAAGTAAGCATTTCATTGTGAATGCTGTTTCCTATCCCAGGTGAATACCTAATCCTGCAGAGTCCCCATTGCGCCAGGCTACCTGTGCACTGTTACCGGGCTGTACACAACAGTAGTCTCCCATGCGCAGCCTGTACACGTGTGCACACGTGCTCATGTGTAGCCAGCCAAGTGCCCTTTACCCTTGCTGCGTCGCACCAGCCTTATCTTAAAAAGCGGACAATGGTGGTAAACATAAGCGGTCCATTTGCCATATGATTACTGTGGGTGAGAAACCGGTAGTGAGACTCACCTACAGTAAAAAGGGGGAAAAATCGAGTAATCAGAAAAGAAAACATTAGAGCATACTGAAGGGGCACTTACAGCACACTACTACACAACTATCTGTTCGCTGTAAGTTGGTGTGACAACCGCACATTACATTTCCCTCCTCCTCCACCACCATTCCCCCTGCCTCCCACGAGTTGTGACTCAACACCAAACAAGGGTTGAAAGGAAGGTTCATGCAGCACAGATGCGAGGGGACCAGTAATGCTGGCCATCAGCTCTGCCTGAAAATGAATCCACCCTCATCCGGAATATGTTTTTTCAAATGTTCACTGCTTTTTAGCATGCCTGTTGCTGTATAAGCCTCAGTTTTATATTTTCCCAAATGGATGGATTTCTTTCCAATTAGATAGGGGCCAGATGCGAAAGCAATATTCTAAGTGAATACAATGCAGGGAATTGTAGAGCGCTTCGAAATAGCGGCCATCTTTCAAGAGGCTTTTAACCTCCGCTGCTGAATCTTGCTAGACCTTCTTGAACTTGGGAGACAATGGGGCATACTTACAATATTTTGGCATAGGGCAGCGCCCGCAAGCCTTCTAGCTGCGCTTCCCTACGTCAAAAGAAAAGTGCAGAAATGCCTACAAGATACCTACAAGATACAGCGTATTCCTGTCCTTTCTGCCAGCGTCAGTGCACAAACTACAGCCGAGCGCCAATACAGGCACCCTTGCACCATGGTGCAAGGGTGTCTGTGTTGCTGAAATTATTGTTTTTGTGCAGGAAGGGACACATTCCTGCACAAAAACAATTAAAGGAGCTGCTTTCCTCGTTTTATGTGTACTGCAGAATGCAAAACACGTGGAAAGAGGAAAAAACAGCCGCGGTCCGTGCAGGTAGCAGCGGTGGGGCCGGGTGAGGGGGGATTTCGAGGGACGATGCCGAGGGAAAATTAATTATTTATTTAATTTTCCCTCTGCATCATCCCTCGAAATCCCCCCTCACCCGGCCCACCGCCCCACCGCTGCTACCTACACGGACCGTGGCTGGGAAAAAACGAGAAGAAATTTAAACATGTCTCCTCGTTACGCCTGCTTTGGGAAGGTGTTAGTTTTGGCGCTGTCTCAGATATACGCTGTGTTGTAAATCTGGGGCAGTGTAAAAAACTATGGGTGTTGCATTGGACTCCCACAGCAACATCCATGGAACGCCCCTTCCATGCCTTACTCCATATTTACAAGGCCATGAAAATCCACGCAGGGTGGCTTTGCGTGGCCTTGTAAATATGGGCCAGCACACTGCGCCTCTGGAGCATCGCAAAAGTGACACTCCGGCAGCGCAAAAGTGCTGCAGAGGCATTGTACATAGGTCCCAATGTCTTTTCCGATTCCACATAGTCAGACATCACTCCCTGGTACATCCTTTTCCAGATACCCTCTTACTGAGAATGCAAGCAATTTACTAGCGTCTATTGTGCTATTGATACGTCTCCGTCCATGAAGTGGAAAAGAGCTTTGCTGAGGACACTCAAAGGAAAAGGATAAACTTAGGCCACAACGTGAACTGAAGCAAAGCTCTAACATGCTGTAATGGGAGAAATAGTCGTCAAGTATTTCATATTGCACCTCATACTGGTCTTCTAACGATTCTAAGCGCTGTAAATAACAGATGTCACTATTATTCAATTTAATGGTATTCAGTTAATTGACTTAGGAAGGATGGAAGTCGTAGTCCACCTAGCTGGGATTCAAACTTGCATCCTTTATTCATACCACTGAAGATGTCAGCGGCGAGCGGAAAATCACTGGAAAATGCTTGGTACATAGGCAATGACATTGTGGCTTTCTCTTATTTATCTAAGGGTGAACCAATAAATTAGCTCCCCTCCTAGCACACAGTCTACACTCCGTTATAGAGGAAGAGTGATGAGAGCATCACATGATATAAATACCAATATCTGCTGAAGACATTCATAGATGATGATAGGTCAGATGCTAGAAGTAATGGCCATGCTTGGGAAAAGAGAATTTTGTTTTGTTCCAAAGAGAGATTTGTTAACACAGCCAATACAATCACTACACATACAGTTGTTACCTAATGTAAATCTAACATTAACCCATCTAGCCAGGGCTGGCCTTTGCGCGGATAGAACCCTGGGCAGAACCAAATTCAGCACCCCTTGATTCTCTGCTTTTCATCCTAGTTGTAGCCTGTATCTTAAGATATACAAAGAGCAAGCCATTTTCTTGATTAACTTAGCAAATATGCTTTGTCTTTGCATCCTGGTACTTGTAGTCTTATATTTATGGTGAGGAGAAACAAAACTATACCCCTTTACATGAGCACCAGTTACATTACACAAAGTCAGATTCATTAAATCAATCAATCAGAATTTAGAAAGCGTGGCTAATCACCTGATAGGGTATCCAGGCACTTGCAGGCCCTGGAGACTTATTGGAACTGCCAGGTCTTGAGGTCTATTCGGAATTCCAGAAGTGAGGTGATGGTCTGGAGGTGCGTGGGGAGGCTGTTGCAGGTCTTTGCTGCGATCTGGAACAAGAAGCGTCCTCCACTTCTGCTTTGGTAGATGTGGGGAGTATGGACAAGTGAAAAGGAGGCGGAACGTAGTCTTCTCGATGGTTGATGAAAGTTCATGATGTGGTTAATGTAGGTGGGTCCTTGGTTGTGTAGAGCCTGTGTGTGTGTGTCAGCAGCTTGAATTGGCTTCTCTTCTGTATGGGGAGACAGTGGAGTTTCCTGAGGTGTTTTGGGGTGTGACGTGGGTTCATTGGGGAAGGCCGAGGATGAGTCTGGCTGCGGCTTTCTGTATGGTATAAAGTCTCTGTAGAAGGTGTGCTGTGATTCCTACATAGAGGGCATTGCCATAGTCCAGTCGGCTGGATATGAGGGCTTGTGTCAAGGAGCGTCTCGTGCATAGGGGTAGCCACTTGGAGATCTTATGTAGCAGGCGCAGAGTGCGAAAGTAGATGTTGATCTGTGATTTCTAGGTGACCTTGTTGTCAATGATGATTCCGAGGTTTCTGGTTGGGTGCGGGTCCTAGGGCTGATGGCCACCAGGAGTCATTTCATGTGTTGCTGCTGTTGCCAATGATCAGTACTTCTGTCTTGTCTGTGTTCAGCTGCAGGCAGTTGTTCTTCACCCAGTCAGCGACGTTTGTCATGCATCTGTGGAAGTTGGTTCTGGTGGTGGTGGGGTCGTCAGTGAGTGTGAGGATGAGTTGGGTGTCGTCTGCTTAGGAAATTATTTTGAGACCGTGGGATCTGCCAATGTTGGCCAGCGGGGTCATATATGCATTGAAGAGTGTGGGACTGAGGAATGAGCCCTGGGGGACACCGCAGTTGATCTGCTTGGGTCCAGAGGTGAAAGGTGGGAGGTGAATCCTCTGGGTTCTTCCGGTGAAGAAGGAAGTGATCCATCTGAGCACACAGTGTCTGGTGGGATACAGTCTTGAAGGCTGCTGAGAGGTCAAAAAGGGTCAAGGCTGCTGTTTCTCCTCAGTTGAGGAGGGTTCAGATGTCATCAGTTGCTGGGATCAGGGCAGTTTCGGTGCTGTGATTGCTGCGGATGCTGGATTTGGAGGCGTTGAGTAGCTTGTTCTGCTCCAGGTGTGTCATGAGTTGATTGTTGATTATCTTTTCCAGTAACTTCCTGGGGAATGGGAGCAGGGAGATTAGCTGGTAGTTTTTGATTTCGCTGTGGTTTGCGGAGGCTTTTTTGAGTAGTGGTCTGACTTTGGCATGCTTCCAGGCATCGGAAAATGTTGCGATAGTGATAGAGGTGTTGAGTAGGGTGGTGAGTTCCTGGCCGATCCTTTGCTTTCCGAGGTTGAAGATGTAGTGCGGGCATGGGTCTGTGGGAGCTTCCGAGTGGATGAATTTTATGGTGGATGTGGTGTTCTGGGTGGAGAGGATGCTCCGGGTGGTCAGTGTCTGGTTCGTGTCAGTTACTGTAGTGGCATAGCCGTCGAGGAGGTCCGTAGGTATGGGTTGGGGTTAGACGTTTCTGTATATTGTTAGATCTTGTCGTGGAAGAAGTGGGCGAGGATGTTGTTTATGCTGGCAGCCGGGTTGGAGAATTCCTGAACAATATTGAAAAGTTATTTGGTGTTGTTGGCGCTGGTTTTGATGCGTGCGGCAAGGGCTGCTTTCTTTGTTGCCCTCAGCATGTGGTGGTAGAGGTTGAGGTAGGTCTTGAAGACTGCCCTGTCAGAGTTGTCCTTGCTGGTGTGCCTTCTCTTCTTCAACTGTTTGCTGTCTCGTTTCGCTTTTCTGAGTTCTTGGGTGTACCAGCTGGCCTTTTTGGAGAATTTTTCTGGATGTTACTCTTATTTTATTTATTTGAGAAGTTTTATATAGCGCTGGCTAGACCCGAAGGTATCAGAGCGCTTTACATGAGGAACATTAAATTACATGTTACAAATTACATCAGTTACAAGAGCATAGCAAAACACAGGCAAAAAAAAAAACAATGCTGAGGGAAGGAAACATAACGGGGAGACAAGGAAAAGCAATGTCCAATGTCCGGCTGGGTAGGTGACGGCCAAGCGGGTGACCCAGAGCCAAACTCCTCTATAGCTGCCTAAACAGCTCCACCAGGCAAAGGCCATGTTGTTCAGTCTCCACGGTAAGTAAAGTGTTTAAGGTTTCAGCCCAAGGGGTATTGTCATAGATCGATTGGCAGCATCCCTCCCAGTGTTGCTGGGAAGCGCCGTCCACTTCACTCTGCGGCTTGCCCTCACCTCATTTAGGCCTTGTGCCGAGGCATCCGCCTCTGTCTTCGTGATCATGACCTTTGTTTAGGTGGGGAATTGCAGCAGGGCACTCCTGATTGCGTGAAATAGGAATTAAATGAGGGAGCTCCGGACTCAAACAGTCTTGATGGGGATAATGCTGTCTAAGCAATTGGTGATCCAGGCGTTAAAGTTTTTCACTCCCTGTTCGAGGTTGGTGGTGATAGCAGGGTTGGAGGTGTTGAGGCAGTTCGCCCAGCTGGTCTCTGAGATTTTGTTCCACCTCCAGTGGGGGGCGTTGGTCATTTTAGGGGTGTTGGTATGGGGGCTTGAGGTGCTGAAGTGGATGATGGAGTGATCAGTCCATGTGAGTTCTGTGACATGGCTGTATTTGACGCGGTTGCTGGAGGTGAACATTTGGTCCAGCATGTGTCCTGCGGTGTGTGTAGGGTTGTGGATGATCTGGGACAATCTGAGGCTGCTCATACTGTTGGGGTCGTCCATGTGTAAATTTAGGTAGCTGAGGCAGATGTAGTCCTTGGAGTCTAAAGCTAGGGGCACAATGACATCTGCAATGGTGTTGCAGAAGCCAGAGCGCGGGCCTGGGGTTCCATTTGCGAGGGTGGCTCTGATGGTTGACTCATCATCCGTATGGACCTTGAAGTTGAGATGCTCAATGGGGGTGGTGGTGGTATTGTTGGTGGTGGTGGTACACAGTATGTATGGTCTCTTTGTGGATGATGGCTGTTCCTCCTCCCGGCTTATTGGTGCGGTCCTGGTAAGTGAATTTCTATCTGGGGAGGATCGCTGTGGCAATGTCTGGGGTGGATGTGGGGTTTAAGCATGGGTGACTGCCCAGAATCCTGAGCGAAAATGCCCCATCCTGTCCCTTAATAAACTTAATAAGCATGCGCTGGGACTCGAACCTGGTTCCCTTGTTCCAATGCCATAATGCCACATCCATTCCCTTAATAAACTTAATAAAATACCAGTAATCGAGTAACACAGCAGTTTTGTAGTTTGCAACAATGCGACCAGAAATATGTAAGATGTTTTACGTTTAGAAAACAAAAATTCGAATTTAGTTTATAGAGGTTCAGCAGCTCCAACTGAGACCTTCCTGCCTGGCTGTCTGCTGTCCTGTCCGACCTCTTGTGCCTCAGTTGTCTGCAGTCTCGTTCAACATTTTCTTCCTTGCTGCTTCTACTAAGTAAAATTTGCGAGGGTGGGGAGGCTGGGTGCTACTGTATTCAGGACAGGCCCTGGCGGATTACACAAATTTCACTCCTCCTCCCCCTTTTTCACCGGAATCACCCTCAACTCAGCTTCTTCCTGCCAGTGCTTATCTCTAGATGAGAAGGGGTAAAGAGTGTTAAGGAGCTGGGAAGGCGAGAGGAATTCAATGGGGCATCTGAAGCCTGTACAAGAAAAAAGCATGATTAAACAGTGTTGGATGAATTGCAGGAGTAATTTCAGAGGGTGGCTGCTACATGATCTGCATGCAAACAGCTCTTTGCGCCCCTACAAATGTAAACGCCCAGGGCGTGGGCCTAGCTCGCCCGTGCTGAAGCCCAGCCCTGCATCTAGCACTATGTCAGGCAATACACCAACCATTTCGTAGTTTTCATGATGCCCCAGTTACTTACAAGTAATCTTCATTACCCTTACTTCATCTTGTCCTCATTCCAGTCATTACACTGTGAGGTAATGTTATCTCATGGCAGGAGCAAAAAAACAGGAGGAGCCATACCCGCTAGCCACACCCGCGTGGGTGCCACAAAGTAATGAAGATTACCGGTATGTAGCCGGAGCATTACCCTTACATCCCTCGTCCTTGTCCCAGTCATTACGAAGTGAGGTATACCATAGCTAATGTTGTTTCACTAAACTTGAAGAAAACAAAAGCACATCTTTTAGGATGCAAAAACCCAGAATTTACTGGATTTGGAAAATCAAATACAGTACAACAATCTCCCAATTATAGTGCAGAGTTCAAAACACCTGTTCCCAAACACAAATTTATATCAGAGATATTGTTCAGGTGGTAATGTTTAGCAAAATTATGCTCAGGTGACTAATTAGCTGCTCTATATTTCTCCTGCATAGATACTACCTGAAATTCCTCCCAGGGAGCAACCATTTTCCGTGTGCACCTCCCTTGAACTAGAAAATATCCTGGATTGTCCTACAAGGACAGCAAGATGGTAGATTTAATCCATCTACTAGCCGTTTCTGAAAGTCACATACAGGGAATCAGATTACCTGTACTGTTGAGACCTGTTAATATAAATCAAAAAGCTCGTTTAACATCCAGTGTGTTCAACAATTGTTCTTCTGTAGTAGAGGGGGAAGGATAGAAAGATGGAAGAATGATTTATTGAAATCTATGAAATACGGAATTAACTTTAGGAATAAAAGTTGGATCAGGTTTTAAAATGACCCGAATTTCCATAAATCGAATAAATGGAGGATTACACCTGAAAGCTCCCAATTTACCAATCCTCCTAGCTGAGGAGATAGCTACCAGAAAAAAGACCTTAAAAGAAAGACACTTCTAATCAACATCATCCAAAGGCTCAAAAGGATGAGTCTATAAAGCCCTCAGAACTTAAGGAAGATCCCATGCTAGAGAGAGAGGATTTCTCTCAGGCCTTACCACAGAGAAGCCATTAAGTAGTCTAGAAATTAAAGAATCCACCACAGTAGAAGGTTCAGAAAAATCTCTGAGAGCCTTAATAGCGAACCATTGAGACCTCAGAGTTGAAAGAGAGTGCTTCAAGTGAAAGCCACCCAAAAGAAAATACAAAGACACAGAACATTAACAAACAGGTACTGAAAGATTATGAGAAGAGCACCAAGAATCAAAAGACCTTCTTCTTCTGGAGTTCTGGATTACCACCACCTAAGGAGAGGATAGACCATTTGCCAAGAGATTGGACTTCTCAACCTGCAAACCTACAGAGTGAGCTGAAGTCTAAGGGACTGAAGTACCCACAGTCGAAGAAGAGCCATGGATTTGAGCAGAGGAAACCACAATCTCCGTGGCCAATAAGGCATCACCAGAATCAAATCTCCCTCCTCCTCCTGAAAGTTGACAAGAACCTTCCGTAATGGGAAGGGTGGAAAAGCATAGAGCTGACAATGTGGCCATTTCAACACCAATGTGTCCACTTCCCAGGTCCCCTCCTCCGGAAACCTGTAGCAGAATTTGGGAAGCTGAGCACTGGTCTTTGTTGCAATCCAAATAAGGTCTGCTGAAATGCTTGAATATTCTTTGAAATGTTATCCTGGATAATGTTGTTTCCTGAGAAGATGAAAACTCTCTGCTGAGATTGTCGGCTAACACATTGTCCATCCCCTTGATGTGAACAGGCGACAGGTTTGATAAGTTCTGTTCTGCCCAAGTGTCCAACTGGACTGCAGTTTGGTTGAGAGACTTGGAACGAGTGCTCCCTTGATGATTTATATAGGTTACTGCAACCGTAATGCCCATCTTGACCAAAATATTTCTCCCTGGAAGAAGATGTTGAAAAAATTTCAAGGCTCGGAACATTGCCATTAGCTCCCTCCAAATCGATGTCTTCTGAGTCTCTAGAAACAAACACCTGCACTGACGAGTCTTGTCCAGCAGTGTGGCACCTCCAACCTAGACAGCTTGCATCCATAGTCAGCACTGCTTGGGGATCCATGTGCATCTCCATTCCTTTGTAAAGACTTTGGGCATACAACTACCAAAGAAGGCTGCATCTGATTTCCGGAGAGAGAGGAATGAGTCCATCGCAGAGGACCAACCAGGGCTGGCTTTAGCGCTGGTGGCACCCGGTGCGACAATGTTTGTTGGCGTCCCCCATCAGTCGTGAAGGTGGTCACCACCTCCACCATGGAATCCCTCACCACCACTTTTTAACAGTGCCCCTCAAGTCTCCATAACCACTCTCTTTCAGATGCATTTAATAGGTTATCTAGCGCCACTCATACCAGTGTAGGGTGTCAGAGCACTTTGCATCACACATACATTATACAGAGAGAATCAATCATACGTGTGTAAATCAGCTTATAGGAAATGTTACATAAGCCAGAGGACTACGAGGTGTAGGAGTCAAATACTGGTAGGCAGTATCAGTATAGTTTAAGAGTGCTTGGTCTGGAGAAGTACAAACTGGGGGCCTCATTTATGGGTTTTTTGCCATAGTCCAGCGCAGCAGGCCTTGCTGCTGCGCTGCCCTACAGCTCAACAAAAGGGCAGGAATGTGCCATATCTAATAGATACGGCGCATTCCTGTCCTTTTCCCTGCAGCGATGCACAATGGACTGCCATGAGCCAACGCAGGCCCCTTTGCACCATGGTGCAAGCGTGCCTGCATTGCGGGGATGATTATTTTTGTACAGGAAGGGAAACCTTCCTACACAAAAACAATCACAAGAGGCTTTTTCCTCTTTCTATGCGTGCTGCAGAATGCAGCATGCATAGAAAGAGGAAAAACGAGGTGAAATAAAGATATTTCTCCTCGTTGTGCCTCCCTTCCACCTCCCCTGGGGAGGCGTAAGTTTTTGGCGCTGCCTCAGACTTACGATTTCTCGTAAATCTAGGGCAGTGTCAAAAAGCCATGGATGTTGCAAGGAACGCCCCCAGCAACACCCATGGTACGCCCCTTTCACGCAGTTTTCTGCATGAAAGGGGCACATATTTATAAGGCCATAAAAAGCCATGTAACGTGGCTTTACGTGGCCTTATAAATATGCCAGTGGTACATTGCGCCACCGAAACGTGAAAAAAGGGACGTTCCGGCGGCGAAATAGTGCCGGGAGGGCCTCATAAATGAGGCCCTGAGAATTTAAAACATAATACCATAGTTGGGGGGTTCTCTTTAATAATAAGAATCGATTTCTACCCAAATGAACCCTTTTTGCAACATTAATCTATGCTTTAATCTATACTTTGCAGTGTGCATGCAGTTCTTTCATGACAGTTAATAATTCACTGTTCTATATTAGGATTTTAATTTATAAACTGCAAGTAACAAAAGGATGTAAGCAGTAACCCACTGGCCTATTTATATTATATGTACTTTGTGATCTGCATAGTACACATTCTTTGCAGCAGGCATATTAATCCTCTGTGCTATTTTATGATCAGTCAAAACCTCAACTGGACAAAATGGCAATCTCTCTCCAGGAAGAACATTAATCACCAGAGTTGTTTTGACATTTTTATTGTTGCCTGGAAATTGCTGGAGGCAAGGAATGTGGCAGCAGGTGCTTTTAAAACCAAAATAAACCTGCAAACACGGCGCCCCCTGAAGTCGGCACCCGATGCGGTGGCACTGGGTGCCCCACCCAAGATCCGTCCCTGGGACCAATGACTGTTCAGATGCCACAGAAGAGGATGCAGGTGGGGACTTGTCCAGTGTACTGTATGGACAGTCGCCGCCATATGCCCCTGTACTTAAAATCACAGCCTTATAGGGGCTGATCTCTTGATCGAAGGTCGAGAATTGATGATTCAAGATGTAGGATTATTTTTTCTGGAAGAAAAATTCTTCCTAGATCCATTCTGAACCAAGCTCCAATGAACACCAGATCCTTGGAGGGAGAGACCTGGCAATTGAGAATGTCCAGTAGGAAACCAACACTGGAGATTATTGTCTTTGTCTGCACCCAAAAGCATTGCATCTGCTCCTTTTGGCTGCATGGAGTAGCCAGTCATCCAGGTAGGGGAAGATAGGAATCCCTATGAGATGAAGGTGCGCCACCGCCTTCAGCCCAAAGGGGAGAACCTTAAACTGCCAATTTTGATGCTCTATCGCAAACCTCAAATACTTCTGATGACTCTTTGCAATTGGGCAATTGGAATGTGCAGGTAAGCGTCCATGAGATCCAGGTTTATGATGAAATGACCAGTTGGTATCAGAGGAATAATCCTCTGGTGTGTCTCCATTTTGAACTTGATGTTCTGAATGAATTTGTTCAGGTACATCAATCGATGACCAGACAATAATACCCTGAGGACTTTGGAACAAGAAATACTATTAAGTACAACTCTTGTCCTACTCTCCCCGTGGGGACTGGAACAGTGGCTCCTTTTCTCTGAAGAGTCAAGACTCCCTCCAACTAAGCCCTCTTTTTGATTGGTTCTCGAGGTATTTGAGTGCGTATGGTCCCAGTAAAAGTTGGATCCGAGAGAGACTCTATCCGATAAACTCATCTGATAACTTAAAGAACCCAATGAGCCATTGTTATCCGTTCCATTATGAAAGAATTGCTGAATCCGACCTCCAACTCTTGTAAAAGAGTTGAGTGTCCACGCAGAATCCGGAATACTGATTCTTCGCTCTATTATCCTGTTTCTGTTTCCTATAGGAATTAAACGGAAACGATCTTCCCTGAGATTTAACAGAATGATCTTGATTCTGCTGTCTTTTAGATGGTTAACGAAAAGAAGACCTTTATCTTGAAGAATTGGAGCTTCCTAATGATTGATGTTGGAAAGATGATGAATTTTTCCTCTCCATGAACATTCGATGGAGCTCATCCTCTAATTCAACACCAAACAGCCTGGAACCTTCAAAGGGTGTTTTCAGTGTAGCTGCCCTCTAAACAGCATCAGTGATCCAACCTCTAAGATACAGATTCCTCCTTGCTGCAATGTAAGCTTCCCCTGCGAGAGCGACTGACCTGACCACATCAAAAGAAATATAAGATAGAAATTCTACCTGACGCTCCATCTCTTCCACTAAGTACAGTCAATCTGATTCATTGTGAATAGCTGAAGATAGATTCTTGAAATCTTTGATAAGGAATTGTGATGTATATGCTCCTTAAATGCAAGCCTGCATGGAACCTTCTTCAATACAGAGTCTACTTTTTTATCATACAGATCTTTCAGAATGTTCTCTTCTGCCATGGATAACCAGACTTCCCACTACTGTATCGACATGCGCAGTATCTGCTAATACGGAGTCTATGTTTTCCAGAGAATAGAGCTTACTCGTGAACCTTGGCAAATTTATCCTATCGGGATCTTTCCACTCTTGTTTAAAAACATCTTCTACAAACTAATGAATTGGCAATTCCAAATAAGCAGGTTTCTGAAATTGCCTCAGGAGAAAATCATCTGAGGTACTGGCTTTTCAGGAAGAGAAAAGTTAACATTCTCCTTAAAATGTCCCAACAAGTACACCATTGTATCCTTAGATATGTGTTTGCCCTTTAAATCTGATGGGGCCGAGTTCCACATTCTAGATTTACTCTGGAACCCCTGGTCGATGGATCGTTGGTTCCTGCTTAAAAGTGTAGAGGGGAGAAATATCTTGTCTAATCAGATTTCACAATCTCAATAAACCATGACTCCGAAGAATCACTGACTCCAGGTTCTAAGTTTAGTTAGTTTATTACAAAGCCAAGAACAATTGGACATACAACCACCTCAAAATGAGGGTGTAGAAATACATCAGAACTAATAAAAGGCCAAACCTACGGGCGAAATTTACTCTGTGAAGCATACAAAGGATGACCAGTTCTAGAATCAGGACGCAGAGTATAACTGCGCCTATATCTTCATTTGAGGTTCGTAAGTAAAAAGCATTAGTCTGTCCCTACACTACCACTAACATGACATCCCTACTTAGCATTTCCCCAGGCAAGTTCAGGAAAAAGGTGTCAGCGTGTGAAGGCTTCCTAAGAAGTGCACTCACGTTGAATGGGTCAAGTAGCATAAAGCTACAGAGCTCGTTCTAAGATGCTCTTTCTCTCTCCATCAGATCTCCTCTCCTAACTCAATGCTCCGGGGCACTGTCCCTAACCCCAACATCAAAATCCTAGGACACACCCATCATCACATCACGCGATCATCCCATCCGGCTAGACACCTCCTCGTAGGTAACTTTCCATGAGATTTCGATGCTCCCAGCCTCTGGCTCAATGACCTTGATTCCCTGCCCTTCTCCAGTGAGAAAGAACACCGTCCCACATTATCAGCACCACTTGTTCAATGTATACTCTCCTCCTTAAGCCTAACTCTTAAAACAAAAGCGTTATTCTAACTAACAAAGATGAATTTCTCCACCTGCAACAGAAACGTGAGAAAGAAAAGATTCTGCATTCACAATTGAATATTATGAACAACTCGTTTTAGAGAGCCAGGGAAAAATGCACATGAGGCCTACAGACATAAGAATCAATATGAAGCTTCATTAATCACACGTATACATGAACATTATTACTGTGCATGTTTAAATCAGTACGTTACATGTCAGCAAATTAATTTCTCATTAGTCATTGATAAAATAAACATTAAGATTTCATCATATAGAACACAATTACAATGTTAATTTCTCCACGTTGTATGAAATCTCTCTTATCACTTCACTTTACATGTTATTACATTACACATTCTAATATCCAAATGTTAACATGACAAGAAAATATATGCAGGTGCAAACTACACGTGATTATAATGCAACCCTACAAATTGAAGAGCACAATCGCGTTCTATCAGTCCCCCCCCCTCTGATGACAAGTGTCATCACAATCAATCACAATTCCCTGTAGAAAGAACCAACCTAAACAGAAGTTGTAGCCAGTCTTCCCTGTCGAAAACTTTCTATGCTCTTGAGATTCTCATAGTGACTGTCCTGCAGTCCCTCCATTCTCCTCTCTCATTGCGTAAGAGAATTCTCCACCTGTCTTGCCTTATGCCACTTATGGACTCTTATCGCTCCAATCAAAAGAATGACAGAGATCACCACTATTATGATTGGCTTCAAGATGTAACTAAGAAATCCCTTCCCAAGATTTGCAAACCAACTTCCAATCCTTCCAAATTCTTTTCCAACCTTGTCCCAAACCCCTTCTGTTGCCAGGTCATGTATTTCATCGCGTATGTCAGTAATGTTACTTATATATTTCCTTAGATCCTTTCTATGGTCTGGGATATAAGTACAACACTGTTGAACCCTCTGCATTTTACAGACCCGCCCTCTTTTGCTAACAACACATCTAAAGCAGGATGGTTCTGCATCATCATAACTCTTATCGACACCATCTCTCCATCTACAAGCAACAAAGACTGAGCTGTATTCGCTGACAACTTATCCACAATAGTTGACAACCTTCTAATCTTTATGTCGTTCAGAACCACTCCCAAACTTGGTATCATTGCTCCAAATACATCTCCAACAATCTGTCCTGCACTTGTACCTCACTTCTCTCTATGGGGATGTCTCAAATCTTCAATGTGGTATATCTTGGGACACACAACAGTCACATAAGATGTGCCATACCAATTCAGTGGCAATCATACATATGCATTTTTTCCACACACAAAATACACATTCAGCACCACTTGTACCACTTCTTGCAAAAACTTATTTTCAGTGGCTTCAATTGTAAAAATGTGATAACACCCACTCTGTCCAACAAAAATCTTATCATTGTAGGTCTGTGCCTGTCTAATGCAAAGTTTTCCTCGCTGTTCAAAATCTAAAGCTATTGGACCATAACTCCCTTTCGCCTTATGTGCTAACTCCTCCTTGGTCCACTCAAATTTTCCCTCTCTATTATTAAGCTTAACTGTTAACTGCCTATGTCTATCCTCTACTTGATCTACAAACTTCTTCTCTATATCAGTCAATATACAGGTCAAATTGTGGCGGTGCGCGTAAACCGTGTCTAATGTAACAGTAGGTATCCTCTCTTCCTGCTTATAATAGTCATACTTATTCAGGTGCCTGTAAGTTGGAACTTCCGAAAGCACCACATCGTAATTAAAGAAATTACATATATAATGACCCTTACCATAAAACATGCTGAGCAATAAGCTACATGTGATACCATACTTCAGAGGCAGGTGATGGTAACGAATCCCCTCCTCAACTGACGCAGGCAACTGCATACACGCATAACAGTCTCTCACATCCATCGTATTCACATACTCATACAACAGCTTCACATAAGCATTCAACGTATAATCACCCTTAGACAAATCTACATGCAACAAGCGACTAGGTTGATCTAGCATAGCTTTATCAGCTCCTAATATACCCTCTTTTGTGCTAGAAGTGGTAGGTGTGGATGTCCCTTGTATTCCCACCCCATCAGCTTCTGCTTCGTGTGAAATGTTTACAGACATGATGATAACTACTGCTATATCTACTATTACTCCTACTATAAGTGTGCCTATTATATAGTTTTCTCTACGGTTCGGATTTCCAGACTCCATCTTTAACTGAGTTTCGGTTGTCAATGCAAGAGGATCAATACAAAGTCTCTTTCTCTGCTTCTTACTGCCGATCAACAAAGTTCATGCACAATTCCTTGGAGTCTCGGAAACCAATTTCACAGTTCGTTGTACAATTATTTACACAGTTCAAAAGACTTCCTTAGCCCTCTTTCTTCTTCTACAGAAAATCCCTAGATTTATTCTTCTTCCACTAGGTACTAAGTTATCTTCTTTAAACCTAAAGCATTTTTTTTATTTACAGTTCACAGTTCAATCAACTATCCCTCACAAGATCAGAGACAACTTCATCAATGACACAATGTAGAAATTCAAGACGAACGGCTGCAATTTCCTGAGCTGGTGGCTAATACCCAAAGGTTGGAAACAATAGATCTTGCAGAATCAAAACCCTCAAGCCACTCAATATCGGAGGATGTGGTACAGTCACTGTTAACACTCCATTGGCTTCTATTCCAGGAACCAATAGTTCAATCTCAATGATCAGTTCTGAAGCTCTGCTCGTCACTCGTGCAGACCTCAGCCTCCCGGTCCCCACTGTTCCCGGCATCTGTAATCAGATAAGTCCACTCTGGGGAAGCGTATCTCTGGCACAGTACTCTTGCCCTCCTCGATCTCCTTAAGCCCTCCTGTGCTTGCTCTGAGTCACTTAACGCCGATTCAGACGTTTCAGATACAGGGTCATGGTCTCTTTCAGATGCCATTCTCAAGTTCTGCCTCTTCTATCTCACAGGCCACGATTCTCTTGCAACTTCTGCTCCCCTTCTCTGCACCCGACCACTTTCCACACCAGTCTCTTAAGCTGAGTCTGACCCTGTACCACTCGCAACATTACAGTCTTCCCTCAGAGTCGATACCTGGGCCTTGTTTAGCGTGACCCCCCTCAGCTTGCTCTGGTGGGTTACCAGCCTCGTCATAAACCCCGCACAGCTTGGCTTGTCCTCTCCGGTGGCCTCGCAGCCACGGCTGGACTTTCTTCAGGGAGAGGAGCTGTTTTTTCAGAGCGTCCTGAAACTCTGCGGGTATGGGAGGCGTGAATCCAGTTCAACAAGCCTCCGCACTTCACAGCTATATTCGTCACCAAAATCAATTGGTACGGACCTCGTCAGCGGGCATCAAGACAGTTCTTCCTCACATGCTTCCGGACAAGTATCCAGTCGCCTGGACACAAGTCATGACAGAGGTCCTTCGAAGTCGGTGCAGTCGCAGCTTCTACCTGGTCAGCCAGTCCTTTGCAATAATCAAGGATCAAATCATCTGTGATGTTTATCAATGCTGTAGACGCACTGCTGGCGAGCATCGCCCTCCCAATCAATATTTCATGGGGCGAGAGTCCTGTCTTCCTATCAGGAATGCTACGCACACTCATTAGCATCAAAGGCAATGCATCAGGCCATTTCAAAGACATGGAAGAGCACAACTTCGCCATCCTCATTTTGAGAGTACCATTAATATGCTCCACAAGACCAGATGCCTCTGGCCTGTAACTACAGTGCAACCTCTGATCAACTTGTAAGGCAGTACACAACAGCTTCATAATCTCACTGCGGAAATGAGTTCCTCTATCCGACTCCAATGAAGTTGGAATTCTGAAGCGCGGTGTGAGTTCCCTGAGTAACAACTTTGCTACTGTGAGACTATCACACCTTCTTGTTGGATATGCTTCCACCCATCGTGAAAAAACACACACCACAACCAGAATGTACCTCAATCCATTGCACCTAGGCATCTCAATGAAGTCAAGTTGGATTCTGTTAAAAGGACCCCGGGACCTTCCAATGTGACTCAGTGTAACCACCGTTTTCTTTCCAGCATTCATCTGTTGACACGTAACACATCTGTGACACACCGCTTCAGCAAACACACGGAACCGTGGATTGAACCACGTTTGTCTGAACACTCGCACCATGGCATCACTCCCAATATGAACTGCTCCATGAATCTGCCTCGCCATAGGGCTCAGTAAACAATCTGGCAACACTGCTCGACCATCTTTTGAAACCCAAATGCCATCATCTCTTCTCTCGAAACCTGCTTTAATCCAACCAGGTCCTTCTTGGTCTGACACTTCTCCCTGCAGACGCTTGACCTCATACCAAGTGTTCGCTATGGCGAACATCATGCTGAGCTCAGTTCTTTCTGTGCTCTCTCCTGTATAGTCCCCATTAAAAATGCAACCTTGTTCAGCGCAGAAACGTGCAACTTCATCCGCGTACCTACTGCCCAATGTTACGAAGTCCTCCCCCTTCCCATGGGCAGTACACTTGAACACAGCTACTTCTTTTGGTCGTTGCAAAGCTTCCAACAATTGTCTCACATATACCACATTCCTGATGGGAGATCCTGATGACGTTAAGAACCCACTCTGTGACCATAGCTGTCCGAAGTCATGAACGACACCAAACCTATATTGGCTATTGGTGTAGATGGGGACTCGGATTTGATCAGAAACAAGGCATGCACATGTCAAGGCAATTATCTAAGCTACTTGTGCGGAGTGTACTCCCTGTAAACAAGCAGCTTCCACAACTCCAGAAATGATACAGACAGCAAACGCTGTTCTCAAATAACCCGCATAGTCTCTTAGACATGAACCATCAACGAAAAGGATTTGGTCTGACTCAAGCAGAGGTTCATCAACAATGTCGGGTCTCGGTTTAGTGCAAAGTTCAGTCACATCGAGACAGTCATGGTCCTCACAATCTTCCCCTTCAGTGTTTGGGATAAGCATCAAAGTAGCAGGATTCAACACAGAACATCTTTTCAAGGTAACGTTCTCAGAGGCCAAAATAACTTGCTCATAGAGTGTGAACCTGTTATTGGTCAAATGCTGTGTTTTGGTTCTCGTCATCAGGAGCTCAACTGAGTGTGTAACATAAACAGTAAGAGGATGACCCATCACGATGCTTTCACACCTTTCAATGCTGACACCTGTTGCAGCAATGGATCTGAGACATCCGGGCAACGCTGAAGCTACAGGATCTAATATAGATGAAAAGTAGGCAACTGGTCTATGGACATCCCCATGTGTCTGGGTGAGTACAGACAGTGCACAACACTCCCACTCACAACAGAATAATGAAAATGCCTTGTTGTAATCAGGCATTCCTAGAGCCGGAGCACAACGCAGGCTTTCTCTCAGCTCCAAGAAGGCAACCAAACTGTTGTTATCCCATGGTACCGGATCACTCACATCTTTGTGTGTCAACCTCTGCAAAGGTTTTGCTTTCAATGAGAAGTTGGAAATCCACTGACGACAGTACCCAACCATTCCCAAGAACATCCTGACTTCCTTTTGCGTGGTAGGTGCCTTCATTTTCATGATCACCTCAATGCGGTCGGGTGACCTTCCTCTTGCCTTTCTCAATGCGATGACCCAAATACTGGACTTCAGGCAAACAGCACTGGAGTTTGCTTGGGGACACCTTGTGTCTGTTTTCTGCCAGGTGGTTTAACAGTGCAACAGTATCGACCCTACAAGCCTCCTCAGTCTCCGATGCAATCAGGAGGTCATCAATATACTGCACGAGTACTGAACTCTGCGGCAGTACTAGACTCTCAAGGTACTTTTCCAGGATCTGATTAAAGATTGACTCTCAATATACCCTTGTGGGATACGACACCACGTTAACACATGATTTTCAAGACGGAAAGCGAATAAAAATTGACTTTCCTAGTGTAAGGGTATCGAGAAGGACGCCTGACATTGATCAATCACAGTAAACCATTCAGCCTCACAAGGAATTTGGAACAAGATCACAGATGGATTTGGTACCATAGGACAACATGGTACTACGATCGTGTTGACCTTTTGCAGGTCCTGCACGATCCTGTACTTCCCACTCAGCTTCTGCAGCCCCATTATGGGCGAATTGCATGGGCTCCCCATGATTTCTTTCAAAATGCCCTGCTCGTTCATTGACTCAATCACAGGTGTAATTCCTGCCACCGTTTCTGGAGTCAGGTTGTACTGCGGTGTTCTTGAAAACTCAGCATTCGGCTTGATCTGTATCTTAACTGGTTCAACCCCTCAGATCAGTCCTATCTCTTCTCCCGTGAAATCCCACACCACTGGAGAAACAGAGTCCCTCAAGTCATATGGCAGGTTTTCCACTGTCAGCATGGGGAAAATCTCTATGCAGAGATTCTGATTCGCCAGTTTGAATGCAATGTCATCATCATTAGTCTGCAGCTCTACTCCTTTGGGTGTGCAATAGATGGCACAATTCAATTTACACAAAAGGTCACGACCCAACAAACAAACTGGACTCGATTCACACACCACAAACTGGTGTCGATCCTGAAATGTTCCTATTCTCACAGGTATCTTATCTGTTAGCGGATTCGTCATTCTCTTACTGGCAACTCCTACAACTTGGATCGATTGTCCTGAGAAGGGTAGGTTTGGGACTACTGCGGACCTCACAGTAGAACGGGTAGCATCAGTATCAATCAAGAATGTAATAGGATGGCCATCCACATCTGCCTCCACATACGGTCCTCTCTGGTATACCTCCAAGACTGCTCCAAGGATACAGTCTTCCTCCCCCCTCAGGCACCGTCATTGCAACGGGTCTGGATCAAACTCATCTAGTGTTTCGATAAAGGGCATCTGCTGGTATCCTCGATTTCCCTGTGGGCTTCTCGGAGGTTGGGGAACCTGCACTTGCTGACTCGGACCCCCTCCGTTAATGGACCTGGGTCTCATTACAGTACTTACAACCTCAGGTACCTGCACTATCTCTTCATCTTGAAGCTGATTTGCTGGATTTAATCAACACTCGCGCTTCCAATGCCCGATTTTGTGACAATAATGACATGCAGTGGTTTTCTTTAGGGTACCGACCTCAATTCCTGTCTTGGGATCTATTCCTCTCCCCTGACTCGCATGAGTCGACGCGTTCTGGGTCCCTCCATGATTGTTTCCCTGCTTCCGACCCAACGTTCCTCCACTCGTCTGCATTTGGTCTACCCTATCTGCATTCTTCATCTGAACTAGCATCAGTTTATCCTGTATTTTCCTATGCTGAGAATCCACTTCATCACTACAGTATCTGGCATACCGCAGAATCTTGTCTACGGACTTGTTTTGCCAGCAAATCAAATGTTGTTGGATCATATTTATTACTTTCCTCCAAATAAAAAAGCATATTCAATGCACTACCCTATTTCTCACCCTATACCTCTATCAATATTTTTAATCTACATACACTTACTTCCTTTATGCATCTATAAACTTTCCATGTACTTATGGATCTATATATTTATTGCTTTCTTCTAATTCAGCATATCCAATGCACTACCCTATTTCTCACCCTATACCTCTCTCAATATATCTTCTACCTCAACTCTCTGACTCATCTCAAACCTCCTTCTACTACTCTTTCCAATGCACTACCCTATTTCTCACCCTATACCTCTATCAATATATCCTCTACATCAACTCTCTCATTCATCTCAAACCCCATACCACTACTATGATCCCCAAAATATCCCTTTCTAGACTCTCCCCTACTCTACCCCTCCTTGCACCATCTGACACCTCTTTTACTATATCGATCCCTCAAAACAAGCCTTTCTAAACTCTTACCTCTGACTCTGCCCCTCCACATCCCTTTTTACTCATCCCTAGCCTCCTACTACTGCTATGACCTAAAAATAAAAAGTCTAAATCCTTCACTCTTCTATCCCTCCACTATCCTTTTCAATCAAAATAACAGACTAACATGTCGACTTCTCAAATTTCATATTTCATTATACTAATTCACCACTAATCCTTTATGGGCTCCAGAATAGCGTGCTACTCGCCGAAAAAAAGCGCTTCAACACCTCATCAGGGATAGCAAGCACTATATAAATGCAAACCTTTTTTCCCTCTTCTATCCTTCTCAATCCAAATAACTGACTAATATCCACCACTCAAATTACTTTCATATTTCACTATACTAATTCAACACTAATCCTTTAATGGGTTCTGGAGTAGCGTGCTACTAGCCAAAAAAAGCTCTTCAACACCCCCTCAGGGGTAACAAGCGCTATATAAATGCAAACCTTTTTCCCTTTTCTATCCCTCCGCTATCCTTCTGAATCCAAATAACTAACTAACCTATCCACCACTCAAATTACTTTCATATTTCACTACACTAATTCAACACTAATCCTTTATGGGTTCCGGAGTAGCGTGCTACTCGCCGAAAAAGCGCTTCAGCGCCTCCTCAGGGGTAGTAAGCGCTATATAAATACAATTACAATTACAATACAATAAAGCAAATTTCTGGTCTCAATCCCAAAACAAACTTGGAAATGAACTGTCCCATTTCCTTAGAATCTAGTGTCCAACCCACAATACTGCTTAAAGGCTTGCAAGAGCCTTTCGTAATAAGCATGTACTATCTCCTTGGGCTCTTGAGTAGTTCAATCTATCTTAACCCAATAAATATCTTGTGGTAAGATCTTAGATTGTAACCATGTGATTACCTGCTCAAACTTTTTCATGACCAAGGGTGAAGGACCATGTGTTATCGGGTCTCTATATGGTTCTGCAGACAGCCAGTCAACACCAATTTTACAAGCAGACCACAAATCACTAGGTTCCACAATGTCAAATAGAGTGTTCAAATCAATCCACAACACCGTAGAAATCTTTGCAAAACGATCAACTTGTTTGTACTATTCAGCAGGTTTCTCCCTCAGCCAAGGAAAATCGTTTGTAAATGCTGCCAAATCACCCCTGCTCCAAGGCACATGCACATACCCTCCACTCGGTACCTCTCGCAATGGATAAGCCTCTAGTCCTGCTGTTCCCCCTCCCGGAGGTGGCGTATCTCCTATCCCTTTCTTAACATTCTTTCTCTTTGATCATCTTTCCTCCCACTTATCAAGCATGTGCGTATCCCTACAACCAATTCTCGAATATGTGTTTTCAAGCCTATGACTCTTTTCTGTTCCAATTCCTGATCGCTGTAATTTAACCTATAATTTCCCTGTAACATTTTCGTTTTGGACAAATCCACATCATACTTTTGTGCCAATTCTGTCAATTTCTCATGTGCCCGCCTTGCCTTATGAGTAACGTCCTTTGCTACAAACAACAGCTCGTCTTACTCATAAAGTTCTATCCTTTCCAAAGGCAGATTACCGCTGATTATCTTGTCCACTTCTGCCTTCAACCTTACTACATCTAGCACTTTGGCTTTTACTGCAGCCTTGATGGTTCCCTGACTTGACATGCCACTCTGTTCTTCTCTTTCGCTGCTCTGATTCCTGCGGCGATTTCCTGTATTCTGTGGGACATGCTGACCTCGAGCAACTCCCTGATCGACACCTACTTTTTTTTTTTTTTTTGCAGAGTTTTATATAGCGCGAACTTGACCCGAATCGGGTATCAGAGCGCTTTACATAGCACCAGTTACGTTACATTAGGTCACACATTCATTTTTTGTTAGGCACGGGGAGATTAAGTGATTTGCCCAGAATCACAGGATGTTCAGTGTCATTGCCGAGCCTCGAACCCAGTTCCCCAGATTCGAGGTCGGACGCCCTAGCCGTTAGGCCAACTCCTCTCCCCCTTCTGAGATCCTTTCCACGGGTCCTCTAACTGGAGCTTCCCACATCCTCAAGTCTGAACGTGAATCTGCGCTAGACCCAACGCGCACCCTAGAAGGATCTGCGGTTGCTGGTAATGGAATACTAGCTTCTACAGGCACCAAATATGGACCACTTCAGTTTGCGGTAACATTTTCCCCTAAAGTTGACCCTTTCCCCCAATCCTGACTGTGGCTGACTACTGCTTTCCCCTTGACTTGGGTCATACACTGACACTATTGGTCCAATGGTGACCGGCACAGTAAGGGCTTCTAGTAACCGCATAGCAGCGTTAACTCCGCTCATCTCTGTACTTCCCGATGCTGGTATCCCTGTTCCTTCCATTCCTGTTGAAATCTTTCCCATTACCCTCACACTAGGGTCTGTCTGCGGCACTCCCATTCTCTCCATGTTCACTGCATTTACCAATTCCCATCTTCCTTCTTCTGAATTTGGGGTGTATGGTGGCTAGCTAGCAAGCTCTCATCAGTGTCACTATCATCACCTTCCTTCCTGTTCCGAGCGTCTCCCTCTTTCACCAATAGTGGGTATAACCTTTCTCCCTCAATGGTGTCTACTCTCCACTTCTTCAACTGTGCGTCCCATCGCGCATCCTGATGTGCCTTCATCGCTTTTTTCATCCTCCCCTGACTTCTCTCCCTGCTCTTCACCTGTGCTGCTTGCATCCAAGCATCTAATGCTTCAAACTGTGTTGGTCTAGGCAGAGGTCGCAATGACGCCATCACTCCCCTCAACTGATATAGCACCTCCAATCAAAATGACCCATAGCGTAGAAAAGCCAAATCTCCCTCCTTTTCAGTAATCTTATGCCAATTTTGAAGCCAAACTATAGTATGGAGTCCTACATTCGTTGCCATGTAATGTGCTGGCGTATCCTCCGGCGGTGCTTCCTCACCCACTCGAGTTACAACTCCTCTGTCTCCCCTACAAAGGTCTCGTAATACTTTAAGGCATCGCATGATTAACCCAATTCTTTTTCCGACAGTATTCTTCTTTTTCCACTTCCTGATGTCAACCAACCAATCCCAGCGCGGCGTTACACCAACCAACCTATCGCAGCGCGGCACCCTTCAACATCACTCTTCCCCCCTCACAGCGGTTCACCCTCCTTCACAATCTCACTTTACGCATTCACACTCTCAATCATAGAAATAAGTAACTGTCTGCCTACCAAATGACCGGACAGTCACATAAACAAGTAATTGTCTGCCTTTCTTCAAGATCGATAGAATTCAATCACTCAAGAACATTCATGCACCATGACCCTCGACCTGTGCTGGCCACTCGAATCGCTGTAGTCCACCCCTGTACACAAGGCTTCCCACACGATTCTAACAAATCTACTCACACAAAGTTCCCTGTCTCAGGCGGGTCGTCGATGGCGCTTCACGGCCCCCCCACAAACCAAAGGTCAGGCAATTACAACAAATCAGTGTCTTCTACACCACAAATCTATCCTGGGATCTGAGGCTACTCTTGAGCCTGACATCAGAACAAAACCAAAACTCATGGACCGCACGCATCCAGCCCAAAACTACATTCACTCGACTCTCATCCCAACTCCACAAGACATCACACAATCAATACATCACTGCAATCTAACACACAACATCCCTATTCACACTCACTCCACCGTTTACCGCTGTTCTCGCCGCACAGTCAATATTCGTTGGTCTCTGCCAAAGTCCGCCGTTCTCCGCTCTCGATCTTTTGGGTTCTCATTCTTTGGGGCTCTATGGGTCTAAACTTTTCTAGAATTTTCTAGATTCTCCCCTCACTTCAAGAGGAAACCATCCGACATTGCTACCAACTGATGGGGCCGGGTTCCACGTTCTAGATTTGCTCTGGAACCCCTGGTCGGTGTATCGTTGGTTCCTGCTTAAAAGTGTAGAGGGGAGAAATATCTTGTCTAATCAGATTTCACAATCTCAATAAACCATGACTCAGAAGAATCACTGACTCCAGGTTCTCAGTTTGGTTAGTTTATTATAAAGCCAAGAACAATTGGACATACAAACACCTCAAGATGAGGGTGTAGAAATACATTGGAACTAATACAAAGCCAAACCTACGGGTGAAATTTAGTCTGTGAAGCATACAAAGGATGATCAGTTCTAGAACCAGGAGCAGAACATACCTGCGCCTACATCAAGAGTATTCTTCATTTGAGATTCGTAGGTAAAAAGCATTAGTCTGTTCCTACACTACCACTAATGTGACATCCCTACTTAGCATTTCCCCAGGCAAGTTCAGGAAAAAGGTGTCAGCGTGTGAAGACTTCCTAAGAAGTGCACTCACATTGAATGGGTTAAGTAGCATAAAGCTACAGAGCTCGTTCTAAGATGCTCCTTCTCTCTCCATCAGTTCTCCTCTCCTAACTTTTAATCGCGGCGTTGTTTTTAAGACTTCTCTGTTTTAATTATTTTCACTTGCGATTGTATGCACTACATTTGACTCACTTGAGCAACTCGCTGCCTCCCCCGAGCCGTTCTCCCCGGTCCACCGCGGGCTATCCCGTTTGAGTGGAGGGAGGTACTTCCGGCAGGGAGGAGGTTGGCGCTCTAGTCCTGCCTTGACCATCATAAAAGCTGATGGAATTCGGAGCGCGCAGCGGACGCCCGCAAGCAAGTAGTGGCACAGTGCGCTAGCTGCTCCTCCAATTTAGTACTGTCATTACAGGCTGATTTACGGTTGAACTGCAAACTGTTAAATTATTTAAAAAGCAGATTTTCTGCTCACTTTTAATCGCGGCGTTGTTTTTAAGACTTCTCTGTTTTAATTATTTTCACTTGCGATTGTATGCACTACATTTGACTCACTTGTGCAACTCGCTGCCTCCCCCGAGCTGTTCTCCCCGGTCCACCGCGGGCTATTCCGTTTGAGTGGAGGGAGGTAATTCCGGCAGGGAGGAGGTTGGCGCTCTAGTCCTGCCTTGACCATCATAAAAGCTGATGGAATTCGGAGCGCGCAGAGGGCACGCCGGCGGCGCGCCAAAGGCAAGCCCATCTGCGCCCGTCCGCGCCAGACCGCCGCCAGGCACCAGGGACTCTGCTCATTTATATTCAGACCCAGGTATGCGCCACAATCTTAGATACTCAAAGACAGAGCTTTTGCTTATTAGTGAAAACTACCGCTACCCACCCCACCAGAGTCATAATGATCGAACGCATCACCTTAAAGATTTAGAGGGTTTCTTTTCCTGCCTATATTGCAGGTATCAAAGCACAAATTCAGCCTCAGCAAATTCGTGGCCAAATGACCCCAAAATGCCCTGTAAACTTGTCACCAACACAGATCAATTAAAGGCTAGGAAAGCAGTAGACCCAGACTTGAACCCCAAGTATATACTCACTCCCCCCAGGCAAAGCTGGAAAGGCTTCCTGGGAAATGTGAGATCCCTCCCCAAACATGCAATTGAGATATGGGATCTGCATAACTCAAACACACCCGATGTTGGCTTTATGACTGAGACATGGCTAAAACCGACTAGCACCCCTGCTATTGCCATCGCTATACCAGAAGGGTATAGGATTCAAAGACTCGATAGGCAGACTAAAATTGGAGGAGGGATCGCCATCATTCATAACGATAGAGCGAAAATTACAATTTTAGAACAGCGTAGTAATGAGCAGATCGAAATCCAGATTTTCAGGATGGATCTCTCACCACAAAACAACTGGAAAGGGGCACTGGTATACCGCCCACCGGGCCCTATGGCCGAATTCTCTCTCCAACTCATGGAGTTGATAGCCCCTTACGTGATCTCCTCCAGCAACTTTATGCTGCTGGGAGACTTCAATATCCACAGTGAATGCCTTGATAAAGCAGAAACGTCGTCTTTCATGGCAGATCTAGCCACATTGAATCTTAAAAAAATCAATGATGGTCCTACTCACACAGCAGGACACAACTTAGACATTGTCTTTTCCAACTCACCTCTTCTCACATGTGAAGCCCCAAAGTCAGTAAATTGGTCTGACCACGCACTTATTGATTTTCAATTTCAGGGACTTAGAGAACTGCAGCGGCCCGCCCCACGTAATCAATCTTCTTACAGACAATGGCATAAAATAAACCCAGTAACCTTCTCAACGGCCTTCACACCCCCCAGGGACTTACCACCTAGTAATATTGAAGAGAGTTTAGCCCATTTCAATAAATCAGCCTTAGCTGCTATTGAACTGATTGCCCCATTGAAAACAGGTTCAAACAAATCCAGGCAAACCCAGGCAGCGTGGTTCTCTCCGGAACTTCACAAGGAAAAAAGCTGCTGCAAAAACCTTGAAAGAAGATGGCGCCGTACCCATCTTAAAGATGATAAAGAAAAGTACAGGTCTGCTCTCTCCCTCTACCACAAAAGCATAAAGCGTACTCGGAAAACTCATATAGCCCAACAACTTAGCCAAGCTGAAAACACCCCTAAAGCCATGTACCAAATTCTGAAAACTTTCAGCTGTCCCAAAGCCTGCGAATTGGAAGAAAGCTTTTCTCAATCTCTTTATGACAAAATAAGTGCTTTCTTCATACAGAAAATAGACACCATCTATAATAAGATCGCCACGACCAGCTGTCTTCCATCGGCAGACATCATAATGGTACCTCCTCCTAGTCCTAGGCTAAAAACGTTGCTAAATTTCCCCCTTCTAACGCGGGAAGAGACTTAAATACTAATGTGCAAGGTAAAATCTGGCTCCCCTCTTGATGTCCTACCTGCAAGAATTTCTGCCTCTCTTGCAAAATCACTATCAGATCCCATTTGTTCTCTACTAAACCAATCTCTGAAGGAAGGCCACCTACCCTCAACATGGAAGGCGGCTCAGATCATCCCTATCCGGAAAAACACCAAAGCGTCCATGGAAGATCTCTCTAACCTACGCCCTATCTCCCGCTTACCATATCTGAGCAAAGTTCTGGAAAAACATGTTAACATACACCTATCTGACCATATCGAATCGGCCGGCTACCTGGATCCATCTCAATCGGGCTTCCAGCCCAAACATAGCACGGAAACTGCACTAGTGGCCGTAACCGATAACATCAGGCGTGCACTAGATCAGAGCCAACCCACTCTCCCGGTGTTATTAGATCTTTCCGCCGCATTCGATACGGTCGATCACCAGACTTTGCTCATGAGACTGACGGAAGCCGGGATAGGGGGAGTGGCACTGCAATGGATGACTAGTTTCCTCTCCAATCATACCCAGACCATCAACTTGGGCCCATATCGGTCCAATTCGAAAGAACTGACCAAGGGAGTACCTCAAGGCTCATGTTTAATCCCAACCTTTTTTCAACATCTATATAGCCCCCTTGGCGGCTCTATTGTGGAACTATGGATTCGTCCCAATATCCTATGCAGATGACACCCAACTTACCTTCTCCTTCAATAAGACATCCCAGACAGCCCAATCCACCTTCTCTTCCGGCATGCTGGCCATCTCGCAATGGATGAGAAACAACTTCTTACAGCTGAATGCCGGAAAGACTGAAGTTATGCTCTTCGGAGAAGCCCCACTACTATGGGCTCCAGATTGGTGGCCTAAAGAATTGGGAACCGCCCCGTCTCCAAAAACAACGGCAAAGAACTTAGGGGTGCGTCTTGAACAGACCCTAACAATGAAAGAGCATGTAACGCATACTGTAGGTTCATGCTTCCATGTGCTGGGCCTGTTGAGAAGAGTTTTTCCCTATCTTCCCGACCCCTTGCGAAAGACCCTGATCCAAACCCTGGTGCTGAGTAAATTAGATTATTGTAATGGCTTACTGATCGCGGCCAACGAGTCCTCTCTAAACCGCCTTCAGATGGTACAAAACACTGCAGCACGTTTAGTTTTAAACGCCCCCCACAGATCAGCTTCACTCCCTCTTCTACACCAGCTACACTGGTTACCTGTGCGGAAACGTGTGAAGTTTAAGATCTGTTGCCTGACACAGAAGGCAATATGGGGAAATGGACCCTCCTACTTGGCGGAGAGGCTCCATCAGTATACTCCCCAAAGGGACCTGCGATCAAGCTCGAAATCCTTGCTCCAAATCCCCAGGATCAAAAAAGCACGAACAGGTGGAAAAGCTTTTTCATATCAAGCACCAATCTTATGGAACCAACTTCCAATTGTCTTAAGAGAATGTCCAGACCATTTGAAATTCAGAAAGGCATTAAAAACAGCCCTCTTTTAGACCAGCCCACCGCAACTACTTCTTCTGCAAATTCACGAGCGCCGAGATACCCTCTAGGGGGTGATTCATGCGCTATATAAGCCCAAAAACTAAACTAAACTAAACAAACTCAATTCTCCAGGGCACTGTCCCTAACCCCAACATCAAAATTTTAGGGCACACCCATCATCACGTCACGTGATCGTCCCATCCAGCTAGATACCTCCTTGTAGGTACCTTTCCATGAGATTTTGATGCTTCCAGCCTCTGGCTCGATGACCTTGATTCCCAGGCCTTCTCCAGTGAGAAAGAACACCGTCCCACATTATCAGCACCACTTGTTCAAATGTGTCCTCTCCTCCCTAAGCCTAACTCCTAAAACAAAAGTGTTATTCTAACTAACAAAGATGACTTTCTCCACCTGCAAGAGAAACGTGAGAAAGAAAAGATTCTGCATACACATGAATATTACGAACAACTCGTTTTAGAGAGCCAGGGAACAATACACAAGGCCTAGAGAAAATCGGCCAATATAAGAATCAATATGAAACTTCATTAATCACACGTATACATGAACATTATTACTATGCACGTTTAAATCAGTGTGTTACATGTCAGCAAATTAATTTCTCATTAGTCAATGATAAAATGAACATTAAGATTTCATCATTTAGAACACGATTACAATGTTAATTTCTCCAAGTTGTACGAAATCTCTCTATCACTTCACTTTACACATTATTACATTACACATTCTAATGTCCAAATGTTAACACGACAAGAAAATATATGCAGGTGCAAACTGCTCATGATTATAATGCACCCCTACAAATTGAAGAGCTCAATCGCGCTCTATCAAATCCATGGAAGTAGAAGCCTCCTCCCCAGAATCTGAGGCTGCCAAATCAGAAACTAACTCTTCATTCTTCTTTTTAAGAAAAGAAACCAAAGAATCATTGTTAAATGTTGCCAAAGTTTGGAGGAAAATCCTCCTAATCCTCTCCTCCTTCCCATGCCTGCTGCATTTGAGAGAAAGAGAGCGACGTGAGAAATGAGAAGAGGAAGATGGCGAGGGTGGAGTATGTCGCCTTTTAGGGGAATGCTTGCCTATTGTCACAGGGATTCCTCTAGTAAGCAGAACTGTGCCTTGGGACGACAGGACGTCAGAATGTAGGGACTGAGTTTCTCTACAACATCAGTATCTGGCAGCCTAAATCCTGGCTAGCTCACAGTGCCTCACCTGAACTCATAACCTTCCCAAGCAGCTCGTGATTTTGGCAAACCTAGAACATGACCCTCTAGTCCCCAGGGGAACAGTGGAAACAGATCATCACCTTTCGTCTCTCACTCATGCAATCCCTTAGTAAACAAAAGAAAGACATGAAGAAAATTTACAATCAATTTATTGAAACTATCATATTCTGTTATGAAGCATATGTACTGCGATAAGAAGGCAAATACAACTAAGCAGCGCAATCAGAATTACTAGCAGGCTGGATACAATAAACATCCCCACCATGGCAATGATATATCTGTCTAGGCCTATCCATACTGTGGAAGCAAAGGGATATATTAGTAATCTCTGAGATTAGCAATGGACCCCATACCTGGTGTGGTTGTTACATGGTCTGCATCATGAGTATAAAATAGTTTACGCAAGGCTGCATGTCAGGCTCAGCGGGCATTTGTTCCAGGACAGGTCTCTCTGCTGGAATTTCTCCTCTGTGCCTACAAGGGGACAAGACACAGTTTATATGATGAAACTACTGTGTTGGAAAGCTGCAGCTGAGCTACCCTGTTATGTCTGAAACGTTAGGAGCTGTTGCTGACAGGGTAAAATAAACAGTACCCTATGTTGTTATGTATTCCAGGCAACCTTGTACAAAATGTGCAAACTGACTCCCAAGAAGAATCACTGAATAACAAACAACATGTACAGCATATTCTTAAAATAATGGCAGGAAAACAAATGTGTTATGTGTGGCTGTGAAATGCAAAGGCAGCCTAAAACTACTAATACGCTTAACTAAGGGAGAAGCAAAGTGGGCCTAGAAGGGGCATCACTAAACCATGATCAGAATAGAATAGCCAGCTTCAAAATACAGCTGCGCTGCTCTCTGCACAATAAACAAAAGAAAGACGCGTACCTGTGTTCTCATATATAGAAAGAAAAGGCACACTGGTCCGGATGTTTCAAAACGAAAGGACACATATTAGCAAACAAGATTCTAGCCAATACCCACCGAGCATGTGAGAAACCAAGCAAGAACTCCCTCAACCAACTCAGGGGGAAGGATTGATAGCACTGTCCCTCATTGCAAGAGAAAGGAGACAAAAACATAAGCCATCCTTCCAAGAGATGGATGCTCCTCAATCCTCTCTCAGGCACGCTGAGCCCATGGAGGAGGCGCATACCCCTCCAGGCCCAGCAAGGGAAGGTAAGCGGTGCCCAACTCAGCTCAAGTTTAGCAGGGACCTCCCCCGTCCTTGCTCCAGTCACACAGGAACAAAAAACAGGAGGAACCAGGAGTGCTGTACCCCTTTTATGGCACCCAAGTGAGCGGGTGGGGCTAGCAGGTATAGATCCTCCTATTTTTTGTCATGAGGTAACATTCCTTCACTTTGTAATGACTGGGATGAGGACATGGGACATAGGCTAATGCCCTGTAGTGGTGTTATCATAATTAATATGTCATTTGTGGTGTCATTGAGGTTCTAAGTAGAAAGCTGGGTTTGTGTGGGCAGTTGATGGGTAGCTAAGGAGCTAACGAGTTACGGGTGAAGTGTCCTCGAAATAGCCAATATGGTCATCATGACAAATTTTTTCTGAAGTTTGTTGGTTTCTATGTGAATGTATAAAGAAGTATTGGCAAAGCCAGCAAGTTTGGCCTTGCCAATGCTTGTATTGCCAATGCTGGCAGTCATTAGTGAGCATAAAGTTTTTCAAAAGCATTCAGAGATTGCCACCCGTGCATACATATCCATGAATGGCCATCTTTGAGTACTTTTGAAAGCCCTTATTATTCTGTACCATTCCAAGATGGCAAATGTTTTGAAAGCCCCATGTTAAGGAATGATAAAGTATTGAAGAAACATTCCCAGATTGCTCTCCTGCATGCTTGTGCATGGGTGGCTATCTTGGAGCGATATGCTTTATAGTTATGGCAACAAACGACTCCAAGATGGATGCCTGAGCGTGTGCATGCAGAGGCAGCCATCTTGGATTACATTTTGCTATATTTATGGTAAAACCATTGAAAGGTATCTTGCTGCCTGTGTATGCTCGCACAAGTGCATACACAGACAATCATCTTGAAATGTTTTTTGGCATAGTTAATAATTTTTTTACCATTCTAAAATGGTGATGGCCACTTTGGAACAATAAAATAACAATTAAGTAAGGTCATGATGCCAGGCACATTAAGACTCAAGATGAGTTATCTGCCTCGTTGCATGGAGCTCTCCCTAGCCCTAAAAAATAAGTATTGGCTAAGACAGTAGGTCTGGGCTATTTCAGGTGAATTGCGTCTTTGTTGTAAAGGTTGTATAGTTGTTATATAAGTGGATGCACCAACCAACAACACACATATGAGTAACGAGACCAAAGGGCAGTGCGTATGGAGGCATATATAGACAAAGACAATACCTATACATGCACACGTTCTGTCAGACAACACAGAGGCACAGATGCAGAAACAGGTAGGAGAGGTAAGTGGTGCAACTAAGATATGACAGTCTGAAACCAGAGATTGCTGCAGGAGTGACAGTCTGATACCAGAGACTACTGCGGATTTCCATGCAATGCAGACTAACCGGCATTGGCCTTGGACAGTAGGGCAGTCTGTCCAGAGACCATGTACCTTTTTTGTAGGCTGTTCTCGCACAACAAAGCAATATTCAAGGTATGCAGTTCTTGCAGGTGCCAATTCATGCTAAAGGAAGATACTTTCCACGTCCCACAAGCCTCACAGGTCTGCCCTTAAAAATAGCTATGTCAACTACCAGGCAGTAGAGGACACATAGGCCAGACCCAGAGTAAAGGCAGATGTAAGGACGTGGGTAGCTGAGTCATCGTGTTCACAGTCAATTGAGGATGTGGTTGCTCAGTGGGTGCATGTGTGGTGTGATGAATGGGGGAGAAATATTGTGAGGTATGTGATTAGTGTTGTAATAAATGGGAGAGGAATCACGTGAGGTATGTGATTAGGGTTGTAAAAGAATGGTTGTGAGTTTTTCATAGTGGTTGCTGATGTGAAGATGTGGGTGAGTGGTATTGCTGAGTTGTGGTTCAAGTTATGTCATTGGCTGAGCTGTAATATACGTGGCTGTGGGTGAACCTGTGGGGTGTCAATTGGCGAGTTATGCTGCAAGTATGATTGGTCGATGCAGCAGTTGAATTGTAAGTGGCTGAGAATGAGTGAAGAGTAAGCATATTGAGAGGTAGTATAACCAGTAGATGGTACATCTATCTATGTAAGTGTCCCAGTGCTATGGCTGAGTGAGTGGTGTGTGTAAGCTAATGTTAAGGCAGTGGTATGCTTAAGTATGAGGTCCAGTGGCAGCGAGCGCTGGATGGTTTAAGTGGCTGTGATGTGTGCTGTTAAGTGATTGGAATGCTTGGCTCATTTGCCAAAGTATAGTAGTGACTGACTGAGGGTGGGTGGGTGCTTTGAGAATGTGGTGCTGAAAGCTAAAGCTGCCATAGCCCAGACTGAATAATGATGTACTGGATCCAAGCAAGGGAGCACTGGAGAAGAGTCAAGTAGAACTGAATAGCAAAACCTTCATGCTCCTATAATGTTTCCAGTCTAGCTGCATGGATACCTAAAAGGATGCGAGGGACATTGTAAGGTACTCTGGGTATGCATGCATCCTTTGGTAGGCCATCTGCATAACCACGGTGCTTTACAAGCTCAGCATACTATTGGGGAGCAACATGAAATGCATTTCTTCTATGTCCATCCAACATTAAATGTTGATAGACAACAACTTTTCTGTGTTTGTAGTAAAAAGCTGCTTAGTTGCACTTTATACCATTCTTTAAGTGTTTCTCAGAGTGCCACTAGCGCACAGACTAAATGTGAGCTCACAGAAATAAGGTTTAACTTCATAAAACCATAAAGCACATTTCAAGGAAGTAGGGTTGCTTACTGTTTCAAGTTTTAAGAGCCAGAAATTCTACCCAGAAATCTTATGACACAACTTCCTTTCTATTATATCCTGTTGTCTCCTAGTTCATTGCTGCTCAGCCTGTGTGAATGTGATGTAATAGAATGTTCACGAGTACCTGGTTTCTATGAGTGGTCAGTTGGAATGAGTGGGGCTGAGCAGCAGGATGCTACTCCTGGTGGGCCACTTTCTTACCATCTTACTTGTGACTGAATAAACCTACTTAAATAATCTATACGGCTGGCTACTGGACCGATTACCTACAAGGGGCTTACCTCGTTTACAAAACTGGCGACGATTGCCAAAAAGAACCACTTGTGAAAAGCTAAGAAACTGAAGAAACTGCACAAGAACCTATGAGAAGCAAGCTGGAGTCTGAAGAGAAGCGTAAGCAACGCCCTGGATGCCCCACCGGTGTCTATTACAACAGACAGCCTACAGAATTGAAGGATTGGGCGTTTAACCTGTGTGGTTTAAAGACTGTCAGCCTACAGAAATGGTGTTTGATATTTGTGATTTCAATACAGACAGCCTACAGAAGTGAAGTTTTGGCCATTTGATCTGTGTGGTTTGAAGACAAACAGCCTACATTCAGCACACTGAATTGTACTTTTAGAGTTTAACCTGTTTGACAGCCATCTGGCGTAATCTTGAAGTCAGTTGAAATGAACTGCCAGCATCTATTTAAGACTAACCTACACCCTTGAATTGCAGCCATCTGAAGTTACAAAACTTTTTTTGAAGGCATGTTGAAGACCGTGAGGTTTGACTGCAGTTACAGAGGTTACTTAGTGAGACGGGTGAACTGGCAGCGTTATTTTGGTACAACCGGACGTGTGCTCACGCTGAACCAGCAGCGTTTGTTTTGAAGGTACCGGCTTTACCTGCATAAAGTTAGTTAGCTGCTTTGTGTGTTTTAAATTAAGACATTCGTTCAGGGGCATAGTCGGGCCCCGGGGAGAGCTTAGTGGGTGACAGTTTAACTGCTCCAGTGTGACACGCTGGAGAGAAGGCCACGCTCTGGAATTTTGAAATTCAAATGGACGCTTGTGGTAATCACTGTTGTCATGAGGACTGTTCATGCTGCCACGCGTTAGTCTGCCGTGAAGAGCTTACCTGTGGAGTCGCTGGAGAGGTGTTAATGAGCAGCGTGATTCAAGCTGTAGCTCGAGCTCAGGAGGGCACAAGTCGCGGCACATGTCAGTGGTTGTGTTCCCATAGCGACCGCCTCTGTTGTGCAGAACAGCCGAAGCTGTGGCTACTTGGAAGGACAAGCATTTGCAATGCAATCGGTCTCGCCTTTGGGACCTTGTATGTATTTAGCTATGCAGCACATTAGCCTGGGTGCTGAAACATCTACTGTTCCTTAACATGGAGGGAAAGTAAGCACCAAACTGTGTGACACGCCAGGTATGGGAACACATGGAGAGAAATATTGCCTTTCAGCAGGAAATGGTATAGTCCAAAGCTCTGTTTTTAATATAAAATCAGGGCCTTCGGTGGTCATATCACTGAAAATACTAGATTTGAAAAAAATATTATTGCCTACGGGTGCTCTTGGAAGACAATTTCTATGGACTGGAATCTACAGAATGCTAAAGTGATTCTGGTATTTTACTGACCTATGCTGGTCGTTTTCCATCAAGAAAGTTAAATAGAGGCAGCTGACATGGCACATAGATACGGTGTCCGCGCAGGGACACAGCAGTGTCTATTACAGTACGGTGTCCACCGAGGGACCAACAAGTGGGAGATACAACAAGGAAGTTGCCAGAAAATTTTTAAAAAAGAAAGTCCCACAGCAGAAAGCAAATCTGGTATTTTGCTGACCTCTGCTGGATGTTTTCTATCAAGACAATTAAATAGAGGCAGTTGAACAGAAAAAAAGTCCCTAAGCGGAAGCAGACAAGTCCTAGGGTTGATCTCCAGAGCCCACTAAGTACATACACATAGAAGTATATAATAAGTATATACTAAAGTATATACAAGTGGTCTCGAATGCTCGACCTAAAAAAAACGATGACGTCTTGGAAGGCAATTCAGTCCGGTCATGCTGAACTGGCACAGCACGTATGCACCAGTTACTTGGGTTTGGCTGCGTTGGCTGCATAAATATCTTGACATGGTGGCAGCGCTGTATCTTTGCGACGCTGGTTATGCGGACTGATGTGCTGGTGGTCACCATGAGGAAAAGTTTTCAGTGACATGCGATTGCAATGAAGTGATCAGGCCCCATTGGCAAGAGGAGAAGTTGTACAAGTGCTGATCTGAGGTCAGAGGCGGACTAAATACGTATGCTATTCTGACGGTGGCTTCGGGTGAGATGACGCTTACCGGTCACTTGACTGTTTGGTAGCTACTGTCTTGTGACACAATGTATTTTTTTTCTAAAACCATGCCTATACTTATTGTCATAAGATTTTGATGTATTGGTTGTTTACCATGCTTCAGGGTTGTTGTCTGCAGCGGTGAGTGATTAATGCGGGAAGTAAGTGGATGTGGCTGCACTTTTGGATGAGTGCATGTGTTTTTTTGCAGTATACATTTTGAGGTGCACAGTAAAAAAACATTTACGTGTAGGGGATGTTTGGGTTAGGTCTTATTTTGTGACCGTGTGTGGCTAGTGGGTTGGAAGATACCCATTGCATAATTCCCTGTGTGTGGGGATGGGTTCGGTTGGGTAATACCCTGAGCAACACTTTCCTTTTAGTAGAAATGTCTATGGTTGGAAGACCTATAATTTTCTGTAGTGTAAGTGTGTAAGTTTTTACTCTTGCAGTATGTGCACTAGTGGGAATGCGTGAGTTACTTTGGCCTGCAAGGTGTGCAGTAGTGGGGATGCGTTGGTTCCCTTGTCTTGCAGTATGTGTAGTACTGGGAACACGTGGGTTCTTTTGTCCTGCAAGGTCTGCAGTAGTGGGAATGCGTAGGTTCCTTTGTCCTGCAAGGTGTGCAGTAGTGGGGATGCGTTGGTTCCTTTGTCCTGCAGTGTGTGCAGTAGTGGGAACGCGTGGGTTCTTTTGTCCTGCAAGGTCTGCAGTAGTGGGAATGAGTAGGTTCCTTTGTCCTGCAAGGTGTGCAGTAGTGGGGATGCGTTGGTTCCTTTGCCCTGCAGTGTGTGCAGTAGTGGGAACGTGTGGGCTCCTTTGTCCTGATTGTGTTTAGTAGTGGGGATGCTTCCTGCAAGGTGTGCAGTAGTGGGGATGCGTTGGTTCCCTTGTCCTGCAGTATGTGCAATAGTGGGAACTCGTGGGTTCTTTTGTCCTGCAGGGTGTGCAGTAGTGGGGATGCGTTGGTTCCTTTGCCCTGCAATGTGTGCAGTAGTGGGAAAGAGTGGGTTCCTGTGTCCTGCAAGATTTGTGCAGTATTGAGGAGGCGTCGGTTCCTTTGTCCCGCAGTTGTGGGAATGTGTTGTTCCTTTGTCCTGCAAGTTGTGCAGTAATAGGAGTGCATTGCTTCCTTTGTCCTGCAGTGAGTGCAGTAGTGGGGTTGCCTGAGTTTCTTTGTCCTGCGAGGTGTGAGGTGGATATATGTACAAGTTGTATCCTGATATATATATATATATATATATATATATATATATATATATATATATATATATCCAAAACAAGCCTCCGAATAGGGAGCCCCCAACCCTACAGGGCGGCCTCTTTCAACGGGCACGGAGAAGCCCGTAACTTCACACTCCATGAAAAAACAACAGAGGCCCACTTCAGGAAACAGGATGCCTTTATTCCGAGAAATTCAGCACAGCGCTTCCTGCAGTCCAACTAGTTTCGGCACTACAGCCTTGCTCACGGACAGGAAGTTTCACAAAATGCTTCTGTGCCTACATTTTTATAGCGTTTCAGGTCACCTGACTGTGTGTAGCCTGCATCTCCCATAGTGCATCATTCCATGCAGGTAAGTGTTGTTTTAGAGAAAAATTCCTCCTTATGCTGGCAAAAAGATCGTAATCTGCTCAGCTGCCAGATGCACATAAATGTTAATTCAATCCAAATGGAAAAACAGTCAAATGTCTTGTAACAGCGTAATGCTGAATATTACCACTTCTCAGTTTGCTGGCTCCTGTCACCGGAACGATTGGAAGAGAAATCATCCCCAACCAAAACCCTTCCAGCGCTGCCGTTGTTTTCACCATTGTTGGCGTCTCCTCAGTAGGTTTACCGGCAGCGTGTGGGTCATGCTCCCTTATTAACATCCAAAACAAGCCTCCGAATAGGGAGACCCCAACCCTACAGGGCGGCCTCTTTCAACGGGCACGGAGAAGCCCGTAACTTCACACTCCATGAAAAAACAACAGAGGCCCACTTCAGGAAACAGGATGCCTTTATTCCGAGAAATTCAGCACAGCGCTTCCTGCAGTCCAACTAGTTTCGGCACTACAGCCTTGCTCACGGACAGGAAGTTTCACAAAATGCTTCTGTGCCTACATTTTTATAGCGTTTCAGGTCACCTGACTGTGTGTAGCCTGCATCTCCCATAGTGCATCATTCCATGCAGGTAAGTGTTGTTTTAGAGAAAAATTCCTCCTTATGCTGGCAAAAAGATCGTAATCTGCTCAGCTGCCAGATGCACATAAATGTTAATTCAATCCAAATGGAAAAACAGTCAAATGTCTTGTAACAGCGTAATGCTGAATATTACCACTTCTCAGTTTGCTGGCTCCTGTCACCGGAACGATTGGAAGGGAAATCATCCCCAACCAAAACCCTTCCAGCGCTGCCGTTGTTTTCACCATTGTTGGGAGCTCAAGGGCGTTTTGGTGGAAAATAATTGTCCGGGGGCCTGTACCGTGCAGGACGGCACCATCTTTTAATTTTAAGAGGCTGTGGAGGGAAACGAATTCCAATCTGAATATACAGCACAGTGAGCCCAAATGAAAATTGTCTTGCTTTTACGATGCTGGATCCTACCAAGGAATTAATTGATGTCTTATTTATTTTGCGCAGGGAAACCTACTAAGGAAATAAAAAATTGCTGAAAGGACTAAACTACATGTCCCAACATGCCGCATGAACTTGTAATTAACTAGCAAGGCCCACTGGGGTCCGTGAACCAATTGAAGGCATGTATATAAAGAAGCCAAATTCTCTGCGCAAATGATAATGGGCCTCTGAGGAAGTGGCATTCTGGCCACGAAACGCGTCAGGCCGCAATCATTATACCGGATGGTAAAGGCAAGCTGATAATTGAAGCCTAAAGGCAGGCAAGCTGTTGTGTGCGTCCTGGGAGCTCAAGGGCGTTTTGGTGGAAAATAATTGTCACGGGGGCCTGTACCGTGCAGGACGGCACCATCTTTTAATTTTAAGAGGCTGTGGAGGGAAACGAATTCCAATCTGAATATACAGCACAGTGAGCCCAAATGAAAATTGTCTTGCTTTTACGATGCTGGATCCTACCAAGGAATTAATTGATGTCTTATTTATTTTGCGCAGGGAAACCTACTAAGGAAATAAAAAATTGCTGAAAGGACTAAACTACATGTCCCAACATGCCGCATGAACTTGGAATTAACTAGCAAGGCCCACTGTGGGCCGTGAACCAATTGAAGGCATGTATATAAAGAAGCCAAATTCTCTGCGCAAATGATAATGGGCCTCTGAGGAAGTGGCATTCTGGCCACGAAACGCGTCAGGCCGCAATCATTATACCGGATGGTAAAGGCAAGCTGATAATTGAAGCCTAAAGGCAGGCAAGCTGTTGTGTGCGTCCTGGGAGCTCAAGGGCGTTTTGGTGGAAAATATATATATATATATCCAACTTCTACTGCTTGTGTCAGCCCGCCGCTGCTCCAAATCAGAGGGCGCTTCACCAAAAAGACCACCCAAGCAAGGTCCGAATTTAATCAGCACAAAGTTCCTTTACACAAAGGAAGACGAAGCTGTCGGACAGCTGACAAATAAATCGTGTTATTTTGTCAAGACATTGCTTCGTCTTCCTTTGTGTAAAGGAACTTTGTGCTGATATATATATATCTATAAATATATATATATATATGTATATATATATATATATATATATATATATATATATATATATATATCCATGCTCCTTGCTTGTCCTGTTGCAGAAGCACTCGAACACCAACACGAGCTGCAAGCATCAACTCGGGGGCCGGTACTTGCATACCTATTAAAGGAGTTGATGCTTGCAGCTCGTGTTGATGTTCGAGTGCTTCTGCAACAGGACAAGCAAGGAGCATGGTATATATATATATATATATATATATATATATATATATATATATATATATATATATATATATATATATTCTCATCCAAAAGGCAACCCACAATTGAAGACGCACTCAGAGCAGGCAAATCCAGCCTATATATATACCGGTATGTTTAGGGCCATCATTAAATTGTTTACAGACGGTACATTCACCTTTAAACTGTGAAAATATTTCCATTTATGGTTTCATCATGTACGCTATTACTTTTACATATTTTTATAAACTTTTATGAAAATATAGTTTGTACAAGCGATTTAACACAAAATGTAATGAATTGTTAAACTTTTTTCAAGTATAATGGATTTAAAAGTTTTTTAAAGTTTTTTAGTGATATGTCATTTCGTGCTGTAAATATAACAATAATATAATAATATATATATATATATATGTGTCCTAATTCCAAAAGGAATTGCGATTGGTCAATGATATTATCATGCCTTTGAATCAACTCCTCTATGTCTTTTAAAATTTTGTCATGTGTTTGGTCACGAGACTATGCACGAGCACTTTAAATGTTTGGGACACTTCGCATGCGCGTTATGTGAACAAGACCTCTTGAAGGTCGAAACGCGTCGTGGCAGAGGTGCGTGGCAGCAAATAAACACTTACGCACTGCAATTGGGTCCATTTTCGTCTTTTGCCTCTGGAATGGAAGGTGTATGGCGAAATTCTGGGATATATATATATATATATATATATATATATATATATATATATTTATATATATTCTCATCCAAAAGGCAACCCACAATTGAAGACGCACTCAGAGCAGGCAAATCCAGCCTCTGGCAGTATTCTTTATTGAAGCACAACCGGCAAGCACAACCTAGTATTACAACAATTGGCCCAACGCGTTTCGAAGTTTACCTCCTTGATCACGGGCATATGCAAATGGGCAGATACGGCAGGAAACAGTCTCTGAAATGCCATTTATATCGCCCTCTAGTGGGCTTTGATTGTCCATAGCTTCTTGGGACTTGTAGTCCTGCCGTTAAAATATTACCCTAATAGGTTCTGCCTCGTAGCGATTCGGTTTTAAAAACTCTCCATAGAGCTCCCCAGTTGTGAGGCCAGTGTAAATAAGGCAAACCTGTTCTCTGCTGGACGATTACAGTGTATCAGCAGTCCGCTTTCCCATCTTCGCGGCGGTGCGTCTTCCCGACCTGGTTGCAGGCCGGTAAATTTTCATCCAAAAGGCAACCCACAATTGAAGACGCACTCAGAGCAGGCGAATCCAGCCTCCGGCAGTATTCTTATTGAAGCACAACCGGCAAGCACAACCAAGTATTACAACAATTGGCCCAACGCGTTTCGAAGTTTACTTCCTTAATCACAGGCATATAAAATGGGCAGATACGGCAGGAAACAGTCTCTGAAATGCCATTTATATCACCCTCTAGTGGGCTTTGATTGTCCATAGCTTCTTGGGACTTGTAGTCCTGCCGTTAAATTATTACCCTAATAGGTTCTGCCTCGTAGCGATTCGGTTTTAAAAGCTCTCCATAGAGCTCCCCTGTTGTGCGGCCAGTGTAAATAAGGCAAACCTGTTCTCTGCTGGACGATTACAGTGTATCAGCATCAGCAGTCCGCTTTCCCATCTTCGCAGCGGTGCGTCTTCCCGACCTGGTTGCAGGCCGGTAAATTTTCATCCGAAAGGCAACCCACAATTGAAGACACACTCAGAGCAGGCGAATCCAGCCTCCGGCAGTATTCTTTATTGAAGCACAACCAAGTATTACAACAATTGGCCCAACGCGTTTCGAAGTTTACCTCCTTGATCACGGGCATATGCAAATGGGCAGATACGGCAGGAAACAGTCTCTGAAATGCCATTTATATCGCCCTCTAGTGGGCTTTGATTGTCCATAGCTTCTTGGGACTTGTAGTCCTGCCGTTAAAATATTACCCTAATAGGTTCTGCCTCGTAGCGATTCGGTTTTAAAAGCTCTCCATAGAGCTCCCCAGTTGTGCGGCCAGTGTAAATAAGGCAAACCTGTTCTCTGCTGGATGATTACAGTGTATCAGCATCAGCAGTCCGCATTCCCATCTTCGCGGCGGTGCGTCTTCCCGACCTGGTTGCAGGCAGGTAAATTTTCACCCAAAAGGCAACCCACAATTGAAGACGCACTCAGAGCAGGCGAATCCAGCCTCCGGCAGTATTCTTTATTGAAGCACAACCGGCAAGCACAACCAAGTATTACAATTGGAGCAACGCGTTTCGAAGTTTACCTCCTAGATCACGGGCATATGCAAATGGGCAGATACGGCAGGAAACAGTCTCTGAAATGCCATTTATATCGCCCTCTAGTGGGCTTTGATTGTCCATAGCTTCTTGGGACTTGTAGTCCTGCCGTTAAAATATTACCCTAATAGGTTCTGCCTCGTAGCGATTCGGTTTTAAAGGCAGAACCTATTAGGGTAATATATATATATATACCAGTAGGTAGTTATAGTTAGGACCTTGTTTCCATAGGAAAAGCGTTTTTTCTTTTGCCAATATCTTTGGCGCCGTTTAACAAATCTTTGCGAATTTCTCAAAACTAATGGGGCGCTCCGGTCAGCTCCTGTCTTGAAAGTTTCGGGGTGATTCGTCAAGCGGGGGCCGAGAAAAAAGGGGGGCCCCAAAACGTGTTTTCGCCATGTTAATTTCCATAGGAAACATTTGTCGCGGCTACAGCCCGAACTGCTGAACGGAATTACACTAAATTTGGCAGAAAGGTAGCTCTTGGTCCAGAGTGCACTCTTTGCTTTAAATGGTGTAAATCCGTTCAGTCGTTTTTGAAATATTAAAGGAAAAAGAAATATCGATACCTGGGCGGAGCCTAACCACACATCTCATCGTGAGATCTGATTGGCTGTCAGCACTTCATCCAAGAAATGTTGGCAGCCATCTTGGGACCAATATACATGATAGCACACCATTAAAATGCATTGTAGTGAATGGAAGGTTTTGAGGGTCACCAAAAGGAGAACGTATAAAGGGTGATAACAGACTTTAGTTACATTATAAATCATTTGTTGATGGTACCATACTAATTTTGGGAATTGTGGTGTGTTATTAGGTGATTTTACCCTGTGAAAAAGCCTTCTACTGGGATATCATGAATCATGTTTGAGAGAAAACTATTTTCTCATGCTTTTCCCATAGAGGTTTGGAAGGTGCTCCAGAAGCTGAAATGAGAACATATTTTCTGTAAATTCACATTATCTTTCTCAGTCATGTGAGAATGAAGTCAGACATTCTCAGTAAAACATGTACATCCAACAAGGGCAGAGACTGTCAGTTGATTCCTTTGTGTTCTACTGCAGCTTCCCAGTGTGTTCTAAAGAACAACTAGAGTGCTAACAGTCTTACTTATGACAAAAGTATGGCACACCTGAAGCCATCTTGATTGGAATAAACTGGTAACAATTAAAACATTTAATTTAAAAAGGAACAAAATGAGGGGGTTCATTGTGCCACAGAAGTTATGATTAGTGCTGCAGAAAGAAAAAATAGGGCACATTTTGAGTGACTTCTCAAATCCTCTTCTATTTCATTAACAAATCCTGACATGCAGACTGAAACATGCACTTTCAATACCAGCAGCAGACTTCCAGTTAACTCCCTGGTGAGCAGTAGCTTTACTACAGTGATCTAATGAGCAACTAGAGTGCTAACATTCTGAATTTATGGCAAATGCGTGACACATCTGAATGCCTTCTTGATGGAATCAAAGTAAAAAACTGAAAGCATTTCCTACTGAGGAGACTGCAGTAAACGAGGAAATTAGGAAACTTCATAACAAATAAGTCTCCCAAGATGGCCATCAGAGAAAAAAGAGCCCAAATGTAGCACAAATATCACCCAGATGTAGCCCGCGTATAGCCCACTGACAGAAGTGTGCAAAACACTTTTAATTTTTTGGTTTTTTGCCGTTTTTTATAGTGCCGACTGGTCAGGTATTGGAGCGTTGCATCTTACTTGGACCCCTTATTGCGTATTTTGCACGAAGTACTTGAGATTGATCTTGCGAAACATTGAACTTTACTATTCTGTTAAACTGAAGTTGCTCTGAGCCGGGCTTTGTAAAACCCATTTTTACCTACTGGTTTTAATTAATTCTCATTGTATTGTATTAAGAAAGAGGATTTACTGTTTTTATGTACACTTTTATGATCTATGTTTCTAAATCAGATCGAATAAAGTTTATTGAATTGAATTGAAGTCTCCCAAGATGGCCACCAGAGAAAAAAAAGCACAAATGTAGCACAAATATCACCCAGATGTAGCCCACGTATAGCCCAATGACAGAAGTGTGGAAAACACTATTTATTTTTTGGGTTTTTGCAGTTTTATATAGTGCAGACTGGTCAGGTATTGGAGTGCTTTACATGAGCATTAGTTTCATCACACAAGGACAAATTCATTTTGGTTGGAGGCATGGGGAGATTAAGTGATTTGACCAGAATCACAGAATGTCGAGCTGAAGCAGAAACTCCAACCTGGTTCCCCAGTAGCAAAGTCTGCAGCTCTGGAAGTAACACCACATCCTCTCCCCTAAGTGCAATAATTTAATCAAGTGGTCAACTGGATAAAAAAACATATAGATAACAAATAATTTAAAAGTGCTTTGTCGCTATTTGAGAACTCAGAAAATATGTCCTCATTTTAGTTTTTTAGAGCACTAACCATAATTTCGATGCAAATAAGACCCTCTCATTTCTATAATTTCTAAAGGAAATGCTTTAGGTATTACAGTTTTGATTACATCAAGATGACGTCAGGCGTGCCACACTTTTGTAATGAATATAGAATGTTAGCAATCTAGTTGTTCATTAGGATACTGTTGAGAGGCAGAGGTCAGGGGCACGGACTCGGAAAATTGAAGGCAGGTAGGAGGGTGCAGAGGCAACAATTTGACCACACTGGGCAGGCAGGAAGGGCAGAGGCAGCACAACAGAATATGGAGGGCAGTGGAAAGGGGGGCAGGGGCAACAAACCAACAATGCAGGACAGGCAAGAGAGGCTGTGGCAATATAATAGACCATTGTGGGCAGAAGGAGGAGGCAGTGGTAGTACAACCATACATGCCAACAGACCAGATTCAGCCAGGAAACGCCCAATGTTTTTAAGCCCAAATGGGCTTTATTTTATCTGTCTCCTGTCTACAATCTCCTCTTTTTCAATGTAAGTCAATGGGGAAAATCAATTCCCCAGTTTTTTTTCAAAATCTCCCTCTTACCAAGTTCAAAATGTTAGCAAGTATGGTACATTGGATCATGGAAAGCAGGAGGAATTGGGGTAGGGACATGTACTCAGATAACAGAGGACAGGAGGGACATGGACAGGTGCACCAAACTGACCTTACATGGCAGGCATCAGGGTTTGCAGCAGCACAATACACCACACAGGGCATGCGGGACGGCAGTGCAGCACAACAATCCATAGAAAGCAATAGGGAGGGGACAGGACCATGCACATGGACAACAGAGAACAGAGGGGAAAGAGGCAATGTCAGCAAGCTGACCATGATGGACAGACAGAAGAGAAAGCTGCAGCATAACGGACCATAAAGGGCAGGAGGGAGGGATCAGGGGCATTACAATGGAACAGACAAGCCAGGAGGGAGGGAATAGGGGTCTGCACATGGAAAACAGAGGGCAGGGAGCAAGGGGGCAGGGCAGGAGCAGCAAGCTGACCATGGAGGTCAGGCAGGATGGACACTAGAAGCACAACACACCATGGAGGGCAACAGTGAGACTATAATGGCATACACACAGACCATGGAGGGAAGGTGGGAGGAGGTCAGGGGCAGCTAGCTGACTACACAGGGAAGGTGGGAGGGGGTCAGGGGCAGCACAGAAGACCATGCATGGCAAGCGGGAGGGTTAGTGGCAGTACAATGGCCATGATGGGCAAGAAGGAGGGGGCGGGGCATGCACAAAGGACCATGGAGGATAGAAGGGAGGGGTAGGAGCTGGGCACAGACAAGAGAGTTCAGGGGAAGGGGCCTCACAACAGACCACACGGGGCAGGCAGGAGGAGCAGTTGCAGCACAACAGTCCAGGGAGGGCAGAAGGGTGTGGCACTAAAACGGACCATGGAGGACAGGAGGAAGGGGATAGCGGCATGTAACATGGACAGGCAGGGTGGAGGTGGCAGGGACAGGTTACAGTCATCAGACAATGCTAGGCAGGTGGGAGGGGAGTGTCAGCTCAACAGAACACTCAGAGTAGATAGGAGGGGCAGGTCCATGGAACATGGTGGGCAAAAAGGATGGAGCAGGGGCATGCACACAGACATTGGAGGGCAGGGGGAAGGAGAGTAGGGGCAGCAAGCTAAGCACGAAGGCTAAGCAGGAGATCAATGATGGGGCATAGAATTGGGCAATGGAGGGCAGGAGGAGTGGACTGGGGCATCATGCTAAATGGAAAGCAGTGGCAGCACATGAGACCATGCTTGGCAGGAGGGAGGAGGCTTGTGCATGGATTCAGACAACAGAGGATAGGGAGGAAGTGGATGGGGCAGCAAGCTAACTGTTCAGAGAAGGCAGGAAGGCCAGTGGCAGAACAACGGCCACACAGGGCTGTAATGAGGGAGCAGGGGCATGGACTTGGACAATGGATGGCAAAGCGGAGAAGGGGAGGCAGGAGCAGCAAGCTTAGGTGGGGGCAGCACAATGCCAGTCCAGGCCTTGCATCCAACCCTCCACCATCCATTGTGATAGGCATCTTACTTAACGTTTAAAAAAAACCTAGAAATTTGCTGAAAAAAACAAAGATTCCAGGGATGTTATAATTTGACTCAGATTTCACTCGTACAAAACCAGTGAAATTCAGCAGTTATAGTTACCTGAGCTAACTATAACTTACGCCCCCCGCAATGCACTGCTTATGACCTCAGACATTCCATCATTCATGACATGGTCAGTCAAATCACTCATGACATCACCCATGACATCTCAAATGAGCTGTGAATGGAATGGAACTATAATCGCTAGAACTTTATTTAGGGATAGTGTGTGTGTATTAACACCCCTTTTTTTCTTTTCTTTCGTGTAAGAACCAATATAATACGCGAAGTGCCCAGATCAATATGGCCGATAGTCTTTCACTTTAAAGTAATGTGTAGCCCATTTTTTATGTTGATGTTTGCAATCGTAAGTATGTTTATTATGAACAAGTCATGTTGACGAACATACAGGTACGGCGGTCACGGGGCAAGATATGCTGAAATGACATTGTGTGCATATTAACACTTGTTTTCTTTTCTTTATTGTATGAATTCCTGAATTTTCGCATCGTGACCAGGCCAATATGGCCGCCACCTTTTTGGATTAATGTAATATGTAGTCATTTGTTAATGTTGGCAACTAGAGGCATTTGTACATTTAAATAAGGAAGCTACAATGACGTCTTAAATCATTATCACGGTTCGGACGAGCCGAAACGCGTGGATCGCGTCTTTTCCAGATTAAATACTTCCAAACTACAACCTGAGTGCTGATTACTTTCTTGTAAGAGTGAGAGGAGATTGAATGCATATATATAAAAATTTACTGACAAAAACACAGGTTTGAGGGACGTTATAATTAGAAATTAGCATTTAAAAAGCCCTAGATATTCACTGAAAAAACCACAGGTTTCAGGGACGTTATAGTTAGTCTGACATTTCACTCGTACAAAACCAGAGAAATTCAGCCGTTATAGTTAGCTGAGCAAACTATAACTCACGCCCCCGCAATGCACTGCTGATGACGTCACATATTACATCACTCATGACATGGTCAGTGACATCACTAATGACATCGCGGATGACATCTCAAATGACATCACTGATGACATCAGTGATGACATCATCCAGTGACTGTGAGTGTTTCTAAAAAGTTTAAGAATGTGATATATATATGATGATTCAGTCAGTTTGTGACTGACTGTATAAGTGAGTGATTATACGTGTCTGGGTGAATGTATGGGTGAGTGACTAATCTGTGTGAATGTCTGTATCAGACTGTCAGATGGTGTGTAAGTGGCTGCATGGGTTGGTGAATAGTTACGAGTGTCTATATAGGTTATTGATTGGTTGTCTGAGTACCTGTATGTGTGCCTGAGTGTCTGTGTGTTGTGTGACTACCTGCATGGATGTGTGAGTGGGTGATTCACTGGGTGTATGGGTTTATGAGTGCGCCTGCTAGGTGCTGTATGGGTGAGTCAGTGTTTATATGGCTGTGTTGGTGAGTGAATGGATGTATCAGTGGTATATGTGTGAGTAACTGTATATGTGAATGGCAGTATATATGAGTGTTGGAGTATATAAGTGACTGTATGTGAGAGTGAGTGATTGTGAGAGTGGATGTATGGATGAGTGTGTGCTTGTGTCAGTGATTGTATAAGAGATTAAGTATGTGTTAGTATCTGTATGACTAAGTGAGGTGGTGTGTGTATAACTGTATAGGTGAGTAAATGGCATTGTGATTGACTCTTTGGGTGACTGACTAGGTGTGTGAGTAACTATGGGTGAGTGGTGGTGTGTGAGTGTCTGTATGGGTGTATCAGTGCATATAATAGTGGCTGTATTGATGAGTGACTGCATGTATGAGTGACTGTATGGGTGAGTGAGTGGATGTGTGTTTAGACCTAGGAATCAGTGAGTGGGTATGTACTAACTGGTATTGGTGTGTCTATGGTTTCGAGAATGGTAGTCTGTATTTTAGAGTGGGTGTATGAAAAGTTATATTCGGGTGTGAGTAGGTGCATCAGAGATTAAGTGGATGATGTCATCAGTGATGTCATTTGAGATGTCATCAGTGATGTCATCAGTGATATCACTGACCATGTCATGAGTGATGTAATATGTGACGTCATCAGCAGTGCATTGCGGGGGCATGAGTTATAGTTAGCTCAGCTAACTATAACAGCTGAATTTCTCTGGTTTTGTACGAGTGAAATGTCAGACTAACTATAACGTCCCTGAAACCTGTGGTTTTTTCAGTGAATATATATATATATAAAAAGAAAGAAACGTCCTTGTGTCAACATTCAAGCGGCACTCCACAGAGATGGTAAAGTAATATTCTCTTTATTGATTCTCACGTCTTTTCATCTACGCGTTTCGGCTGACACAAACAGCCTTGTTCACAATATATATATATGTATGTATATATATACATGTACGTATATATATATATATATAAGTATATATATATATATATATATAGTGTTCTCTTGCGGGAGCAGAAGATATATGGTATGTGTTCTTTATGTGTGTGATTTTCCTTTACAATTCAAGGAGTGGAATGATTTATGTAGGTCATCTTATGTGATATTCCTTTACAATTCAAGGAGCGTAAGGATTCATATAAAGTGATCATATGTGATCTTCCTTTACAATTCAGGGAGTGTAATGATTCATGTAATGTGATCTTATGTGACGTGATTTTATTTTTCAATTCCTTTACAATTCAAGGAGTATAATGATTCATGTAGTGTGATCTTATGTGACGTGATTTTATTTTACAGCCTCAGGAATGGAATAATTTATGTAATGCGATCTTTCTTTGTAATTTAAGGATTGGTTACTTATATTTACAGGAGGTGTGGAATGTGTATTTTCTTCCACTTAGCTTCCTGTCATTTCTTTTGTTTCTTGAAGGAAGGAGATATGTTATATCCTGTTGTCTCCTAGTGCCTTACTGCTCAGCCTGTGTGAATGTGATGTAATAGAATGCTCATGAGTGCATGGTTTGGATGAGTGGTCAGTTGGAATGAGTGGGGCTGCGCAGCAGGATGCTGCTCCCGGATGGGCCCTTTCTTACCATCTTACTTTTAACTGAATAAACGCACTTAAATAATCTACATGACTGGCTACTGGACCGATTACCTACAAGGGCCTTACTTCATTTACAAAATGTTCCACCCCAAGAACAAGCTTTTAAATTGAGACAAATTAAAAATTAAGAAGTAAGAAGGTGATCTGTAAACAATATCTCACACCGTTAAAGGTGAAGACTGACAAAACTCACCTTTTCTATAATTGTTTCTTTTCTAAAATCAAAGGGCCTGATTTCGATCTTGGTGGACGGTTACTCCGCCACAACAGTGCCTGATATCCTGTCTGTCGAAATATAAATCCCATTATATCCTATGGGATTTATAGTTCTTCGGACGGGATATTCGTCACTGTTGTGATGGAGTAACCCATCCGCCAAGGTCTAAATCAGGCCCAAACTCCTTAGGGGATTTGACTGAGATGATGGTTAAGTAGCAGTGCCCTTTTATCGCTCTGTAAACTCAACACCATCAGCTACCATCCTACATATGACTTACTGCCAGCTTGCAGATACATGGACACTAGACGTATCTCCCATGGAACTGAGCTGGAGGTCTGCTTTTCTCCACCACCTATGGCAACTGATTACACAGACATGGGATCTGATTCATTTTTGCCAGTGACTTTGGGACTGATTTAGGTCTCGGCGGACGGGTTACTCCGTCACAACGGTGATGGATATCCCGTCCGCCAAAATATAAATCCCATAGTATATAATGGGATTCATATTTAGGCGGATGGGATATCCGACACCGTTGTGACAGAGTGACCCGTCCACCGAGATCTAAATCAGGCCCTTTGAGTGGCATCATGTTTCAGATGTCAGTAGCATTGTGTGTGGTACTGGGGAAGTGCTGAATGGCACTGTGGTGAGCTGAGTGGCACTGTGGTGCGCTGAGTGGCACTGTGGTGCGCTGAGTGGCACTGTGGTGAGCTGAGTGGCACTGATGAGTGGTTCTGTGAAAGAGCTGAGGTGTTCTCCAATAAAGTTGAAATCAAGTGGCAGTGAGATGAGTTATACTGTTATAAGTGCCAACTGGCACTAGTGTTTTAAATGTCGAGAGCACCTAAGAAATGTGGCAGTATGACGATGATGAGGGCATTCTGATCACAAGCAGGCGGCAGTGGTACGGGTGGCCCTGGCATGAGGGGCTCTGTTTTGATTGATGGGATGTAGAGTGTGCTTTCCAGCACAGTGTTTCTACATGTGGGTGGAAGCGCCGCTTCAATCATGAGCATGAAAGCCTTGGAGGTAACAAAAGAGCCATTGACGTCATTGAAAAGCTTTCAGACGCGAGCAATGCCTACTCCAGCAACATTCATTCAGGTGTACTCAATGTTTTCAACAGTCAATCCATTCAAGAGATCATTATTTAATGAAGTACACGGGGCCTTTTTATGGGGTTCTGTACGTTCTAGCAACATTTATATATTTTCTATTGCACACTTGGCAAATTTGCAACATTCTTTACAAAATATATAAGCACCAATACTGTATTTCTCTATAAAGATGTTTGCATGTTGGTCAGAACAAAAACCTAAGTAATTCACCACGACAAAAATACCATGTGCAATATGTACACAGAAAAACATAGATTAAAGGGAGGACACCACATATAATAGCATATTAACACCATCAGAGTGAAAGTAGCGTGTTATAAATGGCTAGTTCATAATAATATGCACACAAAGAAACCTTGATGAAAAGAGACACCACACATAAAATACACACCTTAATATATTGGCTCAGTAATCACGTGCAATATGTGCACACAAGATTACTAAACAAAGAGGGGCCTTAAGCAATAAGCATCGTCAGCACTTTAAAATACTTTGGCTCTGTGTATCAACTTTTTGTTCTGAAAGAAATCCAATAATTGGGACTCTAATACTAAGGAACAGAAAGGGGCGCAACATAAAAGATAGATAACTCATGAAATTAAATCATGGGGAAGTTTTAAAAAGGCATGAATAATGCAGTGACTCTTCAATGAGTAGATGTTTAATTAAAAGGACATTAAGCAGGTAACATATACGTAGGTAGGCTCTGGGATATATATGTTTGCCGCTTGCATTTATACTCTGTTTCACTTGTTTTTGTATGTGTGTGGTGTGTGTTTGTTAAGAGCAGGGAAAGCACAAAATTCTAGTGAATTCAGTATTCAGACCTCGTATTTACACAGATGCTGGCTCCATGAAGGATTGTATAAATTTGCACAGTGATAGGTCGACACTAACATTTTTATTATTTTAATATTAGATCAGGTCCTGGGTGGAGGGGGCAAAATAATTATGAGAGCAATTTATTGTCCTGAAGTGAAGGTACCGGTGTGTGGTGAATGGCCATTGGGCTGTGGGAGAGATTAATGTAAGGCAGCTCTGCTCCACGAGCGAGGGGGCATAATGTGCCTTCTCATAAAGTCGAAGCTATTGTAGAAGTTTTGGTCAATCTAATATTAATTGTGCATCATTATACAATGCACAGACTAGTAATCTACTCTCGAATTCACATGTGTACACTTTTATGATGCTATTATTGCCTTTGAAACGATTTTGCTATAATCTGTTGAAGCCAAGAACATTTTGCTTATACTAACTACTTAGGCCTCGACGCCATCTTGTTGAAAAAGGATGTATCGGGCGTGGTTTGCCACCGCTGCAAGATGGCCGTAGTCTGAGGAGCTCTACGGTGGTTGCGGGAACAGACTCGCTCCAGGCAATGGTATGCCATGCAGCAACAAGCAGGTGAGTAAACAAACACCTCACCTGCTGAAACCTCCTTCTATTTGGCTTAGTGGTCAATGCTGGCACAAAAAAAGGAGGGGTCACTTGTTTTAAATTGCTTGGGCACTTTTGTAAAAAATTGTGGGTTTTTTACAAAACTGCCAAATTTTGCGATTTTTTGCAAATCGCTAAACCCTGGAGGGTCTGCCTAGAAGCCTGCCTTGCTGCCTGCTGAGAGAGGGAAGGAGTGTGCCCGAAAGCCTCCACTGCTAAAGATGCAGGTTACAGCACAAAAACAACTCACCACTCTCATCCTGCAAACAATGCCCTACAGTGAAGCTGCTGCCATAGCCCGTACAGGAGAGGAGCCATCGCAGTGAAGGAAGGACCTCGACCTGCATCCGTTGCACTGCTACAACTGCATCTCTAACCAGCAGGTAAACACAGGACTTAGCCTGGTACAAGTGACTAAAGCACGCAGGTGAGTATGCCACACATGCTTGAGACTTTTGGCAGAGGGGTACAAAGCATTACACTGAGTTGCATTTGACCTGCGGGAGAATTTGACTCTATCAACAGCTATGTCGGATGGATGCCTAAGCTATAGTGTGCTGTTGACCATCCATAAAATCGCTGTAGTGTGCATGGAGAGAGGACACCGGCAGATGATGCAAGGGCGTGTTGCAACTTATGGCTCAATGCAACTTGGATTACAATTGTGTATTACTTTGTCATTGAATTGTGTAGTATTAAGTTCTTCCGTGAGATTAAATTTACTTTTCTTTCATAAAAGATTAGCATTGGCTCAATGTTACATTATTGTTTCTGTTGGTTGACTATTGCGTTCTGAGCTGTTGTCTTGGATATTACATCCCCGATAAGCATTGGACTTCTCTCCCTCGCTACCCTGAGAGTCAAGTACAGAAAGAGTTCTACATGGCCTAGTTTACAGAGCCATAATAAGACTGACCAAAGGACACCAATGGCAAACTACCTTGACCACTGCGGTTGGGAACAAGTCGCCATTTTCTGCGCTCTACCTACTGCAGTGGGTTCTGACTATCCCCTAAAAGTAAAAAAAAAAAAGCTCTTTAAATCGTAGGAGGTAGCCCAGGAGGCACTCATAGCCAGAGTGTATATCGCAAGGAGAGCTACTTGCTAGACTGGACAGCTCCGTGAAACCTCTTTCAGGTTTGTATTAGATTGCTTGTCTGTCTTTCCATGTATCCTTTCCTTGTACCCCATCCACCAAAAGTGCATAGAGGGTGTCAGGTGCCGCATACAACACTTTCCACAAACCTAGAAATAAGTGACATTAATAAACAGTGTTCAGTTTGGTCCACCATTTGTGAATGAAATAACATGTACTCTGAAAATGAATGAACACTTCTATTGTGCAGTGGAAACTTCGACCTAGAGCAGGAAGCAAGTTGGTCCGAGTACATTGTAAGAGAAGGAGTAATGTGATTAAATTGTATTTCACTGCATAAAAACAAGATCTTTTGCTTAAATGTAATCATATATCTTAGAGAATTTTCAAAGATATAGACAAAAGAGGGTATGCTATCAGGGGTAGATATTTTAAAAACTACTTTGAAATATACCCCCTTGTTTTTAAAATCGCTTTTTGGGAAACTAACAATTCTAAAAAATAGAAATGTTTTATATTATTGTTGAGATGAAAGTCCTGTTTATGGCATGTGAAGCTATGCCTTTGTACATCTTCTATCTAGCTCTGTACGTTTTTCCCTCAGGGAAGCCGACAAACATTCAAGCTTATTTTAAATACTCCTGTTTTAGCGGATGTAAGATATCAGAAGCTAGGCTGTCACCGTTGCCTCCACCCAGATTATGAGTGACTGACAGAGGTAGCAGTATAAGATTCTAGTAAAGGACATAGGACTTTTCACCTTGGCCTTGGTGGGGTACACATACTACCCCGCCCCTTCTTTAAAGTCTGTTCAGCCCCCCACAACTGGAGGTCTTTGCCTTCAAGATGCCTGTAATATCCATGGGAAGTCCTGCCGCTTGTGTGTATGGTTTCATGAGTGTGCTTGGTCGAGTCAGTAGTGGAGTCCATTTGTCTCCAGTTGTGTGTGATGCACATGATGGTAGTCGTCTTTGTGCTGGGAGGCTAGTATTCCTCTTGGACTTTGCAACCTGCTCCTACAGATCACCTATCCACCTTCCTAAAGGATTTGACTTTGTCAGGTGGAGGGAATTAGCCACCAGATCACTTTGATGTAGCCACTGCACCGCTGCCAGAGTTTAACATGTCCGTACCCGTATCCTGTTTGTGATAACCATCCTCCAGTGAAATTGCCTCTGTGTCTTGAGTCATTTCTCATCCAACTGGTCCAGCCTTTATTAGTCCCAGGAGGGAGAGCCTGGGCTGCATGCGCAACCAATGATCTGATCACACTGGAGATGTAACCTTAAGGTTTGGAGGTCTACACTGAAATTCAAAGGGTGCAACATCCCTGATTGGCCAGCCGGACCACCAGAGTGGGGTAATTACTGGCTTCTACAGCTAGTACTTGATTCAGCATTTGACTTGACAACTAAAAAAGTTGGCAGCATAAGGGTGTTGCTAAGTTGCTGCACTTATTATGGACTGGGGCTAAGATCAGGAAACCAAGAGGGGATGCCTCAATGGGGATGTGGAAAAGGAGGGACAAAGACATCTCCAAGCATCCATGGGAGCTTTGAGAACTCCTGAATCAAACCTTGGTAAGGGGTACCATGCCATTAGCTGGAAGAAGTCACATTGATTCTGGAACCGTTGAAGGCATCTTTCTAGCACAAGCAATTCCAGAGACATTGCAATTTGAACACCGTCAAAGCCCCTTTGTCTAGGTCAGTAGCCAACTGATCACTGGCACAATTACAGGTGTCCCAAATCTGTGGGTGTGTCTGCCGCCATTAAATCTTAACAGGGATTAGTGGTTCCTTAGACTCAGGCTCCCTGTCCTCTGACCATTCAAGGGACACCTAGGGTGACCTGTTAACTGTTTTTTCTGTCATACGCTCATGAGCATTAAACTCACTACTAGTAGTAACTTTACAGACATAGTTGATGATTTATTGACTCCGCCCCCTAAATCAGTGGGTGGGACATGCAAGTCAACAATTTTGAGTAACTGTACATCTGTACATTGTGAATAGCGAAAAGTAATAAACTTACTCAAAAGCGTAACAGTAAACGTACTTGAAGTGAATCTACAAGTGTAGTTTTACCTTTGTGAATAGGGCCTGATGTGCTGTTGCTCGGTGTTCTTTTATTTCAATATGCCTCTTACTCAGCCTGGAACTATATTTCACAGTGAGTGCACTGAATGATGTTGTACATTTTACTTGCCAATGCACCTGCCACTATATAGAACAGACTCTGCTTTTCATAAAACAATAATGAATTATTAACGTCTATAATTTGAGACAGAGTGACCTAGTTTGAGCACTGTGTATAAATAAATCATAGTCAAAGCTCTATTTTTTTTTTTTTTTTACAGATTATGGCATACAAAGTTAGATAAGAAGCAATCTTGTTTCCCTGGCTGTATTTGTGCATTTTTAAACTGAAACAGGGACAAACGAGGTTTCCATGCTGTCAGGACTGCAAGTTCAACAGCTGTGCATATTAACTGAATACAGTTAAAAATAATGAAATGTGTAATAAAGGTTACAAAGCTAAAGATGTGCACAAGTGTCAGTACCACAAGACTAATGTTTTCAGCAGAGTCTAGTATTTTATTGTATGTGCCTACGTCACTCACTAAAACATCATAATACGAGTGCAAATGTATCAGTTAAACACATTTGGAAAAATACAAAATTCAAATTCTTTTTTACCCTCCCAAAAATAAAATTGTTATAAAGGCCTGTAAGATGAGAAAAACATGATTTGGCTAAATATGTGTATCCTTGTGTAACGTAACTGGTGCTCATGTAAAGCGCTCCGAAACCTTCGGGTCGAGTTCGCGCTATATAAAACTGCAAAAAATATATTTAAAAAAATACATCAACATGTAAAAAAAAATACATAAAACCTGGAGCCCTAATCGTAACATAGAGAACAAAACACAGTGTAACAACAACCCGCTCCCAAGAGCAGCGTTAATGCCAGGCAGCGACCAGCACAGAATACAAAGGTGCTTTAGAGAAAGTATGCGCCTTTCCTGCCTTGGCTCCCCTGGTCGGCGAATGGGTTTTGCTTCTGGGAGTGCGCTGGGCTCATTTGAATTAAAACCGAGTGCGAGTCAAGTCTGACAAGCAGGAGCGTCGGGGTGACGGGGGAGGGGGAGTAGTGATTAGACCGGTCCAATCGCGCGGGCTTCTGGTTAGGAGCGTAGCGTGGAAGCGGCGCGAGCCAGAGATATAAAAGTGCTGATAAAGGCTGCAAGATGACAGCACCGCACCGAGACAGGCCGGCGGCAGCTGCGTGCCGATACCATCGAGAGCAGGCGCACCAATATCCTGCTCTGGCGTGCGAAGAGTGTGGTATATGAACACTGCTTGTGATAAGGTCCGGAGGGGCGGCTTCCTGCTTCCGAGGTTAGTTTATGAAGAGTCCATGTGGTTGGGCGATTGACAGTGAAACCGCTGGTCTTCGTGCATCTAGGCGCTCAGTATCGAATGAGGGACATTTTCTTGAGGCAAAAGTTGAAAAAAAAGTTGTGCTTCAGAAAATGGTGACCCGTCTAGTCTGGTTCTCTTTGCCATACCTGGCCATGGCGTTGGAACGTACCGGAAGTTCACCTTACAACACAACTTTCCAAGGGCCCTTCAAAGTCCCGAATATATCCAGCTTGTTTTCCTGGGATAACTACACGCTGGCCGACTGGAGCAGCCTGGTGAACAGGAAGCGGTACGGGACGGAGTCGCAGAACCCCATGGTGAAAGCCCTCCTGGTCGCGGCGTACTCATTCATCATCGTCTTCTCTTTGTTTGGGAACATGCTGGTGTGCCACGTCGTGATCAAGAACACGCGGATGCACTCGGCCACCAGCCTCTTCATCCTCAACCTGGCCGTGGCCGACATCCTGATAACTCTCCTGAACACCCCCTTCACTCTGGTAAGGGTTCACGTTTGCACGCTTCCATGCTTGTCATACCAAACTGCACCCCTTATCCACTTCCAGAAGGAGCTGAGCACCCATCTCTTCAAGTTACACCTCTTTAGAGGTCGTACGACGTAGGTTAACCACCTGGTGGAAGTAGCACGCCTAGAGAGAGTTCCCACTCCACTTTCCCACCTGCAGCTCTGCCACTACGCTTATTTTCCTGCCCTCGTGCAAGATTCATACCAGCACCTTTCCCGTCTCTACTGTAAACCAGTGTCCGTCTGTAATGCAGCTGGTGCTCATGTAAAGCGCCCTGATACCTTCGGGTCGAGTTCGCGCTATATACAACTACAAAAAACAAAACTCGATTGGTACTGTTTTCCAGATCCCTGGCTTCCCCTTTGTTAAGCACTACCTACTGTAAAACCCCTGCAGTGTACAGTACTTTAGGTTTTGTGGCTAACTTTGTGCTAAATAAATCACATGCATTTAGCTACATCTCTCTCTATATGTGTATATTATATATTGCAGAGACAGACATATAAACGCTGTAGTTATGGTTGGGTCAGATTTTCACTGGAAAGTCAATTTTTTGTTTTCTTAATACGTTTGGCGCTGTTTGACACAAATCTGCCCAAACATTCCCTCAAAAATAATCATCCGATTTGGGTTCGGCATAGCAAGTTTCGTTTAGATCCATCAAGAGGGAGACAGAATGGAAGGACGGATCAAAAAGTGACATTTCACACTTCAATTCCCATACAATTCTTTGTTCTCCTATGCAGAAAAAACGGCTGCATTGAATGGCAGGAAAGTCTAACTTTAATTAAGGAAGTCAATTTCCTAAGTTTGTTGTAAAAACATTTAGGTGCATATGTATCCAAAAAGAGTTTTGCGATTCTCAAATTGCGATTTTTAGCGAATCGCAATTAGAGAATCGCAAAATGCAATGCATGTAGGATTTGCTAATTTTTTTTCGAATCCTACATATTCCTTATTTGCGAATCACAAATTGAGATTCGCAAATAAGAAATACCATCCCATTCATTCCTATGGGCTAGGAGGCCCATAGGAATGAATGGGAAGACATTCTCAATTTGCGATTGCCATTTAGAGAATCGCAAATTGAGAATGCAATTTCAAGGTTGCAAGGGTGCCAAAAGGACACCCTGTTGCACCCCTGAAATATGCATGTGTGCACATTTTGCGCTTGTGCGACATATGGCACTTTTAAAAAATAAAAAAAGTGCTTTTTTAAAGAAAATCGCTGGTGGTAATTTGCAATTCCTTATGGCCAAATAGCAAATTTCTGGTGCTTCCAGAATTGCATTTAAGGAATCGCAATTTGCAATTCCTTAATTGCATTCGCAAAATAGAGAATCGCAAATTTTGCAATTCTCTATTTTGCGATGGCCTTCCCAAAAGGCTTTTTCCAATTCGCAAACGGGCCGATTCTGAGAATCTGCCCGTTTGCAAACGGGAAAAAGGCTTGATACATATGGCCCTTAGTTTTTGAGAAGATAGCGTTGAAAAGAACAAGCAAGAGAGCCACAAGGGACAGCAGGGGTAGCATCCCCTCAACCATGGCTCGGGAGATGGGGGGGCCAAAGGGACCCCCCTCCTCTCAGATTATAATAAAAGTAAGGACATTTTGTTGCTGGGTTCGCAGACCCAGAGGCAAAGTTCGTTGACCCCCAGCATGGCTCTAAGGTCCAAGAATCCTGCTTCGTTGTCCAAGAACCCCAGACAAGGGCTCGTGGACTCATGTTGGACTCCCTCGTGGGTTCATAAACCCTAGCTCAGGGTTCAGGAACCCACACAAGCTTGTGGGCCTTTGTTGGACCCCCCCCCACCACAGGCTTTAACTATCTGGTACTGGGCCTACGAGCCGTGTGGGAGGTCCAACAGCCCCCGTGAGATTGTGTGTGCTGGTGAACCCACACTGCCATCCGTTAACACCCCCTCCCCAAAAAAGAACCAGAGCAGCCTCTGCTTGGCCCCCGAAAGTCCATGCACAGTGGGAGTTGGCCGGCAGCCAGGCCCTGAGCGAGCACCTGCTGACAAGCCGAAGGGCATACTAGTGGGGGGTGTGGCAGCCCAGGGCCGGTTGGGTGCATGTGCCAAGTCCCTGCACGATCCCTTGCTATGCGCAGTCGAAGGATTATGACTGATCAATATTTATACCAATAATAACTACACCTAAAAGCACGATGTAATGAATAATGCATATTTAAACTACTAAATAATACTACATTCACGGCTTCTTTCATGGGTAATCTGCTGTGTAATCTCATCTGTAAAATTACTTATCACATTTGTAATTGCATCTGACACATCAATTGTATGAACATTGCATTTGGAGTGCGAATAATGGTGTGCATGGCTGCTGTGTGAGATGCATGGTGGATCTAACCATAACTTCTGAACTTCAGTGGTTTTTCAGTTTTAATTTGCAAACAACTGTAAAACTGCAATTTAACTCTGTTTTTTAAATGAATGTCTTGTTTTTTTGTAACAACAGCTAAACATAACTTCACCGTAACCTTGTTTTTTCCAGTGAAGAAAGATAGATAGACAGACAGACAGATAGAGATAGATAGATAGATAGATAGATAGATAGATAGATCTTCTACATGAGGTACCTAGCACTTAGGGAAAATCAAGGATTTAAGCACACTAAGTCCAGACACTCACGTAGTGAGGAAAGAACGATAGATTAAACCCAGATCTCTATACTGGGGGTGAGTGGTTGAAAAGTTTCAGCATTCCGTTCATCATTTTGTTGTGTTTGCTATGTTCGCCCTAAGTGGCCAAGGGTATGCCAAGACCAGCGGTGGTTTCTTCATGAGGGCGGTGGAGCATCACCCCCTCGCCCGCTGCCAGCCGTGCGTAGCACATGTGAAAATGAAATGATTTCAATGCCATTTTATTTTTACTGATGTGCCAGCACCTGAGAGAAATGTGGCCATGTCCTCCTTTGCTGCTGATTGGCAGACTGGAGCAGTGGGTGGCCAGACACTCCAAAGAGCGCATGTCAGTTTGGCCTGCTGTCTTGTGACGGACAGCCTGACAAGCGCACTCTGAAGCTCTCCAACCAGAGCTGTCTTAGACAGCTGGGTGGAGAGCAACCACAGACCTCCAGGGTCTGAAGGAGCGTCTAGCGAGCCCGCTCCGTCCATTCCTGGCACTGCTCTCATAGCATGAGAGCAGCGTCTGGATTGGCTCATGCCCTAGTGTGGATATGAGAGTGGAGTGGTGGCTGCAGGACCGGACGGGATGAAAAGTGGCCGTTCTGCCGCCATGAAGCCTCTGCACAGGCAAGACCCCAGTGCCATCTGCCTTATGGGCGCATCAGAGGAGGCTGGGTCGCCATGGGCACCGAGGTGAAGGAGTCCCGAGACGGATGAGGTAGGTGTTCCACATGCCCAAAATTAAGATTTTAATTATCAATGTTGAGGGCAAGCAGTTTGATTCACAGTCGGTGTTCTAACTTCCAGGTAGGCAGGCAACCTGTTTGCTAATTAAGGAGTATCATTTGTGTACTGTGAGATGGTTCTTCCTTAGTCATAGGGTAATAACCCCTGACTGCCGTTTCACGCAGCGCTATATATTAGCTCAACGTAATTCACGTGCTTTAGACAGACACGCGGCACACTTCAAAGGTACAGTTTGTTGGGTGTAGTGCGAGCGCAGTGACATCTTGTATGTTGTCGCTCTCATGCTCGCTTTATTGTGTTTGTGATATTTAAACAAGCATTGGCATAGCCAATAGGTCTTGCCCTTGTGACCTTATAAGTGTTTAGACAGAAATTAAAATAACGTCCTCTGGGAATTTTTTTTTTAATTGACACCTTATTTAAAAAACCTCATACCATCGAATCTAGTCTCATACACTCAACACACAGTCCAAAAGGTCACTGCTGAGCCGAGTGTTTGCAACGTATTGGCACAAAAACCTGCAGTTAATAAAATTATGATAGCAGTTTATTAAAAAAATTTTTTTTTGTTTCAATACAGAATTAAAAACATTTTTATCCACAAATCACATAAAAAAACATAATCACCACATCAATGCCATTATTAACACAATTAATCACAATAAAAAACAGTTTTGTTATAAAAATACACAACACGAGAGTTAAAACAGACAGTAATCTTTGTCATAAAACACCATAACCCAATTGCAGTAATTATACAAATGATCCCTGATGTCTTGTAGTTCATCAACATCTAAGGTAATGTTCGTTTGGATGGATTTATGGCAAGAAAGAGCGTCGACGCATTTCGAAGGCCTATTTACATTACACCTTCTTTTTCAAGACAGTAGCGTTATGTACTCCCGTTGTCTTAGAAAATTTATAGGCTGTCATATGGGGTGCCAAAATATTGTTTGGACAGTGTGATTAATTGTGTTAATAATGGCATTGATGTGGTGATTATGTTTTTTTTATGTGATTTGTGGATAAAAATGTTTTTAATTCTGTATTGAAACAATTTTTTTTTTTTTTTAATAAACTGCTATCATAATTTTATTAACTGCAGGTTTTGTGCCAATACGTTGCAAACACTGGGCTCAGCAGTGACCTTTTGGACTGTGTGTTGAGTGTATGAGACTAGATTGGATGGTATGAGGTTTTTTAAATAAGGTGTGAATTAAAAAAAAATTCCCAGAGGACGTTATTTTAATTTCTGTCGGAACCCCAGTCCTTTGGGTCACCAAGGGTCCCTCTCTTTTTCTAATAGACTTATAAGTGTTTAGCCAGAGCTATTGGCTTTGCCACTGTCTTTAAGCTATGTTGTAGAGCAGTGTGGCTGCTGTGCAGCATGTTGAAAAGTTATAATAAAAAAGTTTTATAAGCATTTTTGTTACCTTATATATAACCCAGAAGCCATTATGTACAACTGAATGACCCTATTAAAAAAGAATTAACATAAAAAATGTCTTCTAGTTTTTTGTCCTTGCAATGCTGGCTGTTTCTTCCTGCCTGTTCTAATGCTTGTTTGTTACAGCTTTTGTTTTGTTATTGAGGGGACATAAACAACAAGGGGGTGTATGTTGGGAAATGGTACCTGCATTACAACACGAGCAGCGGATAGACACTAGGGGAGAATCAACAGAAGCCAGATTCAGAGGGCAGACTGAGGTGGTGCTGAGTGGTGCTAAGGTGGTGGTGTGCTGGTGCTCAGGTGATGCTCAGGTGATGCTGAGTGTTACTGAGGTGGTGCTGAGTGATGCTGTGGTGCTGAGGTGGTGCTGCACTGGTGCTCATGTGGTGCTGAGCTGGTGCACACATGGTGCTGAGTGATGCTGAGTTGGTGCTGAGTTGGTGCTGTGCTGATGTGATGCTGCACTGATGCTGTAGTGGTGCAGCTCTGATGCTGAAGTGGTGCTGAATTGCTGCTCAAGTGGGGCTGCGCTGGTGCTGAGGTGCGCCTGCACTGGTGGTGGTGGTGGTGCACTGATGCAGATGGTGGTGCTGTACTGATATGGTGCTGTGCTGATGTTGAGGTGGTGCTGTGCTGGTGCTGAGGGGGTGCTGCCCTGGTGCTGAGGTGGTGCTGCACTGATGCTGAGTTGGTGCTGCACCGGTGGTGGCGCACTGATGAGGTGGTACTGTACTGGTGCTGAAGTGGTGCTATGGTGGTGCTGAGGTGGTGCTGTGCCGATGTTGAGGTGATGTTGTGCTGATGCTGAGGTGGTGCTGTGCTGAGGTGGTGCTGCCTTGATGCTGAGGTTTGGCTGTGCTGATGCTGAGGTGGTGCTGTGCTGAGGTGGTGCTGTGCTGATGCTGTGCTGGTGCTGAGGTGGTGCTGCACTGGTGCTGAGTGATACTGAGGTTTTGCTGAAGTGGTGGTGTGCTTGTGCGGAGGTGGTGCTCAGGTGGTGCGGACTGATACTGAGGTGGTGCTGAGTGATGCTGAGGTAGTGATGGTTTCTCACAGTAAAAGAAAATGTTGTTCAGAATAAACAGTCATCCAATCCTTTGCCACTGTGAAGACTGCATAGAGAAATGGTTGCATATTCTAGTTTCAACCATTATTTTGTGCAAATATGTGTGAAGGAGGTACGCAGATGTAAAAATATTGACAAGGCAAAAGTAAAAGAAAATATGGTGATAACAGGAGAGTGGGTGTGTTGTTCTTGGAGGTGGTGAAATGAAGGAGATGCGAGGAAAGCATTCAGGAGAGTGGAAAGAAGGTACTAAAGAGAAAAGACATGGAGGTGTAAAATGTGCAGATGGAGAAGATATGGAGAAAAAAAGTGTATATGTGTAACAGAGTGAACATAACAGGTGTGACACTCTGAAGACCACTATACCTTCCACAGACCTCAGTAATGTCTATTTTTTGTGTACATCAGTTGTTGTTTTATATATCTGGATGCAATAACAGAAAGCTCAGCGACGCAGCAAAATAATGGTCGGCGGGACATAATGACAATCACAGAAATTTAGTTTACATGTTTTTCCCCATGTCCTTAAATACGTAGGCAACACCTCCTTTAGTACACCCAATTGATCCCCCACACACCGCCCAACACACACACTTTTTTCATCCCACTGAAAGCTCTTCCGTAAGCATTATCAAGAGAGAGAGACTCATGGAAGAGTGAGCACAAGTATTAGTAGCAAAAGTCCGGCCAGTATGTTTCACTTGGGGGAAAAAAACTGTTAGATGCACTAAAATATGTACTTTCACACCATACCGTGTAAGTATGCACATCGTGCAACAGTACTCGTTTGGTGCTATGTAAAGCGCTCCGATACCTTCAGTCGAGTTCACACTATATAAAACTGGAAAAAGTAAAATACAATGAAAATAAACAAATTGTGAATGATTGTGACCGAGATAAAAAGATGAGATAATTTACCTGGCTTGTACCAGCCAATATAGTACCGGTCCACAAGTGACGATGCATTGGTGGGCGGTATCTCAGGTTCTTAAAGTACGTCCATGGTCACTGCTAAGCGCTAGTCAGCACAGTGCGAGAGACCCTCCTGATTATTGCACAGCCCAGATGTTGCAAATTTTAAATAGTGTGCGCACTAGACTTTGTTTCATGGGTCTGACCAGACAAGATATTTTCATTAAAGTTTTTGTCGAAATAAAAAGTCTGTTGTTGCTAAGTCTTTCTTTTGTCTTTATGCAGAACTAAACGTGACCTAGTAGAATACTTCGGAACTAATAGTTCCTAAATCACGTAAATTATTGTATTGTGTCTACGTTCTGCTATTCACTAGTAGGTTACTACAACTGTCCTAATAGGTACCAGCTACAGTCTAGAGGGACCCAAACTGCCTGAATAAAGATAATAAAGTGCTAACAAAGTCACTAGTACATTAAAACATCGCCATACAAACAGGGAAATTCCCCCAAACGAATAAGAAAAAGGGAATAGAGAAAAATATATATATTTTTTATTTATAATATTTTATCAAAATTCATAAAGGTGACGTGGCATGAAACCATTCCAACATACATAAATATATATAAGGTCCCACATTCACACACTCAATACACACTAACAACCACACTTCCAAACATACTCATACACTCTACATACTCAAGAGAAATTGAACATTTATGATATAGTCAAAACTCAAATTGATTAACATTCATGATACAAGATACATGATAGGCATCAAGTAGTCATTCAAGTGTCTTCTTGTTAGAGAAGGTGGAAACAAACGGAGGCACGAGGTTCTCCAGCGCGAACGCGCGTTTCGGTGTCTAACCCGATATGGGTCACACCTTCATCAGGGCGGTCAAATCAAATGTGGGACACAAGAATAGATGCGCCTGAATTTGGAACATCTAGGCAAGCCACCAGCAGTAACAGAGTGGGTTGAAAAAAAGGCTCAACAACAGGGTCAAGATATTTAAATAGATACAGCTGAGGTGTGGACAAACAATACGGTCATCCGAATCCACTTATAGTGTAGTTAAAAATGCGAAAAATGTTTTTGGAGTTAGTCCAATCTCCAAGAGAGTAGCGCTCAATGACGCGTATTCAGCAGTGTTCAGAATACATCCAAAGCGAGATATAAAGCGCGGCGGCCAAGGTCGTCCTGCGGCGTGCGGGGAACGAAACTCCCGCCGAATGCCAAATTACGTGTGGTCCTAATACTTTCACGCATTTATGGAAACATCAAGCTCTTTATCAACATTATACTGTCTCTTAATTGAGACTTTAATAATAGCCAGACACTAATACTCTCAAATCATGCCTGCTACATCACACTTACAAACGTCAGACAGAGAGAAAGGCTACAGGGCTGGGCTGCACATGTGAGCCCCAACAACAGGTGCGACACAAATAGTTGGGAAATGTGAGCCCATCAGCTGAAAATATTTCCCATGTGAAGGTCTCCATAGACGCTGTAAGCACCTGTGCAAGGGGCCGGGGGTGCAATAGGCACACACTGAGCCACAGCGAATCTCATGGTTCTGTGGCTGCACAGGCAGGGATTTCATGACCTCTGCATGGGACACTGTAGGTTTCAAGCCCAGACTGAGCCAAATTTGGTTGTCCTCCCAGATGTAAACTGCCTTTATCAGTGTATGCTCAGAGGCAGCCCATGCCTCCCCTTGGAAGGAAGTGCATCCACCCCACTCACAAGAGGGTGAGTTCTCTCACTGGGCACTGATTCTATCCAGGATTCTCCATGCCACTTTCCAGTGGGCGTGCTAGGACATAGTGGGCCTTTAACACTAAGGCCCTTATTACGATGAGGGTCGGAGGCTTTCCGACCCTCATCGTGGTTTCAGTTTCGACCACCGCATTACAATGTAGGCAGTCGAAACTGAAACCGGCCTGTCATTCCGGCTGGATTCCGACGGGCTCAAGGAGCTGGTCAGCCAGTCGGAGACCGGTACGTAATCCCTATGGATGGCGTTTCCGCCGTAGGGAATACGATGTCGGTTTCCGACAGGCTTTCCATGTTGGGCTTTCCGACATGGAAAGCCCATCTGATAGCAACGTTGGGTGCCCTTAGAAGGGCCCTCTTCATCCTGCGGCCACTGGTTGGGGGCACCTATGGTGCCCCCCTGTTAATCCCTGCACTATGGGTGTTGCTGTGGGTCTTCCTATGCAACATTCATGGAACTTGACACATTCCCAGATTTACAAAAGTTTGTAAAACTGGGAATGCGTCAGAATCCTACGCCTCCCCTGGGGAGGTGCAGGAATGGCACAACGAGGAGAAATACTTTTATTTCTCCTCGTTTTTCCCTCTTTCTGCAGCACGCATAGAAAGAGGAAAATGCTATTAATGATTGTTTTTGTGCAGGAAGGTGTCCCTTATTGCTAAAAATAAATCAGCCCTGAAGCGCAGGCACCCTTGGAAAATGTGTCTGCGCTGGTACATGGCAGCCAATTGTGCGCTAGAGCGTGGGAAAACACAGGGATGTGTTGTATTGTTGTTAATACAACGCATCCCTGTGCTTTGAAAATGACGCAGCATGACGCAGCTAAATGGCTTGTGGCACAGCGCTGCGCCATTTTCATGTAGATGAGGACCAACTTTTTAAACTATAAAAAAAACGGAAATTCACCAGTTACAATTATCTCAAGTAACTAAAACTTGTGCCCTAAAGTAACTACAACTTGCGGCCTCACCATACACAGTATTGTCAGCTATGATGTCATTTCTGATTTCGTTAGGAATGTTATCAATGTAGTCATTGAACATGTCATGAGTGATGCAATATGTGAGGGTATAAGCAATGCATCTTTACAATTTCAAACTACGTCACTTTAACCTTTGTTTTTTTCAGCGCCCAATCCCATGGATGCCCAATGCCCTGCCAGGCATGGCCTTTGGTTGTGCACATTGTTGGTAAGCCGCAGGGCCAACTGCCCGTACGTGGCCAACCCACCTCAGACACTCAAGTACCCCCCCCCTTTGTTTTTCAATCCCACTGGACTCATGCTGGAGTTAGCGTAGCCCCTGCACTCCTGTGGGACTCCCAGAGGAACAGTGGGGTCCACTGGCTCCCGCAAGAGTCCTGTGGGATCACAATAAAGCCAAAAAGGTTTTTTTTAAAAAACAAATTGGCCCAAGGGTGGCTCTTTGATACCCAAGGCACCCCTACCCTGCTCCCTTATACCTTATTTTTAAAATTTTCAAGACATGGGGTTCCCATCAATCAGTGCACGAGCACCTGCAGGAATTGCAGGAGCTCCGGCGTGATCAAGACGGCAGACGGGAAAAAAAACACCTCCTCAGCCAATCAGATTGCTCTATTATTTGAAGTTTCATGCCCACTGGACTCTGTGCGAAAGGTTGTTAAATCTGATGTCTTTGACATCATCTATTATGCAGACGACACTCAAATTATTGTCTCCACGTCTAATAACTTCCTAGCAACCCAATCGAAATTCCCCTCCTGCATGACAGGCATCTCCATCTGGATGTCCGTCAGCTGAGTTTCTGATGTTTGGCAGTTCATCTAGCATCTGGTCCTCTCTCTGGTGGCCTGTATAAATGGGTAGGACCCCAGTTCCTACCAAATCCATCAGAAATGTAGGGAATCTTCTAGATCAAGATCTCGCCATGACCACTAAAGTATTAGAACGAGGTGGTGGAAGTTATGGTTAAGTGATCTTGTAAGTGATGCAATCAAAGTTGCGTCTTATGATGTTATCACTGACATTGTATGGTATGACACTCACTATGCAAGGGGAGGTGCTAGTTATGTTTGTGCTGTGAACCATAACTGTTGAATTTCAGTGGTCTTACAAATTTCAGCCTGACCCGTAACTCAGGGCCTAATTTACAAAGTCAACTTTCACTTTTGAGTAATTTGCACTTTTGAGTAAGTTTACTATTTGTGGCTAATCACAAAATCAGAGTGTAAATTACTAATAAAAACTCAGCATCAGTAAGCCTAGCACCACGCATGGCCAGGCACTGTTACTGCAACACCCTCTCATAGAAAATAACAGAGGTAGGGAATCAAAATGATATCTCATAGGCAATAATATTAAATTTATGTAACAATAATTTTTAGTAAACATAATTACATTAATTTTAATTCTGTACATTACTTTAAATAATTATTAATGGATAATAAAAATATTTTTTCCTTTAGGTGGAAATTTATTTTTGAATTTAAACTTCATAAAAATAATTTAAATTTAATTTAATTCCATTAATTAAAGCCTTATTTCAAAAGTAAGTTAATAGTACTGTAGCGTTTTTTTCTATTTCGTTCTACATTTAAAATTAAAAAAGTAAATTAATGTGCATTATTGTTGAATATAAATTTGTTATATTTATTTTCGAGTTACATTTTTTTTTATTTTTGTCCAACACAATGCGGATATTTGCCCCCCTGAATGCAGTTTCCCTATGATAAAATATACAGAAAATTTTAAAAAACTTCATTTAACTCAAAAAGAAATATTTAAGATAGTTTTATATTAATGTGATTTCATTTTATACATTTATTTTAAGTGTAGAACTTAATCAAAAATTCTACAACACTAGCAACCTATTTTAAAAAAATAATTCCCAGCTAAAGAAAACATATATTTTTTTATGAGTTAATTATTAAAATGTATAACTTAGTTACAATCTAATAAACTTTATTATATACTTTTAAAATTAAAAATAGGATATGTAAATATCTTATAATGAAATAATCAATATGTACTATTTTTTTATATGTTTTTAATATTCATTTATATATAATTATTTTTAACAACTTTAAATAATTTATTTTAACATTATTTCTTATGGCGTTCTATTTTAATTCCCTACCTCCATTAACTTCTGTGAGAGAGTATTGCAGGTCTAGTGTTTGGCCATGTGTGGTGCTGGACTTACTACTTTTATTTTTAGTAGTAACTTATATTCAGATTTTGTGATCAGTCTAAACTAGTAAACTTATCCAAAAGTATAAAGTACTCAAAAGTGTAAGTTACTTTTGTGAATTGGGCCCGATTGGAAGATTATTTTACACTTTTTAATTGTCTGTCTTTGCCACTGTTCGTTTTGTTGTTATCTTTTTTGCCATTTCATTTCCTTCTCTTTTTCTGCTTTTCTCTCTGCCTTATTTGTCGCCCCTCTTTTCCACTATTTTATTTCACCTTGTGTGCTGATTCCCCCACTTTCTGCTCCAAGGCCACTCCTTTCCCCCTCCACATGCCTACCTGTTCGTCACCCACTTCCCATTCTCCTGCTTCTCACTTCCTGGCACCGCTTAGCCCTGCCTATTACCCCCTGCATTCCTCCCACCTCCCAAGACCTACTTAATGGCAGCTGCAGCGCGGCGCTGCAGTAGGTACACTGCTGGCATGTCGAAAGCGTGCCAACAGCAGGCTGTCTGCGCCTGGACCGTGCCCAGCGCCAGGACCCCATGTCCTCCACCAACCCACTGCATCCGTCCATGCCCTCAACTCCGGCTGCCGCTCGCCTCACTGCTTCTGCACCACACCATAGAACACAGAATTGGTCTTCATCTGCAGGTTCTCTCGCACGTTCCTTCCACCAACCCTTACCATTCCAGCACCAACAGCACCCAGCACTCCACCGCTCACACACACACCAACCAGCCACTGGTTGCACTCCACTCCACATGCACATGCATGCTCCGCCATATTTGCTCGCTCAGCAAACACACCATAGAGATATAGGACCTGCTGCCCGAACAAGCCCCAGACTTGCTCTTCCTCACAGAAACTTGGCTGAACTGAGCCACTGCAACAGACATAGCCGCTGCCATCTCCACTGACTACAAGATTAGCAGACAACACTGTCAGCAAAAGAGTCACCATTATTTTCAAGGACACATTTAGATATACCATCACCACGGACACTGCCTGGAGCACCACACCTTCAAGATACAAATCATAGTCAACTTTGCCTACTGCAGAACCCTTGTATACAGACCACCAGAACCTCGCACCAACTTTTCCAGTGACACCAGGGACTTCATTGCACCCCTCATCATCAACACCAACACTTTCATCCTTTTAGGTGACCTGCACTATCACCTGACAACCACACAAACCCCAACTTGATTGCTCTCCTGGGAAATCTCAGGAACCACTGTCTCACCCAGCACATCACCGGGCACCCCTCTGGACTGGGCTGCCATCCTCTCAGCTCACCGATCCAAACCTACCAGCAACCTCCCAGAAGGCACCAAGAACTTCAACAACTAGATCACCATGTGCGCCAACTCCTTGTCCCCTCTCATGCATGGCAAAACAGCAAATACATGAACTCAAGCCAGCTGGTACACAGAGGAACTCAGGCTGACAAAACAGCACTGTAAGCAAATGCAGAGCAATTGGAGAATGAGTGGAGACTGTCCGGAAAAATACTTTTTCAAATCCACCTGGAGATGCTACCACCAGCAAATTCGGAAGACCAAACGCACAGCCTCTCATACCCCATCAACTCTGCCACCAGCAACAGCAAAACACCTTTCGATCATAAGTGCCAGCAGGAACCAACAAGGGAAACCAGCACCGTACTCCAGCCCTTCAGTAGCATTGACACATATCATTACATAACAGGTCCATTAATATACAACATATCAATAAGGTATATATGTACGTGTCCCTGTTTAGCACATATATCCACCCTGGTTCATAATAAACAAACTATTGGTGTGTGGGTTATGACCAGTATATATGATAGTTCTCCAAGGGTTATATCATTCCAGTATCTTTCTCAATATGTGGTTAAAGGAGAATCGGACATGGTCTGCATGTATACATATCAGAATAGGGGGCCTACGAATAAGCATCACTCATTTTGTGTGACGCAATAAAACTAAAACAACTATTAACCAACTGGTTATACAGTGGGGTCTAGGCTGTATGTCTATAAAGGATATTGAGAATATTGAGGGGGGTGGTGTGTAAGGAGATGGGACAGGGGAGACCCCCGGTCGCTACTTCTCAGGTTTGTAATTGCAGTCGCTTCTATGCTGCATCTTGTTAGTGAAGGGGGGACTGCGTGGGCTCTGCCTGTTCAAAATCTTTGGGGCATCTATGCTAAGTTTCTTCAGTTACCTCACTATCTGACTGCCATTCGGCTGCTGTCTGGGTTACCAACTATCTAGGTTGTTCATCATCTGATTGTGTATTGTCGCTTTCCTTCCCTTCTTCACTCCGACCACGTCCGGGTTCTCCCAGGTCTCCAGGACCTCTCTCCATAGCTCCACTATGGGACGGTGTCTGAGCCCCCTTCTTTCTTTTCTAACCAGGACCCTAAACTCAGCCCCAGTCCAGTAGGTCACGTCACGCCTCCACATGTCAATTGCGGGCCCAGCCTCTGATTTCCAAGCCAATGCTATTCATCTTATAGCTGGGACGTGGGCAAGGTCTAGGAATCTATTCCCAACCGTTCGTTTATGTTGAGGGAAGAGCCGCAGTAAACACACATCGACTGTGTTTGCCAATTTACACCCCACCGCTGTCCCTGCCGACCTCAAAATCTCCTCCCAAAGCCCATGCAAGGTGGCACATCCCCAAGTCATATGTACGAAATCTGCATCCCTATGATCGCATCTCTGGCATTTGCGTTCCTCGCCGCCATATACAATCCTAAGTTTGTGGGGAGTCATATATGTCATATGGGTGTAGTTAAACTGTGCGTACTTTAGTCTGGTGTTACGTGAAACCTTTTTTGGATCTGCGAGATTTCTGCCCCATTCAGGGTCTGTAATTTCCCTGTCCAATATAGTCTCCCATCGGTTTCTCAGTTTCGTCAAAGGGGCACGAGTCATCTCTGTCAGTGAAATATAAAACCATTTCAATTGATGGCGCGCCCCCCCAGTGTAAAAACAGAGTGCAAAACGGCATGTGTCTTGGGTTCCTCACGGATACCTCCCCACAGCTCCCTGAAAGTCTGAATTACCGCTTCATATAACAGAAATTGACCAGTTTGGAGGCTGAAACCCTCAACTAGTTCCACAAAGGGAGACAGGACTGACTGCTGGTAACAGTTGCCTACCTTTTCCAATCCAACTTCGGTATAGGCTTTCAGTTGTTCGGGAGTCAGTATCGTTCGCGGGGTGCCATGTGGCAGACCAGCCAAGGGTAGAACCAGGGTATATAAGGGGGTCCCTGCCCCTTCAACTGCACAGCATTTCCAGCATCGTAGTGCGGTAGTCTTTAACAGAGACTGGTGGGGGATGGTTACCGCCGAATCAAGCATTTTAGCCATGAGAATATCAGTTCGGGACTCAAGGTCCGCCAGGTCCGTTCCCTCAGGGCCTGTTCCTTCTAGCCACTGTGCTAGCCACTGCAGCTGAGATGCCAAGAAGTAGAGCTCGAAGTTCGGTACTCCAGTCCCAGGCCACCCTTTGCGAGGGGGCGCTGTAAGGTGGCTAGAGATACCCTCCGCCGTCCCTTTTCCCATATAAGGCCTTGTAGTAATGAGTCCAGCTGACGAAACTATGAGTTAGGTATGGTGGTGGGGACATTAATAAAGAAGTACAGCAGGCGTGGTAACATAACCATTTTAACGAGAGAGATCAGGGCCATGATCGGTAGTCGGAGGGAGCACCAGAACGTGACACATGATCTAAGAGACCTAAGTGTCTTCCCAAGGTTTCCGTCATGCAGGTCTTCTAGGGAGTGGAAAACCTGAATACCTCAATATTTAAAAGTAGAGGAGGCCCAGTTGAGGTCCTCTGTTAGGTCCGGTGGGTGAGGCAGTCCTGCCGACCTAGGAAACAGGTAAGTCTTGTGTTGGTTTACTTTTAGTCCAGATATGCCTCAAATTGTCCCATTATAGTCAGTGCCGTTGTGGTGCCTTCAACTGCATCCTTAAGGTGGATCAGTAATTCATCAGCGTACAGAGAGATAATATGTGTGTGTCTACCTATTGTCGACCCCAGCCCCACCCCCCTTGTCTAAACAGTGCCGCCAGTGGCTCGATCGCCAACGCGAACAGGAGGGGCGACAGCGGTCAACCTTGTCGTGTGCCACGTCTGATCTCATATTGTGTGGACACTATCTTACCGGTTTTAACTCTAGCCGTGGGGCGTTCGTAAAGAGGTGACACCCACTTCACCCAGCCCTCTCCCAGCCCCATCCGTCTCATTGTCTCGAGTAGATGATCCCATCGAACTGTATCGAAGGCCTTTTCAAGGTCTATCAATAAAAAGGCAGCCTGTGGCGATTACCATACGTCAGGATGGTACTTTACGGAGTATAGTGTTGTATTCCGCTTTAGGTGTCCGTATATAGGCTTTCCTGAAACACGTCCTTATATAGGCACAATTCGCATTGCCCTTATATAGGCATAAAATCCCAGTCCTTATTTAGGCATTAGCCATGCACTCCAAATACAGGCATGGTCACCGACATCCGTCCAACCTAACGTCACAACGAGTTCTTAGAAACCAGACCCTTAAGCTCTTGGGAATTCCCCTAGCACAGGATTATTGATTTCTCCAAGAACTCATCTATTATGCATGAACCGCTATTCCTTAAGGGTTCATTCCTGACGTCTTCCTCTGTCCGACTTCACGTCAATGCTAACATTCCAAGGCACCTACCAGGTATAAATATACCTTCCCTTGCCCAAGCAAGTTAGGAGGAGACCTCGACTTTAGAGGAGCCCGTGTCCCCGCCTGACGCACTGAGAAGAGACGCTGTCATCCCTGCTCGCAGAGAATCCAGCCTCCAGTGTTCTGACTCCCTTCGCGGGGTGTTAGAGTTCGAGACCCGGAAGGAGATTCCCACCTCTCTCATTCTCAAGGTATGGAGCTGACTAGAACCTAGAGGGACTCTTGGCATACTAGACTCTTGGCATACCACACTTGACATACCAGACTCTTGGCATACTAGACTATAGCATACCATACTATAGAAGACTCCACCTACTTCTTACCTCACACCACACTTAGGTTAGGTTAGGTACACTGGGGTAGAACTAGCTTAGAGAAGCATCTTATGAGTACTCGCATTTTTAGCTTATGTTATTTATGTATATGAATATATGTGTCATAGCTAAAAGATAATGCTAGCGCAGTATTATTTCTTTCTACTGCTTACGCTGTACATAATATATTTCGCTTACTGTCTTGTGATCATAACAGCTCATATCTCTTACACGAGAAACAAGACTGTTCAATAAATCCTTTTATTGAAACGCCCGTCTATTCTTTCTGTGTAACTCTGAAGAAACTAAGCATGCACGATTAGCTGAGTGAAACTGTTATCTATTGTTTCCACGATTCTGAGAGCGTTCCGATTCTAAAGGGAAACAAAGTTGTCATGTTTATGCGGTTGCCAGAAACTACTCCCTTCTTGTTCACAAGGAGTTTCTAGTGGCCTCTGAGTTAGCTGGCACAAAGTAATTAAGTTTAATATACTCGATAGGGACATACTGACCTCAGTCCTATGTCAAGTCTATAGGGTATATTATTCCAATGCGCAGAGCCTATTAGAGAAATAGGAACTAAACTACATGGCGCCCAATGTTTGGTAAGGCACTAATTTAACGCTAGATACTGAGTAATTCAGTCGTGCTTTTCTCTCAGAGACCCCTACTCACATACTCCATAAGACGTCTGGAGTGGGTAGGGATAAAGATCCGCCAAAGCTAACTAGGACAAAAACCCTATATATTAGCTGTTTGGTTTGTTCAACGTTGAAGGATACAGTGTTCCAAAATATTATGCACCTTATCTTTTGTTTCCTTGAAACTTGTTCTACATTTTTCAAAAAACAAATGTCCCTGAATGGGGAAAATGACACCGAGAACGGTGTAGCTGCGGCTGACCCAGTCGTTACAGCTTTTAATTTTACAGGTTTAAATGAAACCGATGAGGGTGTTATAAACATCCCTCCAAACATAAGAAGAGCCAACACTCTAAAACTTATAAAACACGGCCTATCACCAAGAGGTGGTAGAGCAGTTTTCGTGATAGAGGCACACGAATCCTTTCAGACATAGGAATTCTATTCATGGATAGTATTCTCAGAATCAAATCCAGCAACAAAAATGTTTCACTTCTTTAAAGAAGATGAACCACCAGAGGAATATATTCCTTTCGAGGATATTGAAATTCCACTCACATACCAGGAGCATCATCTCTGGTTTAAAGGCGCCCTAAAACATCACAAAAACATTACCAGGCTCGGTCCACTAGGTAGACCAGGAGCAACATGGCCGATTCTAGCCGGCTACACACCTCATCCTGACATCGAAGAGATGTCAGACGAGGAATTACTTACTCAACTACAAGAGTTAATAAAAATTTACAGACAATTAGTCCAATATGTCATGCGGACTTTCACAGTCCAACCACCAATGACCATTCCAAATCAAACCCCTCTACAGGGGAATACACTAAAAATTACTCCATAGACTTTACACGCAGTCATGGGTAAAATGCCCACAAAACGTGAGCAAATTCCATTCTGGATAGCTCAAAAAATTACTCAAATCGAAGCAGTATTTCCTAATACTACCCCTTATGAGAAACACAGAATCCTAACAATCTGTTTACCAATGGGATCACACCACAACTGGAAGATTGCACCACTTGGGGCGCAGTCTTTGCTGCCATCTATACTAAAACACATGGTGTTCCATCAATTGCGGTAATACCAGATGTCCTGAAACAAATTCAAAACGAATACGGGGCAGAGCCTGCTCTGAATTTAGGTATGAAATTACTGAAAAACTTCGACCAGGTCTCAACAATAATATTATCTAATATTAAAGGGGAGGCAGCATCAGTGGCGATCCGCCAACGCTTAAGGGAATTTGATGTAACAGAACATCAACATGAACTACCCAGAATAATAGAACAATCTTATGCAGAATTAGGCAGAGATAGTTTGGGTGGAAAACCTTTGAAGCCAAAACTATCTGAAAGTCCTGAGAAGGACTCTATTAAACAAACTCCTACATCTTATAAAAAGAAGTGGGAAACTAATAAACAAAATTCAAACGAGACACGTTCTCAATCTCGAGGTAGGTCTCCTCAAAAGGAGCCCTCTGAAAGGAGGTATAACCTCAGGAATAGGGATAATTTAAGAAAACCTGACAGGTATCAAGATACTGATACACGTTCCTCTCGTACCTTTCAGATATCGTCACAGACATCAGAAAGAAGAGGACGGTCAGATCACAAAGAAGAACGCGTGAAATCCAAAGACGATAAACACGTTCAGAAAAATAAATCAAAACCTCAATTCTCAAAAAGAAGGTAGCAGGTCTGAAGATCAGACATGCCGAGAATACTGAGAACACAGCTCAAGAACGGAGAATGGGCTCAGACAATGCTGGACAGTGCAGCAGAAGTCACAATAGCTCGCCAGAACCTGAAGGAACTTCTGGAGATAGTGGACTTGAATGAGTACATCACAGTGGAAACTGTAGACACCAGGGTTAGTACTCCACAAAAGTTATATGAAATAACACTCCGAATGGAGGGAGACATACCAAGAAAAGTGAGAACACTCTTTTGGGAAAAACTTTCAAGGGGTTATGATATACTTCTAGCAGAAAAAGACTGGCCACCACACTTTGTCAGGGAGTGCCCACATGGCGAGGACATTATTATGCCTGCCTTCTCCAATCATATTCCAATTCACCTAAAATATACTTATGCCAGGAAATGGGCAGTTGCCCAGGCCCCAGCATTATACAAAAATCATGTAGGATGGGATGAGGACTCACCTCACCATAAAATACAGTTAAAAAATCAACCTACTGCACAAAGGCAGTACCCAATAAAGCAAGAAGCTAAAAAGCAGGTCAGGGAGATCTTAGATCAACTTGAATACTAAGGGGTGATTGAAACATGCACCTCCTCAATGAACAATCCTTTGTTTCCTGTATCCAAACCAGACAATACATATGGTCTAGTTTTGGATTACAGACACTTGAACACTTGTTCTAAAACATTTGCAGTGCAAAATGCACATAGTACAGCATTAATGAATAACATTGTGCGTAAAAAATATAAAACCACATTGGATATTTCAAATGGTTTCTTTTGTCAAAACATAGCACCTGAAAGCAGGTACTTAACAGCTTTCTCAATAATGGGGACCCAGCGTCAATTTTGTAGACTCCCACAAGGGTTCAAAAATAGCCCAGGGTTGTTCTCAGCAAGGGGTACAGAGTTACTATAAATTTATGATAATGAGGCATTGTCATATGTCGATGACATCTATCTGACAGACGATGACCTGGATAGGCACTTGAACAGGGTAAGCACCATTATATTGGGCTTCGCCTCTGAAGGCTATAAATTCAACTTTAAAAAATCTAGAATTGCCCATCTCAATGTCCTTTTCTTAGGATATGAGCTTTCAAGTGAAGGCAAGAGCCTAGCAGCTAACTTTTTAGAAAAGTGCGCGCTGCTCCAACCTCCAAAAACGCTGAAAAACTTACAATCCATCTTGGGTTTCCTAAACTTTGGAAGAATTTACATTCTAAATTACGCAGAAAGGGTTAAACCTCTCTGCGAATTAATCAAACCTGAATTTTCAACAAAACATTGGACTCAAGAACACACAGAAATCCTACGTTCACTCCAAGCTAACATGTTAGCAACAAATCACTTACAAACACGCGTAAATACACGCAATTTAGTGATCCGAATAATTTCGGGTCAATGCGGATTCACCTATTTAACATTTAATGAGGGTGAAAAAGTTCCAATAGCATACAAATCACATTTGTATACACAAGCAGAAATGCGCTTCACTTCAACAGAAAAAATACTGACAGCAGTTCAAACCGCTGTAGCAAAACAAAGAGCTCTAGCTCAAGGAAAACGCATTATTGTCGTAACCCCAGTACCAGCCTTAGAGGCGGTTACAAAAGCGAGCATTCCAAATGCAAAAGCTTTACATCCTAGATGGATACAATGGGTTAATTCTCTTGCTGCAACAGATGTTGAATATGTTTTTGATCCTGATTTAAAAACACAAGCGTTCCTGCAATATGAACATGAATGTCCTCTGCCCACTGAAATTCTGCCTCTCGAACAGTACGAATTTATAAGTTATACTGACGGATCAGCACAACCCGCTACAGGGAGTAAGCAAGCTTACAGTGCAGCGTGCGCAATCGTTAAAGGTCGCATGCAAGATGGTAACTTCAGACCAATGGTCACTAAAACTCAATCTCTAGGAGATTGTGCAGCTCAGCGAGCTGAACTACAAGCATTCAAACTGGCACTTGAAAATACAGATCGCGAATTCCCCACACTTATAGTGTGCGATTCTTTTTACTGTGTTCAGTCGTATAATGAATATATACAGAATTGGCTTGAAAATGGGTTCAAAGATGCAAAAGGTGGCACAATAAAGCATAAAACGCTTTGGGAACAAGTAGTTCAGTTGAGAAACGAACTACCAAAAGCTCACGTGATACACACGCTGAGTCATCAACGTGATGGCGTTCACGTTGCAGGGAATTCATTGGCTGATGAAGCCGCAAAGGGGGCTGTTCAGACGGCTTCCGTAGCTGCGATCACTCGTTCAAAAACGAGAATAGACAGTGAGATATTGTTGGCTGTCAATGCTTCAAGCAAAGGCAGTGGTGCAGCGTTACCAAAGAAATTTCCACTCAAGTACCCTTATGTAATTGATGCGAACAACATTCCGTTTGCTCGAATCCCTGGAGTGGGGGATAGGGTAATTCCAAACATGGAATGTAGAGCAGCTTTGATTTATGAAGCACATCTGGGGGAGGGTCTGTCACATCAAGGTATCTCTAAAACAATATTAACATTAAAAGAGATGTACTGGTGGCCTGGAATGAATACACAGATTCACATCTTCATCGATGACTGCATAGACTGCAATAGACAGCGTGGTGCAGAACGCCATCAGACACCAGACTACGAAGTGGCCTGCCCAGTACAGACACCATTGTTAGACAGCATTAGACAATCTACGCGCAGGCGTCCTTTTGGACAAATGCAATCCCACAAATACTAAGTCAAGGTTCCTATGGATATGGCCTCAGCGCTCGGCTGACGCTCGAACTGTTATAAAAGATTTGCGAGTCTTTATCGGCACATTCGCAATAGGCACACTACATTCTGACCAGGGCCCTGCATTTAGCTCTCGGGCTTACAAAGAAGCCATGGCCAGTTTGGGCGTTGCATTGCGGTACTCCTCTCCGTTTCATCCTGAGGGAAATTCTGTTGTGGAAAGGAAAAACCGGGACATAAAGCAGTCCATAACAGCTAGAGTATTAGGTTCGGGTGATGGGTGGGTCAAACATCTTTATGGGGTCCAACGCTCATTAAATAATTTGCCAAGAAGTTCTCTAGGGGGGTCACTCCATATGAGGTCCTATTTGGGACAAGAATGTGGGTTCCCGATCTCGAATGTAAAGGCACAGTGGTGGAAAATAAACCCTTTGATATCAAAGATCGTTTGGCTGTTTTACAGGATCTAAATGAACTAAGATCGAAACAAAGCAACGTGTTCCTGAAGCCAACCACCACTGGGGAAACACCGGCAGTCCCAGCAAGGCCTGTCTGGATCCCAAAAGTTGGGGATCTAGACAGAGAGAAGATTGCGGACAAAAAGGAATTTGGACCTTCTTACAGACAACCAGTAACTGTCCTAGCCGTCCACGGAACAAGAACAGTACTTCTGCCGCCCCTTGCTGGAAAAAAGGAGAAAAGATTTGTGTCAATCGACCTCATCAAACCACAGTATGTGGCCAATACTAAATAGTAGGCCTCGTGGACTCCGACCTAGTAGCAGACGCACTCCTCTCGCTACTATCCAAGAGGTTCAGACTAAAAGGCTCATAACCATCGAGAATTCAGCAGTAACAGATGAAGGACTAAGCAACAATGCTATGGAACTCATCCCTCTTGAAACTCAAGTAACAGTTCGTCCAGATACACCTGTCTACACCAACGTAACATGTGATCAACTGGTTCCAGCGATTTCAACGAATCCTGATGCAATTTCAACAATTGACCGACTGCTTCTGGCTATTTCATTAACTTTGATACGTTTTCTGAGGATCCGAGTGAGCCTGAAACGACGCCAGCATTAAAAACTTTCAAACAACAAGTACAAGAACTTTTTCTGAAAGAGACTTATCTGGTTTCACCATGGATTGAAATATAGATTATTTCTGGAATATTTTTCTTTCTGCTTTGGCTATGGTTATGACTCCTAGCATGCTTATAAATGGCAGATACACTCGTATGGACACTGAAAGTAAAAATGAGAACTTACTTTTAAAACCACCCAAATCTTCCCATCGTGAAACAAGAGACTTGTCAGCAGTGAACATCACAGCCGTTCCTATACAGGATGGTATAGTGTGGGACAAAACCGATTTCGACATATTCGGCCCTACGGAACTTTTGAACATTCCACATTTATTTAAAATTTCATTAAGTGATTTTATTACCTCCAGTACCTATTCTGATGATTGGGACTTTGAGACTGTAAATGATATGATGTCTGATCTAGAAAAGTCTGCAGCGTTCTCTAACAATGAATACTTAGAGGGTTCATCAGACTATGAACAGCTTTATTGTTATAACCACTATGGTCATCATTTCTTGCATAAATCTGCAACACCTAGAAATGTGTTTATGTTTAATCAATGGGAACATTGTCCTACACCACCAAAAGGTAGTTCAAAAACGTTTGCAAATAAGTTTCCATATTTTGCAGGGTACAATATATCTGATCAAGAATGTAAACAAAACAGGTCAGAAAATTATGTTAACAGATACAAAACAGATTTATTCTGCATCCTTTATTACCCAACTGTCTAGACAAGGATTTGACTTTTGGAAAGACACAATAGACACAAAAACTGTCTGGGGTTCTAAAGATTGGCAAGTGCAGGGGATTGAAGCTTTGTTTAGAGCATGTATCATCCCACATCAAATAATGTTTTTGAATGACACTGTGCAACAAACGTCTTGCCTTGGTTTAGCCAAGATCAAAGACATGAATACACCTTCTGTACCAACACCTGCAAGTAATAGCACTACACAGGGAGCAGTCACAGTAGACACAATACTACAAACCAACAGAACAGATTCTGATTGGAAAAAATGGTTACTCTGGCCCACAGACACAAACATCTGTCAAGAAAGATTACTGAATAGAATACAGGGCTTTACAATCCATAGGCCAGACCCACGATATGTTCAACGACAACATCCAGGGGTAGTAACAACATACAGTGTAGGAAAATTGTGCCTTGACTGGTTACAAAAATCTACACTCGAGGATGTGAAACAACACTTATCTTTACTTAAAGAAGACGCAGACCTTAGGAAAATCTTGCTAGGACAAAGAAAACCGCATCAAAAACGTTTCATATATGCCGGCATCTATGCTGCTTATAATGAGATATGGAAGGTTTCACAGGCAATGGCCGCAGAAAGAATACGTGAACTTGATCGTATTAACTTAGAGAAATCTCTCACTGTGGTCGACAATGGGTTAACAACTTTGTCATCCAGAATTTATTCATTGGACAACATTGTATCCTCTGCTATTGACATACTGGAACAAGATTTAGCCATGTTACAACAAGGCCAATCTCAGTTACGTTCTATTATGTTATTAAGCTGGACGCTGCAATCTTTGCGTGCCGGCTATGTGCCTTGGCGTTTTATCAACACGTCGTCTCTGTTTGCAGAATACAATCTAACAGATAAACAGATCGAACTGGCACAAAGGGGAGCAAAGTATACAGTGCTGAGCATTGAACAACTGGAAAAATTACCATTTACGGTAGCAGAAAAACCAGCTACAGAATGGCTTATTCATGGCAAAATAACTCTGCCTGTCACTACTTTTCATTTTCAGTATTGCCTCAAACAAATGCAAGCAGGCAAATATGAAAGGTTGGGTAAAGAATACATTAAGACATCCTGGGATTTACCTTACGAATACAGATGTTGGAGTGGGGATCGTGAAGTGTTTCTAATCGGTACACACTGTGAAAATGCACTAAGCGGTTCACTCATATGTCGGGACATTTCTTTACACGGGGCTTGTAATGTTTCTGTGGCAAACTTGTCCTGCCACCAGCAGGGTACACCAGCTGCTGTGATTAATCCAACGTTTGGCCAACTTTCTAACGGGAGTTACCTCATGTTGAATGATCAGAGTTGCTGTGGCATGTTGCCAGGCATCCCATATCTGGTAACGGTCGGCTCCAGGATTACTTGTTGTATGCAAGTATTGTTCCCCCAAACAGAGACAGTCAGGAGTCGCTCTATGGCCTTCATTGAATGTTTCTTTTATACGTTTTGATACCTTAAGCAGAATGAAAGCCATGCTTTTACAACAAACCGTGCCTTTGACCTCGGCCAAAGAAATCTATGATTTACAAATAGCAAGTACTTCGGCTGAAATACAGGCTCTAATTCGTACAAACTGCCCTATACATTTCGTAGAAATGATGGGACGTATCTTAAACATGTCTGATACGAGCGGAATTGTACATGTATTTAAGACCATCTGTTCAGGACTGTTAGCACCCTTCCAGGCAGTCCTCGGAATCATCCCAGACTTCGCACATTCGGTGTTTGGTGGTGTGCCATTAATTCTAGCACTTGTTGCAGGAATCCTGTTTCTATTCCTACTACTACGCTATGGCAAGCCTATTCATCGGCATCACTCCGAGCGATGTGGAGAAAGCTCTCCTAGAACGGAAGTGCCGTGAGCGCATAGTGCAACTTTTGGGCATACCTCGTCTACGGGAACTTAATACAACATGGTTTCTGTCATTTAGACCAATCTGGCAAGATTGCATCTTACCTGTTCTACGCTGCCTGCTTTGCGGTGAAGAATGCGTGCTAGACACCTGTCTAACACTCCCATCAGTCATGCCAACGGATATCGATACTCTGCTGGACCCGAGAACGGTCCATGCTCTGTGTTGTCCCCAGAGGCTACCAATCCTGATGACGGCATTCATTGAGATCTCACAGACGCTTCCTGCTGCTGCTGAGGTACGAGATGGATCAACAGGCACACAGGTAACAACGGACGCGAACATTGCTGCGGCATCCTATGCTGAAGGCGATGCTTCTCATCTCTGTGCAGTTAACCTTCTGAACGAGGTGTTCCAAATGTCACCAACATCGGTAGACGATATTTTGTCTATAGAAATAGATGATTTCATGTTTACACCAGACCCATACACTGACTTTGATTCGGCTCACAGTGTACCGGAGACACAATGAAATTTGGCCTCCATATTTTCAAAACAGAACAAAACTTGGAACTCTTCCTAAAAATTGACTTCTTTTTTCTCTCTCTATTTTTTGAAGATACATGGCAAATCAATCTGCTTACAGTAGAAGTATTCATATAAAACAGACTTCTTTGAATACTTCCAGGAACACATTGTCACCTTATTTAACACAATTTCATGATATGCAATGGCTTTCATTTTTGAAAACTTGTCAACCATTTCGTCATATGTATATATTTCTGTTTATTCATTCATGTTGCATTTTATTTATAATATATGCTTAGAATGAAAAAATGCTTAAAAATGTACAGTACCTATTGCATTACATGTTTTAGCGGCAGTTTCTTTTAAAGACTTCTTTTTAATATGCTTTTAGAAATGTTTTTAGCAACATGTGGTACTCAGTTTAATGTTTAGCATTTAATGTTTAGCATTTAGTACTATCGTTCATTCGAAAGTGGAGTGGGTGTTGTATTCCGCTTTAGGTGTCCGTATATAGGCTTTCCTGAAACATGTCCTTATATAGGCACAATTCGCATTGCCCTTATATAGGCATAAAATCCCAGTCCTTATTTAGGCATTAGCCATGCACTCCAAATACAGGCATGGTCACCGACATCCGTCCAACCTAACGTCACAACGAGTTCTTAGAAGCCAGACCCTTAAGCTCTTGGGAATTCCCCTAGCACAGGATTATTGATTTCTCCAAGAACTCATCTATTATGCATGAACCGCTATTCCTTAAGGGTTCATTCCTGACGTTTTCCTCTGTCCGACTTCACGTCAATGCTAACATTCCAAGGCACCTACCAGGTATAAATATACCTTCCCTTGCCCAAGCAAGTTAGGAGGAGACCTCGACTTTAGAGGAGCCCGTGTCCCGGCCTGATGCACTGAGAAGAGACGCTGTCATCCCTGCTCGCAGAGAATCCAGCCTCCAGTGTTCTGACTCCCTTCGCGGGGTGTTAGAGTTCGAGACCCGGAAGGAGATTCCCACCTCTCTCATTCTCAAGGTATGGAGCTGACTAGAACCTAGAGGGACTCTTGGCATACTAGACTCTTGGCATACCAGACTTGACATACCAGACTCTTGGCATACTAGACTATAGCATACCATACTATAGAATACTCCACCTACTTCTTACCTCACACCACACTTAGGTATATGAATATATGTGTCATAGCTAAAAGATAATGCTAGCGCAGTATTATTTCTTTCTACTGCTTACGCTGTACATAATATATTTCGCTTACTGTCTTGTGATCATAACAGCTCATATCTCTTACACGAGAAACAAGACTGTTCAATAAATCCTTTTATTGAAACGCCCGTCTATTCTTTCTGTGTAACTCTGAAGAAACTAAGCATGCACGATTAGCTGAGTGAAACTGTTATCTATTGTTTCCACGATTCTGAGAGCGTTCCGATTCTAAAGGGAAACAAAGTTGTCATGTTTATGCGGTTGCCAGAAACTACTCCCTTCTTGTTCACAAGGAGTTTCTAGTGGCCTCTGAGTTAGCTGGCACAAAGTAATTAAGTTTAATATACTCGATAGGGACATACTGACCTCAGTCCTATGTCAAGTCTATAAGGTATATTATTCCAATGCGCAGAGCCTATTAGGGAAATAGGAACTACACTACAATAGTCTACTTAAGTTGTATGATATGTTCCGGGCCAGAATAAAACCGTTCTGTTTTGCGTGGACAAAGGTAGGCATATATGGTAATAAGCGAGCGCTAGGATCTTGCAGGATTTTGAAGTCCATGTTAAGCATGGAGAGTGGTCGGAAATCCATAACCTGCGCCTCAGTGGCTTTCTTAGGAAGTGGGACCACTAAGGCGTTCCGTGTGGATCCGGGAAGGTGCCCTAACCTTAGTGATTTGGCATATAACACCTCAAAGTGGGGAGCCAGTACCGTAACATAACTTGAATCGAATTCTGCAGGTAGTCCATCTGGCCCTGGGGTCTTTCCGGTGGCCATACCCTTAATTTCCACCCGTATCTCTCGTACGGTCACCGGGCCTCCCAACGCTTCCCCTGCCTGACGGTCTAATGCCTGAATTGTCAGCGCTCCCAGGAATCCCTCCTGTCTGCCCGGTGAGATTCGGGTGGGGAATGCCTTATAAAGGTCCTCATAGTACTTGCAAAATTGGTCGTTAATCGCCTGGGGTGGTGAATTGGGGCCCCTGTGTGGGATCGGATGTGTGTGATCGGGGATCCCCGAATTTCGGGCTTGACGAGCCACGCCAACAGTCTACCAGGCCTCCCCACTTCCTCCTGAACCCTAGTAAGGTAACCCCTATAGTCATGGCACCGCAGCCGTTCGAGGGCCTGGTGGTACAGGATTCGGGTTCCTTTTAAATTTTGCAGAGCTTCTGGACCAGCGCCCTGTATGCTATCTAATTTGTACAGTTTACTCTCGAGGTCCGCCAGTTCTCAATGCAGTTCTTTTAGTGCCCCAATTTACTGCCCCAGACAGTGTCCCCTCATCACCACCTTAAACCCCTCCCATTCCATCAGCACTGTGGACGCCGTCCGTGTGTTAGTGGCAAAGTAGGTGTCTACGGCTGCACCTATGGTTTCTTTAAAACAAGTGTCTTCTAACATTAGCGGGTTTAGGCGCCACAGTGGGACCAGCGGGTGTTTCCCCAAGGTTTGGAGGGTCAGTAGGAGGAGGCTGTGGTCCGAGAGCATGTGTCCTAAATATTCGTGTGTGTAATGGAACCACCCAATCCAGGTGTACATAGGAAGATGTCGAGTCTCGTATGTAATCAATGAATGGGGGAGTAGTAGGAGTAGTCCCTTTCCACTTCTCTAGGACCTCTCATACCAGAGAAAGCTCCCACATAGACTCTGTGGTCTATGAGGAGGAGCCCACAACTGGCACTTGCCCTGTGACCACTAGGCAAAGGCCATCCAAGGCTCCCCTTGTGTGTTCTCCTTCTCCACTCCACAGAGTAACTACTACTGGCAGACACCTCACTGAAAGGGTACCAAGATCTTACCCTCTCTGTCATGGCAAATCTGTGGGCCCAAGGGCTGCAGAGCAGCAGGTTCAGAACCAGTTAAGAGGTATTGGGGCCACAACAGGTTTCTGTCAGGCGCCCCAGCTGCTACTTGAAAAGTGTCTCTGATCTGTGCTGGTAGCATATTGTCTCCACATTGTACCAGGTAAAGTCCACTGCTTGGTTATCCCTTATCTGCCACTGAAGCATTCAGGAGGGCAGATCTACTCAAGAGCACAGCCATTCCTATAAGCCTTCAGACCATCTGCAATACATGCCCTTGAAGGGGGGTGCTTCCTCTCCAGGCCCAGTGAGGGATCATCCGCTGCATGCACAAAACACTCTTGAGCATCAGTAAGGTGCAGACATCCTTACAAGGCGGAGCCCAGGACACCGGTCGTCCCGCCGGTCAACTCTCATCCTCAGGGCACTGGGGCTTCAGCACAACAGAGACACCCTCCAGCTGGGTATCTCAAGTGAGACTCAGCACAATGGGACCCCCGGGTAACAGGGCAGCAATGCTCTAGGCCCCTGAGGTAACTTGCAGCAGAAGAATGTAAGTAAGTAAGTCCGTTTTTATATAGCGCAGCTAGTCACCCTTACGGGTCTCAAGGCGCTGGGGACCGTCGTGGAAATTAAGTGAGCTATTGCCCAGAGTCACATGGTGCTGAGCTGAGCTGCCGCCGGAGCTGGGGATCGAACCGTGAACCCTGTGCTCCGAAGTCAGCTGCCCTGGCCGCTGCACCACACCTCTCCACTCTAACACTCACTGAGGGGCCGAGTCCTCCATTGTAGTAGGACCTCAGATCAAGGCTTGCAGTGCCAGATCTGAGTCAAAAGCACACCCCAGTATGCTGGCCAATGTGGCCCGCCAAACTGTGAGTCACTCCACCAAGCCTTTCTATGCTAGTTACGGAAGCCCAGTGAGCCCTTCCATGCCTCCCACCCTGACTCACTACTCAGACACATTCGGATGAGCCTCCAGAGGTCCACAACAGTGCAGGTCCACGCTAGATGGCTCCTGCTCCCTTGTGCAACTGGAAGCTCTACGGCTCGGACTCTCACAGCCCAATCTGAGGATCCGGATAAATGTGCCTCCATCTTGCAGAGTAACATGCCTTTCCCGGCCACCTGCAATCCATACCAATCCTTCTGTGGAGCCCATGGAAATGAATCTCACATTGTATATTTTGGATGCAGTTAGGTGAGTTTACACACAAGGCAAGACATCAGGATTAACTGCAGGATCGGGCCAGCCACTGAGGAATATAGAATAACTGCATCCTACTCCATGTTGAAACATGCTCCACCCCTCTGTTTTCTGCGTAATTTAGTATGTTTCAACTTAATTTGTTATGCATCATTGGAGAATTGTTGGTTGAGGTGTAGGCCATGATTATGATATTGTGGTCATGTGTGATGTTTGGAGGTGTGAGGCTTGACCCAATCATGTTACAGCGGGTATGTAACAGTGCGTTGTGTTGATGTAAGATGTGAAACAGCGTGAGAGACAGGAAACTGTAATTTGCGTTTACAAACTAGTCCATCGTTTATCCTGAGATATGCGGTGTCATGCTCCAGGGATCAACCAGGTCATTCTTGATTTTCTGAACTCCAGGTGAATACTGATTATCATTACTTTCTTCAGGAGGGTGTTGCAGAGCTTCAATGTCTGTACACCAATGCGGAATCGAGGAATGAGCAAAAGCAGGGCTATTCTGGATCTGAGCTTCCTTCTTTGACTGTAGAGTCAAAGGGCTAGATTTACGTTCTCTCATGAAACTCACTGCTTCAAAGCAACTTGCTGTGCTGCATTGCTTGAAAAGGAGAGTACAGAAAGGCACTAATTCTACTAATATATGGCAATCCTCATCTCTTTCTCAGCACTGGCACTCTGTGAGCTGCATAGTACCAACACATCATAATTTGGCAGTTGGGACCTCCGACTACTTGTTGGTCGGTCCCAATTCTGCTATGATGTCGGTCGGACGCTCGTCCGACCGGCATCGTAATGAGGCCCTTAGTGTGAAATGGATTGGAGAGTGATTAACAGATTAGTGATAGTAATTAGGAATTGGGAGGTCACAGGTAATCATTAGTAAAGATTGTGAAGATATTGGAGCACCTGCTGCACCATTTAAATCATGACCCTAGTGCTTGTAAGGTAATTGCATTTGTGACTGCTTGTTTAGTAGTAAAATATCGCAATGATCAGTTCTCAGTGGGTTTCCTAAACCTTTTGGTCCGTGTGCCACTGCACCTGCTGCACCATTGAAATCATTTCCCTAGTTCCTGCAAGGACAAATGAGGAAATCTTTTATATCCAGTAATATATGTATTCCGAAAAAGGCACAGTTGCAGACGGAATAGGTAATTATTATGTAGCTAAACATAAATACAAAAGCTTTCATAAAAGGTGCCTTTAAACGTATCCAACTCTCCAAAACGAGTTGCCACAGATGTCATAAATAAAGCATATCTTTTACACATCAAAGGGAAACCAAGCATTGTTAAATTGTGTTACAATGTGGCTGGCTCTTTCCTGTGAAAAGATCTTATCCTGTGCGTGATAGTGAATGGGCCATAAACAGAGTAAATTGCCCAAGATCACCATATGTTGAGCTGAAGCTGAGACTGAAATGTGGTTTTGTCCTTTGTTTCTAAAAAGGCAGCTTCACAAATTAAATGGACTCACCAAAGAAGAGGAATTTTGCAAAAACATGCAAATATTTTGTACAGCTGAAGAACGAGATACCTTTTGAGTTGGCTATGTCTAAAATAAAATTTTAAAAAGGGCACAAGCAGGCTCTATGGAGAAAGTACGCTGCATTCCTCTTTCCTATAAATGCTCCCACTTTGAAGGCAGCCGAAAGCACGTTGACAAACTTCCAATTTCTCAAACTCACTCCTTGCCCCTGGTAATAGATTTACTCACATGTTCAAGGAAATGTGAGTGTAAATCCCAAATTAAGTTTCACACTCATAAATAATATACTCTAGGCACCAAATTTCACAAAATTCATTTTACATGAGGAAATGGATTTGGAAATATGGCCCTTTGTAGATTGTGCATCTAGTAGCTATTATTTCAATATTAACAAAAACACAACTTTAAACTGGATATCAATAAATATGTGAATTTGGTGTTGATGCCGGACCACAATTCTTCTGCTACTGGGAATTGAAAGAATATATGTAAATAGTCTGTGTCTGTGTGTTCTGACATCTCCAATACCTTCTGCTTTCTAAAAGACCTAACTTTTAGGTGCCTGATGAATTCTTCAGACAATTGTTCATTGCATAAGGTCTGTTTGTAGATTAGCACTAATTTTTTGTATCTTTGTAAAAGCACCTTGACTATTTCATTCAGTTCAGATTCCCAATCATTCTTATGTTTTGAAAGGAGGTGGGTGCTGTCATTTATAAAGAGTTTATAAACCTTGGCTCTCGAAATCAATTTAATCTGTTTGGCAGAGCCTAAGGCTAGAGTCTGTAGTAATGCTCTAGTATCAACGCATGTAGCACATTTGTCTTCCTCTAATTTCTTAAGACTGTTGTACAGCGTGAGATAATTCAGTATTTGTACTTATAGGAGATAGTATTTTCTTTTAAGTTCTGTGAAGGATAAAACCATATAATTGACTCTATTTAACACTGAAACATACTGCGCATATTTCAAATTTGGGAACAGACAAAGGGATTGAAGGTGCCTGTGCAGGGATCCAGGCCAATACTTGACAACAACCAGCAGCAAATGTACCTGTTACCTTTTCACCACTTCAGTTCTGCTGTCATAAAACCATACTTCTGCAGTGCTATACGACGCATTAGTCACTCACCATCACTGGGCATGTAGATGTCAACTGTCTGAGGGTAGGTATGGAGGCCACAGCCCGTGCTCATTTCTCCAGCATAATCTTCATGCTTGCTTATAATTCAAGACTTGCAGTTTCTGTTTGAACTCCACAAGTTCCGCCATCGCACCACCTTTAAACCAATCGGTAAACATAATATAGAAGATAATACTTTTAATTGAGAAATCCATATTTCCACAAAAAACAGCTTTTATTCCTCCACCTAAATTAATAAATGATTTTGTTCCAATGGCAGTCTCCAAAGAACAGGTAGAGATGGGTTGTATATTTACTCATGTGCAACTCTACTCCTACACTTGGGTGTGAGTCTATCATTTTTTGCTATTCACCATTTCCGACTTGAGATTTACATCTAGGTGTAAACCTACATGTACCCATCCCGTCAAATGAGGACGTGGAGCCTCCTACAACAGAATCTACGAGTGTAAAGTTACTCCTGGGAACTTTTCACCTGCTGGCGAAAATATGGGAAAATGTAATAAAGTTTATTAAAAATACATGTTAAAATATTTTTATGTATAATATAAATAGAAAATAATTGAAAATATTTTTACTAACGTGGAACTTATAAATTTATATGTAAATAATACAATCATTTAAATATATTAATTTCATTTATGTATATTAACTTTTAAGCAATATTTTAAAAAATATCCTTCCTCACTAACGGTTTTATTTTTATTTAACTCCTAGTAATTTGGTTAAAAGTTATACATCTCATTAATATAAATGTGCCTTAACTTTTATTTAAAAAGTTATGTTAAATTAGATTCGATTTTTTTTATTGATAGTTAATTAAGACCATTCTATATAGCACATTCTGAGTAAAACAATCATAAAATGCACAGTGAGTTACAAAGTTATAAAAGCGTAAAGTTACAATTCTCTTGAATTATTTACAGTTGTGAGTTTATCTGTGATTACATTCTTCATCCTCATGAAACCAGTCAGCATTTCCCCTTCGTTGCTGTTGAAGCGCACTGCTATTGCTTCTTCACAGGCGCGCATTTGTAATCTTTTCCAGTGTGGGAGCAGTAGGTTTTGACTTTCATTATGAAATACTAGGAAGCAGCAGAGCACATGTGCCAGAGTTTCTGCTTTATAATTGGAAAAGCGGCAGGCGGTGTGCTCCCTTTTGTGTTTCCAGTTGTGATGAAATTCGCCTATGTTTAACAACCGAAATCGCAGGCTCAGGTGTTTCCTCTTTAGCTCCCAAGGAATGGGGGGTTTTAAATGTAATACCACTGGTGGGTGGAGTGAGCATGGGCAACAGTGCTACCAATTGGTCTTATATTTAATCATTCTAAGTCCTTGGCTTTTGAAAGAATCTTGCAGTTTTTTTGTATGATTCTTTTCAAAATTAAATATGTTATGCTTTGTGCCTTGGTCATGCACAGATTTAAATCTTGTGTAGTTATAACTGAAGCTGTTCCCTTGTGAGGGTGGAATCCATGAATCCAGTTCTTTTTTTAGATGGAATTTTATGGATCCTGGTTCAGCTGAACTTAAGTGAAGCCAATAGCATGAGAGTGCTGCCTTCTCAGATAACAGTTGATCCTGGAGATGGAATTCCTGTCTAATTTGATGCTGAGAAGTTGACATTGGCAGGAGAAATAGTCTCCTGTGAAGATTACATAGCGCAACATTCAGCCAATTGCCTAGCTTTAGCGGAAAAGCTTTGTACCAATATGACAGAGTTGGTAGAAACTTTGCTCTTATTATTTCCAATTGAGGGAGAAGTGATGGACCAGAAAGGTTGGAAGCTAGTCTTTTAAAAGCATATAACATGGGAGGAATTTTAGATGCCCTGGATTCAAGATTGTTCGCCCTAAGTTGGCAGGGTATGCCCAGACGTGGGTCCCTTGCTCACTTTGCCACTGGATTCAAGATAGCCTGGCTGATGAGGGTTTTGAACCCGAAACCGGTCCCAGGATGCTTGTTTCCGGTCCAGGGAAGACATGGCTTGGCAGTTCGGGCTGGACTGTTCCCATGAGGCACAGGGTCAGACTGATTTGCATATGGCCATGTCTGAACTGGGGTGGTGGAGTGAGCTAAAGAATGATGATGGATTAAACCCAGATCAGTTGACTGGGGGTGAGTGTTTGATTTGCTCTAACGCTCCGTCCATCATCCCCTTTGGTATCGCTGGATTCAAGGTGGGTTTTAGGATCGCCTCTTTGTTGAATGTTCACTCCTGAATATTAGTAAAAGATGACCGCTTCGAGCTTGACTCTATTTAGTCTCCCGATGCATTTCTTTTTAGATAAGGAGACAGGCAATATGATGTTTGTCTTAGTCTTATTAATTTCCAATCAATTTTTCAAGCAGTATAACTAATTGGTTATTGAATGTTGGACATCTATTTGCTTTTTGTCATGCAGCACTGTATCTTCAGCCTATTGCATCACCTAAAGAGGATTATTATTTAAATTTGGTGGACATTCTCTCTGCGTTTCAAGGGCTTTTCCTATGTCCACTAGGTAAAGATTAAAAAGCAAAGGAGCTAGAATGCACCCTTTCTTTCAGGCGGTTGCTTTAGTGAACCTTGTCAGAAATAGATGCCTTGTTTCCCGATTTAATTTGAATTCAGTTGTCCATGTATAACGATTGTATGTCTCCGAATAGTTGGTTTGGAATGTCGATTTGTTCGAGATTTAGCCATAGCAGAGGTCTACTGATTGGATAGAAGGCCTTACAGAAATCGATGGAACTTGCAGAAAAGGATTTTGCTTCTTTCTGATGCCTCGTTGGGTTAATGCTGATAATGATACAATATAATCTGCTGTTATGTTGCCAGATGAAAACCCTGTTTGAAACAATGGGATCAGCTTTATGTTTTTCATTCATGTGCTCAGCTCTTTTAATAGTGTTGTTGCATAGTATTTGACATCCATATCCAAGAGAGCAATTAGTCTGTTGTTCTCCAGGTCCCTTTTTGGACCTTTTTGTGTGGATTGGATACTAAAGTGAGCCCTTTCCGGATGCTGGAATGAGGCCTTTCATGAAGCAACTCTTGACTGCTTTTCCCTGTGTTTCAGCCCAATTTGTCGACTTGTGCTTGAAAATTGCGTGAGACAAACCATTAGAGTCTGCAGCACAATCATTTCTGCTTGCCTTGATGATGTCCCATACTTCCCTCAGTTGTAACTGCTCGCTGGTTCCTGCTTTGTTCTTAATATAACACAGTGCAGAGGGTGGAGCATGGTTTGGTTCTGCTGGAGTAGTTACAATGTAAGTTGGATCTGTGTATAGTGGGCAAATGTATGGTGTCCATAATAGTGTATTAATATTATAAGTTGTTGATTGCTGATGGGAGCCTTCAGCAGTTCGAACTAAGGGGGTCATTACGATGGCGGTCGGAAAAGCAACCCGACCGCCATGGTAGCGGAAACTCACCGCCCGCCGCTACCGCGGGAAAACCGACGGCCCGATTAGGATCCACGGCGGTAAAAATCCAACTGCGGCGGAAAGGAGACCCGAGAAACCGCCCTTTGCGTGCGGAGAAGGCCGAAACCCGTCTGCGGCGTTCGGATTCGCGGCGGAAACAGCCCAAACCACCGCAACCACAGCGGAGACACCGCCATGGAAATTATGATATCCCCGACATGACCGCGGTGCAGAGCGCAGTTTCCGACCGCCGCAGTCGACAATAGTGAGGAATGAGAGAGTCCGCGGAAGCGCCGTAGCATAGCCACCGCTGCGTACGCTCCGTGAAAAAAATGGCGGTCGAAAAAAATACACACAACATGCCCACAAAGTGCACAAAGCAAACAAGTCATGCACCCAAAAACACCTAACACAGCCCAAAGACACCCCCCCATGGTAAACTCAAAAACGACAAATCCCAGGACGACACACACCACACCTGCAATCAATACCCCATCCTGACACACCCACATAGCCCAGTATAAATCCAGCCCCCTATCAGACCACAATCCTTTGCAAAACTCCAGAACTGAAGGGACATACACCACAGCTGACAGGAGAGGCAAATCTGCACAACACACACACACATCACCACCACCACCACCACTTCTACACCTGCACCTCTAACCCCTTTGCACATCACACACCATACACATCACCACCACCACCACCACTTCAACACTTGCACCTCAAACACCTTGGCACATCACACACCATGTCACCACAGAAAATGCCCAAATTCACTGAGAGTGAGTTGAGGGTACTGGTAGATGAGATAATCAGGGTAGAACCCCAATTGTTTGGTAACCTGGTCCAACAGACACCAGTAGCCACAAGAACGCTAATGTGGAGAAGGATAGTAGATAAGGTAAATGCAGTAGGGACCGTGCCACGCAATAGAAATGAAATTGTGAAGCGCTGGCACGATCTGAAGGCAGTGGTCAAGAAGAAGAGAGCCAAGAACCATGAGCTAGCTCACAGGACAGGCAGTGGCCCTCCCGTTCCACCCAAAACATTCACCGAATGGGAGGAGAAGGTGCTTGGCATACTGCATCCAGAGAGTCTCACAGGAATACCCGGGGCAGTGGAGGCTGGTAAGTACAAACAAATGCCTAACATCACACTGATATGTACTGTCTTGCACCACTACTAAGCTATACCTCCTAGGTACAAATGCAGTCGTGCACCACACTCTCACCAACACATCTCTCACACATTAATCCAACAGTCCCTCAGGTTTACCTCAAAGGTAGCTACAAACATCACCATGGATACATGTGTACATGCTGCCAGCACTACAACTCCCACCAGGCCCCCTTGTCCCACAGCTGCGCAAGATGGAGCCCTGACCCCCCCACCCCTCATGTGGCAGCCATTGCATTGCTCACCTAAACCTAAGAGGTAGGTAGCCATCCTCACAGGGAGGTGTGTGGGTGGTTTGGAAGTCTGCACTACAACTCCCACCAGGCCCCCTTGTCCTACAGCTGCGCAAGATGGAGCCCTGACCCCCCCATGTGGCAGCCATTGCATTGCTCACCTTAACCTAACAGGTAGGTAGCCATCCTCACAGGGAGGTGTGTGGGTGGTTTGGAAGTCAGCACTACAACTCCCACCAGGCCCCCTTGTCCTACAGCTGCGCAAGATGGAGCCCTGACCCCCCCCCCATGTGGCAGCCATTGCATTGCTCACCTTAACCTAACAGGTAGGTAGCCATCCTCACAGGGAGGTGTGTGGGTGGTTTGGAAGTCAGCACTACAACTCCCACCAGGCCCCCTTGTCCTACAGCTGCGCAAGATGGAGCCCTGACCCCCCCCCATGTGGCAGCCATTGCATTGCTCACCTTAACCTAACAGGTAGGTAGCCATCCTCACAGGGAGGTGTGTGGGTGGTTTGGAAGTCTGCACTTCAACTCCCACCATGCCCCCTTGTCCTACAGCTGCGCAAGATGGAGCACTCCCCACAACCACAACCATGTGGCAGATATTGAATGTGACTCATCAAACTTACTGGTAGGTAACCATTTCAACTGGGAGTGGTGTGTGTAATTGGTGACACTGCAGTACAACCCACAACAGGCCCACTTCTTCAACAGTTCAGCATGATGGAGCACTTGTCCCACTCATAGGCATGTGACGTTTGTTCCCCCGCACATCACACCATACCACTTTGTCCACAGTCACTTACACAAATCATGCTAAACAGTCGTATTGTACTCAGCATGCACAAGTCTCAGTGCAAAACTTACCCACATTGTGTCTACTGTGCCAGGCATCACACTCTGCAACACTAACACCGATCATGCTTCCCTGCAGCAGTGTCTGGCAGGTTGGTTGTCAATGTTGTCTGCTCTCTTAAGACTTTCCTCTCCGACCTCAACTATATACAGGCCTGCAACGGTCCTACCCACTGCATGGGCGCTACCCTTGACCTCATCATAGCTAGAGAGCACATTATTCAGCTAGATGACATAGTACCATGTGATTGGTCGGATCATCTCCAAATCTCCTTTCGCATTCAGGAGAAGGTATTGCTTAGACAAGGGCAACCACTCAAAAACAAGCAATTGTCTCATAATCTGAGAAATATCAACATCTCTAACCTTTCCATCTTGAGCAAGAATCTACTTGAACCTCCAACTACCATGAATAATTTGGAAGAGTTGACGGATCATTACTTCAACACAATGTCTAATATTCTCGACTCTGCAGCCCCGAAGCTACTTAAAAGGATTCCCTGCAAACAATCCAAACCTTGGTTCAGTGGTACCCTTAATGACGAACGTCGCAAGCTGAGGCTCTCTGAGAGACGTTGGAGAAATGCCCCCTCCACTTCTAGCCTCGAACAGTTAAGAAAGATGAGAAGCTCTTACAACAAACTCATTCGCATCGCTAAATCAGAACATTTCAGAGATCAGCTTGACAGAGCTAAAAACCGTCCCAGGAAACTGTTTGATATCATCAAACAACAGGCTAATCCTATTCCAGCAATCAAAATCGCTGGACCCAGTGAGGAGGACTTCTCAGAGCACTTCGCTGAAAAGTCTAGAAGTATTGAGCGGGAACTGCAACGGGCCGCTGAGAATTTGTTGGGTATGAGTTCCGAGGGTTTGCCTGGTCACACGGCAGTACACACCCAAAAACAATGCCTGTACACACCCAAAAACAATGCCTGCTGGAATACCTTCCGACCTCCAGACTTGGAGGAGCTGTCACTTTCCCTGGCTTCTCTGAAACCTTCCAACCATTTCAAGGACCCACTCCCCGCCAAGCTGCTCAAAGACCTCAACTTGGCAGTTCTGCCTCTCTGGTCCAGGTTCATCCAACAATCTCTCTTACAGGGGAGGATTCCCGACTGCCTTAAAATGGGGCAAGTCACACCCATCCCCAAGAAGCCCAATGCAGACCTAACAGATCCCAGTAACTTCCGGCCGATCACCAACATCATGTCCTTAGCGAAATTGCTCGAGAAATGTGTTCACACACAGCTTTGCGACCACATTGAGAAATTTCAGCTCCTAGACCAACATCAATCACGCTTTAGATCAGGTCATAGCACAGAAACAGCGCTAACTCACATTGTTGATGACGCATTGAGAGCTCTGGACCAAGATACACCCTGTCTTCTAATCCTTCTGGACTTGTCCTCTGCTTTTGACACTATCAAACATGATAACCTGATTAACCTTCTTCAATACAGGATGGGGCTATCGGGCCCTGTCCTAAATTGGTTCTCCTCTTTCCTGCATAACCGAACACAAAGAATCAAAGTCAACCAATCTTTGGTGGCCAGCACTTCAGTCTCTATTGGGGTGCCTCAAGGTTCTGCACTTTCGCCCACGCTCTTCAACCTATGCATGGAACCTCTAACTGCCATTCTAAATGACTCAAACATTCAGTACCACATGTACGCGGATGACACTCAACTGTATTTGAAGATCTCCTCTCCAGATGACATTAAAACTCTTAATGGAGCGCTTAAAAAAACTCAACAATGGCTAACACATAACCACCTATTACTTAACTCTCTCAAAACTGAATTTCTCTTGATTTCCCCACGCAATCACGAGGCTCCCACGCAAAACTGGATCAAAAAAATCTCAGCACTCAACTGCACCCCGCATTTGGTGGACTCCGCCTGCTCTTTAGGGGTCACCCTAGACAAATTTCTAAACATGCAAGGTCACATCAGTGCAACCATTAAGAGTGCCAACCATCAGCTCAACACTCTCAGGAAAATCAAACCGTTCCTACCTCCCGAAGACATGCAATCAGCAGTCCAATCCTTAGTTATATCACGAGTAGAATATGGATTGTGACCCTAGCTGGTCTTCCTAAATCTAGGTTAGCGCCGCTAAGAGCTACTCTGAACGCCTCTGCCAGACTAATCACAGGTTCAAGAAAGCATGATCATATCACACCTGACTTAATCCAGCTTAACTGGCTCCCCATTGAAGCTAGGATCCGCTTCAAGATAGCCTGCCTGACACATAAAGCTATTCATTTCAATAGCCCCGTTTACCTGGCAAAAAAACTTGAGCTCTCCGGATCCAGAAGAAACTTAAGAAGCTCCAATACCCTACTACTGAAACCACCGAAATTCAATAAAAAAAGAACTTACAATCGTACATTCTCAGGGCTGGCTCCAAGAATTTGGAATGCCCTACCAACAGAGATCAGAGCCAACCCTTCGACTGCCTCATTAAAAAAACAGGTCAAATGGCTACTATTGGAAGAACTGCATCAACAATAGCCTCCATGTCATTTGCTAGTCAACTACCATGCATTCTCGACAAGCATTTTTACTTTGTTGTGTTGAAATGTATGCTTGACAATTTACTTTTACTTTATGTTTGTAACTCGTGCTTGACAATCATTTTTACTTGGGGTTGAAAACGTATCTCATCTGTCTTTAAAGTAAGGCGATGATGAAACTGTTCGGCCTCATCTGGGTGGGCTGTTTACTGTTTGTTCATTTTCTACCTACTCTTCCCCTAGCGTCCTCATTTATTTTATGCCTCAGGTTCCTCTCATGTTGCCTTATGGGGTGTGCTTGGGTGTTTTATTGTATGCTTAACAATTTACTTTCACTTTATGTTTGAAACTTGTGCTTGACAATCATTTCTACTGGGGGTTTAAAACTTATTTCGTTTGTCTTTGAAGTAAGTCGATGATGAAACTGCTCGGCCTCATCTAGGTGGGCTGTTACCTGTTTGTTCACTTGCTACCTACTCTTCCCCTAGCACCCTCATTTACTTTTTGCTTCCGGTTCCTCTCATGTTTCCTTTTTTGTAAGTGTATTTATATTGTCTCTGTACGTATACGTCAGCTTTCCTCTTTGTACAGCGCTCTGATACCCGGTTGGGTCTTGTTCGCGCTTTATAAAACTTTTCAAATAAATAATGTGCTAATCACCCATGTCATACCACAGTGTTGCAATGTAAACAGTGGAAGTGCAGATTACCCAAAAACTCCACTGGACCTGGGACTCACACTGCTAAACTATGCACATCCCAACTGTCTTGCAACAGATCCAGCAGCCACAGTGCTGCACTGAATTGCGTAACAAGAGTACTTTGTCTGACTAAAATGCACAAATGTGTCTGCTTGGGACCAGCAATGTGTGTATGCATTGACAATGGTCACATCTCACACTGTCTGTCTGAACAGTGCTGGTATAGTCTGGCCCCAAAAGCACACATTGTCTGCACATGGCTGACTGTATCTTACACACACACCACTGTTGATGACAACATGTAAGTGTATGGATGCCCCGGAACAACTGCATCACCAGTACTTTGCTCATGTTCACAGGTCCACAAATACCATGAAACCATGATAGTGTGGAAATGTTTGCTGGGTGAGATGTTCAACCTGCTGTATGTCACCACAGTGATAGGAGCCTATACCCCATGCCCTATTGTGCCTTCAAATGTTGGGGGAGTGGACCCCACACCCAGATACTTGGGACAACAGTGATGGGGGGGATATACCCCATGCCCTATTTTGCCTGAAAATCTTGGGGGAGTGAACCCCACACCCAGATAGTTGGGACAACAGTGATGGGGGGCTATACCCCATGCCCTAATGTGGCTGCAAATGTTGGGGGAGTGAACCCCACACCCAGATACTTGGGACAACAGTGATGGGGGGATATACCCCAAGACCTATTTTGCCTGCAAATCTTGGGGGAGTGAACCCCACACCCAGATAGTTGGGACAACAGTGATGGTGGGGCTACACCCCATGCCCTAATGTGATCTGAAAAGTTTGGGTACCGAAACCCACACACACCTTCTGCTCTCCACAGGCACGTTACTCCCAAGAATGACTCTTAAGTCACATAGCCATGTCATTGCTCACCTTCACCTCAACCGGAAGGTAGCCATCTTCACACGGAGACGGTGTTGTGGGGTTGGCAAATTGTCTCACAAATCCCACCATGCATGCTGTCCCACCCCTGAGTAGGATGGGCCACTCCACCCCCAATCAGAATCATGTGGCAGGCATTGTATGCTACCCACTCAACTAACAGGTAGCTAACCGCATATCACAGGTCGGGGTGTGTGGGGGTGGGAAGCTTGCACAACAACTCACACAAGCCCACATGAGCTCCAGCCCCCAAGACTGATTACACCCTCGCACTAAGATGCACGTGTCAGTCATTGCACTGTCCACTTCCAAATCACTCGTAGGTAGACATATCATGCTGACTTGTTCCACACTGGACCAAGATGGAAGCCTTCCTCACACACACACAGTGAGGTCTCACAAATACAAGCAAAAAACAGCAAACAGAACATATCACCAGCCACTACATGCAGCCAGATATGCTTCACGACAAGCATGGTGGCATAGGACACCAGGCCTCACATTGCACAACTGCACACCCAGATAGCATTAGCCACTATAGTGTGCACACACCTAAGCAAATGAAACCATGACAGCAACCAAAGTGTGACATTCAGATCCACATGTAGATGTAACTCAGTGCACATCCCTGCACACCACTGCATGCCATCTGAAAATGGCAGGGGTCCAGACCAGCAAGGACCAAATGAAAGCAAAGAAAACATGGCTGGAAGTGCAAATACAGATATGTACACCACATGCCAAAGGTATGGATGCAACTACAATGTTCACCCAATGTGCAGAGTAAACGGCTGCAAGGGCACAACAAGTGACATACATGCGTAACTTGATCACATATGATTTAACACTCACTAGATGCCAACATGAACCTGTCAATGTAAAATATGTTAATTGTGCATGTCATGTCTTGCCAACTCCCAATATGGACAAGTAATGCATGTACCTCAACAGCTTGTAATGCATCACTGGATGTTGGTAACTGCAAATTAGATCAGTGAACAATTGCTGGATGTACAAACAGTTGATGTAACAGTGCGAACAGAAACTTTGCTGGTTGCAACACAATGACCATTTCTCATCTGACCCACAGGTGACCAAGAACTCACTGTAGAGGACGACACCACCAACCTGCAGAGCCAGTCCTCCACCCCGGAACAGAGACTACTGGATGAAGACTCCCTGCATTCCTTGGATGAGGAGCCCCAAGCCAGCCCATCTGGTGTGGCAGGCCGCAACCAGTCCCAGGCACCCATTGTCCCCACAACCACATCTGCTGTGCCCCATGACCTTCCCCAGACAGCTGTTGTCACAGCCTGTGTGTCAACCACTACCACCACCCCCACCCTCACCACAGCTGCCCGCAACACCCTCCCTGCCCCAGGTGATGAGCACCCCACAACATCTACTCAGGAGGCCAGGGAGAGGATGCAGCGGAGCAATGTGGGGAGCCAACAGGCCCGTGGCAGCAGTGTAGGTGGGAGGGGCAGGGTCATGCAGAGGGGAACTGAGCCTGGGACGGAAGCCCTGTCCCACATCAACAGAGTCCTTGGGGCATACGAACAGGCCCAGGGACGAATGGGCCGGTCTGAGGAAGATTCTCGGGAGCTTCTCCTGCTGATAAGGTCCATGGACACCCGCATGGGACAAATTGTGGAACTCTTGGGGCAGCTAGTGGTGGTTCGGAGGGACAGGCCAGCGCAACATTCAACACCTCCGCCTCCCCTGATGGGCAGCAGGATGACAGTTCATCATCCTCCCCTGCGTCCACAGAGGGGGTGAGTCCTCAGACACCACTGCCCCTGCAGCACAGGCCCCTCCAGTCAAGCGCAAAGGGGCCGTCCAAGGAAAGGCCAGGAGGCATCAAGTGCCAAAGCACCTGCCAAAGGCAAGTCCCGGAGCCAGCCATGATGGCAGACCACTGCACCACTGCATTTACCTTTTGGACTATCCTTCCCCACACTGCCATGTGAATGGCATCTGTCTGTTGGACTGGGCCTCCACATCACTGTGGTGACTACTCAATTATCTCATCTTCCATGACCGTCAACTCATTCCTTCAAATTTCCCACCCCCTGTACATTTTCTCAACCCTCACATGTCACAATTGTAAATAAATACACCTTACACACATGTTGTTGTGTCTGCTCCGTCTTTAATACAGGATGTGCAACCTCCACCGTGATGTAAATGTCCCAGGGAAATGGAATGTAGGTAGGCAAGGAGAGGCTGAAGGGACCTAGGAAAAACATTAGAACAAGAGTCACTTGTTTTGGTGTGGCATCACACACATCACACAACACTTGTCAACAAGGTACTCCAATCTTCACACATTACACAGAGCAACAGTCGCCATAGAGACAACCTGTATCTGTGTCAAACTACCCTATCCCACAAACATTGCCAACCAGCAATGAGTGAACACAAGGCTGCAGTCACCAAGCTCACATACACCCTCACAGCAACTGCAACACCATCAGACCATGTGTCCCTCCTACATCATCACTCACCTTCAAGTGAAGTAGCGGTTGAGCTGTTGACGCATGTCAACACCTTCCTCCTCTCCACTGTCCTCGTCACTGGACCCGGGTTGGTTTGCGGGCGGGGGCCTTGGCTGCTCATCATCCAGAATCAGGGGTATTGCCTTGCGAATGGCCAGGTTGTGGAGCATGCAGCATGCCACGACTATCTGACACACCTTCCTTGGCGAGTACATCAGGGCACCTCCGTTACGGTCCAGGCAGCGAAATCGTGACTTTAGGAGACCAAATGTACGCTCTATTACACGCCGTGTTCTCCCATGGGCATCATTATATCGCACATCAGCTGCTGTCACAGGATTCCGCAGTGGGCTCAGCAACCACGGACGGTTAGGATATGCAGAGTCACCTGGGTGTGAGAAACACAGATTAACCTTGATGTTCCACAATGCCACAGGACAGCATGTCACACACACACCACGCTACTCCACTATGCATACTCACCCACAAGCCATGCACGCTCAAGAAGCAGATTGGCCATCAGCTGCGGGACAATGCTGCTGCGCATGATGTGCGAATCATGGGCTGACCCGGGATACCTGGCACACACGTGGGAGATGATCATGTCCGCCTGGCACACCACTTGAACATTTACCGAGTGGTAATGCTTCCGATTTCTGTACACTTGCTCACGTGCCTGTGGTGGCACAAGCCCGACATGTGTGCAATCAATGGCACCAACGACATGGGGGAGGTGTCCAAGGGCATAAAAATCTCCCTTCACAGCCACCAACTCTGGCACCCTGGGGAAATGAATGTATCTGTCCTTGTAGTTCATCATAGCTGACAGTACATCCCTCAGCACCATGCTGAACATCGGTTGTGACATCCCACCTGCACTTGCTACCGTGTGCTGGAATGAGCCTGTCGCAAAGAAATGCAGGCACGCCATCACCTTTGAAGTCGCGGTGAAAGCTGTTGGATATGTGCGACGTGGCTGCAGGTGGGGCTCCAACATGGCACATAGGTTTTGTAGGGAAACTCTATCCAGCCTGAATTTGCAGATGATCTCTTCATTCTCCATGTCAGCCAGCACTGCGAATGGACGATGGATATTGGGCCTCCTCCTAGGTCAGATAAAAGTGCACATATGTCAATGAAACACACCATGAGATGTACAGGACATTTCACTTTTCTACAGACACATTGCCAAATGTTACAGACTGCACCATCAACCAACAGAGCACTGCACAAGTCGGTACACATCAGGCTCACTACTCGTACACTTGTACCCTTCCCCGCAGCAATGATCTGTGCACACCTCCTGCTCATTGGCATGCACAGTGGGATATGGAACCACATGTGTGCGCACACCTGTGAGTATTACCCCCAGCATATTTGTCAGACCACAATACTACCCTAGCACACCGTGCTGCTGTCCATGATACACCTCCCAACACAGGTTGCACATGGCACACATCAAGTACACACTGACCACAGGCTGAGCGTGGTGAACACGTGTGTGCATGTGCAGTAGACAATGTGACAGTCAATGATGCCCCTAGTTCACACAATGGGACAGCATTGTGCGTTACATTGCACCTACACACATTGACCATTATCTACATATGCTATGCAACACAAAAACTGTACAGTCTACATGCCCTTACACATCACATGTGACATGTGTATGTGTCAATGCAATTTATCACATACACATATATGGCATGAGTAGGTGACACTGGGCACTGTTCATGTTGGGCTATGGATAGAGCTGGATGACTCCATATGTGCAGCAAACCTGCTCCGCGAGTCCACTGACGGTCACTACAGGCACTGTATGGCACCCATCTGGCGGTGCCTACCGCCTGGCCCCTGAGGACTGTCACCGCCAATATCCCAGACACGATCGCGGTAGTCTCAGCCATGCCTACATGTGTAAATGGCGGTTGGCATGCACCGCTAGATCAGAGAAAAGGGGGGGAGAAAGAGGGATACGCTAGGTCCACCCTCCAAAAAGATCATGAAACCACAAAAACCGAAAACTCGGATACAAGAACCTAGCCAATTTCTACAAAAGGTTTTACGCTCTCTGAGAGTCAGAAAAACAGTATGAAAGGAAAAATGTCCTTTCTTGAGTCCCCTCACTTACCAGGTTTTCCCCACGGTGACATGCTTCATCATTGGGGCCATCCCAACTGCCTGCGGGTTGGGGCGTGCTACGGCTTGCGACACTACGTAGGAGCACTAATTATGGGTGACTGTGTGTGGTGCAGTGATGGAGGTGGAGTGGGTGAGATTAAAAATATCTGGCTAGTGGGCAAAAAAAGAATTTATTCAGGCTCCTAGCCGATATATTAAAAACGGGGTTGGTCTCTAGGGTACCTGTCTGCAATGGGTCAGGGGTCCCTAGTGGACGTCAACTAGTTTCGAGCTTCCCCAGTGCTCTTCTTCAGGACAAACAGGGTCCAGCCCTGTATTGTACCACTCCAAGGTGACCTAAAAATAGGAAAAAATGATGCTGCGGAATTTAAGCAGGCATAAGTTAATACATACAGTACACTGATCACGTAGTATTAATTATAAAGCAAGATTGTGCTTCATGGTCTCTGAGGGGCTGGAGAGATCACCGGCATTGTGGAAGATATCCGCTCCGGCGTGTTACCTGCTTGCCCTCGCGGCCGCATATTCGCTACCCATGCACCGCTACCCAGCTCACGGTCACTACAGGCACTGTATGGCACCCATCTGGCGGTGCCTACCGCCTGGCCCCTGCGGACTGTCACCGCCAATATCCCAGACACGATTGCGGTAGTCTCAGCCATGCCTACATGTGTAAATGGCGGTTGGCATGCACCGCTACCCAGCTCACGGTCACTACAGGCACTGTATGGCACCCATCTGGCGGTGCCTACCGCCTGGCCCCTGCGAACTGTCACCGCCAATATCCCAGACACGATCGCGGTAGTCTCAGCCATACCTACATGTGTAAATGGCGGTTGGCATGCACCGCTACCCAGCTCACGGTCACTACAGGCACTGTATGGCACCCATCTGGCGGTGCCTACCGCCTGGCCCCTGCGGACTGTCACCGCCATGGACCATGCCCTGGCAGGCAATGGGAAGCACCCTCACGGTAGCCTGATGCAATTTTGAAAATAGCGGTAGGCGTGTTCCGCAACCGCGGAGCCGGTCATTGGAAGCATTCAAAAGATGCACCACCGCGGTAGCGCGCGCCTGGCCCCTGCTGTGTGTCACCGCCATGGTCCATGCCCTTGCAGCCAATGGGACGCACAGTAGCGGTTGCTTCATATGGATTTGAAAATCGCGGTAGGCGTGCACCGCCACCGCGGAGGCGGACATTGGATGATTTTAAAAATAGCAGACCTGGTACACCAATTGCAGCGTCGTGGGACCACTGACACAGCCCCAGGGGCCTATATATGTGTGGGAGGGTGCCCCACATTTCCACTGCTACCAGGGACTGCTGCCTGACACCCCTCACCTGCTGCTGCTGCCTCCAGGGACTGCTGCCTGCCACCCTCCACCTGCTGCTGCTGTCTCCAGGGACTGCTGCCTGCCACCCTCCACCTGCTGCTGCTGCCTCCAGGGACTGCTTCCTGCCACCCTCCACCTGCTACTGCTGTCTCCAGGGACTGCTGCCTGCCACCCTCCACCTGCTGCTGCGTCTCCAGGGACTGCTGCCTGCCACCCTCCACCTGCTGCTGCTGCCTCCAGGGACTGCTGCCTGCCACCCTCCACCCTCCACCTGCTGCTGCTGTCTCCAGGGACTGCTGCCTGCCACCCTACACTTGTTGCTGCTGTCTCCAGGGACTGCTGCCTGCCACCCTCCACCTGCTGCTGCTGTCTCCAGGGACTGCTGCCTGCCACCCTCCACCTGCTGCTGCTGCCTCCAGGGACTGCTGCCTGCCACCCTCCACCCTCCACCTGCTGCTGCTGTCTCCAGGGACTGCTGCCTGCCACCCTCCACTTGTTGCTGCTGTCTCCAGGGACTGCTGCCTGCCACCCCTGAACTCCACCTGCTGCTGCTGCCACCTGTCCACAGTGATGTCGAGGACACAGAAGATCCGGGCCAGTCCCTTCACCAGCGAGGAGCTGGAGGTCCTGGTGGACGGGGTGCTTGCACAGTACCCAAGGCTCTATGGTGCCCCTAATGTCGTGGTAAGCCTCCAACAGTGTGAGTGAGAGTGCAGGGGGGGCACACATGAGGTGGAGGTGCTGCAGTATGTGTCAGTGAGTGTGGGGCTCTGACACGCACTGCCTAGCATGTTTTCTCCAGGGGGAAGTGCTGTGTAGCCTCTTTCACACGTTTCCCTGCATGCCCATCCAGATTTGAGGGACATGTATTGTCCTGTCAGCCATACAGTGAAGCAGCAAATTGGTAATGCAGGAGTCAGGTCAGTGATTGCTTGTGTGAATGGCTGTGTGGGTCCCAAATGTCCCTCTCAGTGTCAGCCCACATGGCCTGCACAGTCGCCACCCAAACCCACAAGTACACATCACTGCATGTACAGTGTGTTCCATGTGTCTTTTGTTCACACATCTTCATCAAAGAGCCATCTCAGCCCTGTAGATTGCACACGACAAGCCTTGTGACAAGCGTGTGTGTATGAGAGTTGATGTCACTGTATGTGAGCTCCATGACACAGTAAGCCATTCACAGGGCGAGGACATTGGGGGCTGCGCAGTGTTGGACACAGTGAGTCCACCAACAACCATGTGTTGCTATCTAATCTATGTGTTGCTCTAGCTAACAGCGGACAGTAGATGTGGGCAGACTACACATTGCTTGATGTGCTGGCATCCTGCATGTGAATGGGATGTACAGGTACTGTGTCCACCCTCCCACCTTCATGGATTCACGTGTGGTTCTCCAATGCCGTTGTACCATGTGCCATGCATTCTTGGCTCTGTTACACATATCTGTTGATTTGGGATGAGTGAGTATCGTGCCACTGTATTGAGAGATTTTGGTAGTATACACTGTGTCACTGATGTATTACCCCTCTTGTCTCCCATGCCTGCAGCTGAAAGTCCACCAGCGTAAAGCCGTGTGGAGGGCCATTCCCTCCAAGGTGCGTGATCTGGGTGTGTCAAACCGACGGCGCAGCCACTGTCATAAAGGTGGGACGACATCTGCCGGCTGAGCAAGAACGTGGCCGAGATGACGCTGGGGCTGCTCCCTCGGAGCGGCAGGTTGGCCCGACGCACCATGACACCACTAATGGCCCGCATCTTGGCCGTAACACAGCCTGAGTTGGATGCACAATTGAAGGAGCATCAGCAGCAAGCTAGGGGTGAGTATTTGTTGACGGGTGGCTTTGGCAGGGAGTGGCTGCATGTGTCCACAGATTGGACAAACTCTGAGCTATGTGAAGTGGGTAGTGTGATGCAGTGTATTGTAAGTGGCGTCTGTGCTGGGTGCATCTGACATGCATTTGTCCCACCTGTACTCACTGATGTGATCTGCGCAATGTGCATTGCCATTGCATTCAAAGCTGTGGCATTCAGGTACCTTGTGCAGTGGGGTACTGTGTGAATTCATATTGATGTTGACGGCAGTGTGCTTAATCTGAATGTGTTTGAATCAATGCGTGCAATGCCTGACAGCAGATTTCAGCTGCTACAACTTCTGAGGACAATGTGCTACAGTACTTGTGCCCGTGCAAGCAACATGGTGGCTGGCATGCGCTAATGGCCATTCTGGGCTATTATGTTGTGGTCTGTGTGTGTGTGCTCCCCTACTGCTCCATCCATGTACGTAATTGACACCATGTTGTGGTGTTCATCCTTGCCATCCTCAGCACCCTGTGTGGTCAGAGAGATTTTTGTACCTGTGTCTGAAGTGGGCCACAGGCAGGATGGTGTGCTGTGTGAGTCACCGGGATCACTTATGGCTGGATTTGTTCTTTACATGCACTGTTGGGTTGATAATTGAGGTGGCAATGTATATTTAGTCAGGGTGATGTGCAACGTGGATATCACATCTTCTTGAATGGTGATTTACTTGCACATGTTACTTCAGTTGGTGCCACTCCACTAACACTACATCTCTCTCCCATGTAGCATCTCCCGTGTGCGTTGAGGGACAGGGGACGGACACCAGCGGTGAGGCATCCAGTGCAACAGCCGCACCGGAGCAGAGTGACACAGATGTGACCAGCGCCGAGGAGGGGGACAGGAGTCTGCTGGAGGAATCACAACCCGAGACGCAAAGCTCTACGTCATCTGACGCCAGCGGTGACGCATCCATGTTGGGGGCCACAGGGAACGGGGACTCTGCCTCCTCTTCCACCACACAGCGTCCAGTGCCCAGCCTCCCATCTACTTCCACTGGTGCTGCCTCTGTTCGCACAAGTCGAAAGGGAAGAGTGTCCTTCACCCCAGGCACTGCTGCCCCGGCCCATGTCAGCCCTGCAGCCCTCATTGCTGAGTCAGTAGAGCTATTGCGCCAGCTGTGTGTGGGGCAGACAGCTCTCCTCAATGCCTTCCTAGACCACGATAAAAAGTTGGGCCAGGTGATAGCTTTCATGGAGGGCATACATTCGGATGTGGGTGGGCTACACCGGACTGTGCAGTCATTGTCCTCAATAGTGACGGCAGCCCTGCAACAGGCACATTCTCAGGGAGCAGCTCCTGTCCCTTTGTCCACCGTCCTGTCAGTGTGCACCTCTGATGACAGTGACAATGCTCAACAGACCCCAAAGTCCAGATACAGCACACGCAGCACACAGCAGCAGCAACAGCCCAAACGGTCCAGGCCACAGACACCATCCCCACAGAAAACTAAGACCACCCCAGAGCACAGAGATAAAAGCCCGTCAGGCGACACCAAGGGCCAGAGGGGCAAGAAACAGGCTTCAGGGTCACAGGCCTGAGAGTCATCCCCCGCCAAGGACTCTCCTGTCCCAAAGACCGCTCGCAAAGCAAAGAAGACAGTTTCCCTGCCCACTAAGGAGGTGTTACCTGCAAGGCTTACACTGGATGAGGGCCCTATGGCTGATCCACCCTCAACCTCCACTCCCATCCCGAGCCCTGTGAAGCAGGCACAAGGGGGCACTGTAGGGGCTAAACATGGTAGACAGGGTTTGGAAGGGCGGAAGCAAGCCCCAGGGAAGCGCACAGCTGGATCCAGCATGTCCCCAGAGGGGGGGCCCAGAGTCAGCACCAGGAGCAGGTTTGGTGGTGGGGTTACCTGTTGTGTCCACACCAGTTCACATTAGTCCCCAGACAGGGAAGCCTTTCAGGATCCCCAAGAAGTGGAAAGGCACCTCACCACAGCATCAGTCCACCTCCCCGTGCCACCACCCCAGCTGGTCCAAGCAGCCCTCCAGCTTCCCAAGCCAGAGATGTCTCTTCCACAGATGTTCCTCACACTCCCCGGGGCAGTCCTCCTACTGACCGCGACACACAGTCACCTCCAAGTCCGACAGACAGCCACATCTGAGTGGTAGTCACCCTCACACACCTGTCTGTCCACAGCGGTGTCTGTGATGCCCATTGTTATCCCCATGACTCTGTTGCTGAGCATGGCATGGTATAGTCGCACACATTCCCTGTGCAGCTTCTGATGTAACTACTCTGCACATTGTACTTGCCTTGCTGTTCACTGCTGTTTGCCCCTTGCCTGTGCAGCTTCTCATGTACCTCACCTGCACTGTGTCCTGGCCACTGGCCTTGTTGTTCACTGCTGTTTGCCCCTTGCCTGTGCAGCTTCTCATGTACCTCACCTGCACCGTGTCCTGGCCACTGGCCTTGCTGTTCACTGCTGTTTGCCCCTTGCCTGTGCAGCTTCTCATGTACCTCACCTGCACTGTGTCCTGGCCACTGGCCTTGCTGTTCACTGCTGTTTGCCCCTTGCCTGTGCAGCTTCTCATGTACCTCACTTGCACTGTGTCCTGGCCACTGGCCTTGTTGTTCACTACTGTTTGCCCCCTGCCTGTGCAGCTTCTCTTGGACTTCATCTGCACATTGGACTGGCCACTGGCCTTGTTGCTCACTGCTGTTTGCCCCTTGCCTGTGCAGGATCTCATGGACTTCATCTGCACATTGTACTTGCCTTGTTGATCACTGCTGTTTGCCCCCTGTAGTGGCCACTGGCCCTGCAGTTGCCCACATTTGTTGTCTATCTATGCACAAGTGTGCATAAAGACAGTTGTTCCTGTTGTCAGTTCTGTCAGTGTAATTTCTCAATAAAACTGTTTCTGTGTGTGCATGGTTTACTGTGTCACATGCTCAGTATGGCACTTCAACATTGGCAATGGGTTGTCTCACGTTTCCATGTTTTTGCAGGGGTGACAGGGACTTCAATTCTTCCTGACTCTTATACTTGTGGGTGCAGTGAAGGTGGTTTGTGCAAATTTCTTGTTGTCATCATCCTTCTTTGTCCATGTTGTCTATGGTGTAGACATGTCATGTTTGGCGGCAATGTCAGCACAGGGTGGGAGTTTATGCACAGGCTTGCATGCAGGTTGGCACGGGTCATGGTGTCTGTGTGAGCTTACTTACTGTGTGCCCAGCAGTGTATGTGTACGGTCATCTTGTGGTGGTCAGTAATCCTGGTCCCATGCCTTACTTCCAAAGTGTACACTTTGGTGGTGGAGAAGTGTGTGGTGTGAAGGGGATGAGTTTGTGGTGACTGTTGATGTGTGTGCACCTGCATTGTCAACTACACCCATTTATCACCCTGGAGTGGTGTGCGTGAATGTGTACTTGTTGTGCCCTGCAATTGTGATTTGGTGCACATGGGGGTGTTGTGTGCTGCTGATGTGAGAGGGGGGATGTGTGACGTATCCTACTTGTGCTTCTCAATCATGGAGTGTGTGAATGGGGCCTGTGTGTTGTGGTGCAGAGATGCTCTTGTCAGGTAATTGTATACCTATGTGTGTCTATTCACTATTTGACTTCATGGCCTTCCTCTCATCCCTGTGCCTTGACATGGGTGGCCTTGCTGAGTTGTTGAATTGAGGTGCTTGTGGTTTGGGTTGACTCACTGTGGCAGCCATGTGTGATTTGATGGGCTGTGGGTGTTCTCAGATGTCTGTTGTCTTGCATGTGATGTACACATGCTTGATAGTTGTGTCCTTGTCCTTCCATTTGTGGGCACATCACTTTAGCTTTCATGTATGTTGTCCTCCATTGCTGCTAGCATGTGGTCTGTGTATGTGGCTGTGAGGCAGGGTAGGGTGTGTCTGTGTAAGTTGGTAGGCTGTGTGTGCAGTGGATTGTTTGATCATCAATACGTGTGTGTGTGTACATTTTGTGCTGGGGCTCAGTGTTCTTGGCATGTGTGTGGTGTTGTTGTGGTGTGTGTGTTGGCTGGGGCCTGGCCTTCTGTGGTATGTGTTCCTGTGCAACAACTCCTGCTGTGGCTATCTCTGCAGTTGTTATGGATGTGGGGCAGGGTGTGTATTCACCTGTGTTGTTGTTGTGCAGGAGTGGCACATGGAAGGCACATGGTATGTCCCTTCAGGGAGAGGGCTAGTATGTTGTGTGTTGAGTAGTGGTTTTGTGCTGTTTGTAATGTGGCCATGGCTGGCGCTGGCCTCTGCGTTGTGTACATGTTTTCCTGCACACTGACCGCGGCGGTGACGAGACCGGGACATTTGTTCATGATCGCGGAACATGGGTGACCAGGATGTGGCGAGGTGTTTTTGTGACAGGTGGGACATGTGTGGATGCAGTGATGGCTGTGTGCCTGTCCCCACAGGGGTGTCTGGTGTGGACATGCACCGTTTTCAAACCCTTGACTTGTGTATTGTGTTGCATGCACAGTTGTGTGTGTACGTACCTGCGGCGGCGTCCGCGCCGGACAATCACTTGCAGGTGGTGTATCATATACAGCACCTGAAAGGCGTGTAGGGCTGGATCCATCGCGGTGTGGGCCGGGTGTCTATTTTCTTGCTCCGCTGTGGTGTCTCCGCCGTCACTGGCTATGCGGTTGCTCCACTGCGGTGTGCTGCCCTGTTTACGGCATCGTGATTTGATCAGCGGACGGGACGTCATTCCGCACTGCGGTTAGTGCTCATTGGCTCACACCGCCGAGGTGGCGGGCGCACTTTGATGGCGGTCCGCGTCACGCCGCAGCGGACGGGAAATGGGCTCTGTCTAGACATGCTAATATGGCGGGCGTGAGGACGGCTGCCGGCGCGTGGTAAATTGCATTTTTTTGTACCGCCAGCGCCGCGGTGGTGCCTCCGCCCGCCATCGTAATAGGCCCCCAAGTTTCAGACTTTTTTTGATGATCTGGCTATCGCTGCCTCGAGGGGAGCATGCCATTGTTTAGCTCTATGTTCCATTTTTGCTCTCCTTATTTCTTTTTTATTACTTTTCCTGGTCAGTTGTGCATTTTCCACTTCATAACGCTTCTGATTTTGCATGTTTTTCTCAAGCTCCTATTTAGTTCTTTTTTAGTTGTCGAAGGGTAGACGAATACCACTGTGTTTTCAATCACTGTTGGGGAAGTCTCAATCAATCATTTTTTAACATATTTAACATCAGTTTTGATCTAAGATCCTAGTCTCCGATGTAGGTTGTGTTTTCTCTGTTAGCAGACTCAATGACATGCTGTGATAGGTTTGGAGCTTTGGCAATTATCCATTGATACAATTTCTTTTGACCAAATAATGTCAATTTAATTTTTGAGTAAGATGTCACATTGTACAAAGGTTGGCATTGCATATTCATTTAGTCTTAGAATGCAAATTTGAGGAAAGTGATCACTTTCGGTCCGTTGTATTATTTCGAAGTCTATGAAGTGGTTCACTAGATCTAGATACAATGTGTAGTCTAAAACTACCATTCAAGTTGTTCGCTTAGATAGCAGCCATTCAGGGCTCATAGCCTTCAAGAATAGTCCAACAAACTCTACTGGATGCTTTAACAGTTTAGGCGGAGGTCGAGGATTCCAATAATTGTCCTCCTGTACTTTTACAAAAATAACAATTAATTTTACATAATGTTATCATATATATCATATCACCTATATATATATATATACACACACAAATATATATATACACACACACATATATATATATATATATGCACAGTGGCGTAGAGCTAGGTGGCTTAGAAGGCTTAGAATGGAATAGCATACAGTGGAGTGGCGTAGAGTGAAGTTGCATAGAGTTGACTGGCGTTTTGCAGAGTGGCGTACGTACAGTAGAATAGCGTAGACTGGAGTGTCGTAGAGTGGAGTGACGTATAGTAGGGTGGCATAGAGTGCAGTGGTGTAGAGTGGTATAGCATAGAGTGGAGTGGCGTAGAGTGGACAAGCATGTTGTAGAGTAGAGGGGAGTACCATACAGTCGAGTGGCATAGACTGGAGTGCCATAAAGATGAATATATATATTCAATGAAAAAAGGTTAACACTTAGTTATAGTTAGGAAAACTTTATTTATTCTTCCTATACAAGCCAAACTTAAATTACAGAAACATTAGAAATTCTAAAGTTATAGTTATATTTTAAATTTATAATTTATGCACCACCTCAAATTTATTATAACTCGCATACATACGTACATAGTGTTGTCATCTCGCTAGCACACTACATTAACTATAACTCGTACCCTAAAGTAACTATAACTTATGCCCGCGCCATGCACTGTTTTGGCATCAATGATGTCATGTGAAATGTTGCTGTGATGTTGTCAGTGATTTCATAGAACGTGCCATGATTAATGTAATATGTAGGGTAATTAGCAGTGCATGGTGAGATTGCGATTTATAGTTACTTTAGGGCATGGGTTATAGTTAATGTAGTGTGGCTAGTGAGTTGACAGCATTGTGTACAGAGGTGGGCAGAGTGGCGTACAGTGAAATATGGTAGAGTGGAGTGGCCTAGAGCGGCGTAGAATGGAATGGCATAGAATGGAATAGCGTGAGTGGAGTGGCGTACAGTGGAGTTGTGTAGAATGGAGTGGCATAAAGAGGAGTGACTTAGAGTGGCATAGAGCTAAGTGGTGTAGAGTGGAATAATGTAGAGCTGAATGGCATACAGTGGAGAGGCGAACAGTGGAGTGTCGTAAAGTGCAATAGCGTAGAGTGGAGTGGCGTACAGGGGAGTGCGCAGACTGGTATGGTGTACAGTGGAATACTATACAGTGGAGTGGCATACAGTGCCTTAGAGTCAAGTGGCGTAGAGTGAAGTTGCATAGAGTTGACTGGCCAACAGGAGAGTGGCGTAAACTGCAGTGGCATACAGTAGAATAGCATAGAGTGGCGTGGCATTGACTGGAGTGACGTATAGTGGAGTGGCATAGAGTGGAGTGGCGTAGAGTAGTATAGCATGGAGTGGTGTGGCGTAGAGTGGACCAGACTGTTATAGAGTAAAGTGGAATGGCATGCAGTTGAGTGGCATAGACTGGAGTGCAGTACAGCCGAGTAGCGTGTCATACAGTAGAGTGGAGTGCTGTAGAGTGGAATACTGTAGAGTGGAGTGGCATACAGTAGAATGATGTACAGTATAATGGAGGATAGTGTCATACAGTCTAGTGTCATAGAGTGGAGTAGAGTGGAGTGGCGTAGCATACAGTGGAGTAAAGTGTCATAGAGTTGAGTGGCGTGTTGTAGAGTAGAGTGGCATGGAGAGCAGTAGAGTGGAGAGGCATAACGTCAAGTTGAGTAAACTGTCATAAATTTGAGTGTCGTCTTGTACAGTACAGTGGAGTGGTGTGTCGTAGAGTGTTGGATAATGTGTGAAAGTGGAGTAGAGTGTTGTTCAGTGGAGTTTAGGATCATAGAGTTGAGTAGAGGTTGTACAGTGTAGTGTAGGGGCATAGAGTGGAGTATAGTGTGGTATAGTGACACAAAGTGTAGTAGAGTCTTATGGAGTGCAGTTGCATAGAGTGGAGGAGAGTGTGGCAGAGTTGAGCTGTGTAGAGTGAAGTCGTACAGTGACATATAGTGGGGTAAAGTGTTGTGCAGTGGAGTAAAGTGGAGTGGAGTCCAGTAGAGTGGCGTAGTGTAGAGTGGAGTAGCTTGTTGTAGTGTAGAGTGGCATGGAGTGGAGTAGGGTTGACTGGCGTACCATACAGTGGAGCAAAGTTTTGTAGAGTGGAGTGGTGTGTTGTACAGTCAATCAATCAAACATTTATAGAGCGCAGCAAATCACCCACAAGAGTCTCGAGGGGCTGGAGCTGTTTGCTGCTGCATGGAGGTTTGATCATTCAGACATTCAGGTCTTTAGTACTCTTCTCAATTGCTGGAGTGACGGTGCGGTCCTGTGGGGCAAGGGGAGATTGTTCCAAGCCTTGACTGCAAGGTGCGAGAAAGAGTGTCCTCCGCCGCTGTTGGCTCAACCGATCCGTGGGGTGTCCGCGAGGGAGAGGGAAGCTTATTGAAGGTGTCTGGTCGGTTGGTGGAAGGTCAGGGGTTTGCTGATGTATGCTGGTCCTTTGTTGTGCAGGATCTTGTAGGCGTGAATTAGCATCTTGAATTGGCACCTCTTCTGATTCGGGAGCCAGTGTACTTACTTGAGATGTCGTGTGATGTGGGCCCTTCTGGGGAGGTCCAGTGTGAGTCTTGCCGCTGAGTTCTGTATTGTCTGGAGTCTCTTCAGGATGTGTGCAGTAATTCCTACATACAGCGTGCTTCCGTAGTCCAGTCTGCTGGTGATGAGGGCCTGTGTGATGGACCGTCTGGTGTCTTCCGGAAGCCACCAGACGGGTGAGGAAGCAAGCGGATGAGACTGCGTTGACTTGCTTCTCCACGGATAGCTTGCTATCTAGGATGATGGCGAGGTTGCGGTCGTGGTCTGTTGGGATGGGGGGGTTACTGAGCTCCGTGGGCCACCATACATCAGTCCATGGCGAGGTGTTGTTCCCAAAGATGAGGACTTCTGTTTTTTCGGTATTGAGTTTGAGACAGTTGTCCTTCATCCAGTCCGCAACGTTCATCATGCATCTGTGGAAGTTAGCTTTAGTGGTGGAGGGATCATCGGGCAGTGAGAGGATGAGCTGTGTGTTGTCGGCGTAGGAGATGATATTGAGTCCGTGTGATCTGACGTGGCAGCCAGGGGGGTCATGTAGGTGTTGCAGAGGGTCGGGCTGAGGGACGATCCTTGGGGGACTCCGCAGATGATCTTCTTTGGCTCTGAAGTGAACGGTGGGAGGCGGATCCCTTGAGTTCTACGAGTGAGGTACAAGGTTATCCATTTGAGGGCGTTTCCTTGAATCCCAATGTGGTGGAGTCTGTTGATCAGGATGTGGTGGGAGACATTGTCAAACATGGCGCACAGGTCCAGGAGGATGATGGCTGCTGTTTCCCCACTGTCCAGGAGGGCTATGATGTAATCTGTGGCTGTGATCAGGGCTGTCTCGGTGCTGTGGTTAGCTCAAAATCCAGATTGGGAGGAGTCCAGGAGGTTGTGGTCTTCTAGTTGTTGGGTGAGTTGCTGGTTGATCGCTTTCTGAAGAACCTTTGCTGGATAGGGAATCAGAGAGATGGGCCGGTAGTTCTTCATTTTGGCTGGGTCGGCGAATGTTTTTTTTCAGTAAGGGCCTCACTCCAGTGTGTTTCTAGTCCTCAAGGAAGGAGGCTGTGGTGATGGAGATGTTCAGGACCTTCCTGAGCTAGTTGCTGATTGTCTTGCTTCCGAGGTTGAAAATGTGGTTGGGCATGGGTCCGTGGGTGCTCAGAGTTCATGATGGAGATAGTGTCTTGCGCGATGAGTAGTTTACAGTGGGTGAGAAGGTGTCTGGGGTTTGTGTTCGTGGGTGTGAGCTGGTTGATGCTTTATGTGGCGGAGGGTTGGTGTTCGAAGTTTTCATAGATGACCGAGATCTTGTTGTGGAAGAAGCCTGTGAGGTTGTTGAACAGTCCTGGGAGGGAGTGATGTCGTTCTCGTTGCCTGCGGGATTGGTGAACTGCTTCCAGATGGTGAGGAGTTCTTCTGCAGTGGTTTGCGCTGACTTTGATGCAATCTGCTAGGGCGTTCTTCTTGGTTTCTTTCAGGAAGCGGTGGTACTGGTGAGTGGACCTGAAGGTGGTGTGGTCGTTTGTCTTTTTGCTGATGTGCCACTTTTTTTCAAGTTGTCGGCAGTTGCATTTGGTGGAATGCAATTCCTCGATGAGCCAGCTCACTCTTTTGCTTTGTTCTTTGGTCCTGGCTGTCTTGGTGGGGGCGATGGCATCGGCACAAACTGTGATCCACTGGAAGAAGATCTTAGCTGCTTGTTCAGGCTCGTGTGTAGAGTCTGGGAGTTGGGAGTGAAGAATGTCATTCCACTGGTCTTCTGATACCTTTTTCCAGTCTTAGAAAAACGGGGGAAAGGAAGGAGAAAACAGTAAAATGAGGCAAAAGCAGGAGCGGGCAATGCAGCAGCACGGGAGAGCTGGGCCTGGGACAGTGGAGTGGAATGGCATGTTGGAGTGTTAGAAAGTGTCATAGAGTGGAGTAGAGTGGAGTGCCACAGAGTGGATTAAATTGTTTTACAATGGAGTGCCTTGGAGGAGAGTGCTTTACAGTATGGTAGAGTGGAGTGGCGTGGCGTAGACTGTCGTAGAGTTGAATGGCTTAAAGTAGTGTACAGTGGAGTAGCGTAGAGGACAGTGGTGGAGTACAGTGGAATATAGTGGAGAAATGTATCATAGAGTACAGTATAGTAAAGTGGGGCGGAACAGCATAGAGGGAGTTGGGTAGATTGTCGTAGACTGGAGTACAGTGGCATAGAGTAAAGCAGAGTGCTGTAGACCCTCATTGACAGGAGTACATTGTTGTAAAGTGGAGCGCTATAGAGTGTAGTAAAATGTGGTAGAGATGTGGGCCATAGACTCTCGTTGAGTGGAGTACAGTGTGGTCAAGCCGACCACAGTTGAGTGGCGTGGAGTGGTGTGGCATATGCTGGAATAGCATACATGGGAGCAGAGTAGAGTGCAGTGGCGTAGAGTGGAGTGGCATAGAGTGGAATAGTGTAGAGTGGATTGGTGCAGAGTGGAGTTAAGTACAGTGGAATTCATAGAGTAGAATTGCGTACAGTGGAGTAGCGTACAGTGGAGTAGCATAGACTGGAGTGGTGTAAAGTGGAGTGGCATAGAGTGCAATAGTGTACAGTGGAGTGATGTAGAGTGGAGTGATGCCCAGTAGAGTTTGGTAGAGTGTAGCGGCATACAGTGAAATAGCATAGAGTGGAGTGGCATAGACTGGCGAAGCATAGAGTGGAGTGGCGTAGAGTGCAATAGAGTACTGTAGAGTGACGTAGAGTGGAGTGGTGTACGATGGAGTGTCGTAGAGTGTAGTGGAATAGCGTGCAGTGGAGTGGCATACAGTGGAATAGCGTAGAGTGAAGCGGCGTAGAGTTGAGTTGTGTACAGTGGAATAGCGTAGAGTGGAATGGCATAATGTGGAGAGGCTTACAGTGGAGTGGTGTAGGCCAGAGAGGCATAAAGTGTAATAGCATAGAGTGGAGTGGTGTAGAGTGGAGTGAGGTAGAGTGCAGCGCCGTAGAGTGGTGTGGCATAGAGCGGAGTGGCGTCAAATGGACTGTGGTACTTTAAAAAGACGTAGCTTGAAAGTGGGTGAACGGCTGTAGATGTAATGTGATAATTTTTTGTAGTAGATGTAAATAGTTTAGTTTAAGTAGTGATGAAGTTATATGTCTCAAAATACTTAGTTATTTATTGTTCTTCGGTATACCGTAGTACATGCTGATAACAAGGCAGCATATATTTGGCTAATGGCTGTTTTTACAAAACGTAAAAGGCAGCCATGTAGTTTTCAGCACACTTTGGCTGGGTTCTGGGGTAGGGACTTAGATATAGGTAAGTATTAGGTTTTATTGTTGTTCCCTATCTATTACCACTTTAGTAAAGTGATATTAGGTTGTGAAAAAAAGTACTTGTATTTTTCTTTACATTTTTAAAACACTTTACGGAGAACTGTGCTAGTACCTACAAAGTACTGCAGTAGGTACAGGAAAAATAAAAAAGTATAAATAAAAATACACTGTAGGACACTACATTAGTGAAATCTAGTGTAGTACAGTGTATTTATAATTTTTTAACAAATTTAATTTTAAAAAACAATTTTTTAAGTAGCTCAGTAGATTGTAGGTACTTCCACGGTACTGCGTAGACTTTTTTGTAAAGAATTAAACATGTAAGAAATTGAAATTGCACTCTAGTACACTATATTTGTGAAACATAATGTAGTACAGTGTATTTCTTTTTTTTACAGATTACATTTTTTTAATGTTTTTAAGTACTGCTTGTACCTCCTAGGTCAGTGCTTTCCAAACTTTTCATGTTGGTGACACACTTTTTAGACATGCATCAGTTCGTGACACGGTCATTCAGTTTTACTAGCAAACCGGAGGTTAAATTAGCTACATATAAGAGATAAGGACAAATACATGCCCTAGAAATTGTAAATAACAAAATGTATAGGGACGCAACATATCTCCCGAAAAAATTACTAATACCTCCCACACAAGCAATTCTTATAGCTTTGGGGCCTTGAATATTTTGAATTGTCACACTTATAGGCGTGTGATGGTTTGTAGTTGTGAAGGTAGTATCATTGGCAGCGCTGGCAGGGGCAATGGGTGGGTCAGGCTGCGGTAGCCTCCTGACGAGGGCCCTGGCACGTATTTTTTGTTTCTTTTTTTACAAATTAAGCTCTGGAGGAGAGCAGATGGCGCGTTCATAATAACACTGGATGTCTCGAACATGGTTGACTGTGCGCTCTCAGCTGCTGGTGTGTGCTCGTGTGTTTGTATATCGGAGTATGGGTCTGATTGTGTGTATGCAAATGAGTGTGCCTTCTGATGTGTTGTTTTGTAAATATGAACGTCTTGTATGTGCAAGTGAAATTTGTGCTTTTGTGTGTCTGTGTCATTGTGTGATATGTGTGCGCAGCTCCAATTGTGTGACTTTGTGTTCAGTTGTGAATGCCGGCACGTGTCAGTAAGTATGTGTGTGTGACTGCGTGTCTGAAAGTTTGTGGGTTTTTTACAAGAACGCAGCAACTAAAAGTGATTTTCAGCACTAGTGACAACTGTGAAGAATCCTTTTTCTGGCAACTCCCCCCAAAAAATCTGACAGGTCTCAATGGCTTTCTGTTAATACGTTTAAAACTACCCTAAGGAACCTACATGTTGTGACTCTACCAGAGCATTTGTGAATTAACTGGGCAAAGAATTAAATAATAATCAATTCATTACTGTGGTGCACAATAAAGAGCATCTTGGTCACTTTTACAACTGTTGCACAACTTAGCTGTTGCATCCTCTTTAAATATTTGTAAGATTCACTGCTCTGAACTCTGGATTTTTATATCTTCAGCATGAATGCCACACATGACCACAGTACTCTGAAAGTTTACTATTAAGGACATCCCTGCAGTAGCTGCACAAGAGTTCCTTCCTCGACAGCAGTGGCTTCTCAAAGTGTGAAGCCACCCTTTGTGGATTTGTCATGGATTGGGATGTCTAAGAGCACCTTCTTCTATGGAACAACTACAAATGCCTCTTCCTTCTCTTTCCCAAAGGTGAAGTTTGCTAGTGGAAAGCCATATGGCGGAACAGGGGAAATATAGTTTCTTGGCACATACTCCCTTACAGTCTGAACTATGGAATGAAATCTAATCTGTTGATGAAAGCAATCCTCAGACGAAAATGTAACCATGGACCCCCGGGGGGGGGGGCGCCCCACAGTTTGAAGACCTCTGCCCTAGAGTCTGTTGGCACTTAAGTAAGATGTTTGTTACATACTCAAAAGGACGAAAGACTTCGTGAACCTGCCAGGATTCAGACAAGTGATCGTGTATATTTGCTCATGTGAAGAGAGATTCTGAAAAGTCTCCTAGGAGTACAGTTTGCAGGCAACTGCGCTAAAGCAGTGTTTTTATCCCCAAACAGTGTGGCTATAAACGCCAACTGGTTGTCGAGCCCGCGCCTCTGCGGATTCCACTCGGATTGTAAACCTCATGGCGGTGTTTGCAGGAGAGCCACATCGCGCTTCCTGGATTATTCATTTTGCAGCATGCTTGAATTCTTTTTCCGAACGAGGTCCTGAGTGACCCCAGGATTTTTTGGTCTTCGGGCTCTGCGCGCTCCTATTTCTAATTGACTAAAATGCCACAAGGATTGGATGTCCATTGTTAGAACTGATTCCCTTGAGCAGTTTTGTGGCTAGTAGTGTGTTTTGCTTTGAGCCTAGCAAGATCCGTGTTTTTGTGCTCCAATTTTGTTTGTCCTGACAAATTAATTATGCGCGGCAAGAACGCGTGTGGGAGCGCATTTGTGTATCTGTGTGCTTGTAGCAAGAGTGTCTAACAAAATTCCCTGAACTCACCTGTATCCTGTCTGGAATTTGTTTTCATGGCCGGCATTTCCCTGGCATACACATCAGGGTAATGAGCGTCACTGAAAGCCTTTCCTAATTCTTCTAGCGGCTCCATCCCCCGACATTCACGCCGCAGTATTTTACTCACCGCCGGGCCAGCGGGAGAACGGCAGTGCGATGCGCCTCCTTCCCGCCTTCTGCAGGAACAGGTACTGCATCACTGACATGAACAGTACCGTCCTGATTGATGAGTAGACCGCGTCTACGCATCGTCGTGCGACACACCCACACATGGCAGGCGACACAGTACTGTGTCGCGACACAGAGTTTGGAAAGCTCTGTCCTAGGTAGTACTGCGGTCCTCTGTAATTTTTTTTAGAAATATACAATTGTATACATAATTTTCCCTACCTATTACCACTTTAATAAAGTGATAATAGGTAGGAAAAAATATAAAACCTAATTCTTACCTATATCTAAAGTCCTAACCCAGAACTCAAGCAAATTGTACTTAAAGCAACAAACCTGTCTTTATCTTTTGTAAAGGCAGTCATTAGCCAATCACATAATGGCTTGTCATCAAAATGTACCTTAGTACTATCGCGAAATACTGTGAAAGTTTGCAAAACTACAGCGGCCACAGATATCCCTAAGTTAAAATGCCTTATAGCTTTAAAAATACTTAACCTACTTACCAGTGGCGGCTGGTGGATTTTAAATGTGGGGGGGGTAAAAGCTGTGATAGAGCCCAAACTGAAAAAGTGGGGGAGAGGGCAGAAATTTTTTTTTTTTTAAACGAATTTAAATGGTGGATTTTACAGCATACTGTCAGTCATGGAAAACTTTGTACTACATCATAATGCATAGAGCAACAGGACAGTGCAGTGTTTTCATCTAGACATAACCGCACACAGATACAAGTATGCACTGCCTTAAGAACAATTAGGATCTAAGTAGAAAATATGTATATGTGCACAATACTTTCTGCCAGCTGTTACTTTTTACAGTTCTTTTGCTTGTTTCAGCCTTTTGGCTACTCAAAAGAGACCAAGGGCAGAAGCAGACAAGCAAGCTTCTCTCATACTAAGCGCACACCCCAGTAATAGAGATCTCCTACTGCTGACAATACTCGTATTGAACTCCAGACCTATTTTACCACTCATTCTAACTATTTTCCACTGAGGTCCTCTGTGCTTGCCAAAATTGGTAATAGAAGTGGCGTGCATCTCCATGTCTGCAGAAGCCATCTGGGTATTGCTTGCTTTGGTGCCCATTTTCTTTAATTCACAGAGGCGATGGGACGTAGCGGCTACATGGGAAACCTGGATCGAATCACAGTCTCAGCTCAGTTTCCTGTGAATCCTGGCAAAGTATAATGTGGTCTGGGAATGTTGTCAAGCCCTCTTGTACCCTTGTGCAAGGTTCGTGCCATGTGCAACTGCCAAAATAAAATGTGGATTCTGCCTCTCACCCACGGCTCTAATCTCAGTCTCCAAATCTTAAGGCCATAGCATTTACATTTCATGGCAGAAAGAGATACCCATCTAGTGGCTTAATTGCACAATGTGAAACTAGATAATCTGGAATCAATAATGGCTTCTGTGCTTGACCAAAATATGTGATTCTAGCAAATACTGTATTTCTCCTATGTCACATTATTTCACTGATGTTCTTTATCACATATGAGAGCACCTTCAACTACGCAAGGTCAGGATGTGTGCTGTAGAAACAAGCATTTGCAATGCAATAGGACTCCCATTCACGCAAGTTTGAGCTAATGGCATTGTAAATGACAATGCCTTTTATTTATGTTTTGGGTTTAAAACATAAATGAAAGGCATTGTCATTTACAATACTGATAGCTTAAACTCTCACAAATGCGAGACCTATTGCATTGCAATAAAGGGCCTTCTCGACCGCTTGTTAGATTGTAAATATCAGAGGAAGAGACTGGCCTGCGACGTCTTCAAAGTAGTGATGAATAGTGCAGTGAGGAAGATGTGTAAGTGTTGTAAATTACACAGACACAAAGTGTGAGGTGAGAGTTACATATGATCCGAGCTATAAACACTAACAAAGCGCTCCAACACCTTTCGCTCTGTGATTACACTGTTGCGGCTCAGGAGGAAGAGCGGGAGGGGGGGCTATTACCTGCCCTCTCCGTGATTTGAGTGTGTAGTGTGGCCTTGTGTAATGTCATTACTATCTTTGGCCTAATAAAAAACACTCCAGCTGTAGTAGGGCCCTGGCTTCACCTCCTGGTGCAGGGCAGGCTGTGATTTATGGCAGGCATGGGGGGAGGGAGGGATGGTCTCGGCATCAGCTCCGGCCTCGTACAGTACCCCTGCTATTACTAGTGAGCGAGAGGCGCTGAGCTGGTGGTATTGGTGGTGGTGGTATTGGTGGTGGTGGTATTGCTGGTGGTGGTGGTATTGGTGGTGGGGGTATTGGTGGTGGTGGTATTGGTGGTGGTGGTATTGGTGGTGCTGGTATTGATAGTGGTGGTATTGGTGGTGGTGGTATTAGTGGTGGTGGTATTGGTGGTGGTATTGGTAGTATTGGTGGTGGTGGTATTGGTAGTGGTGGTGGTATTGGTGGGTGTGGCGGTATTGGGGGTGGTGGTGGTATTGACGGTGGTATTGGTATTGGTGGTGGTGGTATTGGTGGCGGTGGTATTGGTACTGGTGGTGGTGGTATTGGTGGGGGTGCTGGTATTGGTGGTGGTGATATTGGTGGTTGTATTGCTGGTGGTGGTATTAGTGGTGGTATTGGTGGCAGTATTGGTGGTGGTGGTATTGGTATTGGTGGTGGTGGTACTGGTATTGGTGGTGGTGGTATTGATATTGGTGTTAGTGGTATTGGTGGTGGTATTGGTGGTGGTGGTATTGGTGGTGGTATTGGTGGTATTGGTAGTGGTATTGGTGGTGGTGGTATTGGTGGGGGGTATTGATGGTGGTGATTGTATTGGTGGTGGTATTGGTGGTGGTGGTATTAGTGGTGGTGGTGGTGGTATTGGTGGTGGTTGTTTGGTGATGGTATTAGTGGTATTGGTGGTGGTGGTGGTATTGGTGGTGGTAGTGGTATTGGTGGTGGTAGTGGTATTGGTGGTGGTATTGGTGGTGGTGGTGGTATTGGTATTGGTGGTGGTATTGGTATTGGTGGTATTGGTGTTGGTGGTATTGGTGGTGGTGGCATTGGTGGTGGAGGTATTGGTGGTGGCATTGGTGGTTGTATTGGTGGTGGTGGTGGCGGTATTGGTGGTGGTAGTATTGGTGGTGGTGGTATTGGTGATGGTACTGGTGGTATTGGTGGTCTTGGTATTGATGGTGGTATTGGTGGTGGTGGTATTGGTATTGTTTGTGGTGGTATTGGCGGTGTTGGTGGTATTGGTAGTAGTGGAGGTGGTGGTATTGGTGGTGGGGGTTTTGGTGGTGGTATTGGTGTTGGTGATATTGGTGGTGGTATTGGTGGTATTGGTGGTGGTGGTGGTATTGGTGGTGGTGCTGGTATTGGTACTGGTGGTGGTGGTATTGATTTTGGGGGTGGTATTGGTGGTGGTGGTACTGGTATTGGTGGTGGTATTGGTATTGGTTGTGGTGGTATTGGTGGTGGTATTGGTGGTGGTTTTGGTGGTGGTGGTGGTATTGAGGGTGATGGTATTGGTGGTGGTGGTATTGGTGGTATTGGTATTGGGGGTATTGATGGTGGTGGTAGTATTGTTGTTGGTGGTAGTATTGTTGTTGGTGGTGGTGGTATTGGTATTGGTGGTGGTGGTGGTATTTGTAGTGGTGGTATTGGTGGTGGTGGTGGTATTGATGGTGGTGGTGGTATTGGTAGTAATGGTGGTGGCATTGGTGGTGGAGGTATTGGTGATGGTATTGGTGGTGGTGGTGATAGTGGTGGTGCTGGTATTGGTGGTGGTGGTATTGGTGGTGGTGATATTGGTGGTGGTGGTTGTATTGGTGGTGGTGGTGATAGTGGTGGCGGTATTGGTGATGGTATTGGTGGTGGTGATATTGGTGGTGGTTTTGGTGGTATTGATGGTGGTATTGGTGGTGGCGGTGGTATTGGTGGTGGTGGTGGTATTGTCAGTCAGTCAAAAATACTTTTATTGATTCGTTAAAAATCATAAAAGTATGGCAAACCATCATAAAACACTATACTTTAAATGAGCATTTTTATTTTTTTTTAAACATAAAAGAGAAAAAAAAAGGCCTTAGGGTCATGACCACAATTAAAAAACTAACAAGCATTACAATACATTTAAAAATGTCAGCCAGCAGATTATTTATTAGCTGCTAGGCATGAATCAAATTTTTCCAGTTCCTTTGCTGCTATTTTCCAGAATTTTATAGCGCTACAAGACAGGGGAATCAAAAACCCTCCAAGGCACCTGATGACTGCAGCTCTACATGTTCTTATCTGTTCATTCCTTAAAATCTCCCGAAGAATGGATTTACGGGTTTTCAGTAAAAAAGGGCAAGTACATAGTAGGTGTAGTAGTGACTCCTCCCCTTGACCACAAAGGCGACATTCCTTAGATGGCCATATATGTTTCCATGTTGGGGTCAAATCCTTTGAGGGGAATGATCCCATTCGTAGCAACATCAGGTAGTGCTTTTTATGGTAGGAGAAATGTTCGATCAGATACTGTTGCGGCTTCAGCCTCTGGTAGGCCTGTATCACCGCCCAAGCATGATGTTTTTTTGCAAAGATCATTTTATCAGCTATTAAAGAGATCCGCTTGATTGCAGTATTCACCACGCTTTTGAATCCAACATACGTTACTGGTGTTAACCAGGCCTCCTCTAGCTGTAATGCCGACAAAGATTCCTTCAGGATTATCGTGATTGAATTAGCTAGTCTTCCTTGATTTTCAATCTCGCCCCAACAACGGTGGGCTAGAGTGTTATCTTCTGCCTCCCTCATCCTCCAATAATACTTTACCAAGGCACCTTGTCTGGCCATGATCTGATTTTTTAGTCCAAATTCTAAACAAATTTGTTCCTGTGAAGTATGTAGCGGATATTAAAAACAGTCTTTTGAAAAATATAGATTGTGCTGTATTTAATATTATTGCATCTTTAGTATTCAGAAGTTCTGAGCCATACGAGATGGAAGGTAAAAATTTTGCGGCGATCACTTTTAGCAGATGACCGGTAGAACAACCTATGAGTTTTTTCCTCAGGATTTTGAAGGCAAATAACAGTTGTTTAGCTTTCGTGCGTCCTTGTTCCACGTGTTGCTTAAAGTTGAGCTTGCAGTCTAACTGGAAGCCTAGATATTTATAGGAAGCAACCCGGGCCAACAATTGGTCGCCCAATTTCCAGGAAAAGGTGTGCCTTTTTGATAATTTATTATGTTTTGAAAAACACATTACTTTTGTCTTTTGGTGATTGATCATGAGTTGGTTCAGAGTAGTATAGGCTCCTAATCCCGTGATCAATTTCTGCAGGCCCACCGGAGTTTGTGCTAGCAACACAATGTCATCTGCATATTGGAGGCACGGTGTCGGTATTTTGCCCAATCTTGGGGGGTCAGCTGGAATTGACTGAAGGCACTTATCGAGATCAGAGGTGTAAATGTTAAACAGACAAGGCGCTAAAACGCATCCTTGTTTTAGCCCGTTTAATGTTGGGATCTTACCGGTTACGCTGGAGCCATCTCCTTTCTTGATTTGGACCCACGTGTGAGAATACAAATTAATAATAGCGTCCAGAAGTCTGGGCGGGACCCCCCAGGCTTGCATTTTTGCCCATAGAGTGGCTCTTGGAACCTTATCGAAAGCCGCTTTGAGGTCTACGAAGCAGGCGTACAGAGGCCTTGATTTTGCAAAAGCTTGGTTGGCTAGAAGGGTAACCGCAGAGATGTTCGTAAGGGTACCCACCCCAGCCCGGAAACCAGTTTGCGTATGTGGTATTAGGTTTATTCGACTGACCCAAGCCTCTAACTCTACCATGAGGTTAGATGCATAGATTTTCGCCTCCACATCTATCAGCGCGATCAACCTGTAGTTGGCGGGATCCGAGCGAGAACCCGACTTATAGATTGGATTAAGAATGCTTCCTCTCCAGGACTCAGGGATCAGCGTATCGGCTATAGCTTTGGAAAAGAGAGGTGTCAAAACTTGAGACCAAAATGGGGGGTCATGCCGAAACAGAGCATTTGGTAATCCGTTCGGACCCGGGGCTCCCTCAGATTTTAAATGTTTTATACTTTTTAGGACTTGAATGTCTGACAACGGCACAAATTCTTCGAGGGATTCATTATTCGTAATTTCAGTGACTTTACCTCGACCTCCAGCCTCCTTCCCTGTTAATAATCCGCTATTTGGGGCCAATAGGGGTGGAGTTTCGTTAAATAAAAGTTCGATATGAGCTCTCCATGTGGCCTCCAATATATCCGAATTATGATGTCGGTTGCGGTCACTAGTTAGTTGGTTGATTTGTTCCCAGAAGAGCTTGGAGTCCCCTAATTTACAAGCGTAAAGAAGTTTCGCCCAAATATGTTCTTGGTACTCTTTTTTAGTAAATTTTATATCCTTTTTCAACTTTTTTCTTGTGTTTGAAATTAAGAGCAGAAGTTCCTGGTGGCCTTCTGGTCCCTGTGATCGTAGTTGTCTGAGGTACTTATTTAGTTGTTGTTTTTGTTTCCTCAGGCTATTGGTGGTGGTGCTGGTATTGGTACTGGTGGTGGTGGTATTGATATTGGGGGTGGTATTGGTATTGGTGGTGGTGGTACTGGTATTGGTGGTGGTATTGGTATTGGTAGTGGTGGTATTGGTGGTGATGGTATTGGTGGTGGTGGTGGTATTAGTGGTGGTTTTGGTGGTGGTGGTGGTGTTGGTGGTATTGAGGGTGATGGTATTGGTGGTGGTGGTATTGGTGGTATTGGTAGTGGGGGTATTAATGGTGGTGGTAGTATTGTTGGTGGTGGTGGTGGTGGTATTGGTATTGGTGGCGGTGGTGGTGGTGGTGGTATTGGTAGTGGTGGTATTGGTGGTGGTGGTGGTATTGATGGTGGTGGTGGTATTGGTAGTAATGGTGGTGGTATTGGTGGTGGAGGTATTGGTGATGGTATTGGTGGTATTGGTGGTGGTATTGGTGGTGGAATTGGTGGTGGTGGTGATAGTGGTGGTGCTGGTATTGGTGGTGGTGACATTGGTGGTGGTGGTTGTATTGGTGGTGGTGGTGGTATTGGTGTCGGTATTGGTTATGGTATTGGTGGTGGTTTTGGTGGTATTGGTGGTGGTATTGGTGGTGGCGGTGGTATTGGTGGTGGTGGTATTGGTATTGGTGGTATTGGTGGTGGTGGTATTAGTATTGGCGGTGGTATTGGTATTGGTGGTGGTGGTATTGGATTGGGGTGGTGGTATTGGTGGTGGTGGTATTGGTAGTGGTGGTATTGGTGGTGTGGTGGTGGTATTGGTGGTGTGGTGGTGGTATTGGTGGTGGTATTGGTGATGGTGGTATGGGTGGTGGTAGTATTGGTGGTGGTGGTATTGATGGTGGTGGTGGTATTGGTGGTGGTATTGGTGGTGGTGGTATTGGTAGTGGTGGTGGAATTGGTGTTGGTGATATTGGTGGTGGTATTGGTGGTGGTGGTATTGGTGGTGGTGGTGGTATTGGTGGTGGTGGTGGTATTGGTGGTGGTGGTGGTATTGGTGGTGGTATTGGTGATGGTGGTATTGGTGGTGGTGGTATTGATGGTGGTGGTATTGGTGGTGGTGGTTGTATTGGAGGTGGTGATGGTGGTATTGGTGGTGGTTGTATTGGTGGTGGTATTGGTGGTGGTGGTGGTATTGGAGGTGGTGGTGGTGGTATTGGTGGTGGGGAATTGGTGGTGGTGGTGGTATTGGTGGTGATATTGGTGATGGTGGTATTGCTGGTGGTGTTATTGGTGGTGGTGGTATTGGTAATGGTGGTATTGGTGGTGGTGATATTGGTGGTGGTATTGGTGGTGGTGGTGGTATTGATAGTGGTGATATTGGTGGTGGTGATATTGGTGGTGGTATAGGTGGTGGTATTGGTGGTGGTGGTACTGGTAGTGGTATTGGTGGTGGTGGTATTAGTGGTGGTAATGGTGGTGGCGGTATTGGTATTGGCGGTGGTATTGGTGGTGTTGGTATTGGATTGGTGGTGGTGGTATTGGTGGTGGTGGTATTAGTGGTGGGTGTGGTATTGGTGGTGGTGGTATTTGTGATGGTGGTGGTATTTGTGGTGGTGGTATTGGTGGTGGTGGTATTTGTGGTGGTGGTATTGGTGGTGGTGGTGGTATTTGTGGTGGTGGTATTTGTGGTGGTGGTGGTATTTGTGGTGGTGGTGGTATTGGTGGTGGTGGTATTGGTGGTGGTGGTGGTATTGGTATTGGTGGTGGTGGTAGTATTGGTGGTGGTGTTGGTGGTGGTATTGGTGGTGGTATGGGTGGTGGAATTGGTGGTGGTGGTATTGGTGGCATTGGTGGTGGTATTGGTGGCATTGGCGTTTTCCTAGGAAATGCATTTTTGCTTTGCTAATAACTTTGGGCTGTTTGATTAACGTTCATGAAACATTTTTAGAAAGTGCTCCTTATTGCCTAGTTTGTGGATGGAAAGTTTTGGGGTGATCCTTCAAGCGGTTGCCAAGAAAAAGGGGGGGTTTGATTGGCACAGATGGCTCTTGTTTTACCTTTGGGCCAGCTTGCTCACTAGGGACTAAGTCTTCTGTGGGAGCAAAGCTCCGATTGGCTGCCTGCAACATGAGGAAAAATGTTGCAGGCAGCCATTACCGGACTTGATGACTTAGTCCCCTGTCCTGAGCTTACTTAAAAAAAAATATATAAGGAGACAATATATATCTAATGGGAGGCGGGGGCATCATGTGGCCTCCCTTCCCAAGCTACAGATGGGCCCTGGGGACCCCATCTCCCCTGGGCTGAAAGCTATATTCTTAGGGAAGGGAGGCGCACAGCCCACCCCCGTCCCGGAGCCTTAAAAGGCCCCGGGATCCCTTCCCCTGGGGGCTGCTCTTTCACTGTGTCTCAGGAGCCTACCCCCTGGGTCACAGTAGTTTTCCCTGCCTGCAGAAGCACAGGCAGGGAAAGCTGGAGCTTTTAGAATGCTCCAGCCGGATGGAAGCACACTTTTGTTTCCCTACTGGTGCTCTTGCGGCCATGGAAACTCTGAATTGCTCCCACGGGGGCCAATAGTGGCTCGGGTAGGGGAGGCCACATGCCCCCTCCACAAAAAATAAAATAATAAAATGCCCCGGGGATGGGGTCCCTGGGGCCAGCAGTGGTTCGAGGGGGGGGGGTCGTGCACCACCCTCCCTTTATTAAAAAAGAGGGCCCTAGAGGATGGGGTCCCTGGGGCCAATATTGAATCAGGAACAGCGGCGGCCGGCACAGGTAAGCACGGTGTGGCGGGGCGTGGCGGGGGGAAGGCGACAGACGACGGAATAGGTATTATTTATTTATTTTATTATACCTCTTCCGTTGTCTGTCGACTTCCCCCCTCCCACATCGCCCCGCCCCACCGCGCTTACCTGTGCTGGCCACCGCTGATCAGGGAGGGGGAGCCACATGCCCCCCTCTCCTTAAATTAAAAAAAAAGTCCCAGGGATGAGGTTCCCGGGCCCTTGGAGGTTTGAGGGGGGCTGCACACTCCCTCCCTTTAATTCAGTTAAATGGTCCCGGGGATAGGGTTTCCGGGGCCCTAATAACTCGGGCATGGGGGCCGTACAACCTCCCTCCCCAATCCTTATTTTTTTAAAAAGAATTTCTGGCTCCCACCATGCCCTGCAGCTGACTGGCGGGGGTTGGCTGTCTGTGGGGGGTTAGATTCGGGCATGGTTGTTGGCCAGGCCCTGTGGCCAAGCCCACACTGCGCACGGCCAAATGCCATGCGTTGCACGCCGCTTTACGTATAGTGATAAAACATTACTTTACAATAAAAAAAAACTGGAAATTCTCTGAAAAAAAAGTATTATTGAAGTTCAAATTAATTTAGATTTACTTAATTAAACTTTAGCTCCTATGGGGTGTTATTTTGATTCCCTGCCTCCATTGTTTCCTCTGGGAGTGTGTTGCAGTAGCATTGGTTGGCTATCTGTGGTGCTTGACCTACTCCAATGCACGTCTGGAGTACATTTACACCTGTTTTGACACTATTAGGACTGCAGTAACTTTAGATATATATTTTGTATTTTTTGAATTGTAATGGTCTCACCCTTTTGTGGGTGTGCATTTTGTATTACCACGTCCCTCCCAAACCCTTCCTCAAATTTTCCTTAACCCCACTCACTTTCTGAGTAACGATGGCCCATTTTCCCACGACTACTCCTGGTCAATCCACATTTACCACAAAGGGCCTGATTCCGATGTCGTTCGGAAAGCCCCTGAATCGGATTTGGCTTTCCCGGATCCGATTCGTAGACCTTGTTTCCGACCGAATCGTACACAGTTCCGAACGACCAAGCACGATGCGAAGATCTCATCTGCATCGACCGAATCGTTTCCGAACCCGATCCTGTCCGTACGATTCGTTCGTAGGCGAATCGTGCCGTGCAATGGAGCCGGATTCTGAACGAGCGAGTACGATGCACGAGTCGGACAGCCGTATCGACTCGGTCTCAGCGAGACGAAACGGCTGTCGGAATCGGACTTCGGGGGGCCGTAGCAGGCCCCCCTTCACCTGGGGCCCTCCAAATCGGTCACGAGGGGGTGCCCATGGGTCCCCCCGATCCAAGCATGCACAGTGTGGCTGGCACCATGGGGTGCCTGCCACAGTGTGTACGCTTTTCCCCACCCACCCCTTTTTGCTACGGGAGCCTGTGTACGTGTTCAGTGTACAGGCTCCCATAGAATACAATGGGGGGTCCGAGCGAACCGAGTCCGTCAGCATACAGATGCATCGTACTCGCTCGGTCGGACTCCACCGCTCTGAGTCGTACGCAAAGCATTCCGGATCCGATTTGGTCGGGATGCTTTCCTTACGAGATTGGAATCGACCCCAAAGTAGTATACTCATGCTCATGGAGATCTCTGCCGCTGTAACCGACATCTCTGCACAGAAAAAATAACAGAGGTGGTGGTCTGTGTTCGTAAGTTTGTATATTGCATTTTGCAGTACATGAATATTAGTACTGTAGTACTACTTTACGTTTGCAAAATGAAGTTTGTGAATCGGGACCATTGCTTAGAAGGTATTAGATGGACCAAGGGAACAAGCTGTGATCTTGACAAATCCCCATGTTCTTCCCAGTAGCATGAGTACATGTTACCTGATGTGCATAGGTGATTTCTTCCAAAAGTAATGAGAATTCTAAAATCATCTCTTGAACAATCATGCAATAAATATAAAGAAAATACTATCTGAATTATTGATTTCTCTGCTTGAAACATTGCTATCCTCACAACAAGGCTAGAACTATTTATTTATTTTATTTGTATTTATTTTTTGAGTTTTATATAGCGCAAACTTGACCCAAGGGTATCAGAGCGCTTCACAGGATATGCAACTGAAAATGATAAAAACAATGGACATACATGGTAATAATATGTAAACGATATGTAGGCCGATTAGAGTAGATGGGTGATATAGTTCGGAGGTAGCGATGGTAGGTTATTTCAAAAGTTGGGGGAGTGCACAGTTATTTTCAGAGGTAGTGTTGTTCATAATAATGCTGATGTTTGTGAGCTGGGTATGCAAATCTAGAAGACAGACTGCAAAAAGCATGGATCTCCAACGCAAGACCAAGAACCCAAAACTGGCCAAAACACTTTAAGGATAAACATGGAGTATGTAGGGGGGCGTAGTTAAATGCCGAGCATGGCGGACGCTTAGCTTCGGAGCTCCCGGCCCAGAGCCCGTAAATCCAGCCACAACACATCCGTTTATCACTGCTTTTGGCCTCTAACCCTCGGCGAATAGATCCTGCTGACCCTGGGACGGTGGAACCTATCGACGGCCTTTCCACCCCACACACGCTCTACCATTGGCGGTGAGGAGCCAGGAGCGCAGCCTGCACAACATGGCAGACTCCTCCTTTGTTTGTGCCTGGGAGGACGGAGTCCCGCATGGATGTCCCCGGAAGCTCGAAAGCCTGTGACGGCGGCTTCCAGACTACACCGCTGCGGTGGGATCAAGCTAGCTGAATGGTTGCCCCCCACACAGCACCCCCGTGACAGCCTGCCGGAGCTGTGAGCCGACTGGAGCGCCCGCGTGAGTGGGAGTCAGGACTGCTGCTCTGCCTGCCCTGAGCCTCGGCGGATAAGGTGGTGAGTCCTTCGCTGACGGACGCGCTCCGGACTCGGTGTGAGTGACGGAGAAGGTGCCTGGACCGAGCTGGGGATCGCGTGGCTAGGGGACCTTGAGATGCTTCGTCATTAAGCCCAAGATGGCGGTGAGTGCTGCGGTGGAGTGAAGGAGCGGACGAACTACAATAATATGTAAATGCCTGGGGCACTTCCATGAGGGCAACTCATGATTTCAGGCGAAGCTCCCCCCTCCGCACTGGTACATTGCTGGACTGTGCTGTGACTGCTGTGAGGGGGATACTTTCAGAAAGGAGAATACTAAAGTTGATCTCTGTGGACACTGGAGCAGGGGCTTGTTTGCGAGAGGAGAGCAGATTGGTTACTTTGTGACCGGAGGAGTCTGCTCCAAAATTACGGATCGTCCATCCTCCCTCATGTCTATTCTGGGGTTAATATCGGCACAGCACCACAGACACCGGCTCTTTCTACATGCACCGCAGTGTGGCTAAGTGTGTGTGTTTGGACACTGAGAACTTCCGCTACTCATCCCTTTGTATTGGTGTTGGTGCTGCGCACTGTATGCTGGAGCTGGCGGTGGGCTCGGCGGAGGTATCAGGACTCGTACATTGTGCACTGTATGGAGGGGGGAGCATGATGACGCTAACGCACCGCAGCGCCTCTTCTAGCTAGTGAGTGCCTTCTACCACGTGTGCTCTTCTATGGCGCATACTCACTTTGGCTCCACCCCGTATACGCTACACCTGGCGAAGTGCACTTGCCGTTTACAGTTTGCACGGTCTCCTGCACGCGCAAAACATTTACTGGCCATTACTCTGTGCTGCAGTCGGACACAAGTACGGATCCACAATGGGCCGCCAGAAGGGAGGTAAACCTCAAGAAACCGAAGATGCTGCTTCATCCTCATCTACTGCACCCACAAATGTTGTTCCCCCCGCTGCAGAACCTGTGCCTACAGACAAATTAGATGTTATCCTTCAGGAAATAAGGCAATCCTGCGCCTCGTTGGAACAACAACTGGGCTCACTAGTGGCAGAGGTGGCGCTAATTAGGGACGACCACAGGAAACTCTCGGATGAAGTGGCTACTAATAAAACAATGCTGCAGGAGCTCCTCCCGAAGCAAAAAGAGCACTCTGCAGACTTAGAACGCCTAAAACACCAAATCTCGATTTTACAAGACCGTGTTGAAGACGCGGAAGGTCGTTCCCGCAGCAATAATGTCCGCATCGTGGGAATGCCGGAGAATGCAGAGGGTCAAAATACAACGTCATTCGTCGAAGCATGGCTGCGAACGTGGCTGCCGACAGAAATAACGACGAGCACCTTCTGCATCAAGAGGGCCCACAGAGTCCCCGCAAGGCGGAGAGTACCCGGTGCATCACCTCGCCCAATCGTAGCCAGGGTGCTCTATTGTAGAGATCGAGACCTTATACTACAGGCGGCACACGAGAAAGCCCCAATCCTAAAGGACAATGTGTGAATCTCATTATTTCCAGATTACACTCTCCAAGTCCAGAAGCAGAGAGCTGCGTATCAGGGCGTCAAGAAGCACATGCAGAGCATAAACCTGAAATATGCCCCGCTCTACCCCGCCAAGATTAAAATCCTGCAGGACGAAAAAAGTAATTTTTTTGACACCCCGGATGAGGCATGGGAATGGCTGGAGCACACATTCCCGGACTTTCCAACCGACTCCGCCCAGCGTAGAATTGAGGAGCCGCTTCCCAAATAGCGACCGCAACAACAGAGACGTAGGAGGGCCAAGAAACCGGAGGACGATCCGACACCGGCGCAGGTTTTGGAGGGCCAACGACGAGCCATAATATCTGCAGCTACTTTTCACCAGTATAGGACAATAACTGATGAGGAACTTTCTACGGCGGACACAGTGCATTCGGAACCGTACGCCAGTCAGTTGCTTTTTTCTTCCATATCCTCACAGACAATCACCGACCTGCTTAATTGACGACTATGTTCCACGTACCTTGGTGCCCGATGTAGAGGTATTGGGTGGTTCCTGGCAAGCAAGATGTGATCTGCCACTGCCTGGGACGGTGGCGGCTCCGCGGTCCTCTGGTTGGTCTCTACTGGTTCTTGCGGAGAAGGTGGGGCGGCAGTACGGACTGGGCAACAGGCCGTGCTGGGAGGCCCGAGGTCCGTCAAAGGCAGAGGTAAGACTATTGCCACTATTGCCCACAAGAAATAGACATTGATAAGGAACTTCATATGGGCCCTCTGCGAACTAATTTGCTACACGGCCTGCAACTTTGAACTTTGCCAATTGGCAGGATTCGGGCGGATACCCGAGTCGGGGGCTGACGATTTCTCAACGAAGTGTCTATGGGGCTTATTCAGGACCCACATTACTATGTTATCACCATGACCTCTATTGCAATAGCAAAATGTTTGATTGTAGTATTGTTAGTATTTGATTTTGGTTTTGGTTTTGTTAATTGGTCGAACAAAGTTTTGAAGTTGGACCGTGTGTTGGGTAGTTTAAGTGGGAAGCTGACATGTACTGGAGGGTTTTCTGATGGGCAAGATATCTCATTAATACGATGTGACAGCCATACAAATGCATACTATACAGCAATATAATTGTCTCACCTGGAATGTACGGGGCATGGGTTCACCACATAAGCGTCACAGAATACATGCCCAGTTAATTAGGCATAAGGCACAAATAGTTCTCCTACAGGAAACGCATTTGACTGCATTAGAAGTGCCTAAACTACAGAAAAAGTGGAGGGGACAAATATATAGTACGGTTTACTCCGCTTTTGCCGAGGGGTGACAGTCTGGATACGCTCAGGAGTACCCTTTGTGCTGCAGGAACAGTGCATAGATAAGGATGGTAGATATGTTTTGCTGAGAGGTGTGTTGGATGGCAATCCCGTGGTGATAGGAGGTCTATATGCCCCTAATTCAGATCAAGAGCCATTCTACAGTCAGGTGAACTCTGAGCTAGCAAACTGGACCGACCACCCATGGGTCCTGGGGGGGGGACTATAATGCGGTTTTAGATATTATATTGGACGGTTCCCATCCCCCTTTAGATGGGGCTCATACCAAACGACTGTCAGCTTTACTAAATAACTGGGCGCAGGGTTGGTCCCTTATGGAGGCGTGGCGTAGTTATTACTCGGCTGTACACGACTTGCACACTAGGATCAACCACATATTTTGCAGTGCATCGCTTATAACACAAACGACACACTCTGCCTATGTGGGTAAAACTATCTCTGATCATAGTGCTTTGGAAATGACGGTCGAATGGGGGCCGTGTTCCATCCCCTGTGCCCACAAGGAGACTGAATCCACAACACTTAGAGGATGGAGTATTTAAAGATGCACTGGTCACTACTATAACACATTACTTCATAGAAAATGCGGGCACAGCAACGAACACCGCGACAGAATGGGAAGCATTTATAGTGGTGATCCGTGGCGCAGCTATTAATGCCGTCACTGGAGCCCGACATCAGGCTAACAGAGAGCTACGTCAAGTTGAGGATAAGTTGGGTGCCCTGGAGGCCCAGGCGGCCCTGGATCCGGCTGTGAAGCCAGCACTCATAGAAACATACCTCTACGACATTCTTCTCCTCAATATTCTTCACATTATATTTTGTCCACACAATATTTTGAACTCTATATTTTGTCTAAACATGGCTGGCACATGCCTCTGTAGCTCCCCAAAGGCTGATAACTAAACTTTATATCATGATAGTTGGGGCAACACTATCTTGTAAACTTGTGGTACTTGCTCTCCTTCTTGCCAAAAGCAGAGTAGCTATTACATGGGCTAGAGGACCCTCTTCTACCAAGAAAGATTGGATAGCCGACCTCAAAAACTGTAATGATACGCTGGATATCTATACGTCGACTCTGCCACTCACCTCACACCAGAGAGACATATGGGCCCGTTTACGAACATACCTTATGGACAAAGGGAATGATACAGATTAGTTTGTCTGATTTAGTGTAGATATCATGGCTGCCTGTAGCCGCTTTGGGATGGCTAGGCCCATTCGTTTTTCCTTTCTACTTCCTTGCCTCTATATAATCATGTCATGTAGTTCCCACTAATCTGTAGGATCTGCGCGTTTGCAGACATCATAAACTTTGGGTGAGGTGGCTTGACTGATTCCATGTACCACCGTAGTATATGTTGGCCTAGAGACCAGCTAGCTCACAGTGCCACCATAAGCTCCCCTAACCCAAACAGGGAGCGAATGGCTTCTGGCAACCGCTGAACATGACAATCCTGACCCCTCAGGGATCGTGGTAACAGATCAGAACCTCTTCGCACAGTCACTCGTGCACTGTGTATTGGTGGAAATATATATATATATATATATATATATATATATATATATATATATATATATATATATATATATATATATATATATATATATATATATATATATATATATATATATATATATATATATATATATATATATATATAGGAGAGGATGTGGTCTGACGGCTAGACTGCCGACTTTGGAGCTGGGAAACCAAGGTTCGAGCCTCGGGGTCGACTCCACATCCTGTGATTCTGGGCAAATCACTTAATCTCCCCGTGCCTACCAAAAAAAATGGATGTGTCCTTGTGTAACGTAACTGGTGCTCATGTAAAGTGCTCCAATACCATAGGGTCGAGTTTGCGCTATATAAATCTGCAGTAAAAAAAAATATATATATATGCAGGCATATAACACAAGGTAGTAATCAGGCGTACTCCTACTATGCAATCCCTACCCTGTGTATGTCTAGAGTGTATGTAGGTGTAGAGCCAAGAATCCACCCTCAGGATGATTAAACCCCCATTACCTGGCTGGAAAGAATATAGGACCGCTCTTGGTCACGGACTGGACATCCCCACGAAGGTGTTAGACAGCTGCTTGGCGAAGCTTCAGCATGCAGGACTCTTCGATGTCAGCGGAAGTGTCTCATCTGCTAACCCCTGGAAATGCTTCTTTATTTATAATAAAAAGCATCCTTGCGATGTAGACCCAGATTAGCATTGTTATGGATATGTAGATAGTCCTGTCGCCCCGTGGATGAAGATAGAACGACATTTGTACATTGTGCGTTAAGGCCTTGTACTCAGTGTTCGAGGCATCATGATAATGTTGCATGAAGCCAGATATATGAGCAAAGCAGTTTCAGACAATCTAATCCAACATTGTCACGCACACGAATATGTGCAAAAGTTCACAGAAATAATGTTATTGTGCAGAAAAGAGGACAATGTAAGAAAATGTGCAGCATTGTTACATGGGCTTAACTCGGGCACATAACACCCACTCCTCATATTAAGGGTACATTATAAAAAGCTATCTAAAAAAACAGCAGGCCATATACAATATAAACTAAAAGGTCTAAAACCACTTTTAAAGTCATCTAAAAGCAAACTACGCTTGAAAATACTCATAAAAACCATTAAATGTCATTATACTGTTTGAAACCTCAAGCGCTCAGAAAGCCACGGTGCCTAGAATAAAAGCAGAAAAACATTGTTTATAGTTCATTTCGTTTACAAAAATAGGCTAAATAGTTCCCATTAAACTGAAAAGCCAATTGTTTATGTGTTCCGAGTGATAGACGTAACATTGCTGTTGCTGGCAACCGCAGACTACGTTCCCAGAGGCGCACCTCGAAACAGGTGTATAGAGCAAAGGTGGTTCCATCCAATTCCCATAGCAGCCGCCGAGGAGGGACTACATCCTGTAAGCGTAGTATCCAGTTAACTAGGAGTGGCTCAAAGAATGTGCTCAGCAGCAAAGGAATACGCTGGGGACAACTGTACCCATGGGCCTTCAAAGGGTCCATTAGTATCTCAGTGTCCAATGGCGCAACCAATTGAGATCCGAGGCAGAAATCCAATATGCATTCATGGCTGCAAAGCAAGCAGCTGAATACAGGTTGTACACACTGAGGCCAAACAGGCCTGAACGACAAGAAGCAATGCTCATTCAGTTCTCGAAGCAGAGGTGTGCCGAAGCAGTGTATCATGTGCTCATGGCATTGCAGCACAGCCAGTGCTGTCTCTATTCCGGTTTGTACTGGGACGTCCATTGTGGAGCAGGATAATTAAAATCAGAATCCCCAGCACAAGTAGCAGGACAAGCGGAAGACCTCCAAAAACACTTCCTTCTTTGGAGTGTATGAATGATGGTATAACTCCCAAAACTGTCTGAAAGGTGCTAACCAATCCAGAGGCAATACATTTAAAAAAGTGCACTATTCCCTTTGTATCAGACATGTTAAAGATACGGTGGACCAGCTACCCAAAATGCCGTGGATGTTAGTATGAAGTAGCGTCAGTATTTTGGACGAATACCTCGCAACCTGGAGATCAAACGTCTCTTTGGCACATCTTTTTGAAAAAGTATGGCTTTCAGTTTGCTTAGAGAATCAATGTGTATGTCGTAAACATTTATCAAAGGCCACAGCGTTGCCTCCCTAACTGCGCGGGCCGGTGGAAACAATACTTGTGTGCAACAAGTAACTATGGAATTAACTGTTACAAGATAAGCGATGCCTGGTTCCATTCAGCATCAAATAGCTCCCATTAGAGAGCAGCTTGAAAACTGGAAGAATCACGGTAGCCGGAGAACCCTTCAGATAACAGGACAACTTTGCAACCGACGCATTACAAGCCCCATGAAGTGAAATGTCCTTGCAAATCAAGGACCTGCTTAAAGCATTCTCACAGTCTGAACCACTGAGAAAAACATCTGTTTCCCCATTCCTGCACCTGAACTTGATAGGTAATTTCCCGTATTCATGCACAAATCCTTCCCGCAGCGCTTCATACCTGCTTACCTGGTGATGTTGTAGATAATATTGGAACGGAAATGTTGTGACTGGTAGGGTAATGTAGCCATTGATTAATTATATAATTAAAGACCATGGCTCTATGATACTGTTAACAGTATACTATTATGATGCCTTCACATATATTGCGCACTGTGTTAACGTCTTGCAGGAATACTGAGTTTGGTGCAAATATCCATGCATAGAAGAAGATGCGTTTGACCTTTTTGTTTGGATATTGTTTTTGAATTTCCTTCCTTATTTGTACTTAAAATGAAATATTTATAAACTTATAAAAAATGACTTCTTTAGTGCTCTTCCAAGACCACTGTCCTGACTGGACATATGTATTTACACATACGTGCAATGCATCTGAAATGTTGCGTGTAATACATGTATAGAACATATTTTTGGGGCATGCATAATCAAACAATATTTTAATCCTTCCCCAGGCTCGTTTTGTGAACAGCACGTGGATCTTCGGAAAGGGCATGTGTCATGTAAGTCGATTTGCTCAGTATTGCTCACTACATGTCTCAGCCTTAACCCTCACGGCAATTGCAGTGGACAGACATCAGGTGAGTGGTCATTTATAATTAGACGAATGCTCTGGAGAGTCCTTTAGTAGTTGGTTGCCCTTTAAAATTGTGTTTTAAGGGTACATCTGTAGAACTATTTACAGAGCTGAAACTTTTCCCAATGGCTGCTTTGCAAGCATTTATTTCATTTTGTGTAATAACAGTGAAATATCAGAAGACTTGCTATATGAAGGCATGCAAACAACGTTAATTGTCTATTTGTTCTTTTCACCTTGAAGAATACTTGTTATGCATGTAATGCATCCCGTTAGTTGGTATTCAAAAGTTAATCATTCAAAAATGATTGCTATCTTCACATTAACATATGATGATCCCCTAATTTATTGTCAAGTAGGATGTCATCTGTAAGGTTATGAGCAGTTTATTGGGGCTGGGTTTATTGGTTGCATAGTTAATTATAATTAGGTATTTTTAATGGACTTTTGGCTTGGGATTGTTTTATGCATTCAAATATCACTGATCCCAACCTTCTTGTTGAGTACAGATAGCTCTTAAATTAGTAGATTCATTATGCTATCTTCTTTGCTGGATATCACTCTGTGCCAATTTTAGCTAAATCTTTTGTTTCCTGGCTGTGGGCTGTCCTGGATCTCTCCAATTTTTTCAAGACTTGTACCCTAATACTACTCTACTCAACCAAATCATCTTAACTATTAAAAATGTAGGAGTCTCATGATCATACTAGCCAGCACCCCTTCTTTTGAAGTGCATACCAATGCAATTGAACCAGTGGATGCTGCATTGAGTCTGCCTACTAAAAACCCTAGGCAATATTCATAGAATTTTTGATGAGGGGGGCTACTTTTCTCTTCATCTTCCTGGATCTACTAAGTTGATTTTGAAAGTCTATTTGAGATCCTAGTAACTCACGAGCACATTGTGGTGAGGTGTTGAGACACTTTGCTTCCTTCTTCATCAACTATAACATTTGATCAAGTTAAGTGATTTACCTTGATATTGAGCTCAATAATGGCTCATCTGCTGTTTAAGCTTCACATGGACCTTTTCTGAGTCTATCTGGAAGGAACTGGTGTGACTGTCCACTAATAAGTGGATGAAACAAAACACCTTCTAAAGATATCCTCTGCTCACAACATGATAGTTCTGAAGAGCTGCTTAGCAATGCTTTAGAACTGGTTGAAAATCTATTAAAGCCCGCTCCAGATAAAACCAAATTTATTTAGCTTCACCCTCCTCAAGGCCTACGTTTCAAAAATCAGAATGGTTAGATGTTTTGTACAGTGTGTGTCTGCTCTCTCCTTTCTTCTCCAAAGAGGCAAAATCCCTAATAATATGGCTGGACTCAAACCTTAACATGTCAACAAAGTAAGTAAATATTTATTTCCATGAATGAAAGCCATAAAACATTCTACATAACATTGAAAGTGCATAATGACGAAAAGTGCCTAGTGCCGACATTTTGACCTTGAAAGTCTCATATGGCTACACACCAATGAAGGACAACTTATTAAAACATTCAAAAAAACAATATTACTAATCTAAAACCTCAAGCAAGTAAACTTTCATCACCAATAAAACTGGAGATAGAATACTTTAGCATTTGTATACTGATCGCTATGTGCCAAGCCAGAAGACATAGGGGCCGATTACGATGGCGGGCGGTGTCAGTACCGCGGTGCCGGCGGTGCGGAAAAATGCCTTTTACCGCCCGCCAGCAGCGGTCCTCACGGCCGCCATATTATGAAGGGCAAATATGCCCCATTTCCCGACCTCCGCGGTGCAACGCCGACCGCCATGAAATTGCGCCCGCCACCGCGCCGGTGGGAGCCAATGGAGACTCACCGCCGTGCGGAATGACGTCCCGTCCGCTCAACAAATTACGATGCGCCAAACAACCCGTCGAACCGCAGGGGAGAAACCGCCCTTCCAGACACGGCGGAATCTCGACAGCGGAGCGTGAAACGAGACTTCTGAGCCCTCCACCCGGAGCCGAACGCCATGGATCCAGCACTACACGTCCTCCCGGTGCTGTACGTGATACATCACCAGGCCAACATCGCCCGCCGCGGACGCCGCCGCAGGTACGTAAACAAAACGCAATACAACACAAAACAGAACACAAATTCCACGGGCCGAAACAGGGCACCTGGCCACACCAGACACACTGGTGTGGACAGGAACACATCCATCAGTGTACCCACACATGTCTCAGCTGGCACCAATTCACACCCTACATCAAGCCCACCAAAAGTACCGCGAACATAATGTAATGTGTTGCTGACGACACCGCAGCGGTGAGCATGCGGGAAATCCATCGCACAAAGCAGAATGCATGTACAGCAACGGACAGGCCAGAAAGACCACAGGCCACCACCACCACCCACCACCCACAGCTCCGCCGCACACAGCAAGAAACATGCCAATCCCCCCTGTGCACCCCCATGTCCAACACCAAGCGAGCTAAATCCACACCCAGCAGCACACAACTAACACCTAGGGAGACAGACACAGCAGCATTTGGTGTAGATCAACACACAGCACAGAGGCACAGGCCCAGGGCAACACACACACACACCACATACATGGCAAGAAAGCAGAATACAAGCAGAAAATGAACATACACACAAGGAACATACAGACTACTGGACACACACCCTGCCAACTCACACAGACATACCCCACACCGACACACAGCCACATACACAGACTACATGCCACCAGCAATGGAGCACAACATAGAGGAAAGCAAAAATGATGTGCACACAAATTGGAGGGCAAGGAGACAACCAACAACCAGGTGAACAGACACATGCAGGACAAGGAACCCAGAACAACATCCACACCCCATCCAAGCACATGGCTGGCACAGTGAGTGAAGTCAAACAACAGTCACCTCAGTGCAACAACTCAGGGAGACAGCAAGGTAACCCATGTATAGGGACAGGGATGAAAGGAAGGACCTCAAGTCAAACAGTGAACAGCAAGTACACATGAGTATCACACAGGGCACATTGGCACACTCAATGACTGCAAAACACAAGTAGGAGTCCCCAAACATACCCCCTCATATCTGCAGCACACAATCCCAATGCCAGACACACAGAAGGGCCTACATAATGTCCAGACAAGACACAGACAAACAATCAAACCCCCTGGGGGCATCCACAAACATCACACACACACAGGGATTTCAGTACCAACGTCTGCACCAAAACAAAAATGGCAAACACAATTCAAAACAGAAACACATACAGAACCACAAAAATAACACACAGCACATGTGCAGCCAAACTAGGGGAAGGCAATGGGAGCACACACACAACAGGAGTGCACCACCTCATCAGGCAGGAAAAATGCATGGGCTACATCCCACAACACAGACAAGAAGTGCACCATCACAGAACAACACAGACACATCAAACACACAACAGATGCACAACACCACAAAACACATAGCAAACACAGCAGTACATCAGGGGATGTACACTAGGACAGCACAAGGCAACATACACCCACAGCACTGAATGCACAACAAGCAGTGTGTGCACACAAACACACAACAGTCCCACACAGCCATGAGTCACATGCCAGTAACACACACATCAACACACACGACAAAGCCACAACCAACACACCGTACAACCCTTGACCACCCAAATGCACACCATGTAAGTAACCGTTGTGACTAGGATGACTGCCCATCACAACATGACTACACATCTACACTGCTAGGCATACATGAAAGCAAGAACGCACATACATGTTGAGCCTGGTCAGCCTGCCTGCAATCCCGTGTATATGACCCCTCTATGTGTTTGCAGTGCCCACATACCAGGATGCAGTAACACATAGCCAACAGCAACAAGGAAGGAACATGAGTCTGGTATGTCACCGAAAACAACATCAATGAGCCCACAAGTATCCGAGTCATGAAGAACTGAAGTCCCCGTCACCCCTGTAAAATAAATCATAAGTCAAACAAGCCAGTGGCACAGTTGAAGTGGCACACAGAGCATGTGGCACAGTAAATGTGAGACATACAGGAAAAGCCTTATTCAGTAAGGACAATGACACAACTGACAACATGAGCAACTGTTTTTATTCACAAATAGCACTGATAGGCAACAATATCAGACAGGACCAAGGCACAAGATGCAGAGCCTGAACATGAGAAGCTGCACAGGCAGGGGGCAAACTGCAAGGCCAGTGGCCAGTCCAAGGTGCAGACAGAGACAATGAGAAGCTGCACAGGCAGGGGGCAAACTGCAAGGCCAGTGGCCAGTCCAAGGTGCAGACAGAGACAATGAGAAGCTGCACAGGCAGGGGGCAAACTGCAAGGCCAGTGGCTAGTCCAAGGTGCAGACAGAGACAATGAGAAGCTGCACAGGCAGGGGGCAAACTGCAAGGCCAGTGGCCAGTCCAAGGTGCAGACAGAGACAATGAGAAGCTGCACAGGCAGGGGGCAAACTGCAAGGCCAGTGGCCAGTCCAAGGTGCTGACAGAGTCAATGAGAAGCTGCACAGGCAGGCGGCAAACTGCAAGGCCAGTGGCCAGTCCAAGGTGCAGACAGAGACAATGAGAAGCTGCACAGGCAGGGGGAAAACTGCAAGGCCAGTGGCCAGTCCAAGGTGCTGACAGAGACAATGAGAAGCTGCACAGGCAGGGGGCAAACTGCAAGGCCAGTGGCCAGTCCAAGGTGCTGACAGAGTCAATGAGAAGCTGCACAGGCAGGGGGCAAACTGCAAGGCCAGTGGCCAGTCCAAGGTGCAGACAGAGACAATGAGAAGCTGCACAGGCAGGGGGAAAACTGCAAGGCCAGTGGCCAGTCCAAGGTGCTGACAGAGACAATGAGAAGCTGCACAGGGAATGTGTGTCACCAAACTCCGCCATGGTCAGCAACACAGTCTGGTGTGACACGATGGGCAGCACAGGTACCGGTGTGGGAGAGACAGGTCTGTGACATTGATCAACATTCAGAGCTGGCTGTCAGTCTGACTGGGAGCTGACTGTGTGTCGGGCACAGTTGGACCACTTGACTGGGGAGTGAGACGCCCAGCTGAGGAAGAGCTATCAGTGGCCTTGGACGCTGGAGGGCTGCTTGGACCAGGTGGTGTAGTGGCACGTGGAGGTGGACTCAGGCCGACGTGGGACACAGTGTGGGAGGGAGACAGTGGAGGGGTGCCTTTCCACTTCTTGGGGATTCTAAATGGCTTGCCTGTCTTCGTATCAATGGGAAGTGGTGTGGACACAAACGGCACACTCAGCACCAAGGCTGCCGCAGGTGCACACGCTGGACCTCCCTTTGGGGATGTGCTGGATCCAGAAGGACGCTTAGCCTGGCATTGCCTCTGCCCCACCATCCCCTCTTTACCATGTGTGCCCCCTACAGTGCCCTCCTGTCCCTGCTTCACTGGACTTGGAATGGGAGTAGAGGTAGTTGGTGATACAGCCTTGGATACCTTACTATGTGTAGCCTTGCCAGGCCCCACCTTCACAGTGGGCATGGAGAGTGTCTGCATGCCTTTGCGAGACGTTTTTGGGACCACAGAGTCTGTGGCCGGGGATTGCTCTGAGGCTTGTGACCCTGAGTACTTCCTCCTTGAATCATGTGCCTTTGCAACGCCTGACGGGCTCTTCCCTTTGCGCTCTGGGGTTGTTTTTCTCTTTGTAGGGGAAGGTGTCTGTGACCTTGACCGCTTGGGCTGCTGCTGCTGTGTGCTACGTGTGCAGTATCGTGAGGTTGAGGTGTGTGAAGCGTGGTCACCGTCGTCAGACGTCGCCACTGGCATGGGGGTGGACAAAGGGACTGGAATTGGACTACGAGATTGAGCCAGTTGAAGTGCAGCCGCCATTGTGGAGGACATTGTCTGGACAGTGCGGTGCAGCCCACCCACGTTTGAATGGATGCCCTCCATGAAAGCTAACACCTGTGCCAATTTGCGGTCGTGGTCTGACAATGCATTGAGGAGCCCTGTCTGCCCCACACACAGCTGGCGCATAAGGTCCACACACTCTGCACTGATGGCAGCAGGGGGCACAGGGGCAGGGGCAGCGGTGCCTGGAATGAAGGACACCCTTCCCCTCTTTGTGGTGCGAACACGGGCAGCAACAGAGGAAGTGGCTGGGAGGGTGGGCACTGCACGCTGTGTGCTGGGAGATGTAGCAGACTCTCCGTTCCCTGTGTCCTCCAAGATGTCTGCACCACCGCCGTCATCAGATGATGTTGAACTTTGCGTCTCGGGCTGTGATTCCTCCAGCATACTCCTATCCCCCTCCGAGGCGCTGGTCACATCTGTGTCACTGGGATCCTGTGCAGCTGTTGTGCTTGTTTCACCACCACTGGTGTCCGTCCCCTGTCCCTCCGTGCCCACGGGAGATGCTGCATAACAGAGAGACATGTAGGGTCAGCAAAGTGACAGCAACAGGACAAACATATTCAAGCAAAGCAACACTGAGGATGACAAAGTCTACATGTTGCAGGCCACCCCGTGCAATCTCACCATGCAGACACACATCACTACCTCAAACAGTGCGTACAAACATCTAAACACGGCACAGCTGAGCCATGTGATGGGCAGACAGCACAACATCATGCATGTTGGGGCGTACAAACACTAACACCAATGGACCAGGCCTGCAGCACACCACCCACAATGCCATTGAAATTCCCAGGATTGGAAAAACATCAGTAAGTGCATGTATGTAATATCCGTGACTGCCACACCCAGCACAGGGGCCACTTACAACCCACTGCATCACAGTAACCACATCACGTACACCAGCGCAGGTACAGGCATGGTACACATGCAGCCACTCACAGACAAAATCAACCTTCACAGAATACTCACCCCTAGCTTGCTGTTGATGCTCCTTCAAACGTGTGTCCAGCTCAGGCTGTGTCACAGCCAAGATGCGGCACATCAGTGGTGTCAAGCTGCGTCGTGACAACCTGCCACTGCGAGGAGTATCCCCAGTGTCATCTCGGCAACGTTCTTTGCCAGTCGTGATATGTCGTCCCACCTCTTCTGGCAGTGGGTGCGCCGGCGGTTCGACACTCCCAGAGCCCGCACCTTGCTTGCAATGGACCTCCACACGGCCTTACGCTGGTGTACCTTGAGCTGCAGGTGTGGGAGACAAGAGGGGGAAAACATCAGTGACACACTCTCATGGTAAAACCTCTCTCTCTGAACAGTGGCATGACACGGACTCATCACCACACGGCAGATATGGGTCATTGATGTACACTCTTGCGAACCACACACCTATCACACTCTGTACAGTCAGTGATGTGTCCTTGTCACATTGGGCGTGGACAGTCCATGCCAGGTAGAATCACACAGAGATGGACAACGAGGACCCACACAAACAGTCACATGAACAATAACTGTCCAGAAACATGCATCACCAGATAGCTGTCACACCATATGGAGGTGTACACAACACATGTCCATCCACCCTTCATGTCCATGCATTGAATGTGTGGGTTGCATACACCCCCTTAACAACTAGGAAACAGCATGTCAGCCAGTGCATGACACAACCCCACACTGTCAGGCACATACACCATCTGATCGACTACATGTGTGCCCCCTTGCACTCACACCCCCACTGTTGGAGACTTACCACAACATTTGGGCCACCATATAGCCGTGGGTACTGTGTCAGCACCTCGTCCACCAGGACATCCAGCTCCTCGCTTGTAAATGGACTGGCACGGATCTTCTCCGTCCTAGCCATCACTGTGGACATGAGACGTCAGCGGCGGCAGTGGGCGGTGAGGGGTCCCAGGCAGCAGTCCCTGGAGGCAGCAGCAGGTGAAGGGTCCCAGGCAGCAGTCCCTGGAGGCAGTAGCAGGTGAGGGGTCTCAGGCAGCAGTCCCTGGAGGCAGCAGCAGGTGAGGGGTCTCAGGCAGCAGTCCCTGGAGGCAGCAGCAGGTGAGGGGTCTCAGGCAGCAGTCCCTGGAGGCAGCAGCAGGTGAGGGGTCCCAGGCAGCAGTCCCTGGAGGCAGTAGCAGGTGAGGGGTCTCAGGCAGCAGTCGCTGGAGGCAGCAGCAGGTGAGGGGTCTCAGGCAGCAGTCCCTGGAGGCAGCAGCAGGTGAGGGGTCTCAGGCAGCAGTCCCTGGAGGCAGCAGCAGGTGAGGGGTCCCAGGCAGCAGTCCCTGGAGGCAGTAGCAGGTGAGGGGTCTCAGGCAGCAGTCCCTGGAGGCAGCAGCAGGTGAGGGGTCTCAGGCAGCAGTCCCTGGAGGCAGCAGCAGGTGAGGGGTCTCAGGCAGCAGTCCCTGGAGGCAGCAGCAGGTGAGGGGTCCCAGGCAGCAGTCCCTGGAGGCAGTAGCAGGTGAGGGGTCTCAGGCAGCAGTCCCTGGAGGCAGCAGCAGGTGAGGGGTCTCAGGCAGCAGTCCCTGGAGGCAGCAGCAGGTGAGGGGTCTCAGGCAGCAGTCCCTGGAGGCAGCAGCAGGTAAGGGGTCCCAGGCAGCAGGCTCTGTGAGCAGTGGAAATGTGGTGCTCCCTTCCACACATATATAGGGCCCTGGACTCGTTTCAGTGGTCATAGTCTTCTGCCATTGGTGTTCCAGGTCAGCCTTCTTCAAAAGCATCCAATGACCGCCTCCGTGGGGGCGGAGCACGCCTACCGCGATTTTTGAATCTGCATCATGCCACCGCGATAGCGGTCCCCATTGGCTGCAAGGGCATGGTTCATGGCGGTGACACACCGCGGGGTCCTGGCCGGCGCTACCGCGGTGGTGCATCTTACAAATGCATCCTATCTCCGCATCCGCTGGGGGCGGAGCACGCCTACCGCGATTTTTGAATCTGCATCATGCCACCGCGATAGCGGTCCCCATTGGCTGCAAGGGCATGGTTCATGGCGGTGACACACCGCGGGGTCCTGGGCGGCGCTACCGCGGTGGTGCATCTTACAAATGCATCCTATCTCCGCATCCGCTGGGGCGGAGCACGCCTACCGCGATTTTTGAATCTGCATCATGCCACCGCGATAGCGGTCCCCATTGGCTGCAAGGGCATGGTTCATGGCGGTGACACACCGCGGGGTCCTGGCCGGCGCTACCGCGGTGGTGCATCTTACAAATGCATCCTATCTCCGCATCCGCTGGGGGCGGAGCACGCCTACCGCGATTTTTGAATCTGCATCATGCCACCGCGATAGCGGTCCCCATTGGCTGCAAGGGCATGGTTCATGGCGGTGACACACCGCGGGGTCCTGGCCGGCGCTACCGCGGTGGTGCATCTTACAAATGCATCCTATCTCCGCATCCGCTGGGGGCGGAGCACGCCTACCGCGATTTTTGAATCTGCATCATGCCACCGCGATAGCGGTCCCCATTGGCTGCAAGGGCATGGTTCATGGCGGTGACACACCGCGGGGTCCTGGCCGGCGCTACCGCTGTTTGATTGCCATAGGGTGACATGGGTGACCGGGATGTGGCTGGTGGAGCATGACAAACGCCATCTGCAGCTATGTGGAGGGCCATCACTAACACCAATGTGTCATGTGCAGCACATGACACACTTGCGTCAGTGGTGGGCATCGACACAGGTACAAATGGTGGTTGGCATGCTCCGCCACCCAATTCACGGACAGTATGTGCGTCCGCCATGGGGAATATGCAGCACCACATCGTACACTCTGTGCGTCATTGTGTTTATGGGGCACGTTTAAGGCACCTACGGACAGTTCTTGTTGTGTGTGGATCAATGGTCATTACTGTGCTACACACAGTGGATACGTACAGTGGCACATGGCACTGGATAACATTGATATGGTCTCCTGTCACAAATGTCAGCCACTGTGTAACATCTCACACCAAATGGAACACTGTACTCCATTATGTCGATCAATATTTACACACAATGTCGTATCTGCCACCCATGCTGACCACTATCTCACACCTGAGCCCATGTGTTACACTGAAAACCCAGATGAACTCATTCATTCAGCATGACTGTCATCATTGGAAACAGATGTCACCCTGTTGTGTTATTGCTAAGACCAATTACATGCCGCATGTTATGTCTTTGTACACACTGGCAACTCCTGCAGTGTATGTCCACATGTACAGGGGGGCTCGACCTGCTAAAGGATGACGAGTACTTCAGCACCACACCTGGCATCCGTTGCATTATTATTGTTTGTCACTTGGGTAGACGGCCAGAGCAGATGTCTTTGCTACATGTCTGCCACCTGTAACCACAGGGACCTATGTGGTAGTGTCAGGTCTGTGCTCATGTTGTTTGGACTGTTGTATGTGAATCAGTGACATGTACATTTCAACAATGGTGCTTAGCTACACTATGTTTTTGAGTGTTGTGCTGTGTTCCGGTGCTACTCACCTGCCACCAGTGCATGTCCATTGTTCACATCAGGAATGTTGCGATGGCAGATGGACTGCATGCACGGTTGTGGATTGTGCTAACTGTATGGAATATAGTATGCGACATTTGTCCACAGGCTATGGGTGTCCAGTTTTGCCCGTGCAATGTGTGTGCACTGATTAGCGGGAATTGTCTGCAATGTTGGATGGTCAGCACAAGTGGCACACGTGTGCAGTGTGTTGCCACCAACACTAGTGTATGTGCATGCTATGGGGTGCTAGCCATCCTTGCTCACCATCTATTCCAGCACTGTGTGGGTGGATCACATCTGCTGGTGTATCATGATAGTGTGGGCACCCAAGACAGGTGAGATGTACCTTGACTGTTGTGCCTGTGACACTCATCCAACTCCGACATTTGGTCAATGTGAGGTACCAGTGTCCCACTACTCATGCACAGCCAGCATGTTTGTTAGATGTGTGATATTGATTGTATGCTGTGTTGGGCCTGACAGCCTGTGTGGAATGAGGGTCAGGATGCATGTCCCTTGGGACATGTGGTGTAAAATTACATCCACTGTTGTCAGGTGTCTGAGCCAGTTGTCCATATGTAATGCATACAGTCTGTTCATGCATAGACTTGTTGGCATACTGGCTTGGCATTGTCCATGTAGTGTTGTATGTATGTGTTGTGGCACTGTTGTGTCTTGAAACAGCTGGATGTGTATCACCATGGTATGTGTTGTGGTGCACATGTGTCTTTGGGCAGTCCCTCCTTGATGCTGCATGTAAATGTCCAAAATGGGGGAAGATTAAGGGTGCATACAGGCCCTGCTGATCACGTCCCTCATCTATTGTTAATGTGTGCCACATTGGCTATCTGTGTGCTTGTAGAGAGTATTGGGCAGTGGGGTAATGGTGGCCTGTTACAGTGGTACACATACTCTGCACAGGCGTGACATCATCTGTCACTGTCCGACTTTGTATTCAAGTCAGCAGCAGATATGGCCTGTGTACTGATGACATTGGCACATGTATGGGTTTGTGATGTGAATGTCATTGAATTTGAGTGTGTTCGAAGTGGCACTGAGTACAAAGACAATCCCAATGATCTATCCACATTGTGTTGTTGATGTGTCCCCTGCAATTATTGGCCAAGGAGGTGTGGCAGGTACAGCATCAACGTGGAAGCCAGCATTGTCTCTGCTTCACACATGTCCTGTGTCATGTACACCCAAGGCTGAGTCCACCTCAGCTCGATATGTGACTCTTGGCATTCACATAGACAGTGTTCGTATTGTGTCTACTGACTGTGCACATCCATGACAGTTGTACAATTAATCTGTCTCATGTTGGGACAACACTGAATTGCACTGTGTGCTTTCAGGGATGACAGTCAATGTTAGCGCCGTGACAGGACAGACTTTATGAATTTGTGCACATCCTAATTTATGTTGCTATGACGTGTCCCCTTTCATCTCACCTAGGAGGCGACCTAATGTGTTTCGTACCTTCACCCTGCTGGCTAACATGGAGGATACCGACATCATAAGGCAATTCCGTCTGGATCGGACAAACCTCCTGGAACTTTGTGCACTATTGGAGCCACACCTGCTTCCACGCAGGACATACCCAACAGCACTCACGCCAACGGCAAAGGTGATGGCATTCCTACATTTCGTGGCTACGGGATCCTTCCAGCAAACTGTGGGCATTGCAGGGGGATGTCCCAACCAACATTCAGCATGGTGCTACGTGATGTCCTGTTGGCTATGATGCAACACAGGGACCAATTCATACATTTCCCCAGGCGGCATGAGTTGGCGGATGTGAAGGGCGAATTTTATGCACTTGGACACGTTCCTAATGTAGTTGGTGCAATAGATGGCACACATGTTTCCCTGATTCCACCCCAAGCACGGGAGCATATTTACCGAAATAGGAAACATTATCATTCCATCAATGTGCAGGTGGTGTGCCAGGCAGATATGGTCATCTCACACGTCTGTGCAAAGTTTCCAGGTTCAGCCCACGATTCACACATAATGCGCAACAGCATTTTACCACAGCTGATGGCCAATCTGGCGCCGGAGCGGGCATGGATTGTGGGTGAGTACAAAGGGTCGAGTCGTGTGCTGTTTGTGTGCCATGCTGTCCTCGGACACATGTCAGACACTCAATCTGTATGTGTCTTTCACACATAGGTGACTCTGCATATCCCAACGGACCTTGGTTGCTGAGTCCACTTTGCAATCCCAGGACAACAGCTGAAGTGCGCTACAACAATGCCCATGGGAGGACACGTCGGGTCATTGAGCGAACATTTGGACTCCTGAAATCGCGTTTTCGATGCCTCGACAAGACCGGAGGGGCTCTGCAGTACTCACCCGTCAAGGTGTGTCAGATAGTGGTAGCATGCTGCATGCTACACAACCTGGCCGTGCGGAAGGGGATCCCCTTAATCCAGGATGATGATGACCAGCCACAGCCCCCACCTGCAAACACCCAAACGTCAAGTGACGAGGATAGTGGAGAGGAGGAAGGTGTTGGACAGCGTCAGCAGCTCATCAACAACTACTTCACTTGATGGTCAGTGGCAATGTCAATACTGGCTGTTGTCTGATGATGTTGTGCTTGGTGAATATGTGTATGTGAGTTTTGTGACTACAGCATGTTGCTGAGTCAGTGCTGGCTGCAGGTGTGTATGGCAAGGGATCTTCTGACACAGCTACTTGATGTCTATGTTGGTACAGTTGCTCCTTGTGACATGTGCAGATTGTCGTACCTTGATGTGCTGTGTTGTGTGATGGTTGTTAGTCCACCACCTGAGTAGCAACTGATGTTCTGTTGTGTTTTCCTAGGTCCCTTCAGCCTCTACTTGCCTGCGGAGTATCCCTGCTCCTGTGACATTGTAATCATGGGTGTGAGTTAACATACTGTGATGAACATGGAACAGTGACAACTAAATTGGTGCGTTATTAGTGTTTATTTACAGTGGATACATGTGATGTAGATGTGGATATTGACAGATTTGTGAATGGTGAATAACAGATTTGTCAGTGATGGTAGATGAGACAATAGAGTATACACTAGATCAGTATGGCAACACAGTCCAACAGTCATTTGCCATTCCCACGCCATTGTGTGTGGGGACAGTCTGCAGGGTACACAGCAGGGTGAAGAGGGGTGCCATCATGGCTGGCTACTTGACTGGCTTTTGCCAGGTGCTTTGCCACGGGATGCTCCCAATGATTTTTTCGGGCGGCCCCTTGCTCTTTTGGCAGGGGGGACACAGGTGCATGGCCAGTGGTGTCTGATGAGTCCCCATGCTCGCTGGACGCAGGGGAGGGTGGGGGTCTGTCATCCTGCGGCACAACGGAGGGAGCTGTCGGTGTTGGCGGTGCCGCATGCCTGTCCCTGAGGACCTCCACTAGCTGGCCCAGGAGGTCCCTGATTTGGCCCATGCAGGACACGAGTTGGCCCATGCGGTTGTCAATTGAGCGCAGCATCTGTTGTTGCTCACGGGCATCCTGCTGAGCCTGCCTCGACTGTCCCTGGGCGTGTTCATAGGCCCCCACAACTCTGTGAATGTGTGCCAGTGATTCTGTGGCAGGGTCTTCTTCCCTTTGGGTCAGCCTTGTCCTCACACCTGGCCTGCTGTCACGGCCCTGTTGCCTCCCTCCTGTGGGCACCGGCCTACTCTCCCGTGCCTCCGCAGTTGTTGTGATCTGGTTGGCCTGTGGAGCAGGGCGAGTGCTGCAGGCAGCAGTGGTAGTGGTAGTGGTGGTGGAGGTGGTGGTGGTGGCACAGGTCGTTGCAGCAGGGCTCTGCGTTGATGTTGTTGCTGAGGGTTGTGGGGCTGTGGGGTCCTGGGACACATTCCGCCCTGCCACACCAGATGGTCCGGGTTGGTCCTCCTCCTCCTCATTATCCAGGGAGTCTGCATCCGAGGGGAGATGTTCGGGAGCTGGTGACTGGCTGTGCTGGTTGAGGTTGTCGTCCTCTGCAGTAAGTTGTTGGTCACCTGTGGGACAGGAAGTAGATGGTAATTGCCTTACACACCTCAGGGTTGCTGTGTTTGATGTCTCTTATTTACATGTTATGCTACACACAGTTGCCTTTTTCACACATTGTATGTCTGCACAGTGATGTGCCTCATGCCATGAAGTGGAGTTACATTCATCATTTCACAATGGTGTGACCTGTGATTGGTTAGCATGCCACACGTCTAGTATTGGTGATTTCAATGTGAGGTTGTCATCTGACAACTGGCATGACTACAAGTTGATGTTCAGCATCTTTGCTGATCACTCTGCCTGGCAGACATTACCTGTGTGCATGGACTAGCCATTGTCATCACATGCATACCATTGACATGTCCTGTGCTTGTATTTCTTGATACAGCAGACCATGCTAGTTTGGTTTTCCCATGGTCCTTCATGATCAGCACCCATGTACGCTACAGAGGGAAGTCTGGGTGATGCATGTCAGAGGCCCGTTTTCTTGGACATATTTGTTGGGAGTCACAGTTCTGTTTCTGTCACAGTTACGTACGCTGAGCTGTCTGCATCCTGTCAATGGCTGTGCTTTACTTTTCTATTTTTGGGTGTAGTAGAGCCTCATGTTGTCATGTCTCCCACTGCTTTTTTGAGTGATGGTGGTGTGCATGCACTGTCTGATTACCTGTGCAGTGTCACTTTGGTTTTTACTTACAGACACATGCTTCTGGGTGGGGTGCCCCATCCTGCTGAGGGGTGGGGGAGGGGGCCTGTTGGGAGTTGTAGTGCTGCCTCCAGATACACATTCCCCATCCCTGTTAAGATGGCTACCTACCTGTTGGGTGGGGGGCAGCGTTCAATGGCTGACACATGCTTCTGGGTGGGGTGCTCCATCCTGCTGAGGGGTGGGGGAGGGGGCCTGTTGGGAGTTGTAGTGCTGCCTCCAGATACACATTCCCCATCCCTGTTAAGATGGCTACCTACCTGTTAGGTGGGGGGCAGCGTTCAATGGCTGACACATGCTTCTGGGTGGGGTGCTCCATCCTGCTGAGGGGTGGGGGAGGGGGCCTGTTGGGAGTTGTAGTGCTGCCTCCAGATACACATTCCCCATCCCTGTGAAGATGGCTACCTACCTGTTAGGTGGGGGGGAGCGTTCAATGGCTGACACATGCTTCTGGGTGGGGTGCTCCATCCTGCTGAGGGGTGGGGGAGGGGGCCTGTTGGGAGTTGTAGTGCTGCCTCCAGATACACATTCCCCATCCCTGTGAAGATGGCTACCTACCTGTTAGGTGGGGGGAGCGTTCAATGGCTGACACATGCTTCTGGGTGGGGTGCTCCATCCTGCTGAGGGGTGGGGGAGGGGGCCTGTTGGGAGTTGTAGTGCTGCCTCCAGATACACATTCCCCATCCCTGTTAAGATGGCTACCTACCTGTTAGGTGGGGGAGCGTTCAATGGCTGACACATGCTTCTGGGTGGGGTGCTCCATCCTGCTGAGGGGTGGGGGAGGGGGCCTGTTGGGAGTTGTAGTGCTGCCTCCAGATACACATTCCCCATCCCTGTTAAGATGGCTACCTACCTGTTAGGTGGGGGGAGCGTTCAATGGCTGACACATGCTTCTGGGTGGGGTGCTCCATCCTGCTGAGGGGTGGGGGAGGGGGCCTGTTGGGAGTTGTAGTGCTGCCTCCAGATACACATTCCCCATCCCTGTGAAGATGGCTACCTACCTGTTAGGTGGGGGGAGCGTTCAATGGCTGACACATGCTTCTGGGTGGGGTGCTCCATCCTGCTGAGGGGTGGGGGAGGGGGCCTGTTGGGAGTTGTAGTGCTGCCTCCAGATACACATTCCCCATCCCTGTGAGGATGGCTACCTACCTGTTAGGTGGGGGGAGCGTTCAATGGCTGACACATGCTTCTGGGTGGGGTGCTCCATCCTGCTGAGGGGTGGGAGATGGGGGCCTGGTGTGTGTTGTAGTGCTTTTTGTCTGTACACATGCATCCCAGTTGGTTTTGTTTAGCTTTGTGCTTTTTCAGGTTGAGTGGTGCTTACATCTGTGTGACCTGTTTTGGGTATTGTGGGTCAGACGAATGTCCTTTGGCCTAGGGGTTATAGGTTTGAATTTGTGCAAGACGGTACATGGCAATGTGATGTTATACATTGGTTTGTACTTACCAGCTTCCAGTCCCCGCGGATTCCTTCAAGACTCTCTGGATGTAGGATTCCAAGGACCTTCTCCTCCCACGGACTGTATGGTTTGGGTGGGATGGGAGTGCCTCCACCAGTCCCGTCAGCCAGCTGACGGTTCTTGGCCCTCTTCCTCTTCACCACGGTCTTCAGGTCATGCCACCGCTTCTGTATTTCCTGCTTGTTGCGGGGGTGGTCCCTACTGCATTGACCTTATTGACTATCCTCACCCACATTTGGGTTCTTGTGGCTAATGGGGTGTGTTGGACCATGTTGCCATAGAGTTGTGGTTCAACTCTTATTATCTCATCTACCATGACTGCAAGCTCTGCATCAGTGAATTTTGGCATTTTGTGTGGTGCCATGGTGTGTGCTGTGCAGATGTTCTGTGGTGCAGTTGTGTGGGTGTTGTGGTTGTTGTGGGTGGTGTAGGTGGTGTGTGTGTTGTGGTGGTGCTGTGTGCAGGTTTGCCTCTCCTTTGTTCTCTGGGGTTGGGACCTTCAGTTGTGGAGTGTAGCAAAGGATTGTGGTCAGGGAGGGGCTGGTTTTATGCTCGGCTATGGGGGTTGTGGCAAGCTGGTATGTTGCTGTCAGGTGTGTTGTGTGTGTTGTCCTGTGATTGGTTATTTTGAATTTCTGGGGCTGTTGTCATTGGGCACTTTTGGTTTGTGTTGGGACAGGTCTACTTCAGTGTGTGCATTGTTTTGTTTTGTTTTTTTTTTCTTTCAACGTCCGCCATTTTTTTTGCGGTTCCTCCGCAGCGGTTCCTCGGCAGCGGTGGCTATGCTGCGGCCCTTCCGCCGCCTATCGGATTCGTCACTGTTCGCACACGATGCGGTCGGATTCATAGGTGGGTACCATGGTGGTAGCGGGGATGTCATAATGTCACGGGCGGTTACTCCGTGTGCATGGCGGCGGTTCTTGGCTTTTCCGCTGAGTATCCGGCCGTTGCGGTCGGATTTTGAGCTGGTCCGGCGTGTGCGGGCGGTTTTTCGTTGTCTCCCGCCGCCGCGGACGGATTATTGTGGCGGTTCATCGTAATGTGTGCGGCGTTTTTCCCGGTGGCCATGCGGGCGGTATTTTGCCGCTACCATGGCGGTCGGTATGTTTTTCCGACCGCCATCGTAATCGACCCCATAGTTTTTCGGGCCTTACAGTCTTGTATGTCTAGCGACCTCCATTGTTCTTTAAGTAGTCACTTGCCAGTTTTGAAATGAGGAGTTTCCATGTGATTTTTACTTGCTTAGTAACATTTCTTTCCTGTTTATAAATTTGATAAATCTCACAGTAACAGTTGCAAAATCGCCCCTCATGAAAAAAATTAATGCTTTTCAGCATGTTCCAATGCCAAATTGAATGACTACCGAACAAAGCTAATATCTGCGTTCATTCAATAAAACAGTGCAGGTGCAAACAAAACGCAATAATGATTCGATTTGTGATAGTCACAACCTGCAGGCACCAAACATTTTAGAAAATAGGTGGTGAGGCGAGATCAAGCCGAAGCGCAGTCTTTCTAATCTTTTCTTAAAATAGCTTTTGAACGTTCTGCCTGGTAGCTTTCTGGTTGGAGATGTGTTGATTGCAACCAAGCGTGGCTTCTTTTCCTGATTTTTTTTTTTTTACTTTAGAGAAAGAAATCAGTTGTACTTGTTTGTTTGAAGACCTCATGCAATAGTTTTGTTTCTACGAATATCCGCCTGCAAGTCTCGGAGGGTCGTGGTCATTGTCAACAAAGATTGAAAATGTTGCAGCCAAAGCTAGAGCTGTTGTACACTCAATCAAAAAATGTCAACATTTTTTACCTCCAATTGACTGCCACCTTGTGGTTCAGGTATTAGTCACTTTAGGAACTGCTTATGGTAAAGCTCTTCTGCTAGACTTTTCACCTGCTACTGTGGTACCCATTAAAGATGTGCTTCATTCTGCGGCCAGACTGGTTTCAGGCACCAAGAAACTGTTACATTAGACCAATTCTCAACGATCTACACTGGCTACCTTTGGAAGCCATGATAAAGTTCAAGATGGCCTTCATAGTCAAAAAAGCATCACATCTCCACCAACCTGGTTACGATCATGGTTACCTTCATGAGGCACCTTGCAGTAAGTACCAGAAAGTGGCAACGCACATACAACTCAACATTTGAAACTAAGAGATGCTGGACTTGAAAAAGCTGCATGGCCAATGTTCTTGGGAGTGGCACCTGCATTATGTAACTCCATAACAGTTCAATATGTGGCTTCCAGATGTGCAGAATCTCTATTTCGGTTCTGTGAGGAAACTGAAAACACTTGTCTAATCAAAATATACCTTTAGACTCTTTGCCCCTTTTTCCTACACTTTAATGTCCTTAACTTCCACTAAAAGATGTGTCTCAAATTTGTTTCCCTCCTGCTTTCTTCTTTTCAGTACTCTTCCTGACTGGCTTCTGAAGGGTCCCTAGCTTATGGATACCAGTTAGTTTACATTGTTCTTTAATTTTTTGTTTTATTCTGAGTGAGTGTTGATGCAGCGGAAGGGGCTTTTGCCAATTTTACCATCTGGACCCAATTTAATACCTACCAGTCCCTTTCACGCTGCATGAGTTTTAAACACAGATACCAATTTCTATTGTCTATATTGGTCTTCTCTCCTCTCCAATGAATCTTTAATAGTTGTTAGGGATTGGCAAAGGATTGACAGAATTCTAACAATGAGAACCTAAATAAGGAAATAATCATTCAATATAACTTTTTTGACATTAATTAAAGACAGACTCTGATTACTTATCAATATGCCTTTATCTAAATTAATGTGAATGCTCATCAAGTACAATACAGCTCGAATCATAGATCATCATACAAGTGAAATAACAAAATAGTAATTCATAAACACATCCCAAATATTCGTGTCATGAGAGAGTGGATAAGTGAAGAGACAAAAGAACAAAGTCATTTGAATATCATACCAACCTAATAGCACAAAATACTAGAAGTCTGGAAAGCTACTCTCCGGTCGAGAGAATAGCTGGGGCACCCTCAAAGATAATGAGGAGCAAAGTCAAAGAGTCAGGATCAGCAGAACAACAGCCAGCCAATTAAGTTAGGAAACAGCAACACAGCTCTCTCCTCCTCTCACAAAGAAAATCTCGCAAGCCTCTCTCCTAACTAAAAATTCTAGTACCAATAGTTATACCTTGATTCATTAAAAATCCAACACCCCATGTATCATCAAGCGGAAAACCCTCAAGTCCCATTGGTCAAAACCAGTGGGTGTCTTGTCACTCCATTTTCGGTGTGCCTAACTTTTCAACAGTTCCTTTGTCTTTAGAAAACGTTCGTCATCAACCTTCGGCAGAGGAAACTCAGATAATCTCTTCCGCGGCTTGCACATTTCTCCATCTAGCTAATGTATCATACTCGTAGTACAAGTGTCCACATACTCCGCTCAGCATGGAAATTCCATTCATAATGTTCATTACTTCCTCCACACAGCCTTGGCCATCTTCAGGACTCACGAAGGACAAAATACATATTTTGCAGCCTACGTTTTAATTAGCAAATTAAACCTAAAAAGACTCTCGAAGCCTTCTCTGCAGAACAATAAAATGTGCTCTAGGAAAAACAAATACACGTGATTATCGTTGTTACTTTATAAAACTTCACTATTAATGTTTCTTAGCATTACGTTATATACATTTTCAAACATTTAGTGAAAAGGAAATTATCATGTCTCTTTTAAACTTATGGCTTCTATTATTATTATTTTCTTTGTCTGTTATTTCTGCATTATTCATTTACATTTGCGGCCTACTAGAAAAGCACTGGAAAGGTTAGTTTCTTCCCAGAAACACGCATTTCAGCAGTTTTCATCCTCCCCTTTTTAGTTTTGCACCGTTAATTTTCACATCATTTTGTTAATAATGCACACAATGAGGAGTTTAATCCGAACAGGTTTTATTTTGCAAAACCCTGCTCCATCAGTGTGTAATAAAAGAATGCAAAAATAAAATATACAAAATGAATGCAGTGATTTTGACTGGCCGACTTTACCCTAACCCTGATTCAAAACATCTCCTCTCACTTCCTGCCATCATCCATGCCTTGACTCCTTCTAGGCAGGATTGATGGAGCTTACTTCTTGAACCCATCAAACTCCTTCTTTTCAAGATGCTATATGTTGCTGATGTCCTTTATGTGTCATCAGGAGCATATCTGCCCAGTTCTTAAAATCATCCACTGACCACCAATTTTCCAGATTCTAACCAACATGGCGCTTCTCCACATTTTCAATTACATTGCATTTATGATCTCACTTCACCGTGCTGCAAGAACTCTCATGTCCGCTGACAAGAATTTCAAACTTAAGGCCCATTTCTACAAGGAGCAGAAGGTTTTCAGTAAGGAGCCCTGGATTCTAACATCCAGCTTACCTCGAACTTTACGCGACACTGTCCATCTTCTCACATGCTACAGAAATCTGAAATCTTTGTTATTCCTTTAGTTGCTTGCTCCCTATTTTCATTTTTCCAGACTCTTACTGCTCATCTTACCCACACTCATTTTGGTCTAATGTCTCAAAGCTTTCGCATTATGTCACACCTTAAAAATAGTAAAGATAAATGAACCAGGACATCCTGTCAACTAAAATCCAGTCATGTCTATCAGTCACTGGAGATAAGGTATAATTTTAGGTCATATTCTGTGCCCAATATTTCTGTCCTTGTTGCTCTCTCTGAACAGGGATGGACTTTGAGACATAATACATACTCACTACCCCTGCCACTATTGTCTGATGGGCATAGTCTTTAGCCATGCCCTCTGGCTGTACCCAGAGGTACCCGGGCAAATAGCATGACCATTAACCAGTCCTAAGCCCAGTTCCCCAGAACACAGAGTCATCTGAGAGTGGCATGAGGCCATGTCCTCCGGCCATTGGGCATATAGAATGGCATTTGGTCATGCCCTTTTTGCCAGTACATTAGTCACTGTTGCTCGCTGGACACATGTGGTACTGGACACAGAGGGAGGCAATGCCGACAGGATACTTGGCCAGGGTATCACCTTGAACATGTCCTGACTTTAGCCAAATAGTTTGTGCCTTTGCCTAGGAAATATGTCAATCAACTTGTACTTATAGAGCATGGCTAATCACACGTGAGGGTATTGAAGCGCTGGATTTTTGCTGGAATCAGTCAAAGAGCCTGGTGTTGAGTCCTTTTCTGAGTTCAGGAAGAGAGGATGATGCTCGGAGGTGCAGAGGAAGGTCGTTCCAGGACCTGCCGGGAGGTAGGAGAAGGAGCGTCCTCCACTGTTGCATCGGTGGATGCCAGGAGTGTGAGCGAGGGAGGTGAAGCGCAAGTGTTTGGCGGGTTGGTGGAAGTGCAAGGGGTGGTTGATGTATGCTGGCCCTTGGTCATGGATGGCCTTTTAGGAGTGTTTAAGCATCTTAAATTGGCATCTTTTCTGGATGGGGAGTCAGTGGAGGTTCCTGAGGTGGGGTGTGATGTGGGTCCAGTTGGGGAGGTCGAGTATGAGTCTGGCGGCTGAGTTCTGTATCGTCTGGAGTCTCTTCAGGAGTTGAGTGGTGAGTCCTGCATAGAGGGCGTTGCCGTAGTCCAGCCGGCTGGTAATTGGGACTTTAGTGATGGCTTTCCTGGTGTTGATGGAGGGGGGCATCTGAAGATCTTTCGGAGCATGCAAAGGGTGTGAAAGCACGTGGAGGAGACTGTGCTGATCTGGCATTTCATGGTGAGTTTGCTGTCCAGAATGATGCCTAGGTTGCGGGTGTGCAGTGTAATATATATCCCTAGGCAATTATAAGTTTATGAATGTTGCAAATCTATAGATATTTATGTCTCTTCAGTACATCTTATTTATGAACTCAATGTAACAATCAATATAAAAAGTACAAAGGTAGATTATTCTAATAAAAAGAGGTGTCTTTATTACAATTTTAAAATCAATTCATAACACATAACAAGCTATACTGTGTGTCTAATTGACCTGTACAATCATATAATCAATCATATAAAAACAGTCACATAAAATATTCAAATCGTGGCAAAAAAAGTAATTGTCTTCGACGCGCGTTTCGACGCAAACTGCGTCTTCGTCAGGAAAAGCCACACATTTACCTAAAATATCATTAGAAAGTTACACTGCAGTTCATGATACATGGCAAAGTAGATTGACCGTCGCCTAAAGAAAAGTATGTGCTATTTAAAAGAACAGTGAGGAATATCAATCGTGTCTTCTCCATGAATATAAGAAGGAGAAATAGAACGTAACTAGTATGTAGCGAGTAGAAATGATAGAAAGCCAAAAGTCACCCAGATTTCTATTTCAAGTAGGGAAAGGATATAAGGAGACCAATTCATAAACGCTTACTAAATATGTCAAGCGTAGTGTCAAATTTCTTGTAGTCCAAGATATGGTTTTCACCAAGTAGAAGGGTAAACAACTTCTGAAAGAGTTGATAACATGGGTATTCAGTTATTTCCTCATTCTACTTCATGATACTTAATTGGTAGGTTAGCAGAAGTGGGCATTTATAATTACCTTAATTTATCTCTTGTAGGACTCCGATATGTCCTTCTTATAGATAAATACGTGTCAGTAATCACTTAACACAGGATATATTCATTTAAGATCTAAATGAAACCAATCAAAAGCTATTTAGTAATTTGGTAAAGCGAAAATAGAGGAAATAAAAAAGAAAATTTATATGAGTAACTATCTGTACCTGAAATTTGCATTACTACTTATTAAAATCTTCCCCTTGACCTTGCCAGGTAGGTCGCTCCCCCGCCACACAGCTCCGCCTGTGGTGTCCTGCCCGCTGCTGCTGCTGGTAAGCTCGCCCCTCTGCTTGTGGCATCGGTGCCCATTTTTCCTTCTGTTCCCCTCGCTGCCCCCATTTGACTGTGTCCATTTTTCCTTCTGTTCCCCTCGCTGCCCCCATTTGACTGTGTCCATTTTTCCTTCTGTTCCCCTCGCTGCCCCCATTTGACTGTGTCCATTTTTCCTTCTGTTCCCTCGCTGCCCCATTTGACTGTGTCCATTTTTTCCTTCTGTTCCCCTCGCTGCCCCCATTTGACTGTGTCCATTTTTCCTTCTGTTCCCCTCGCTGCCCCCATTTGACTGTGTCCATTTTTCCTTCTGTTTCCCTCGCTGCCCCCATTTGACTGTGTCCATTTTTCCTTCTGTTCCCCTCGCTGCCCCCATTTGACTGTGTCCATTTTTCCTTCTGTTCCCCTCGCTGCCCCCATTTGACTGTGTCCATTTTTTCCTTCTGTTCCCCTCGCTGCCCCCACTTGACTGTGTCCATTTTTCCTTCTGTTCCCCTCGCTGCCCCCATTTGACTGTGTCCATTTTTCCTTCTGTTCCCCTCGCTGCCCCCATTTGACTGTGTCCTTTTTTCCTTCTGTTCCCCTCGCTGCCCCCATTTGACTGTGTCCATTTTGCCTTCTGTACCCCTCGTTGCCTCTCTCCACTCCCGCCGCTGCGTCCCTGCGGCCCCGCCCCCTGACTGCCCATTCGCTGCCCCTGCCTCCCGCCTCCCAGCTGCTCCTCCCTCCCACCTCCCCATATATGGCGGCCGCTGCGCGTGAGGAGAGCGACCCTTGACCTTGCCAGGTAGGTCGCTCCCCCCACACAGCTCCGCCTGTGGTGTCCTGCCCGCTGCTGCTGCTGGTAAGCTCGCCCCTCTGCTTGTGGCCTCGGTGCCCGTTTTTCCTTCTGTTCCCCTCGCTGCCCCCATTTGACTCTGTCCATTTTTCCTTCTGTTCCCCTTGCTGCCCCCTTTTGACTGTGTCCATTTTTCCTTCTGTTCCCCTCGCTGCCCCCATTTGACTGTGTCCATTTTTCCTTCTGTTCCCCTCGCTGCCCCCATTTGGCTGTGTCCATTTTTCCTTCTGTTCCCCTCGCTGCCCCCATTTGACTGTGTCCATTTTTGCTTCTGTTCCCCTCGCTGCCCCCATTTGACTGTGTCCATTTTTCCTTCTGTTCCCCTCGCTGCCCCCATTTGACTGTGTCCATTTTTCCTTCTGTTCCCCTCGCTGCCCCCATTTGACTGTGTCCATTTTTCCTTCTGTTCCCCTCGCTGCCCCCATTTGACTGTGTCCATTTTTCCTTCTGTTCCCCTCGCTGCCCCCATTTGACTGTGTCCATTTTTTCCTTCTGTTCCCCTCACTGCCCCCATTTGACTGTGTCCATTTTTCCTTCTGTTCCCCTCGCTGCCCCCATTTGACTGTGTCCATTTTTCCTTCTGTTTCCCTCGCTGCCCCCATTTGACTGTGTCCATTTTACCTTCTGTACCCCTCGGTGCCTCTCTCCACTCCCGCCGCTGCGTCCCCTGCGGCCCCGCCCCCCTGACTGCCCATTCGCTGCCCCTGCCTCCCGCCTCCCAGCTGCTCCTCCCTCCCACCTCCCCATATATGGCGGCCGCTGCGCGGTGAGGAGAGCGACCCTTGACCTTGCCAGGTAGGTCGCTCCCCCGCCACACAGCTCCGCCTGTGGTGACCTGCCCGCTGCTGCTGCTGGTAAGCTCGCCCCTCTGCTTGTGGCCTCGGTGCCCGTTTTCCTTCTGTTCCCCTCGCTGCCCCCATTTGACTGTGTCCATTTTTCCTTCTGTTCCCCTCGCTGCCCCCATTTGACTGTGTCCATTTTTCCTTCTGTTCCCCTCGCTGCCCCCATTTGACTGTGTCCATTTTTCCTTCTGTTCCCCTCGCTGCCCCCATTTGACTGTGTCCATTTTTTCCTTCTGTTCCCCTCGCTGCCCCCATTTGACTGTCCATTTTTCCTTCTGTTCCCCTCGCTGCCCCCATTTGACTGTGTCCATTTTTCCTTCTGTTCCCCTCGCTGCCCCCATTTGACTGTGTCCATTTTTCCTTCTGTTCCCCTCGCTGCCCCCATTTGACTGTGTCCATTTTTCCTTCTGTTCCCCTCGCTGCCCCCATTTGACTGTGTCCATTTTTTCCTTCTGTTCCCCTCACTGCCCCCATTTGACTGTGTCCATTTTTCCTTCTGTTCCCATCGCTGCCCCCATTTGACTGTGTCCATTTTTCCTTCTGTTCCCCTCGCTGCCCCCATTTGACTGTGTCCATTTTGTCCTTCTGTTCCCCTCGCTGCCCCCATTTGACTGTGTCCATTTTTTCCTTCTGTTCCCCTCGCTGCCCCCATTTGACTGTGTCCATTTTTCCTTCTGTTCCCCTCGCTGCCCCCATTTGACTGTGTCCATTTTTCCTTCTGTTCCCCTCGCTGCCCCCATTTGACTGTGTCCATTTTTCCTTCTGTTCCCCTCGCTGCCCCCATTTGACTGTGTCCATTTTTACCTTCTGTTCCCCTCGCTGCCCCCATTTGACTGTGTCCATTTTTCCTTCTGTTCCCCTCGCTGCCCCCATTTGACTGTGTCCATTTTTCCTTCTGTTCCCCTCGCTGCCCCCATTTGACTGTGTCCATTTTTTCCTTCTGTTCCCCTCGCTGCTCCCATTTGACTGTGTCCATTTTTCCTTCTGTTCCCCTCGCTGCCCCCATTTGACTGTGTCCATTTTGCCTTCTGTTCCCCTCGCTGCCCCCATTTGACTGTGTCCATTTTGCCTTCTGTACCCCTCGCTGCCTCTCTCCACTCCCGCCGCTGCGTCCCCTGCGGCCCCGCCCCCCTGACTGCCCATTTGCTGCCCCTGCCTCCCGCCTCCCAGCTGCTCCTCCCTCCCACCTCCCCATATATGGCGGCCGCGCCGCTGGCACGCCGAAGGCGCGCCTAAGGCAAGCCCGTCTGCACCCGTCTGCGCCTGGACCGTGCCCAGCGCCAGAACCCCTGGGCCGTGCGCCCCCGCACCAGCCTCGAGGACCGACGCCGATACGATGCCACCACACTCCACGCTCTCAACCCCGGACGGACGCACAACTGCTTCAAGGCCGCCCGAAATGCACCCATGGTCCCTTCACCTGCCGGAACTGCAGCTACACCAGCCTCAGAGCCACCGAAGCGCCCGCCAAGAAGGACCTCAACCACCTCCGATGCATCCTACTGAACACCCGCTCCGCACGCAAACACGCCGTCGAGCTCTGGGACCTGCTCGACACATCATCACCAGACGTCGCCTTCCTGACAGAGACCTGGATGAACGACTCCTCCGCCCCCGACATCGCCATAGCCATCCCAGACGGCTATAAGATCACCCGTAGAGACCGCATCAACGCAGTAGGAGGAGGAATCGCCATCGACCACAAGAACACCATCAGGGTCTCGACCAGCACCGACGACACTCTCAGCACCGCCGAACACATGCACTTCCAGATCCACACGGACCCCAACACCACCCTTAGAGGCACCCTTGTCTACAGACCCCTGGGCCCGACCCCAGTTCAGCGACTCCATCGCCGACTTCATCAGCACGCACGCCCTGACCTCTACCGACTACATCCTCCTCGGAGACCTGAACTTTCTCCTGGAGAACAACAACGACAGCAACTCCACCACCCTGATCGACAACCTCGCCAACCTCGGTCTGAGCCAGCTCGTCACAACACCGACCCATTCCCTCGGCCACACGCTTGACCCCATCTTCTCCTCAAGCTCCCACGTCTCCTTCAGCCACACCACGGAACTCCTCTGGACCGACCACCGCTGCATCCATTTCACCTTCCAGAAACCCACCACACACCACCGCACCCAACAGATCCCACGCCGCTGCTGGAGCAAAGTCACCGAAGACCAACTACGGGCAAACCTCGCTCTCAGCCCTCCCTCCGACCCATCCAACACCGACGACGCTGCCTGCAACCTCAGACGATGGATGGACGACTGTGCCAACACCCTCGCCCCGCTGAAAAAACTCACCTACAGTGACACCACCAAAAGAGCCAGCTGGTTCACCTCGGAACTCCTAGCTTCCAAGCGTACCTGCCGGAAACTAGAGAAAAAATGGCACAGTGATAAGACACCGGACAGCCACGCAGCCCACAAAGACGCCATCCGTAACCACCACCACCTCATCAAGTCCGCCAAGAGAATCTCCTTCAAAGACCGCCTCGACAACAACGCACACAACAGCAAGGAGCTCTTCAACATCGTGAAGGAACTCTCCAACCCCAGCTCCAACACCAACGACATCCCGCCATCGCAAGCCCTGTGCGATTCCCTCGCCACCTTCTTCCACCGCAAGATCGCCGACATCCACGACAGCTTCAACACCCAGACAGCCCCAACTAAGATCGATGCACCAGACCCGCCGCACACCATCGACCACGACCCCCTGCCAGCCTGGGCCAGCGTGAACATCGATGACACCATCAAGACCATGAGCACAATACACTCCGGCTCCCCGTCAGACCCTTTCCCGCACCACATCTTCAACAAAGCCAGCAGCTCCATCGCACCCCACCTGTGCAACGTCATCAATCTCTCCTTCGAGACCGCGACCTTCCCAGAGAGCTGGAAACACGCAGAGATCAACGCCCTACTCAAAAAACCCAAGGCGGACCCGAGAGACCTCAAGAACTTCCGGCCCATCTCCCTGCTTCCGTTCCCAGCCAAGGTCATCGAGAAGATCGTCAACAAACAGCTAACCCGATACCTCGAAGAAAACAGCATCCTGGACCCATCCCAATCGGGGTTCCGCAGCAACCACAGCACTGAGACTGCCCTCATCGCCGCCACCGACGACATCAGGATCCTGCTGGACAACGGTGAGACCGCAGCTCTCATCCTGCTGGACCTCTCCGCCGCCTTCAACACTGTCTGCCACCGCACTCTACGCGCACGCCTCCACGACGCAGGGATCCAAGACAAGGCCCTGGAATGGGCCACCTCCTTCCTCGCCGGCAGAACCCAGAGAGTCCGCCTCCCACCATTCCGATCCGAAGCCTCCGAGAACATCTGCGGCGTACCCCAGGGATCATCCCTCAGCCCAACACTGTTCAACATCTACATGGCCCCGCTCGCACGCATCGCCAGACAGCACGACCTCAACATAATCTCCTACGCCGACGACACTCAACTGATCCTCTCCCTCACCAAGGACACCCTCGCCGCCAAATCCAACCTCCATGAAGGAATGAAGGCCGTCGCCGATTGGATGAAGATCAGCCGACTAAAACTGAACACGGACAAAACAGAGGTCCTCATCCTCGGCTCCAACCCCTCAGCCTGGGACGACTCCTGGTGGCCAACGACGCTGGGAGCAGCCCCGACACCCACCGACCACGCACGCAACCTGGGAGTCATCCTCGACTCAACGCTCTCCATGGCCAAGCAAGTCAACGCAGTCTCCTCCTCCTGCTTCAACACCCTCCGCATGCTTCGCAAGATCTACAGGTGGATCCCGACAGATACAAGAAGAACAGTCACCCAGGCCCTCGTCAGTAGCAGACTTGACTATGGGAACGCCCTCTACGCGGGAGCCCCGGCCAAGCTCATCAAGCGACTGCAACGCATACAAAACGCCTCCGCACGCCTGATCCTCGATGTACCACGCCACAGCCACATCACCCCCCACCTGAGGAACCTGCACTGGCTCCCCGTCGACAGGAGAATCTCCTTCAAACTCCTCATCCACGCACACAAGGCACTCCACAAGACTGGCCCAGCCTACCTCAACAGACGACTCCTCTTCTACGCCCCCAACCGCCAGCTCCGCTCCGCCGACCTCTCCCTCGCCACCGTCCCTCGCATTTGAAGAACTACCACCGGCGGCAGATCCTTCTCCCACCTCGCCGCCAAGACCTGGAACACCCTTCCACTAAGCCTACGACAGACCCAAGACCTGCTGACCTTCAGGAGGCTACTCAAGACCTGGTTGTTCGACCAGTAGCAGCACCCCCCCCCCTTTTTTCTCCCCAGCGCCTTGAGACCCTCGCGGGTAAGTAGTGCGCTCTACAAATTCTGTGATTGATTGATTGATTCCAACTTGTCGCATTCTGTCCGAAAGTGATTCAAGGGAAGTTTGTAATAATTCTCCCTTTCTATTATAGCTGTGGAAGATATATCAAAAAGATAGTAGTAAGATGGATATATTAGCTATTCAGAAAACAACCTATCAAATCTATTCAACTGTCCTGAGTCTGCAATACGTACTAATAAGGTCGCATATCATAAAGGGAAAGAACATTGAGTCAATTTGTAAAAGTACCTTATGAGTAGATACTAACACGCAAATCTAGCCTCATAATAGATAGTTCACGACTAGATGGCAAAATATCGAGAACTCACTTGAATAACAAGTTTTATTGGTATAACTTTTAACATTAAACTCGTTTTCCAAACTATCGGCCTAATAAGAAAGCTATCACTAACACCTAAATAGATAGGAAACTTACGATAAAAAGTTTAGAGGGGTTGATAACGGCTCCGTCGGCGTGTAAACGTCCAGACCGATCGCCTCGATGTGCTCAAAGGTGTAGACCACACCTCTATACCCTTTTGAACTTTTGCCTTTTCATCTATAGAACTTCACGATTGGTCTCTGAGGCATACGGATGACGTATCTACGTACGTAGCGTAAGGGAGTCACATGACGAGGGCTAACCATGTGACTCACCAGACTGCATGCAATGACCGGAACAGAATAGTGCTCAGGTCATGTGGTCGGCTCTTCTGTGCATCTCAGACAGAAGAAGGATAATAAACTAGAACGTCGACCATTAAGACCATGGTATCACCACTTCCTGTTTATCGAAAACATGTTCTAAGTGTTAATTGCGATCTATAATAATATAAATAATGTGTCCAAAATAAAACGACTCTAAAATAAATGTGTAAATTGCATGATGTATACATGTGGCAACTATGACTAAGCGGCACTTGAAATAGAATAAAATAAAATACAACAAGTGTCTACTCTAAATAGCATTTTCCCAAGGTAACTCATTATTTAATCCGCAATTGGATGTATTGAGGGAAAAGATCCAATATACTTCCTTCTTTTTGCGGATTCTTGTACTTTCATTCTCTTCAGAGTTTTTTATATTTTCTAACACTCGCCATTGCATATCTTCTGGTTTATGGTTAAAATCCAAATAATGTTTGACCAATGGTGCCGTGATAGGTTGCGGGTGTGGTCTGTCAGTGTGGGTCCGAATTCAGGGGGCCACCAGGTGTAATTCCGTGGGGAGGTGTTGTTCCCAAAAATCAGCACTTCTGTCTTGTCCGTGTTGAGCTTCAGGCAGTTGGTCTTCATCCAGTTGGAGACGCTCATCATGCAGTTATGGAAGTTGGTCCTAGTGGTGGAGGGGCCTTCTGGAAGCAAGAGGATGAGCTGGGTGTTGTCTGCGTAGGATATGATAGGCCTTGGGTTCTGATGATGTTGGCCAGGGGTGTAATGTACGTGTTGAACAGGGTGGGGCTTAGGGAAGAACCTTCAGGGATGTCGCAAACCTTGAGGGACTTCGCAGATGATGCTCTTGGGTTCTGAACTGAAGGGTGGGAGACAGATTCTCTGGGTTCGTCCTGTGAGGAAGTATGCAATCCATTTGAGGGCGTCTCCTCGGATCCCGATGTGGTGGAGTCTCTTGATAAGGGTGTGGTGAGATACGGTGTCAAATGAAGGTTGAGAAGGATCAGGGCTGTTGTCTCTCTGTGGTCGAGGAAAGTCTTAATATCATCGGTGGCAGCGATCATAGTGGTCTCAGTGCTGTGGTTGGCGCGGAGGCCGGTTAGGGAGGTGTCCAGCAGATTGTTGCTTTCCAGGTGTTCGGTGAGTTGGTGGTTGATGGCCTTCTGGATGACTTTGGCGGGGAAGGGGAGCAAAGAGATGGGGCAGTAGTTCTTGAGTTTGTTGTGGTCAGCGGAGGGTTTCTTGAAAATTGGTTTGACCTCTGCTTGTTTCCATTGATCAGGGAAGGTGGCTGTTGTGATGGATGCGTTGGGAATGGAGGAGAATTCACAGCTGATTTCCTTGCTCCCAAGGTTGAAAAGATGGTGGGGCAGGGGTCCGTGGGTGCTTTAGATTGGATGGAGTTCATGATGGCAGTGGTGCTCTGTGTGATGAGCAATTTCCATGCAGTGAGCAGATGGTTGTGGGTGGCGTCAGTTGGCTTGAGGAGTTTGTAGAGGTCGGTGGGCTGGTGTTCAAAGTTTCTGTAGATGGTGGATAACTTGTTGTGGAAGTAGTCCACAAGGGTGTTGCAGAGTTCCTGGGAAGGGGGGAATCGTGTTCTCGGTGGCTGATGGGCAGGAGAACTCTCTGACAATGTTGAAGAGTTCCTTGCTGTAGTTGGAGCTGGCTTCGACGTGGTCCGCCAGGGCGCATCTTTTCGGGTCTTTCAGGTGTTGATGGTATTGGTTAAGGGCTGATTTGAAGGTGGCTCGGACTGTGGTATCTTTGCTGGTGCGCCATTGTCTTTTTAGGCATTTGCATTTGCGTTTCATGGTCTTGAGTTCTGGTGTATACCAGCTGGCTTGTATGGTGAATTTTCTGGTCTTGGCGGGCTTGATCGGTGTGACTCTGTTGGCGCAGTTGTGATCCAGGTGGAGAAGTTATTGACGGACTGTTCAAGGTTGGTTGCATAGTGTGGGTGGGTGGTGTTGAGGGCGTCGGTCCATTTGGTCTCTGTCACTTTGAGGAGGAGCTGAGAGGCTTGGTGGTGGTGCGTGAGGATCCTGTGATGATGAAGTGGACAATGGCGTGGTTGGTCCAGGTGAGGTCGGTGACATGTCTGTACTTGACTCTGTTGCTGGCAGTGAAGATCGGGTCAAGCATATGTCCTGCACTATGCATGGGGTTGGTGACAAGTTGAGTGAGGCCGATGTTGCTCATGCTTTTGAGGAGTTTGGTGGTGTTTGTTTGTCTGGGTCATCGAGGTGGATGTTGAGGTTGCAGAGGAAGATGTAGTGCTTGGTGTCAATGGCGAGTGGGGCGATGAATTTGGGAATGGCGTTATAGAAGCCGGGGCATAGTTCTCGGGGTCTATAGGCGAGGGTGCCTCTGATGGTCATCCTGCTGTCGGTTTAAAGTTGGAAGTTGAGGTGTTCCGTGATTAGTGCAGTGTTGTCTTCGGTGGTAGTGCAACAGATAGTTTCTTTGTGGATGATGGTGATGCCGCCTCGTGTTTGTTGGTGCGATCCAGGTATCTCATCTTGTAGCCATTAGGCGTCATGGTGGCGATATTGTGGGCGGAGGAGGGGTTGAGCCAAGTCTCTGAGATAAAGATAACTTTGGGGTGAGGGTGGTGATAGTGTCCCAGACATCGGTGGCGTAGCTGCAGAGTGATCAGGCATTGAGCAGGAGGCAGGGGAGTAGTTCCGAGGCGGTCGTGGTTGGTGAGGTGGGTTTGGTGATGGTTTCCGTGAGGACGGGCGGTCCAGAGTTGCAGGTGAGGAGGCAGTGGCTGCAAGTGAAGGGTCCTACCGTTGCTCGAGGAGATGCGAGGCAGCAGTTGTTGTTGCAGTGTCTAGGGCACTGAGCTATGCAGCGGAGTATCTGTGGGTGGCCGAAGGGCCAGGGTCCCTGGCGCTGGGAGCAGTCGAGGCACGTACGGGCGCAAACGGGCTTGCCAGTGGCGCAGCTGCACTGTGGCCCCCATTAAGTAGGTCCTGGGATCTTGGTGGAGGGAGCGGCGAAAAGCGGGAAAAAACGGCGCGGTACAGCAGTAAATAGAAGCAAACAGTAAGTGAACAGTGAGGCTAAATTGGTAGGCTAAATTACAATAAAGGCGAAATTAACTTAAATACAGGCAGCACAATACGAAATGCTACAAGCAGCCAAAGAAACTGAATTGGCAAGGACTGAAAACAAGCCAAGCAAAGGCCTCACCAGAGTCAGGGAGACCTGCTGCTGTGGAAGTAGATCACAATAGTTTGTGTCTTGACCTAGGAAATATGTCTTGTCATTTAGGGGAGTATTTACAACAGAATGGAGAAGTGTGGCGTTAAGCAAACATTGCTAACGCCACGCTTCTCCATTCTGAAAACGCAGGGATGCGCCATTTTCACAAGAATGCGGCGCACCCCTGCGTTTCTCCTAGCACTGGCACTGAGTTCAGCTGCTAAGCGCAAATGCAGGCACCTCACCATAGTGCAAGGGTGTCTGTGTTGGGGGATATGATTGTTCATGTGCAGGAAGGTCTTCCTTCCTGCACATAAACATTCATGGCGTTATGAAACTTCTATGTGTGCTGCTTAATGCAGCACACATAGAAGTTGCAAAATTTCATTTTTTTATTTTTATTGTTTATGTGCAGAAAGGGTCACCACCTATTCTAGAACAGGGCTTGGTCGCATTCCGTGCCCTGTGCTCAGATGGTGCTGCACACTGCTGAATGCGCTACATGCATCTTTCAGTGGTACAGGGGCTACCACAAGGCCTGCCCCAAGAATGGCTTTGAAAGACCGAATGCACACTTCTGTTATGCAGAACAGCAGAGGTGAGTTGGTAGAAGGATGGGTGCAGTGCCCGGCTGAACGCCAGGCACTATGATGACCAACCCCACTTGCTCATAGACAAAGGTGGTGGGGAAAGTGGGAGCTGGGGAGCAAAGTCTAGATGCTTTCTATGACCGCAAGTTAGGCTCCTTGGCCATCCCACTTTTCAAGGTCTTTCGCTTAGTATCATTGCTGGAAAACGGTAAAATACTTCTTATAAAGGAGCAATTCTCCACTTAAAGACAAGGAACTACCCAGGGCTCCCTAGCTGATGCTTTTAATAATTTATGGGGCACTTTACGCTTGCAATTGTTTGAGGTCTTAGCACCTCTGTAGTTGTGGTTAGGTCTAGCTTTCCAATGAAAAGCTGTTTCCTTAGTAACTTTGGCACTGTTTGACAAATTTTGCCCTACGTTTTCCTAAAAACGTTAATTGGATTTCGTTTGGCATGGCAAGTTTCACGCAGATCTGTCATGCAGCTCTTTTTGTGGGCTTCAGATTCAGTTGAATTGCTAATCAAAAAACAGAGATTCCTGGACTATTAATTTGCTGAAGGTCTGGGAACCCAAGATGGGTGATCCGTGGATCAAAATAAATAAAAAAATACTCAAATCGACTGAATGAGTGAGCTCTTTTTTGGGTCTGTGAATCCAAAGCTGGGTCCTTGGATCTAACACACTTTGAAAGGCTGGCTGAAAATAAAATTAAATACATTGAGGTCCCCATTACAGGGCACCAGGACTCAGTCCCTGCATCCTGGAAAAAAACTTGAAGGAGCCATAGGGGCTGGTGAAGCACACAGACGCTCTTGTGGTAGACTCCAAGGGAGGAGCCCTTATGTCAAAGTTAAATTTAGGGGTGACAGAGTTGTGCTTTACAAATGCTAATTGATTGATTTTGTTGCAGGGTTCATGGACCCTGAAGCTGGATTTGTGGTCCTAGGGGACATCATACATCTGAGAATCCAGGTCAACGTCCGAGAACCCAGGTTCATGGTGTGCAAATCAGTGGCAAAGGGCATTATATCCTTGTTGGACCACAGGGTTAGCTGTACTGCGGCCGAGTCCGTGAACCCATCAGGATGTCCTACAAGGGTATAACAAGTTTGCAATGGTCCGCTAACCCCAAGACATAATACGTAAACTCTCAGGGCCCGATTCACAGAACTAACTTCAGACAAAATCCTAAACTTACTACTTTTGGTATTCACAGAAGGCACTTACTACTTTTGGTATTCATAGAAGGCACTTACGATTTTTGGTATTCACAGAATGCACTTACGACTACTAACTTTACGTCCGCACTAAATTTCTTAGTTAAAGTACTGGCTCTTGATGTTTTTTGTATCCTTTATTCTGCTTTTAGCAGGATTTTCTCATTATAACCTCGTAATCTAAACCGGTTCTTAACTTCTTCAATGTTCTCCTCAAATGTGACATCAGAACTACAATTACAGCGAACCTGCACCATCTCGCCAAATGGAATGTTTCTAATCACAGATTTGGGATGTGCGCTTGTCGCATTTAGAGCACTATTGCATGATGTTGGTTTACGAAACATGGTGCTCTGAATGGTACCATCCTCCACGTAGAATACTACATCGAGGAATTCAATCCTAGTAGTGCTGTATTGTATTGTAAGGTGGACATTATAGGGGTTGTTGTTGAGAAATGCATGAAATTCAATTAATTGACTTGCTGATCCCTTCCAAAGTAGTATAATGTCGTCAATATACCTCCCCCAGAAGACAATCATGTCCATCCAGGGGGTGGCATATTTGCCCCAGGCGTGCTCCCTCTCCCACCAGCCCATGAAGAGGCCAGCGTAAGAGGGAGCAAACCTGGAGCCCATTGCAGTACCCTGTAGCTGGTTATGCCATGAGCCGTTGTGTAAAAAATAGTTTTTGGAAAGGATGATGTCGATCATGTCCATTAGCATCTCATTGTGTTCCATGTGGTCCGCTGTTCGTGTTTTTAAAAAGGATTGTACTGCCATGCTACCAAATTGTTTCTGAATGCAGGTGTATAAACTAGTGACATCCACTGTGGCGAACATCAGGTCATCCGACCAAGTGCGACCCTCAAACTTCTGTAGGATGTCCCTAGTGTCCTGTATATAGGACGGTAAGTTAATTACAAACGGTTGGAGAAATTTGTCTACATACTGGGATAATCATTCCATAGGTGAGTCTATGCCCGAGATTATGGGACGTCCAGGTGGAAATGGACCCCCTTTATGGATTTTTGGGAGAACATATATGCAGGGGGCAACAGGATGGCTGACTGTGAGGTGTCTTTTTCTTCTTTTTTCTTCTTTTTCGTTTTTTCACTGGTGCTGGTCTCTCTTTACCTTATTTATTAATTTGTTTAGGAGTATGCTTTTTCCTTTTTCTCTCTGGCTATGTAATGTCCTTCATTTCTCCTAGATTGAACATGATACTTAGGCGGTTGATATTTATCGTAACAAGATTCTCATGTTTAGCAGTATTTGGAAGTCAAATATGATATGATTGCTTATAAAGTGAATAATATATATATTTTTTGTATATAAAATGTATGAATTATGGTTATATGTGGACTGTTGTCTTTTAATGTATCTGACGTGTATATGTATACATGTTTTGTAAATTTTAAATATTGTCATTAGATGTTGTAAGTATTGTAAAGGTTATGTTTATATGTTTTAAAAAAAAAAAAAATTCAGCCCTGAAGAAGTCCTACTAGATTAGGACGAAACGCGTTGGCTGATGGCTTTCGATTGAAAATAAAGAAATTATAAACCAACTGTTGGGACAATTAACTTCTCTCGCACTAATTGGTTCAACTGGATATTATGGTCATTTAAGATTTCTTACATATATGTTAAGAAAGGTGGTGCAGTTCTGATCTATTGTTTGTTTTGTTATCCCTGTTTAAAGGTAGCACCCTTGGGCAGGGGGTGCTTTCGGAACCTGCACACATTGGTTACACTCGTACAATTTTTGTAAATATATTGGTAAGACTATCTAAACTGGTGCTGCACCAGTGCTCTATAGTCCACTGTCCACTTTTGTGTTATTACAGACAAAGGTCATGTTTAAGTTTATTAATCATGATTTGAGTTAGTTAAAACCATTAGATGATATAAGCACAAAGTATTAACCAGTACGCAATCAGTTAAAAGAATAAGCGCATGCTAAAACATAAGGTCACTTCAGTAAATGTCCTGATTAATTCAGTGTACACAAGGTAAAGTGCAAGTGCGTGAGCTCTTTGATAATTGGCCTTAATACTTCCTGAAAAGCTAATGCGCAGCAGATAAAACTGAAGAAAGGGTCGCATAGTACCAGAATAAAACAATTCAAAAGTTCAATTTGCTTGCTAATCGCTAAAGGACTCTTCATTAAGGCTCCTTAGTTGAGACGGATGAACACACAATAATTTGCTGGTGCATAGAAAGTGCAGAGGAAAAGGGGAAGTCTTTAGGACCTACTTCCTCCATTTGATTCTGCAACCATTTTAAATTGTTGCTCCACAGTGGTAATAAATCTTACCACGCATGCTATCACTTGGGGGCTCCGACCTTGCAAGCAGAACAGCAAGGCTTGGCGGCATGTTCTTACTCTTTTGCAAACAAAGGTTGTGGACAGCAGAGGTTGGCTGCTCCTGGTTGATTGTGCACAAACTCAGCAGCCAGCCTCTGGGTTGGCGTTGTCCAAACACTTGCATGCTTATATTGCCTCATAAATTATGAGGTATTTGTACCAATGAATAACAACACCTAAAGACACAATGTAATTAAGTAACAACACATACACATGGTGTTACGGGTAAAGTCATATGTCTTCTCATCTTTAAGAATATTTAGTACATTTGTAATTACATGTCACATCAAGGGTGAGGTAGTGAACATTGCATTTGATGTGCAAATTGTGGTTTGCATGGCTCCAGTACGAGTTATTGATTGCAGTCCTGTTAACCTGTTGTCCCATAACTTGCAAATTTCTGTCATTTTTCTGTTGTAATTCATAACTCTAACTGCACTTTTACTGCGGTGTTTTAAGTCAATTTCTAAATTTTTTTTAAACAGGGGTTATAACCAGAGCTAACCTTAACTGTACTTTGACTATCTTATTTTAAAGCAAATATATTCGTTTCTGCGTTAATCCAGTTGTGAAAAGTAACCAGAATTATCCTTCCAAGCACCTTGACTGAGGAAGTTGGCAGGGTGGATTGACCCGGTCACTCCTTCAGATTACAGCAGAACACCAAGAATTTGGGAAAACGAAATGGGTGCAAAAGCTCTTAGGAACCCTAGGTAAATAAGAGACCTAAAGATCCAAGTTAGATTTTTAAGGTAAATTGGAACTCCATTTCGGCCAGGGCTGTTAATGGCCCAGACTCTTAGTGATCACCTTGCAGACTTCTCCAAGTTCAGTATAGTATCCTTCCAATTCCTGCAGAATGGACAGACAAGGGCTTCTTTCTGTGTTACTAGGACTGTATATTTCTAAGAAATGATCCACCCACACGTTCTCAGTAATCAACACGAATACCGCAGAATCTACACAACAGCTACACATCTAACTATCATGTTCCAAAAGGGGTTAGCATCCCCTGAACCATGGGCAACTTCTAAATCATCCCAGGCCACCCTTTCATAATCCATGTTAGCTAATTTCAGTATCCTTTAAGACTCGTTGCGTTTTAATTGTACTTCTGACTAGTAACAGTATTTTCACCATCCTACAGAGCTCTCTCCATACAGGCTGTTAAAAAGGATAAATTAAACCACTCAGTATTTTTGGCTTTCGATCTGTCTTGCATGCTAATTCCAAGTCCATCAATTACCTTATTAAATGTATAAAACCCAGTAACTATTACTTATTCTAGAGGGTTGGTATCAAGAAATAAGTCGGTAAAGCCTTCTTGACAACAGAAGCTGCAACTTGTCGTGTGTCTACTTGAGTCCTGCAGCACAGCAAGGCATCCCTCCACGAAGTCGGTATACACCTGCTAATGGAACAAATGTTGTAAATATTGTACAGAAAGGTCTATTGACCCCTTATCTGCCTCTTTGTCAGATGTTCTCATGTTCATTCTTTCCTTGGCCCAGCAGGGCTCTGCTCTGGGCACTCTGAAAAGCTACCTTTCAGCCCTAGCTGCTTTTCTTTGGCTGCCCTATCAGCCTTCACTTTTTAAATTCCCTCTTGTGCACAGATTTTTGAAGGCGTTAACCCTTTTGTTTCCCCTTCCCCTTTTGTTATGCCACAGTGGTACCTTAATTTGGTCCCTACCCTTTTGATGTGCGTACCGTTTGAGCCGCTGCACAACTGCCCTCTATGACTGCTCACTATTAAAACAGCTTTTTTGGTGGCAATCACCTCTGCCAGGAGAGTGAGCGAACTGCAGGCACTGTCATCACAGCCTCCTTACCTGACGGTTTTTCTGGACAAAATAGTACTCCGGACTTGGCCGTCTTTCCTGCCTAAGGTGGGAACACCCTTCCATCTGGGACAGTCTGTTATTCAGCCCACTTTCTATGCACCTCCGCATCCTTCTAAGGAAGAGGAACGTTTCCACTGTCTGGACCCAAAAAGAGTGTTATCGTTCTACCTTGATCGCACTAAAGAGTTTCAGGTGGATGACCAACTCTTTATAGGGTACGTGGGAGCAAAGAAGGGGCTTGCTGTCCAAAAGAGGACCATATCATGCTGGGTTATCCTCTGTATCAAGATATGTTATGTCTTAGCAAAGAAGCAGCCTCCTGAAGGACTTGGGGCCCATTCCACCAGGGCGAAAGCAGTCACCACAGCCCTCCAGCGTGGTGTTCCTATTGCTGATATCTGCCAAGCGGCCACGTGGGCATCTCTGCACACGTTCACCAGACACTATTGCCTGGATTCTCAGGTTCACAGGGAGGGCCTGTTCGGCCGCCCTGTCTTGCAGGATTTTACCACCTTTGGGAAAGTTATTGCTTGGGTATCTGTTCAAAGGTAAGGAATCGGCGGCTAGATGTCTCTATCAGATGGACAAGTTACTTTCCTTCGGTAACGCCTTATCTGGTAAAGACATGATCTAGCCGCAGATTCCCTACTGACCCACCCATCCTCACCGCACTGCGAAATTGTTTTTAGTGTCAGGGCTGTTCCCCTTCAGAGCCCTAGTTGTCTTTTTTAGCACACCATGGTGAGTCGCTTCATGGCTGTGCGCTTCTGGCCTGGAAAGTCGTGAAAAGTACTGATGTCAGCGCGTCAGAATGGAGTTTATATTGATGACGCGGACGTCACGACGCGGACGACGTCACGCGGTGTCAACCGACGCCATCTACCGGCGTGCAGGGGTGTTAGTTCACATACCGTTACAACGCAAATCGGAACAACGACTTGCGTTGTAAGGGGCGCTGGATGTTGGAATAGTATAATTTACTATTCCAACTCCAGTCTGTGCGGACATTAGGTAAGGTGTTGGATTTTAAATCCAACACCTTCTGCCCCTTACAACGCAAGTCGTTGTTCCGACTTGCGTTGTAACGGTATGCGAACTAACAACGCAGTCATTGTAACGACCGCGTTGTAACGCCATGCGTTGTTTCGCATGCGTTGTTAACGCTGTTTACCCGCCTGGAAGTTCAAAGGTAAGGAATCTACGGCTACATCATGTCTCTACCAGATAAGGCGTTACCGATTAAGTTGGGATCCCCATGCAAAATTATCGGACAGCTTTATTCCCAAGTAATCAAAGCTGTGGACACACTCTAGCACATTGGACATGGACCCAGCCCTCATGAGACATTTCCTGGTTGATCTAGCTCTGAAAACCATAATCTTAGTTTTTGCTCCATTCAGCTCTAACCGTCTCAGTTCGCAAAACTTGATAAATCAATCAATTAGATTTTGAAGGCCCATTGGTGTCTTGGAAATAAGCAGCGAGTCATCAGCAGAGAGTAGAATTGGAACCTTTGAACCATCTAAGGTAGGGGAGTCATTCAAGCAATCCAATAAATAGGTTAGCCATGTTGTTAATATATAAAGAAAATAAAATGGGTGCTAAAACGCACCCCTGGCAGACACCTCTATTTATTGGGATGCAGTCAGTGAGTTTGCCTTTGTCACCCCAGCGCACTTGCGCGTAGTTATTTTTGTGCAAGCGAGCAATATGATAGGGCAAATCAGATGGAACACCAATTCCGTCAAGAACATTCCATAGTTTGTCCCGCAGGACAACATCAAACGCAGTGTGTCGATCTACAAAAGCCACACAGAGATTTTGTTTATTAAGCAAAACATATTTCCAATACAAAATGGGAAATCTAAATGCCTGGTCTACAGTCCTGGTCTTTACACGAAAACCTGCTTGGAGGGGGGACAATATTTTGTGTTCATTCACCTACTGTAGCAATTTATCGAGGACCAGCCCAGCAAAGGTCTTCTGCAGATTATCGATAAGGCTGATGGGGTGATAATTGGAAGGATCACCACCATCACCCTTCCTATAGATTGGAATGATTCCAGCCCCCCTCCAAGTGTCAGGAATTTCGCTGCCTGCTGCAATGGCGTTTGAAAAGAGGTTGACATAACTTGACCAGACTACTGGCTTGGATTTGAATAAATCCCAGGGAGTCTTGTCGAGACCGGGTGCCTTTGCCAACTTGAGGTGACCAATAGCACCAATGGTGTCAGATAATCTAAAGATTACAAGACTACTCAAGCTGTATTATAGGTGACCAAGATGAAACTCCCAGGGCTTGAGCCTGAAGGCGAGTTAGTAGTAACAGCCATGGCATACAAAGATGTAAGATTTGAGATCCATTTGTCTGGCTGGATATAGTGGGAGACGGTGTTAGCCCTTTCAAGGCTTCCATGAGAAAGTATGTGCCAAAATGCTTTATTATTATTTGTCCTGGCGGCACAGACTAGGTCTTGCCGATTTGTATCTTCCCACTCTCTCCTCATTTTCTCAAGTGGCTATTTATACTTGCTTCTAGCCTTTGCAATTTCAGGGCGTGAGTGTGATTGGACAGTCAGTTGCATAGCTCGGTTAGATTGTTTACACTCGTGGTGGGACGTTGGATTCGATTTAACACAAGGGGTCTGCTTGTGCGTAACCTTTTTATAGAAGAGCTCCTCCTGTTTAGAAAAAGAACTTGCCCTGAATCTCCATAATGGGGATTTCATCATCAGTACAACCTACCAAATCAGTCAAATGTTCGGCGTACCAATAATAGATTTCAGACAACAGGTCCAGGTCGGACAAGACTTGGCAAAGGGTTCCCCAATGTAAACTGATGTTGGAGCGGGACAGGGATTAAAAGTACAAAAAGAAGAACAACCCACCTCCAACTACATGCTCTATAAAAAGAGTCAAATGCAAATGTTAATAACACAGAAAACCTTTTTATCTAGAATAAATGAAATGTTTGTCTTTATTTATACATTCATGATCATAATCAATATTTTAGAACATAGTAACTTATCCATAATACTTCATACATAACACTCATACCTAACACATCATCCAAAGACTCATTAAAACTGTTGTGTACCATGCCTCAATGACATAGAACCAACAAACATCCAAAGAAAATAAATTGTCCCCAGATACAGTGCGTGGTAAAGAATTAATTGTTATACATTGTAACAAATTAATGGCCTGACAAACATTTACAGGTCTCTGTAGGGCAAAGCCCCGTACAATTTATAGTATAGTTATTCATCACTTTATGATATGTATTTATAAAACTCACCTGACCTAATGGGGATTAGCCTGAAAAATGTAAGGCTAATCCCCAACAGGTCAGGTGAGTTAACATTTAACAGCGAATGAGTAGAGCACGCAGCTTTCTTTACCAATGCCAGTAACCCCCCAGAGTCACAGCCAAATTTGCGGATTAGTATACCCTCTACATTATAAGAAGTAAAAACATTGTAATGCTCCTTATCTACAGCTCATGTTTCTTGGAATTCACATAAATCAAATTCCCCTATATAGGTACCCGAACTCAGTATCACAAATTTTAGAATTTGTATCAGCCTAATTCCAAGATATCACAGAAAAATCTACTTTGCAGGGCATATGTACAAGCGCCTAGCGCTACCGGAGCGTCACTTTTTTTATGTTCGGGTGGCAGTATGCCCTGCACCATATTTACAAAGTGGTGGTAAGCCACTTTTTGCTTTTGCTACGTGTGCTGCAGAAAGCAGCACACATAGAAGTAACAAATCGCCATTATGCATTGTTTATGTGCAGGAAGGGACAGCTTCCTGCACATAAACAATCATTCCCTGCAACAGAGGCACCATTACACTATGGTGCAAGGGTTCCTGCATTGGCGCTAGGGAGCTAATTTTAGTGCCAGCACTAGGGAAACACAGGGGTGTGCCATATTGTTATAAATACGGCGCATCCCTGTGTTTTGGAAATGTCGGAGCGTGGCGATTGGAAATTTGGTGCAGCTCCGCGCTCCAACATTTTTTTGTATGTGTTCCACTCTCTCGGTTCACTGCATTCCCTGTCGAACACCCCGCCTGGGTATTTCCTACACAGTCAAGGGGAAATTTGTTTATTTCACAAAAACCCATGTATTACAAGTGTACTGGAGTGCACAGCACACATCCCATGCGTGGTATCCTTACACAGTGCCGGCTTTAGGCAGTGCGAGGGGTGCCACCGCACCGGGCACCAAGCTGAAGGGGGCACCATTTTTGCTCCGCATTGGTCAAGAGCCTGCACTGTCATCACTGTTGTCTCTCTTTCATTTCCTTGGCGTTGGTCTTTGTAAAAATAGAAGAGAGACAACAATGTTAACAGATTGCGTGGGTGACAGAGTCTTATGGCCGGCCCGTGTGCTGCAGTGAATTATTTGGTTATGGGGCACGCCTAGGCTTCAGAGAGAAGAAGAAAAGGTCTTGCATAAATGTACCTGTTGGTGATTTCATTTAATCGATCTCAACATTGGCAGTGGCACGGAGAGCCGAGCTCCGCTCTCGTCAGCATATAGAAGGTCAGACTGGTTCAACAATTTATCTTAAGCAAACACTGAATGGCCTGTTAAAAAATAAGGCAAGGGATTAGGTTCAGGATGGTAATGGGGTAGGAGCCTCCACTCCACACTCTGTGCCACACAGCAGAACTGCAATTTTGGGCTTGCTGATTGTAGAGACCTGGGGATGGCCATGCCCTGGATGCAAATCAGTCTTGACCCTGCTCCTCATGGGAACAGTCCAGCCTGAACTGCCAGGCCAGGTCCTCCCTGGACTGAAAACAAGCATCCTGGGACCGGTTTCGGGGTATCACCCCTCATCAGCCAGGCTAGCTTGAATCCAGTGTCATAGCGAGCACAGGACCCCCGTCTTGGCACACCCTTCCGACTTAGAGGGACTATAGCAACACAAAAAGATGATGGACGGTATGCTGAACATTGTCAAACATCGCGAGCAAGGGACCAAAGTCTGAGCATACCCTTGGCCACTGAGGGCGAACATAGCAAATACAACAAGAGCAAAAAAATGATGGATTTAACCCAGATCTGTGACTGGGGGTGAATGTTTGACAATTTTCAGCATACGTCCATCATCTTTTTGTGTTGCTATAAACTCTCTAAGTGGGTAGGGTATGCCCAGACGTGCTCGCTATGCCACTGGATTCAAGCTAAAAACACAAAAGAATCCCCGGGGTCTACAAAGTGCGGATGAGTGCTAACTGAGTGTCCCTTTTAAAGGCCGGTTTCCCTCACCCACCCGAAGGTGGTATGCTTCATCATAGGGTAACCTCCTCGCATTATGAACCTAGTCATAAGGCTGGCTACAACCTCCTCTCTGAGAGGGAGGAGCTCAGGGATGTTTTCTTTGGCAGAAAGAGGTATACTAAATACTTTAAGTGAGCTGGGTGTGATGAGGGGTGCAAAAGAAAAATGGATGTAAACAGACTTTATTAGGGCGTCCCTGGACCAGGATTAAAACCAAGCTATAACAGGAGGGGATTAAACCTGTCATAGAGTGAAGAGTAGGTTGTCATGTTTCATCCTAGTTCCCTCATAAGAGGTGTGGCAGCCTTCTTCAGGACCTCATGAATGCTACTACAAAAGTGTGTGTAACCAGAGAATAGTGTAAAGCAAAAGAAAATTGTCAATATACAAAACCAGTGGTTGGAGTGGTAGTCAGGAATCCACTGGTAGGTATTGCCTGAACGAAACAGAAAGTTTCAAAATGACATGCTTTAACCCATAGCAATTAACACTTCTTGATGGGGACCAATACATCAACACGCTGTATACTATCAACTGGGATGTATTAGCTTACCTGCAAATGTCAGGTAACATACCCCAACTTTGCCTTGTCGCATAACTCAAGGTGGCATCAAGTCCTACAAAATAAAGAGGACCAGTGCAAATCAATTATTCAGGAAACAAACTAGGTTTAGTGAAACAAATGAATCAATTGCAAACCACATACAGTAACCCATTGTGTCAATGTAATGTGGATCATAGTTAAAAGGACATAGACCCTCTGATATGGCAGCGGAGCAAACAATGAATGCAATAAATGTCGCGTGCCAGTGTCACAATTTGGATCCTCGCTTCGCACAAGCAAAGAAAAATATATATCTCAACCTGGATTTGGTGCTTCATATTGAATAAGACACCAAATCTCCTATGGCGATAGAAAGTATGAGACATACATCAAATCTCTCATGACCCCAGAACAGAGAGACATGGTTCTCAATATTCCCCATGATGGAGAAGCGTGTGTCAAATACACCGCTGTCAAATACACCGCTGTACAAACAGACAGCAAGGGCAGCCTTCACGGCGTCCGCTGTGCGGGGCCCTAAATACCCAACCACGGTTAGCAGGTACGCGGTTCCAAAGACACCCCGGTGGGGGGCTGAAGTGCCCATGATTGAGCTCAAAATATATAGAGTGAGGGAAGTTGTTGGTTACTCATTGCTACCTGTCATGCAGATAAGACCGTGGTTAGGAGACACGGTTTAAGCGACTAGAAGTTCGGGAAGAGACGCTCTCCTAAAGACGGTACACTACTGGTACTATACCCCAGAACAGATACATAGATGGTGCCTGGCAATACTCCCTGGGTGCTGGAGAAACTGTGAGGGGGTGGGATTGTTGAGGCACATATCATGGGACTGCCCCAGAATAATTGCGTACTGGGGAGAAGTGCTCAGGAGCATTGACGCTATATTCCACACTGACATTCCGAGATTCCCAACATATGCCATACTGGGACTACCCAATCCCCTCAGGGGGAAGGCTATCACAATGGCCTAATGCGCCTCTAGACAGGAAATAATGGCCCACTGGGCTATAGAGAGAACCCCTGAACATGGAAGTAGCTTCAACGATTTTGGAGACTATTGGGGATGGAGAAACACACAGCAGCCCTAGACCACTGGGAAACGTCCTTTCAAAAGACCTGGGGACCATGTATCAATGTCCTGTTACAAGGCTACCGAGAACTCACCTGCCCTAGTTACTGCATTTGACAGCCAAACCACAACGCTAATGGATTCTGACCTGACACCAACCTTGAGGCTCACCCTTACGAAATGGTTTTACCCCCTGCTAGAACTTAGCTCCCTGCTTCTTACAGATACTAGATTTAGGGGTGAAGGAAGTTGGGGAGGTTGTGGGTGGGGTGGTTGGGATTTAGTTAGTATGCTTCCGTTACTTTAATTTTAATTGAGGCCTTGTTGTTTGGAGACTAGACTTTACGCATTTAACGTGCTGCTCTTGAGGTATAGTATGCAACATGAGTCGTCTTCAAATGTTGTACTTGTTGTAAGAAAACCCAATAAAACAGATTCAAAGCATAAAAAATAATACAAACGATAATGTATAACTTTCCATTTAAGTAATGTGTTCAGGCCTTTGCAGAATTTTTAAATGTGAACAAATGCCTTGTATTTTTCTCTGTGTAACGTGGCAACCTTGGTTCCCATATTTCTGTTTGTATACTTCAACCCTACTTTAGGACTTCATCAAAGAAATTTAATGCAGGGGCGTAGCTTCCATTTGTGCAACAGGTGCAGTGACGCCAGGGTCCAGAAGCCTGAGGGGCCCACTGAACTCTTGAATTGCTGTAGTATATCATCCAAACAGCAGCTAGGAGGCCCATTTCTTTCTTTGCCCTAGGGACTATGGCACACTGGCTTCACTACTGATGGAATGTAGATTTGAATAGGTTAATTTTTGGATATTTTCCACACATAAGCAATAAGAAGAGTGCTCCATCAAGTAGAAAAAACTGCACAAACCGTGGCTGAATCTGGTGAGCACATGAAGCATACCTTCAGGGGGGCATTGTTTTAATACAAACATAATCAAACAATGGGAGAGGAGATGGCCTAACGGCTAGGGCAGTCGACCTCGAATCAGGGGAACTGGGTTCCAGTCTCGGCAATGACGCTGAACATCCTGTGATTCTGGGCAAATCACTGAATCTCCCCGTGCCTAACAAAAACAAGCATTGGCATAGCCAATAGGTCTCGCCTTTGGGACCTTATAAGTGTTTAGCCATGCAACAATTGATGTTGTTGCACCAAGGATATTGTGCTGTATAACTAAATACTTATAAGGTCCCAAAAGCGAGACCTTTTGGCTATGCCAATGCTTGTTTAGTAATTTTGTAGAGGGAGAGTGCCCCTTGTTACACATTCTGGGTGTGTGAGTCATATAAAAAGCATGGTTTATAGTTTTAAGGGCAAAAAAATTCTGATGCAGTGTGTGTCCAACGTAGGTCCAGGAGGGCTGGATTCAAGTCCATTTTCAGGATATAGATTTACGTACACTTAATTTGAATGGAACGTAATGTACAGTGAATTTGAATGGTGCGTATGTACATAATGAGTGGCTATTCTGAAACTCTGCCCTGAATCGAACTTCCTAGACCTATGTTGAACTTGCCTTCTGTAGTGGTTCCTCAGCACAGCAGAGTAAGGGCTGGTGGCAGATATTCCACATTTCACGCAACCCGCTTCCTGTAACCACTCTCATGGCATGGACACTGGTCTGCCTTTCAGATGTTGGTTAAAACCATCCTGTTTTGATCACTGCCGCCGGATCAACACTTTGTTGGTGCCTGGATGTCTGCAGATGTTAGCAGTGCTATATAAGTGGCTTGATGATGTCATCATCATTGCGCACAGACTACAACACTCCTCCTTCACGCAATGTCATAGCATGTAGAGTGCGAGTTGGCACTATGTTAAAGCGCGATAAACGGAAATAAATAAATAAAGGACACCTTCAAAGCCACAGCCCTCGCCCCCTGACCCCTCCCAGAAGCGCACATACGCGCACGTTATAAAAATAAATGTAAACAAATACAACCAGGGTAGGCACGGGGAGATTAAGTGATTTTGTGCAGGATCACAGGATGTTGAGCCGCAAGAAAGTGAAAGCGACCTCGAGACAGGAAAATGTAAACAAGCGCGCGCGGCCACGCTAATTACAAACAGATGGCCCCTGTGCGCCGCTGCTCGCTCCCGCAAGGTGGATGCCGCCACACGCACGAGTGTTACAAAAGTGCAGACCGATTCCAAAAGGTCATCTCCTAGAGCAGCGCATGCGCGCTGCGCTAGTCTCGACCTAAAAACCTGTCTCTAATTTCCTAATTGCAGTTGCATTGCAATGTCTCTAGTCAGCTGATGTAGCCCCTGAACTGTAGTAATTTATTACAGCTGAGTTCTGATCTCAGGATGGCTGCTGCCAGGAGGGGGAGCAGCCAAGGTGAAAGGCAGGTCACAAAACATATGACTGCTGCAGTTTAAACAAGAAAAACAGGAACTGGCTTTCATCTTTCTAATACGTTTTCCGACATGAAAATCGATTAACAGAAAGGAGATATTTTATGGCAACATGTTATTTTTCCAAGCTGTAGGTTAAGACCGGATATAGTCTTACATTAAACTGATTTGAATATCTTTTTTTGCAAAAATTAGTTTCTTCTTTTTGGTGTGTATGATTGCACACTACAGATTCTTTTATTCTTCGGATCTGCGGTGAGCATAAAAGAGCAAGACACAAATGATTGAAGCAGTTCATTGGAAGGGCGATGGCGTGATTATTAATTTTAAGGAATAAAATACCCTCTACCGTACAATAAACAGATATTGCAAGTCACCTCAGAGTTGCATGACCATATAAAGGAACTATGTGCCTCGTTTCTCCATATGCTCATGGAACTCCTCAGTGACTTAAGATATCCTTATAACGTATGGCCGGGGGTACTTTATCCAATATAAAACCTTATGTTTTCCCCAGTGTTTCACAACGAGATTTTAGCTGATTTCAACAACCAAAATCAGTGTGACACCCCACTATAATTCATTGCCTGACCCATCGAAATGAATGAAAACGCTGCCACTGAGGGCCTCAGAGCTTGAAATTACACGTTAAGGTTATGCTCGCACGGAAACATCTGTACCTTGCTCATAACTCCTACACGCCATCTTGGTGCAGCACCTGTTGTAACTCCAGGGTGAACTTGATCTCCTGACACTCTTCTCACTCTTATGGGTGACTTACTCACTTAACATTTATATTCAAAAAAGTTATCTTGTGTCTCCCATTCAGTTATGATTCTCTTTTGTGTACATAATTTCAACCATTTCTCATCCTACTCCCCTTGACAGCACCTCTCTTTAGTGCTATTGCCAACATATGCTTGTTTCTGCTACTAATGGTCTGCACGGCTGATGTGCTGTCATTTTACCCTCACTGTTCAACGCCCCTCTAACCCTCCCTGCTCTCCTCCCATTTGGGCCCAAAATGTGAACATTGTTGGTGCTGTTTTCCAACCAACTTCTAAGTATCTCTCTCACCTCATATCATTTGATTCCCAGCTTCTTTTCGTTGTCGATGGTACCTACGACTCTTACCTTGTTGACCTATAGGAGTCCATTCGCTGCCAGCCGCTGTATTCTTCTGCCCTGTTCTAAACTTCTGGCAATACAGCGCTCTGAAACCCGTCTGGGTGGAGTGTGCGCTGCATATGACAACATATAATTAAAATAATAAAGTGAAGTGGAGATCCACGGATGTGTGTGCCCCTTTCTTCTGGTGCCTGCGGAGTTTGTTTTATTCAGTTTCTACTTTAAGCACCTGCCCTAAAAGCGCCCCATTGAAGTGTTCTGGGGGTCACTGAGGCAGGGGCGCAAGTTTTTACAGGCAGCCGAGACGCATAGTTGGACGGCATAGTTGGACGGCTTCCAGTTGTTCTTTGGAGCTGCTTGATGCCATGGCAATAATCAAATGAGAAATTGTGCCTAGTATGCGAGGCGGGTTCAAGAGCATGACTAGCCCAACAAGGCTCAGTGTGCGGCAATTAGTGTGCCCCCTGGGGTCAGTGGATTCATTAGACATCGTCGCCTCAGTGCTCTCCTTTATTGTGAAAGCATTGAGAAACCACAGTACTGCTTGCTTTATTTTATGGTTACTGGTTTACTTGTGTTTTATTTACCTGGGGCTGGACTCCTGTTTTTCCTACAACCATTATAGCCCGGAAGTACTTTTACCTCTATCAATTCCTTCTTAAATTTGCATTCGCAGATGTATTGTTAAATAGAGGGTCTGCGCTTTGCTAAAACGTTTTCAAATGTTTAATCTCACCAACATATTGCAGGTTTTTTTACATCCGTCTTTTATGTTAATGTGTTTTTTTTTAAAGATTGTTGTGTTTTTTTTAATGTGATTACAATTCAAGAGTTAAAGACAGAAATTGCTTATACATTGAGTTATTTTTGAGGTGGAGAATACGAGAATAGGTATTTTCGACTGTTGCTCAAAATCCCATCCTTTGCAGTGGAAATGTAGGTGGATGAAACAAACCACAATTCAACAGCTGAACTATGCATGTTGTTCTCAATATAAACATACTCTAATGAAAGACAATTTTCATTTCTTGACATCTGTCAAGTTATAAAGCTCAAAGTAGAGCTTTCTTGCCTTGAAATGTGGTGAATTGTTGCCACGTTGATATATTTATGTCTGAAGAAAAGCGCGGAACTGTAAAACCTGTTTTGAAAACGCGTTTCAGGTGCGAGGTAAATTCTGCACTGCCTCGAGCACATCTTGGAATGAAAGCAGGTTTGTGGTTTTTTTAATATAAAGTGTGCTCTGTACAAAATAACTCACCCACTTACTGACCTCCGCTAATGGGACAAAGTTCACAGGCTACCAAGCAGAAGCATTAATCTGAGGTTGATTTAGGAAAAGCTGGGCGAGAAAAACAAAAATACATTATTTCTTTGATTTTGGGCACCAAAGAAGGGCTTACAAATTACGGCCTGTATCAAAACAATGGCCGTGATAAAGTAAATTGCAAATTATTCTGCCTCTGTTGTTCTGGAACACTTATCCTCCGAGTCACATTACAATAGTAACAAGCGTGCACGCCTGAAGTAAAAAAAAAAAACTGTCGGCAAAAATGAAAGCGTTTTCCTTGCGGGAGCGAGCGGCGCCAGGAGCGATAATTGCTACCATATGGCGCCGCTCGCTCCCGCAAGTGAATCGCCAAACGTGCACGCGTTGCCATTGAAGGCAATGGAACGCGTGCACGTTTTTGGCTGAAAAGCCGAAGTGATTCCAAAAGGTCTTTTTGCCTATGCAGCACATGCGCGCTGCGTAGGCGAGACCTAATGAATGTGTCCTCATGTAAAACAACTGGTGCTATGTAAAGCGCTCTGATACCTTTTGGTCAAGTTCGTGCTATATAAAACTTCGTAAAATAAAAAAAATCATGTAGATGAATGTTGAATCCTATTGCCAATAATTTTCTATATTTGATTTTGATGAATGAAGTAGTAGTCTGGCCTCAATAAGGTACCTTTACAGACTGATACGAGGAAGTGATGTATTGTACATAAATTATAAAGTCCGTGAGTGCAGGATGTTTTTGTGATATGAGAGCAGATAAACACTGAGAATACTGAGCTGTTTAATAGTTCCCTGGACGAGCCACTTTGTTGTTGAGCTCATTGAATGGGGGCATACATTTTTTTCAATAAAATAAAACATACTCATTCCTATCAGTTTTTGCTGGATTTTCCTCACAAGATCTCCACTTACCTTATTTTTGTCAGTTCACTAAGGAGCTTCCATTTTGTGACCTATGACCCAAGAAAAGGGAAGCAGCATTAGAGAACTGGTCTGCTGGAAAGGGGTAAAGCAAATAAGTAAAGTAATAGGTTGGCTAACTTAGCCAAGCGATAAAGCAGAGGTTAAGGTGCATAAAAAGAAGTATGGGAATGTAATAGGTATGCAGATAGTGAGTTTGGGGGAGCGGTCAAAGGCTAAAAGCAAAATATTCTATAACTGTTTTATTGGTCCCTCACCTTCAAGTAACTGCATATAAAATAATGCACACAGCTGAAATGACAAATAAACTGAAGTTAAACAAATCGATGGTAAATGCACTCTTTTACATTATGAAACCTCAGTTGGTTAATGTGATCGCTGCAAAGACTGTGTAACTAAAGTGTCTCAACTGAATCCTGGTTGGTGCAGTGAGGAATAGTGACTTATGTATTTTAGTGCTTCGAGAGCCTAGTCTGTGACAGAAAGCACTGTGAAAATGTAAGTCATTATTTCAAAATTGTTATTTACACAGCATAAGTTAGGCTGCCACAAAATGTTAAAAAATATTGAGGGCCAGGTTTTGCAAACTTTGGATGCAATGCAGCAAGACATCTTGTTGCGCTGTGCCAAATGGAGAGAGGAGCAATGCGCCATATTTACCAATATATGGCGCATTCCTGCTGTCTCTCTGCGCTTCACGTTTATTTATTTTATTATGATTTGGAGCTCCAAAGAGTTCCACATGAAAATGTACAAGAAAGGTTCCAATATATCAAATCATCCAGAATAATAATGACAACAAGATAAAATATATTCAAAAACTTAACACTTACAAATTTCGTTGGACAGTGCAAAATTCAAGCAGCATACAAGAAGTTGAAAGTGCAAGTGCGCAAATATAAAGCCAATTTCACCGTTCCTTTAAAATACGGTGCTAACTATGACAGTGCCAATCATACTGTACCTTTAAGTACTCCAATAACTTCAACTGCATAATACAAAAACCCTAAGATTCTATTTATAATATAAATTAAAATTTGCCTAGAGGGGACCCTGTGCAAAATGCATACAGAGACCCAACAGTTACAGATTTCATTGTACAGTACAAAATTCATTGCAGCATACAAGATGTCAAAAAGTGCAAGTGCGCAAGTATAATACCAATTTCGCACATCCTATAAAAGATTCTACTAAAAATATGAAGTGAATTTTGCTCGAAGGGGACCCCATGCAGGGAAACAAGCAGAGGGCCAGCAAATACGGATTTCATTGTACAATACAGACTTCATAGCGGAATACGAGATGTCAAAAGTGCAAGTGCGCAAAAACAATACCAATTTAATTAATCCTTTAAGGTACCAGTGTGAGAAGTTGGCCTGGTATATGCTGTCCACTAATTATAGTGGGCACCTTGCACCAGTCCAAACAACCCCTTATTGATGATAGGTTTAAGACAACCTTATTTGAAAGCTATCCTAGTGGTAGCTATGGAGAGCAGCCTTCAGGCTAAGTCTTGAAGGAGTGTAAAGCAGTTTGTTTTACCAGTCTATAATCTCTTGAATGGCTAAATAAAAGGAGACCACACCAGGTATATATATATAAAATATATGTATTTATTTCTAAACACACCCTACTAGTCTCTTTATGAGGCTAGAGGTCAAAGCACATATGTTACACTTCAAATATCACAGTAAATTAGCACAATTTACGATAGGCCCTAGGGGCGAACCAAACCATATATTAAGAAAGTGGTATAAGAACCACGACTTGACTAGACACAAGGCCTAGAGGCTGTAGATTCGCTGGGACCCCAAGGAACCACCCAAGGTAGTGACACAGGGGACCCACGGGGGACGTGTGCAGTGTGTGAACACAGCCACGAGCTCCGTTAGCTTCTATGGGGAAAGTCGCAGTTAGAGTTTTAAAGTTTAGGGACACTTAGGAGTGGACTAAGAACAAACCCTTTTGGACTTAGATGGTTCTAGGGCCAACACCCACGGGAGCACCGGAGTACTTGTGTTACCTCACCCAGGGAAGCCGGGTGCATAGGTGTTAAATGGGGTCGGGTCGCGTCGTCGTTTTCAATGGCAGCTTGCTGAAAAGTGCTGCTGCCGGGAAGATGAGAAGTGTCCGAAGAGATCCAAGCCTGGATCGAAGATGTGAAGAACCTGAAAGCGGAGGGGACAGAGTCTGGGTCACTAGCCAGTGACCAGGGGCACGATAGTCGAATGCCCACCGATGTCGGGTGTTTCAGGTGCAAAGAGGCGAAGAGGCGAAGCTTGACTCTTCAGCCACGAGGACCAGGAGGCGTCGATGACAACCAGGAGCTGGATTCGAGCTCTCCTACAAAGGATGTCGAGTGCTGCGGCGTCGGTGCCCGGATTGGACACAACAAGCCTTGGCAACAGCAACCCACGCAGGAAGAGGAAAGGTGCTTCGGTGCGGACCAGCAAGGTCCTGGGGACTCCCCAAGTGATGGAGAGTCAGGGCACGTCTGGAGCAACCAGGAAAGCCCAATTAAAGTAAAGTTACCCTTCTCAGGGACCCACAAGTCGACGGACAAGGGATCGCGAAGGGACCTCGAGAAGAATCACAAAATGGCGGCCCACAGGTCACTCGGAGTGGGTAGGTCACTCGGTGGGTCCAAAGAATGGTGGCCAGCTTCACTCGGTGCTTGTCCCTGCCCAGTCTCCCACGGTAAAAACCTAGGGGTCATAGTGGATAACTCTCTGTCACTAAATCGACAGGTTAGTAGAACAGTCTCCACCTGTTTTGGGATTATCAGAATCCTAAGAAAAATCACTCCCTACCTCTCCTTTGAATCACGCAAGCAGGCGGTCATCGCCTTGGTAACGTCCAGATTGGACTATTGTAATGCCCTTTACTTGGGCATTAACAAAGGACTGATTAAACGTCTGCAGTTGGTGCAGAACGCGGCTGCAAGGCTGGTGACCGATCTGCCTAAATACAACTCAGTCTCCACAACAATTAGATCACTACACTGGCTTCCCTTGGACCGAAGGATTCTGTTCAAAACATTATGTTTAACCCATAACGCCTACTACGATGCTGGCCCCGAGGGTATCAAAGCTCTCCTTCATCGCTATGTCCCCACCAGACAGCTTCGATCCTCGGTAAAAAAACTGCTTATAATTCCGAGATTCAAGAAGGCCAGATGGGGAGGTAGAGCATTTTCCACTGCTGCCGCCAAATTGTGGAATTCGCTGCCGGAAGAGCTCTCTAGTCAGGTGTCACACTCTCTATTCCGAAAAGCAGTGAAGACCTGGCTTTTCAAACAGAGCCTCCCCTGAGCATTTCTACCCGGTCTACCATCCGTTGTCTCGCCCCGTTATCAGCGCCTTGACGCCCTTGGGCTAAGTTAGTGCTATACAAGATCATATTCATTCATTCATTCATTCATTCATTCACTGCTCGGGGTCAGGGCTACAAGTAACCCAAAGCACAGCCTCAAGGATCGACGAGAAGCATATGCACTTGCAAATGTGCACGGTGTCCAGGGGTTCCGGTTCCACGGTACCCACGAGGGCTACGGGTCTCAGCTTTGCTGGGGACCCGGGTCAGCCTCTGGGAAGTCTGGAAACCCACCTCCTGGGTTGCAAAGTCTTCGGCGTCCAGCGGGAGCTTTGGAGATGCATACCGGGTAGATGCGTCTTTGGTGCCTGCCAAGCAGGGGAGCAACTCCTTTACTCCAAGGGAGATTCTTCAGTCATCTGGCGTTGAACAGATCGTCGAAGGTCCAGGATTCAGTATCAGAGTTTCGTCCAGGGAAATCTAAAGTCCTGTAGTCAGGGGTTCCTTTCTTATACCCAAGGAAGGGGTTGGACATACTCTGGGGACCCACCTATGGGAGTGTTTGGAAAGAGGGGTGGCTACATCCATTTCCTTTGTCCAGTTTCGCGCCAGAGCAGGGGCTGGTAGCCCCTGCAACCGGTTTGAACTGGACTATGCACAGGGACACCAAATGTGCCCCCAGTGCAGGACTTCAAAGCACTCTGAGAGTGAACCCACCCAGCCCCAATACACTAAAGCCTGTCTGGGAGGTGGTAACACCTCCCTGTGACAGGAAACCTATTGTCCAGGCCTCCCCTGCCGGAGTTTCGGTAAGCAGCAGGAGGCCAGACTTGTGTCTGTGGCTGCAGCATCCATTTTGTGATGCCAGGGCTCTGTTAGCTGGTACCGGGTATACCGGTGCTGTCATGTCTCTCCCTCTAGAAGGGTGGGATCATACTCCCACACCAGTTACTGGTGTGGGGGTATGATTCCAAGGTGTTTGACACCAAACACGACATGTTTCCGTGCAGCCATCCCAAAGTTAGCATTTACTGCTAGGTTATAATTAGGGCTCCCGGTTTTCCGTTTTTACGGATTTTTACATATAAATACAGACGGAAAACTATTTTTCCTTTGTCTGTATTTATATTTAGAAACGGCAAAATACTAGTAAAATGGATGAGGTCGCCTTCTGGCATGTGCTAATCAGCAGTGAGGAAGCACACCTCGGGCGCACGTTAAGCTCCTCTGCGACAATCTACTGGTGCCAAGTGAGTCACTCGCCTCAAAGACACTCACTTGCAGTGCACGTTATGTTAAAGGAAGACGGCCCATTGTCATTCTAAATGTGATAATCATCTGCAGTCAGAATGACAATGGGCTGTCCACAGCCTGTGCAAGGTCGGGGAGGGGCTGTTGCATCCCGTGGAGTTCCGAAGAGAAGTGCGAGCTGGCCCCAAGAACCTTTTAACTCCTGGGGCTTATCGCAGCTAAGCTCCCCGGGTGCTCTGATAAACACTGAACAAAGCACGGGCCTTGAGAAAGCTGACACCGGCCCATTGTGCCTGCTGCCACCAGGCCCTGGTGCGGGGGTGCCAGGAGCTGTTTACACAGGAGCTGCGGCTTCACGCCTCGCCCTCCAACTATGGACGGTCAGGGACGGGCATTCCTTCCTGAACTTGATGTCATGAGAGGCAGACAAGGCCCGGTCTGTTCGGGGAATGCCAGGCATTTCCTCCCCGTGAAGAAAGGTCCCCCTGGACTGGATCGAGACACAGAGAGTGAGGCGTTCTCCTTTCCACCCCTTGCCATGGTTCAAAGGCACGGCAAACACAAGCTACAGAGATGCGTTTTCCAGCACCGAGTGTAATGTGATTCAACGTATTCATTTATATAGCGCTTGCTGTTTCAGGTTTGCAGCTTCGCAGAGCTACAAATAACTACTGCCACTAACGCCCAACTATATCTTACTCATTTTATTGGACTCAGAGGATGAAAGCCTGAGTCTGCTCGGCCGGGATTCAAACAGTGTTGCAGCGGCTGGACTCCCCCCCCCCCCTCATTTGTGGCTCAAGCACTAATGGCTCCTCATCAGCTCCCCATTACTTTCAGGTCCATGGAAAACGTGTACACATCTGCCCAAGAGCACACTGCACCTGTTGAACTAAGGTCCCGACCTGTTTCCCCCTCACTCCTGCAGTACTTGCAGCACCTCCTCTGTGAAGGTGTCACCCAGAACACATTTTTGGGGGCCTGGACTTACTTTAATCCAGAGCAAGAGAGGGACAGGCTGAAAACTGAGAAAGAAGGAAGATGAAAGTAGGACAACAGTGACAAGAGTGAGACAGACTAGAAGTGCAGATGAGTGGGAGAATACCGAGACTAGAATGTAATAGAGAAGGAAATATCCTTTCCCCAGTCAGAGTACTGTGGGGAACTTGTGGCCTTGTGTAATTTGCCAATGATGTTCACTGATAGCCCGACATAAATCAAGTACATCAATCGGGGGAGGGAAGGGGTTGGTACCTTCCCCTGTTGGCAGGGGCTGTTTTTCGGCGTACAGCACTCCTTTTCCTTACTACTTTGGAGACACAGAAAGGCCTGTCTCCTTATGAGATGGTTCCAGTCCAGCAATTAAAAATCAGTGGGGTTTGACGTTGAGAGCACATCCAGTTTAGGAGCTCTGTAGATTTTAGCACTTGCTCGGTGTGCTCAGGGCTGTTTGATTTTATTTCTAATCCAATGACAAGCATTTTAAAAGAGAACAGGGGCCCTGAATGAACTATGGCTACCAAAGCACCGGTAAGGAAACATTAAAAAAAAAAAATTACTATGAAAAATGCAGACGTTTTTACTGTGGGAATTGCAGCTAATGTATGTAGCATGGCACTCAAAAGTTGGATCAATTAATACTGTGATACTAACAAATGCAATGCATTTCTTGTATATTATAGAAGTAGTGCAGCACTAAGTTTACTCAATGCCTTCAACTTCAAGTGTAGAAAGGCATTTAATTTCGCTGTGTTTTCAATTTAAATAAATGTGGAAAAATACTAGCTGTAGCGTCGTCTTTTGCGTGTGGCAAAAATAAATGTGGATAAATACAGAAAAAATGCCCAAAAAATAAATACGGATAAATACAGATGGAAATGGCAAAAAAATAAATACCATAAAACCGGGAGCCCTAGTTATAATGCACTTAAGAGTATATGGTCAGGCTGCCTCACAGACAACCCCGGAGGATAGATTCCGAAGGCTGCAGAGGGGCTCTGCTCATGCATGGGCACCCTCTCACACAAAACCAAGCACCCTGCCTTCAGGATTGATAAGGCCTGCCATAGGGGTGACTGATAGGTTTATATGTGCAGTGATAGGGTGAGATATAGTGAACCTAAATCTCAGTAAGGGGTGCAGGCACCACCTCACTCAGGCTGCTGTAGCAGTCCTGTGGTGTCATTTTGGAAGGCTGCCCAGGGGTGGCATAATACATGCTTCAGCCCCTGGTAGGCCTCTGGGGTACCTATGCCCTGGGTACATAGTATACCATATACTAGGGACTTATAAGGGCACCCCAGAATCCAATCTGTGGTGTACCTAAGGTACAGGGAATCCATTTTAAAGAGAAAGCAGATAAACTGGGGCCCTGAATAGCAGGGTCCCAGTCCAACTAAGTCGAAAACCAGCAAAACACCAGAAAAAAGTGGGGCAACCATGCAGTCAGATTCCACCTTCCTACATAACCCCCCCCAAACGAAAGGAGATAAGGCTAACCTTGCCCAGTTGAGCCTTTATTTACTAAGTCGCCATTAAAGGAAGTACCTGCACTAGCATGGTTACCCCCTGTCTTATGGTCCACAAAGCAATCCCTAACCCCAAGGGGATGGGAGGATCTCCACCATTTGGAGTCACTACCTGTGGTGTGTTTTGGCATAGTAAAAGGCTGGTGGGGTGTCTGAGTAAAGAAGTGAGGCCCTAATAAAGTTGGCCTCAGCTTCCTCAGATCACTAGCCACCATGGGGGCCTTACTTTCCATGACTAAGTTGAGTCTAGCTCTAAGGGTCAACCTTTGGCTGCCTACAGCTGGGGGTTGGGTCCCTTTGGTTGGAACACTGGAGGGACATGGCAGGTGTGGAACCTTTTGGTCCCAGGTTTGCCTTTGCCCAGCAGAGTCCATCTGGGGGAGGTCCCTACACACTGGTAAGGGGGATCCCTCAGTGGGTTGAGGAATTTTAACCTGGCTAGGGCTACTAGACTGGGTGCCCCTAATCTGCTGATGGGGGGGGTCCTCTGGACAGGGGGCCCTGTGGGGTCCACTGACCTCCCTGACCTCTGCAGCCCTGGGCTGACTGAGGCAGGGTAGAGAGGGGCAGGTTACCTGCTCCAGACTGGGTACCACCTTGGAACGGTCCCCTGCCATCAGGGGTGTTGCCAGGACAGGCCTGACCACCTCTGGGGCAGTTCCTTCACCAGGGGTAGGATCAGTTCCCTGAGGAAGCTGACCCTTACCTATAGTCTGGGGGGAAGAAGACTTTTCTTCAACCCTTGTGCTCTCTTGTGGAGGAGAGTGGGCCATTCTTTCAGGCTCCATCACTCCAAAATTTCCTTGGGGGTGGGCTGTGGCCATCACAGCCCCACCAACTCCCTCAGGGATGCCCAGCATTCTCAGATGGGCTTGGTGTTCAACTTCAGCCCAGGCTGAAATTTCCAGATCATTGCCCATCAGGCAATCTACAGGCAAGCTTGGGGACACTGCCACTCTTTTTGGGCCTGTGACCCCTTCCCAGCTGAGATTGACTATGGCCATGGGGTGATCTGTGCTGACACCATCAATGTTGGTCACCTGGTATTTAAACTCAGGTAAAAGCTGGTGAGGGGGGACTAGTTTCCCTGTCACCATGGTGACACTAGCCCCTGCGTCCCTGAATGCCACAGCTTTCTGACCATTAATCAGTGGCTCCAGTCTGTACCTGCCCAATGCATTGGGACCCATGGTAAAAGTGGCAAATCCCATGCCACCATCACAGACTAAGGAGGCTTGTGAGGGGGACCTGTCTAAACTAGGGCCCACCTCTGTTCCCCATGAGAATGCACCTAACTTTTTGGGTGCAACACTACCGCCTGGGGGATTACTACTAGTGGTAGTATTAGTTGGTGGAACATTTTCTTTATTGACAATCCTGGGGCAACTGGGATCAGTTTTCCAGTGGCCAGGCTTTTTACAAACATGGCAATATGGTTTCTTTTCAGGAGAGGAAGGAGTTTGGGACCCACCCCCAGAAGAGGACTTTTGGGGCCCTGTAGAGGACTTGTCTTTAGATTTATCCCCACCATTCTCTTGGGACTTGGTAGAATCTTTCTTCTGGTCACCACCCTGATTCTTAGGCCTTACCCTGGTTCTGACCCATTGGTCTGCCTTCTTTCCCAATTCTTGGGGAGAGGTCAGATCAGAGTCCACCAGGTACTGGTGTAAAAGCTGGTTTTGACAATTATTAAGGATCTGCTCCCTCATAATCAAATTGTACAATCCTATAAAGTCATGCACCTTGCTGCCATTTATCCAACCTTCCAGAGCCTTAGTAGCACAATCTACAAAGTCAACCCAGTCTTGAGTCTGAGTCTTTTGGGTGTCTCTGAACTTCAACCTGTACTGTTCAGTGGTTAGGCCAAACCCATCAATCAGAGCACTCTTCAAGACTTTGTAATTGTCAGCATCCTCTTCTCTAACAGTGAGGAGCTTGTCTCTACCTTTGTCTGCAAAGGAGAGCCACAAGATTGCTGCCCACTGCTCCTGGGGGACCCTTTGAACTTTACAGGCCCTTTCCAGTGCAGTAATCCATTTGTGGATGTCATCCCCACTCTGGTAGGGAGGGACAATCTTGCTTAGGTTTCTATGGTCATGAGACCTTTCCCTAACATTAGGGAAGTTGCTGCCACCATGGGACTCTAGTCCCAATTTTCTTCTAGTTTTCTGAAGCTCTAGGGACTCCCTATCTAAAGCCAACTGCTCTCTTCTGATTCTAAGCTGAGCTTCTTCATACTTGAGCAGTCTCTCTTTCCTTTTATGAGAGGATTCCCTCCTATGAGAGGAAACAGAGGTCCCTATTGAGGTGTCAGAATGGTTAGACTCCTGAGAAGGAGATCTTGACCTTCTAGGCACACTCTCAACTCTCCCTGGTGGAATAAAGAGGAGGCCATTTTGGCCATCCTCCTCACCTGCAGGAGGAGTTGGATTTCCCAGGTTAAGATCAGTGTCATCTTCCTGGTCAGCTTCAGAGGTCAGGTCATGGGTATCTTCACCCCTTGGACTTTCCTCATCTGCTGCCCCACCCTCTCTGCCTACCCCTTCAGACCCTGAGGGCCTTCTGAGATCATCCAACAGCAGTACCTCTATGAGGCGTTGGGTGTTTGCACTTTTTCCTGTCTTCAATTTCCTAGTACTACACAATGCTCTCAATTCCAAGAATGGGAGGTTGTCATACTTGGATGGTAGAAGCCCATTGGCTTCTGGCAGGGACCCACTGGTTCCTGGCCTTCAAGACATCACTAGTGAGGTGTGGTGTATGCACTACCTACTCTAGTGTAGCCTACTAAACTCCCTTGAGTTGTAGAAAGGGTGTGCTAAGCCCTTGACACACAACTCTAAGTTCAGTAGAACTTACTGTAATTTTAAGCTTGAATTATATGTACCTCAGGTACCTTTAGTGGTTTTCAGTTAGTCACTCACTTGAGATTATCTGGTAAAACAAAGGCAAGCTTGAATCCAACCGCTGCACACCAATGTGAGAAGTTGGCCTGGTATATGCTGTCCACTAATTATAGTGGGCACCTTGCACCAGTCCAAACAACCCCTTATTGATGATAGGTTTAAGACAACCTTATTTGAAAGCTATCCTAGTGGTAGCTATGGAGAGCAGCCTTCAGGCTAAGTCTTGAAGGAGTGTAAAGCAGTTTGTTTTACCAGTCTATAATCTCTTGAATGGCTAAATGAAAGGAGACCACACCAGGTATATATATAAAATATATGTATTTATTTCTAAACACACCCTACTAGTCTCTTTATGAGGCTAGAGGTCAAAGCACATATGTTACACTTCAAATATCACAGTAAATTAGCACACTATACGATAGGCCCTAGGGGCGAACCAAACCATATATTAAGAAAGTGGTATAAGAACCACGACTTGACTAGACACAAGGCCTAGAGCCTGTAGAATCACTGGGACCCCAAGGAACCACCCAAGGTAGTGACACAGGGGACCCACGGGGGACGTGTGCAGTGTGTGAACACAGCCGCGAGCTCCGTTAGCTTCTATGGGGAAAGTCGCGGTTAGAGTTTTAAAGTTTAGGGACACTTAGGAGTGGACTAGGAACAAACCCTTTTGGACTTAGATGGTTCTAGGGCCAACACCCACGGGAGCACTGGAGTACTCGTGTTACCTCACCCAGGGAAGCCGGGTGCATAGGTGTCAAATGGTGTCGGGTCGCGTCGTCATTTTCATGGCAGCTTGCTGAAAAGTGCTGCTGCCAGGAAGATGAGAAGTGTCCGAAGAGATCCAAGCCTGGATCGAAGATGTGAAGAACCTGAAAGCAGAGGGGACAGAGTCTGGGTCACTAGCCAGTGACCAGGGGCACGATAGTCAAATGCCCACCGATGTCGGGTGTTTCAGGTGCAAAGAGGCAAAGCTTGACTCTTCAGCCACGAGGACCAGGAGGCGTTGACGACAACCAGGAGCTGGATTCGAGCTGTCCCACAAAGGATGTCGAGTGCTGCAGTGTCGGTGCCCGGATTGGACACAACAAGCCTTGGCAACAGCAACCCACGCAGGAAGAGGAAAGGTGCTTCGGTACGGACCAGCAAGGTCCTGGGGACTCCCCAAGCAATGGAGAGTGAGGGCACGTCTGGAGCAACCAGGAAAGCCCAATTAAAGTAAAGTTACCCTTCTCAGGGACCCACAAGTCAACGGACAAGGGATCGCAAAGGGACCTCAAGAGGAATCACAAAATGGCGGCCCACGGATCACTAGGAGTGGGTAGGCCAGCAATCTTCGGTGGATTCACTGCTCGGGGTCAGGGCTACAAGTAACCCAAAGCGCAGCCTCAAGGATTGACGAAAAGCATATGCGCTTGCAAATGTGCATGGTGTCCAGGGGTTCCGGTTCCACGGTACCCACGAGGGTTACGGGTCTCAGCTGTGCTGGGAACACGGGTCAGCCTCTGGGAAGTCTGGAAACCCACCTCCTGGGTTGCAAAGTCTTCGGCGTCCAGCGGGAGCTTCGGAGATGCAGACCGGGCAGATGCGTCTTTGGTGCCTGCCAAGCAGGGGAGCAACTCCTTTACTCCAAGGGAGATTCTTCAGTCATCTGGCGCTGAACAGATCATCGAAGGTCCAGGATTCAGTATCAGAGTTTCGTCCAGGGAAATCTAAAGTCCTGTAGCCAGGGGTTCCTTTCTTATACCCAAGGAAGGGGTTGGACATACTCTGGGGACCCACCTATGGGAGTGTTTGGAAAGAGGGGTGGCTACACCCATTTCCTTTGTCCAGTTTCGCGCCAGAGCAGGGGCTGGTAGCCCCTGCAACCGGTTTGAACTGGACTATGCATAGGAACACCAAATGTGCCCCCAGTGCAGGACTTCAAAGCACTCTGAGAGTGCACCCACCCAGCCCCAATACACTAAAGCCTGTCTGGGAGGTGGTAACACCTCCCTGTGACAGGAAACCTATTGTCCAGGCCTCCCCTGCCGGAGTTTCGGTCAGCAGCAGGAGGCCAGACTCGTGTCTGTGGCTGCAGCATCCATTTTGTGATGCCAGGGCTCTGTTAGCTGGTACCGGGTATACCGGTGCTGTCATGTCTCTCCCTCTAGAAGGGTGGGATCATACTCCCACACCAGTTACTGGTGTGGGGGTATGATTCCAAGGTGTTTGACACCAAACACAACATGTTTCCGTGCAGCCATCCCAAAATTAGCATTTACCGCTAGGTTATAATGCACTTAAGAGTATATGGTCAGGCTGCCTCACAGACAACCCCGGAGGATAGATTCCGAAGGCTGCAGAGGGGCTCTGCTCATGCATGGGCACCCTCTCACACAAAACCAAGCACCCTGCCTTCAGGATTGATAAGGCCTGCCATAGGGGTGACTGATAGGTTTATATGTGCAGTGATAGGGTGAGATATAGTGAACCTATATCTCAGTAAGGGTTGCAGGCACCACCTCACTCAGGCTGCTGTAGCAGTCCTGTGGTGTCATTTTGGAAGGCTGCCCAGGGGTGGCATAATACATGCTTCAGCCCCTGGTAGGCCTCTGGGTTACCTATGCCCTGGGTACATAGTATACCATATACTAGGGACTTATAAGGGCACCCCAGAATCCAATCTGTGGTGTACCTAAGGTACAGGGAATCCATTTTAAAGAGAAAGCAGATAAACTGGGGCCGTGAATAGCAGGGTCCCAGTCCAACTAAGTCGAAAACCAGCAAAACACCAGAAGAAAAGTGGGGGCAACCATGCAGTCAGATTCCACCTTCCTACAACCATCCTAACTAGGTCAGTGCGAGTCGCATTATACCATTAAAAACTCTAATAACTTCAACTGCATAATACGAAGACCCTACAATTCTAATTATAATCTGCAATGAATATTTCCCACAAGGGACACTGTTCAACATACCACGGCTAGATACAACACGTTAGTTCTTTGCTAAAATATGTTTAATTTTTTTTTTTTTAAACTAACATTTTTAAAACACACTTGTTCGGATGAGGGGGCCAAGAGACAGTTTCGGGCCTCCTCGGCTGTAAAGATGTTATGTTTTAGATACAGTGGTCTCAAGATACGACGCCGTAATGGTTGTAATAGGGGACAGACAAATAAGACATGATTTGGATCCTGTACCCTGCTAGCACATAGGTGACAAAGTCTGTACTGCCTGGCTAATCCCTCCGACGCCCCTGTTATAATTCGTAAGGGTAGCAAATTCAACCTTAGCAACAGGATAGTTCTGTGCACTCCATGATGGAGATTCCATACAACATACAGTTGGGGTTGTTTATAAATACTACTCCCCACTATTATATCAGTACTGGAATGTCCTGAGCACAAAGCAGTATCTCTTTTATGACAAACTTCGTAAATTGTTTTTTAATTACACCACTATGCCCAATTTCAAATAGGTCTGCAGCTTTCACATGATTCCTGAAGACAACACTTTTCCTCTTCAGGCAGGAAAATATTTCCTGTCTTAACGCTGCCCGTAAAGGGTTTTCAACACTATTCAGTAGGGCACTACTCCATCTTAAACATGCAGCCATGGCGAACACAAAGGCTAGAAAGGAGTCGGAATTCAAGCTGGATCTCCGCTATAGGGGCTGCTGGGTTCAAATTGCAGATCTCACGCCAAATGCGCTCTTCCACCTTCTCAAAGTAAACCCACTGCTGTTCATCCACTAATTCACAAGCGTAACTCAGTAAAGGCGGAATTTTAGTTTTATAAACTGATAAAACATGTGCGAAGTGTCTTTGCCCGCAACATTTATAAAGTCTACCAATTGCGCAGGCCTGGGATATTGCCTTACTTCTGCACTGGTCAATATGATCACTATTAGAACACTAGTACACGGGTACAACTTCACTACATCAAGTTTGTCTTTCCCCAGAAACCAATGCATATTTTTCCTAACTCTACATCCCCGATGTCTAAAAAACATAATTTTACTTTTTTAGGTATTTATTTTTAGAAAGTGATCATCCGAATAGTGAGCTAACTCATTAAGACGCCTTTGAAGTCCGGTCGGAGTTAAATCCATCAGGATGACGTCATCCGCATAGGGCAAACAGCTCAAATTCATTGTTCCTAATTTCGGGGAGTCCACTTTACTCAGTCCCATCCTGCTCGGCAAGTCATTGATATAAAGAGAGAAAAGTAGAGGAGCTAATAAGCACCCCTGCTTCAACCCTTTATGAGTCTCTACTTTACTCGACAGGCCCTGATTACCTCCCTTCAATACCTGAGTCCAAGTTGAGGAATGCAATCCTATGATCAATCTGAGCAGGTGCATGGGGATCCCCATTGGGGCCAATTTCCTCCACAGAGTCCCCCGGTCTACCCGGTCAAAAGCCGTGGAGAAATCTTTAAAGGCAGTGTACGGGGCCATTCCCATTGGATATTTTTCAATTAGGGTTTGCAGGGCAGTAATATTATCTAATGTGCCGCTATGCTTACGGAACCCTGCTTGCTCCACAGGGACCAGGTCATTTCCAAAAGCCCAGTCCTGAAGGTGGAGGAGAATGCTTTTAGCAAACAATTTTTCGGTCGCGCCAAGCAATGCGATCTGCCTAAAGCTGGCAGGGGATGTTCTGGGACCCTTTTTATATAATGGAACCACAATACTTCCTCTCCAAAAGGACGGAATAATCCCATGTGCATAGCAATATGAGAATACCGGACAAAGGAATTGAGCCCATGCAGAGCTATCTTGTTTGAAAATAGCTATTGGAAGATCGTCTGGGCCCATCGCACCTGAGTACCTTGCCCCTTTAATGAAGCTCTCTATTTCCTTACAGGAAAGGGGGCCATATTCATTCCCCACGAGAGACTCTGTAAGTACCTCTGGCTTGGACCCGGTCGTAGGATTTGGAGCATATAACTGTGAGATGTATTGGGTCCACTCTGCATTTGATATTAATATGGCTTTTGCCTTAATTCTACTATCACAATATTTGGCTATTAAAACCCAATATTTACGCAGGTCACTGGACTGTGCAACCTCTCTTAGTTTAATCCAGTTTGAGCCCTTCACCCCTCTACGTACGCCTGCATTCTTTTTCTTACCTGCTTCAATCTATTAATCTCCCTTTGTCTAACCAAAGAAGAGTGCGTAAATTGTTCTCTTACTAGGGCATTTATCTCCCGGTTTAACTTTTTTACCTCCCCGATATAACCGCTGGTTGATCAATGCCACCAACCCGCTTTTTCCTTCCACATGATCTAAATAAGGCCAAATTCTTCTCAAACCAGGAGATGGGATTTTCCTGTATAGGACCAGAGTGTGCATTTTCAATTAACCTCCCTAAACATATAAGGTTTTTATTGGACCAAAAAGTGCGCCCATTCGTTTCATTATACATAATGCTATAATCTCTGGGGCTCCAGGGACTTGAGTTCCAGGCTAACATCCACTGATAAAATACTGTGATCACTCAAGCTTGTCCTCAATACCTTAAATTGTGTACATGCACCAAAGAGCCGGTAGGATACTGCCATATAGTCAATAAGTGACTGCCCCCGAGAAGCATGGAAAGTGAGCGAGGCTGGGGAGTCCTCTGGGAATCTCCCATTTAAAATAACAAAATCATTCATTCTCAAACAATGCAAAAAATTCAGCCCTCGCCTATCTGATCTGATATGGCCGGGCAACATTGATTCAGGGATGGCCCAAACATCCTCCAGCTCCTGGTTACAAAAAGCAAGGGAAGAACAACTTGAAATTTTGGCACTAAAATCTCCCACCACCAATATGGATGTGCATTCTTCTGAAATACTAATTTGATGCACAAAAGAAAAAATAGATTCAACCAGAGAGTCAAACGCCCTCCCAGGAGGAATATATACATTTACCAATAAAAGGGACAGGTGCTGGCCACATATCCCATTACCCAGCGTAAGTTTCATGCCCATGGAAAGATTTGACGGATGGAAAAAAAACAGATGATTCTGATTTATGCTGCAACTAAGTAAGATAGCTAAGCCTCCACTTGCATGACCTTTTGCTGATGGTTTTACCACACAACAGAAAACAAAGAAATTCTCAAAATCTGCGCAGCTCCATGTTTCCTATAGGCAAATTATCTTTGGATCATGTATCATTTGGGAGTTTAACTGAGAGCTGGGTTTTCCTAACTCAGCCACGTTCCAGGACAAGATTTTTTTCAGAGCGCTACCTCCGCAACATAGGGAGTTTTATATTTTCTTTGGAAGCATTCAACGAGCTAGCTACCCAACTCCACTCTGCCACCTCCTCCTCCCCTCTGGGATCGGTGGCATTTTGGGCCTCGGGTGCCATGATATTAATCACTATTTTCCCAGGAGAACTACCAACCAAGATTTTAATGTCTTTCGGATTTACTGCCCCCCTAGTATTTGTTAACACTCTACCATTGTCCTGGCAGTCCTTCCTATGGGATTCGAGCGGAGCAAAAACTGGCTCTTCAAACAGGAAAACATCGATCCTATTTTTCCTAAAATTATCGACATTAGCCAATACTAACATTGCAATTATTGCGGAACTAAAAGTTACTCTGGAAATCTGAAGTTCACTTCTGGAATCTAAGAATACCCGCTCAAAATCTATACTTATTTGTATTGTAATTTATTCTTATGCAATGTCACGCGCTGCTGCCAGCGCGTGACAGTAACTGTTCACAGGCTCTCCTGCGCGAGAGCACCCATTGTTATCCACCCCTTCCTATTGGCTCCCCAACATTCCATCTTGCCCTCTCCTCTCCTTCCCTGCTCCCAACTGTCATAACGATATTATAGCTCTGACTTCTAACCGCACTCCGTGTGGGGCTGTAAGGAATAAACTTGGAACTCTACTTATCGCGTCTGATTCATTTCCACAAGTGGCGACGAGGATGGGATTCAAGCATGTATTAGAAAATTTAAAAAGGCATTGGCTAACAGTCGAATTAGACAAATGCAAATTTTCTCAGAAAAAAGTAGCTGAGTCACACGATTAGTCATGAAGGTATTAAACCCAAACAAGGTTTAGTTGACGCCATCCTTAAAGCTCCCTTTCCTTCCAGTAAAGATGATGTGAGAGCCTTCCTCGGTTTAAGCGAATACTACTCGAAGTTCATTCGTAACTTTTCAGAAAAAACGGACAATTTAAGGCAATTACTGAAAAACAAGACTAAATTTGTGTGGTCCCCGGAATGCCAGAACACTTTCAACACCATCAAAAAGGAAATCAGCAATGCACCTTTTCTTAAAGGTTTTGACCCCAAAGCTGAAATCTTCGTTACAACTGATGCCAGCAACAAAGGACTTGGGGCTGTGCTAGCTCAGGAGGATGCTGACAACAAGGAATGGGTAGTGGCCTTCGCATCGAGATCTCTCACCTCGGCTGAGGAGAGGTACTCGGTGATTGAACGCGAGATGCTTGCCTGTTCATGGGCTCTTAACTATTTCAGAGCGTATGTTTGGGGATACAATATACGTTTGCGCACTGATCACAAACCATTGATCAAGATCCTCTCTGCCTCCGGCCTGCAGAATGCTTCCCCCAGGCTCAGTAAGATGTCTGTCAAACTGCTGGACTACAACTACACAGTCGAATACTGGCCTGGAGTTAGGAACAAGGTAGCTGATTTCTTAAGCAGGTTACCCCTACCCCACGACGAAGTCATAAATGACCAAGAAGAAGCTGAGAAAGTAGCATTACTGTTCAACTCAGACCTTGACGGGATCTCGGCGGAGGAGTGGAAAAGACATATGTCAAAAGATCCCACTCTACTGACATTGTGCAAATATATCAACAGCTCCTGGCCTGAGAAAAAGCGTCTTGACGAAAATGCCAAGGTCTATTGGGAAATAAGAAATGAGCTAAGTCTGGAAAACGGGGTATTGTACAGAATAGGTAAAACAATAGCCCCAGTCACACTCAGAAATAAAATCCTCAGCTTATGCCATATAGGTCACCTAGGTATCTCAAAAACCAAACAAAGAGTCAGAAGCAATTATTGGTGGCCCGGAATCGACAAGCAGATCGAAGTCCTGATTAGAGATTGCGTGAACTGCAATGACTCGGACAAGAGTCTGAAAACTTCCAGGGTTCCTCTGTCTCCCCTCAATCCTCCCACAATGCCATGGGAGAGGATAGGTTTGGACATCACCGGGCCCATTGAAGGCTTTGATGGAGTGATCAAGTACATTCTGGTGGTCATGGATCACTTCTCCAAATGGCCTGTGATAAAAATCGTATCAAGTACTGACAGTTCTTCAGTCATCTCATTTCTAGACAAGCTATTCTTGAGTGAGGGTTTACCCAAATTCTTGCTCACTGATAATGGCCCTCAATTCTCCTCCGAGGCATTCAAATCATTCTTAGAAAGAAATTGTATCACCCACCTCACCACCTCACTCTACCATCCCGAGGGTAATGGCCTCGTTGAACGATTCAATCGTGTCATTAAAGGGCATATACAACTATCCCGGAATGCCAACCTCAACTGGGAAGAGGAAGTATTCAAACTCATTTGGGCATTTAGGATTTCCCCATGTACCAGCACCAATGAGGCACCCTTTGTCCTGATGAGGAGCAGACAACCCCTGAGCAAAGACCTAGGATGGATGCCCGCTTCCAAACAGATTGAGTGGTCACCTGAAACCATCAGAAACAACATAGAAAAGGCACAAATGTGCTATAAAGATTGGTACGACTCCAGACATGGTGTCAAAGAGCATTCTTTCAAGATTGGTGATCAGGTCAAAGTTCGCCTTGAAAGGAAAGTCAGGAAGGGTGAAAGCAGATTCACCGCTCCCCTGCACATCAGCAAACTGTACAACAACGCTGCCAGACTCAGTGATGGCAAAGTATGGCACATGAACAGATTGGCAAAATGTCATTCTACTGGAAAACAGCCGAACCAATATCAGCCCTATAGAGCCAATAGAGATGGGTCAAATCTATGCCAGCCCAACAGTACCTGTAAAGATTTGTGGGTTGATTACGACGAACCTCAAAGGGGTCACAGTTCCATGCCCTATAACAATAGGTGTCCCACAAATGAAGATGTGCAAGATCACAGTCCTCCACCCACCTCTGACTCCACAGAGTGTCATACATCGGACCAGCTTGATGATATCAGCTCGCGCGCTCCTGAGTTTAATCGGAGTGGTGATGGTGATTCACATTCTGATTCTAATGTCGCATCTGACAGTCAGGGTCTCAGGGGTAGGTTTGGAAGGACCAATAGCGATCCCCATTCAGACACTGAGGTTGTGTCAGACCATCACAGTCTCAGAGGAAGGTTTGGCAGAACCATCAACAAACCCAAACGTTTTGATGATTTTGTTTGTGAATAGTTGTTAAACAATCAAGAGAGGAAGATGTGTTGTAATTTATTCTTATGCAATGTCACGCGCTGCTGCCAGCGCGTGACAGTAACTGTTCACAGGCTCTCCTGCGCGAGAGCACCCATTGTTATCCACCCCTTCCTATCGGCTCCCCAACATTCCATCTTGCCCTCTCCTCTCCTTCCCTGCTCCCAACTGTCATAACGATATTATAGCTCTGACTTCTAACCGCACTCCGTGTGGGGCTGTAAGGAATAAACTTGGAACTCTACTTATCGCGTCTGCTTCATTTCCACAATTACCAGTCTCAGGTCCTCAATTTCAGATAGTGACTACAAAAGGAAACTTCTAAAGTGGGCCAAATTCTATATCAAACAGTGAAGCAAAAATCAGGGTATTAGATACTTGTCCTGACCCATGTCCTACACGTACCTTATCACTCTGCCTTGGATCTGCCCCCGACTCTGACAATTGTCCTAAAGGAGAAGTAAAGACAGGCCCTCCTTCAAAAAGCCTCCCTTGATTATGATCTATCCGTACAGGGAGAGTATCCCTACCAGAGAGGTTGGAAGGAAGATTATCCACAACCTGCCCTACCTCTGTCCGGGCATCGTTTATCTTTACTGCTATATGTTGTATTCTGACAGTTGATACCAAAAAAAAATAATGAGCATTAACAGCATTTATTACTACGGAAGGAGTATTCCAGTTTAATAGGATGCCATTCGGTTTAGCGTCTGCTGCTGGAGTTTTCCAGAGAATGATGGGTTCTGTTTTAAAAGGTACAAAAAATGTAGTGCATTTTCAGGATGATGTATTAGTGTTTGGGGATACAAAAGAACATCACAACTTAGCACTAAAGGAAGTATTGAACAAAATGAATGACGCAGGTCTAACTCTCAAAAAAGAAAAATGCAAATTTGGTGTGGAAGAAGTAGAATACCTTGGGTACACACTGTCGGCTGGAGGGATTAAACCCAAACGGGATCTTCTTGAAGCAATAAGGAAAGCTCCCGAACCCATAGATAAAGATCAACTTAGGTCCTTCCTTGGTCTTACAGAATATTATGCTAAGTTTGTAAATAATTTTGCAGAAAAAACAGAACAAATTAGGAAATTATTGAGGAAAGGTCACAAATTTGAGTGGGGTGATGATCAACATTGTGCATTTGAATTGATAAAAAGGAAATATGTGAAGCAAAGGTATTAACCCCGTTTGATACCAAATTAAGGTCTATCTTGACAGTTGATGCGAGCGCAGTAGGGTTGGGAGCTGTTTTGGCACAGGTACATATCACAGGCATAACGACAGTAGCTTTTGCTTCTAGATCTCTTACCAGTTCGGAAAGGAACTATTCTGTGATAGAGAGGGAAGCTTTAGCAGCAGCGTGGGCAGCAGAGTATTTTCGCATGTACTTGTGGGGTTTCCAGTTTACTCTGCGCACTGATCATAAGCCATTAATCAAAATTCTATCTCCTGGTGGTGCAGTAAAAGGATCAGCGAGACTGGCCAGGTTGGCAGCGCGTTTGCAGGAATATTTGTATAAGATAGAATATATTGCTGGCTGGAAAAACTGTCAGGCTGATGGATTATCTAGGTTACCCTTACCCTGGTATGAGGTTGATAAAAAACAAGTGGAGTCGTATGAAAGTGAGGGTGCGGTTGCTATGATTGAGGAGTTAATAGAAGTGTGCAATGGAGCTATAAAAAAAGAAAGGTGGGTTGAATGTATGTCCAAGGATGCAACTTTACAAGTGGTTAAAGACTTAATTATTAAAGGTGGAAGGCGTGAAAGTACACTTCCCTTAGCAGTGAGACCGTTTGGGAAAATTTTGGAGGATTTATCCATTACTGATGAAGGGAAAAATGTTATTATGAAGGAGGACAAGTTTATTCCTCCACAGGGGTTGAGATTTGATTTGTTTAATTTGGCTCACGAAGGTCACATGGGCCAATCTCTTACAAAGAAAAGATTAAGAGAACACTTTTGGTGGCCAGGCATGGACCAACAAATATCAGAGTGGGTAGAAAGGTGTGGTGAGTGTGTGGAAAGTGAAAAGAGATTGAAGGTCGGTAGTCAAGTGGAGATGGGTAAAATTGATGACCCAGGTTTGCCGTGGCACACGGTTTGTCTGGACTTTATAGGTCCTTTTGCTTCTTTAAGCCCAGATTTGAAATTTGGGGTAGTGATGATCGATGTGACATCTAAATGGTTAATTGTGAAATTTGTAAGAGAAATTACCACAAAAAGTACCATTTATGTACTTAGTGAAGTTTTTGGTGATGAGGGGTATCCAGTTAAATTGGTAACGGATAATGGAACACAACTTATTTCAGGAGAGATGACGTCTTATTTGAAGTCCTGTGGTGTTATTCATGGTAGAACATCCCTCTATAACCCACAGGGAAATGGAATGGTGGAAAGGGCTAATCGCATGGTTAAGGGTGTTATCCAGATGGCTGTTGCAAACAGAGGTGATGTTAGAAGATTTGTCAAGGATTTGGTTTGGGCTTATCGCACAACTGAGAATTCGGTTACTGGGAAAGTTCCCTTTGTAGTTATGAGGGGACGTTGTGCGAGTACAAAATTGATTCCGGCATGGATGAAAGAATGTTTAGGGTTGGATAAAATAAATCATGTGAGAGAAGTTAATGAAAGTGCTTCAACACATGATGTATCTATAGAACCGGATGATTTTGTAAAAGTTAAACCTGGTAGAGTGGGTAGTGGTTTTAGCAAATTTCGTGGCCCATACAAAGTGAGGAGTGTGCATAAAAAATATGTTACTTTATACAACGGCGAGAATTGGAATTTGAGAAGAGTAGCGCTATATAAAAAAAACATAGACAACGCGATGAGAGGCAAATCAAAAAAAAATTAATGAGCATGAGAAGAGTGGTGAATCTAAGGAAATTAGTAACTTTAATCCACATTTATTCATAGATGATGAAGAGTTTATAAGAGATGGAGGGGTGGTTAGGGTTTCTCATCACTCTAGAGACAATGGTGATGGTATAGGAGAAGGTACTAATAGATGTGTTCCACAAAGGGCAAGATGTCCTCCAAGGTATCTTCAAGACTACGTATGTGGAGATTTCTAATTCTCAATGTATTTTGCTTTACAAAGATTAATGTTATTATTAGTATACTCTAACTTATTTATTTATATTTTCATTTGTTTATTCTGTTGTTATTTAAAGGAGAGAGGATATGTTGTATTCTCATGTGGGATCAATACATTTGTGTCAGTGCATCTGGTGCTTTAAATGCCACGTTCTATTAAAGGTTCTAGTGTTGCTAGGTACCATGTCACAGATGTGTTCCCTGCCTGTCAGTTGTCTGTTGGCTGGACAGGGAACACCAATGCTTCTCTGACGCTCCCAATAAAGATATCTATGTTTACAATCCATGAGTCTATGGACTGACTACGTTTACAACACTATACTCTCTGAATCCGGTCTATCCTTGTTTTATAGAGCTCTGAAACTAGATCTATCCTTGCTTTATGATTCTCCCATTTGTTGCACAGTCCCCCCCATTATATCCAGTTATCCCCCTAACCTTGTGCCCTTCTTCTTGCCCTAATCTCCCGCCTACAAGTTTGTCTATTATGATAGGGGAGGAAGGGGATTTACCTCCAAGCGCCCTAAATTATGGCCCACATGGGACCCAGCTGACTTGGGCTCACTACCATTTTGGGGCAAAGGGGAAGTGTCAGGCTCCTCAGATATCGTTGGAAACGTCCGTTTTTTTTGGCTTGCGTATTGTTATTCGCCGGGTCCTATTCTTCTTCTCCCTCCGTACTTTTAATTCATTACTTTCTACCTGAGGGGCACCTTCCCCAGGGGGAACAACATCTAATTCGACCCTGGGCTGTTTAACAACAGGAGGGTCAGCTGATGAAACTATATCACACAACATACTAGTGTTCCCTTTTTTAAAGATAGAATAGCCCAGCAGAGGATTCTTAGGTGCTAATGCATTTATATTTTGCGGATGATCCCCCGTCACTTGGTCTTCGGGGGTAATACAAGACACATAATCTAACATAGGGCTATCCCTGGGCAGTACAGTGGAAGAAGCCCCCAGATCTTCCCAATTCCCCACCTGGGTTCCCATTTCTGTCACCCCTATATTAGTCTGACTTGCCTGAGATTTCACATCATTGCCCTTTTCTGCCTTACCTAAACAAGAACTGGCAGAATTGAGCTGCTGCACCCCCATCAAAATCGGGGATAATACATCCAGCACGTCATCAGAGTTAGTGGTAGATTTCTCAAGCAAAGTTAAAATTGACAAAAGAATCACCCTCATTCGATGTATGCCAGACATCTTGTACCCCTTTATTGGGGGACAGAACTGATTTCGATAGTCCCAATGATCGCAAGGGAGAAACACTAGAAGGAGTGCTACTGTACAAAGCTGGTATACGACGGCAACTAACAGGACAGTCCGGTTACAGTCTCAAAGCTGGTTCCTGGACACCCGGCGTTTTTAATTTAGCCTCCATTTCTTGATTTTTTTTCCATATATGTGGCAATATCCGGCAGTGTATAATCCTCTAAATCCCCAGGGTCAAAACTGTAATCATCAATCTGAGACACTTGTGGGGTCACTTTAAAAGGTGAGGGTCCTGATGATGGCTCTACAACACACAAGGGGCTAGTTATAACAACCAGGATCATAGACTCCAACGTGACCACCGGTTCAGACAACAACTTAGCGCCAACGTCATTTGTTTCAAATTTAATCTTAACATCCTCCAAATCCATGTCCATTTCCAATTCCGTTTTTTCGACTTCTATTGATAAAGCACATTCATCAGTAGGCTGAGTTGGAAGAGTTGATTCCCTTGAGTTCTGTTTAGAGAACTTGCGGTGATGCGAAGCTGTCGGCTCAGAGAGAACAGTACATATGCCCACCACATCCACATTAACCGCACCTGGAGACATTCCTGGTTCCTTATCTTTTAACGCTGTGCCCCTCAGACCCTTCGTGAACATAGACAACACAGAGGGATGGTATTTCAAATAGGACATGTGAGCTCGGGTCTTCTTCCGTCTGATTGTCTTTTGCAGTTTGGGAGGGCTGGAGTGGTTGTGGGTAAGTCCTACTAAACCTGGGGCAGACCCTGGTGACCCTGTTGTGGACCCTAAGGGCGCGATTAAGCGACCAGAGTGCAAGCACCTAGAGGGCATCTTATAGATTCGCCAAGAGTGACACCATTGCTAGTCCACCGACATCACTGATATCACTGGTGCCACTGGTGCTCTCACACTACAATGCGTTCCTTCTCAGCCAAGCAGTATATATCTGTCCCAGGGAGCGACCCCCTAGCAGGTGCAAGGAACAGAATGGGGAGGGATTAAAGATTATCATGGGCAGAAAACAATGTACTCATTCATCACTTTTGGACCCTCTGGGCCCCGAAGAACCTGCCGTCCCACTCCCCGCTCTTAAACAAACGGGGGACTCCTCCGCTCTCTAACAGCCAAATCTCCTCTGCCCGTCTTGCAGAAGCTCTCACGAATTTATACAAAGTGGAAGGCTTGATACAGGCTGGATTACAGTGAGAGAAGCCTGGTGCTGGGGCCAGAGCGTGGGCAGAAAGCAGCAGAAAACTGCAAACTGTCAGCTCACCTGCCCCCCCTCGTCCGTATGCTTGAACCTTGCCGCCTGTCTCCCGGCTGTTTCTCGCCTCACACTATGTTTAACACCTGCAGCAGCAGTAACGGTATGGGCGGCAGCTGTGCAGTTCAGTGTAGTTCAAGTGCCACCATGACACGCTCTTCCTGCAGCTCCTGCCTGGACCTATAGCAGGTGGTTTAGGCTGATTAGGCTGGTAGCTGGTTAGGCGGTTAGGTTAGGTTAGGTTAGGTGAGTGCACAACGCTGCTGCTCCCTGCTCTCTCGCTTGCAACAGCTATGTTTGGACTGTGTTGCCCCCTCCAACTCTCCTGCCTACCTCCTAATTGCCTGATTGCTGGTTCCTGGTTGCTGCGCTGGGGCCGGAGCAGGTACAGGTACAAGTGCAGGTCTCCCTGGTGAAATGAAGACTGTCGGGGTCCCAAAAACTCCTACATCTGGGGGATAGGGCCCCCGGTGCACCAATGGAGAGTGGGGCCGACCAGGTGAACCGCAGGCCGCACCTGAACTAACCGGGCTGCCTCCTCGGACCACCTGTGGCTCTCACTTCCCGGCCGCCAACTGTCGGCAGCCGCACTCGCCAGGGCAACCTCTTCCGCACTACGGCCTCACTGCTGCCGTGGTCTAAAGGCTGATGCCGACTCCGGAGCCCAAGCCCGGGGCTCGGAAGTAACGGGGTAACGCTGCTCCCTTCGCTGCCTCTCCGTGTTGGTGTCAGCGTCAGTATGTCAGTACGTCACCACTCGCCACAAGCATTCACAGTGACGCAGTGCCTCTCTGCGCTGATGCACTGTGTGCTGCCTGGCACCAATGCAGGCACTCTTGGACCATGGTGTGAGGGTGCCTGTGTTGCAGACTGGATTGTTTTTTGTGCAAACAATCCTCCAAGGCATTTTCCTCTTTCTACATGTGCTGCATCATGTGGAAATGCCCACACTCCACCCATGAAACGTCTTCCCAACACAGAGTAATGCAATGCAGTGATTAAGCACTGTACTGTCAAAATGTACATTTTAGTAATACACATTTAGACTGTGCCTAGAGCAAATATTTTTTATGTGCCCATTAAAAGGACGCACTCCAGAACTCACCCTTATATTACATGTAAAAAAAAAAGAACGTTGTCACCATGAAGCTTCAAGTGATTCCATAAATTGAAGCCTATACTGGCTCCCAAGCAGCCTTTAGATTTGCTGATTACCAGTTGCACATATGTAATTACTTCAGGTAGCAGGAGCCCTGGCAAAAAGGCTTGTATTTTCAAAAGCTCTGTGCCACTCTTCCAGCTTCACAGGATACCCTCTATTTTACCCTCTTAGTTGGAGGCATTTTAAGGTTGGCATCAGCCTTTCAAGGAGAGGCATTCTTTAAGATAAAATACGAGGACTGTTTTTGTAAAATTCAAAAAGTATGGGTACATTGTTCCCCATAGATCCCGTCCACTGCGACCTCTGTGATAAAGATGCAGCGAGCTCTGCTCTTGGCAGAGAATGTTAGGACAGAGGCTCATTATGATCACTGGTGCACAATCTCCCCCTCTGTGTGTCTCACACATTCTGCACAGGCTCTCTTATTGTGTGTTTGTCTCATACCTTGCTACATAGTATCTCCGATTTTGATTAAAGTCCCAGTGTGCAATAGGGTTTGGGGCTTGAAGGTGGTCTTCTATTGCTATGCAGCCAAGGACGTGGGATGTTATGTTAATTTTTTGTAAGGAGTCTGTGAGACACGGGTATGTATGTGGTATTTGTGTAGCATAAAACTTAGCAAAAAGTCAGCAAAGCACTGTACAGGATCAATGACAAGCCTACAGGTAACAGGTGATAGTAGAGATATCTGGGATCTTAGAGCAGCAGTGTACTGTTATTGTACTGTGATGTAGGAATTTTTAAGGAGGTGCGTCTTAAAAGCTTTCCTAAATTGGAGCTGCATTTAGGGGCAGTCCTGATGGATACGGGGATGATATGTTATCCCTGATCCTGTGTGCGGGAATGGAAAAGTTAGCCACTCTGTTTTTTCTTTTATAAACTTCTTAGGTGCCAGTCTGATGGTGTCCTGGTTGTGGGTATGTAGAGTCACCAGAGATGGTGAGCTTGTCTGCAAGATAAGTGTGGGTGGTGCTCGCGATGGCTTTGTAAATGGTGCAGCTGGTTTTGAAGATGAGTCTGATCCAACAGAATGGAGGTGATGTGATCATATTTCCTCAGGTCCTAGATGAGATATGCATTAGCCTGTAGGATGCCCATACAGTGTTATAAAGAATAAAAAGGATTTTGCACAAATTGTTAGGCAAGCACCAGTTATGGGCCATTTTAGGACCCCCAAAACATGCACAAATGGCTGGTATTTTTCTTTGAGAAAAGTGGCAACCCTAGTTTGAACCCAAAGGACTGCTTAAAATGTTAGTGCAAACATGTAATTTGGAAATCTTGCTATAAATGTGCACTGTAACCATGAAAAGTATGTACTCTGGATCTTAGATGGAAAGGGATACACAGGTTGTATGCAAAGCAGGAGAAACTGCAAGATGCCTACAGGCATGTTAGTGCACAGAAATCATATTTCCTTGCAATAAAGGTGTGCCACTTCTAATCTTCCCATATTCCTAGTAATTTCAATGCATTACGGATGACAAGACAACATTGTACTGTTATTCCGTTCTCTCGGTTGCAGTTAGTATTTTGAGAGTATTATGTAAGTGTGAATATGAATAGGAACAAACTATGTGTTATCTATTCAATAATTATTATGCACTGTTTGCACACTGAGTGCACTTTACTTTGAAACCATTCTCTCCATTTGCATGATCTCAGTCTGTAGTGCCCGTCCTCAACCAGGTACCCTTCTACAACTAAACCGAAAAGTGGATTAGGTAATACCAATATGGCTGCAATCCCTGGTGCAGCTATAATGAAATTCAGGATATGAGACCCCTTTCCCAGCCCTATCATTTGTCAATTAGCACATCAAACTTACGTAGAAATTGTGTGCATTTTTCAGGCGAACATCAGGAACTGTAATTTGAAAGAATGAGCCCAAAAAGCTATCAGGAGCACATAGTTGGAATAGGAAAGAGAAGCACAAAAACAGAAAGCTGTGAAATGCCTTGAATTTTTTTTACGACTTGGTGGACCATCTAAAAAAAGATGTGATGAAGGAGCGAGGTCAAACGGGTCATCATTTGAGTGTTTGAGTGTGCTAAATATCCATAATGTTAGTACCATGTCTGCTGAGCAAAATACCTTGTCATCCTCCTCACAGCGTCAGGATTCTACTAATTCTGAATTAAAGTAATCGTTTGCTTCAGTTGAAAAAGCAATTGAAGACAGCTCAGCTGCTACGCTAAATAGTCAAACTTTTATACTGGCAGCTGAGCACAATACTTCGCATCCTCCATATCTGACACATCTGATCCAGCACTGTGGTCAGACACATTAAATTATACATTTGTGGATAATATTATAACTGCTTGACCCCACCTAAAATTGAGCATATAACATTTCCTTTAAATAAAAATAAACTTCATTTTTCTAAAATCTTTCGGATCAGAAAACTGGACAATGGTGAAATGTTAAAGCGCAGATGGCGGGTTTACTCAAAAACGTCAGACTGTGCATTTTTTTTGCTGCAATCTTTTTCCATCCGAAAAGTCACAAAATTCACTAGAAACTACAGGTTTTCATGATTGGAGACACATTAGTGTTCGAGGTAAGACTTCGGTTAAATAAAGGTGTGGATGTGTCACATCAGCAAATGATAAACCAAGAAATTATTCATTGGAGAGGTGTTCTAGAAAGGCTTATGTCAGTGATTTCTTTTTTTATCGGACCACAACTTGGCCTTCAGGGCATCCTCCGATAAGCAGTTTACACCAAATAATGGAAGTTTCTTGGGATTAGTACAACTTCTTGGCAAGTTTGATGTTGTGACCCAAGAACATTTGAGACGTGTTTGTGCAAAGGAGTATACTGATCATTATCTTGGAAAAACAAATTTAATGAAATAATCTTTTAGCAAACCAAGTGCTTAATGATATTCTACTTCGAGCAAAGACAGCAGGATATTTTTCTGTCATATCAGACTGCACACCTGACATAAGCCATTCTGAAAAGCTGTCACTGACTACAGTTTACTGATATCACAAAAAAGAACTTATCTGTACAGGAGCATTTTATTGCATTTAAAGAGGCGAATGACTCCACAGGTGAAGGACTAACATAACTGTTGTTAGGAGTGCTAAAAGAGCATGGCTTGAATTTACAAGATCTACGAGGTCATGCTATGATAACAGTGCCTACATCAAACGTCAAAATATAGGTGTCCAGGCAAGAATACTCAGATTGAATTCAAGAGCATTTTTTCTTCCATGTGGTTGTCATTCCCTGAATTTAGTGATATCAGATGCAGCCGCAGCATCTATAGAAGCTGTTTAGATTTTTTGAGCACTGCAAAGAACTTACACTCTGTTTTCTGCTTCAACACAACAATGGAAGATTTTACTAAATCATGTACCTCCCCTAACTCTAAAGCCATTAAGTGTAACTCATTGGGAAAGCTGCATCAAAACCGTAAAGTGTTGTGCACCCAGACAGCAGAAATGATGATGCTTTAACAGAAATACATAAGTCAAATGCAGTAGATGCAGGTATCCGACACAAAGCATATTGCCTATCTGAGCAACTTATGGACTTCAAATTTCTGATAGCCCTTTCTGTATGGTATGACATTTTCTAACAAATAAATATTGTTAGCAAACAATTGCAAAGCGAAAAAGTAGATGTTACAACAGCTTTGATAGAGGGCACTCTAAACATTTTGTCCTCATTTAGAGAGAATGGATATGAAGAAGCAAAGACAAAAGCAAAAATATTAGCCACGTCTCTTGAAGCAGACACTACCTTCAAATATACACCCAGACATAAAAAGAAGAGGATGTTTGATTATGAAATTTTCAATGAAATGTGTAAAAACCAAGAGAAAGCATTTAAGCAAGAATTGTTTCTCACCACAGTGGATGCAGCTTTAACATCTTTAAAGGAACGTTTCCAGCAGCTATGTGATCATACAAAGTTGTGGGGATTTTTGTCTAATTTGAAATCTCTACCTGAAGGTCTGCCTGCTCATTGCAGGGATGTACATGCAACCCTTACAGATGGCGAGTCTTCTGATATTAATGCATTTGACCTAATTGAAGAATTAAAACACTTTTAATTCATTCTCCCTACTGGTAAAAATACTCCTCGTGAAGCATTGCAGTTTTTTCAAGACATGAGTATGCAAGATATCTTTCCTTATATTCCGGTGACTTTGCACATACTTTTAACTCTCCCAGTGACAGTGGCCAGTGGAGAGAGAGGTTTTTCTAAGTAAAAGTTAATTAAAACCTATTTAAGCTCAACAATGATAGATAAAAGGCTATCATCTCTGGCAATCCTATCCATTGAAAAGGATATTACACAACAGCTGGACCTATCCAAATCAATCTTGACATTTGCAAAAATGAAAGCCCGTAAAGTTAAATGTTCTTAAATTTTGTAAATTAGATTTTAAAATATTACCACTGTTAAAAAATGTTAATAATTTCATAAACAAGATATGTATATTATTTTAGGCTATAAAATAAAAGTTGTATTTGATTGATGGTGTCATAATATCTGTTCCCCATATATTCCTTATTCCATTTATATGATATTTGAGCATATATTTTATATACTCTTAATTTATCCTGTATTTATTTAATATGTGGCTGAGAAACCATGCAACTCAACATAAAAATTATTTTTGTTGCCAACAAAGATTGTCTTACACTGTGCCACGAACTCTAAAGCCAGCGTTGCTTCTGTGTTTGTCTAGGGATAGGCATATCTACTGCAAAGGTATGCTTTCAGTACAAATACTGTGCTAGGCAGCCCACACTCACCTCTACAGCATGGTGCGAGGCTGTGTGTCACACAAGGCAGCCTGTGTGTGCACCAGTAGAGAGGAAGACAGCAGCAGGCCAATCTTAGCAGATATGTATCTACACAGTGTGTGGTGCAAAGCAGCATAGTAAGTTTGTTTTTTCTGCTACATTGCATGACAATTATTAATCTGGCCTCAACTCTTGAATGCTAATATTAATTTTGCATAGAAAATGTGTCCCCTCTAACCTGTGCTCCAAACCAGCCTCTGTCTCCTTGGTACCAGAGTGGATGAGAGCTTGCGTACAGAACCATTAAAATAAAAACAGCGATTATCACATTTATAAGAGGTCATTACACTGTCAAGTTTGCGCCATCATAAATTATGAAAGTATTCAAGACTGACGGTTTTGGCCCACCACTTGTTATAACGTTTCTCCTTCTTAGCATGTGTAAAGCTAAACGTCTTGCCATATTGCTTGACCCGTTCATGCTACAGGCTTTGCCTTTAGAGAGCTGCTAGCCACTAAATAGTCTTCCATGCATTTTATTTTCAAAGTGTTACAGGCTGAGTATTTGAAAATATATGGGGCTATTCACAAAGGTAACTTACAGTTGTAAATAATTTACACATGTAGTTTACTCTTACACTTTTTGAGTAACTTTACTATTTTTAGCTATTCTCAAAATCTGGGTAAAAGTTACTTTAAAGGGTAGACTTACTTGTCTTCGCCCCCTGAATAAGGGGGTGAAGCCAAATTTAGTAGTGTAAGTTACTACTGCCAAAAAGAAACAGTAGTAAAAGTATTCTTGAATGGAAAAAACATAAAAATATATCTGTTTTCTTAGCAACAGGATTTCTAATGAAACAAACTTAGGTTTTCCCTTTTCTATAGGACTAGTGGAAATGCTGGCTTTCAGTGAGAAATGATGACTCTGCTTGAAATCACTGCTCTGAAAATGGCAATGTAGGACTGTGTGCATTGTATTGTGGTGTTTGTAGAACACTTACTAGCCTGTATAAGCTACTGAAATGCTTACGTGCACGGATAGCAAACAACATCTTGGACGGTGTAGGGTAGGAAGAGTGTGGTCTTTGTTTTGAGCCTTTGTAGGAAGAGTTTTTGTGTTGTGCTTGATGAGCACCAAATGCAGTAATCGTGTTAGGAGATGCAGTGCTTGGTGGTATGCTGAAATGTGAGAGACAGACATGCATTTTATAAATTTGTGTAATAATGGTCTCTCTATTTATCTCTGCACATTGCGTTATTTTGGCTGTTCAGTTGATCTATCAATAACGGCGGGAGTTTTTCCCTTGGATCCATTAAACCTTTAGAATTCGGAAATGTTTGATTTTTAGGATATATATGGAAAGTGTGTATTATTCATCTCAGTGCAGGAATCTCTTCAGACTCATGATTTCCAAGCGATACTGTATCATATATGACTCCTTCAGTCAATATTTGCTTTTTAGCTGACAGCAGGTTGCTTTCCAGGACTTGCAGCTTTGCTCTTAGTATTGTAAGTAGGAGCTCATAAATCGCAGAATGCAAAGTGCTATTGGCTAAAAGGCCAGCATTGGCTGAAGGTGTCATACGTAATATAGGCCTCTTGCAGAAGGGTGGTACCTACTACATAGTTATTAGTGGATGCTCGCAAATGCTATCTGCCCAATTCTCTATTTTTGTAACCTCAAATTTGCAAGGATCACACATTAACCTTCACAGAATACTACTGATCTTATCACATCAATGAGATCACTTCATCAGTATCCTCCACCCTCAGCCAAAACACTTTGGACCATCAGAATATCCTCACTATAACCAATAAAGTCAAGCCTTCCCATTAGCAGGATGCACATGCATTGCATAAACAGTAGCATGGGTTCCTACACAGAGGCAAACAATGTGGGGCGAAATAGAGGCAAGGTTCCTAGAGGAAGAAAAAGCCCACTTGACCATCAACATCAGTAAGCCATAACAGCTTATAATAGCAGGAGTTCTGAATTCCAGGGCAGTAAGAGAAAGCAGTTTCCAATCTATACCTTGTCCCTCGGTCTCTCAGCAGTTAATAGGAGGCTGCTAAGAGCAAGTGTGGTCCCAGGGGTCAACCATGTTACATTCAACCATTGGCATATCAATGAATTAATGTACAGCCCTGTTGGGCCAAGTACTGCCATGGCAGTGTCTAGCTGTGATGGCAAGCAGCAGTGCAGTACAATCACTTGGAACCGAGTGATGGGGGGCTAGCGACTTTTTGCACCTGGTGTCAGTTGGAGGTCAACCTCTGTGTGATGGACATGGTCGACACTGTCCCGCCTTGATCAGACACTCAACGGGTAGAGGGAAATGCCCACTTGGCTCCAGTGAAGCATAGAAAGCACACACTTATCTCAGTTTCTGATTTTGTGTAATACTAGCCGATAAAACTGTGTATCCTCTAATTACATGGTATAACAAATATTGCTGCACACCGGTTCCTGTGCTTTACTTTGTTTCACTGTTTGTACAGAAGATGTCACTAAGTCTGGGCGGAGTTTGCGGAACTCCGCAAACTCCGCCCAGACTTAGTGACAAAGCTCAGAAAGCGGCAGAGTGCGTTAGATAAATGCCGTTTGCGGTGATTTTCAGTGCCAGATGCTTGTTTGCACTGTGCAATCATCGCGAAGGGCACCATGCACAGCGCAAGCGGGCGCTGCTTCCCTTCTGCCGCTCGAGTAAATTTTTACTCGAGGGGCAGTTTTCTCAACGCGAACGGACAGTTTCTCAACAGAGCGGTCACGAGTATACGTGACTACTCGCAATGAGAAATCTGACCGCCCACGTTGAGAAATCTCGCCGGGAGGTTGATCCACAAACGAGGAAAAATCTCGCCAGGAGGTAGATTTTTCTCGCTCGTGCTTGTCAACTTGACATTGACGAACGCGAGCGGGGAGAAAAACTCAGCGGAAAACTCTGCAAACTCTGCGAGCGGAGCGGAGTTCACCACCCTGACTTAGATATCACATGCTATCTATTTTATGCTTAGCTTTAGAGAGATTTACCACTATTTTGCTTTGTACCCACAATTTTTGTTTAAAAATATATAATATTGCCTAACAATGCCGATCTTAATTTTAACACGCATATAGCAGCACACCGTGGAGTATTGGAATTAATATTAAGTTGAAGCTGCTTTCTGATTTTCCCAGTTCCTGCTCAAGACAAAGCCCAATTGCCCCAGATTAAGAAATAACAGCCATAGGAAGAAATCCTCACCATGAAGAGCTTTACATAGCTAGCTGCCAGTGAGTGCGCTTGTATGTTGCTTGCACACATGATGTCCATCCTTTCCTTCATGCTATCTGAAACAGAAGCAGTTACTTCAGCACTTTTGATTAGGCAGCAATGGCCTTCTAATTCTTTTGAGGTTTGACTTAATGACCCTTGCAACCTTTATACAAGATTGTTGCATATATATTGGGACACATATATTGTACATGTTCTTGGTTGGAAGTTCATAAGAATGGAGGAGAGGTGCTTTGCCTCATAACTTGACATTAGATATTAGACAAGTAATAATTCACTTTTCAATACCTTATTATTTCTTTACCAACAACAGTGAATGTAAATACTCAAACACAATGGATGTTCTGCCTTTTTACAGGTGATAATGCATCCCTTGAAACCTCGGATATCCACAGCAAAAGGAGCGGTATATATTGCTGTCATCTGGATAATGGCCACCGGATTTTCTCTCCCCCATGCCATGTACCAGAAATTGTTCACCTTTGAGTACAGGTAAAATGTGAAGTAGATCAAAACGTACTATATGTGTAGTTAATGAATGTAAGCATATGCCCCCTCTTTTCCAGGATTCCTTCTTTCTGATGACATTTAATTAGAATTTATACAGAAAATGTCAATGTAATGTCCTGAATTGGCAGTACCATGGTTATTGACATTTTCATATGACATCACCAGCAGACACCCAATGTGAATATTAAACTCTAAAATGCAATTTCAGAGGTCTTTTAGAACAGCATTTTTTAACCTGGGAACTGGGGGCCACCAATGGTCCTCAACGTCAACTCACCGGGTCCATGACTGTTTAGAAAATTAAATAGCATTAGCTGATTAATAAAGTATATATACATACAAAAGCAACATTGAAATGTGAACATTTTAGAATGAGGAGGAATTTTAAAGCAGAGACTAAAAATGAAGGGCTTCATTAATGAAAAGTGTTGCATCGCTGGTTAAAAACAGTGATGCAACACTTTTCATTGCTCCCTCCTTGCGACACCATGGATGCGCCGTATTGACACTACGGCACTCCATGTTGCAAGGATTGAACAGATACTCCAGGAATCCTGACGTATTTGTTGGCGCAGTAATTACGCATTGCTGGAGTGTGTCGGAAAACAGATGCAACTCCAGCAATGTGTCATTACACATGGGCTAGTCCCATGTGAAAAGCCCTGCGTCAGTCCTTACGACTGCTTGAAGCAGGCGTAAGGATTTGACGCAGTGAAGTCGTAGAAGTGGAGCAGTGAAATCTCATAGATTTCACTGCGCCACGTCTACGAGCCTTTTTTACGGGGGAACGCCCATCCTGCATACATTATACGTGATGCAGGTATAATATAGCGCAGGGCTTTACAAAGAGATGCATCTGCATAGATGCGTCACTTTGTAAATAGGGCGCAATGTGGCGCATAGATTACGCCACGGCAGCTTCACAAAAAAGTGACGCAACTGCAGCATAAGCCCTTCATAAATAAGGCCCTAAGTTACTGTCCTTAACTTAATAAATAGGAGCAGCACAAGTACAGCAAACAGAATCTAGTATTGATTGGTGGCATGAATTAAAGCAGTAGTATGTGCTGACAAAAAGAGGGTATTCTTATGGGCCAAAAAAAGATGAAGTGAGATGCCTGAGTCAATCATTCACTTCTTTTAGAAGTAAAACCAAATGTTGAAAAAATCTGAGCTTCCCAATAAAATTTGGATTTTTGTGTATTTTGGGATCCACAGAATTAAAAAAATAAAGAGCCGCTGTTTTGAGCCTTTCTAGCGGAAGGAAAATTTCTTTGTGCCATGCCTATTGTGAATATACCGAGAGGAGCCACAGAAGAGGGTAGGTTTCAGCTCCTTTGAACTACTCTTTGGTCCTTCTCCGAAAGAATCTTGATGTTTCATGAGGATGGGAAGGGAACCCCAGAACACACAAACAGTGTGTAGGAATGTGTATATTGTGTCACAGTCATACGATGGCCCAATATATGGAGCAGTCAACAATTTGGAAGCCAGTCCTAGGTCAATTGATCAATGAGTACAAACCAGGTCACGGGGCTAAATGACAGCACCTCTAAATCTTTCTATATTGTATTCCAAATAGAAGGCAGAAGGGCAGAATATAGAGCGTATTACTATGAAACCACCATATGACGATGTATGATAAACCATGCAAACTGCCGTGAAATTAAATTCTAGCTCTCCATCTGTAAGTAGCAGTCAACATGTCCAGGACTTGCTCAGGCACATCATAACTACAATTTGTAAGATTGCAGAAATGCTTTGTCTATTGTATGCTCAGTTAAGCTCTGCAAAGATTAAAGACTATAGCTCACATCTCTGCTTGTATATAGACATCAGTCACAAAATACTCACTTGTGTCCCTGCTAAGCTGGAAGAGATGCCCACCTCTATTGACTGCCTTTCTCATATTAGTAATTCATCAAACAACAAAGCTGTGTGCCTTTGTACCATTAAAAACATATAAAACAAGCATTGGCATAGCCAATAGGTCTCGCCTTTGGGGCCTTATAAGTATTTAGATATGCAGCACAATATCCTTGGTGCAACAACATCAACTGTTGCATGGCTAAACACTTATAAGGTCCCAAAGGCGAGACCTATTGGCTATGTGGCGTGTAATTATGTGGCACTGAGTAGTATTATGTGGAATATATGTTGCATTCAGTAGAGTGTAATTATGTGGCGTGTAATTATGTGGCACTGAGTGGTATTTGGAGTGTGTGTTGCATTGAGTGCAGTGTAATTATGTAGCATAATTATGTGGCACTGAGTGGTATTATGTGGAGTGTATTTATCTTGCATTGAGTAGAGTGTAATTATGTGGCATGTAATTATGTGGTACTGAGTGGTATGTGGAGTGTATTTATGTTGCATTGAGTAGAGTAATTATGTGGCATGTAATTATGTGGCACTGAGTGGTATTATGTGGAGTATATTTATGTCGCATTGAGTAGAGTAATTATGTGGCGTGTAATTATGTCGCACTGAGTGGTATTTTCTGCAGTGTATTTGTGTTGCATTGAGTAGAGTGTAATTATGTGGCACAGTGGTATTATGTGGAGTATATTTATGTTGCATTGAATAGAGTGTAATTATGTGGTACTGAGTGGTATGTGGAGTGTATTTATGTTGCATTGAGTACAGTGTAAATATGTGGCGTGTAATAATGTGGCACTGAGTGGTATTATATGGAGTGTATTTATGTTGCATTGAGTAAGGTGTAATTATGTGGCGTGTAATTATGTGGCACTGAGTGGTATTTGGAGTGTATGTTGCATTGAGTGCAGTGTAATTATGTAGCATATAATTATGTGGCACTGAGTGGTATTATGTGGAGTTTATTTATCTTGCATTGAGTAGAGTGTAATTATGTGGCATGTAATTATGTGGCACTGAGTGGTATTATGTGGAGTGTTTTTATGTTGCATTGATTAGAGTGTAATTATGTGCCACTGAGTGGCATCATGTGGCATAGATTAGTGCGTTCAAGGAAAACTCATTATTATAAGTATTTTCTCCATTTTACAAATTTATTCTAATAATATATAACAGATCTTTAAAATAAATCATGCTCACTCTTGAAAATTCACGTATTACCTCACACTCAGGGCTCAGGCTGATATAAGCAATGCCTGTTTTATATTAGGGAAGAAACACATGAAAAAATCCAGTCAATTTTGTTGATGTTACAGGAATCATTTAGGGGCAGTCTTGTATTCGAGAGTTCATTCTTGTTGCATATTTATATAGCGCGAACTCGACCCGAAGGTATTGGAGCGCTTTACAGAGCACCGTATTTACATTACACATTCAGGCATGGGAGATTAAGTGATTTGCCCAGAATCACAGGATGTGGACGTGACCCCGAGGCTCGAACCCTGGTTTCCAGCACCAAAGTCGGCAGTCTAGCCGAGGGACCACATCCTCTCCCCTTCTTACTTAAATACCAAGTAATATCTTGAATGCAATATTTTTAATTGAGGCTGCTAAAAAATATTTTTCAATGTGTTTCAGCTCCTTATAACGCTTCACGGGTCTTCTCAGGGCAATGATTCAAGAACTGCAAGTAGTACTGCAAACTAAAAAGTGGTAGCATTGCATTTACTATACTGCATATAGGCACACTGAGCGCTCAGTAAAAGTGACCTCTGGCGCAGAGGGCATTATTTTAGCATTTTGCTCGAACACCACTTTCTGTTTGAAGAGAAGTTGTCCTGATTTCCATTGGAAACTCGACTTTTGTTTCCGTTTTGCCCTCGTCGGGCCAGCCGAGATGTTCAGTGTGAGGCAAACTGGCTCATTAAAAAGCTCCCACGGTCAGATAATGATCCGCAGCGCTATTTGTGGTTAATAGTGACTCAGGGAGCAGCGGTGTGCTTAGCAGGCGGCGGAAGGCCTGGTGCGCTTCACGGTGGGGTTTCAGAAATGAGACTTGAAGGAAATTCTGAAATGAGTCTGGCTGTAGTTCTGCACCACCAAGGAGACCTGAGTCTCCGAATATTGATATTGTGACCGAGTGCCGGAATGTGTCAGTGTGCATTAGGGTTACCACCAGGCTGGTTTTATTTTATGTGTGTATTTTTTACCGCAAGGCCTGTATTTTCATGTCAAGGCTGGCAAATACATTTAGGAAAATTCAATTGAGCACCGACAGAAATGTGTAACTTAAAACAAAAGAGTTTACATAAAGTCTGATGTAAGTACCATGTGCCATGCTTACAGAATAATAAGGTGGCAATCCTAGCATACAGTCCTGGCCTTCACAATTACAATTCGAACTGGGGCTGCGTCTGCACTCACTCTGAAGTATTTATATATACTTATGCATTTTTATATAGCGCTGACATTCCTAAAGGTGTTGCAGCGCTTTACAATAGACAAAGATCATTACATAAGGTTCAAAATTGCAAAGTAGTCATTAAATAAGAAACCGAATTACAAGTGTACGCTTAACAACTGTTCCCTTAACAATAAAAAGATCATTTCAGCGTCCAAAATTCAGATGGCCGATCATTACAAAAAGACACAGTATAATTGCTACTGTTCGAAGAAGTAGACAGGACAAGTTCGAGTCAGGGTCTAATGTGACGGAGTACTGCAGAACATCAGATGGTCAGAGGCTGAGACTAATAGGAGAAAGAGCCGTTTCCCCAACAGGGGAAGGTAGGATGTTGTGAGCTAAAATGTCTTTGACGGGGAAGGGCTTTCCTCTGTTTCGAAGATCACCAGCAAGGTGGTGGCGCCTAGTTTTGTGGGGTGAGGGGTTCCATATTCTGGTCGCGTTACCTGAGAAGCAATGTGCCATGAGTCGTTCCTTTTTAAAGGTCGGGAATTCAAACAGCAGAGCTTTGGCATTTTGCGATGGTCCAATGCCTGCAGAGAGTTTGTCTGTCTTCCGGGTAACAAGGTATAGCGCCTTTTGATTGATACAAACCGTCTTGTGTATGGACCTGGCTTCAATGGGCAACCAGTGGAGAGTGACCAGCGTTGGTGAGATCTCGTCGTTCCTCAGCGGCCTCGATGCACCCCCTCCTCAAAGCGAGTGTAATGCTCTCTCGCAGGGCACAAGTCCTAAACAAGCGTGCGCGCCTCCAAGTAAAACAAGCTGTCTCCCAAATCAGCATTGTGCAAAAGGCTTTCAGTTACCTGCACATCGCAGAAGACAGAAGAACTGCACGCAGAAAAATAAAAAACAACCTGAAAGCCACTGTATCACACAGCGAGTCTACCAAAGATTAAAACGAACCATATTTCACCATTTCAGCAATACATGCACTAGATAAGTGCTTCCAAAACAGGTTTAAACAAGTGGCGGCAAAAGTGAAAGCGTTTCACTTGCGGGAGCGAGCGGTGCCAGGAGCGGTAATTGCTACCATATGGCGCCGCTCGCTCCCGCAAGTGAATCGGCAAACGTGCACGCGTTGCCATTGAAGGCAATGGAACGCGTGCACGTTTTTGGCTGAAAAGCCGAAGCGATCCCAAAAGGTCTTTTTGCCTATGCAACGCATGCGCGTTTCGTAGGCGAGACCTAAAAACAAACGTCTGGGCTTGAACAGACATGGGTTTTATAAAACGTGATCACTGAATTAGCACTAAATCTGCTGTGAGTGCTGTGCTGCATTATGCAAATGGCAGTAAATACCTTCTTCACAGAATGATGCCACTATTCCTGTTGAAAAAAGTAATTAATAAATACATTATTAAAGCATATTATATGTGCCCATCTCACTGCTGCAAAAATGTACAGAAAGTTACTAGAACATTACGTGGCGTCTTTCGTCTCTGAGTTTGGGAATGGGTACCAACTTGGATTTGTGACAGGCAGAAGGGCAGCAGAAGACACTAACTCAGTGACATCACTTTAAGGTCATGCAACCATTGACAAGGAAATCCAGCTTACATAGAGAAGCATTTGATAGAGTATCCTGGACTCTTATGGGGAGTTTGTTACAGAGAGTTTGACCTAGGTTGCAGGATTTACAATTATAATTAGAGCTGCTAGTTTCGTATAACTGGGGAAGTTTCAAGTTTGTTTTAGAAGATACTGCTTTAGGCAACTCAGTGTATTAATACAGTATGCCTACTTGTGCAAGTGCATTCTAACTGATCAAGCTTTAGTCATATAATTTATTTTAAAAGAGTTCTGTAGGTAATAATGGTTAAGAAGTGTTAGATTTCCATTTAAAATTCGTATGCATGAAAAATAAATTATGTTTCTCTGTAAACACAATTGACTGTATCTAGGATCGGGTGCACTCTGCCCACAAAATGACTTTGCATGCATTTAAGAGTTGGGCATATCCAGGATGTTCAGTTTACATCAGTTGATTCTGATTGAAGTCAACTGTTGATAATTATGACAACATCAGTTCTCATGGGTAAAATCAGGGCAGGCTAAGTTTCAGTCTCTTAGAAAGTGTTTGTCATTCAAAGCATTTAAATTACTTGTTTCATTTTTTCATAACAAATTGGGTATGGAGTGAATTTGTAATTTCTAAGCCTTTGAACTTCATACATCTTGCAAGAGAACAGCACAAGTGTAAAATGCACTTTATTACGATTTAGACTTTCAGGGTGTTAATTGTTGCTGTTGCATAGGTGTTTGTGGAGCAGCAGCTATGCCAGAAGGGAGGCTTCATTCCATCTCGCGAATGTTACGTTGAGCATGATTCAGGGTTTCACTGTAATATAAAATCTAGATTCTCAGCTTCCGTAAACACACCATCGACAAGATGTCTGTCGGTGATGGGTGTCCCGCATCCACTCTGAATTGGCGTAGAGTGCATAATCACCTACCTCTATACCAGGTCCAGAGTTATTTAATAAGTAAAGAGCCTCAGGTTCTAGAATATTCCTGAACTGTGCTATGGAATGGCTTTGTTGGGCATATATTTTGAGTTGTTCCACAATTTTGTTTTTCCGTACCATTTAATTTATTAATTTTTAGATGGAAACAAACAGTAGCATGAAAAGCATCACTTACTGCATACTAAACAGGCTGAACATTTGCTAAGGTATTCCTTATTTTCTTTTCAGTGAGGAAAATATCCGAAGTCTCTGCCTACCAGACTTCCCTGAACCAGCATACCTCTTTTGGAAATACCTCGACTTGGCAACATTCTTTTTGCTTTACGTTTTGCCTCTTTTAATCATCTCAGTTGCCTACACAACAGTGGCCAAGAAGCTGTGGTTGCGCAATGCCATCGGAGATGTGACAACTGAGCAGTATGTTGTGTTGAGAAGGAAGAAGAAAAAAACCATCAAAATGTTGATGCTTGTGGTCGTGCTCTTCGCAGTATGCTGGTTTCCGCTGAACTGCTACGTTGTCCTTCTGTCGAGCCAAACCATTCGCACCAACAATGCTCTTTATTTCGCCTTCCATTGGCTTGCGATGAGCAGCACCTGTTACAATCCCTTCATCTATTGCTGGCTGAATGATAATTTCCGATCTGAACTGAAATCGTTGATCAGTATGTGTAAAAGACAGTCTGGACCCACGGAGCATATGCTGCCCTCGACAGTTCCATCGTACAGGGTAGCCTGGCCCGAAAGCGGCCATTTTAAGAGGTCTCAAGTCTCTAGTACGCTTCCTTCAACCTCAAACATTCAATCAGGGAAGACTGATCTCTCTTCGGTGGAACCAATTGTGGCCGTGAGCTAAGTGACGCGTAACAGTGAACTATCAAATTGTACCAAAGGCTTACATTTGAACTTGCCACTAAGAAGACAAGAGGTGATGTGTAGCAAGACCATATCTTAAATGCACCATTGTGTTTTTTTGTACCTTTCATGATTGCTGTACTCAGTCAATTATCACCCATGCTCAGTAAGCACTAGGTCAGGTCACTAGGTTAGATATGCATATCTAAGTCATCAGTATGCCACGATGCCTAGCTCCGTAGAAGACCTACCCACATCTGGCAAGTTGGAAGTAGGAAATTGGCTAATGTGCAATTATATGAATATGTGGTCCTCAAACACAGTTGGAATCTGGAAGTGGTCTTGTCAGTGCCTAATTTGTGTAAGTAAGTAAGTAAATAAATAGTAAATAAATGCATGGGCCTGAGGAGCTCACGGCCTTTGCTACCAAATGCCATGTTGCCAAATACCATGCCGCCTAGTTCTGGTTCCACCTGATGGCTCTCTCTTTCAGCACGCTATACTCAGTTTCTTTATCTCACTCTTGCAGGTTCTGTATTATCATTGCTTTCTCTCTTTGTCACTGTTTCCCTATCTTTCTCCTCCTTCTTTCTCCCTTTTCTGCCGTTCTCTCACTCCCTCTGGGTCGAAGACTGAGAAGAACATTCGGTCCCAGTACACAAAGAGGAGTAGCAGTGCCCACGCCTTGCATTCACCGGCACAGATTACGCAGTAAACCATATTCAGCGGAAAAGCTTGATGAACTATTACCGGCAAACCATTAGTCAGCACATTGATACTTAAGGAGTCCTTACAGATGATGTGTGTGACGCAAATAATTTCTAAATTTAGGTAAGGCAGTATCTGGACTGAATTGTCCCCTGTTATAGAAATTATAAATACTTACTAATTGACACATGCCAGGCAATGTGTTGCTGAAAATCCCCAGGGTTGCCGTGTAGCCAAAACTACTGTTTGATTGGAGCATGGTTTCCATCCCTCCTCCGATGTTGTGAAAGGGCAATTAGCCTCATGCATTATAAACTAATGAATGTAAACTACCATAGTTTAGCTAAATTCTGTGGGCCCAGGAATGTTGGGACAGAAGTGGGCCATAGGCAGTGCTTAATTTCTCACTTATTTGTTGGATTAGAGCAAATCAGAGTTATATGGGGGAAAGCCATGGCTTGGAAGCAAGAAAGATCTTAAGGAAAACTTGAGCCAACATCAGTACCACCCGACAATCAAGAGGCATTCCCAAAGGCCGGCTTATTCGTCTCCATAAGCCCAAGCACCATCCCACCACACAACAGATGTCTCTGAACAATCATTTCTAAAAACGTTTTCCAAATGATTCATTTTGGTTAACTTACCAGATGCATCTACGTTCAACTATCTAGTTTATGGCATCGTAAGATTTCTGATAGTAGAAATGTTGAACATCTAGGAATTGGTCACTTATTTTATTTGAAAAAATAATGTGATATCATTTTCTATTTTTTTTTTTAATCAACTGAATGTTTTTATGTTTTTATAAAGAAATACAAACCTGCATGTAAATATTGATGTAAGCAAACAAAAACATGTTTAGAAATTGTGATGAAACTTGTTGATGGTTTTTGATTTGAACAATAAAGATTTTTCACTTTGACTTTGCATGGTTTAGTTTTGACCTGCTTGAACACTTTAAAAAAAAAAAAAGAATATATTTTGCCCAATATATTGTGCATTATGCTATCTTTGCAAAGTTTGTGATTCACAAAGGGTTCAAAAGTGATTCAGGATCACTTGTATTAAATTCCACCAATGGTTCTTTAGGCGAAATAGATATATTTTTCATAAACAATGTGCTCTAAAACTGAAAAAAGGGAAAGTCACATACATTGTAGTAAAGGTGAGTAAGAAGCAGCACAGGACTGCTGAACAAAAGGAAACTTTCTACTTAATTTTAATAGAACTGCAGAAGAATATTAAAAACGTTAAGACTTACATAGGAAGGTGGATACTGAAAGAGTATATCAGGTCAGTTCTCAAAGGGACCTAATGGCAACTAAGGAATTCTTGTAACAAGTTCTGTGATTTGTCTCCTAAACCTAGGGAACTAGATACTACTGTAAGCTCAAGAACCTGGCTTTGACTGTCTGGGGCGGGAGTGGGTAATCAACCCTGCTCCTGGAGGATGATGTAGGTTGAGATACTCAAATACAGCTAAAAATGAATGGTTTGTTGATAGTGTTCAGTATTATGACTGTATGGAAAGTTTAAATGTTGAGCGCACCTGAAGGAGCTATAGCACAGTAAACTGACAGTCTTGCAGTAAGTTACTTTTCTTGTCGTATAATGTGAGTAAAATCCGACTAATATATGGCTGCAGTGATTCAGTTATGTGGAATGGTAGCTTAGGAAAGGCTTCACATCTAGGGGAGTGCAGCAACATACCTACCCCAGTGCTAATCCTTTCTCTAAGCTGGTGCACAGAATTTCACTGAAGTCAAAAGCTGAGGTTGCCACCTAGTTTACAGGTCCACTTAAAATGCCTAGTCAGTGGCAACTGATGCCATGCAAACCAGCCACTCAGAATTTGTGCACCACTTAAAAGTTTGGTGGGAACCAGTCAAGCCAAAGTGCATTTACCATCCCATTATGTTGACAGTGTCTTTGATTCCATGGCGATAACTATCATCCCATAACGGTGCCTGTGCATACTTGTATCCTTACCAGACAGGCCTTCAGCCCATTAGAGCCTGTGGTTGAACTTTTGGTCTCCTTGACAGAGCTGACCACAAAACTTTGGGTTTGGGAATGTAGGGCATCCCTTTCTTTCAGATGAGAGTAGTGGGTGACCTTGTCTCAGCCACATTTTTTGTTGAGGGGTAGCTTCTTTCAGGCTGCCAGCAAGTCCAAGGTTTGTTGATCGGAATCAGGCCAACAACAACAATAATAATATTACCACAGCACAACAACCTCGCCACAATGGCTTGAGAAGGGAAGCACTGGAGAGACATGCGTGGGTTGGAGTAGGACAGATAAAAAAAAGACCTTTAGAGTCTAACCGTGACTCACAGGCTTGGAGACACACACAAAATACACACACACACACAAGATGCTGGTGCATCTTACAATAATATGGCAGCTGATCTGCAAATAAAGCAATTAAGACATCGTACCATTACCATCAGTAGAGTTCAAATTGGGACAAACCCTATGGGACAGTCAATCTAAACAAATTAATGAATACTTCCCAAAAATGAACACAATTGGGACTGAATACAACGCTGCTGTGCTGAATAAAGACTCTTTGATAGATCCATAAATGCTGCTGCTGGATACAATTAACATGACCCAACAAAAAGTTAACAAGGGGGCGAGACTAGAAAATCAGAAACTCTTGGAAAGTGAACAAATCAGTCTCATCATACTCTGTGACACTTCAGAATAATCTATTCCTGAAATCTCCTCATGTGTGACTCATCAAAGCTTCCACAAAGCACGTCAAACCTAAACAAGAAAGAGCAAGGTTTAAGCCTAGAATTTCTTTAATAGGCTGCTCAGTGACTAAATTAGATATATTCCTATCCCCCTTAAGAGTGTAGGCCACTTCTGTGTATGGCGAATCTACTCCTAAAACAGGTGTATTTCATCAATGTGAAACACAAAATGAACCAGACACAGTGCCTAGTTACATGTCAGTGAGATAACGTTTTGTTATTGTTAGACCTGTTAATCTTAGGGTGGTCTTCCCCCCAACTTTTTGCCTTCCTCTTCCATTTTTTCTGACTTTGTTTTTGCTGGCCTTAGAACTCTGTACACTTTACCACTGCTAACCAGTGCTAAAGTGCATGAGTTACCTCCTCTAGACATGGTAATATTGGCTTATATCCCATTGGCATATTTAATTTACTTATAAATCCCTACTAAAGTTGTACTATATGTACCCAGGGCATATAAATTAAATGCTACTAGCGGCCCTACAGCACTGCTGGTGTCATCCACTTAAGTAGCTCTTTAAACATGTCTCAGGCCTGCCATTGCAGAGCCTGTATTTGCAGTTTCAAACTGCCATTTCGACCTGGCAAAATAAACCTTTTTCAAGGCCCAAACCTTCCTTTTTATTACATATACCCCTGGGCCAGGGCCCTATGATGGGCCCTGGACAGCCCACGGGGCAAGGTGCAATGTGTTTAAAAAGTAGAACACATGTACTTTTACGTTTTACATGCCCTGGTAGTGAAAAACTCGTACATTTGTTTTTTCTCTACTGCAAGGCCTATCTCTCCCATAGGATAACATTGGAGTTGCCTAATACATTTTATAAGTGTAATTTCCAAATGGGAAGAGATGACTGGTTCATGTTTGGTGTCTCTAGAATCCTAATTTAAAATCCTAACTTATGGAATGTCGGATTTTATATTACAATTCTGAAAAAGCCACTTTTTGAAAGTTGACATGTTCTTGCCTTAGCCATTTGGTGCCTACATCCTGTCCCTGGTCACATGACTGGGTGTAGTTGGCAGTTTGGCTTTGTGAATTCCTCCTAGACAGCCTCAGACAATTGGAGCTTAAATGTGACTGGATGCGCCATCACTGCCAGGATGGGACGGAGGAGCTGGGCCTAGCCTCACTTACACCTGAATAGGCTGTGTCCTGTCTCCACACAAAGGGCTGCATACCCCCTGTAGTGAGTCTGGAGCCAGGGCTGGAAGGGAGGACTTCCCTGCACTTCAAAAGCATGCCTTTGAAGTCTCCCCCACTTGAAAGGCACCACCGGGTATAAGTACTGGACCTCAGACACCACCAAGACATTACACTTATGGACCTGTGGATACTCTGCAAGGGGAGAAGGACTGCTGTGCTGCTGATGGACTGCCACTCTGCTGGACTTACCTGGACACTGACATCTGTGAGTCTATCCTGCCAAGTGGTGCCACCCCAATCCTGGACCCTTGGAAAAGGGCCTAAGGTGGCTTGCCAGTGGAACCAATGTATCTTCTCTGATGAGTAACGCATCCCCAAGCAGAACCGACGCATCTCCTCGGCTGAGCGGCGCATCCCCGAGCAGAACTGATGAATCGCTGCTGCTGCGTCGTTTGGACCCATAGCAAAAGACATGCATTGCCGCCACCTCCTGCATCTTGGGATGAACGCATTGCCTTTGGAACCGCCGCTTTGCAAAACTTCCCAGCCCAAGCTCCACACATCCCTAGTTGACGGCAGCCTTGACGAAGACACTGAAACTCTGCATCGCATCTTCACCGTTCATCAGAACTGACACATCGCCTCAGCTGTACCTGACATCCTCGACACTGGACTTCACATTGCAAGCCCTGTCGGCAGGATCCTCGACGTTGATGCATCAGGACCTCGTAACACAGTCTCACCGCATCTTGGAACCGACGCATCGCCTCGCCTGTGCAACGCTTCTTTGATTCAAATACATACAATGCTCCACAATCTGGATTTAAGGTACTTTGTTCAGTGGGCCCAACTGGGTCCCTGTAGCAGGCCCGCACTCCATCGTGGTTGGCCTGAACTTGTGAATTTGTATCAGTCTGGAATGACCAGATATCCACAATAGTGCTTTGTACTTTGTGGCGCTATAATTCTCCCTAAACTTTCAAATTTAATATCTTTGGTTCTACTAATTGGACTTTTGTCATTTTGGTCTTGTTTTATTGAATAAAGGCAGTTCTATTTTTCTAACCTGGTGTGTGATGTTTTCACTGATTTACTGTTTGAAGTGTTGCACAAATACTTTGCAAGTTGAGACTGAGTGCTCTGTGCCAAGCTATCAGAGGGTGAGTACAGGTTAATTTAGAGTTTGCCTGTACCTTAGCCTGACTAGGATTGTTGTTTCTTTTTGACCAGGGCTCACACCCCAGTCAACTAGTAACCCAGTTTGTAACATGCAGGAAAGGACACCTTCCTACACATAAACAATTCTCCCCTGCACGCAGACACCCTTTCACTATGGTGCAAGGGTGCCTGCGTTGGCGCTAAGTTGCTAAACTTAGCGCCATCGCAGGGGAAAACGCAAGGCTGCACCACATTCTTGTAAATATGGTGCAGCCTTGCGTTTCAGAAGTGGCTCCACTTCCTTGTACATATCCCCCCAGATATCCATAGTTGGCGTTTTGTGCTTTTTAGCACTATTTTGCCTGAAACCTTACAAACTGACTATTTCTGGTTCTACTAATTGGAGTGTTGTGGTTTTGGTCTAGTTTAATTTATTAAAAATCACTATTTTTCTAATGCTGCTGTGGCCTCTTATTGTGGTGTGTTTTCACTGTGTTACTGTTTAAAGTGTTGCACAAATACTTTACACATTGCCTCTAAGTTAAATCTGACTGCTCTGGGCCAAGGTCCCAGAGGGTTGAGAACAGGTTAATTTGTGATCTGCTTGTACCTTACCCTTACAAGGGTGATCTGCTTGTACCTTACCCTGACAAGGAGTGTGGTTGTTGCTTGACCAGGGCTCACACCCCAGTCAACCAACAACCCCAGTTATCAATACTGCAGTTCATAACTACACAAGTGTTGAATAAAGATTATCATGACAGATCAAAATGTTGATATAAATCCAAAGAGCAGACTTGATAAAACCTTCAACCAACATATCAAAAATATCACCCATATTGTGACACAGACAGAGAAAAATGCACATAAAAACCAGAGAGGCGCTGAGAGAAGTGATGTAACTTCTAAAGCTGGCTGGTATCCAGTCATGATTCCACTATTTGAGGAGAGTGAGTTAAAGGAAGCCTCAAGAAATGAGGAAAATCCATTAACAGCGAGAGTTAAGTAGAAAACATCAAAGGGAATTAACAGTGCAAGCCAGGTACACTGAATTTAACTCAACTGAGCAAAAAGCCACGCGTGGTTATCTCATATCTCATAATAATTTCATCCCTGTGGAGAGAGCAGGCTTTACAAAAGATGCTTCTATAATAGACAATTGTCTGCCATTGCAATTACTTATTGATAAATACATCACAATTACACAACAAACAATATACGTTGCATCTATCCAGCACATTTGATAAAGTTGACTGGAGAATGCTTTGGCGCAAACTATATACCACCCACATTGACCAACGGCTGTTGAAATCAATAATCAAGTTACACCAAGATACTTGGGTGCGGTAAACATCACTCACCCCGCATCCGTGACCCCGCATGTTATTACAACGCGGTCGTTACAACGACTGCGTTGTAACAACGCATTACCATTACCCCGCAAGTCGAAACCACGACTTGCGGAGGGGGGGAGAAGGTGTTAGATTTAAAATCCAACACCTTCCCTACTGTCCGCACAGACTGGAGTTGGAATAGTAAATCATACTATTCCAACATCCAGCGCCCCCCTCCACAAGTCGTGGTAACGACTTGCGGGGTAATGGTATTGCGTGGTTACAACGCGGTCGTTGTAACGACCGCGTTGTAATAACATGCGGGGTGAGGGAAAGCGGGAAAAGGAGTGCTATTCCTTGGGTGCTCGTCCTAGTGGACAAAGGGGATGTTTACACACAGCAATTTACAATAGAAAATGGATTAAAATAAAGAGGTGTACTCGCCCTGATACTCTTTTCACTGTATCGATCTGATGTCCCTTAAGCTTTAGATGAAGTTTACACTTGACTCCCTAAAATTGGCAAGGATCAATCCAGTGTCAGCAGCATTTCAGCCACAGACAGTATGAATCTGTGTCAAAGCAGGAGTCGCAGTGGGACTGGGGAGAATTTTGGAGCAAAAAGATGTGCTCAAGGCAAACACAAACCTTAAAATATTGTACACTTTTGTTTAATTTAATTGCCAAATAATGCATTTTGGGGCATATTATCAAGCCCCTATCGCCACCACAACGTCACTTTTTGTGACGTTGTGGTGGCGATAGGGCCAGCGCCCTATTATCAAGGCAGCGTTAAGCCACTTAACGTGGCTTAAAGCCACGTTAAGTGGCTTAACGTTGCCTTGATAATAGGGCCCTTTCACACTAAACTTAGCGTGAAAGGGGCGTGCAGTGGGTGTTGCGGTGGGCGTTCCACCGCAACACCCATTGAAGTCGACGCTGCACCTATTATCAAGTTTGGCGATAATAGGTGGCAGCGCCGAACTTAAGACCAGAAAAATCCTGGTCTTAGGTGGCGAAACGAGGAGAAATGCTTTATTTCTCCTCGTTTTCTTTCCATGTGTGCTGCCTTGTGCAGCACACATGGAAAAAGCAAAATGCCATGGTTTGTCCATGTACAGGAAGGTGTCCCTTCCTTCCTGTACATGAACAAACCGTTTTTCAAAATGCCATTTTGTAACTTCCATGTGTGCTGCACGAAGCAGCACACATGCAAGTTACAAAATGACATTTTAGGTTTGTTTATGTGCGGGAAGGAACTTCTTCCTACACATAAACAAACCTCCCTGCTCGCAGACACCCTTGCACTCTCCGCCACCCTTGCCTCTCTCCGCCACTTCGGAAACGCCAGGCGTGCAGCCTGGCGTTCCAGCGGCAGAGAGAGGCGTTAGCCAAGACGGCTAACGCCTCTCTCCGCCACTTCCTTGGTAATATGCCCCTTTGTGTGTTTAACATACAAAAAGAGATTTATAGCATCATTAATACATTACCTCACCTGAAAATAAAGGTATATTATGGTTTCAAAACTACAAAGCATCTTTCTAGTTATTGCATTAAAAATACTTGTTTAACACACTTAAGTGCATGTTTACCACTTAAGCGGAACGCTGCAAATCACCTTGCTACATTGCGTGACAGGGAAAGGGCAGGAATGTGCTGTATCAAACATAATACAGCAGATTCCTGCATTTTCCCAGCGCTGGCGCACTATGAGCTGCCTAGCTGCAACGCAGGCACTCTTTCACTATAGTGCAAGAGTGCCTGCGTTGTTAGCAAGATTGTTTTTGTGCAGGAAGGGGCACATCCCTGCACAAAAACAATCCCCTGAGACATTTTCTTCTTTCTATGTGTGCTGCAGCAGACAAAGAAAGAGGAAAAAGCGAGGAGAAATAACCATATTTCTCCTAGTTACTCCTCACCTGGGGAGGCGTGGCATTTTTGGTGCATTCCCCGGTCTACCACTTCTGGTAAATCTGGTAATGCATCAAAATCCATGGGTTTTGCATGGGAACAGACAAGCACGACCCATGGAACGCCTCCCGGGGGCCGAGTAACCCAGAGCAGCGGTTTGCGCTGCGTTGTGTTACTCTGGCTTTAGCAAGCCACTCAGAGTCACACAAGGTGGCCTTGCGTGGCTTAATAAATTGCATCTTAAGGGTTGCGTCACTTTTGCACCCCATTGCATGGTGCAAAAGCGACACACCCCTATGATAAACGTGGCCCTTACTGTGAGAAATAATTATTTGTAATGTGTGAGAAATAATGTAATGTGTGATTAGTAATGTTGGCACGTCTTACTCACAAGACATATCCTCGACCTTTCCAGACAGACTCACATCACCCCGCACCTCAAGAATCTACACTGGCTACCGATCCAGAAGAGATGCCAGTTCAAGATGATGACCCACGCATACAAAGCCCTGCACAAGGAAAGACCAGCATATATCAACAAAGAAATGGCCTTCCACCAATCGACCAGACACCTGTGATCCTCCTCCCTCTTCCTTGCAGACACACCCCTGGATCCAACGAGACAACAGCGGATGAAGCTCCTCTCACCTGGCGGTCAAAGCCTGGAACAACCTTCCCCTGCACCTGAGGAGCACCACTTCGCTCCGGCAATTCAGGAAAGAACTCAAGCCTGGCTGTTCGAATGAACAGAGCACTGCGAAGCCGCTAGCAACTCCAGGGCCTTGAGACCCTCATAGGTGATTTGCCGTGCTTTATAAATACTGATTGATTGACTCACTCTCCTGCAGTCCTTGATTCACTATGTGAATGAGGTGGTGGGTCTGTTCATCCTCCTCATTAGACTCTGAATCTGACATTGTAACTTCCAATCCTTTTTTTGTGGCTATATTGTGCAGGAAAACACATGTTGCTACAATATTGCAACGTGTTTCAGGTGATATTGTACGGCACCACCACTCCTATGAAAACATCTGAAACAACGTTTTGGTAGTCCAAAAGTGTGTTTATGACACCTCTTGTTCTTTGGCGTCCCACATTGTATCAATGTTCATTTGGTGTTGTGGGGGATAGATAAAGTGTTGTATTCCATGAGTGTAAGGCATATGCACTATCACCTACCTACAAACAAACATAACAGATTGAGATAAAGGAATTAAGTCACATGTAAGGTATATTTCAAATTATTCAATCTATAGTTACCCAATACATATTCATCATCGAAATGTCCTCTTTGTAGCCTTGTGTAAATGGCACTATGGCGAAAAATGAAAGAATGGGCGCTCCCTGGATATTGTGCCACAATATCTGTGATTACATGTTTTCCATCGCACACCACTTGGATGTTTAAGGAATAACTATTTTTGCGATTTCTGAATTAATACCCAATGTCAGAGTGTGGGCAGAAAGGCACATGTTCCATCAATACATCCAATTACATGAGTAAAATTGGCAATACAATTACATTTTGGTATTGTGTAATTCCTGCGCATTTGTAGGAAAATATGTGTCTGAATGCACATTAACATAACACCTTGGTAGCTACTAGAAGTGAAGAGGTGCAAACTACATAAAACCTGCACATTGGTGGGAATGGAAATACTGTGCAAAGAGTTACTCTCATGCTGTGGCTTTAAATCAGCTATGGGTTCCAAGATTACAGCGCTACTTATCTTGTATATTTATTGCTTTCTCTGTTTGTTCAAATAGAGTAATTCTGATTCTGAAAATCCTCTCCTGTCTTCTCCTCCTTCTCTGCAACCCAGCCAAGATGCACATTCTCCTTGCCATCACATATAGAGCCGCCATTGTTGAAGCTGCAGATGCATTCTGGGGCTGTTTTTTTTATACTTTGCACACAGTTACCACCTAGTTTGAGTTGGTGGTAATGTGATGTGTAAAATTAAGTTTTTGCCACTATTTGCGACTGAGTTTAACATACGAATAGCAGTTTGCAATTAACGGTTTGTTATTTGCGATTCGCTATTTAGTATTTCAAAAATATCAATTCGCTTTTCATTTGCATTGCTACAAAATCATCTGCAAATGGCTTTTGTACATTCGAAAACGCTGTTTTTGTGAACGGTAACTAGTTTGCGACTGATTATAGATTCGCTAACGCTTCATACATATAGCCCATGGTCTTTTTAATTTTTAACAACAGTTCAAACCAAAGAGGCATTGGCACATAGAACATGAACAAAGCAACAAATTGAAGCCTGAATAATGCCTTCGAATGAAATAAACAGAAAGTATAGAATTATATACAATTATAAATGGGTAACAGTGAACAACAGATCTTTTTCAACAAGTGGTTCAGGGTGACATCAAATGGACAATGAGAGCAAATCAAAAGTTGTCTATGATGTCACTAAGAACCCTGAGGTGAAAAACATCTGTTATTCAATTTTTAAACAGCTTTAATTTTGCTATGATGCCCCGAAAATCATCTTCCCCTGCTTTCAGCTGCTACGCAGGGGCAGAGAAGTAATTGGGGATCCATAGATAACATGGCCTCTTCTCTCTCTGTCCCAATTTTCTTTAAAATACTAGACTGCTTGCCATCATAGGTATGTGGGCGTGAAATTGACGTCTTTGCCTCTTTTTTGCTCTATCAGGACTCTTCAGCATTTGCATCTATAGGTACAAGGTTTGAAGCCATGTAATGCAAAGTGATCACTCTACCATTTGCATAGGGGTGTGGCAACATGTAAATGAGGGAATAACTTTGCCCATGTGTCTGGGCAATATACAAGTACACGGACAAAGAAGCTCTTGAGAGAAGTAGTTACTGTGACCATTTTGAAAGGGGTATGGAAGATCCCAAGGGCACCCTAGGTCCTAGACAACACAAAAGAAGGGCTTTATTGCCCTTGAAGAGACTCTGACTGAGCAGTAAGTGCCACAATGTTATTGTTTCTTCAGCTGTATCTTGCACCCCAACGTCTGTGGGGGCACCCTGATGACCTCCATAACAGTGTGAGCAGTGTTTGATAGCACCATTCTTCTAAAGATTATCAGGACATTCAGAGAAACAGGACAATGTTTTAAACCACCTCTCCATGTCCCTGTGCTGCGCTGTCTCCAGTGCATGAATTAACTTAGAGTTATCCAGTCACGGCCGGTGCAGGTAAGCGCGGTGGGGAGGGGGGGAGAGTCGTCAGACGATGGAATAGGATTTATTTATTTATTTAATTTTCCCTATTCCACTGTCTGTAGACTTCCGCCTCCCACCCTGCCCCACCACGCTTACCTGCACCGGCGGCCGCTGGAGTGACTGAGCGAAAGGTAGTACATTGTTTCCACGATTCTGAGGGATCAGGGTTGTCATGTTCTGAGGTTGCCAAAAACTAACCTCTCCCCGATAGGAGGAGAATCTAGTGGCACTGTGAGCTAGCTAAAACAGAAAGGCTAACATTCTCGGTGGGGGTGCTCAGAGTCAGTCTGCCACCAAACCCACAGTTTATGTTATCCGGAACGCGCAGATCCTCTATAGGTAATATAGGTAATATAGGAATTACACGACATGGCGCCGCCAACGTTGGTTGGGTACTTATTTAACAGTAGAATCTGAGTAGTTCAGTCGTGCTAATTCTCAGAGTCCCCTACTCACAAAAACGCCAGATACGTCTGGAGTGGGTGGGCACAAAACTACGCCACAGCTGAGTAGGCAAAACATCCTATTTATTGGCTGCTGGTTAATTAAGCTTGAAGGACATTTTGTTCCTAAATTGTGCAAAAACCTTATCTTCGTTCCCTTGAAAAACTGTTCCGTGTTCTAAAAACAAAATGACAAACGAGGAAGGAGCATTAGATGTGTTAACACAACAAAGACCTCACTCAGACGAGGAGGAAGGTCCGAATGGAATACAGTTTCATCCAAATGTTAGACACGCACTCACCCTTAAACTACTTAAACATGGTTTAACAGCCAGAGGTGGTATAGTGGGATTCGTGATATAGGAACACAATGATTTCCAAACAGAGGTATTTTATTCATGGGTTACATTCCCAGCAGCAAATGCAAGAACAAAAGCGTTTCATTATTACACACAAGATGACATACCAGTGGAACACATTCCGTATGAGGACATTGAAATTCCACTAACGTACCAGGAACATGAATACTGGTTTAAAGGCGCCCTCCCCCATACAAGAAGAAGAGTAAGGCTCGTTCCATTAGGAAGACCAGGAGCAACTTGGCCGATATTAAATTCAGACTAGATATTGTTATATTCTGTGTTATAGAATTCTGCAGGAATTTGTATGTGATGACATTATTAGAATGTGGACCTAAGTATGCTATGGAATGAAGCCTTAGAGGAGTTAGTTGGATGGGCCGCTGTTAATGGATGGCAGCGCTGAGGAGTTGTCTTCAATAAACATATTGCTAGATGAATCTGCATTGGGACGGCTTCAATCGGGAGGTAACATAAAATGTAGGGGACGAGTTGGAAAACTCCCCAGAATAGAACCCAGCATCAAAAATCAACAAAGGTATAGAAGAATATTTCCATTTACCAATCAAAGGTACTTTTGCATTGTGTTGCCAGTGCTCTTAAAAAATTATTTACGGTACAATTTGACTCAGTATTCACCCATGCGTAACCGGAACTTAATTAACCCTGCTCACGCCGTTGGATACGAAAGTTTTGAGATAAGCTTTTAAAGGCAGGACAATTAAATGGGGGACCTTCCTGCACATAAACAATCATAGGCAATGTGCTGTTTCTATGTGTGCTGCACAAGGCAGAACACTTGGAAACAGCAAAAACGAGGAGAAATAAAGCATTTCTCCTTGTTTCGCCTGCGAAGTCCAGGTGTCTCTGGTCTTAATTTTGGCGCTGCCTCATATTTACGCTGCCCTTGTAAATAGGGGGCAGCGTCAAAGTCAATGGGTGTTGCGGTGGAACGCCCATCGCAACACCCATTGCCCTCCTCTTTCACGCTAAATACAGCGTGAAAGGGTGCCTTATTTACAAGGCAACGTTAAGCCACGTTAAGTAACGTTGTGGTGGTGATAGGGGGTTTGTAGATATGCCCCTTAGTTACTTACCAGTAACTCCATTACTGCGAGTCCAGTCACCCATGTCACAGTCATTACGTCCCACCCTGTCTCCTGTTTGGCTTCTGAGCCTGACTGTTCTAGGGCTGGCAACATTGCAGGATGTCTTTTGGGTGGGTAGCGCTTATTTTGTTAAAAATGGAAATGGGGCAACAGAGCATCTGTCTGGGGAGGCAGACTCACCTCATGCTGTAATGACTGTAATGAGGAAGCATGAACTTAGATTAATGGTATTGAGAGTAAGTAATTTAAACTTTATGAGAACCCATGAATAACATCCTGCAGCAAGAAAAGAGTGCCCAACTGGGCCTCAGATGTCTTTAACATCCTTTGTTATGTTTCATATAGGAACCCTAATATAGGCCCGGGTAATGTGATACACCTTCACCTACATTATCTCCCTTATACTACACAGTAACGAGCCTTTAGGATTGAACCTTTACCTAGTTCTAGTCCTGGGCACAGAAGGAGGGTTTTTCCCTGAATAACAGCGTCCTATAACTTCATCAATGGACTCATACAGTATGAATGAATATTCATGAGGGTTCTTGGAAACCAGGCAGAGGCTACACCACCTGCATAATATCTACGTACAAGGTTCATCCCATACGTCATCCTCAAATCCAACAATGGCTAATACAAGAAACAAGGGACAAAGAAACCCTAGATACTTTTTGTATAAATACAGCACATCTTGCTATGGTTGGGAGAGGAGACCGAGACTTCCAGGCTGACACACTGACCAGAGACGCTGAGGCTCCTGCATGCAGACGCTTCAGCTGACAGTGGTCTAACACATCCCTCGCGGGGTGTCCAACTCGAGACCAGACGGGGTCCCACACTCTCTCACTTCAGGTAATGGGGTTAGACTAAATCCTAGAGGGATTCTTGGCTTCACACCTACTCACATGCTAGGTACACTCAGGTACATCTAGATAGGCATCATAGGAGTACACGCGCTTTTTATTATGCATTTTATATTCATGTCTGTATTCATGATTATTGCAAGATGGTAGAACTATGCTATCCTTTTATTTTCACTGTACTGCTAATTATATATATCTGCTACTGTCTAACGGTTGTTGCAGCACATCTATTTTACACTAGAAGAACAACTGTGCAATAAATTCTTATTGTAACACGCCCAACTGTTTCTTCTGTGTAACTACTCTGAGACCGAATAAGTGAGCACGAGTGACTGAGCGAAAGGTAGTACATTGTTTCCACGATTCTGAGGGATCAGGGTTGTCATGTTCTGAGGTTGCCAAAAACTAACCTCTCCCCGATAGGAGGAGAATCTAGTGGCACTGTGAGCTAGCTAAAACAGAAAGGCTAACATTCTCGGTGGGGGTGCTCAGAGTCAGTCTGCCACCAAACTCACAGTTTATGTTATCCGGAACGCGCAGATCCTCTATAGGTAATATAGGTAATATAGGAATTACACGACATGGCGCCGCCAACGTTGGTTGGGTACTTATTTAACAGTAGAATCTGAGTAGTTCAGTCGTGCTAATTCTCAGAGTCCCCTACTCACAAAACGCCAGATACGTCTGGAGTGGGTGGGCACAAAACTACGCCACAGCTGAGTAGGCAAAACATCCTATTTATTGGCTGCTGGTTAATTAAGCTTGAAGGACATTTTGTTCCTAAATTGTGCAAAAACCTTATCTTCGTTCCCTTGAAAAACTGTTCCGTGTTCTAAAAACAAAATGACAAACGAGGAAGGAGCATTAGATGTGTTAACACAACAAAGACCTCACTCAGACGAGGAGGAAGGTCCGAATGGAATACAGTTTCATCCAAATGTTAGACACGCACTCACCCTTAAACTACTTAAACATGGTTTAACAGCCAGAGGTGGTATAGTGGGATTCGTGATATAGGAACACAATGATTTCCAAACAGAGGTATTTTATTCATGGGTTACATTCCCAGCAGCAAATGCAAGAACAAAAGCGTTTCATTATTACACACAAGATGACATACCAGTGGAACACATTCCGTATGAGGACATTGAAATTCCACTAACGTACCAGGAACATGAATACTGGTTTAAAGGCGCCCTCCCCCATACAAGAAGAAGAGTAAGGCTCGTTCCATTAGGAAGACCAGGAGCAACTTGGCCGATATTAGCAGCCTACACACCACATCCTGACATTGACACAATGCCACAAGATGAATTACTCGAACATCACAAAGAGTTGATAAAACTTTACAGAAACATGACGCTATTTGTCATGAGGACACTTACAGTCCAACCAGCAGTAGTTACAACAAATACAGCTCCTACACAAAGTACAGCAACTAAAATTACTCCACAAACATTACACGCAGTAATGGGCAAAATGCCCACAAGACGTAAGCAAATACCATTCTGGGTAGCTCAGAAAATGACACAGTTAGAAGCAGTATTCCCGAATACTAGCCCTTATCAAAAACACAGAATGCTGACAATCTGCTTGCCCATGGGGATTACACCACAGATAGAGGATTGTACCTCTTGGGGTACAGTCTACGCGGCCATCTATATCAGATCTCATGGTATACCATCCTTAGCTGTAGTACCAGATGTATTAAGACAAATACAAAATGAATACGGGGCAGAACCTGCTCTGAACTTAGGGATGAAATTACTAGGTAATTACGCCCAGGTATCAGCAATAATATTAGCAAATATTAAAGGAGAGGCAGCATCAGTGGCAATCCGCCAACGCCTACGGGAGTTCGGTCCTTTATAACAGGAACGTGAATTACCCAAAATTATAGAAACTGCATATGCAGAATTAGAGAGGAACAGTTTGGGTGGAAAAGCTTTAAAACCACAATTAATGGGCAGTCCTGAAAAGGAAATCTCCTAAAAAGAAGTGGGATAATAATATTAAAAAACAGAACAAAGAAAAGGGATCTCAATCCAGAGGTGGATCTCCTCCACAGGAGCCCTCCGAAAGGAGGTACAACCTCAGGAATAGGGATAATATTAGGAAACCTGACAGGTATCAGGATACTGATACACGTTCCTCTCGTTCCTTTCAGGGCTCGACGAAAAACTCCAAGAGAGAAGGACGGTCAGAACACAAGGAAGAGCGTACAAAGTCCAGAGACAAACAGCAAGCTCAAGACTATACTTCCAAAAAAGAAGACAAGCCAAAATCTAAACCTCAGTATAAGAAGAAGAAAGTTGCAGGCCTGAAGATCAGACATGCCCAGAATACTGAGGACACAACTTCTGAACGGGGAATGGGCTCAGACGATGCTAGACAGTGCGGCAGAAGTAACAATAGCTCGCCAGACCCTGATGGAATTTCTGGTGACAGCGGACTTGAATGATTACATCACGGTGGAAACACCAGATATGAGGGTAAGCGTCCCGCATAAGTTATATGATATAACACTCCAAATGGAGGGGGACAAGCCCCGGAAAGTTAAAGATCTCTTTTGGGAGAACCTGTCATCTGGTTATGACATCCTATTAGCTGAACAAGATTGGCCGCCAGCATTCGTTATGGAGTGCCCTAGGGGAGAAACGGTAATTTTTCCAGCCTTCTCTGTCCTCGTTCCCATTCATTTTAAACACACATATGCACGGGAGTGGGCAGTTGCCCTAGCTCCAGCATTGTACAAAAATCATGCCGGATGGGATGAAAGTTCAACCCACCACGTGATCCCATTAAAAGTTTCACCAAATGCACAGAGGCAATATCCAATAAAGCAAGAAGCTAAAAAACAGGTCAGGGAGATCTTAGATCAACTTGAAAATCAAGGGATCGTTGAAACTTACACCTCACCAATGAACAATCCTTTGTTTCCCGTAATGAAACCCGACAACTCATATCGTCTAGTTTTAGATTACAGACATTTAAACACATGCACAAAGACATTCGCTGTCCAAAATGCACACAGTGCCTCATTAATGAATAACATTGTGCGGAAAAAATACAAAACTACACTTGATATCTCAAATGGATTTTTCTGCCGAAACATAGCGCCTGAAAGCAGGTATTTGACCGCATTCTCAGCGTTGGGGTCCCAGCGACAATTTTGTTGTCTCCCCCAAGGGTATAAGAATAGCCCAGGGTTATTTTCAGCAAGAGTAACTGAATTACTCCAACATTTTGATGAGAAAGCATTGTCCTATGTGGATGATATTTATCTGATACAACGACTTAAAAAGGCACTTGACAAGGGTGAGCACCATAATTATGGGATTCGCCTCTGAGGGCTACAAATTTAATTTAAAAAAATCAAAAATCGCCCACCTCAATGTCCTGTTTTTAGGATATGAGCTTTCAAGTGAAGGGAAAAGTCTGGCAGCTAACTTTTTAGAAAAGTGTGCGCTGCTCCAACCTCCAAAATCATTAAAAAATTTACAATCAATACTGGGATTCCTAAATTTCGGCAGAACATACATTTTGGATTACGCAGAAAGGGTAAAACCTTTCTACGACTTAATAAAACCTGACTTTTCAGTTAGACAATGGACACAGGAACACACAAACATCCTACATTCACTACAAGAAGACATGATAGCTTCAAAACATTTACAGACACGGGTAAACGTACGCAACTTAGTGATCCGTGTAATAGCGGGTCAATGCGGGTACACTTACTTAACCTTCAATGAATGCGAAACAGTACCAATAGCTTACAAATCACACCTGTACACAAACGCAGAAATGCGTTTCACTTCAACAGAAAAAACCCTGACAGCAGTTCATGCGGGATGGAAAGTTCCATCCAAGTTGCACCAAAACGCAGTCTCTAGGAGACTGCACTGCACAGTTGGCAGAGTTAAAAGCTTAAATACTGGCACTGGTAAACACGGATCACGAATTCCCCACACTGATAGTGTGTGATTCTTTTTACTGTGTGCAATCATACAATGAATATTTACATCATTGGGAACAAAACGGGTTCAAAGACGCAAAAGGTGGCACAATTAAGCATAAAATGCTATGGGAACAGGTAGTTGAGTTGAGAAACGAACTACCACGGGCTCACGTGATTCATACACTGAGTCATCAACGCGATGGCGTTCACGTTGAAGGGAATTCATTGGCTGATGAAGCCGCGAAGGGGGCTGTGCGCACGGCTTCCGCAGCTGCAATCAAAAACGAGGATAGATGGTGAGATTATGGTTGCTGTCATTGCTTCACGCAAAGGCAGCTCAGCAGTACCAAAGAAATTTCCACTCTGGTACTCCTACAAGTTAGATGCAAACAACATTCCATATGCTCAGATTCCTGGAGTGGGGGACAGAGTAATACCAAATATGTATCGTAGGCAAGGTTTGATGATTGCAGCACACGAGGGTTTGGGCTCTACGCATACAAGCATTACACCGACTAATTCATTGTTGAAACAGCGCCATGGTGGCCAGGCCTAACAAAGCAAACTAAAGACTATGTCTTGAAATGTGACATCTGCCAGCAGATGAAAGGCTCCACCATAACAGGCACGGCACAGGCACCGTTATTAAAATCAGACAAACCTCTCGCTTATGTGTTTCTGGACCACTGCGGCCCCTTACAATCAGATGGGGCCTACAAGTATATCATGGTTGCAGTGGATTCATGCTCAAGATTCCTATGGGTTTGGCCTCAGCGCTCGGCTGACGCTCGAACTGTTATAAAAGATTTGCGAGTCTTTATAGGGACATACGCAGTTGGCCCGTTACATTCTGACCATGGCCCGGCATTTAGCTCTCGGGCTTACAAAGAGGCCATGGAAAGTATGGGCGTAGCATTGCGGTACTCCTCTCCGTACCATCCTGAGGGAAATTCGGTTGTGGAAAGGAAAAACCGGGACCTAAAGCAATCTTTAACAGCTAGGGTATTAGGCAAGGGCGGTAGTTGGGTCAATCATCTATATGGAGTACAGCGAGCTCTCAATAACCAGCCAAGAAGTTCTCTAGGGGGTGTCACTCCATACGAGGTCCTATTTGGGATAAGAATGTGGGTACCTCATCTTGATTGTGAAGGCACAGTGGCGGATGAAAAACCTTTTGACATCCATAACCGTTTGGCTATCTTACAGGAATTAAATGAAGCAAGAGCCTTGCACAGCAATGTGCAGGTGAAAGGAACAGCCACTTGGGAAGTCAAGGCAGTCACGGCAAGACCTGTCTGGATCCCAGAAGTCGGGGATCTGGTCAGAGAGAAAATAGCGGATAAAAAAGAATTTGGACCTTCATACAGAAAGCCTGTACCTGTCCTAGCAATTCAAGGAACAATAACTGTACTTCTACCGCCTCTTGCCAGAAAAAAGGAGAAACGATTTGTCTTAATCGACTTAATCAAACCACACTATGTGGCCGATACTGAACAGTAGGCCTCGTGGACTCCGCTGGACGGTATAGTTTGGGACAAGGTTTATTTCGATATATTCGGTCCAACTGAGCTTTTAAAAATTTCTCATGTATTTAAAATTTCATTGAGTGATATCATTACCTCCAGTACACTCTCTGATGATTGGGACTCTGAAACTATCAATAACATGTTGTCTGATTTGGAGAGAACTGCCGCATTCCCAAACAATGAAATGCTAGAAGGTACTTCAGACTATGATACTTTGTACTGTTACCAGCATTATGGTCATCATTTCTTGCACAAATCTATAACACCTAGAAATTTTTTTGAGTACCACCAGTGAAAACATTGCCCTACACCACCAAGAAGTAGTTCGCAAACATTTGCACAGAAATTTTCATATTTTTCAGGGTTTAACACTTCTGACCCGGCGTCATTTTATTATAAAGTCGCATCCACATTGGCACAGAAAATTATGTTGACCGACACCAAACAGATTTACTCTGCTTCCTTTATCGCCCAATTGTCTGAACAGGGTTTTGACCTATGGAAGGACACAATAGACTTAAAATCAGTCTGGGGTTCTAGAGACTGGCAAGTCCAGGGAACAGAAGCGCTATTTAGAGCATGCCTCATTCCACAGCAGATGATATTTCTAAATGACACTGTGCAACAGACATCCTGTCTTGGACTAGCCAAGAACAAGGACCTGAACACACCTCGGTTTCCAACACCATCACAGAGGGAGAAGTGGCAAAATTCAACTTCACAAGAAGGGGCAGAAGTAGATGACATTTTACAGTACAATAGATCAGACCCTAATTGGAAAGGATGGTTGGTTTGGTCCATAGACACGAACAGATGTCAGCAAAGATTCTGGGGTACCACCGAAGGGTTCAGTATCCGTAGGTCAGACCCATGATATGTACACAGAGAACATCCAGGGGTAGTGACATCCTACAGTGTTGGGAAGTTGTGCCTTGATTGGCTAGAAACCTCAACACTCCCAGAAGTGAAACAGCACTGATCCTTACTCACACATGGCATGGATCTTAGGGATTTTTTGCTAGGTCCAAGGAAACCACAAACGTCAGAAACATTTCATATATGCTGGCATTTATGCTGCCTACAATGAAATTTGAAAAATATCCCAACAAGAGGCCGCAGAGAGAATACGGGAAATAGACCGTATTAACTTAGAGAAGGCATTAGCGGTAGTGGATAATGGGATAACAACTTTGACCTCTAGGATATATTCCTTAGGCAACATTGTATCTTCTGCAATAGACATACTGGAACAAGATTTGGCCATATTACAACACGGGCAATCTCAGTTGCGTTCTATTATGTTGTTAAGCTGGACACTGCAATCTTTGCGTGCAGGCTATGTGCCTTGGCGTTTTATCAACAGTACATCTCTGTTTTCTGAATACAAACTAATAGATAAACAGGTAGAAATGGCACAAAGGGGAGCAAAATATACAATGCTGCGTATTGAAAAACTGGATAGATTACCATTTACGGTAGCGGAATCACCATCCACGGAATGGCTAATCCATGGCCACATAACTCTACCGGTCACTACTTTTCAGTTTCAATATTGCCTTGAGCAAAAGCAGGCAGGCAAATATGAAAAAATGGGTAAGGAATATATTAAGGAATCTTGGGAATTACCGTACATATTTCGATGCCGGAGTGGGGATCGAGAAGTGTTTCTAAGCTGTACAAACTGCAAGAACGCTTTGAGTGGTTCTCTTATGTGCCAGGAGATTTTACTACACGGAGCTTGTAATGGTTCAGTAGTGAACTTGTCCTGCCACCAGCAAGGGACTCCAGCAGCCCTGATTACACCGGTATTCAAGCTGCTCTCGAATGGGAGTTACTTGATGCTGAATGATCAAGGTTGTTGTGGGATGCTTCCGGGGATTGCCTATCTGGTCACGGTGAACTCCAGGGTTACTTGCTGTATGCAAGTATTGTTTCCCCCAACAAGTACAGTCAGGGAGGCGCCGCTATGGCCTTCGCTAAATGTTTCCTTTATACAATTTGATACTTTGAGCAGAATGAAAGCCATGCTTTTACAGCAAACTGTGCCCTTAACCTCCGCCCGGGAGACCCTTGATCTTCAAATCGCAAGGATCTCAGCTGAGATATAGACACTCATACATACAAACTGCCCCTCTCATTTCACAGAAATGGTGGGACGTATTTTTAATATGTCTGATACGAGTGGTATTGTACACCTATTTAAGACCATAGGGTCAGGATTTCTAAGCACCTTTCAGACAGTCCTCGGAGTTATTCCAAACTTTATACACTCTGTATTGGGATGCATTTTTGGAGGTCTTCCGCTGATCCTGCGCTCAATAGCAGGTATCCTGATTATTATTTTTCTGCTGCGCAATGGACGGCCCAATCACCAACGAGATGGCAAAAGCACTCCTGGAGCGTAAATACCGTGAACGCATGGTACAACATCTGGGCACACCTCGCTTGCGGGAACTGAGCGCCTCTTGGTTCCTATCGTTTAGACCAGTCTGGATGGACTGCATCTTACCTGTTCTTCAATGCCTGTTTTGCGGAGAAGAATGCGTGTTAGATCTCTGTCTGACACTTCCATCGGCAACGCCACCGGACATGAATACCATGCTGGAACCAGTGAGGGTCCATGCTCGGCAATGTCCCCAGCATATTCCTATCTTGATGGCTGCATTCCTCGAGAACCCGCAGGTGCCTTTTGCTACAACTGGGTTGAGCATCAGCTCTTCCACTAGCACTCAGGTATCGACTACAGCACCAGCTGCCTCTACACCAGCTATTGGCACTTCTGAGTATCATATGTGCTCAATTGACGTGCTCTGCGAGGTATTACAGGGATCGTCCTCTGCAACAGCGAGCAACAGAGATGTTACGTCTCCCAGCCAGGACACTTAATCTATAATTGACTCATTGTGTGCTGGGAAAGAATTCGGTTTTTTCCTTTTTGTTTCAAAACTAAATTTGGAACATTTCCTTTAATTGACACTTTCGCTGGGAAAGCATGGCCTTCTGACGCTTGTCGTGGTTTGATTTATATAAACGAACTCAACTAGGACTTTGGCTTAGAGTGACATTTCCAATACTAACTTTCGAAAATAATTGTTTTTTTCTTCCCCCCCATTAGACTATTTCTAAATGGTTTTGAAAACAATATTTTATGAAGCTCACTGATAGTTTTATGCGCTGCTACCTAGTAAAAAGAGTAGTTCACTAGCATTTTTATCATTGTTGACTGTTCGGAAGAGGAGTGGGTGTTATGTTTCGTATAGGTACCCTAATATAGGCCCGGGTAATGTCATACACCTTCACCTACATTATCTCCCTTATACTACACAGTAACAAGCCTTTAGGATTGAATCTTTACCTAGTTCTAGTCCTGGGCACAGAAGGAGGGTTTTTCCCTGAACAATAGCGTCCTATAACTTCATCAATGGAATCATACAGTATGAATGAATATTCATGAGGGTTCTTGGAAACCAGGCAGAGGCTACACCACCTCCATAAGATCTACGTACAAGGTTCATCCCATACGTCATCCTCAAATCCAACAATGGCTAATACAAGAAACAAGGGACAAAGAAACCCTAGATACTTTTTGTATAAATACAGCACATCTTGCTAGGGTTGGGAGAGGAGACCGAGACTTCCAGGCCGACACACTGACCAGAGACGCTGAGGCTCCTGCATGCAGACGCTCCAGCTGACAGTGGTCTAACACATCCCTCGCGGGGTGTCCAACTCGAGACCAGGACGGGGTCCCACACTCTCTCACTTCAGGTAATGGGATTAGACTAAATCCTAGAGGGATTCTTGGCTTCACACCTACTCACATGCTAGGTACACTTAGGTACATCTAGATAGGCATCGTAGGAGTACACATGCTTTTTATCATGCATTTTATATTCATGTCTGTATTCATGATTATTGCAAGATGGTAGAACTATACTATCCTTTTATTTTCACTGTACTGCTAATTATATATATCTGCTACTGTCTAACGGTTGTTGCAGCACATCTATTTTACACTAGAAGAACAACGGTGCAATAAATTCTTATTGTAACACGCCTGACTGTTTCTTCTGTGTAACTACTCTGAGACCGAATAAGTGAGCACGAGTGACTGAGCGAAAGGTAGTACATTGTTTCCACGATTCTGAGGGATCAGGGTTGTCATGTTCTGAGGTTGCCAAAAACGAACCTCTCCTCGATAAGAGGCGAATCTAGTGGCACTGTGAGCTAGCTAAAACAGAAAGGCTAACATTCTCGGTGGGGGTGCTCAGAGCCAGTCTGCCACCGAACCCACAGTTTATGTTATCCAGAACACGCAGATCCTGTATAGGTAATATAGGAACTACACAACACCTTCAGAACATCAGAAGGGAGGGCTTGGACATAAAAATGGTCCTCTCTTTCGGCTGGTATGTGCAGATCCATTCCAGACCTTTCACACCTTGTAATGCAACGAAGCAGAACCAGGCGCATGAAAAGCAATTTTAAAGAGCAGTTTAATTTGCATTACACTGCGTTCAGCACTCTCTTTGTGGGGCAGATATTTTCCCAGCAGCTTGCAGACAGGGAATGATTCATATGCCATTCATACTGATGGCTAACATTTCTGCCAAGGTCCAGCTCGCCTCTCAAAACGCGCAGATCAAGGCGATACACAGAGAGACGTACAAAAAGCATTCTTTATTCCCCTGAAACGCTCGCTGAGCACATCTATGCATTTTGATTGAATAGCCATTGTGTGAAAATGGAGCGGCTTTAAAGCCTGCCTGCATCTTGCTCTGTCTGGCTTTGCTCTCTTGCTGACTCTTCTGTTGTTAGTATGGATCGATAGCACCTCACCTTGACAAATGAATAATGCAACATCACTGTTACAGAAAAAGCCACACAGTAGTAAGACAGTAGCTAGTAGCACTAAGCACACAGAGTTAGGTTTTATGCCACTATAGAGAATACCACCCACCTCATTAACCTACCACTATATAGTAGCAACTGCATTAAACTAACATTACATCAACTTGGTGTAGATACCAACCTGGAAGAAGGCAGTTTTTCCGAAACGCTATATATAGATATATATATAAAACAAAGGTTACAGGGACGTTATAGTTAGGCTCAGGTTCCCCGCAATGCACTGCTTATAACCTCACATATTACATCACTCATGATATGGTCAGTGACATCACTGATGACATCTCAAATGACATCACTGATGACATCATCCGGTGAAAGTTTTTTAAAAGGTTATGAGTGTGAAATATATATACCAAGGGGTATTGGTGAATCAGTGGGTGTATGAGTGCCTGTCCGGATGATTCAGTGGGTGCGTGACTGGCTGTATATGTGAGTGATTAGGTGTCTCATTGAATGTATGGGTGAGTGACTGGTTGTGTGAATGTCTGTATCAGTCTGTCAGTTGGTGTCTACATAGCTGTATGGGTGTGTGAGTGAGTATGTGATTGGCTGTTTTTGGTGAGTGATTGGTTGTCTGAGTACCTGTATGGTTTCTGAGTGTCTGTATGGTTGGGTCAAGGTGTGTGTAACTGCCTGTATGGATGACTGAGTGGGTGAGTCAGTGGCTGTAAGGGTTAGTGAGTGTGTGTGTGAGTGGCTGTATGGGTGAGTGAGTGTGTGTATGGCTATGTTAGTGAGTAAGTGGGTGTGTCAGTGGTATATGGGTGAGTAACTGAACATGTGAAAGGCAGTATGGGTGAGTGATGGAGTATATGAGTGACTGTATGGGTGAGTGAGTGAATGTGAGATTGGCTGCATGGGTGAGTGTGTGCTTGTATCAGTGACTGCATGGGTGAGTGATTATGTGTTATTATCTGTATGAGTAAGTGAGTTGGTGTGTGTGTTTCTGTATGGGTGAGTAAGTGGCTGTGTGATTGACTGTATGGGTGAGTGACTAGGTGTGTGAGTAGCTCTATGGGTGACTGAGTCAGTGTGTGAGTGGCTGAATGGGTGTATGAGTGGATATGTCAGTGGCTGTATTAGTAACTGAGAGGGTGTATGAGTGGTTGTATGGGTGAGTGAGTGGATGTGTGTGTAGATCTATGAATCAGTGAGTGCGTGTGTAAGTACTGGTATGGGTCTGTGAATGGGTTTGTGAATGGTTGAGTGGGTATATGAAAGGTTCTATGGGGTGTGAGTGGGTGCATCAGTGATTCTGTGGATGATGTCATCAGTGATGTCATTTGAGATGTCATCAATGATGTCACTGACCATGTCATGAGTGATGCATTACAGGGGCGTGAGTTATAGTTAGCTCAGGTAACTATAACTGCTGAATTTCACTGGTTTTGTACGAGTAAAATTTGAGCCTAACTATAACTACCCTGTAACCTTTCGTTTTTTCAATGAATTTCTAAGTTTTTTTTATGTTGTTTCCTAACTATAAAGTCCCTGTAACCTTTGTTTATTTAAGTCAATTTCTAAGGTTTTTAAATTGTATTTCGTAACTGTAACCTTTGAGAGTGAGTGTGTGAGTGAGTGCATGAGTGTTTCAGTGGGTGTGTGAGTGAGTGTGTTGGTGTCTTAATGGGTGTGTTAGTGGGTGTGTGAGTATCTGTGTGGAACTGGGAGTGGCTGCAAAAATGTTTCAGTGGGTGTGTGAGTGGGTGCGTAAGTATCTGAGTGGGTCTGTGAGTGGATGCGAGAGTGTCTTAGTGGGTTTACGAGTACCTCCATGAGTGTGCGAGTCAGTCTGTGAGTGAGTGTATGAGTGTCTGAGTAGATCTGTGAGTGGGTGCATTAGTCTGTGAGTGGGTCTGAGAGTAGTTGTGTGAGTCTATGAGTGGGTCTGTGAGTGGCTGTGTGAGTGGCTATATGGGACTGTGAGTGGGTGTATGAGTGTCTGAGTGTGTGTCTGAGTGCATCTGTGAGTGGGTGTGTGAGTGTCTGAGTGAGTCTGTGAGTGGGTTTGTGAGTGGCTGTCTGTGGGGCACATGCATCAAGGTATAATTTTGCGAGTCCTTAATTGCGATTATTAAGGAATCGCAATTATGGACTCGCAAAAGCCTATGCATGTAGGAATCGCTATAAAAATAGCGATTCCTAAACATTCCTTAACCAATAAGTACTCGAAAATTGCGTATGCAATTTCAAGGGTGCAAGGGTGTCAAAAGGACACCCTGTTGCACCCCTGGAATTGTGATGTGCACCCATGTTGCGCACACACATGCCCCAAGGGCATGTGTGTGTGCAACATGAAACTTTGAAAAATGCACTTTAGTGCATTTTTTAAAGTTTTTGTAAATTACCGACCAGTTCAATTGCTCAGTAATTTGCAGCCCCAAATAGCGAAATCGCTATTCAAAAGTGGTTATTGCATTGCATTTAAGGAACCGCAAATTGCGATTCCTTAAATGCAATCGCAATTTGAGGAATCGCAATAATTTGCGAATTCTTAAATTGCGAGTGCCTTGAACCTTGATGCATCGCAAAAGCACTTTTTGCGGGCGCAAACGGCCGATTTTTGTGAATTGCACCGTTTGCGCCCTCCAAAAAACGTTGATGCATGTGCCTGTAAGTATCTGTGTGGGTGTGTCAGTAGCTGTGTGAGTGACTCTGCCACAAAGGACCAGCAAGAGTGCACAGTTTTGCACAAAATATCTACCCAAGAGGAGTTTTTTCTACTGGTTAATTACTAAGGGCTCTATTACAAGGCTGGTGGTCCATGGACTGCCAGACTCGTGGGGGCACGACGGTGGCGGTCTCCTGACTGCCCTATTACAATTAGGGCGGTCGGACCACTATTGCCCCGGCACAGCCGCTAGGGACCCGCTGGTCGCAGGTGGTGTTGCAGCAGTCAGGAGACTGCAATATGCTTGACGGGACCGCCGCAGTCCCACTCAGCATATTACGAATTTTCTCTCTGCTGGCGGTGTCATGGAGGTTCCTACTCCATGAAGACTGTGGCAGAGAGGAAATAAAGGGGGCCCTGCAGGGCCCCCTGTGCCTTCTCTGCATGGGGATGCATGCAGGGGGGCACAACATGTGCCCCCCCTCTTTGCATGCACACCAGTTCCTGCACAGCATGGACTTAACAATCCATGCCGAGCAGGAACTGTTTTGGCGTTCCCATTGCGGTGCCCATTTTCAGGGCACCACAATGGGAACGTAAAAAAAAAGCCTGCCAGACATGAGGTAACTCTTAATCTGGCGGGCAGTCTGACCACAGCTTTGGCGGTGCGGTGGTGGGCGGACCCGGTGCCGCACCGCTAAAGTGTTAATCAGGCCCTAAGTGCTACCTCCTTGGGTAAATGTCCAGTACGTATTCTACACTACAGCTGCATAATGGAGCATGAGGAAATGTCACCAGTGACCTTATGTGCGTTTTGGCAATGTGATTGTTCCTGGTGCGTCTTTATCCAGAAATATGTGTAGGGCTCCAGGTGTTATGGTATTTATTTTTTAACATTTCTGTCTGTATCTATCCAAATTAATTTTTTGTCCATCTTATTGGTATTTATCCATATTTATTTTGTGTTTTGAGAATAAATGGAGCTGTAAAATGGTATATGTCCACGTTTATTCAACTCTTGGACGTGCACTCATACATGGATGCCTTCACGTTTTATCAAATTAAGCTGCCACATATAAAAAAAGACTACAATCACAGGTACATATTAGCGTTATACTACAAATTTATGTTAACATATACCTGTATTTAAAGAAATCTCATCCTGTTTTTTAACTCTCCATGCTGTCTATCTGCTAAGCTTTTGCCTGGAATTCATGAAATACAGCATAGAGAGTCGTCTCATCAGAAGCTACATTTTCTGTATTTTTCCGCTTTAAAAATAAATACAGACAGGAAACACATTGTTTTCTGTCTGTATTTATCTGTAAAAATCAGTAAAAACGGAAAACAGGAAGCCTTAAATATGTGGTAACATGAAACGTCCTATAAAGAAGATGATGAGACTACAAAGAGGTAAATCTCCACCAAACAAGAGTCCTTCCTCTTAACTATATGAAGTAAGTGCTTCTTTGTTTGGTGGAGATGTCCTAATATTCCTCTGCATCAAGAACTCTTTACCAAAATCGGCAGGAAATGCACTGTGGGTGCCGCCTGTTAAGCTGTCCATCATCCTGACAAAAGGCAGGAAGACCATTGGGTACTACTAAGGTGGGTGGCGCCAAACAGAGAAGCATCCAAGTGATTTCCACATTTGCATACTCCTAACAATTTAAAGGGAGAACCCTGGACTCTGGTCTCACCAGGACAGGACCACAAAGAACCCACTCGTCACAGTCACATACAGATTGCGCTCCAATAGATCAACGATGCAGTCACCTCCACAAAGAATTTCAGATCGTTTTTCAATATGGAATTGCGAGGAAAACACACTTGCTTTGCCCTTGCCAAGCACAGGAGTTAGGATCATTTGTCCTTTACAGAAGTGGAGTTTCAACGGGGGCCCCTGGTATGTTTATATTTGTAATTGCCTCCCGTTGAGGTTTAATTTCTGTGAAATGAGCATCAGGGCCAGAACGACCCCGGTGACCTCATCCCCCTGGGCACAGCCACGACTTAATGAGGGAGGGGAGCTGTGCAGCCCCCCTCCCCGGGCAGATTTTGGCCCCGGGCACCCCAGGCCACGGCTGAAATGTAATGGGGGAGGGGGACTGTGCATCCCCTCTCCTCTGGCTGATTTTGGCCCCGGGAACCCCATTCCCGAGGCCTGGCTACAAATCAATGGGGGAGAGGGGCCACACGGCTCCCCTCCCCGGGTGGATTTCAGCCCCGGAACCCCAGGTCCTGGCCATGTCTCACTGGGTGCACCCTGTCTGCATACTGGGGACCACGGAGGGAGCCTCAAGGACCCCGCAGTCCCAGCCACCTCCCTGCCTCCTGCAGGAGCCGGCATTGCTCTTGCATGCACGGAGCTGCTGGAAATGCAGCTCCCTGCGTGCAAGAGCAATACTTTAATCACTTTCCATGCCAGCATGTCTGCGGGGAGGGAAAGAGATGAAAACTCTGCTTTCAGCAAGCGGCAGCGGTTTGACAACTTCTGCTTGCTGGAAGAGGAGTGTTTGCTTTTGCTTGGTGGGGGCTGTCAACTCCTGCCAAGCAAAAGCAAACCACAATGTCTCAGAGGTGGGCACCCCAGGACATTGCAGGAGCCGGCCCTGGCGGTGGAAGTCCCAGGGCCATAATTGGCTTCAGGAGGGGGGCCGCGCGGCCCCCCTCCTTTCTTGTGCATGGGCCAGCCCTTTGAAGGTTGTGGCCCTGGGGGCCGTATATGGCCCAGGACAGGGGTCACACAGCCCCCTCCTTCATTTTTAAAAAGTATTTGGCCCGGGGAAGTGCCGGTCCCCAGGGCCAGGGGTCTGTGCGGTCCCCCTCTTTAATGTTTATTGTAGCCTTGGGGAGGTGGTGAACCCCCGGGGGCATAAATAAGCCCTAGGAGGGGTCCCCTGTGTGCCCCCTCCTTATTCATTAAAGTCAGCATGCCCCCAGGACCTGGCCCACCCGGGCAATATTAAAAGCAAGACCGCAAATGTTTTTTAATTCACATCGATATTCACGAATTTGACAGTGAATTCAAAAAAAGAAAATTGCTTTCCCAGGACCAAAGCTATGGGGTTAGGGTATTCATACCCTGCCCTGTTTTCTTTTTCTTTAGCCTTTTTCTTTGGGACTCGGCTGAAGCAGAGACCCAAGATGGCTGCCAACACTTCCTGGTTGAAGTGTTGGCAGCCAGTCAGAGCTCTGTCATATCTATATATTCGCGAAGATATTTCTTGCAAACTACTGAATGGATTTACACTGAATAACTGAAAGCGTAATCTCCGAACCAAAAGCTACCTTTTTGCCAAATTCGGTGTTTCCGTCTAACGGTTCAAGCTGCAGGTGTGTCCAAAGACTCTATGGGAATTAACATGTGAAACACACTTTTTTTGACCTGAGTACACAGAATCAATAGTAATGTCCCACAGGTCCCACTGTTGATTCTTGTCTGGCACGACTTCTTTTATTCACATATGCACTATTTTCAAAACTGCCAACACGTGTTTTGCGCACACTATGCTTCTTCAGGGCTGTCACAAACACAGAAAAATACATATAAATTCCTTGATATCATATTGGGACCTATACATTTTTTATATAACAATTTAACCTGATCTAACAAATTGAATACATTTTTTCTAAACTTTTATATCCAGTCAAGTTATTGGTCTTGAACATTCCACTTTGTCCTCTTTATACATCAGCTACATGCCCAAACATTTTTGTACTTGTTAAAGTTAAAAGAAATTCGTTTTTGAAAGAAGAAAAAATATACATATAGGACACATGGTAAGTTGACAGTCCCGTGGGTCCTAGTGTGTACATTATTAATAGCTGTAATTTTGGGACTAATGTAATTTTTTGAAAAAGTTACTTATCTCTGTATTTCTTCTCTCTTGTATCTTTTCCTACAAAATATAGGTTCAACATCAGTGCTTAGAGTTTCTATTCGGTTACTGCCTTTGTTCATTGGTGCCTGTAATAGTGTTAATGTACTTAATTAGCTGCAGTAATTCGATTGGTGACTCTGTTGCGTATGCAATATTAATATATAGTCACTTGCTCTGTAATTAGATGTGGTAGTGTTAGGGCTGGAGATTGTGTTCCTGCTCATGAGCTTATTTATCTGAATCTCATGGCTTCTTGCTCAGCTTCGTCCTTTTCTTCACCCTTTTATTTATATTGTGTTGCTATTCTGTGAAATACACATTCATTATGGATTGCTACAAGCCTGGGGTGCTGAATTCCCCACCCCTGCATAGTGTACTTCAAAAAATATATTGAATCTCACCTGTCTGCTCTGTGAGTTAGGATCTGTAATAATATGTCTTCGTAATTTGTATCTTCATTAATGACTCCAAGGTGGCCCCACGATATGGGATTCTGAAAACAAGATAGCAGTTTCTAAATCTTAGTAGAACTAGACACACCGCTATTACTATATAGCTTTCTTACTCCATATTATTTACTACATATTTCCTATGCATTCTGACTCTCTCTTGTCATTATTGATTTTAGAAATCCACCATCTCTCTTTGTCATTATTTATTTTAAAAATCCACTATAAACTGTGTTAGTGATATTTAACTTCATAGCATTTCCAGTCTCAGCGCCACATTAGGGTTGGGTAAGCGACTCCGTTGTGTTTTTTATTTATTCATACTGCTTAACTAGTCACAACATTACCAAGTCTAAGGGGTCGATTCCGATCTCGGCCGGTAGGGCACCGAATCGGATTCGGCTGAACCGGATCCGATTTGGAGCCCTTTTTCCCGACCGATTCGTACGGATGCGCCTCGCACCGAGCAATGGAGACGTTCCCCGGCCGGGCAAATACGATGCGCGCCGCGAGCAGTCCGACCGACTCGCGCCGTCCGGCTCGAAGAAGCAGTCGGAGCCGTACTTTGGGGGTCTGTGTCGGACCCCCCTGTACGCGTAGCCGCGCGGGTCGCACACAGGGGGGACCCATGGGTCACCCCTACCTGTGCGTGTACGGCGCGAGTCGCTTCGCCGCGTACACGCTTTAGGGGGCGCCCTTGTTCGCCTCGCACCCATTGAGGCAATGGGAGCCCGCGTACGCGTTGTACGACCGGCTCCCATTGACTTCAATGGGAGTCCGACCGACTCGAGTCCGATAGCATACGTGCGCATCGCACTCGTTCGGTCGGGCTGCTAGGGTCCGATTCGGTCGGAAATCTCTCCGGGTCCGGCTCGGTCGGTGAGATTTCCGGCCCGAATCGGAATCGGCCCCTAAGTGTTAAAGTTTGTAAGAGTGCTCTACGATAGACTTTCTGGGCCAGATCTATAAAGCTTTTTTTCACCAAAATAGGCCATTTGCAACCAGAAAAAATCTTTTTCTGATGTACCAAACCCAATTTGTGATTCGGGAACCCATTACCGAATCGCAAATAGGGTATGCGATTCAGTGTTAGGAAGGGGCGTATTTAGGGCGTCTCTTCCTAATACCGAATCGCAGTGGCATATAAGAATGTATTTCGACCGAATGTGGTTGCAAAACATTCGAATTTTACCACCAACTTCAAGTTTGTGGTAACCCTTTCCCTTTGTGAATGGTAGTACAAACATTTTTTTCAGAGCAGGCAGTGGTCCCACGGACCACTGCCTACTCTTAAAAAATGAAAAGAAAACTTTTCATTTTTATTTTTGAAATGCAGCCCGTTTTCCTTTAAGGAATCACAGACATACTGGTCTGCTTACCCCAGCAGGCCACCATCCCTGTGTTGTTAGCAATTCCCAATGGAGCGTAAATAGCGACCTACCTCATGAATAATAATGAGGTAGGCCTATTGTGACCCCTTTAGGAATCGCTAAATGTGTGCGACACACATTTGTACAGGGGAACAGCCATTACAACACGGCTGTTACCCCGCATGCCATTACAACGCATGCGGGGTAACAACGTGTAGTCTTTACTATGCATTTTTTAACAACATATGTGCTTTTACCACGCATGCATTAACAACGAATTTCGTTGCAAAGGTATGTATGGTAAAAGCACATATGTTGTAAAAAAATATAGGCGATCCACGTCGTTGTGCGGAAACAGAGGCTCTTCCGTTTCCTCACAATGACGTGCACCGCACTCAGACCGCAGGAACCACAAGGAGAGAGAGGAACCACGAGGAGGGAGAGGTAAGGGGGATTGGGTCTGGGGTAGGGTTACTATTTTAGGGAAAAAGGGGGACGGGGAGGGTCGTGCAGGGGTAGTGTTTTAGGGTTTAGGGTAGGGAGAGGACTGGGGGTAGGGTTGTGCAGGAATAGTGTTTTAGGGTAAGGAGAGGACTGGAGGTCGGGGGTCGTGCAGGATAGTATTTTAGGGTAGGGAGAGGACTGCGGTCGGGGGGAGGGTCGTGCTGGGGTAGTGTTTTAGGGTTTAGGGTAGGGAGAGGACTGGGCTAGGGGGAGGGTCGTGCAGGGGTAGTGTTTTAGGGGGGAGACATCCATTACAATGCAGGCATTGCATCGCAATGCCTTTACATCGTGGTCATTACAACGCAAGTCGTTACAACGACTTGCGCTGGATGGCTCTCTAACCTAAGGAATAGGATGATTTACTATTCCATCCCCTTCCCTACTGTACGTAGACTGGAGTTGGAATAGTAAATCATACTATTCCTAAGTCCAGCGCCCTCCAGCGCAAGTCGTTGCAACGACTTGCATTGTAACGAACGCGATGTAAAATACCCCGTTGTGACCGCAGGAACCACAAGGAGAGAGAGGAACCACGAGGAGGGAGAGGTAAGGGGGATTGGGTCTGGGGTAGGGTTACTATTTTAGGGAAAAAGGGGGACGGGGAGGGTCGTGCAGGGGTAGTGTTTTAGGGTTTAGGGTAGGGAGAGGACTGGGGGTAGGGTTGTGCAGGGGTAGTGTTTTAGGGTAAGGAGAGGACTGGAGGTCGGGGGTCGTGCAGGATAGTATTTTAGGGTAGGGAGAGGACTGCGGTCGGGGGGAGGGTCGTGCTGGGGTAGTGTTTTAGGGTTTAGGGTAGGGAGAGGACTGGGGTAGGGGAGGGTCGTGCAGGGGTAGTGTTTTAGGGGGAGACATCCATTACAATGCAGGCATTGCATCGCAATGCCTTTACATCGCGGTCATTACAACGCAAGTCATTACAACGACTTGCGCTGGATGGCTCTCTAACCTAAGGAATAGGATGATTTACTATTCCATCCCCTTCCCTACTGTACGTAGACTGGAGTTGGAATAGTAAATCATACTATTCCTAAGTCCAGCGCCCTCCAGCGCAAGTCGTTGCAACGACTTGCATTGTAACGAACGCGATGTAAAATACCCCGTTGTGAATGTATGCAATGTAACGTCATACATTCGTTTTAGGGTAGGGAGAGGACTGGGGTCAGGGGGGTCACGCAGGGTAGTGTTTTAGGGTAGGGAGAGGACTGGGGGTCAGGGGAGGGTCGTGCAGGGGTAGAGTTTTAGGGTTTAGGGTAGGGAGAGGACTAGGGGTCAGCGGGGTCGTGCAGGGGTAGTGAATTAGGGTTTAGGGTAGTGAAAGGATTGTGGGTCAGGGGGGTCATGCAGGGGTAGTGATTTAGGGTTTAGGGTAGGGAAAGGATTGGGGGTCGGGGGTCAGGGGATCGTGCAGGGGTAGTGATATAGGGTTTAGGGTAGAGAAAGTATTGGGGGTCGGGGGCCGTACAGGGTTTGTGATTTAGGGTAGGGAAAGGATTGGGGGTTGGGGCGTCGTGCAGGGGTAGAGGTTTAGGAAAGAGCAAGGGCTTGGGGTTGGGGGGCCGTGCAGGGGTACGGATTTAGGGTTTAGGGTAGGGCAGGGTAGTGTTACTTACCTTACATACTTTTACCAAGTGTATGCATTTAGCACGCAGGCCTTTGCGCTGTAATGGCATGCGTGGTAAAGGCATATGCGTGGTAAAAGAATGCATTGTAATGGTAAGTCGTTGTAGGCGTACTAGCATAGTAATACCTGTGTTGTAATGGCACGCATGGTATTAGTATGCATAGTAACGTCATACATTCATTTGTACTTCATTGTTTGCGATTTCCTAATTACGAATCACTAAAATTCGCAATTAGGAAATCTCAAACAGGACAGTTCATCTGGCCCTTTGTTTCTGCCTGGAATTTGGACACAAGGACTTATTTATAAGCCCCTTGAGCTGCCGGCACTTCACTTTTTCCCATATTAAAAGTGACGCACTGTCGGCGCAAGAGGCTTGTAAATCAGCCCCAGATTTTCACCGTGGCTCATGGACCCGCTTGTTGAAGTACTATTGTTACGATCTATTTATTTATTTATGTATTTATTTAATGCGATTTTATATAGCGCGAACATTACCCGAAGGTGTCAGAGCGCTTTACAAAAGAACCAGTTGCGTTACATAAGGACTTTGGATTACATGAGTTACATAAGAGATACAAACAGAAAAAATTGCAAATGTACAAGTTGAAAAGTCGCTCAAGGGAGAGATACAGACAGATAAACTCTAAGATCACATAGGAATGGTAGTAAGTACAAAGGTCTACTACATATACTAGTGGTTAGAGTTATATATATACAAATTGCATAAGAGATACAAACAGAAAAAATTGCAAATGTACAAGTTGTAAAGTCACTCAAGGAAGAGATACAAACAGATAAACTCTAAAATCACATAGGAATGGTAGTAAGTACAAAGGTCTTCTACATATACTAGTGGTTAGAGTTATATATATACAAATTGCAAATTCACTCAAGATTACATTTTAACAGCGATTAGGCTTGGACAATTATATATTACATATTTACAGGGCAGGAAATTCTTGCCATCGTTCAGCCAGGTGTTCAGGTGGTGTTGTACTCAAGGGTGGTGGTCTTGGGTCTGGAGGGATCCCCGAGTTGGAGATGTCCATAGGGGTAGGATGGTGGGGGAAGCAGCATGCTGGATCCCCGGGCTGATCTTGAGGTCATGCTGGGCTCCTTCTTGTGGATAGAGGAGGGCGCTCAAGGGCAGGCGGAACTGTGCCACGAAGTCAGGTCTCTCGCCTGGCTCAAGCACCCGCAGTGAGGCCCCGGCAGACCCAGCGCGCCAAGATCACAATTCTGGGGCATCCACACTAGAACAGGGCAGAGGTGTTGTCACGTTTGTCCGCCATCTTAATGTCAGGCGCGGGGGGTGTTGTAGTCTCCTTGGCCTTAAAATCAGGTTTTACCCCCACAGTTCACCCAGCGCTGCTTCCAAGTCTCTCTTGCTGCCTAATGAGACCGAAACCTCCGCTCCGGTAGGTCGCACAGTCCTCGTTCCCGGTTCACAACCAGGTAACAACGTAGATGGGGTCTCTCTCACCCCCGGCGTTCGCGGGGCGACTCAGGGTCAGGCAAGTCTACCCCCCGCAGGCGCTCCGCTACGGCACTGGTTTCCAATAAGGGAGGCAGTCAGCACCTGGCAGGAATGCTGTTTGCGGCTCCCCTCAGGTCCCTGCCTTGATCCGCGGCCGGTGTCGCTGCCGTTTTGATTTTCAGCAGGGCCGCACTTATCGCCTCCTCTATTCCGCTCCCGGTGGAGGCGGCATCTAGCGCAGCATTCCTTGCCTTTCTGCGGTAGCAGGGCTCCCCACTTTTGCCTCAGGTTTCGGGGGTGCCCTTCTCCGCCGCCTCCTCTTTCCGTCGCGCCACGCTCCGCGGGGACAGCCGGGGCCCCTCTTACCTCTGGCTTCTGCGGGGCTGCTCCGGGCCAGACGGGTCACCCTGTCGCGGACGCCTCAATCTGGTCTCGGTCTCTGGCGGCAGCGGCAGTCAGCACTGAGTATGTGTCTAATCCGTCCTCGTTTGCCTATTTATGCTCTTCAGTTAACTGCTGTTGGATGTTTCTGCTGGAGCCACATTACATGTTAGGATGCTGTATAACGATATCCACACATCAAAATCCACACTCACCTGTTCAGTGCAGGCGGATTTATCATGATAATTAAACAAGTAACATTGTGTTCGATACTGTGATCTTAATCAACATGAGCTGCCAGCCCTGCTATCGCTGGTTCATGTCAAGTGGATAAATTGCAATGGCTAAACAGAAAATTTCATGCTAGTCTTTTTTAGTGTGTTGACTTAACAAACAAGCATTGGCATAGCCATTAGGTCTCGCCTTTGGGGCCTTGCAATTATTTAGCCATGCAGCACATTATCCTGGGTGCTACATCTACTGTTACTTCGTGTGCCACTTGTGAACACCACACACACCAATAGTTCATGTTATTTAATGAACACTGGAAATGCAATTATTACCCAGATAGGGCAAGCCTGCAATTTAAACGATTAATAAAAATAATGTCATTCAAATAATGCCTTCACTAACCGCACCAGTCGGTGATGCGGTTAAAACAAACCTATATTGATTAATGGCAGGAGTGGCATGATGCATGTCACATGATTATTTTTGCAGCTGCTTTCTGAATTGTGCAAGTAAATAGGGGATACATTTGTTTTATTCTTTGCAGTATCAACACACACTGTAATTTTGCAATGTGTTTAATAGTTGTTATTAACCAGGTTTTGCTATGTGCAGTGCCTGGACTGAGCCTAAAGGCGCTCTTTTCAACGTTTAGTGTGCCATGGAAGAGTACTAAATTAATTAATCAGACTACCCAATGTGTCACAAAACCTAAAATAATTAAATGAAAACGGTCTGATAATCATTAACTGCCTTCCGGAGAAAGCCTGGAGCATGTAACAAGCTCATGGCGCACTCGGAAACTGCATCTGACATTTGATCTTGGTCTTTGAAGAGCAACCCGGATAGGTTTGGACTCAAGCCAGAGCTGAGCCAAGGGTCTGGCTCAGTTCTTTGGGCCCATGCATGAGCCGAGCCCTGAAAATATTAACTATGTCATTCAAACAACAAACTTGACATAAAACATGATAAAGTCTCTTCAAAATTCAAAAACGTGTATTTCTTTAACATGGAAGCTTTGACTATAATAGGCACATTATAGCACTGCATTGAGAAGTACTTATTTAAAGTGTAATTTTTGTACAACTGGTAGTATGAACACACATATCTGGAAGTGCTTTCATGCACGATAATAAAGAGAAAAACAGATTTTAGTGAAATAAATAATTTGCCTGCAGAGTGGAATGATGTAGAGTGAAGTGGCATAGAGAAGAGTGGTGCAGAGTAGAGTGGAGCGGTGCAGTGTAGAGTGGAGTGGTGATGGGTAGAATGCGGTGGCATAGGAGTGGAGTGATGCAGAGTAGAGTGGTGTAGAGTGCAGTGGAGTGGCGTAGAGTGCAGTGACAGATAGCAGTGGCGTAGAGGGGCTTTTCTTTAAAAAAGGAGGGAGGACCACCACCTACCCCCGGGCAAAATAAAAACAATTAGAGGGGGGGCCATGTGGACCCACAGCCCCGGGGACCACCACCTCCTCTGGGCCTACGAAATAAATTGAAATGGGAGGAGGGCCGCACAACCCCCCTCCCTGGACATTTATGTCCCCTGGGACCACCACCTCCATGGGGACGGCCCATGCAGATCAAAGGAAGGAGGCTGCGCGGCCACCCTCCCGGAGACAATACTGGCCCTGGCGACCGCCAACCTCTAGGGCTGGCTCCTGCTATGTCCCGGGGTGCCCACCCCTGGGACATAGCTGTTTGCTGTCGATTGGCAGGAGCTGTGACAACACCAGCCAAGCAAAAGCAAATGCTCCATTTCCAGTAGCCGGGAGCTGTGAAAGTGCTCCCGCTTGCTGGAAGCTGAAGTTTCATCTCTTTCCCTGCCCGCAGACAGGCAGGATGGGAAAGAGATGAAACAATTGTTCCTGCAGGGAGGGAGCTACCTTTCCAGTAGTGCCCTCCATGCAGCAGCAATGCCGGCTTCTGCAAGAGGCGAGGAGCCAGCTGGGACCGCGGGGGCCTTGAGGCTCCCCCTGCAGTCCGGGGGGGGGGAAAAAAGCAGCAAGAGGCAAAATAAAGGTCAGAAACAAGCAGAAAGAGGCAGAATAAAGGTCAGAAATGAGCAGAAAGAGGCAGAATAAAAGTCAGCAACAAGAAGAAAGAGGCAATATAAAGGTGAGAATCGAGCAGAAAGAGGCAAAATAAAGGTGAGAAACGAGCAGAAAGAGGCAGAAAAAAGGTCAGCAGCGAGCAGAAAGAGGCAGAAAAAAGGTAAGATACGAGAAGAAAGAGGCAGAATAAAGGTGAGAAACGAGCTGGAAGCGGCAGAATAAAGGCCAGCAACGAGCAGAAAGAGGCAAAATAAAGGTGAGAAACGAGCAGCAAGGGCAGAATAGAGGGTAGGAGTGAGCAGAGAAGAGGCAGAAAAATGAGCAGAAACGAGCAGAGGTGCAAAACTGAAGGCAGCAGAAGGTAGCGGACTACGGACAAGCTGGACAGGAGGACCTGCATGGGGGAGCTGGCACGAGGACCTGCTCCTATATACCCCCCTACTTTACCCCTACTTTTTTTTATCACACACTCACTGACAGACACACTCATGCACACACTGACAGACACACACAAACACTCATGCACCCACTCACCGATCCATTCAGGCACTCAAGCACTCATACACCCACTCACATACCCACTGAGAGACTCACACACCCACTCACAGACCCACTCAGAGACTCATTCACCCACTCACAGACCCACTCAGAGACTCATGCAACCAATCACAGACTGGCTCAGAAACTCATGCACCGATTCGCAGACCCACTCAAATATTCATGCACCCACTCAGAGACCCAGCCAGACACTCACATACCCACTCACAGACCCACTTAGAGACTCACACACCCACTTACTAACCCACTCAGACACTCACTCACCCACTTACAGACCCACTCAAAGCCTCACACAACCACTCACAGACCCACTCAGACAGTCATGCACCCACTCACTCACCCACTCAGAGACTCATCCATCCACTCATATACCTTCAAAGACACTCATGCACCCACTCACAGACCCAGACAGAGACTGACGCATCGACTCACAGACCCACTCAGACACTCATGTACCTACTCACAGACCCATTCAGATACTCACGCAACAGTCACCGTCCCACTCAGACACTCATGCACCCACACAGATTTCACTCAGACAAAACCAGTGAAATTCAACAGGTGTAGTTACCTGAGCTAACTATAACTTACGCTCCCGCAATGCACTGCTTATTACCTCACATATTACATCACTCATGACATGGTCAGTGACATCACTGATGACATATCAAATTACATCACTCATGACATCATCCCATGACTGTAAGTGTTTCATATACATTTCTGAGACTTAAAGATATATACTAAGCTACAGCAGAAGTTAAATTACTATTCTTTCTGTACTAGTAATTAGTCATACTATTTCCACAATAGCTCATCTGAGTGGCTGTCTGACTGTCTGTATCAGTGTGTGCGTGGATGTCTGAGTGGCTGTATTTTGTGTGCGCATTTTGGCGTTCACCATACAACGACAGAAGGGGAGGGATCCACGTATTGACCCCAGTGCCCTATCCATACAGGTCTTTGTCTGCGTGGTACATCTGGACACCTAAGTATTTCAATGTATCATGGCACCATCTGAGCTGATGCTCCAGTGAGGCACTCCTGTCTGGAGCTGGGCTAAATGACATCACTGATGACATCATCCAGTGAGTGTGTTTTTTTAAAGTTTCTCAGAGGTTAAGATATATACCAAGCTACTGCATAACTAAAATTACTATTCTTTCTGTAGTATAATGAATGATACTTTTCCTAACATATGTCATCAGATCTATAATCCCGTTTTCAAACTGGATATACTATTTGTCAGTGAACTAGCCTCTACACTGACACATGTCCCCTGCTGTTGTATGTGTATGGTTTACAACAGTTTAAGCTGTTCATTAAGACTTCATTCCAGAGTGATGGCTGAGTATTCTTCTGTTTTATGACACACTGACCAGTTTCCTTAGAGCTATATCCTTTTAGATGAATGACTGTAGTAGTAGATTACAATAAATTCATCTGTTCACTAAGACCTTCCTCTAGGGTGATGGCTCAGTGTAGTAGACATTTACATCAGTTTGACTTTCTTCTTACACCTTTGTCCAGAATAAAGAATAATATCAGTAGTGGTTTGTCACACAGTGGCCTGTCTGCTAACACCTCCCTACTGGTTGTATATTATAGTAGTTTCTGTAAATCTGACATTTCCGCTAAAACCTCTTTCCACGTTCATGAATGGTGTTGGTGTGGTTTACAAAAGAGTAGCCTAAACACAAAGACGTTTTACTTTGGTCATTAGTGTTTACAGTAGTGGTGTAGAAAACACAGGAATATCCACTCAGAACTGTCTCTTACATAATAAGTGAGTGTAGTAGTTGGTAAAGTTATGGTGAGCTCTGTGCTATATGTCTTTCACCTATGTCTTCTTACTTTAATACAATTTAAATGGCATTTTATGAAGTATATTGAAGTTTACTTTGCTGGATGATGTCATCAGTAATGTCATCAGTGATGTCATTTGAGATGTCATCAGTTATGTCACTGACCATGTCATGAGTGATTTAATATGTGAGCTCATAACCAGTGCATTGTGGGGTGTAAGTTATTGTTAGCTTAGGTAACTATAACTGCTGAATTTCTATCGTTCTGTGAATGTAAAATCTGAACCTAACTGTAACGTCTCTGTAACCTGTGTTTTCTTCAGTGAATTGCTAAGGTTTTTTTCATTCTATTTCCTAACTATAGCGTCCATTTAACCTTTTTTTTTCAGTGAATTTCGAAGGTTTTTTTAAATACTATTTCTTAATTATAATTTCCCTGCAACCTGTAACCTCTGTTTTTTTCTGTGAATTTCTACATTTCTATGTTTTTTAATACAATTTCCTAACTAAAAAGACAATGTAACCTTTGGTTTTTTTAGTGGATCTCAGCGTTGTTTTTACTTATAAATTGTTCTACGATTTGACCCATAAGTTCAATTGACTAATATGAATTTTTGCAAGCTTATAAATACATTTTATTAAAACATAATTAAACAATTTAAAACAACCAATGAACAAATTAATGTAACATATGAAACTTTTTTCAAATGCAAAACAAAGTCTTTCAGAGTTTTTGTTTCATTTTATGGTTCCACAGATGCCACCAGAAATCTGGCCGTCCATCTACATTGTAAGCCATACCCTAAATCAGTTATTTCACTTTCACATCTCTCTAGACATAGGGGCATATTTACAAGCCCATATCACCATGGGAACGTCACTTTTTCCGACGTTCCTGTGGCGATAGGGGCTTCGCCTTATTTACAAGGCAGTATTAAGCCATTTAACATGGCTTAACTCTGCCTTGTAAATAAGGCCCCCTTTCACGCTATGCTTAGCGTGAAAGGGGTGGGCAGTGGGTGTTGCGGTGGGCGTTCCACCGCAACACCCATTGATTTTGATGCTGCCCCTATTTACAAGGGTGGCGTAAATAGGAGGCAGCGCCAAAATTAAGACCAAGGAAAACCTGGTCTTAACTTGGCCAAACGAGGAGAAATGCTTTATTTCTCCTCGTTTTTGCTTTTTCAATGTGTGCTGTCTTGTGCAGCACACATGGAAAAAGCAAAACTCCTGGATTGTTTATGTGTAGGAAGGTGTCCCTTCCTTCACATAAACAATCTTTAAAGAAAAATGACATTTTGTAACTTCCATGTGTGGTGCATTAAGCAGCAGACATAGAAGTGACAAAATGGCATTTAAAAATTGTTTATGTGCAGGAAGGGACACCTTCTTACACATAAACAATCTTCCCCTGCACGCAGACCCTTTTGCACTATTGTGCAAGGGTGCCTGCGTTGGCGCTAGGCAGCTAAGTGTAGCGCCAGCGCAGAGGGAAACGCAAGGCTGCATCATATTCTTGTAAATATGGTGCAGCCTTGCGTTTCTGAAGTGGCGGAGTGAGGCATTAAGCCATGACGGCTAACGCCTCACTCCGCCACTTCTTTGTACATATGCCCCATAGTCTCTGCAACACAGCTCCATCGTATTTTTCTCTTTCCTTTAAAAGAAGAGAGTTTCAAAGTTAAGATCTCTTCTGCTAAATACAGAATTTAAAGAGCAGGACGAAGAAGAAGCAGACTTACCACCTCCAAACAATTCATATGACATTTGGAAATATTTTTCCATCCCTTCAGGACAAAAGAAAGTTCTCACAAAAATTGTCCAATGCAATCTATGCAGCAATACAATTTCAAGAGGTACTGTGAAGAAGTGTTCACATAACACATCCTCTGTTTCGAAACACCTGAAAAACATACATACAAGGACGTATCAGAGGATAAGAGAGGGAAAGTGGTGCATCATCATCAGCAGTTGGACCATCTGTTGGACCCTTACCACCTAACAAGATATTTACCACTCTCACTGTTTCACCAGAACTGCAAGACATAGTCACTCATTGTGACAAATGCCATATGCCAGTTGAACTAAATGCATCTTCTGTTGCCCAATTAATGGATGCTGTCAAGAAGCATAATTCCTAATATTTTTCACCTCATACTTCTATCTTCCATTGCTCTTTAAACACAAGTAGATATCTGAAAAGCAAATATAGAATACATTTAACTTGAGATTATATACTATTAGATTACATACTATAAGCAAATGAGTAGCTACATAAGTGGTTTTGTCAATGTGTAATAGGCTGAGTAGGTGTCTGAGTATGGCTGGATAAATGGGTATTTCAGTGGCTGTACAAGTGGGTGAATGGGTGTATGGGTGGTTGAGTGGATATATCAGTGAGTGTATCAGTGCCTCTGTGGGTGTGTCACTGGATGTGTAAGCAGCTGTGTTGGTCTGTGACTAGGTGTGTTAGTGACTGTATGGGTTTCTAAATGGATATGTAAGTGACTCTATGTATTGGTAATTGGCTGTGTTAGTGAGTGTTTGAGGGTGTAACTGTGTGCAACTGGCTCTATTAGTGGTGGATACATAAGTGCTGTGTGGATGTGTGAATGTATGTGTAAGTGATTGCGTCACTGTCTGACACGGTGTGTGAGTGTTCGTATGGTTTTGTCAATAGGTGGCTGCAAATTACATACTACTGAATTACATACTATAAGCAAGCAGCAACATAAAATTTATGGTGGTCGCCATTAATGATTGTTTTTGGTCAGGAAGGTGTCCCTTCCTGCACAAACACAATCTTCCCCGCAATGCAGGCACCCTTGCACTATTGCGCAAGGGTGCCTGCGTTGGCACTAGGCAGTTGTTTTAGTACTGGCACAGGGGTGAGCACAGGGATGCGCTGTATTAACAAGAATACGGCGCATCAGTATGGTCTAGTGTGGAAGCTCAGGTTAGACATTGTGAACACGTAGAAGTGAAACTACTTGCAAAGGCATTCGCAATAAATTATCAAAAAAGCTGCCAACCCAAATATTTTCAAAGGAAACATTTTTTATTTGCTTATGCAATGGTAATCTGCATTACAAAGAAACAACCCTGCAGTGATTAAAAAAAACAAAACACTGAGTACTGTTTTCTGTTAATCCAACGAAACAGAGGTCATAGACTTAATCAAAAAGTTGTGTTGCTTCTAATTTCATATCTTTATATTTCTTATCATGTGTTTAATGCATTATAAGTACATTGTACTTGTCAGGAAGAAGTGTCATAATTCCGTATAAACATTCTGCTTAATGCGGCATACACAGACCAGGAAAAAGCATTTAGTATATCACAAGGACAAAAACAGAATTTTATAACAAAACAAATACATTTCTTCAATTTCTACTAATGAGTGGCTAATGGAGCACTTAATTTTGGTAGTTTCTGAACATACTTTCAATTGAGACACAACGACAACAGAAAAGTAATTTTTACACACATTATTTCAAACCACATTCAAACTGTCGTTTTTTAATCTGATTGGCTTCCGGATCAAAGATTTACTTCTGGGTTAGAGGTATGCTTGCAGGTCAAAATCCACAATTCACTGTATACATACAAGTGATGTCGGCAGCTCATTTGTTGTTTTGGTACTGACCAACTTTCTGCTGTTGGCTCGAATGTTATTACCACAGACACCCTTTCTTCTCGAACTGACCTGTTTTAGATTTGCAAGTGGTCCAATTATTTGTTGCAATCTTTTTTTCCCATTGTTCGTCTTATAGCTGACTGCTATTGGTGAAGATGCTGAAATATGTTCCAATCCAAAACAGTCTGCCCCACTCAAATCCAAAACAATCTGCCCCACTCCAATCTGCCCCACTCCAATCCAAAGCAATCTGCCTTACTCCAATCTGCCCCCTCCACTCCAATTCAATCTGCTATACTCCAATCTGCCTCGCTCCAATCCGTTCCACTCCAGTCCAAAGCAATCTGCCTTCCTTCAATTTGCCCTGCTCCAAACCACTCCACTCCAGTACAAAGCAATCTGCCTTACTCCAATCGGACCCACTCCAATCCGCTCCGGTCCAATACAAAACCATCTGCCTCGCTCCAATCCGCTCCGCTCCACTCCATTACAAAACAATCTGCCTCGCTCCAATCTGCTCCACTCCAACACAAAACAATCTGCCCGCTCCAATCCACTCTACTCCAATACAAACCAAGCTGCCCCGCTCCAACCTACCTCATTCCAATCTACTCCACTCCAAACCAATCTACCCCATTTCAATCTACTCCATTACAAAACAATCTGCCCCACTCCAACCTGCCCCACTCCAGTCTGCTCCACTCCAGTCTGCTCCATTCCAATCCGCCCCACTCCAATCTGCTCCACTCTAGTGCAATCCACCCCACTCTGTCCCAATTCACCACACTCCAATCCACCACACTCCGCTCCAACCCACTCCAATCCACCAACACTAATCCATTCTACCTCACCTCACTCCACTCCAATCCAATCCACCACAATCCACCCCACTCCCATCCAATCCACCCCAGTCCAGTCCACTGCAACCCAATCCACCACTATCCAACCAACTCCAATCCAACTCATTCTGATTTTACCCAGCTCACTCCAGTCCAACCCAATACACCCACTCAAATCCATTCCAGCCCATTCCAATCCACCCCACTTTAATCCAATCCACTGCAACCCAAAAACACAATTCAACCCACTCCAATCCAATCCACCCCATTGCAATCCAATCCACCCCACCCCACCCAACTCCAATCCAATCCACCCCACCCCACTCCAATCCAATCCACCCCATTCCAATCCAATACACGTCATCCCACCCTACTCCAGTCCACCCAACTCCAATCCACTTCACCCACTCCAGTCCAACCCACTCCAGTTCAACCCACTCCAATCTAATCCACCCCACTCAATACAATCCACCCCATTCAATACAATTCACCCCACTCAATACAATCCACCCCACGCAATACAATTCACCCCCACTCCAATCCATTCCACCTGACCTTAATGCAATCCACCCCACTCCAATCTGGCTCACCTCAATCCAACCCACCCCAATCCAGAACTACCCAATCCGACCCACTCCAGTCCACCCCACCCCAATCCACCCCACTCAAATACAATCCACCCCACTGAGCCCACCCCATTCTACTGCACTCCACCCCACCCCAATCCACCCCACCCTACCCCACTCCAATGAAACCCACCCAATCCACCCCACCCTACCCCACTCCAATGAAACCCATCCCACTCCACTCTAATCCAATCTACCCCACTGTATCCCAATCCAATCCACCCCACCCCAGTTCAGTCCAGTCCTATCCAATCCACCACAATCCACCCCACTCCAATCCACCCCATCCCACCCCAATCCACTCCAGTCCAATCCACCCCACTATAATTCACCTCACTTCAAACGACTCCACTCCAACCCAATCCAAACAACCTCAATCCAATCCACCAACCTCAACCCAATCCACCCAACCCCAATCCAATCCACCCCACTCCAATCCACCCCAGTTCAATCGATCCCACTCCACTCAAATCCATCCAATCCACCCCACTCCAATCCAAGCCACTTCACTTCACTCCACCCCACCCCAATTCAATCCACCCTACTCTTCTCCAACCCAATCCATTCCACCCCTCTACAATCCATTCCACCATACTCCAGTTCATCGCACCCCAACCCAACCCACTCCATTCCAACCCACTCCACCCCATCTAATCCAACCCACTCAATACAATCCCCGCCACTCAATACAATCCACCCCACTCAATACAATTCACCCTGCTTAATATAATTAACCCCACTCAATACAATTCACCCTACTCCAATCCATTCCCCTCAACCTCAATGCATCCACCCCACTCCAATCCACCTCACCCCAATCCAACCCAGAACAACCCAATCCGACCCACTGCATTCCACCCCACCCCACTTCAATCCACCCCACTCAAATACAATCTACACCATCGAGTCCACTCCATTCTACTCCACCCCACTCACCCACTCCAGTCCAATCCACCCCACTCCACTCTAATCCAATCTACTACAATCTACCCCACTGTACCCCAATCCAATCCACCCAATTCAGTCTACCCCACTCCAATCCAATCCAATCCAATCTAATCAAATCCAATCCAATCCAATCCATCCAGCCCACCCCACTCCAAACCAATCCACCCACTCCAATCCAACCCAAATAATAATAATAAGATCATTTGTCAATTGCTTGGTTACACCATATCGGTGTCCCCCCGTTCTAGACCAGGAATCTCAGAGAGATAGAGCCATGAGGCAGTAGGATCAAAGGGTCTAATTAGAGTTGAATTGGGTTAAGGAACAGCCAAGTTTTCAATTTCTTCCTGAAGTCAGTTTCAGATGGTGAAGCTCTCAGGGCAAATGGAAGCGAGTTCCACATTTTTCCAGCTAAATTAGGCGAAAGATCTCGGTCCATTCTAGATTTTCTAATCTTGGGGATTTTAGCAAGTTTAGCATCTGAGGTTGAGGTCCGACCTCGTATATAAGCTTGAATCAGAGAATGGAGATAACTGGGGCCTTGTTTATTAAGTATGCTACGACATAAGCACAAGGCTTTAAAACCGATTCGTTTAGACACCGGGAGCCAATGTAGCTGGTCGAGAGCACCTGACGCTGATGATCTTTTGTAGAGATTTAGTATCAGCCTTGCTGCCGCGTTTTGAGCTCGCTGCAGCATTTTAAGACTACCTTTAGAAGCACCCAGATATAGTACATTCCCGTGGTCCAGTTGGGAAGTAATGAGTGCATGAACTATGGTTTTCCCCGACTTGGTGGGAATTAGGTCAAGAATTTTTCTCAGCGTCTTGAGGGTGCCAAAACAGTTTCCCGCTGTTTTTCTGATTTAATCTTCGAAAGAAAGTTTCGAGTCAAATACCACTCCCACATTGTTGATCTTTTGTTTAGGGACTTGTGGTTCACCCAGGGTTTCTGGCCACCAAGCCGATGTCCATATTGAGGGAGTTTTTCCTACCAGCAGAATCTCTGTTTTGTTGGCATTTAGTTTTAAACAATTGTCAGTCATCCATGAGGCAACATCCGATAAACAGGTTTTAAAAAGTTCGGACAGATTTCCTATAATCTGAGTGTCGTCGGCATATGGCACCACATGAACATTATGTCTTTTAATGATGTCCGCCAGAGATCTCATGTACACATTAAACAATGTGGGACTCAGAATAGAGCCTGAGGGACTCCTTTAGTAGAGCAGAACAGGTCCAAGACACATAATTTTAGAGTTACTTGAAATGACCGATCCTGAAGGAAGGATCTAAACCATTTAAGGGCATTACCACTTACCCCAAAATCCTGAAGCCTTTGAATTAGTATGTCATGAGACACTGTGTCAAAGGCTGCACTAAGGTCAAGTAGTATCAGGGTGAAAGTTTGGCCCTTGTCTGCATTCTGTCTAAGGGTTTCCTCCGAAAGGAGGAGTGCAGACTCCCTGGAGTACATTGCCCTAAAGCCGGATTGCGTAGGGTCCAATAACTCTTTAGATTCCAGGAAACTGGTCTGACAATTATGTACATGTTTCTCCAGTATTTTTGCCCCGAACAGAAGGAGGGAAAGAGGTTCAAGGTTTTCCAAGATGGAAGGCTCCAAGGAGAGATTTTTCCTAATGAGGATTACCATGGCGTGCTTCCATGGTCTAGGCACTGAACCTGACGTGATAGATAGCCTAGGAAGTTCTCGTAAAAAGGGGAAGATCGCAGTTATCCCTAGCTGAAGAACTCTAGGTGGGGCTGGGTCTAAAGGAGAGCCCGATTTAATAGATAGAAAAATGGAGCTCACTTCTGATATAGAAGGAATAGCGAGTTCAATCATGTCACCTGGTTGTTCTCTAATCATTCTGTTGTCTTCCTTTATTACGGAATCAGGGAAGTTTACATAAATTTTGGTCACTTTGTCAGAAAAAGAAGTCGCAATGTTATTACAAAATTATCGAGAAGGGGTAATATTCGCTGAGATTCGTTCTGAGGCTATAAGTGACTTTATTAAGGAGAATAATTCCTTAGTAGGGTTTCTGGCTGAATCTATTTTCTGTGCATATAATCCTTGCGTTCTACTCTTACAAGCTTATGATACGCTTTCAAGGCATCTTTTAGCCAGACGCGGCTGGAGGTACTATAATCCTTCCTCCATACTCTTTCAAGGCGTTTACATTGTTTTTTCAGAGAGGCAAGATGCTCATTATACCAGGGTGCAGAAGGAGCAGATCTAACATTGTGTCTAGAAGACAGAGGCGCCAAATTATCAATAGTTTTCGTCAACCATGCTTCATACTTGTTGCATCAGACATCTGATCTTCTGGTTCAATTTTAGGTTTTGTGTCTGACAAAACGGCCATAAATGTATCCGATGTAACTCTGGCCCAATTCCTCATCAGAACCGGAGGGGTAGAGGAAATAGCAGGGGGTCTACTGAGCGGGAGAGAAAAGGGGACCAACAAGTGGTCAGTCCAAGTTAGTCTAATGGAGTCCTTGACCTGAATAGAGGGGGTCGTTCGAAAAAATAGGATCAAGTGCATGTCCCTTTTCATGCGTGGGACCCACCACTAACTGAGATAATTGAAGGGTTTCTAGATCTCTAATTAGAGATAGGGCTATCGGACAGTCCTCTGACTCTAGATGAAGATTTAGATCCCCGAGTATAATCAGTTTTTTATGCCTCAGAGCCAGTTGAGTAGAACATTCCATAAACTTGGAGAAGAAATTATTCACTGGCCCCGGAGGGTGATACACCAAAAGGCCTACTAGAGATTGATTATTGGACAGGTTTATCGAGAACTGCGCCGCTTCACTATCAAGGAGATTAATCTTGTTTAGGGAGCAGTTCCAGATAAGTTTACAAATAATTGCAATGCCACCCACTCTTTAGCCTAGGCGGTCACATCTCACAATTCTATATCCAGGTGGCAGCGCATCGAGAATTTCAGGTCCAGAATATTCATGTAGCCAAGTTTCAGATAGAAAGAGTGCATCCAGGGTTTGTTCACTAAGTAAACTAAAGATTTCTATTTTGTGTGTTGGGAGAGAGCGACAATTCAGCATTATACCTTTAAAGGATATAGTATGGTAGTTTGGGCTCACACTCTGTCTAAAGTTGTTTATCCTACTGGGAGCAATCGAGAAGGTGCAGTGGCTACATTGAATCCTGCCATCTCCTACCTGTATGACACCCATGCAGGCCCTTTGCATCGGGGGCCAGGTTCTTGAGAGTATTAGAGGAAAATTGTCTCCGCTGGCTGTTGAAACGGGCAGGGGGACAGGCCCCTGGGCCCGGACATCCGCGGATGGGAGCAGACGGGCTTGCCTTTGGCACGCCAGCGGCTCGTCCGCGCATTGCCCATGTTCAAGTAGCCTTGTCAGAGGAGGCGTTCAGAATCCAGCCAATCGGGGGGAGAGGTGGCGGGGCAAGACGCAGAGGGTGGGCACCTCCTGGACATCAGGAGAGCAAGTCCCCAAAAGACGGAGCTCAACAAGAGCGGTATGGCAGAGGAAAGAGGGGTTAAAAGGAGGGGTGCCAGGCACCTCCCAGCACAGTAAGTGTTACAAGGAAATAAAGATCAGGGGTTAAAAGCACAAAGCAACAAAAATACAGAAGCCAGGCACCTCCCACACCAAAGGTGTTACAAGGAAACAAAAAGTAAGTTAAAACTCGCAGACAGATGGGTAAGTTCAATACACTCCTGAACGAGTGGAAAACACATTTGGACAGGAGTGGGATTACATTAAAGGAAAACACGGATCTCTCCTCCGAGATCAGGTCCAAACCACCACACTCTAGTCCAATCCACCTCACTCCAGTCCAATCCACCCTACTACAACACAGTATATTCAATCCACCCCACTCCAATACAATCCACCCACTCCAGTCCAATCCAATCTAGTCCAATCACATCCACCCCACTCCACTGCACCCCAATTCACCCCACTCCCAACACCCCACTCCAATCCAATCCACCTCACACCAATACAATCCACCCCATCCCAATCCCATCACTATAATTTATTCCACCCACCCAATCTAATCTAATCCACCCCACTGTAATCTGCCCCACTCCAACCCACCCCAATCCACCTCACTTCATTCCAATCCACTCCAATTCACCTCATTCAGTCCACCCACTCCAATCCACCCCACCCCACTCCACTCAATCCACGCCACTCTACCCTAATTAAATCCAACCCAGTCGACTGCAATTCACCCCACTACCACAACCCACTCCAACGCAATCCATCCTATTCCACACCACTCCACAACACTACAGTCTACAACACTCTCTGCCACTGAACTCTACTCAACACAACAACATTCTACTCCCCAATCTCCACTATACGACACTCCATTCCAACAAATCCATTCTATAACACTCTACTCCCACACTCCACTTTACGACACTCCATGCCCCTAACTTTTAGCCATGCTGAACAGCAGCAACACTGGTGTACTACATGGCAAAACAACATTGCCAAAGTCAATAGCTCTTGTATACGTGTATACGTGAGACCTATTGGCTTTGCCAATGCTCGTTAGTTAATGCTCTTATCTAAGCTCCCTCCTATTTTGCCTTTTACTATAGTTTCTGAAAGCTACACATCTTGTTTCAGCTTACATACACTCACACTTTTAAAAAATATATATACTTTTTCATAGTAAACCTAATTAACGTATCTGTAAAATTTCTTTGCTGTTGTCCAACTTTTAGTGCAGTATTTGTTAACATATGTTTTCCACTGCAAATCTCCAGTCAGACCTATGGCAATCCTCCTCCACAGATCTGCGGATCCACATGGGAGCCCTTAGAAGCATTCAGCAATCTGCTGTTAATGCTTTTCATTTCTATTTTTGTTCTAAAATATTACCAATTACAACACAATCACTCCCTACTGAGTAATTTATTTACAGCAGTCTGTTTTGCAGTTCCACTGAAGTCTCTTTTGCTCCCTTCCCCCTTACACTCTTTTAGCTCTGTTTCCAAGGTAATCATATTTCTAGTAGTGTCTGCCTACCAGCAGGTGAGTACATGCCCAAGACTTTCTCTAAACAGCATACTAGCTTCACATTAACTGTAGCAGGTGTGGTTGACTGTTATCAATTCCAAACATATCCCAAACAACATAACTTCTTTTAATTTTTCAAAGGCCAATCACAGAGGTAGTTACTTATTTAAATTAAAGTCACTACCTAATTTTAGTTCCCTGCACATCTCCAACATGCCTTTGATCTTCAGAACTGCCTCATAATGCTGTAGCCTTCTGTGTACTACTCCTGCTTGTCTCCAAAATGGTGAAAGTCTGGATGTGGGCCATAGTTTTCTGCTTTGGGCCAGAGAGAGTGCAAGAAAGAGTGGCATTGACAGGAACCTAGATTTACCTAATGTAGACATTACTTGAGTTGGCCGGAGTGCATTAAAGTGACATCAATTGATACCTTTGGTTGAAAGCATTGCGGATTGCCAACATCCAGACCTCATGATTGTGCACTGCGGTGTCAATCACCTAGGCACAACTACTGGAGTTGGTCTGGAAATCCTAATGTAAATTAATGTCACTTTTCCCACATACTGCCTTGGTGTTCTGCAACATTTGCCAAAGACAGAAGTGGCAATAGTGAACCCAATTTTGTCCACAGTTACAGAAATCCAGGAAACATGTCAGTAATGCTGTTTCTACATTTCTCCAAGACCACAACATGGGCTTTATATACCATAACAACATACGCTTCGACATGGACAGAATATTTTGACAAGAGAGAGTCTATCTCACAAACACAGGCAACAGGGTGTTCCTCGACAACTTAAAAGATTGCATCCTGTTCTATGTGTAGCTATCATTTACACACCATAAACAAAAAGACTCTTTTCAGAGACAATCCTTTTTCCAAACAATGTTTTTTTTGTTTCAAATCCTTTTTTTAAATTTCTCACTTTCGATACCTGGATCCACTGTGGATCTCCTGTCAAATAAGGAGTCTGCCGGCTATGCTGCAAGTGGATCCGTGGCAGATCCGTTGATCCGGTCCCTATGAAAAGCACACATTTAATACAAAACAACAACACATTTAATGCAGTGAGTGTGTCACTGGGTGTGTCAGTGTCTGTATAGCTTTGTGAGAGACTGTGTGAATGTCTGTGTAGGTCTGTGAGTGGATGTGTGTGTGGCCGTGTGGGTCTGTCTGTGGGTGTGCTAGTGGTTTTGTGAGTGTCTGAGTGGGTGTGTAAGTGACTGTATGGGTGTGTGAGTGCTTGTGTAGGTGTGTGATTTGGTGTGTGAGTGGTTTATTGGGTCTGTGAGTGGGTGTGTGAGTGTGTGAAGGGGTGGGTAGTGTCAATGGGTAAGTGAGTGGGTGTGTGAGTGTGTCAATGGGTGTGTCAATGGGTGTATGAGTTTGTGAATGGGTGTGTGAGTGGCTGTGTGAGTGACTCTCTGGGTGTGTGACTGGGTGTATGAGAGGTTTTGTGGGTCTGTGAGTGGCTGTGTGAGTGGCTGTATGGGTATGTGAGTGGCTGTGTGAGTTGCTGTGTGGGTCTGTGAGTGGGTGTGTGAGTGGCTGTATGGGTGTGTGAGTGATTTTTGAATGCATGTATGAGTTTGAGATGTCATCAGTGATGTCATGAGTGATGTCACTGACCATGTCATGAGTGATGTAATATGTGACGTCATCAGCAGTGCATTGCCGGCGCGCGAGTTATAGTTAGCTGAACTAACTATAACGGGGAATTTCTATGGTTTTGTACGAGTGAAATGTCCAACTAACTATAACGCCCCTGAAACCTATGGTTTTTTCAGTGAATTTCTAAGGTTTTTAAATGCTAATTTCTAACTATAACGTGCCTGAAACCTATGGTTTTTTCAGTGAATTTCTAAGGTTTTTTAAATGCTAATTTCTAACTATAACGTGCCTGAAACCTATGATTTTTTCAGTGAATATATATATATTTAGTATACTATGTATACATGTGAAAATGTCTCGGTCCCCTGTTTGCCTCGGTGGCACGGAAAAAATGGGTGGAACTGACGTCAGCACGCCGACGAGGTTCTCTTATGGCTCCGATGACGTCATACGGTGTCGCGAGCGGAGCCGTGCTATTATGACGTCCTCGTTGACGTGGGAGAGCTAGGAAAGAATTTCCGTGGAATGCTGGTGCAGGGGATATTCACCTAAGTACAGTCAAAAAAGAACCAACGGCGGACCTTCTGCACCGCACCTCACACCTGTTCCAATGTGTAAAATCGCCGTGCAGACAACCCCAACACCAGCCGTTGCTTGGTGTAACTGTGCTCCAGATCAGAAAAGTACTATTTTTTCAAATGGGGGTGCACAACTCAAAAGAAGTCCAATTCAGCAGTTCCAATTTTATATTCTTTATTCAATTTCAGATATAAATTATCTGACAAAACAACTCCAGCCAACGCGTTTCATTCCCATACTAGGAACTTCATCAGGGCTGAAAAAATCATGATAAAAACATATATATTACACTCAAATAACAAGACACAGGACTAAAGACAAAACACCAATTAATCACATGAACTAACAAATATAAATATACACATATGAGCACAAAACCAAAACACATAAAGCACAAAACGATCATATTAGAGAAAATCAGTAATCACACATAATCTAAAAGCATTATAAAATTGACATAGTGCACCAAACCAAACAAATTACAATATTTACAAAATTTAATCTCTAATTGAGACTCATTAAAATAAAGAGTCATAAACAACACGATGACAGTAGTACTGGCAAGCATAAAAATGTCTGAGCACCTGTCATTTACTTGACATTAGACCCTTAGGGTGTCTCAATATGAATAGAATTCAGATATGCTAGATAAATAACAGCAATCTCTGCTCAATCTTTCTTAAAAGCCACTACAAATATAACAGAGGGGGCAGAAACCAAAAAGGGAGAAAAAAGTGTGGTACCTTACCAAAATAGGGTCTTAAAAAACACAGTCAGCATAGACTGTCCGGAAAATTTCCAATAACCATAAAGATTTCCTATTCAGATCTACGAATAAAGGGGAGAATTGATTAACAACAGAAAAGGACAAAAATAAAGAGAAGATCCATAAAAAATTAGAAAAAGAGAATAGAAGAATAAAGAAACAGAAAAAACACAAAAGTGAACAGAAGTCCTATGTTAACCACATATATCCATCAACCAACAAAAGCTAATAACAAACACTATAAAGTACAGTGGGAGGTAGAGTAACAGGCCAACTGTTCAAAATCAACTATGTGAATATAAAGAATAAGGAGTATCCGAAACAGGAATCAAAAGCCAAGAATAGCAAGCTAAAAGCAAACTCGAAAATAACAGGGGCGATCACAAGTTGCCACACCATATTCAATGCACTGTTTCATTGCTAGTTAAAATAAAAAATAGCAGAGAAAAATATCCAAATTTATCCTACCTCAGATTGACATAAATTCACCTGAACAGATGAATGAATTGTGGAGGTACCGTGTAATTCACTGGGACCGTTGTGCAACAGTTGCAAAATAGAACTGCTTGTATCTGTCATAAACACGAAAAGAAGAGAGCATAAATGTAGCTAATTCCCTAGAGTTCATAAAGCCATAAGGAATAGAAAACTCATAATCAAAAATGTCAACACATAACAACTACAATAATATGGTAACCCCTGAATTCAGAATTTTCATTGAAAAACCACATTCACGGAGAGAGTCATCACAAAAACAGATGAGCTTATACGGTTGCAACCCCTGTGCTACCCGGACTATAAATATCAGTCGTCACCAGCCCAAGCTTTAACGGTAAATTGAAGCAATATATAGGAAAAATTATGAAAGAAACATTCCCCTAGTTGGGATAGGAATGTGAAACACATCCACGGGACCGTACCGCTAATCAAAAAATTCGTAACCGGTCAATTTGGCAACATGAGCTCAGACCCGTACGGACATCCGAGAGGAAGTCCCAAACACCCTTTTTTAAAAAAAAAGGGGGATAGAGATGTTAAATATATTGCTTCCAAACAGAGTAGTTACATATACAAGGTGGCCCAAGCCAACTCAGCGTCCAAGACAGACTAGACCACACCCAAAAACGTAATGTGTGTCTTCCGTGATAATATTCCCACCAGAGATAACTTACCGCAGCATCGGACAGAACTTCCTCTTTACTCGCATTTGCAATCAGGTAAGCCCGCCATCTGTATTCATACACGAGACTCCTCCCCTTGCTAATCGGAGGTAACCAATCCATGCAGCCCGTGCACTGCAGAGGAACAAACGTAACTAGACAGATCTCGTCTCGAACTGCTGTAAACTCGGCCGCCATTTGTAAACGGGGTAAATTTAAGCGCATCGGATAGCCGGACCTATAGTTCTATCAACTGGCCAAAATTATATATAGGCATATCACAGCAAATATGCAAAGAAGTTACATCATTGAAACCCAAACCTTAATTTAGGCAAACGACAATAATAAAAGGCAATTATAAGAAAAGGCAGTCGAGTAAGCCCACCATCTGTATTCTTACAAAAATTCCTCACCTCGCTAGACAGAAACAGCCAATCATTGCAACCCGTGCACTGAAATCTAAATCTAATCTCAAATTGATGTACAATCGGCCGTTATAACCCGTACACTGAAATGGAGAAAATATAACTAAGCAGATCCCTTCTCCAATTAATACAAACCCGGCCCCCATATTTGAACGGAGTACATAACAATCACAGCACATTGAAGAGCCATACCTATAAATTGTTCAACTGCCCAAGACAGCATATAGCGATATCATAGCCAATATGCAAAATAGTTGGTAAAGTAGAACCTGAACCTCAATGTATACAAACAACAAATTTTAGTGAGCAGTTATTAAAGAAGGCGAGCCAATGCGATCGCCTCCTTGTTAAGGTGGAAGTCTCACCTAACCACTCATAATTGTTTTCGTAAACAAAGGATGGACAGGGCAAGCCAACACGATCGCCTCCTAATTGAAGTGGTAGTCAACCATCACCACTCCTAATTATTTGTGTAAAAGAGTGGGATGGAATGCTCAAACCAAAAACAACGACCATGACTATATCTATCCACAATTCACGGCCCCAAAGTGGTAAAAAGAAAAAGATAAGATAAATGAGAAATATATAAGAGAATTGAAAAGGAGAAATGAAAGAAATATATAAAAAAGAAACAGAAAAAACAACATATAATTGAACAAATTACAGGATACTCATAAACAAAGTATCACTATGCCTGAAGGAATATTATGTTGATTGGTAATTCATCATAGAGGGACAACCAGAGAGCAGCAAGCAGACTCCGATATGATAAAAATCATATCGGTATAGTATTCTATAAGATAAATGGAACGAGAACCTATCTAAAAGGCAAGCATGTATGGCCAGCAAGGCTCGATAGTGTGCAAAAACTGTATTCGGTGTGGATGGTAAAAAGAACCCCAAACAAGCGATATACAAAATATCTTAAAATATACATAGACTAATACTTCTAACTCGTTGCAATGAGATATGTAATCATTATATCTACTGTGGCAAAGTATTAGTGCATGAGCAGCCATAATGGTGCTAAACTACAAGACAGATCAAATTTGTACATCAATATTGTTAAAAATCTCATTCCTCACTGTTGTCAACTGCACAAATTTTGAGAAGCCAGATATAATAGGCCAATCATGAGTACCACAAACCATGTATATCTAGGTCGATTCAACCATAACAAACAACCCATATAGTGAGCATTAATAATAAATTTGACCAATAGCCATATCCTCTCAAAAGGAAAGGGATGAGATGGCAGGACATACATATTAGCCATCTTCCAAGAAATAATGCATTTCATGATCAGTATTGAAACCAAAAACAATACTTCGGAGCTTACAGATCCATTTGGATTCACATCTCCTAAGCAGGAGCTCGCGATCACCACCCCTAGTATTCAAATCCACCTGTTCAATAGCATGAAACCAAAGTGTAGCTTCACCTTTGTGGTTCTTGACAAAATGCTCTGTCAGGGGATACTTCAGATCCCGTTTTAGGATGGCCCTCCTGTGCTCCTGAATACGTGTTTTTAGGCTACGTTTGGTGCTTCCCACGTAGATAAGCCCACATGGGCAACCCATTAGATAAACTACATATGTGGTATTGCAGTTAATAAAGTTGTGGATGACATATTCCACTGAACCATTATAACTGAAACTTTTGGTCTTATTCATACCCAGATCACAGATATTACAGCAACCACAAACATAGAATCCCTTGGGTTTCGTCGGTAACCATGTTGCCCCCTTATTAGAATCAATTGCTACATAACTGGGACAGAGTTCATTCTTCAATGTCTTCCCTCTTCTATACGAAACTGAGGGGTTATTATTCCGGATAACACTCCTTAAACTAGGGATTTCCTCCAATAGGTGCCAATTTTTCTTCAATAGTTTAAAAATCGCATTATTGTATATAGTATATTGCGTAATAAATCGAATATCAGCAATCCCCTTCTTGTTCTTAATCCTATCACTTTTCATCAGTGTGGAATCCCTAGTTAGAGTTCGTGCCCTGTTCTCAGCCGAGTCCAGGGTATCTCTATTGTATCCTCTTGCCAAGAATCTTTTTTGACCTGTCCAATATTATTACTAAAATTGGCGTCTTCACTACAATTCCGTCTCGTACGAACCATTTCTCCATATGGGATATTTTTAATGGTTGAACGGGCATGTGCACTGGTTGCGTGTAACAACGCATTGGAAGCAGTTTTTTACGGTACACCGTGCTCTGTATTTGACCATCCTTCACATAGAAGTTTAAATCCAAAAAATTGATGTTATCAGTGTGATATTCAATTGTGAGCTTAACATTGTAGGGGTTATTATTTAGATAGTGAAAGTATTCAAGCAATTGAGTTTGAGATCCCGACCAGAGGCAGATGATATCATCGATGTACCTCCCCCAGAACACAATGTGTTCTGTCCAGGGGGAGGCACATCTGTTCCAGGCGTGCACCCCCTCATACCACCCCATAAAAAGGCAGGCATAAGAGGGCGCAAACCTGGATCCCATGGCCGTGCCCCTCTTCTGATGGTACCATGTACCATTATGTAGAAAATAATTTCTGGTAAGAACCAATTTAATCATTTCCAACACCATCTGATTTTGTTCCAAATGATCCGCCCCCTCTTTATCCAAGTAAAACTCTGCCACTTTTAATCCAAAGTCATGTTGGATACAAGTGTATAAGCTTGCCACATCTAGTGTTACGAAAAGTAACTCATCTGACCAATTAAAGTCACAAAACTTCGTCAAAATATCCTTACTGTCCTGGATAAACGATGGCAAATCACGAACATGTTTACTGAGCTTGATGTCTATAAATTCAGAGAGCCTTTCCGTAGCTGAGCCTACCCCGGAAATAATTGGTCTACCCGGAGGAAAGTCCCCTTGTTTGTGGACTTTGGGGAGAATATAGATACATGGGAATCTAGGATTATCTACCCTAAGGTATCTATATTCTTGGTCACTAAGTAAGCCCATATCTCGCCACTCAGTTAGTTTCAGATTGATCTCAATAATCAAATCAGGCATAGGGTTGGTACCTACTTTTTCATAGCAGAGAGAGTCAACAAGTTGCCGTTCAATTTCACTCATATAGTCATTCACATTCATTACAACGACGTTACCGCCCTTGTCTGCCTCTCTTATGACTATTCCTTTATCATTCTTTAACCTGGTCATTGCTTTTCTCTCCCCAATGTTAGGTTACGTTGTAACATATGTGTGATCCTACTATTCCTTTCGAGTTCATACAAGCCCTCACTCATGCGTTCAGTGAATATGTCTATGTTACGATGGTATATAGTTGGTGTAAATTTTGATTTAGGACGCAAACCACTGTCCTCTGTAATATTTTCACTGATGTTTAATTCCTCAAGGATTGTTTGTACATCAAATTCTTCCCCTTCACTGAGAGACAGCAAGCATTGTAAATTCTTAACTTCAGCTATAGTGACATCGGTCTGTTCTGCACTCACCCCAGACACACCACTACAAGGTATTTTATCACTGAAAAAGTCTTTTAATTTTAATGATCTCGAAAATTTGAAAAGATCCACATGTACATTGGAAAAGTCCCCCTCCTGGGTAGGGCAAAAGCCCAAACCTTTACGCAGTAAACTCTTTTCATCCATATCCAATGGTCTACATGACAAATTGATGATATCAAGATTCAAATTGGACTCATCCCCCACCTGTACACCATAAGTGTCTATTGACCCTCCTACTTCTGCTTGGTTTTCGCCCTCTCTGATCTCCTGGGTGCATCCTCGACTGACTCTACCGTACCTCCCTTGCCCCCTTCGGCCACCTCTCCTTGTCTTTTTTGTTGCACTTTTCTTGCCTGGTTTCCACTTATCCTGAATCTGGCCAATTCCCTTTGAAAGGTAGTTGTTCCCTCTCCTAAAGGGCCTTCACCTGGGGTAGTATTCGAAGATACACTCCCCATGGAAGAGAGTGAGGTACTGCTCGTTGATCTTACTTCCTCACTCTCCTCTCTTGTAAAATCAAGCGTGATGATAGGGATTATAAAGAGGGGCGAATTTACACGTTTGCGAAAAAATTTGACACACTAGCCATGAGTGAGGATAAGAAAAGATCAAGAGAGGAGAGTGAGGAAGTAAGATCAACGAGCAGTACCTCACTCTCTTCCATGGGGAGTGTATCTTCGAATACTTCGATATCATCTGCCTCTGGTCGGGATCTCAAACTCAATTGCTTGAATATTTTCACTATCTAAATAATAACCCCTACAATGTTAAGCTCACAATTGAATATCACACTGATAACATCAATTTTTTGGATTTAAACTTCTATGTGAAGGATGGTCAAATACAGAGCACGGTGTACCGTAAAAAAACTGCTTCCAATGCGTTGTTACACGCAACCAGTGCACATGCCCGTTCAACCATTAAAAATATCCCATATGGAGAAATGGTTCGTACGAGACGGAATTGTAGTGAAGACGCCAATTTTAGTAATAATATTGGACAGGTCAAAAAAAGATTCTTGGCAAGAGGATACAATAGAGATACCCTGGACTCGGCTGAGAACAGGGCACGAACTCTAACTAGGGATTCCACACTGATGAAAAGTGATAGGATTAAGAACAAGAAGGGGATTGCTGATATTCGATTTATTACGCAATATACTATATACAATAATGCGATTTTTAAACTATTGAAGAAAAATTGGCACCTATTGGAGGAAATCCCTAGTTTAAGGAGTGTTATCCGGAATAATAACCCCTCAGTTTCGTATAGAAGAGGGAAGACATTGAAGAATGAACTCTGTCCCAGTTATGTAGCAATTGATTCTAATAAGGGGGCAACATGGTTACCGACGAAACCCAAGGGATTCTATGTTTGTGGTTGCTGTAATATCTGTGATCTGGGTATGAATAAGACCAAAAGTTTCAGTTATAATGGTTCAGTGGAATATGTCATCCACAACTTTATTAACTGCAATACCACATATGTAGTTTATCTAATGGGTTGCCCATGTGGGCTTATCTACGTGGGAAGCACCAAACGTAGCCTAAAAACACGTATTCAGGAGCACAGGAGGGCCATCCTAAAACGGGATCTGAAGTATCCCCTGACAGAGCATTTTGTCAAGAACCACAAAGGTGAAGCTACACTTTGGTTTCATGCTATTGAACAGGTGGATTTGAATACTAGGGGTGGTGATCGCGAGCTCCTGCTTAGGAGATGTGAATCCAAATGGATCTGTAAGCTCCGAAGTATTGTTTTTGGTTTCAATACTGATCATGAAATGCATTATTTCTTGGAAGATGGCTAATATGTATGTCCTGCCATCTCATCCCTTTCCTTTTGAGAGGATATGGCTATTGGTCAAATTTATTATTAATGCTCACTATATGGGTTGTTTGTTATGGTTGAATCGACCTAGATATACATGGTTTGTGGTACTCATGATTGGCCTATTATATCTGGCTTCTCAAAATTTGTGCAGTTGACAACAGTGAGGAATGAGATTTTTTAACAATATTGATGTACAAATTTGATCTGTCTTGTAGTTTAGCACCATTATGGCTGCTCATGCACTAATACTTTGCCACAGTAGATATAATGATTACATATCTCATTGCAACGAGTTAGAAGTATTAGTCTATGTATATTTTAAGATATTTTGTATATCGCTTGTTTGGGGTTCTTTTTACCATCCACACCGAATACAGTTTTTGCACACTATCGAGCCTTGCTGGCCATACATGCTTGCCTTTTAGATAGGTTCTCGTTCCATTTATCTTATAGAATACTATACCGATATGATTTTTATCATATCGGAGTCTGCTTGCTGCTCTCTGGTTGTCCCTCTATGATGAATTACCAATCAACATAATATTCCTTCAGGCATAGTGATACTTTGTTTATGAGTATCCTGTAATTTGTTCAATTATATGTTGTTTTTTCTGTTTCTTTTTTATATATTTCTTTCATTTCTCCTTTTCAATTCTCTTATATATTTCTCATTTATCTTATCTTTTTCTTTTTACCACTTTGGGGCCGTGAATTGTGGATAGATATAGTCATGGTCGTTGTTTTTGGTTTGAGCATTCCATCCCACTCTTTTACACAAATAATTAGGAGTGGTGATGGTTGACTACCACTTCAATTAGGAGGCGATCACGTTGGCTTGCCCTGTCCATCCTTTGTTTACGAAAACAATTATGAGTGGTTAGGTGAGACTTCCACCTTAACAAGGAGGCGATCGCGTTGGCTCGCCTTCTTTAATAACTGCTCACTAAAATTTGTTGTTTGTATACATTGAGGTTCAGGTTCTACTCTACCAACTATTTTGCATATTGGCTATGATATCGCTATATGCTGTCTTGGGCAGTTGAACAATTTATAGGTATGGCTCTTCAATGTGCTGTGATTGTTATGTACTCCGTTCAAATATGGGGGCCGGGTTTGTATTAATTGGAGAAGGGATCTGCTTAGTTATATTTTCTCCATTTCAGTGTACGGGTTATAACGGCCGATTGTACATCAATTTGAGATTAGATTTAGATTTCAGTGCACGGGTTGCAATGATTGGCTGTTTCTGTCTAGCGAGGTGAGGAATTTTTTGTAAGAATACAGATGGTGGGCTTACTCGACTGCCTTTTCTTATAATTGCCTTTTATTATTGTCGTTTGCCTAAATTAAGGTTTGGGTTTCAATGATGTAACTTCTTTGCATATTTGCTGTGATATGCCTATATATAATTTTGGCCAGTTGATAGAACTATAGGTCCGGCTATCCGATGCGCTTAAATTTACCCCGTTTACAAATGGCGGCCGAGTTTACAGCAATTCGAGACGAGATCTGTCTAGTTACGTTTGTTCCTCTGCAGTGCACGGGCTGCATGGATTGGTTACCTCCGATTAGCAAGGGGAGGAGTCTCGTGTATGAATACAGATGGCGGGCTTACCTGATTGCAAATGCGAGTAAAGAGGAAGTTCTGTCCGATGCTGCGGTAAGTTATCTCTGGTGGGAATATTATCACGGAAGACACACATTACGTTTTTGGGTGTGGTCTAGTCTGTCTTGGACGCTGAGTTGGCTTGGGCCACCTTGTATATGTAACTACTCTGTTTGGAAGCAATATATTTAACATCTCTATCCCCCCTTTTTTTTTAAAAAAAGGGTGTTTGGGACTTCCTCTCGGATGTCCGTACGGGTCTGAGCTCATGTTGCCAAATTGACCGGTTACGAATTTTTTTGATTAGCGGTACGGTCCCGTGGATGTGTTTCACATTCCTATCCCAACTAGGGGAATGTTTCTTTCATAATTTTTCCTATATATTGCTTCAATTTACCGTTAAAGCTTGGGCTGGTGACGACTGATATTTATAGTCCGGGTAGCACAGGGGTTGCAACCGTATAAGCTCATCTGTTTTTGTGATGACTCTCTCCGTGAATGTGGTTTTTCAATGAAAATTCTGAATTCAGGGGTTACCATATTATTGTAGTTGTTATGTGTTGACATTTTTGATTATGAGTTTTCTATTCCTTATGGCTTTATGAACTCTAGGGAATTAGCTACATTTATGCTCTCTTCTTTTCGTGTTTATGACAGATACAAGCAGTTCTATTTTGCAACTGTTGCACAACGGTCCCAGTGAATTACACGGTACCTCCACAATTCATTCATCTGTTCAGGTGAATTTATGTCAATCTGAGGTAGGATAAATTTGGATATTTTTCTCTGCTATTTTTTATTTTAACTAGCAATGAAACAGTGCATTGAATATGGTGTGGCAACTTGTGATCGCCCCTGTTATTTTCGAGTTTGCTTTTAGCTTGCTATTCTTGGCTTTTGATTCCTGTTTCGGATACTCCTTATTCTTTATATTCACATAGTTGATTTTGAACAGTTGGCCTGTTACTCTACCTCCCACTGTACTTTATCGTGTTTGTTATTAGCTTTTGTTGGTTGATGGATATATGTGGTTAACATAGGACTTCTGTTCACTTTTGTGTTTTTTCTGTTTCTTTATTCTTCTACACTCTCTTTTTCTAATTTTTTATGGATCTTCTCTTTATTTTTGTCCTTTTCTGTTGTTAATCAATTCTCCCCTTTATTCGTAGATCTGAATAGGAAATCTTTATGGTTATTGGAAATTTTCCGGACAGTCTATGCTGACTGTGTTTTTTAAGACCCTATTTTGGTAAGGTACCACACTTTTTTCCCCCTTTTTTGGTTTCTGCCCCCTCTGTTATATTTGTAGTGGCTTTTAAGAAAGATTGAGCAGAGATTGCTGTTATTTATCTAGCATATCTGAATTCTATTCATATTGAGACACCCTAAGGGTCTAATGTCAAGTAAATGACAGGTGCTCAGACATTTTTATGCTTGCCAGTACTACTGTCATCGTGTTGTTTATGACTCTTTATTTTAATGAGTCTCAATTAGAGATTAAATTTTGTAAATATTGTAATTTGTTTGGTTTGGTGCACTATGTCAATTTTATAATGCTTTTAGATTATGTGTGATTACTGATTTTCTCTAATATGATCGTTTTGTGCTTTATGTGTTTTGGTTTTGTGCTCATATGTGTATATTTATATTTGTTAGTTCATGTGATTAATTGGTGTTTTGTCTTTAGTCCTGTGTCTTGTTATTTGAGTGTAATATATATGTTTTTATCATGATTTTTTCAGCCCTGATGAAGTTCCTAGTATGGGAATGAAACGCGTTGGCTGGAGTTGTTTTGTCAGATAATTTATATCTGAAATTGAATAAAGAATATAAAATTGGAACTGCTGAATTGGCCTTCTTTTGAGTTGTGCACCCCCATTTGAAAAAATAGATATTCACCTAAGTGTTCAGGCTAGTCCTTTGGGAGCAACTGTTTATGTTGCCACTCCAGAAACCGAAACCAGTGATCCGAGGGCAGAGGCCCTGCAGATGGCACACGAGGTGGGGTGCCCAGTCGTGTGCACCGGCGGGGCAGCGAAGTGACAAGCACCACAACCCACAAAAAAGGTAACGAGGGCACTGAATAACACAGGATCTTCTCTTTGTATCTGGCAGGAACAACGAAGTTAAAATGCCCTAGTACCAAAATGTAGAATTAGTGCTACAACGGTCTTCAAGAGGACCTGCGATGCCGCTTCTGCCTCCCGTACCCTGGAGGTGGCACATGGGTCACGCGGTACGGTCATACTGCGGTGGGACGCACACTCGTTGACCTCTCATGGCACTGCTCCACACTTCAGGGAGGACGCTTTCCATTAGCTATGTTTTCTGATGACATGTCGCGCCGGCCCCGTCCAACAACAGAACTCCTTTAGATCCAAACAGACTCTTCCACTCTCTCACCGGAAGTGAAACCAGGCCACGCGGACACTTTCACAATACAACAGCCGGGAATGCACTTTTCGGTAAAAAAACACATTCCTTCCTCCTAATTAATCAAATAAACGTCTCACTGAAGAACAGGGGCCAGCTTCGATCGGTAAACAGCCGTTACAACGACTTTTTTACTTTGCGATACCATTACAACGCATGCATTACCACGCATGTGTTGTACATCACGAAGTCATTACTACGCATTTTTTTAGAATGCATGGTCATTTACCACGCATGCCTTTACAACTAATTTTGTTGTAAAGGTATGTATGGTAAATGACCATGCGTTCTAAAAAACATGTAGACGATCCATGTCGTTGTAAGGAAACAGAGGCTGTTCCGTTTCCTCACAACGACGTGCACCGCCCCTCAGAGACGACATGAAGCAGGAACCACGAGGAGAGAGGAACCATGAGGAGTGAGAGGTAAGGGGGATTGGGCATGGGGTGGGGGTTTCTTTTCTAGGGTTTAGGGTAGTGCAGTGGTGTTGGGGTGGTGTAGGGGGTCGTGCTGGGGGTAGTGTTTTAGGGTTTAGGGTAGTGCAGTGGTGTTTGGGTAGTTTAGAGGGTCGTGCTGGGGGTAGTGTTTTAGGGTTTAGGGTAGTGCAGTAGTGTAGGGGGTCGTGCTGGGGGTAGTGTTTTAGGCTTTAGGGCAGTGCAGTGGTGTATGGGTAGTGTAGGGGGTCGTGCTGGGTTAGTGTTTTAGGGTTTAGGGTAGTGCAGTGGTGTTTGAGTAGTGTAGGGGGTCATGCTGGTGGTAGTGTTTTAGGGTTTAGGGTAGTGCAGTGGTGTTTGTGTAGTGTAGGGGGTCATGCTGGGGGTAGTGTTTTATGGTTTAGGGTAGTGCAGTGGTGTTTGGGTAGTGTAGGGAGTCATGCTGGGGGTAGTGTTTTAGGGTTTAGGGTAGTGCAGTGGTGTTTGTGTAGTGTAGGGGGTTGTGCTGGGGGTAGTGTTTTAGGGTTTATGTTAGTGCAGTGGTGTTTGGGTTGTGTAGGGGGTAGTGCTGGGGTAGTGTTTTAGGGTTTAGGGTAGTGCAGTGGTGTTTGTGTAGTGTAGGGGGTAGTGCTGGGGGTAGTGTTTTAAGGTTTCGGGTAGTGCAGTGGTGTTTGGGTAGTGTAGGGGTTCATGCTGGGGGTAGTGTTTTAGGGTTTAGGGTATGGCAGTGGTATTTGGGTAGTGTAGGGGGTCGTGCTGGGGGTCGATTTAGGGTTTAGTGTAGTGCAGTGGTGTTTGTGTTGTGAGGGGGTCATGCTGGGGGTAGTGTTTTAGGGTTTAGAGTAATGCAGTGGTGTTTGTATAGTGTAGGTGGGTTTAGGGTAGTGCAGTGATGTTTGTGTAGTGTAGGGGGTCATGCTGGGGGTTGTGTTTTAGGGTTTAGGGTAGGGCAGTGGTGTTTGTGTAGTGTAGGGGTAGTGTTTTAGGGTTTAGGTAGTGCAGTGGTGTTTGTGTAGTGTAGGGGGTCATGCTGTGGGTAGTGTTTTAGGGTTTAGGGTAGTGCAGTTGTGTTTGTGTAGTGTACGGGGTCGTGTTTTAGGGTATAGGGTAGTGCAGTGGTGTTTGGGTAGTGTAGGGGGTCATGCTGGGGTTAGTGTTTTAGGGTTTAGGGTAGTGCAGTAGTGTTTGGGTAGTGTAGGGGTCGTGCTGGGGGTAGTGTTTTAGGGTTTAGGGTAGTGCAGTGGTGTTTGTGTAGTGTGGGAGGTCATGCTGGGGGTAGATTTAGGGTTTAGTGTAGTGCAGTGGTGTTTAGGTAGTGTAGGGAGTCGTGCTGGGGGTAGTGTTTTAGGGTTTAGGGTAGTCCAGTGGTGTTTGTGTAGTGTAGGGAGTCGTGCTGGGGGTAGTGTTTTAGGGTTTAGGGTAGTGCAGTGGTGTTTGGGTAGTGTAGGGGGTCGTGCTGGGGTAGTGTTTTAGGGTTTAGGGTAGTGCAGTGGTATTTGTGTAGTGTAGGGGGTCATGCTGGGGGTAGTGTTTTAGGGTTTAGGGTAGTGCAATGGTGTTTGTGTAGTGTAGGGGGTAGTGTTTTAGGGTTTAGGGTAGTGCAGTGGTGTTTGTGTACTGTAGGGGGTCGTGCTGTGTTCTAGTGTTTTAGGGTTTAGGGTAGTGCAGTGGTATTTGTGTAGTGTAGGGGGTAGATTTAGGGTTTAGGGTAGTGCAGTGGTGTTTGGGTAGTGTAGGGGGTCGTGCTGGGGGTAGTGTTTTTGAGTTTAGGGTAGTGCAGTTGTGTTTGGGTAGTGAAGGGGTCGTGCTGGGGGTAGTGTTTTAGGGTTTAGGGTAGTGCAGTGGTGTTTGGGTAGTGTAGGGGTCAACCAACATGAATTTGTCCTTGTGTGATGTAACCAATGCTCATGTAAAGCACTCCAATACCTGACCAGTCTGCACTATATAAAACTGCAAAAATCAAAAATAAAAAGTGTTTTGCACACTTCTGTCATTGGGCTACACGTGGGCTACCTCTGGGTGATATTTGTGCTACATTTGGGCTCTTTTTTCTCTGGTGGCCATCTTGGGAGACTTATTTGTTATGAAGTTTCCTAATTTCCTCATTTACTACAGTCTCCTCAGTAGGAAATGCTTTCAGTTTTTACTTTGATTCCATCAAGAAGGCATTCAGATGTGTCACACATTTGCCATAAATTCAGAATGTTAGCACTCTAGTTGTTCATTAGATCACTGAAGAAAAGTTACTGCTCACCAAGGAGTTAACTGGAAGTCTACTGCTGGTATTGAAAGTGATTGTTTCAGTCTGCATGTCAGAATTTTCTAATGAAATAGAAGAGGATTTGAGATCTCACTTAAAACATGCCCTAAATTTTCTTTTTGCAGCACTAACCATAATTTCTATGGCAAAATGAACCCCTCATTTTGTTCCTTTTTAAATTAAATGTTTTAAGTGTTACCAGTTTATTCCAATCAAGATGGCTTCAGGTGTGCCATACTTTTGTCATAAGTAAGGCTGTTAGCACTCTAGTTGTTCTTTAGAACACTCTGGGAAGCTGCAGTAGAACACAAAGGCATCAACTGACAGGCTGCTCCTGTTGAAATATAACAGGAAGATATTTGAGATCTCACTTGAAACATGTCCTAATTTTTCTTTCTACAGCACTAACCATAATTTCTATGACAAAATGAACCCCATCATTTGGTTCCTTTTTAAATTAAATGTTTTAAGTGTTACCAGTTTATTCCAATCAAGATGGCTTCAGGTGTGCCATACTTTTGTCATAAGTAAGGCTGTTAGCACTCTAGTTGTTCTTTAGAACACTCTGGGAAGCCTCAGTAGAACACAAAGGAATCAACTGACAGTCTCTGCCATTGTTGGATGTACATGTTTTACTGAGAATGTCAGACTTCATTCTCACATGACTGAGAAAGATAATGTGAATTTACAGAAAATATGCTCTCATTTTAGCTTCTGGAGCACCTTCCAAAACTGTATGGGATAAGCATGTGAAAATAGTTTTCTCTCAAACATGATTCATGATATCCCAGCAGAAGGTTTTTCACAGGGTAAAATCACCTTAGAACACATCACAATTCCTGAAATTAGTATGGTACCATCAACAAATGAATTCTAATGTAACTAAAGTCTGTTATCACCCTTTATAGTTCTCCTTTTGGTAACCCTCAAAATCTTCGATTCACTACAATGCATTTCAATGGGTTACTATCATTTATATTGGTCCCAAGATGGCTGCCAGCAATTCCAGGATGAAGTGCTGACAGCCAATCAGATCTCACGATGACATGTGTGGTTAGGCTCCGCCCAGATATATATGTGTTTTTACTTTTGATTTTCTCAGGAACTACTGAACGGATTTACACCATTTAAGCAAAAGGCACGACACTGAACCAAGGGCTACCTCTTTGCCAAATTTGGTGTAATTCCGTTCAGCAGTTCGGGCTGTAGCTGTGACTAAATGTTCCTATGGAAAAATGAATGGGGAAAACATGTTTTGGGACCCCCCTTTTTTCTCGGCCCCCGCTTGACGAATCACCCCGAGACTTTCAGGATAGGAGCGGACCAGAGCGCCCCAACAAGTTGGAAACTTTCGCGAAGATTCGTCAACCGGCGCCAACGTTATTTCAAATAGAATGTTGCGGATTTCCTATGGAAAATAGGTCCTAACTATAACTATCTACTGGCGACCGCCAGTAGATAATATATATATATTACCAAGAAATCCAACAGAAAGAAGGAAACGCTCACTCAGACTTGCGTAGATGCACAAGTTTTACTTCCAAACATGACGCGTTTCAGCCATGGCTGAAACGCGTCATGTTTAGAAGTAAAACTTTTGCATGTCTGCAAGTCTCAGTTAGTGTTTCCTTCTTCGTGTTGGATTTGTTGGCATATCTACCGCAGCTGTGCTCGTCTGGCTTAACGCTCCACCTCTCATGAGCCCCAGTGAAGAATCGAGCTGTTGGTGTATGGATATATATATATATATATATATATATATATATATATATATATATATATATATATATATATTCTTGGCAACTCCGTTCGACCTCTGGCGTACCTCTCGTCCCAAAGAAACGGAGCACGGACCCAAAATGATAGCAAAAGTTGTTTGTTTATTGCTCCTCCAACACCTCTACAGCCATGACGCGTTTCAGCCCCACCTCGGGCCTTGATCACATGACACGCTCTGTCAGGTAGGTGGCTTTTTTATATTCAGTTTATCAGCTGTGCAATATTTAAAGTGATCAGTGCGTCAGAAAAACTTCACATTAATTAAAAGTACAAACAAGTTACTGACTGAATGCTGTTGGTGTCATCATTGCAATCTCAGTTGTAATGGTTAATCCCAAAATAAAATATGCAATTAATAACTTTAAATTTGATCATACCATTGTAAATAAGACAATTAATACAATTAATACAATTAATAGTTCATAAAAAACAGGGTAAGTATATATATATTCACTGAAAAAACCATAGGTTTTAGGGACAGTTATAGTTAGTTGGACATTGCACTCGTACAAAACCCGTGAAATTCCCCCGTTATAGTTAGTCCAGCTAACTATAACTCGCGCCCCGCAATGCACTGCTGATGACGTCACATATTACATCACTCATGACATGGTCAGTGACATCACTGATGACATCACTGATGACATCTCAAATGACATCACTGATGACATCACTGATGACATCATCCAGTGACTGTGTGTTTCTGTAAAGTTTAAATATTTTTAATATATATAGGAAAAGACGTATTGAAGAATGAGTGGGTGTGTAAGTGTCTGTATGGATGATTTAGTAGGTGCGTGACTGACTGTATAAGTGAGTGATTTAACGTATCTTACTGAATGCATGGGTTAGTGACTAAACTGGGTGAATGTCTGTATCCGTCTGTCTGTTGCTGTGTAAGTGGCTGCATGTGTTTGAGAATAGCTACATGAGTGTCTATATGAGTTATTGAATGCTTGTGTGAGTATCTGTATGGGTGCCTGAGTGTTTGTGTGGGAGGGGTGTGTGCGACTCTGTGCATAGATGTGTGAGTGGGTGATTCACTGGGTGGATGGTTTCAAGAGTGCATCTGTGATAGACTGTATGGGTGGGTAAGTGTGTGTAAGAGTGTGTTAGTGAGTGAATGTATGTCCCAGTGGTACATGTGTGAGTAACTACATATGTGAAAGGCAGTATATATGTGTGTTGGAGTATATAAATAGCTATAAGCAAGAGTGACTGATTGTGATAGTGGCTGTATGGATGAGTGTGTGCTTGTATCAGTGATTGTATAAGAGCGTAAGAATGTGCTAGTATTTGTATGAGTAAGTGAGCTGGTGTGTGTATAACTGTATAGGTGAGTAAATGGTAGTGTGTTTAATTATTTGCATGACTGACTAGGTGTGTGAGTACCTCTATGGATGAGTGGCGGTGTTTGAGTGTCTATATAGGAGTATGAGTGCATATGATAGTCCTGTACTGAGTGACCGTAAATATGAGTGACTGTTCGGGTGAGTGAGTGGATGTGTGCGTAGACCTAAGAATCAGTGAGTGGGTATGTAGTTATTGGTGTTGGAGTGTCTATGGTTTTGCGAATGGCAGTCTGTACTTTAGAGTGGGTGTATCAAAGGTTATATTAGGGTGTGAGAAGATGCATGAAATTATCACATGGATGATGTCATCAGTGATGTCATCAGTGATGTCATTTGAGATGTCATCAGTGATGTCATCAGTGATGTCACTGACCATGTCATGAGTGATGTAATATGTGACGTCATCAGCAGTGCATTGCGGGGCGCGAGTTATAGTTAGCTGGACTAACTATAACGGGGAATTTCACGGGTTTTGTACGAGTGCAATGTCCAACTAACTATAACTGTCCCTAAAACCTATGGTTTTTTCAGTGAATTTCAAAGGTTTTTTAAATGCTAATTTGTAACTATAACGTCCCTGAAACCTATGGTTTTTTCAGTGAATTTCAAAGGTTTTTTAAATGCTAATTTGTAACTATAACATGTCTGAAACCTACGGTTTTTTCAGTGAATTTCAAAGGTTTTGTAAATGACAATTTTTAAATGTATTAATTGTTATATAAATTTTTAAAATACTGATTTACTACATTTTTAGAAACAATTTTTTTTACATATTTTATTATTTAAATTACATTGTAATTACATTATACATTACATTACAAAAATACTTTCTCTTAATGAATTACTTTAGTTTAAATACTTTGCAGATAGGCAATAGACTTTTAAGTACAGTAGTTACAGTTGTTGCAATGGGCAACACATTTTCAAACACAATGCAACATTCAGCTCAATGTGAAATTCTAGTTAAATGCAATTAGTTACTTTATGGATTACTTTTCTAACCACAGGACTGGATCCTAGATTCAGTCCTGGGACATCTCCTGTAAACAGTTGAGTAAAAGCGTTTTGGTTACAGTCGTGATTTTTAAGGAATATTATTGTATTTTAAAAGTTGACACTTTGAAACTTTTTCTCATAGAATCACCAATGTTATCCTATGGAAGGAAATTCACTTAGCAGGTAAAAACTGTTATCGTTACTTTTTCTTACTCAGTGTTGGATCCTGGATCCAGCACTGGTGCATCTCCTGTAAACAGTTGAAAGAATGCGTTTAAGTCATACTGTCGATTTTTAAGGAATATTTGTAGTTTGTGAAAATCAACACTTTGAAACTTTTTGCTGAAAACCAGTCAATGTTAGCCTATGAAGGAAATTCAAGTTACCGGTAAGTACGGTTAAAATTACTTTTGAGGATCAGTACTGGGCTGAAACATGCAGCACTGAGGTCTCTCCTGATAACAGGTGAGTAAATCGGAATTCGTATTTCGGCTGATTTTAGAGGAATATTTTAAAGTTCCAAAACTCCACACTTAGAAGAATTTCCAAGTGAAACCAGTCAATGTTAGCCTATGGAAGGAAATTCAAGTTACTGGTAAGTACGGTTAAAATTACTTTTCAGGACCAGTACTGGGCTGAAAGATGCAGCACTGAGGTCTCTCCTGATAACAGGTGAGTAAATCAGAATTCGGATTTCGGCTGATTTTAGAGGAATATTTGTATGTTTCAAAAATCAACACTTAGAAGAATTTCCAAGTGAAACCAGTCAATGTTAGCCTATGAAGGAAATTCAAGTTACCGGTAAGTACGGTTAAAATTACTTTTCAGGATCAGTACTGGGCTGAAAGATGCAGCACTGAGGTCTCTCCTGATAACAGGTGAGTAAATCGGAATTCGTATTTCGGCTGATTTTAGAGGAATATTTTAAAGTTCCAAAACTCCACACTTAGAAGAATTTCCAAGTGAAACCAGTCAATGTTAGCCTATGAAGGAAATTCAAGTTACCGGTAAGTATGGTTAAAATTACTTTTCAGGATCAGTACTGGGCTTAAAGATGCAGCACTGAGGTCTCTCCTGATAACAGGTGAGTAAATCGGAATTCGTATTTCGGCTGATTTTAGAGGAATATTTTAAAGTTCCAAAACTCCACACTTGGAAGAATTTCCAAGTGAAACCAGTCAATGTTAGCCTATGAAGGAAATTCAAGTTACCGGTAAGTACGGTTAAAATTACTTTTCAGGATCAGTACTGGGCTGAAAGATGCAGCACTGAGGTCTCTCCTGATAACAGGTGAGTAAATCGGAATTCGTATTTCGGCTGATTTTAGAGGAATATTTTAAAGTTCCAAAACTCCACACTTAGAAGAATTTCCAACTGAAACCAGTCAATGTTAGCCTATGAAGGAAATTCAAGTTACCGGTAAGTACGGTTAAAATTACTTTTCAGGACCAGTACTGGGCTGAAAGATGCAGCACTGAGGTCTCTCCTGATAACAGGTGAGTAAATCGGAATTCGTATTTCGGCTGATTTTAGAGGAATATTTTAAAGTTCCAAAACTCCACACTTAGAAGAATTTCCAAGTGAAACCAGTCAATGTTAGCCTATGGAAGGAAATTCAAGTTACTGGTAAGTACGGTTAAAATTACTTTTCAGGACCAGTACTGGGCTGAAAGATACAGCACTGAGGTCTCTCCTTATAACAGGTGAGTAAATCGGAATTCCTATTTCGGCTGATTTTAGAGGAATATTTGCACAATGGTGAAGGGAGGGGCGGGGCCTGAGGTGACATCTTTGCAAACGCGCCCCGTGGCGCGTTTTAAGTTGGGGGATTAAGTCCCCTTGAATCCTGAGGGTCCCTAGGGGCCAACTAGACCACCAGGAACCTCCAATATGCACCAGGGGCTGCGTTGCAGAGACGTGTAGAGAGGCCACACCCTTTTACACCTCTCTGCAACGCAGCTCTGTGGCGCATTCTGGATGTACCTGTTGGGCTAGTTGGCCCCCAGGGACCCTCAGGATTGAAGGGGATTTAATTCCCCATCTTAAAACGCGCCACGGGGCCTGTTTGCACACATGTCACCTGAAGCCCCGCCCTCCCTTCACCACTGTGCAAACGCGCCCGTGGCGCGTTTTAAGTTGGGGGATTAAGCCCCTTGAATCCTGAGGGTCCCCGGAGTCCAACTAGCCCACCATATACCTCCAAAAGCGCCACAGAGCTGCGTTGCAGAGAGGTGTAAAAGGGGCGTGGCCTCTGTACACCTCTCTGCAAGGCAGCCCCTGGCGCATACTGGAGGTACCTGGTGGGCTAGTTGGCCCCCAGGGACCCCCAGTATTCAAGGGGAATTGTTCTCCTCTGCAAACGCGCCAGGGGCGCGTTTGCAGAGTGGTGAAGGAAGGGGCGGGCCTGCGGGCCCAATCGTTTTTTTTTTTTTTTCCTCTCCTGAAGGGGGCTGTGTGGCCCCCTTCCTTTTTCTTTTTTGGGCCCTGGGGACCCCATCCCCCAGGGCCTTACCCCTTTTTAAATTACCTTAAAAAAACGGGAAGGGGGCCGCGTGGCCCCCTTCCCTGGGCCTGTATTGGCCCCGGGACCCCATCCCCCGGGCATGGCCTCTATATTTATTTTTTGAGGGGGCAGCGTGGCCCCCTCCTCTGGCCATTTTAAGGCCCCGGGGACCCCATCTCCGGGGCCGGCCTTTCCATTTTTTTTTTTTTTTAATTTTTCTCTTTTTGGGGAGGGGGCCGCGTGGCCCCCTCCCGGGCCACTACTTGCCCCGGGGACCCCATCCCCCGGGCTGGCCCTCTCCGTTGGGGGACTGTGGGGGTCCCCAATCCCCCACAGTCCCGCCGGCTCCCCACGTCCCTTGGGAGCCGGCATTGCTAGTTCCACATGGGGAGCAGCTGACATGCTGCTCCCCATGTGGAAAGCATCGCTTTGGATATTGGAAGAGAGAGCAGGTTTCCTGCTCTCTCTTCCAATATCCAAAGCAGTTTGCTATGGCAGGACGGGAGCCGCGAGGCTCCCGTCCTGCCATAGCAAACTACAGTGTCCCGGGGTAGGCACCCCGGGACACTGCAGGAGCCGGCATTGGGGGTGGTGGTCCCCAGGGCCATCAAGGGCTCCAGGAGGGGGCCGCGCGGCCCCCTCCCATTCAGTACACAGCCCCGGGAGGTGGTGGTCCCCGGGCTCTGGGGTCCGTAACGGACCCCCATATTAAAATGTTTAGTGCCCCGGGAGGTGGTGGTCTCGGGCGTGTGGGGGCTGGAGCCCCCCACACAGGTTTAATAATTGTTTAAAAAAGCCCCGGGAGGTGGTGGTCCTCGGGCTGCGGGAGGGCTCAGAGCCCTCCCGCACCATTTTTAAAAAGCCCCGGGGGTGGCGGTCCTCGGGCTTGGGGGCCCTTTGAGGCCCCCACACATTAAATTATCCCCTCACCATGCCCCCGGGACTTGGGCCACCCGGGGCCAATTAACATCGAAGCGCGAGAGACCGCGCTCGATTTTTTTTCGGCAGGATTCGCGCACCCTGAGCGCATCCTGCCGATTTTTAAAAAATTTTTTTTTTTTGCCCAGGGGTCCTTGTGGGACCCCTGAGCAAACCTAGGGGTCAGGGTGTTTCTACCCTGCTCCCTTTGTGCGCTTTGCGCACTTGTTTCTGTCCCTCGGTTCTACCGAGGATAAAATGGCTGCCAACATTTCCTGAATCGGAATGTTGACAGCCAGCTGACAGCCAATTAACATGCAGCTCGTGATCGGGAGGGTACGCGGACCCTACTCGTCCCTATATATCACTAACTTTTTACTTTTCATTTTCTCAGCAACTACTGAACGGATTTACACCATTTAACAAAAAGGGTTCTTTCTGAACCAAGAACTACCTCTTTGCCAAATTTGGTGTAATTCCGTTCAGCAGTTCGGGCTGTAGCCGTGTCTAAAGTTTCCTATGGGAAAATGCATGGGGAAAACGCGTTTTGGGACCCCCTTTTTCTCGGCCCCCGCTTGACGTATCCCCCGAGACTTTCAGGGTAGGAGCGGACCGGAGCGCCCCACGAAGTTTGAAAATTTCGCGAAGATACGTCAACCGGCAAGAGAGTTATTTCAAATAGAATGTCGCGGATTTCCTATGGATAATAGGTTGTAACTATAACTATCTACTGGCGACCGCCAGTAGATAATATATATATATATATATATATATATATATATATATATATATATATATATATATATATATATATATATATATATATATATATATATATATATACCAAAACTCCTTCTTACGAGAGAGCAGAGACCACACAGGGGAACGTCTTGGAAGCGAACTTTATTCTTTTTGTGGCGAATGCATTTCGGCAATATGTGTGCCTTCATCAGCGCCCAAGTGTCCAGGAGGCTTCCATCACCGCATTCACACATTATCTTTCTCAGTCATGTGTGAATGAAGTCTGACATTCTCAGTAAAACATGTACATCCAACAAGGGCAGAGACTGTCAGTTGATTCCTTTGATGCAGGAATAATTGATTTAATTAGGAAATAGAAGAAAATATTGGAAACATATGAATGTATAAATTGGTTAACTCGGTATTTAAACCGGTATTGTGGAGGATGTTGTCTATGTCTATGAAATTAATTAGGCACTTGCACTTTAAAAGTAGTTGGCTCACATCTAGCAGTGTCATGTGATCAAGGCCGCGTGGGCGGCAGAAACGCGTCATGACAGACACTGGTGGTACAGGTTAAAGGATTAAAGAAGAGAAATTTGCACCCAATTGGGTCTGCACTCGTTTTTTTTCCAGTTCAAGGAAAACTCATGAGGCGAGGAGTTGGATGTTTACCGGTTTGGACTGAAGCCGGTTTTGTGGACCCCCTCACGTGAAGTTGGCTCCGTAATCTCAGTCTTTTGTGTTCTGGCGGCTTGGCTCGGGAGCGTTGTTTCCGTAATTGAGCCTGCTGGAAGCATTACGCAAGATCCGGAACGGATTATACGGAGCTCCTTGCGCGCAAGAATTAAAGCAACATTGAGGAAAAGTTGCAGATTCGGTGAACTCTTCGGTGGCTGTACCGCATTTCCGTATTGATCTCACTCGGCTGGGTGAGCATCGGTAGATGGTGGAAGCAGCCCGATTTAAGTTTCACAGGTACGAACTGCTATATTGTATTGCTTTATGGTTGCGTGCAGGTTGCGAGGTGTGCCTGCTTGATTCGCGGGCGACGTTAATTAAACGTTTGGCCACAGTTTCGAACAGTTAAAATATAGGATTAAAATCCTGAAATCTGTACCATCAATATGTCTGCTGCTGACACGCTAAGGAGCCACGAGCAGGCAGCGGTGGAAATGTTTTCAGAGTCCCTTGAGGATCTACCTACATTGGACAATAGGGGAATGGAGGAGCAAAGTAATAGGACTGTGGGCCTTAAAGAAAAATTTAAAAAGCTAGAAAAACTTAAAAAACAGGAGCAATCCAAATGGTGGGAGGCATGTTCTCTCAAACGATATCTGGATGTTGGAAGGATGCCACGCGGACTCCGCATTATGCTTACTCCGAGTTACGAGGCACCTAATCCCCTAATGATGGCCGAGTGGGGGGAATGCAACTTGGAATCGTCTCGGAGGTTAGTGCAGATATTAGTAAAATATGCGGAGATTGATGGAGGGGAGTTACAATCCCAAATCGATAAATTGGAGGATGAAATTAAGCAACATGATAATGATAATGATTCTAGAACAAGTCTCAAACTCCGAGAAGAAATGATGAATAGGCTCACAAAAGAGGAAGAGAAGATTAAAGCAAGAAAGACATATAAGTTCAAACGTGATCGTGACGATTATGCCAATGGCCAAGTTTTTACTTTTTCCAGGCGATATGACTCATTAAGAATAGCTACGGCTAATAAACGCATGCAGACTGGCAACCAAGCACCGGGCGCTGGACAAAGAATTCAAATTGAAGTAGCATCAACTTCTGCTTCTGAAATAAGTTCAGCGGCCGAGAGTGAGTCGGACAATGAAGGGACCAGAAGAGATAAAGGAAAGAATGAAATCAAGCTCACCTTGGGGGAAGAGTTGGTTATTTTAAAACAGGGCAGAAGGGACACTCTGCGACCTCGGAACAAGGGCGTGGCTGCAAAACAAGATCACAAAGAAGAAGGGAGCGACGCAAGGCCTGCAAAAGGCGCAGGTGCTATGAAACGGGGTCGGGGCCGGGGCAGGTATTAAATAGAGAAAGTATTGAGGACATGATGGTAACGGACAATGTTAACAATGATGTTCTTATTAAAGAAAAGGCCAATACTATTATCAACTTGGCGAATATTGATCTAACAGCAGCAGAGACACAGATTTTGTCTTTAGGATTAACACATTGCCCGGAATCAAGTCTCAATTATGTCAGAACACGAGCTGATATTTATCTATTTATTAGAAAACTTAAATTAAGTAAATTTCACCTGCTCCGATCCACACAGGATCAAGCTAATACTATAGCCCAAGCGCCGAAGGAAATAAATTTGCATGGGCTTACGGTGTCCGATATAGGTTTATATCAAGACTTAAGAGATTTGGAAAGTGGCTCAGGAGATAGCGAACATGACATTGCATCTCCTATGCTAATAATTAATGAGAAACCGGATACGCCCTTCAAGCCCAAATCCAAATTTGTCCCAATTTTAGCTAAGGATAGCTTGGATTCATTCAGTGAATTAGTGGTGTCCCAGATTAAAAAACTTAATTTGGAAATCAATGACCGTCATAAGTGGAAATACACCAATCATCAAAGGCAATATAATCAATTGATTAGTAAACTTCAAAAAGAAAATGTAATAAGAAGGACTGCAGATAAGGGTGGTAATATTGTCCTGTGGCCCCGTGATGAATATATGGAGGAGGCCATGGGGCAACTCAATGATTTACAATGTTATAGAAAAAGCTCCCCATTGAAATACAAGAACACACAGGACTCTTTATTCAAACACCTGTTAGCATGGAAGAGTGTGGGCCTTTTAAGTTGGGATGAATATCGTTTTTTGAAAAAGGAACATTCGTTGGTTCCGGTTATTTATTTCATACCCAAAATACACAAGAATATAGATAAACCGCCAGGAAGACCTATTATTGCGGCATGTGATGGCCCACTTGAAAATCTATCTAAATACATTGATTATTTTTTACAGGTGTTTGTTAAGCAACTCAGGTCCTATGTACAAGATACAAGTGATTTTTTAAGAAAAATTGGCAGCATTCAGTGGCACTCGGAGTATTTATTGATTTCTCTTGATGTGTCATCTTTATACACTTGTATCAGAAACAGAGATGGGTTGAAAGCTGTAGAATATTTCCTTAATACCAGACCCATAGGATTCGCACAACACACAAGTATGTTGTTGGATATGATATCATTTTGCCTAGAAAATAATGTATTCCTCTTTAATGGTCAGATGTTCCAACAGATTCAAGGGGTTGCCATGGGGGCCAGCTTCTCCCCCAGCTTATGCCTGTTTATTTATGGGCTGGTGGGAGGAGCTGGTCCTCAGGAAACAATACAAAAACATATATGAGACTAATGTTATTTCGTGGATGCGTTTTATTGATGACCTTTTTATTGTCTGGAAGGGTGATGAAACCAGTGCTAGGAATTTTATTGATTCTATTAATCTGAATGACATTAATTTGAATTTTACTTTTTCTATCAGCTCCAGCACAGTCACATTTTTAGATGTTGAGGTCCGAGTGGACAATAACTTATTAAGCACTACACTTTTTAGAAAACCAACAGCAGGTAATACATTGCTTCATGCATCAAGTGCCCATCCTCCCCATTTAATTAAAAGCATCCCTTATGGGGAGATGCTCCGCATCAGGCGTGCTTGTAGTGATGAAAAAGAAGCAGTAAGGAAACAAGAGGAGAGTAAAGCAAGGTTTCTTGATAGAGGGTACAGTGTTGGCATCATTAATGCAGCTATGAGAAAATCTAGAGAAAGGGCTAGAGAAGATCTTTTAATACACAGAAAAACGAATAAAGAAGATATGGATCATTCTATTGGTATTTCCCAACCAATTAGGCTTATTCTGTCATATTCCAGGCAAGAAAAGCAAATTAGAACAATTCTTAAACAGCATTGGCATTTCATATGCAATGACCCTGTCATTGGCAAGAGTGTATTACCCAATCCATCTATAACTTTTAGAAAAGGTAAAAGTATGGGTAATCTACTAACAAGCAATAGTAGTGATAATTGTCAAAGAAACATATGGTTAACCAATAGAAAAGGTTTCTTCAAATGTACTAGCTGCAAGGCGTGTCAACATGGTATTAATACTAAAACCTATCAAACCGCATTCTCATTAAAAAATAGAGAAATTAAACAATATCTCACATGCAAGACGGATTTTGCGGTTTACGTGCTTGAGTGTAGTTGCAGATTAAAATATGTTGGGAGCACAAAGCTGCCAGTACATAAAAGAATATTACAGCACATTCGGGCCATCAATAATAAAGATCAAAATTATCCAGTGGCTAGACACTTTCAATCAACCCATGACAGTAACCCCAGATGCTTAAAATATTATGTTGTAGAAACAGTTTCAGCATCTAAGAGGGGTGGAGACAGGGAGGCCAGGTTAAGACGGCTTGAGACTGCATTTATTTTAGAATTCGATTCTAAACACCCTGGTGGTCTAAATGTCACTGAGGATCTGCATACTTTTTTATAAATATTTTTAATAAATTATGAATAATTGGGTTCATATTTATTTAAGGTATTGATGTTTATTGATGACTGTGCTGGAGATTTTAGTTATTTATTCATTTTATTCCATATTTATATTTTTATACATTCATCTTATTGTATATTTATATATTGAAATGTGTTATTATAATAATTGACTGCTGGCATTTGATTTTGATTGGATTTATATCATCTAGCCCAGCATTAGGGTGGATGTGTTTAATTATGTAATGGAATAACTTGATATAAGTGACTAATTGAAATCTATTATGTATCGTTTCAAGTATGAAGTTTGATATGAAAAGGACATGTTCAGATTTGTGTTTTTTGATTTACATTTGTCTTCCTCCTTTCTAGTCAAAACCCCTATTGTCTTAAAATGAAAAATCATGCACTAAGTTACTTTATTAGATATTGATCTATGAATTATTGGGAAACCGGATTGGGTGACCAGTTCATTTGTTACAAATTTGGCTATTTAACATTCAGCTATATTTGTTTTAAAAAAAACTATAAAGTGTATACGGCCAATTTTTAGCTGAGGTTGATATGTTATGGTTTTTTATACATATATGGAATATTGGGATGATCAAGTCATTGATCTGGTTTTCTAAATGTACTGTATTTTTCATATATATTTACACTTAGGTTATTATTATTATGATTTTCACGAATGGTTTTCTGTTATTAGATATAGTACTTTTCCTTAACCTCTGTTTTTCAAAAAAATGCATTTATGCAGGAATAATTGATTTAATTAGGAAATAGAAGAAAATATTGGAAACATATGAATGTATAAATTGGTTAACTCGGTATTTAAACCGGTATTGTGGAGGATGTTGTCTATGTCTATGAAATTAATTAGGCACTTGCACTTTAAAAGTAGTTGGCTCACATCTAGCAGTGTCATGTGATCAAGGCCGCGTGGGCGGCAGAAACGCGTCATGACAGACACTGGTGGTACAGGTTAAAGGAAGAAGAGAAATTTGCACGCAATTGGGTCTGCACTCGTTTTTTTTCCAGTTCAAGGAAAACTCATGAGGCGAGGAGTTGGATATATATATATATATATATATATATATATATATATATATATATATATATATATATATATATATATATATATATATTTATTATCTACTGGCGGTCGCCAGTAGATAGTTATAGTTAGGACCTATTTTTCATAGGAAATCCGCAACATTCTATTTGAAATAACGTTGGCGCCGGTTGACGAATCTTCACGAAAGTTTCCAACTTGTTGGGGCGCTCCGGTCCGCTCCTATCCTGAAAGTCTCGGGGTGATTCGTCAAGCGGGGGCCGAGAAAAAAGGGGGGTCCCAAAACGTGTTTTCCCCATTCATTTTTCCATAGGAACCTTTAGTCGCAGCTACAGCCCGAACTGCTGAACGGAATTACACCAAATTTGGCAAAGAGGTAGCCCTTGGTTCAGTGTCGTCCCTTTTGCTTAAATGGTGTAAATCCGTTCAGTAGTTCCTGAGAAAATCAAAAGTAAAATCACATATATATCTGGGCGGAGCCTAACCACACATGTCATCGTGAGATCTGATTGGCTGTCAGCACTTCATCCTGGAATTGCTGGCAGCCATCTTGGGACCAATATAAATGATAGTACCCCATTGAAATGCATTGTAGTGAATCAAAGATTTTGAGGGTTACCAAAAGGAGAACTATAAAGGGTGATAACAGACTTTAGTTACATTAGAATTCATTTGTTGATGGTACCATACTAATTTCAGGAATTGTGGTGTGTTCTAAGGTGATTTTACCCTGTGAAAAACCTTCTGCTGGGATATCATGAATCATGTTTGAGAGAAAACTATTTTCACATGCTTGTCCCATACAGTTTTGGAAGGTGCTCCAGAAGCTAAAATGAGAGCATATTTTCTGTAAATTCACATTATCTTTCTCAGTCATGTGTGAATGAAGTCTGACATTCTCAGTAAAACATGTACATCCAACAAGGGCAGAGACTGTCAGTTGATTCCTTTGTGTTCTACTGCAGCTTCCCAGAGTGTTCTAAAGAACAACTAGAGTGCTAACAGCCTTACTTATGACAAAAGTATGGCACACCTGAAGCCATCTTGATTGGAATAAACTGGTAACACTTAAAACATTTAATTTAAAAAGGAACACAATGATGGGGTTCATTTTGTCATAGAAATTATGGTTAGTGCTGTAGAAAGAAAAATTAGGACATGTTTCAAGTGTGATCTCAAATATCTTCCTGTTATATTTCAACAGGAGCAGCCTGCCAGTTGATGCCTTTGTGTTCTACTGCAGCTTCCCAGAGTGTTCTAAAGAACAACTAGAGCGCTAACAGCCTTACTTATGACAAAAGTATGGCACACCTGAAGCCATCTTGATTGGAATAAACCGGTAACACTTAAAACATTTAATTTAAAAAGGAACAAAATGAGGGGTTCTTTTTGAAATAGAAATTATGGGTAGTGCTGCAGAAAGAAAAATTAGGGCATGTTTTAAGTGAGATCTCAAATCCTCTTCTATTTCATTAGAAAATTCTGACGTGCAGACTGAAACAATCTCTTTCAATACCAGCAGCAGACTTCCAGTTAACTCCCTGGTGAGCAGTAGCTTTACTACAGTGATCTAATGAGCAACTAGAGTGCTAACATTCTGAATTTATGGCAAATGTGAGACACATCTGAATGCCTTCTTGATGGAATCAAAGTAAAAAACTGAAAGCATTTCCTACTGAGGAGACTGCAGTAAATGAGGAAATTAGGAAACTTCATAACAAAGAAGTCTTCCAAGATGGCCACCAGTGAAAAAAGAGCCCAAATGTAGCACAAATATTACCCAGATGTAGCCCACATATAGCCCAATGACAAAAGTGTGCAAAACACTTTTTATTTTTAGTTTTTTTGCAGTTTTATGTAGTGCAGACTGGTCAGGTATTGGAGCGTTGCATCTTAAAACATGACCCCCACACTACAAAAACACCACTGCACTACCCTACACCCTAAAACACTACCCTCAGCACGACCCCCTACACTACACAAGCACCACTGCACTATCCTAAACCCTAAAACACTACCCCCAGCATGACCCCCTACACTACACAAACACCACTGCACTACCCTAAACCCTAAAACACTACCCCCAGCACGACCCCCTACACTACCCAAACACCACTGCACTACCCTAAAACATGACCCCCCTACACTACAAAAACACCACTGCACTACCCTAAACCCTAAAACACTACCCCCAGCATGACCCCTACACTACACAAGCACCACTGCACTATCCTATACCCTAAAACACTACCCCCAGCATGACCCCCTACACTACACAAACACCACTGCACTAACCTAAACCCTAAAACACTACCCCCAGCACGACCCCTACACTACCCAAACACCACTGCACTACCCTAAAACATGATCCCCTACACTACACAAACACCACTGCACTACCCTAAACCCTAAAACACTACCCCCGGCACGACCCCCTACACTACCCAAACACCACTGCACTACCCTAAAACATGACCCCCTACACTACACAAACACCACTGCACTACCCTAAACCCTAAAACACTACCCCCAGCACGGCCCCCTACACTACACAAGCACCACTGCACTACCCTAAACCCTAAAACACTACCCCCAGCACGACCCCCTACACTGCACTGCCCTAAACCCTGAAACACCAGCCCCTGCACGACCCCCTACACTGCCTGAACACTACTGCACTGCCCTAAACCCTGAAACACCACCCCTAGCACGACCCCCTACACTGCCCGAACACCACTGCACTGCCCTAAACCCTGAAACACCACCCCCTTCACGACCCCCTACACTGCCCGAACACCACTGCACTGCCCTAAACCCTGAAACACCACCCCCAGCATGACCCCCTACACTGCCCGAACACCACTGCACTGCCCTAAACCCTGAAACACTACCCCCAGCAAGACCCCCTACACTGCCCGAACACCACTGCACTGCCCTAAACCCTGAAACATCACCCCCAGCAAGACCCCCTACACTGCCCGAACACCACTGCCCTAAACCCTGAAACACCACCCCCAGCACGACCCCCTACACTGCCCGAACACCACTGCACTGCCCTAAACCCTGAAACACCACCCCCAGCACGACCCCTACACTGCCCGAACACCACTGCTCTGTCCAAAACCCTGAAACACCAGCCCCAGCACGACCCCCTACACTGCCCGAACACCACTGCACTGCCCTAAACCTTGAAACACCAGCCCCAGCACGACCCCTACACTGCCCGTGCACCACTGCACTGCCCTAAACCCTGAAACACCACCCCCAGCACGACCCCCTACACTGCCCGAGCACCACTGCACTGCCCTAAACCCTGAAACACCAGCCCCAGCACGACCCCCTACACTGCCCGAACACCACTGCACTGCCCTAAACCCTGAAACACCAGCCCCAGCACGACCGCCTACACTGCCCAAACACCACTGCACTGCCCTAAACCCTGAAACACCAGCCCCAGCACGACCCCCTACACTGCCCGTACACCACTGCACTGCCCTAAACCGTGAAACACCAGCCTCAGCACGACCCCCTACACTGCCCGAACACCACTCCACTGCCCTAAACCCTGAAACACCACCCCCAGCACGACCCCCTACACTGCCCGAACACCACTGCACTGCCCTAAACCCTGAAACACCACCCCCAGCACGACCCCCTACACTGCCCGAACACTACTGCACTGCCCTAAACCCTGAAACACCATCCCCAGCACGACCCCCTACACTGCACGAACACCACTGCACTGCCCTAAACCCTGAAACACTACCCCCAGCAATACCCCTACACTACCCAAACACCACTGCACTGCCCTAAACCCTGAAACATCGCCCCCAGCAAGACCCCCTACACTGCCCGAACACCACTGCCCTAAACCCTGAAACACCACCCCCAGCAAGACCCCCTACACTGCCCAAACACCACTGCACTGCCCTAAACCCTGAAACACCAGCCCCAGCATGACCCCCTACACTGCCCGAACACCACTGCACTGCCCTAAACCCTGAAACACCAGCCCCAGCACGACCCCCTACACTGCCCGAACACCACTGCACTGCCCTAAACCCTGAAACACCAGCCCCAGCACGACCCCCTACACTGCCTGAACACCACTGCACTGCCCTAAACCCTGAAACACCACCCCCAGCACGACCCCTACACTGCCCGAACACCACTGCACTGCCCTAAATCCTGAAACACCAGCCCCAGCACGACCGCCTACACTGCCCGAAAACCACTGCACTGCCCTAAACCCTGAAACACCAGCCCCAGCACGACCCCCTACACTGCCCGAACACCACTGCACTGCCCTAAACCCTAGAACACTACCCCCAGCATGACCCCCTACACTACCCGAACACGACTGCACTGCCCTAAACCCTCAAACACTCCCCCAACACGACCCCCTACACTACCCGAACACCACTGCACTGCCCTAAACCCTAAAACACTCCCCCAGCACGACCCCCTACACTACCCGAACACCACTGCACTGCCCTAAACCCTAAAACACTACCCCGCATGACCCCCTACACTACCCAAACACCAATGCACTACCCTAATCCCTAAAACACTACCCCTGCACGACCCCCTACACTACCCAAAGACCACTGCACTACCCTAAACCCTAAAACACTACCCCCGCACGACTCCCTACACTACCCAAAGACCACTGCACTACCCTAAACCCTAAAACACTACCCCCAGCAGTACCCCTACACTACCCAAACACCACTGCACTACCCTAAACCCTAAAACACTACCCCTACACTACACAAACACCACTGCCCTACCCTAAACCCTAAAAAACTACCCCAGCACGAACCCCTACACTACCCAAACACCACTGCACTACCCTAAACCCTAAAACACTACCCCCAGCAGTACCCCCTACATTTTCTAAACACCACTGCACTACCCTAAACCCTAAAACACTACCCCCAGCAGTACCCCTACACTACCCAAACACCATTGCACCACCCTAAACCCTAAAACACTACCCCCAGCAGTACCCCTACTCTACCCAAACACCACTGCACTACCCTAAATCACTACCCCCATCACGACCCCCTACACTACCCAAACACCACTGCACTACCCTAAACCCTAAAACACTACCCCCAGCACGACCCCCTACACTACCCAAACACCACTGCACTACCCTAAACCCTAAAACACTCCCCCAGCACGACTCCCTACACTACCCAAACACCACTGCACTACCCTAAACCCTAAATCTACCCCCAGCATGACCCTCTACACTACACAAACACCACTGCACTACCCTAAACCCTAAAACACTACCCCCAGCACGACCCTCTTCACTACCTAAACACAACTGCACAATTTGTTACAGGCGTTGCAACGCAGGCCTATGGTGCTTACTGGAAGTACCTGGTGGGCTAGTTGGGCCCCAGGGACCCTCAGGATTCAAGGTGACCTAATCCCCCAACTTAAAACGCTCCACGGGGTGCGTTTGCACAGTGGTGAAGGGAGGGGCGGGGCCTCAGGTGACATGTGCGCAAACACGCCCTGTGGTGCGTTTTAAGTTGGGGAATTAATTCCCTTTGAATCCTGAGGGACCCTGGGGCCAACTAGCCCACCAGGTACCTTCAGTAAGCACAACAGAGTTGCGTTGCAGAGAGGTGAAAAAAGGTGCGTGGCCTCGGAACGCCTCTCTGCAACTCAGCTCTGTGGTCCTAACTGTAGGTACCTGGGGGCTAGTTGGGCCCCAGGGACCCTCAGGATTCAAGGGGACTTAATCCCGCAACTTAAAACGTGCCACGGGGCGCGTTTGCAGACATGTCACCTCAGGCCCCCCCTCCCTTCACCACTGTGCAAACGCGCCCTGTAGCGCGTTTTAAGAGGGAGTTTTAATCCCCCTGCCCTATTATGTTCTAGGGACTTGCAGAGGAGGTCATGCAAATCACAGGGGTACCCCAACGCATAGTGTTCCCTAGTGTATGTAGGTGTTTTCACTGTATTCTAAGTGTCTTTTATCATAGCACTGGCTCTGGTTAGTCAGAGTCAGTTACCACCAGTACCCGTCTGAAAAAGTTGTGGGCACAGGATGATTTTGCAACAAGGCCTCTTTCTGCTCCTCTGTTGGTTCTTTCTGCACATCTTTTGCTTCTTTCTGTGCGTTTTTCTTCTTTCTTCACATGTCCTACCTCTGTAGGCATAGATAGAAACTAGCATTTAAAAACCTTTGAAATTCACTTAAAAAATCATAGGTTTCAGGCACGTTATAGTTAGAAATTAGCATTTAAAAAACCTTTGAAATTCACTGAAAAAACCATAGGTTTCAGACACGTTATAGTTAGAAATTAGCATTTAAAAAACCTTTGAAATTCACTGAAAAAACCATAGGTTTTAGGGACAGTTATAGTTAGTTGGACATTTCACTCGTACAAAACCATAGAAATTCCCCCGTTATAGTTAGTTCAGCTAACTATAACTCGCGCCCGCAATGCACTGCTGATGACGTCACATATTACATCACTCATGACATGGTCAGTGACATCACTGATGACATCAGTAATGACATCTCAAATGACATCACTGATGACATCATCCATGTGATAATTTCATGCATCTTCTCACACCCTAATATAACTTTTGATACACCCACTCTAAATTACAGACTGCCATTCTCAAAACCATAGACACTCCAACACCAAAAACTACATACCCACTCACTGATTCTTAGGTCTACACACACATCCATTCACTCACCCGTACAGTCACTCATACTTACAGTCACTCAGTACAGGACTATCATATGCACTCATACACCTATATAAACACTCACACACCGCCACTCATCCATAGAGGTACTCACACCCCTAGTCAGTCATGCAAAAATTAATCACACACCCATTTACTCACCTATACAGTTATACACACACCAGCTCACTTACTCATACAAATACTAGCACATTCTTACGCTCGTATACAATAACTGATACAAGCACACACGCATCCATACAGCCACTCTCACTATCACATACTCTCACTTATAGCCATTTAAATACTCTAACACACAAATATACTGCCTTTTACATATGTAGTTACTCGCACATGTACCACTGAGATATACATTCACTCACTAACACACCCATACACACACTCACCCACCCAAGCAGTCCATCACAGATGCACTCTTGAAATCATGCACCCAGTGATTCACCCACTCACACATCTATGTACAGAGTCTCACACACCCCACCCACACAAACACTCAGGCACCCATACAGATACTCAGAGAACCAATCAATAACCCATATAGACACTCATGTAGCTATTCGCAAATCCATGCATCCACTTGCACACCAACAAACAGACGGATACAGACATTCACACAGTTTAGTCACTAACCCATGCATTCAGTAAGATACGTTTAATCACTCACTTGTAGTCAGTCACTCACGTACTAAATCATCCATTCAGACACTTATACACCCACTCATTCTTCAATACGCCTTTCCCTATATATATTAAACATATTTAAACTTTACAGAAACACACAGTCACTGGATGATGTCATCAGTGATGTCATCAGTGATGTCATTTGAGATGTCATCAGTGATGTCATCAGTGATGTCACTGACCATGTCATGAGTGATGTAATATGTGACGTCATCAGCAGTGCATTATGGGCGCGAGTTATAGTTAGCTGAACTAACTATAACGGGGAATTTCTATGGTTTTGTACGAGTGAAATGTCCAACTAACTATAACTGTCCCTAAAACTTATGGTTTTTTCAGTGAATATATATATACTTACCCTGTTTTTTATGAACTATTAATTGTATTAATTGTATTAATTGTCTTATTTACAATGGTATGATCAAATGTAAAGTTATTAATTGCATATTTTATTTTGGGATTAACCATTACAACTGAGATTGCAATGATGACACCAACAGCATTCAGTCAGTAACTTGTTTGTACTTTTAATTAATGTGAAGTTTTTCTGACGCACTGATCACTTTAAATATTGCACAGCTGATAAACTGAATATAAAAAAAGCCACCTACCTGACAGAGCGTGTCATGTGATCAAGGCCCGAGGTGGGGCTGAAACGCGTCATGGCTGTAGAGGTGTTGGAGGAGCAATAAACAAACAACTTTTGCTATCATTTTGGGTCCGTGCTCCGTTTCTTTGGGACGAGAGGTACGCCAGAGGTCGAACGGAGTTGCCAAGAATATATATATATATATATATATATATATATATATATATATATATATATATATATATATATATATCCATACACCAACAGCTCGATTCTTCACTGGGGCTCATGAGAGGTGGAGCGTTAAGCCAGACGAGCACAGCTGCGGTAGATATGCCAACAAATCCAACACGAAGAAGGAAACACTAACTGAGACTTAGATCATGTGATCAAGCTCGCTTTGACGAGCGAAACGCGTCATGGCAGGCATTATGCCTGTGTTAATTTTGTGGTGTATTTTATAATAAATTTTCTGCATACTCCACGAACAACTTTATTCGACCCTTTATTCTGAGTGTGGCTGAGGTCAGTGCCTACTGGGTCTGTCGACATTTGGCAGACAGGAAGCGTTACGAGATATATATATATATATATATATATATATATATATATATATATATATATTGTCACTCCATCTGCACCAGTACTTTGACACTCCATCAGTCCCTCTACATCAATGCTGTCTATGCAATTTGATTGCACATATTACACAGTCTTAATTGCCACTGTATAGTTAAGGTTCATCCTCATTCTCCTTTGAAAAGGCAGTTTTTGGTTTGCCTAGAACTCTCAATCTCATTGACTGATTTGTGCAAAATTTGCACTCACTTAGCATATACAGCTAAGGCCTAGCATGCACTTTTCACTTTTCATGCAGTTCCAAGCAGGGTGAAAAGAAGTGAAGGGAGTGAGTAATTTAGCTCCCTTAGGGAACTTTGCTCACTGCTACAGGAACAACCCCTGAACTAATTTATGACAAACTTGGGATGAATGCAGAGCTTTACTTAGAAAGTGTGATTTTCATGCTTTGGTGCAAATCTGTTCAGTAGCTTTTGAGATATTAACTTTTGGAAAAAGGTTCTGGGTGAGTTTCAAAGGGTTAGTATGTTTCTATGTCTTGATAGTTGAAAAGGCATTTTTTTGATTTGCTCATAACTTTAGTACTGTTTAACAAACTTGTATGAAATTTGACAGACATTTAGCATGTTTAGCGCACTCTTCACATTTTCAAATTTGTGCAGATTTTCTGGAGGCAAAAAAGTGTTCTTTTACTAACAACTTTGACACTGTCTAACAAATCTGCTTCAAATTTGGCAGAACTTTAAGAAAGATTAAGGGCCAGATGTACCAACATTCCAAATTGCGACTCGCAATTTGGAATGTACAACAGTGTCAGAGACACTGATTGCGATTCCCAATGGGGTCGCAAAATGCAAGGCTCATGAATATTAATGAGCCACTCGCAATTTGCGACCCCATTGGGAATGGCTGGCCCTCCCAGGGATGGTGGCCTGCTGGGCTCAGCAGACCTCCATGTCTGGGACTGCTTGTCAATAAAGCAGTGGTTTTTTTTAAAATGCAGCCCGTTTTCCTTAAAGGAAAACGGGATGCATTTATAAAAAAAAAAGGAAACGTTTCGTTTCATTTTTAAGGGCAGGTAGTGGTCCCTTGGACCACTGCCTGCCCTTAAAAAATATTTCAGAGCCAGTCACAAAGGGGAAGGGGTTCCCTGGGGACCCCTTCCCACCGCGACTCCATTACCACCCTCTTGAAGAGGGTGGTAATTTGCGAGTGTTTTGCGACCGCAATTGCGGTCGCAAAACATTGGTACATGGCTTGTGACTCGCTATTAGGAAGGGAACACCCCTTTCTAATAGCGAGTCGCAAAACACTATTTTGGGGGTCGCAAATTATTTGCGACTCACAAAATAGTGTTTGTACATGGCCCTATCAGAATTAGCATGCGCAAGCAGGTCGCAAACCCGTTTGCGCATGCTAATTCTCGTCATACATCTGGCACTAAGTTTCTATTGGTACGTCTATTTTCACTCCAATCTGTCAATGGAAGAAGGCAAAGTTAAAATGGGTTGAGGAATAACATTTTCATTTGCTGATAAATTTGGTGCTGTTTCAGGAATCTGCATGAAATGGGTCAAGCAGTTAGCAAGTTTCATTCAGTATGAGTATTTCAGGTATTATGTAGATCAAGTGAAGGAGGAAATAAATGTAAAGGCGGGGGGTTTAAGCATTTTCAGCTTGCTAATACCTTTGGAGCCATTTGCTGTGTCTCCTTGAAATTTGGCAATCACTAACCATGTTTAGGTCAAGCTTAGTATTCTTTTATTTCACGCAGGCCCTTTACAGTGTGGGGGAACACGCTAAAGCTTGGGAGGTAAAAAAATGTGTTCATTTCCTAATACATTTGGCACCGTTTGATGAAGCTGCACAGAATGTGGCAGGTGTTTATCAGCTTTCCTTTGCCATGTCAAGTGATGAACAGATACATCAAGTCGGGGACAAGGATCAATAAGGCAATAAAAGTAGCATTCACTAATAACTTTGGTACTGTTTAGGGTATCAGCATGAAATTTGGTAGACAGCAAATTAAGCCCAATGTAATGTAGGTTTCATGCAGATTAGATGGTGCAAAGTTAAGGAGGAGGAATCAAAAAGGTGGCCTGGAGGGGTGGGGGCAGGGCCTGGGCAAAGGCCAGACTCCTATGGGCTAAACCCTGTTGTGCATGACCAAAGGCAGTGCGCGTCGAGTTATCTGCCCATAAGGGGAGGTGCAGCACCTGCTGAAGGTCATGCCCTGTGGGGCAACGGCACGTGGCATGAGAATGCAGTACATTTTTTTAAAAAACCTAGAAAGTAACTGAAAAAAACAGTTAAAGGTTATTTATTCATGGTTCAGTGAACACAAAACTGAAAAAGCTTTAATGGAATGTTCTTTGCAGGCTGAACACATAGTAGCACTTGTTGAAGTCTGTAAAGGAACTAACTATATTACACAAAAGAACACAATAACATTACAATAACACAAAACAATATTGTTAAAATCTACTGCGGGCACCGATGCGTTCTGTGGGAATACTTAACCCCTTCCTCTTCCAATTCATGCTGTGCCTCACGGGTTTCCAGAACTGACACAAAAGCAGTTAGCAAGTCTACACCTAGTGGCCTCCATCTTGAAAGACGAGCTCTCCAGCACTGAAGCTGTTACTAGGAGGTAGTGTTAGCCTTTCAAGCCTCCAGAAAACCATCAACTTTATCCTCCTGTGCTAAGCAAGGCGAAATTTGAAACGTGGTGTGGAACAAAGAGTTTGATGGCATCTTTACATGATCCATTCAAGATTCTGGAATTTTTGAGAGACTGGGTTTTAAAAATGGTTAACTTCATCTAATATTGCAGCCCAACTGGCGGCAATAAGAGGCTTCAGAGATTCTTGCGGCAATATTTCACACATTTTGGGGCATATTTGCCACCCCTAATGCCATCGGAGCATCACTTTTTCTGACGCTCCGGTGGCGTTGCTCTCTACCCCGTTTGCAAGGTGGCTTAAGCCACATAACGTGGCTTAACGCTACCTTGTAAATATGCCCCTTACCGCAGCAGTCTGCTGCGGCAAAGGGGCGTGCAATGGGAGCTGCTGTGGGCGTTCCATCGCAACACCCATTGCTTTTTGCTGCTGCCCCATATTTACATGGCTGGGGCAGCGCCAAAAACTAAGAACAGGTAAAACCTGGTCATAGGATGGCGATACTAGGAGAAATTAATAACTTCCCCTTGTATTTTGCTCTATCTATGTGTGCTGCATTCTGCAGCACAAATAGAAACAGCAAATCGCCTTTAAAGATTGTTTGTGTAGGAAGGTGTCCCTTCCTGCACATAAACAATCCCCCCTGCAGTGCAGGCACCCTTGCAACACCGCACAAGAGTGCCTGCGCTGGCGGTAGGCAGTTTTTTTAGCGCCAGCGGTAGTGCAAACACAGAAGTGCGCCTATTTTTGTAAATACGGTGCATTCCTACGTTTTGAAAATGTCGGAGCGCGGCGTTGCCAAATTTGGTATTACACCACGCTCCGACATTTTCTTGTACATATCCCCCTTTGCCTTTAGCTTTTAGACTCATAAGGAGTTTCAAAGTAATAAAACAGTAGTTCCTAGTCCTAATACGATTTAAGATCTGCCAATAGTGTTAAACGGCTTGCAGAGGAGCCCACTGAGGCTATTCGCAAGGCGTACATTTCTTGGTTGTCATTGAAGGTAGTGGCAATCACATCTGCTGAAATGTGGGTGAATTAGGAGCGCTAGTCATTTCATGCCCATACTTTAGGATTTTTCCTCAAAGGGGAGTGCTGAACCCTGACCCAAGGCTTAGACCTCAGGTGAATAGCTGTTTCATTTGGCTAAAGAAATTGTGTTTGCGGTTTTAGATGAGAACTCTTCTATTTCCATTCCATACACTTTGAATATTAAAAGAGCCTTGTTAGTTTACCTAGAAAAAAGAAAGAATTCCATAACACAAATACTCCATTTGTCTCTTCCTCAGCAGCCAATAAAAAGAAAAGTTTTGGACAGCTGCCTTAAGTCAAATGGTTTCACAAGCCTACATCTCAGGGGATCAAGAGTTACCAAAACATGTTCAGGGGTGTTCACGTTAAACTTATTTGATTTTAATGCATAAAATATTTTTTTCTTCTGATGCATCACTAAATTGTATTGTCGGTCTGACTCTTGACACTTTGATTAATCCTCAACAGGTTAGCACTGGGACGAGGAGCACGGACGAAGGGGTAATGTTTCTATTACTTACTGGCAATCTTCATTCTCCTGAGTGTTCCTCATCCCTCTCCCTGACCCACCCTCCCCTTCCATGTTTATATTGCAGCACCTCCATTACAAGTTATGCTTTTGTAAAGGTAGGTGGCCTGGAGGAGAAAGAGAGGTTTATCGTAGGTGACTATTTTCTATTAGGAAAAAAGGCATGCTGCTTGTGGAAAGGGTCTGTTATGAGGCAGAACCACCTCAATATCTTAAGGTTGGACGAGGAGCACCAGGACTTAGGATAAAGAGGATTACTGGTAATCAACAGAAACATTACTCATAATTAGAACACTTCTCGTCCCATGCATCACAGCTCAGCCACCCTTCAGGACTGCTCAGCCATGGTTCTGGTTTTGGTAATCCAGGAGAATGCAGGGCTCTTTATACACCCCAGTGAATAGATGGGGCTCACATTTGTAGCAGGAGTACCTACATTGAAGGTGGGAACACCTCAAAATTAAATAACTACTGGTAAGAAGAAGAGTAGGGTTAGGAGTAGTGACTATTACTTATAAGCATTCTGGGAATTCCAATTTAATCAGACGTAAAACACAGTTCACATATTTATGTTTCATATTTTGAACCAGTGCAAACTTTGGGGCCTATTTATCAAAAAGTTCCACAGCGCAGCAAGCCACTTTGCTGCGCTGCGTGACAGGAAAAGGGCAGGAATGCACCATATTTAACATTATACAGGGCATTCCAGCAGTGGCGTAACGAAACATTAAGGGGCCCCCAGCAAGATATGCTGAAGGGGCCCCCTCACCATATTCTGCTGTCTTCCCCTTCAGAAAATCATTATTTCTGTGATATTTACAGCAGTATGAAGCGCTACATATTAACCAACTTAACATTATGAGATTGATTTAAGTAGGAGACTGATAGCATGTCCCTCGCTTTAGAAAGATAGGATGGCCAAAAAATGGTTCTCTCATCAACAATGGTGATAAATAAACAAATGTGGATTTCTTAGCCCATAACGTGTGTTATTGGGCCACATTTATTTTCACTGGCATGTACGTTTAGGAGACTATCAAACACAAGATCTATTGCATGCTCTATAAGCATTTTATTTTGTGTTCAGGAATGCAGGTAAGCAAGATTAAACTATAGCATACTTCATTTAAAAATAATAAGATTATTTTCTGATTTTAAGCATGAGGCAACTTTAGTGGCAACATATCACTTGAATGTAATTTGATTCCTTTCTGAGCATAGTCGTCTTATATCGTTCTAACCTCTCCACTTATTGGTCAATACAGTCTAAAAGAATATGCCTAATATCTTAAATTCCATTACAACAGAAAAGGCAGGATTCCATTTGAAACAGAACCGAAGACATGGACCCAGATGTTGAAGTCATAGGTATATGCTCCTAACTTGCACTCACCAACAAATTGTGTGATCCTAGGCAAACCACTTCTTCTCCCCATACCTCAAGTCCATTAGCTACCAAAAATGCAGGTATACAAAGGTTGCTGTGCTGCCACATCAACCCATTAAATTATCCTTCAAGGATTTATACTGTAAGTTATATACAGAATCACCTCCTTCACTCCTCAAACTAGCAGTGCCCTTTATGACATCCTATTCCCTGCTGTTCCCACCACAAAGACTCGAAGAGGAGTTTCTAACAAGCTTCCTGGAAACGATTAAGTTTCAGGAAGAGTCCTGAATACATCCTGAACATGACGCGAGAGTGAAAGACGAACACAGAACTCTGCATCAGGCCCATTAGCTCTCTGATGCATCATTTTAATCCACTGTCTCCTGCCCTTATTACCTTTCATGTTAAGGTAAACAATATTTTTGAATATGGCTATTTGTGCGTTAATAATAGGAGCATTCATACCCTTTATGCAGTTGGTTACTTCTCCATCATGCAACCATGGCAGGACCATCACTTAACACACGAGTAGCCTGCCTTTTGGCCTATTGTCTCAAGGGTGTTGCTTGCAGTGGTGTAACAGAGAGTGATGGGCATCCCTGAAGGATATGGTTAGGGACTTCCGAAATTCATCATATCCTCAGCTGACAATGAAGTTTGCTACACATAAATACTGTTTTTCATTAGGTACAAATGATTTTAAAAAGTTAAAGTACTTTGAAACTGACTGATTCTAAAGGCTATATTTAGATATAGGCTAAGGTGCTCTCTCTAGAGGATTTTTGGGAAAAATAAGTGACATATTGTGTATCTCAAGGTACATTAGCACAACAAAACTGACCAAAGCCTGATCTGTCTTAAATAGGTCCTTATAAGAAGTTTTCAAGAGGTCTCATTCAAGGGTCCTTTTAAAAACTGTGCAAAAGAGAGCATTTTAACAAACACAGCGGGCAAGTTAAAAAGATACATAGTAGTGATCAGGGAGGGCAGTTCTACACATCTCTCTGTAAAGTAAATGTTGAAAGCTACCATATCCAAAGTAAATTCTTGCATGTAATGAGTAGCAAGTTTTGAACTGCCCCCTGCAAGCTCTGTCTTACAATTTCTCTTAGATGCACTTCACACATCCTAGCACTCACACAAACACACACCTACTCATCAACCCAAACATCTACACACACACATGCGCACTAATAATCTCCAACACGTTTTCTCACAAATACTTTTCTTCATACTTTGACACACTTTTACCCTACAAGCATGAACATATACAATGAGTTTCACAATCATACACACAAAGAGCTTCAGAGAGAGGAAGTCAAGGAAGAAAAGAGAAAACTGCAGAAGTATACTGACAAATATGTCAGCCTAGTGTCTCTTAATAAGAGAAAGGACTGAGGAAAAGAGTATGTAAGCTAGACGTGTTTATATATTAGTGTGGGCCCTGTGTATGACATGATTAGATGGTACCAAGGTATTTTAAGGGACCGAAAGCACAGGGTTTTTGCCACCGTTGGCATAGATGCATTTTCCCACCACCATCATTGACCCCATGATATCAGAGAAAAATGGAAGTAAAACTGATGCAAAGCTTTAACATCTGAGCTTCTGAAGACAAATATCCAGACAGTTTTTATGACCCCGGTTTCCTATGTGCTGTCAGCTGACCTCATCCAAATAATTTAACAGCACAGCATGTTTAATCTTCTCCATGAAATGCTCAAAAGACAAAGATAGGTTTGTGCATGCAACTCTGTGACAGGTGCAAGGCATACATATAATTAAACATTCTGTACAGTCACATCCACCATTTACAGTCAATTCCTTCAAGCAGAGTCACCTTCCATTAAGCATAGTGACAGTTAACTGGCACACTCATTTATTCAGCAATGCTCCAAACACCATTCAGATTAGCCAAGGAACTAATACAAGGGAAAAGAGTGGAGGGGGGGTGGGGGGGGAACAAAACGAACAATCAAGGGAACATAATGAAAGATGTATTGCAGTGCATGAGTTAGAATCATAGTTAGACCAAACACATTCTTAAAGAGGAGGCAGCTGTAAGAGAGGTGGAGACTCCCAGGAGAGAGTGACCATCATTGACGAGAAGCAATTCAGGAGGAGAGAAGGAGCAACAAAATGAGAGTGGTCAAATAGCGAGAGACAGCAGGCCATAATGATTGTATATGAGGCAAGAGAGATTGAAAGAGGATGCAAGATGATACAGTCAAGGAAAGAGAAAGAAAAGGAGATCGAGAAGGACAGTCATAACAAAAAGTGGGTACAGAGAGTCAGTGAGTAATGGAGGAGCACTCTTAAATAATGTGTATGAGAGAGAGTAAGTGAAAGAGTTAGGGATAAAGAGAGAGAAAGACTACTGAGAAAGTCAGGACAGTTGGCAAAGAGATAAAGAAATGAGTGAGAGAAACAGGTCAGAGAGGTAAGGGCAGAAAGGAGGGACATTTATGGGAAAGAGAAGAAAACAAGAAAGGGAAAAAACTGAGAAAGTAACAAAAGAGCTAGAAAGAGACGGGGGGTTTGGAGGGTCAAGAGTGACCACCTCTGAGCAGATGCTGTCTAGAGAGTAAGATTGCCTGAAATGAGGGTCATTCACAGTGCATGAAGGGCACTATATGGAAGAATGAGGAAGAGGCACAGAAGAACAGTACGTCAGAGTAGCAGCTATAGAGAGGGGGGGGAAGAAAGCAGGATGGAAACTACATGTTGGGAGATAACAGAGATCAAGTAACCCACAGAATAAAAAGTGAGGCAAACAACAGGGAAAAAGAGGGATGTTGTGTTGGGAGTAGAGATTTGCAAGGTGATGGGAAGACACTAGGAATAAGTATATTGAATGCAGCGTGACTATGGTATTTTAAATGTTTGCTTTATTTCGAGTAGCAGAGCTCTGAGAGCTTTTACACAAGTTTGCAGTGCTTTCCTACAACATGAAAAACATACATTTTAAGGAAGTGCAGTACACTCATTTTAGTGCAGTTTGAAAAATGGAAAATCTGTCCCAGCTTTCGATAATTATGGAGGAAAAACATACATGTAAAAGGAGCAATGTCCACTATTCAGACGATCATTGGGATAGAGCCCAGGGCTCTGAGCTGTAGGGCCACCCTGCTACAATACCTAGAAACTGACAGTCTGAGCTGACAGCGCCACTGCCAGAGTCACAGGATCTGAACCTGGCTTGGTTCTCGTCTCCATCTTCAGAGCAACATGTGCAATCCACATCTGCGCTAAATGTAATTCTGCTTGAGGTTGGAAATCCTAATGCAGGTGCATTTACTTAGTGATATCTCACTTTGAGGAGGGTGGGCAGAACCTACCTCTGAAAAGCCAGACCAAGCAATGCAAGGAGCCACTCCTACCCCGATCCCATCCGCTGTCAGGCATTGTTAAAACAGTTGCCTTTGTTCAGTACTTGCAGGGGCCCCAGTGGGGGCTTCTGGGGTTTTTGTTAAGTCTGGTGTGACCAGGTGGTGAGGCATAATGAACGCTTCTGTGCTATGGGCCCAATACCCCCCAGGGCCTGCCAGTTACTCCATGCCTCCCTTTATTACATCAAGGTAGAAAGAAAAGGGCTGTTGGTGGACTCACCTGTTTGGGGGACACCAGCTGGTCCAGCACTAGCCTCACTACTTCTTTAATCCCCAGGAATCACAGCCATTCAGCAGCTGAAGGATGCCAACATGGCCTGGGAGAAGGCTGCTGCAGGACCAGGACACATGAGACCCTTTTGCTCTTTGCTGCTTGCCTCCTCTGTAGTCTGACTCAGATACTGGTCTCTTACTGAGGGTGCAGGCTGGATGTGGGAGGGTCCACAGTCTAACACTGAATCCTGCTTTAGTCATCCATCCAGGCCTTCTGCAAGAGCCCTTCGCCCACTCCTGCCATTACAAAAACCCTGGCCTGGCTTCCTGTAGAATCAGTGGCTTTCTAAAATGTAACAATAAAGTGTTAGTTACATTTCTGCAGTGCAGTGTCAACTTATCGCACTGTCTCTGCACAAAGAACAGAGCAAGTTGCTGTCTGCTGCATGATATCAGGACAAGCAAGGTGCATGGCTGAGGGGTCCCGGGGCCTCCTGCACCACGGGGGGGGGTCGTGAAGCCCCTTTGCGTGCACACACATTCACAGATAGTTCTATCATCTGTCTCTCCATCTCAGCATTGCTTATTCCGTTGAACTTCCTTTTGACCTTCTCCTGGTCGCCGCTCTGTCGACTGTTTCTTTTTGCACTCCAGCGCTCAGATTCACAGATAAATCCTGGGGTGCCTTTTCTTCCAAGCTCTGTACACGAGCAAGAAACAAAAGCTGTAAAGTGCAACTGTTTCTTTTTTGTGTGCGAGATCTTCAGAACACTGCTACCTGCCTGAAGAAAGGCTGAAGCTAAACATGAACTGATGTGCATTGCTCGGGCCTGTTGGCCCTGCGCTTCAGCACTCACTTTAGTGTGGGGCCGAGGGGGCCCCTTCAAGTGTAGGGAAGCCTGGGGGCCCCCACGCACCGCCGGGGCTGCGGCGGCCTTTATTACGCCCCTGCATTCCAGTCTTTCCCTGCGCTGGCGCACAATGTGCCTCCTAGCCCCAACGCAGGCACCCTTGCGCAATGGTGCAAAGGGTGCCTGTGTTGTAAGCAGGATTGATTTTGTGCAGGAAGGGACACCTTCCTGCATAAAAACAATCCACAGAGGCATTTTTCTCTTTCTATGTGTGCTGCAGAATGCAGCACACATAAAAAGAGGAAAAAACGAGAAGAAATGAACATATTTTTCCTTGTTACGCCTCACCTGGCGACGATTAGCAGTTTTGGCGCACTATCAGGTCTACCACTTATGGTAAATTTGGGAATGCGCCAAAATCCATGTGTGTTGCGTGGGAACACCCACACACCACCCATGGAATGCTTCCCTTAGGCAGAGTAACCAACAAAGCGATTTGCGCTGCGTTGCGTTACTCTGGATTTATTGAGCCGCCCAGGGCCACGCAAGGTGGCCTTGGGTGACTTGATAAATCCCACTTAGTAGTCGCGTCACCAATGCACCCCGTTGCGACGCAACTACATGATAAATATGGCTCTTTATGTTTGAAACCTACCCTCATGGAGGATTGGAGTCACGTGATTGATTTTGCCCCGGATCAAAAGTAACGATCCTCACTGAGGTATCACAGGCTAGGACACTTTTTTTAGGAGCCCTCAAAGTTGTAAACATTTGCTTATATTCACCTCAGAAAGTTTTAGTGAAACTTCGGCAAGTTTGCAAAGTTGGTAAAGTCTACAAAAGTCTACAAAAATGCTGGTAAAAACGCTCCTAGTATGCTTTGCAGGAAAATACCTGTAATAGCTTCTTTAGCAGAATAATTGTCTTGTAAAAAACGTTTTCCTTGTTGATGTTCCTTGTAAAAACACAGAAAAGCTTTATTTTCATTCACTTTTCCACCTATGGCAGTACATTTGTAGGCTAGCACGGCTTTAAAAAAGAAAAGGCACCATTTTAAAACGTTTTCATAGTGGCAGGCTTATGTTTTAAAATATAAAATATCACATTTCTATTCACTTTTACTGCTTTCTTGCCTCAGAAATGCGCTTTTGGCCCTTTAGCCAGGGGCGGTGCGTCCATTAGGGCGCTTGGGCGTTGCCCCACTGAGCGTTGCCATCACTCTCTAACTCTGACTCTCTCACGAGTCACACAATGCAATCCCTCCAACTCCCAGGCCGCCAGAGCCGGAGGCAGTCGGCTTAGAAGGGGGCGGGGCAGCACTACAGTTCAGCTGCAAGTCAGTGTCTGATTGACATCCTCCACTATAACACGTATCACAGCTGGTCGGCCGGCAGCAAGAGTGCGCATGTTCTGTTTAGGGCTTAAACATTTTGCGACCAGCCCTGAACATGCGCACACTAGGCTGCTCATTAGAAGAGCGAGGGTTGTTCCATGCCGCTCTTCTAATGAGCAGCCTAGTGCGCATGTTCGGGCTGGTCGCAAAAAATGTTAAGCCCTAAACAGAACATGCGCACTACTGCTCAAGCCAATCCTGGCGCTGCTGCTCTGGAGCAGCGTCTGGATTGGCTGAGAGCAGGCGGTACTTGCCAAGGCGCCAACGCGGGAGTCGGACCCCGGCCCAGGAGGACTCGCAGAGGCGGCGCGGATCCGGTAAGCTTATTGCTAATTCTCCCCTGCGCCGCGCGCGACCCCTAACACCCCCCCCCGCGAGTATTGGAGCGCGAGCCGCGACTGGGCAGAGGAAAATTACTTCTGCATGTAGAAGCTCTGCTGGAGCTGTGGCCTCAACTCCAGCAGAAAAAATAAACAATATACATGTTGTAATTAGCGGGGGAGGGGACTGCGCTGCATAACTTCATGATCAAGGCAGACTGTGAAAACATTTCCGTCATCGAGCATTCGCAACAAAATGGCGAACGTTGTTAGACTTGTTCTTTAGTGTGACAGAACACACTGCTTAATGCAGACGAATCCCTTCTACTACACGCCCCCTTACATAACATTTACGTGCTATCACTCCCGTGTTACACGCTTGCGGACCGTTAAATGTAACTCCTTAAGATTATATAAACCACAATCTCTAGACTAGATGTGCATCGAAAAGAGCGAAGAATTCAAATAAATGTGTGCTATTTATAAAAATGCATATCAACTGTGCGTCGTTACTGAAACATAAAATTGTTGGTGAAAAAACCCTCTCATGTGTTTGGCTTTGACAATGCCCCTGAGGGGGCTGACGGGGTAAACTCCGGGGGCTGCCCTGTCTCAGTAACTAGGATGCCAAGAGGGGTCCTGTTTACTAGTCCCCAGGTGCAGAGATGTTAAATCTTTACTCCCACAGTTAACAATACCGCGGATCCGATTCACTGCGAGGGTCCGGGATTTACAGGGATCCTGGGCTGGCCCTTAAGTAATGAGAAATTGCTACAGGAATCGGCAATTCCAAGCTGGCCCGGGTCGGGACTCTGGATCTAGGAGGGCCACGAAGACGCATGGGTGGAATGGGGTTCAACGTGGAAAGGGCAAAAAGCACCAAGGGGTTTGGAAATCAGTTGTTATCATATGTACAACACACGAACCAACAAGACAGCAGCAAACCCAGTTACTCTTTAACTGACCCAGGACCAGAGGCGGCGCGCTGGACCGGGATCAGGTAAGTTTTCATTTTATTTTAAAGTCTTCCCCCCTCCCCGAGTATTGTGAGCCGCGACTGATAGCGGCTGAATAAGAACTGGGAAAGTTAATTTACGTTGAAGGGTGAATGGCAGTCTACACAAATAAACGAAGCAGAAAATTCCCATCAAATTTTCATCGTATCCGTTTAGTGCAATGGAAATATATTTTGGTAGGATTTACATTCTGTATTGTATGGTTTTTTTCATTGCGCTCTAGACCTCCTGAAAACAGCTCGTTAATCTCCGTGGCACATAAATATCTAAAAAATGAAACTCTCAGAGAAACGCAAATGTTTTCAAATCTGCTTGCAGTGTCGATCACTATTGGCTTTTAATTGAAAGTTCAAGAAACAAGAGTCCTCTCCAGTTTCACTCAAATTAGCTCTCCTGCGTTGGAGGGCGGAGTTGTGCTTCTTAAGGGGTTCTTTCCACTAATGCATGTAATCGTATTTGAAACACGCGTTTTAATTACGTGACGTGAAGTGGCTCTTTTGTGAACCACTGAAAACTGATCTGGACGCGGGCACAGAAGCCGCATTTTTATCATTTAAAATGTGTTGAATCTTGTCTCGTGTCTAACACTAAAACTGTAGAAAGCGCTATTCCTAGAGCCCAGTTGTGCCCCTATTTGTTCCAGCTTTGCTTTTTCTCAGTTTGCTTGTGTGTAAAGTCTCCTCGTTTAAAGTGGGATTTTGTGCCATTGCAACATGTGATCTGTGGCATGTCTAAGAGTGAAGATTGTGCCCCATTCCTTTAAATGTCACTCGTGTCAATCCCTTCCGTGGATTTATAGTTCATCACCTCTGCATCACTCAACTACCAAAGGCTAAGCTGCAGATGCTAGTGTAGGGTCCCCTGTGTGTGGAATAGGTGCAGATGCGTTGCACTGTAAGCCCACCTGTAACAGTCTCAGGGTGTACCCCTAAACTGTACCTTTGTGAGCTGCATAGATCTCAAGGTATAAACCTCTCACTATAGTTGTACAGTCTCTACACCTCTCTGTAAATGTCAGTGATTTATGATTCTCAGTGTTTAAACTCCTTATTGTGCATGCCCAGTTCCCAGAGATCTCAGGATACTAATATCTCATGGCTCCATACAGGACTTCACAGATCTGTATTTACCCCTTAGGATTGCAAGTATCATGTTGTAAATGCTGTGTTGTCTCTGTTAGGGCAGCAGAGAGCCCTTGTTACTAAGAGCCTACTATTAGGGCTGGACATATCCAAGGTAGTAAAACTCCATTCTGAATCTCAGTGTGGTGGTAATCTCAGGGTATCACTAGCATACAGTGCCTGCTACGGCTATAGAGCCCTTAAAGTGTTACTAGTGGCACCGACAGAGTTGTAGGGCTTTCTAGTTGGAAACCTTGTGAAGCAAAGTGGTCGGAGGTAAAGAGAGGGGGGCAGTGTCTGATATTGCTGAGACACAGAGGGACAGTGTGCTGCACTGCTCCAGGTACTGGCAGGCCACAGAAGGGCTGTGCGCCGTGCTGCAAAGAGAGGTCGGTAGATTGTTCTCCTGCAAGAGGACCCGATGGACAGTGTGTTCTGCTGCAGGAGGCACAAGGGCAGTGTGCCCTGCCGCAAAGAGAGGCCGGTAGACTGTTCTCCTGCAAGAGACCGACGGACAATGTGTCAAGCTGCAAAGAGAGGCCGGTAGACTGTTCTGCAGGAGGAATAAAGGTACAATGTGCCCTGCTTCAAGAGGCACTGAGGGCAGTGTGCCCTGCTGCACAAGACACAGAGCACAGTGTCCTCTTCCGGGAGACACAGAGGGACGGTGTGCCCTGCTGCCTGAGACACAGAGACAGGGGGTTGTGTGCCCTGCTGCAGTAGGCACATTTTATCAGGAGTCTGTGATACAGGAGGCACAGTAGGGCAGTGCACACTGTCACAGAAGGCTTTGAAGAGGGCAACACAGCGTGTATATTGCTCAGAGGTGCGTGGCACTGGCAGGGCCTAGCTTCAGAAACATTTCTATCTACATGTTCTATGACATCCCTTTATTAATGTAATAACTGCACTTTCACAATTGCTCTATTAACCTTATTGCTTCTCAAATTTGCTTGAAAATGCAACCTTTACCCACTCTTTTTTCAAAATTGCACCCCCTTAAAATATTCGGGCTCGTTCGCTGCGCTCGCTCGCCGCGGTGCACTACGAAAAAAGGTTTACGCCTCACCACTTTCAAATGTCACCAGCCACCACTGCCTTTAGCATGATATTAAACTAATATAACTGCACATAAAAATGGATGCAGGATTGATACTCAGGATTCGGTGCAGAAAGGAAACGCAGCAAGACATAACAGTCTCTGCAGCTTGTCACAAAATGGAGAAATTGATCAGAGGAACTGTACTCGTTCTAACGCTTTAGGGAACATCGACAGCTCAATTTTCAGACATGAAAAAGAACATTGCGGAGCGGTCTTTATCATTCTTCTTTGTTGCAGCTTTCAGAACACCAATTGCTCAAGCCAATTTTTAGGACTTAGTGTTCGGCTGCGTCACAATTTGAGCAGCGAATGTTCTGCAAAGGACGGGCACTTTTCCTGAAGCCTGAGGGGAGTGATTGACTCACGCGCACAGCAGCGGGGAGCACGCGCCGTCGAGAAACGCTGCCCATTACCGGCCCAGGCTCGCGGGGCTGGCACCTGCCGAGGATGAAACGGGGGTCACAGCAAGAAGGATACAGCCCAATCACCGAGCACCTCTTCGAATTGGATAATGACATGGTGGCCTCCAGGGCCCGCCAATTCACGGTATCCCATTATATGTTATCAGTAGAATTGGTTCTGGGGCAGGTCACTTATACTGCGCTTTTCTTCCAGGTTTACCCTTTCTGAAACTTTTATGAACTCTGCCCATGGCTGGGAATGAAGATACATATAAAACAACAAATAATAAATACAACTTTGAACAACAACTAATGCGAACTTGCATGATTTGCAGTAGGTTTGTTTAGTCGTGCTGACAAGGCATGTTTGGGGGCAATATGCTTGTTTACATAGTGAAAATCAGAGAGAGTGCGGTGAACAACCCAGAACGATGCCAACACCCTCCTCATCATCACTGCTGTTGCGTTTTTAAGATATCACGATATTCACTATCTAAGTGGTAGTCCCCAAAAGTGATTTTAGAATTGCCATCCCACGTCTGGATGGGGGCAACACCCTTCACCGCAGCCTTGACACCCCCCTGAAAGGCAACCTATAGACAGCTGTGCTCCTCATCAAAGGCCTGAATAAACTGAGTCCCATCAGCCCCACCTTATGGAACCCCACGGGCTCACCTTGTTGGCCCACACCTTATTGAACACCAGTGGGAGATTTTTTTTTCATAATTACATATTTTGCAAGCGCGTTAAAATGAACCTGCCACACGTAAATGTATTTACTGTGCACGTTTTCATATTTTACGTGACCATAGTTAGCAAAGGGCGCATATTAACATGTCCAACGTTAATCGCTCGGTGTTTCTTTGTCGTTTATCTTCCTTTTTCATTTCATTTCATGAGAAGAGCTGGAGAAACAGCTTTGAGTAACGCATCTTTCAATCGCTTCCCATGTCAGTGTTTAGTCCTACAAAATCCTCGCAGTATTTGCTAATGAGTGGGCTGGAGAGGACGCCCTGGGATGGTCGTTTCATCCCATGATGCAGATCCGGTGGCTGAAAGATGCTCCGCATGAGAGTTCATTGCTTTTTAGTTGTGAAGTAATGATGCATCCTTCTCAAAATTGTACTTTAACCTGATTGTTTCCTTCGTGGGAATCGTGTGTAGGTGTGGCAAGTTTCTGATATTGTGTTTTTAACTAATGCCATGAAGACTTTCGAGGAAAATGTGTTTTTGTTTTACAAAGTTTGAGGTTTGCAAGGGATTCTGGGTAGCAGAACCTGGTGAGAGCCAGACAAGTCACCCCATCCTGGATTCCCCTGTGTGTCTAGTTTTAAAAAATGTATAGGTTTGCTAGGTTTCCCTAGGTGCCGGCAGAGTTAGGGTTCAAAATCTACAGCTAGACACTTTGCAAAAAAAGGGTCCGTTTTCACTGTAAAAATGTGGTGTCCACGTTGTGTTTTGATTTACATGCTGACACTGACACCTTCTGCCTGACTTCTCCCAAACTTCCCCATTCCTCCCTACTTTACTGAGTAGGGATCTTTTCCCTTCGTGGGTAAACTGAGGGCCAGAATTATCAAGGTTTTGAGTCGCCCTTGCGCTACGCAAAGGGGCATAAGGGCGATGCAAAATCAAGAGAGATGTATCAAGACAACGGAAGGCCACCATGCGTGGCCCTGCGTGGTTTGATAAATCTAGAGTAATGAAATTCGCTGCCTTGCGTTACTCTTCCCTGGGAAGGCGTTCCATGGGTGGAGCATGGGTGTTCCCACCCATCCACCCATAGATGTTGGTGCATTCCCAGAATATTAAGACATGTATATCTGGGAATGTGTCAAAATGCTACCCCTCCCTAGGTGCGATGTAACGAGGAGAAGTGTCTTTGTTTCTCCTTGTTATTTCTTTTTTCTACATGTGCTGCAGAATGCAGCACACATAAAAAGAGGTAATGCCTCTTAGGATTGATTTGTGCAGGAAGGTCACCCTGCACAAAAACAATCCTGCCTACAATGCAGGCACCCTTGCACCATGAGGTAAGAGTGTCTCAATTGGCGCTAGGCAGCCAAAACTGTGCCAGCGTTAGGAAAGGACAGGAATGCACCATATAATAGTAGATACGGTGCATTCCTGCCCGTACCCTTTCACGCTGCCAGCATGGTGGCTTGCTGTGTTGCGCTGCATGAGCGAATGATAAATATGGCCCGAGTGTGCTTTGATTTATTTTATGACAACTTTATAATAGTTTGTCTTTGCATTTTTGATTTTGAATGGATTTGAATAATATTGACTAATGTATTCATGTATTAACTACTGATTTCCGACTAATTTGATAATTTGTAAATGAGCTTCACTTTATTGAAGTATATTGACAGCTGTGTTAGCCTCGGTCGGAACTAAAGGTCTATCCATTTGAGTGTAGCTTGTACTTGAGTTTGCACTAGAGATTTGCACTGTGAAAAGTGCTGCATCATCAGTTCCATCATCTGCAAAGCCATCACAACAGCCTCTAGAGGCTGTAGTGGATATAAGCTTTTATAAACATTGATGACCATGCTTCAAGATCATCAACTGCTAACTGGATTATCAGGGTTATCAGTGTTTTTGCTTTTATGCAATTCATGTGTGTTAGACCTGGATTTTTCAGCTGGCTTTATCCCCAAACCTTTTGCTTTTTGGCCTCCTATTTCTGACCTGTTTTTGTTGGTTTTATGACTCTGGGCAGTTTACCAAGGCTGAACAGTGCTAAAATGCATATGCTCTCCCTGTAAGTGTTTATGGATTGGCGTTTCCATGATTGCCTTATTTGATTTACTACTAAGTACCTACTAAGTCCCTAGTACAGTGCACTGTGTGTGCCCAGGGCCTGTAAAACAAATGCTGCTAGTGGGCCTGCAGCTAGTCGGCCTGCAGCACTGATTTTGCCACCCACACAAGCAGCCTTTCAAAGGGGTCTCAGACCTGCCACTGCAGTGTCTGCACATGTTGACATGGTAAAGTGCACCCACTTGCCAGGCCCTAACTTTCCTTTTATTACATGTGTGTCACCCCTAAGGTAGGCCCAAGGTACCCCTGTGGCAGGATGCAGTGTATGTGAAAGGTAGGCCATGTACTCATGTGTGTGACATGTCCTGATAATGAAATACAGTGTATTTCGTTTTTCACTACAGTAAGGCTATGTGTCCCATAGGATAGAATGGGGAATGAGCACAGAGCCTCTCTGCCACAAGAGAACAAAGATACATTTAGTATAAATATTGGGGCCCAGACCCCAGAACTTTAGAATACTTCTGGACTTAAGAGGACCCTCTCCGAAGGAGAAGAGCTGGGAAAGCTGAAGGAGAAGTACTGCCCCTTTGCTGTGTGATGTCTGGGGATGGCCTGCAGTGGCTGTTTCTGCCAAGGAAAGGACAAAGACTTTGCTGTGTGTTGTGTATCCTGCTTGAAGAATATCTCCAAGGGCTTGAAGTAAAGCTTGCCTCCTGTTCTGATGCCTCAGGGACACAAAGACATCACCACCAGCTCCCCTGAACTCCATTGCTGGGAGTTCTAACCTGCCAAAAGGTGCCTGTTCCTGTGTTGGGCCTCTGGAGGTTGTTCCTGCTGCTGGGAGCTGAGAAAACTTATAGCAACTAACGAAGCGTGACCCATCCGCACCTGTTTCCGACGCTACACCGTAGTGTGGTAAGAATTCCCACGCATCGCTGCCGTGCCGCTGGGGAAACTGATGCAGCGCCTGCTCACGGCTGGGGAAACCGCCGCACGTCGAGTCGCGAGCACCAATCTCTGAAGTCCGAGATCACTGCACTGACTCCGACACAGGCCCTGCTGTGCGGCTGCAAGAACGGATGCATTGGGGGACCGCGACTGGAGAGATCGACGCAGCGCCATTGCCACTGCTGCATCGAGAGCCGACGCCTCCCGAATCCCCACGCATTGCACCAGGGGGCAAAGTCTACAGCAATGCCGGGGATGCCGTAGTAACCGACACGTCACCTCCCCGCACAGTAAGAAACCTTCTCTTCAGTAAGGAACCGACGCATCACCTCCCCTGCGTGGCAGTAAGGAACCGATGCATCACCTCCCCTGGAGCAAGGAACTGACGCATCACCTTACCTGTGTGTAAGGAACCAATGCTTCACCTTTCCTGCGGCTGTTTTTGCTTAGGATTTTGACACATCCAAGGTACTTTGTGTGGAATGGTTTGTTTCTATAGTTTGCTAGAGACAGAACTGTTTTTACCTTTTAAAAGTCATATCTTGATAACTGTATGTTGGATTTTTGTCGTTTTGGTCTTGTTTGGTTTAGATAAAGATTACTTATTTTTCTAAACTGGTGTGGTGTCCATTTGTAGTGTTTTCACTGTATTACTGTATTTGTGCACAAATGCTTCACACACTGCCTCTGATTTAAGCCTGCCTGCTCGTGCCAAGCTATCAAGGGGGTGAGCAGCGGTTGTCTAAGGGCGTAACTCCCTTACCCTGACTAGAAGCAAGGGTCTCTATTTGGGCAAAGGTGCAAACCATCGGCAACTAGAGGCCCCCATTTCTAACAATGTGTGTCTAGAATTTTCATGTTTTTATGAATATGTAACTGTTATGAGTTTATAGAATGATGTTTGTATTTATATTCTCAATAGATATTTAAAAATACCCTTTTTCTAATTGAAAACTGTTATTAGTAAATTTGGTTGCCAACTAGAGACCCCTACTTCTAACATTGGTTGTCAGTGGTGAGGATTAGGACTTGCATTTGTGCCTAACATACAGTGTTTGTTGTATACTACTAGTGTAGTGCAGACCATTACGCAACCACATACTATTTTTCCCTGTTTCCCTTCGGAATTTGGTTGTTGGAACTCTGGTTAGTTGGTGCACCTGTGGGGCCTTGTCAAAATGGAAATCAACTTTTGCACCTGCACATCTACAAGATGAGGGAACTAAAAGTCTTTTGCAAGGAGAGGGGCCTACCTGTGAAGAGGAGATCCACAAGGCAGGATCTGAGGCAGCCCTGCATAGCTATGAGGTACTAGGCTGGGAAGCAACACTATCAGATGACTCTGAGGAGGAATCTGAGGGGGGGGATCCCCAGGAGGAAATACCGAGAGGGCAATGGCCCTGAAGAGGAAACATTATGGGAAAGATTGGCTCGTGAGGAGAGGAATCAGATTCGCACTCGTGACCGGATGCTGAGGCTAGACTGGGAGCGCAAGGAAATAGAGCGAGCCTTAGCTGAAAAAGAAATGTGTGTAGCTCAGGAAGTGAGCTTGGCTGGGCTGTAGGTGGAGTCCAGCTCAGAAGGTGGCAGTAAAAAGGTGTTATCTAGTGCTGAGGGAGAAGTACACACACCCAGAGATGTGGCGACTGACTTGAAGGAGGGGGTTAACATACACCAGGGGGTTCAGGCTTATGAGGTAGCTCCAGTGGTGTTAAGTGTCCCTGAGGAGGATTGGGGAACCGGCACAGGGGATCACATTCCTAGTGGTGGGAGGGACACTCTAATGACTCTAGATGAGGGGTGCAGGGAGAGGGGTTCCCCCATGATAGAAGTCCTGGTATGAGAGTGTGGAGACCACCCAGAAGAGTGTGGGTTGAGTGACAGAGTCAGTCAGACACGGTCTTGCCAGTCTCAGGAGAGTGATGTGGGGTATTTGTGCTAGGTACTAGATGGTGAGGCAAAGAGTAGCTTGGTTAACACCTGTGTGGGGCTATGTGATTCAATTGTTGGAGAGCATATTTTAAGTCCCTGTTTTCCCAGCTATGCTAACATCTGGTGGAGTGTGAGTTCTCTGACTCCAGGGAGCTCGCACCGGAGGCAGACCTTGTGGTGGATTCCAGAGGGTCTGAAGAAGCATCTGGGGATGCTCCTGAAGGAGGTGGCTCAGGTTTTCCCCAACCAAGTGAGGTAGGGGAGGGTTGTGGTAGCTCAGATAGGTCCCAGAGTAGTGGGAGGGGTGTAGGGTCCCATGTTCTGTCTCAGAGGAGAAGGAGTAGGAGTGGGAGGTCTCCTGAGGTGCCCGAAACCCAGTCTAAAGGCCTGGTTGGTTCCATGAGGCAACACCAGGAGGGGGGCCTGGACTGTAACAGAAGGCCATTCTCTGAGGGGGATCCCAAGGTGCCAGATGAGCTGGGGTGGGGGACTGCTGGAACAATCGTCCCACCAGTTCTGGTGTCTGGCAGCACCTCTCCAGTTGGGAGGGTGCATGAGTCCAGAGAGGGGGGTGAGGGGAGCACGCAGTCCTCAGTGGAAGGGCCAGTGGCTCAGGGGTTGCCAGCTCTGAGGTCAGAGCACCCCAGGACTGACCCTGGTGAGGCCACTTCTGGCCTGGGGGATCTTCATGCTCTGTCAGGTGGACAGAAGGCTGGAGACCTCCACCAGGCAGGCTCTTGCACAACTCCTGAGGAGTGTGTTTCCCTGGGAGGGGGTGTACTCACTGGAAGTCCTGGGTTGCCAAGCACAGGTCCAGCCTAAGGGTGAAGACCCTGGGTTGGAGGGCCAGGTTCAGGGTGTCTCCCCTGACCTGGAGGAAGCGTCGAGTGCTAACAGTGCCCCTACCAGTTTGTCTTCTGGGGGCACCGCTCCCGGTGGGAGGGTGCAGGGCCCCAGTAGGGGGGGCAGGGAGAGGGCAGCCTCACCCCTGACCCCTGCCCAGCCTAAGGGTACAGACCCTAGGTTGGGATACCAGTTGCAGGATAGCACACCTGAACTGGTGGGAGAATTGTGCAGGACACCTGGCACAGGTGCCGTGGCAATTCTGGAATCTGGGGGTACTGCTCCGGGTGGGAGGGTGCAGAGCCCCAGGGAGGAGGTTAGGGTGTGGGAGAGCCCATCCTAGTCTCTTATTCAGCCTCAGGGTACAGATCCTGGGCTTGTGTACCAGTTGCAGGATAGCACCCCTGAACTTACTGTAACTCCCTTACCAAACCATTGCCAACTAGAGACCCTCAGTTCTAACAACGTGTGTCGAGAATTTTCATGTTTTTATGAATATGTAACTGTTATGAGTTTAAAGAAGAATGATGTTTGTATTTATATTCTCCAATAGAGGTTTAAAAATAATATTTTTCTAATTGAGAACGTTTATTAGTACGTTTGGTTGAAATTTAGATTCATATTGTGCTCCCCATTCTTATACATGTTGTTTGGGTTTAAAACTATAAGTCAGGAGGGTTACTGATGTAGTGGGTAGTAGTACGCACATCCACTGTCACCAGATAACCCATTGTAATAGATACGTTTGATGTTGTACGGATGGTGATGCAGCTACAAACAAGCTGATACCCAGGTGATGATGTTGCCACACGCAGCCCGATGCTCTAGTGACCTGGCCATACACAAGCCACTGCTTTAGTACTGATGCGTCCACTTACAGGCTGATTCTCTCGACTTGCAATCACAGCCCGAGCAGGCATTGGCAATCACAGTCTCAATCTTCGCAGTTCCACTTAGAACTGCTTCAGAGAGACTGCAGGCCAACAGACATTGGGGTCCACAGATTGCTCTCCTCAGTCTTCTTCTTCTCGATGCCCCACAAATACCAGAGCATTCTACATCTTGCTCCTCCTGGAAATCACCTCCCCTGCAGGGTTGGTAGGCTCTTTTCCCCTCTAGCAGGCAGGCCTCAAGGTGTTTCGTGAGAGATATACTGCTCATCCAGATGAGGTCAGACTCCCCCCCACCTCCCTTCTCGGAAGCTGGCTGTCAGCTGGCTGTTCCTCTGAGTATTCTGTGGAACATAGAAGCCCACTGGGTATTCTGCTGAGCACTTCCTCCCTTGGTCATAGAGGACTTGGAACTGGAACAACAAGTGGGGTAGAGACGTCCCACCTTTACAAAGATAAATCAGACAGAACATGTGTATCCATTGTCTGCATCTTCAGGACATTGCTTGTGGTGGTTCTCTTTTTAAATGTTCTTTTCCATCAATGAAGCTACCAACAGAAGCAGAACACTGTTCAAGACAATCAAGCACTATATCAGCTCTGTGTTGGACCCACCTATTCCTCACTCCACAGAAAAGTGTAATGCCATCAACTTCTTCTTCAGTCATCTACAGAAGATCCAACAGCACATCGACGACACCAAGCCTGCTTCATCTTGTACACCCACCCCTTCCTGTAGAATACCACAATGATCAGCCTTCCAAGCCCCATCTCTCCCAGATCCCACTGACAAACTCATCTCCCTCAAATACGTTTCCTATGAAGATGAAGTTTTACCATCTTTCTTCATCAAAGCTCCCTCTGGGGATGCTCTCTTACCCCTGTCAATGCCTTCCTCACTCAAGGCATCCTCCCAGAAGCTCTCAGGACAAGCCAGATCCTTCCACTCCTAAAACAACCCAACACTAGACCTTGATAACCTCACAACTACTGGCCCATTCCCTCATCTATCATTCCTTGACAAGATCATTGAAAAAGCAGTCTATGTTCAACTCCTAGATCACATCAATGCCAACCATCTCTTGCACGACTACCAGTCTGGCTCCAGTTCACACTGCATTACGGAGACCGCTATCTTATACATCTTGAACTATGCCCTTCCGACCACAGATGAAGATGACCCTGCCTCTTGATATTGTTGGAGCTCTGAGCTTCCTTTGACATCATCAACCATCCCATCCTCATAAGCACCCTGGAATCTTAAATAGGATTCTGCAGCAAAGTCTTTCACTGGTTTTCCTCCTACCATTCTAACCAACACCTGTTTGTTCACATGGGTACCCCCATGTCACAGACAATCCCTGTCATCGGTGGAGTCCTGCATGGTTCCATACCCATAACTCAACCTGCAAATCTCCTCTGCTTCAGAAATCCAATGCCTCAAACACTGCTTGCACATCATCCAGACCTGGATGTCCAGTGCCTACCTGAAGCTCAGCCGATCCAATACAGAATTCCTGTCATTTGCCAAGGGCAACAAGCAAGCTACACTACATCCTGTCAAAATTACATGAACCTTGATGGCTTCGAACCCCAAAGAGTTACAGCAAACAAATGATGGACGGAATGCTGACAATGCAAACATTCTCCCCCAGTCAAAAGATCTGGGTTAAATCCATCGTTCTTTTGCCCACTACGCCACCCCAGTTTGGACCCAGCCATATGCAAATCAGTCTTGACCCTGTGCCACATGGGAACAGTCCAGACCGAACTGCCAGGCCAGGTCCTCCCTGGACCGGAAACAAGCATCCTGGGACCGGTTTCAGGGTATGTCACCCTTCTTCAGCCAGGCTAGCTTGAATCCAGTGGCACAGTGAGCAAGGGACCCACGTCTGGGCATACCCATCCCACTTAGGGCGAAAAGTGTTACAGCAAACAAATGATGGACGGAATGCTGACAATGCAAACATTCTCCCCCAGTCAAAAGATCTGGGTTAAATCCATCGTTCTTTTGCCCACTACGCCACCCCAGTTTGGACCCAGCCATATGCAAATCAGTCTTGACCCTGTGCCCCATGGGAACAGTCCAGACCGAACTGCCAGGCCAGGTCCTCCCTGGACCGGAAACAAGCATCCTGGGACCGGTTACAGGGTATGTCACCCTTCTTCAGCCAGGCTAGCTTGAATCCAGTGGCACAGTGAGCAAGGGACCCACGTCTGGGCATACCCATCCCACTTAGGGCGAAAAGTGTTACAGCAAACAAATGATGGACGGAATGCTGACAATACAAACATTCTCCCCAGTCAAAAGATCTGGGTTAAATCCATCGTTCTTTTGCCCACTACGCCACCCCAGTTTGGACCCAGCCATATGCAAATCAGTCTTGACCCTGTGCCCCATGGGAACAGTCCAGACCGAACTGCCAGGCCAGGTCCTCCCTGGACCGGAAACAAGCATCCTGGGACCGGTTACAGGGTATGTCACCCTTCTTCAGCCAGGCTAGCTTGAATCCAGTGGCACAGTGAGCAAGGGACCCACGTCTGGGCATACCCATCCCACTTAGGGCGAAAAGTGTTACAGCAAACAAATGATGGACGGAATGCTGACAATACAAACATTCTCCCCCAGTCAAAAGATCTGGGTTAAATCCATCGTTCTTTTGCCCACTACGCCACCCCAGTTTGGACCCAGCCATATGCAAATCAGTCTTGACCCTGTGCCCCATGGGAACAGTCCAGACCGAACTGCCAGGCCAGGTCCTCCTGGACCGGAAACAAGCATCCTGGGACCGGTTTCAGGGTATGTCACCCTTCTTCAGCCAGGCTAGCTTGAATCCAGTGGCACAGTGAGCAAGGGACCCACGTCTGGGCATACCCATCCCACTTAGGGTGAAAAGTGTTACAGAAAACAAATGATGGACGGAATGCTGACAATGCAAACATTCTCCCCCAGTCAAAAGATCTGGGTTAAATCCATCGTTCTTTTGCCCACTACGCCACCCCAGTTTGGACCCAGCCATATGCAAATCAGTCTTGACCCTGTGCCCCATGGGAACAGTCCAGACCGAACTGCCAGGCCAGGTCCTCCCTGGACCGGAAACAAGCATCCTGGGACCGGTTTCAGGGTATGTCACCCTTCTTCAGCCAGGCTAGCTTGAATCCAGTGGCACAGTGAGCAAGGGACCCACGTCTGGGCATACCCATCCCACTTAGGGGCGAAAAGTGTTACAGCAAACAAATGATGGACGGAATGCTGACAATGCAAACATTCTCCCCCAGTCAAAAGATCTGGGTTAAATCCATCGTTCTTTTGCCCACTACGCCACCCCAGTTTGGACCCAGCCATATGCAAATCAGTCTTGACCCTGTGCCCCATGAGAACAGTCCAGACCGAACTGCCAGGCCAGGTCCTCCCTGGACCGGAAACAAGCATCCTGGGACCGGTTTCAGGGTATGTCACCCTTCTTCAGCCAGGCTAGCTTGAATCCAGTGGCACAGTGAGCAAGGGACACACGTCTGGGCATACCCATCCCACTTAGGGCGACAAGTGTTACAGCAAACAAATGATGGACGGAATGCTGACAATGCAAACATTCTCCCCCAGTCAAAAGATCTGGGTTAAATCCATCGTTCTTTTGCCCACTACGCCACCCCAGTTTGGACCCAGCCATATGCAAATCAGTCTTGACCCTGTGCCCCATGGGAACAGTCCAGACCGAACTGCCAGGCCAGGTTCTCCCTGGACCGGACACAAGCATCCTGGGATCGGTTTCAGGGTATGTCACCCTTCTTCAGCCAGGCTAGCTTGTATCCAGTGGCACAGTGAGCAAGGGACCCACGTCTGGGCATACCCATCCCACTTAGGGCGAAAAGTGTTACAGCAAACAAATGATGGACGGAATGCTGACAATGCAAACATTCTCCCCCAGTCAAAAGATCTGGGTTAAATCCATCATTCTTTTGCCCACTACGCCACCCCAGTTTGGACCCAGCCATATGCAAATCAGTCTTGACCCTGTGCCCCATGGGAACAGTCCAGACCAAACTGCCAGGCCAAGTCCTCCCTGGACCGGAAACAAGAATCCTGGGACCAGTTTCAGGGTATGTCACCCTTCTTCAGCCAGGCTAGCTTGAATCCAGTGGCACAGTGAGCAAGGGACCCACGTCTGGGCATACCCATCCCACTTAGGGCGAAAAGTGTTACAGCAAACAAATGATGGACGGAATGCTGACAATGCAAACATTCTCCCCCAGTCAAAAGATCTGGGTTAAATCCATCGTTCTTTTGCCCACTACGCCACCCCAGTTTGGACCCAGCCATATGCAAATCAGTCTTGACCCTGTGCCCCATGGGAACAGTCCAGACCGAACTGCCAGGCCAGGTCCTCCCTGGACCGGAAACAAGCATCCTGGGACCGGTTTCAGGGTATGTCACCCTTCTTCAGCCAGGCTAGCTTGAATCCAGTGGCACAGTGAGCAAGGGACCCACGTCTGGGCATACCCATCCCACTTAGGGCGAAAAGTGTTACAGCAAACAAATGATGGACGGAATGCTGACAATGGAAACATTCTCCCCCAGTCAAAAGATCTGGGTTAAATCCATTGTTCTTTTGCCCACTACGCCACCCCAGTTTGGACCCAGCCATATGCAAATCAGTCTTGATCCTGTGCCCCATGGGAACAGTCCAGACCGAACTACCAGGCCAGGTCCTCCCTGGACCGTAAACAAGCATCCTAGTGATGGAGCAGAGAAAATAAAAAATTTTAACCCCTAACAAATTTTATAAATAATTAATAAAATGTTCGTTTAAATGTATTAATCAACACTGTACGTGAGGGAAGGGTAACACGCAAGTATATGGGCTGAATAATCTATTAAGGAATGTCTGTGTGTCTAATTATAACATAAGAATAATTGCGTACTAAATTAATAATAAATGCATGATTTGTGCTTCATAGAATATAAACGTGTCGTTGCAAAAACAATAGTGATGGTAAGTAAGGAACAGCTTAAATGTTGCTTTCTGCTAGGTAATAACTAATTGGGGTACGTAGATGACGGGAGGGAAACGAAAAGGCTATGTTTCTCTATTTTAATTATGTTTTGTTTATTTCAAAATAGTGCTTCTAAGTATAAACGAGTGGCAATATAAAATGGCTGCCGGTTATTGAAGTGCGCATGTGCGGGGAAACGCGTGACAAGGGAGAAAAAGTTGGAGAAAAAAGCTAACCACGTGATGATGCTGAGAGGCTAGGATGCAAGAATGGTCAAGGCTGATGTGACCTAATTGAACTGATAGTGTTCCGTGGTGATCAGCAAGGAACCGTGGGAAACCGTTTTAAGAGAAAGGACAATGCCTGCAGAGTTCTCGAATGTATCGAAAGAAGTTACAAATGTACTGATCGAAGCGGATGGAAACATGTCTTGAACTGTGAGAAAGGAAATGATCATATACATTCCAAAGAACAAGTTGAATCCGGGAGAACTTGATTAAGAATGAATAGATTAAATGAATGGACCAATGAAAGAAAAGCGTGTTATTAATGTTGCAACAATTAGTTAGCAAAGTTAGAATTAGGGTATAAGAGGGCCTACTCTTAGTGGGAGGGGGTCACAGTCAGAGTTGGAGAGTCGCAGTGTTGGAGTTGGTGGCTGCCAGTGCTTGGTGGTCCTGATCGATCCATTTACTGAGCGGGAGATGCTGAAAGACTGTTAGATGAGACGGGTTGCAGGTAGCTGATGCTGACGAGCTGAATTTTCTGTTGCTGTCTTATTTTTCCAGTTGAGTATGAGAATCAAGTTATTTTTAATTCGTAAACTTAGGTTAGAAATCCTTAGTCTAAATTAGGGAAGATAGGCAGGTAATTAGGGTTTTGCTTCATGACAAAACATTTCCTTTCTGCAATAAAATTGATTATGCTTAATAAATATTTGAATTAATAATGAATGAATAATTGAATAAAAAGTCTAAATTCTTTCTCATGCTTTTAAAATCATATAAAATTTAAGATTCTTAATCAAACGACTCAGTGGTTATTTTACTAAATGATTGTGACATTAGTAATTGGTTATTGTGATTTAGCTGGTCTTAATCACTACAAACTAATTTCTTACTAGATGATCCACCGACAAAACAATGAGCAGGAATATCTTAAGAAATAACTAAGAAAGCGATAAGTTAAGGTAATAAGGTATCCCGGCTCTTTCCAGCGGTACATAAATGATGTTTTTCATTTAGTTCTCATGTTTCTCCTAGGAGTATAAAATTTCGTAAAGGTGTAAAGGAAATCCAGGTGTGTGTGTGTGTGTGTGTGTGATAGGCGATGTTATGGGCCCCATCGTCATGTGGATGTGAGAAAATATAAGTCGCCCCTGGATGACCGATAAGTGACCTAGGAGGAAAATAGTTTTTATTGTACGCGCTGCATCAGATTTCTTGGTAGCAGAGTTATGGTTTCTATAGATTAGTTTAGTGATTATTGATTATTGATTATTGATTATTTTTGATGACTAACACTATATGTTGAGTCGTGTTATGTTATATGTGAGTTTTCACGCTTCTGGGATGTAGGAAGTGGAACACGTGTGGCAAGAGAAGTCACATGGAATTTGGTACATGGTCTGAATTCATTTTGGTAATAACACAGGTTGTGTTATGTTAGGGATTTTCTGTACGAAAGGTGTGTAACTGAGATAGCAAATCACGTTTTCTTGTGAAACTTTGGCCTTAATTCTCAGGAGCCTAGTCTCCACATGTGTCTTATCCCCAGAGAAACGAGTTAATTGTTTGCTTGAAAGAAGGGTAAGGTAGAGGGAAGTGCTACTTTATCGGCGAGAGTTAATAAATTCTGTGGTAGGGTAGAGGTAAGTGCTGCCTACTGGAAATACAGGATTCTTGTGTAGAAGGACAAAGCTGTCACTTTTGTTTAGCGAATCAGACTATGGAATTGTTTTAATTGTTGTAACTAACGAAGAAAACAGTGAAAAGAAAAATTGCCGATAATTTTTGTAAAGGAGGGGTAAAAGAGCAGGAGTGACAACGACAGTGCCGCGCTAGGATTGGATAGTGCGCTAGTCATGTGAACACAGAGTCAAGAGTGACGTAGAAAAGTGCCGCGCTAGTATTGGTTGGTCCGCGGATGAAGGGAATCGTTCTGATTGGTGCGTTAGTGTGAGTCGCGCTGTAATTGGTTGAAGTTCCGTACACGGAACAGTGCTGGTTTAAAGAGAAAAACCAATCGAGAACATGCCGTATTACGAGTATGAAAGGGAGAGAACGTCATGGACGACAAAAATAAAGAATTTCTTTAAGAAAGACAAAAAGGTTGTGACTAGAGAGGGACAAGTAATTCCTCCGCCGAAATCAGTAGCTTCACATATGATGCTGAAATATGGATATCATACATGCATATGGTTGGAAAATTGGGCAAAGTATACGAAGAATGATGGTGCATTAGCTTTCCCTGAGAATGGTTCATTTAGTGTAGCGGTTTTGCGAAATTTGCGAGAAAAGATGACAAATCTAGAACCTAGACCTAGACCGACACAGTTTGAAGCGTTGACGGAATGGGAGGATGAGATGTATGAGCGAGAGAGATTCAGAGGTTTAAGAGATCATGAGTTTATGCCTGGAAGAATGTGGGGAATAAATCATGAGGATAGAATAAAACGATGGAGATGTGCTAACATGACAGGAGGTTTGTTTCCGGCTTTTACAGTTGAGGAAGAGACTAAGAGAAAACGTACTGAGAAAAAGAAACATATGGAGAGGGAGAAATATATGCATGAGAGCGAAACGGATGATGAATTGCTGGAAGATATTTTAAATAGAAATCCACCTCCGTATCAGCAGAGTTCTACAGTGGTGACACCAAATGCGCCGTTAATAGAGACTGTGCGAAATAAAAGTCCGGGAAAAAGAATTGAAATAAATAGGTCACAAGATCAAATAAGAACTTCACAAAATGAAGGAATAGAAAGTGACAATGCAATCGAATTAGCAAGGACAACAAAAGAACTAACTGAAAAAATTAGGGAATTAACGAAAAACATGGAAGCTGTGACTGTACCTGTAACAATAGGTCCAGTAATACCAGTTTTTGAGAATCAGAAAATTGATGAACGATCTTTAGTGATTCCTATGAGTTCACAATTTCAGAGAGAAAAAGAAAGGATGGAACCAAGTGCAAGTACAAGTAATTTGGCTAGTACTTACAGACCAAGTCCACCTACAAATTTGACTGTGAATGAGTGCAATGGTAGGAAAATGCATATGGTAACAGAATCTGCAACAGAGACTCCTGAAAAGAGTGGTAATTGGATAGAACTAAATAATACACCCATAGGTCCGACTCCTGATGAGTTAAATGAGTGGATGAAGGCATTTAAAATGAAAGAACCAGAAGAAAAACCATTAGATGTAATTAGGTTAAAAATTGACATGGAAGAATTAATTCTAGGAACGATTGGTACAGAAAAGATACAAAATTACCAGGATGATGCAAAAGTATTACATGGAGAGCAAAGAATTTACATGACAAACTAGAAGAGGTAGCCAGTGAAATTGGAATAGATTTTGCGAAAGTGAAAACATTGCAGAAACCCTACAGAGTAGACTTTTGTGAAAAAGATATTGAAAACTTGAACACGGCAGGAAGGCTGACACAGATAAAAGAGTTAATTGTGTTACTGAGAAAATGGGGTGATGTGGACAGATGGAAAGTTAGATGGACGAAAAAGAATGAGAAAACTACAGACAAAGCTTTTTTGGCTTTTATGATAACTGAAAAAGAACCTGTTGCCAGAGAATACCCTATGAGAGAAACTCCAGGTGGTAGTTATGTGCATGTTCCCTGGACTAGGCAGGATATACTGTCATTTACAAATGAATTTCCGAAGCTGAGAGAGAAACCAGTTGAATGGTACCGACAAGTAGAGAGGTTTGTAAAGGTTTCAAAAGTGTTGTGGATAGATTTAGATGGATTATTTGACATAGTGGTACCAACTGATTTGTGGTCAGAGTGTAAAATTACAGTTGACTGGCCAACTACAGAATATCCAAGAGATCCTAAGACAGGAGCTCCAGGTCCTGAGGTGATGAGGAAGTACGATAAGGTGATTACCTTTTTGAAAAATAAGATTCCTCCTAAAGAAACAGATTGGGTGAAAATTGATAGAACTACACAGGAAAGTAAAGAGTCTGTACATGCATATTATGAAAGGTTGTTGTTGGTTTTCAAGCAGTATAGTGGATATGAGGAATTGAGTGAAAAAGATATGAGTCATTTCGTATACAGATTTGTGTTTGGGTTGAAACCAGAGATTAGTGAAATGATTAAACAGCATATGATTAATTGGCAGAATGGCACGGTAGACGAGGTACTGAGGTATGCTAAGTATTGCAGTGATGATATTGAGAGTAGACAGCGTAAATTGAAAGAGAAGGCAATGTGGGCACAGGTGAAAGTGGCAGAAAAACAAGAAGCTCAATTGGATAATAATAGTGGGAATGAAACAGGACAGAATAAATCGCGACCTAACATAGGTAAAGGGAAAGGTCAAGTGAGTCTAGAGGAAGCAAAGAAGCAATGGCCCTGTCATAATTGCGGAAAATTAGGGCATTGGAGAAACGAGTGTAAGTTCCCACCTAAACCTAATCCGGAAAATCAATCATTAACTCCACAGGTGCAGAATGAGGTAGTTGTTCAACAAGGTCAGGTGCCACAACCACCACTTCCCAACACTGTTAACCAGCAAAGATACAGTACAGAAACAGGATTCTACGGAGGAGAGCAGGTAACACAGTTGCCGCGAGCAGCTAACATTTCTCAGTATTGGTTGCGACAGAGTGAGGATGAGGCGGATGAAAGCTCATGACGGTGCCTAGGAGAGGGAAAAGAGTGCGTACTTGGCGCAACTCTAGAGGTAGATCAGTCTGGTCCCTTTGTGGATGGATAAGTGAATGGTGCAAATGTAACATTCCTTGTCGATACTGGAGCTACCCGTTCTACTGTTAGATCAGTGGAAATTCCAAACCTTCCTCTCTCAGGTGAATACATCCAAGTAGTAGGAGTAGCAAATCAGCAGATTAAAACACCACTTACTGAATTAGTGGAAGTAAAAATTGGTTCTTTTAGCAAAATGCATAGATTTGTAGTGTGCGATTGTAGTCCTGTAAATCTTTTAGGTCGTGACCTTTTGTGCAAAATGAATTGCACAATTTATTGTACACCAGATGGAATTGGATTTCAGACCCCAGATGAAGATGTATTGTATAAAGTAACTTTGATGAATCAGGAACCTGAAATGAATGGTTTGTTTCCTGCATTTGATGCAGAAAAACTTCCAGAAGAACTAAAAATTGCAGTGAAAGAAAATGTGTGGGATTTTACAGGAGAAGATATTGGATTAATGAAAGAAGTTGATCCCGTAAAAGTAACAGTAAAAGAAGGAACAACTTACCCAAATACGCCACAGTATAAATTAACTCCAGAAATAATTGAAGGAATAACTCCTGTAATAAATAAAATGATCGAACAGGGAATTCTAAAAGAAATAATGAGCAGTCCATGTAATTCACCTATTATGGGACTGAAGAAGCCAAACGGAACATATAGAATAGTACAGGATTTGAGAAAGATCAACAAAATAGTTGTGCCTTGTTGTCCAATAGTGCCAAACCCTGCAGTAATTCTATATCAAATTCCGCACGAAGCTGAGTGGTACACGGTGATAGATTTGTGTCACGCATTTTTCTCTATTCCTTTGCATCCAGATAGCCAGCCATTATTTGCGTTCCGGTTCGGAGAGCGTATTTTGGCATGGTGCCGAATTCCTCAGGGGTATACAGAAAGCCCTTCAATCTTTAATCAGATTTTAAAGAAGTCTTTGGAAGATTTGAAAATGCCAGAAAAGTCAGTGATGGTGCAGTATATCGATGACCTGTTGGTGGCATCGAAAACAAAAGAAGCATGTGTAAGTGATACAATTGCTTTACTGAACCATCTAGAGAAAAGAGGACATAAAGTGTCCCCTTCAAAATTGCAATTTTGCCAAAAAGAAGTTCAATATTTAGGGCATAAAATTGAGAAAGGAGTGCGAAAGATAGCGACAGAAAGAGTAAGAATGATTCAAGGAATGAGAGCACCAATGACGCAAAGAGAGGTAAGAATGTTTCTGGGAATGGTTGGATATTGCCGACAATGGATAAGTGGTTTCTCCTTGATTGCTAAACCATTACAAAAACTGACCAAGAAGGATGTAAGAGACCCTTTTGAGTTAAATAACGAAGAAATGAAATCTTTCAAAGAGTTGAAAAAGAAATTGTGTGAGGCCCCTGCTTTAGGAATGCCTGATTATGAAAAGGATTTTGAATTGTACTGCAGTGAAAGAGATGGATGTGCGTTTTCAGTACTGGTACAAAAACTTGGAACAATGAAGAGACCAATTGCTTATTTTTCAGCTGTTTTAGATCCTATAGCAAAAGCGTTGCCTGGATGTCTGAAAGCTGTTGCTGCTACTTGTGTAAGTCTGGAACAAAGTGAAGGTATAGTGATGGGGTATCCACTGAGAGTATATGTTCCCCACTCAGTAGAGATTTTGTTAACAAGAACAAAAACACAGTACATGACACATAGTCGGCTGACTAAGTACGAAAAAGTAATCCTGAGTGCAGAAAATGTGACCATAGATAGATGTATGAATGTGAATCCTTCAACATCATTGCCAGATGAAGAAAGTATAATTGAACAAGATGAAGTAGATCATGATTGCCTGAATGTGCTGGAATATTGCACAAAACCAAGAGCTGACATAAAAGATGAACCTTTAAAGGAATCGGATTATGTCATGTTTGTGGATGGCTCATGCTTGAGAACGAAAGAAGGAGTTTTAAGCGCAGCTTACGCAGTGTGCACAGTGGCAACTGTGATGGAAGCGTCTTGTCTGAAAGGAATAAGGTCTGCCCAAGTTGCGGAACTAATTGCTTTGATTCAAGCATGTAAGTTGGGAAGAAATGTGCGAGTTACGATTGTGACCGATAGCCAGTATGGTTTCGGTATTGTGCATGACTTCGGTCAGATTTGGTCACAAAGAGGTTTCTTGACGTCTGCAGGAACACCTATCAGAAATGGAGATTTTGTTAAGAAACTGCTTGAGGCGATACAGCTGCCTAAGCAGATAGCTGTAGTGAAATGCAAGGCACATAAGAAAAACGAAGATTACATAGCTGTTGGTAATAACTATGCGGATGAGATTGCCAGATATTGTGCAGAGAACATGGTATCCCTAAACAAGAATAGAGAAAGGGAGCATATCTCTTCTCCTTTGCTTTTTACTAACACTGTCGAGACATGGGATGAGGTGAGACAGTTACAGGAAGCTGCAAATGATGAGGAAAAAGATTACTGGATAAAAGCAGGATGTAGAAGACAAGAAAACAATGGTGTGTGGGTATACAGAGATGAAAGACCAGTTATGCCTGATAGCATGATTGCAGACATGGCACGGATGTACCATGGACAAGCTCATATTGGGAGAGATGCAATGATCAGACTTTTTAGACAAACCTGGTATAACCCAAAATTCAGAGCCATAGCTGAAAGTCTTTGTCAAAGATGTCTTATTTGTCAACAGTTTAATCCAGGAAGAAAGACAATAGTGAGTCTAGGAACAATAGGACGAGAAGGAGGTCCATTCACTAGAATGCAATTAGACTTCATCGAAATGCCCCCTTGTAACAGACTAAAATATGTTCTAGTGGTCGTCTGTTTGTTTTCTCGTTGGGTGGAGGCATACCCCACTAGAAGGAATGATGGAACAACGGTAGCAAAACTTATGCTGCGAGAGTTCATTCCAAGGTATGGTTTTCCAGTCACGGTTGAGACAGATAGAGGAACACATTTTCAAAATGAGTTGATCCAATTGATTTGTGAAGCATTGAGTATTAAACAAAAACTACATTGTGCATACAGACCAGAGGCTTCTGGGGTAGTAGAGCAAATTAATGGAACAATTAAGAACAGATTAGGAAAAATGTGTCAAGCTTCAGGACTCAAATGGCCAGATGCACTGCCCCTTGTTCTGATGACCATCAGAAGCATTCTTGAAAAGAAAACTGGACTTAGTCCTCATGAGGTGATCATGGGACGAGCAATGAGACAAGCACAAGTACCTGTCAACAAGTTATTGACTATAACTGATGATCTAGTACTGGATTATTGCAAAGGACTGGCTGATGTGGTGTGTTCTGTGTTTCATCAGGTTGGACCGGATGCGACCACTCTTGAAAGAAAACCAGCCCACGACTTGAATCCAGGAGACTGGGTCCGCATAAAAATCCACAGGAGAAGAAACTGTCTAGTTCCTCGCTGGGACGAGCCACGACAGGTAATCCTAGTGACAACAACTGCAGTCAAGTGTGGAGGAGTGAAGAACTGGGTCCATGCCAGCCACACAATCAGAGTTCAAGAACCTACAGATCGACATGTGAGTCGACGTCTGGAAGTGTGGGATAAGAGTTTAGCGACTGGGACAACAGGAATAAGAGAAAGGGTGCCAGAACTTGAAGATCGACCTGAAAGTCGACATCTGGAAACCCCAACTGCAAGCACCTCTAGAGAGGAAGAGGAAGAAGAAGAAGAAGGAAGAATTTCAGAAATTCCAGAACCTGAAGATCGACCTGTAAGTCGACATCTGGAAATATCTGACACGAGTTCAGGATCTGATGATTCAGTTGCAAACTGTGAAGAATTTCGAAGGAGAACTTGGGGATATAAACCAATTGGAGAAGAAAATGAACAAGAAAATGATCTAGATGAGCAACCAAGTACAAGTTATGGTGGAAATCCTTCAAAAGTAATATTAATAGACAAAGTAGGGAAAGAGGTAAATAAAAAGTTAGAAAATCGAGAAGAACCCCGAGGAGCAATAGGGACAGATAGTGAAACAAAAGAACAGGGAAATTTAGAAGTAGAGAGTGAGGAAAATACCAATTCGGAAGAACACCGAGGAGGGACAGTAATAAGGGAACACAAGAAGGAGAAAACAGATCCACCAGTAAGAGAAGATGAGATCATAAGCTTCAAAATAAGAGACAATAGTGAAAAAGTTGAAACAGAATCTGAAGAAAGTGGAGAAGAAGAGAAAACAAAAACTGAATCAAGAAAAAGAAACTGGAAATCAGAAAGAGAAGAAAAAGAAGGTGAAGCCAAAAGGCCAAGAAAAGGAGATAATTGGCCCAGCAACTATATAAGAAAATTGAGATATAGAATAATCAGAACAGGAGAAAAAAGTGCTGAACAAGTGAATGAAATAACAAGTCAAAAGGAACAAGAAAAGCCAAGTGGAAAACGACTGCAAAAGTCTAAAAGAACAAAGAAAGTGAATTCAAAGTACAAGTCACCTGAGTGGCTGTACATCGCACTGACGGATTACAAAGAAGAAGGAAACACTCACAAGAACCCGAGACTAAGAAACCGAATGGGTAAAGGTGAGATGCAACAAACCTGAAGTGAAGACTTATAGTGCTTCTGCCGGACGTGACAATTTTACTGGATATGACAAATCACTGGATGTGACAACGAAAGAATTCTGGAGAGAATTAAAAGAAAGTACCAAGCAAAGACTTTTGAAAGCAGAGTGGCATCTAAGTCATTTCTGAGGTGTAGTGACACAATTTTCTGAAACTTAACAAAAAGATAAAAGCAAAATGGAAAATACTAGGGATAGAAGAGATAAATGTGAGTTTGTAAAAAGATGGTGTAAAATGTGCTGCTTTTGTACAGGTTTATTAATGACAGTATGGATAGTTTTAGCAATCACAATTCCTATTAGTTTAGCTGTAATAGAAGCAAAGAATGATACTAAACCAGGAAAAGAAACTAATATTAAAGAACCAGTTATTTTAAGAAGTAGTGCAGAATTACATAAGGATAAGTCAGTAACAGACTTTTCTAAAAATGTTTTTACAAAATTGTTGTACGAATATGTAGAGACAATGGATGTGAGAGATTGTTATGTTTGTATGCAGTTGCCTGCATCAGTGTCAGAAGGTGTGACTTATCATCACCTACCTCTAACTTATGGAATAACCTGTAGTGTAATAGCAAGTTTATTTTATAAAACAGGTAGATTAGAGTTTTATTATACTGATATAGATAAGATTTTTGCAAACGTTCCTGTGGTACCAGAACTTAACAAAGTAAAACAAGCAAAAGTTTTAGGAGAATTCTTTTTAGAACATAGAAAATTAACCTTAGAAGAAATAGCAAAAAACAACCTTACCTGTGAATTAAAGAAAGAAGAAAAGGTATTTTTAGAAATGGTTGAAGAAAGAAGAATGAAATTTCAAAGAGAAGCAATAAAAGAGGAAGGAACACATCTATGGACGTTTGAGGAAGGAAATCATGAAGGGAAAAAGATAAATGCAGCAATGACATTAGATTGGCCGCAAACAGGAAAGTTGTGTATTAGGAGAAATAAGACAGTCTATGACAATTACTTTGCAGGTTCCAGTATCTGCCATGACAATTATCAAATTTTGGGAGGTTGGGGATTCAAAGGTGGAAAAGATCCAATATTTCCAGGTATCTATTATATTTGTGGGAATAGAGCTTATTACAGGTTACCGGACCATTGGTATGGAACTTGCTATGTAGGCCTGGTCTTTCCAAAAATCTTTCATATGGACAGAGAAGAAAAAGGAACATACAAGATGATTAATAGCTTTACACGTAGAAAGAGGGAAAGTTTTTCAGAAATTGTAGGTGATATTTTTGGAGCATTAATACCAGCAGTGGGAATATCTTTGAATGCATTTAAAATTCGGAAGTTATCCACAGTAGTAGATCGTTTGTCTACAGATACTGCAGGAGGGTTCTTGATGGTAAATACCGAAATGGTTGCCATGAGAGCTATGGTGATGCAAAATCGGCTTGCCCTTGATATTCTTTTGGCAAAAGAGGGTGGAGTCTGTGGAATGCTGAAAGTCCAACATTGTTGCACTTACATTCCTGATAAAAGTGAAAATATACAAAAGTATATTACAAATATTACAAATTTGCACAAAGAACTAGTTCCACTGGAGGTTTAAAGTGTCTTGGGAAAACTTGGTAGAGGGTTTTCTTCCGTAGCAAATTGGTTAACAAGAATGAGTAGACTAATGATAGGGAAAGTTATAATAATAGCAACTGTAGCAATATTGTTAGCCATGGTGTTGAAAATTGTAATAACGTGTATAAAAAGAAAAGTAAGACAAAATAAGATAAAAAGAAATAACAGAATAATGAAAGAGAGAGAGAGAGAAATGGGTGAAATTGAGTTAGAGAAAATGAAAGAAAGCATGTATAAAGAGACAAGAAGACAAGATGAAATGGAAACAGATGTGTAACTAACAAAAAGCAAAAGGATGAAAGACATATGCTGCCTGAAAAAGAAGTATAACTTGGGTTTTATGTGGTGATTTAAAAATCACCAAAGGGGGGAGTTGATGGAGCAGAGAAAATAAAAAATGTAACCCCTAACAAATTTTATAAATAATTAATACAATGTTCGTTTAAATGTATTAATCAACACTGTACGTGAGGGAAGGGTAACACGCAAGTATATGGGCTGAATAATCTATTAACGAATGTCTGTGTGTCTAATTATAACATAAGAATAATTGCGTACTAAATTAATAATAAATGCATGATTTGTGCTTCATAGAATATAAACGTGTCGTTGCAAAAACAATAGTGATGGTAAGTAAGGAACAGCTTAAATGTTGCTTTCTGCTAGGTAATAACTAATTGGGGTACGTAGATGACGGGAGGGAAACGAAAAGGCTATGTTTCTCTATTTTAATTATGTTTTGTTTATTTCAAAATAGTGCTTCTAAGTATAAACGAGTGGCGATATAAAATGGCTGCCGGTTATTGAAGTGCGCATGTGCGGGGAAACGCGTGACAAGGGAGAAAAAGTTGGAGAAAAAGCTAACCACGTGATGATGCTGAGAGGCTAGGATGCAAGAATGGTCAAGGCTGATGTGACCTAATTGAACTGATAGTGTGCCGTGGTGATCAGCAAGGAACCGTGGGAAACCGTTTTAAGAGAAAGGACAATGCCTGCAGAGTTCTCGAATGTATCGAAAGAAGTTACAAATGTACTGATCGAAGCGGATGGAAACATGTCTTGAACTGTGAGAAAGGAAATGATCATATACATTCCAAAGAACAAGTTGGATCCGGGAGAACTTGATTAAGAATGAATAGATGAAATGAATGGACCAATGAAAGAAAAGCGTGTTATTAATGTTGCAACAATTAGTTAGCAAAGTTAGAATTAGGGTATAAGAGGGCCTACTCTTAGTGGGAGGGGGTCACAGTCAGAGTTGGAGAGTCGCAGTCAGAGTCGGTGTTGGAGTTGGTGGCTTCCAGTGCTTGGTGGTCCTGATCGATCCATTTACTGAGCGGGAGATGCTGAAAGACTGTTAGATGAGACGGGTTGCAGGTAGCTGATGCTGACGAGCTGAAGTTTCTGTTGCTGTCTTATTTTTCCAGTTGAGTATGAGAATCAAGTTATTTTTAATTCGTAAACTTAGGTTAGAAATCCTTAGGCTAAATTAGGGAAGATAGGCAGGTAATTAGGGTTTTGCTTCATGACAAAACATTTCCTTTCTGCAATAAAATTGATTATGCTTAATAAATATTTGAATTAATAATGAATGAATAATTGAATAAAAAGTCTAAATTCTTTCTCATGCTTTTAAAATCATATAAAATGTAAGATTCTTAATCAAACGACTCAGTGGTTATTTTACTAAATGATTGTGACATTAGTAATTGGTTATTGTGATTTAGCTGGTCTTAATCACTACAAACTAATTTCTTACTAGATGATCCACCGACAAAACAATGAGCAGGAATATCTTAAGAAATAACTAAGAAAGCGATAAGTTAAGGTAATAAGGTATCCCGGCTCTTTCCAGCGGTACATAAATGATGTTTTTCATTTAGTTCTCATGTTTCTCCTAGGAGTATAAAATTTCGTAAAGGTGTAAAGGAAATCCAGGTGTGTGTGTGTGTGTGTGTGTGATAGGCGATGTTATGGGCCCCATCGTCATGTGGATGTGAGAAAATATAAGTCGCCCCTGGATGACCGATAAGTGACCTAGGTGGAAAATAGTTTTTATTGTACGCGCTGCATCACTAGCGATATTCGCGCTTAGCGCAAATTTTTTTATCGCTTCGCCTGCGTTGCTAATAGGGGGAAGTGGTGTTAGCGACTGTTTTCAGTCGCTTTTAGTTGGGAACGCCTACGTTGCATGTCATTAGCGATAATTATCGCTGGCATGCAAGGCGATGGGAAAACGGGCCGCTATCGCCAGAAAGCTGTCGCTAACGCCTGTTAGCGACAGCTTGCTAATAGGGCGATAAAAAAATCGCCGCTTTAGCGGCAAAACGTGCCGCTAAAGCGGCGATAAAGCCCTTGCTAATATGCCCCTATGAGTCTACAGCAGCAGTACTCTGTCATCGTAAACAATATGCCTCCTACTAATTATAGTTTTTGACAACATAAGGACACAACGCCCACAGTTGCTCTACTCTTATTAAATTTTCTTACTGCACTCGTCACTTTAAACTTTGGTTTGTTCAGTGAATGTCTAAGGCTTTTTTTTATTTTATGTGAAGCAAGGTATTATCAGGCCTAACTATAACGTCACTTTAACCTTCGTTTTTTTCAGTGGATTTCTAGGGATTTTTTACATAAAGTAAGATTTTATTATCATACATAATTATCCCGGCTCCCTGCAGCCCATGGCCTATGGCCGTGCATGGCGGGGTTTAGGCACAAGGTCTGGCCTGCTGCCAGACACTGCGCCCAACCTCTGTGGGCAACCAGCCACCCGCCACGCATGGCCTTCGGCTCTGCGCATTGGGGTGCTGGCCATAGGGCCTGGCCTGTGTCCAGACCCGTCTCCCAACCCCCACACCCCTGTAAGCACACAACATGTGCCTGTGGACAGTCTTCGGCCTTTGGTTGTTCGAGGCATGGGATTGAGTGCCCACCCACACCATGCATGGCTTTCTGCTGTGTGTAGCATGATGTTGGGCTGCGGGCCGTGGCCAATTCCCAAGCCTCCACAGGCGGCCAACACACCACTGCTGGCCAACGCCACATGGTCAGACAAAACCAGCAGACATCTAACTATTTTTTGTCTTTTTTTTAGTTCTACGGAAATCTTGCTGTAATTGTGGTAATATCTCGGTACTCAGAAAAAACATTTGATAGTAGCGCACACCTTGTTGTGCTAAACTGTGTCAAAGCTTCGAACCAAATTCGTGGTGTATGCATGCAGTACAAGGCCTGGGAGCTGCCTGTCTCTCAACAATGTTACTGTAATGTATGTCAAGTATATGTGTGCCTGAATCCTAGTGCGCACAGTGACAATGTATTTAACTTGCACGTTCAACTTAAGTTCACATTGCATTTATTGAATAATACTCATTCAATATTTTTTGAAAAACATTTTAAATTTGTTGTGTCATTATTTCGCTTTTCGTATATATATTAAACATAAATGTTCAACAGATGCAGAATAAATCAAAACATAAAAAAGTTCGCAAAACATTCTTCATCTGTAGGTTCCAATAAGTCCTTGTGTTACCCAATGCATTTCGGGACCAACTGTCCCTTCTTCAGGGGCCTGTATATAAACATATAAGTGAACATTTCTGCTGTCACCAAAACTTATCTCCAAGACTAGACAATAGCCATTGATAATACTCAGCATTTGGCCCTTTCATTGATATCACCTCAGTAAGCAACCCAGTGGGTGTTTTCTGTTTTGTATTATCATGCCCAAGTAGTCTCTGTTATTACCCACCACCCGTCACCCATCAGTGCTGTTCTGCTAGTAACAACCTGGTTCGATTAAGAGAAACCACTACTCCCAAACTCGTGTATATGCTCCCTTATACTCACTAAATAATGGAATCTTCAGTCCTTTTCATGCGGAACAACAGGTCACCCAGTGTTTCTGTGGCTGAACGTAATCATTTAGATCATAAAAAAAACACTCACTTCAATGTACATGATCAAGCAAATGCGCATATTGCCTCAACATACCCGACTAGATACATTTTAATTTCCGTAGCTTACGTTCTTGTAATTTCTTGCCATAACTATCCAATCGTGTATTAATTTAATCCAATGTGATCTTCCATGTTTCAGGTTCCACTGTAATGGATAGCTCTATTTTAGAGGGCACTATCCCAGTGGAGAGAGACAGATTAAGGAGTTGCAGCATAATGGGGAAGGTGCCTGGTGCTCATTATGACAATATGTGTGGGGGCGCGGGGTCCAGCGGGGAGCCTGATTTGACCTTGTTGAGTAGTGCAGGAAGTCCTTCCTCAGTGATGGGGGGGGGTGGCAAGCGGATGGGGGATGTGTTGGGCGTTCAATTCTCTGATGGGGCATCTTTAAACGTTTTGTTCTTTTGTAGCAACAGATAGATATCAGATATTTTGTCCTGAAAGAATGCTGCCAATTCGTTGCAGCGTGCCATTGTAGGGGTAGGGAGAGTATTTCTAGTTTTAGCAGTGATAAGGGATTTCACAATTTTAAAGAGTTCCCTTGGGGTGTTAGATGCCTGGCTAATTTTGGCTTCATAGTAGGATGCCTATATGGTAGTTCCTAATTGCAGTTGGTGGTACTTTATGCTTTCTGCACCCATTGTCAGACACACCATCCCACTCCAGTAAGTACAACAAGCGTTGCACTGCTCTGGTTCTTGCCCTGTAATAACAGGGTACTATGCCCTGCCCTGTGGTCCTCATTCTAGTTATAGGGTGCAGGGGGTACTAGGTGCTTGATACAATCACTCTTATTTGTAAGTAATGGTTTTAAAAAACATTGAAATACTGATTTGGGCTGAAATACTGATGAATATGAATAACACCTCTGTTGGTGATCTTGAAACATGTGTGAGAATGGCCTGAAACAGCGATCGAGGGGATGGGGATAAAGCTGATCCTAGTGGACATCTCAGACAATCATCAAGAAATGAGTCTGGTCAGAGTCAGCTGCTGCTTCCTGGGTGTCAAATGGAATAAAACAGCCTTAAGGCCTACCTGGTCACTGGGGTAAAACTGTGACTACAAATAACAAAAAGTCCAAAGAGAAATGAGTGTGCCAAGAAACTAAAAGCAATATTATTGCTTAAAAAGTTTCATCTGGCCATTTATTTATCACACATTTCTTTTAGTCATTACTATCATTACCTTTTCTCACCCCTCAATAATAGGACATACAAACAGTGTGATCATGCAGGTCCTGTAACACGCTGGGTTAGCCATTATGTAAAGTAGCAAATAACAGTGTGAAAAGAAGAGCTTCTGAGGTTTCTTGAAGTCGTAGTTTATTATTTATGGCATCTCCAGCATAGAGCATCATCCATCATCTTTTAGTGCTCTCCAACTGACCTTACTAGAATCCTCATAAGAGAATCCCTTACAGTAGAATGTCAGCACATTCCATGACATCTCCACACATCTCCCCTTCACCATAGCAGAAAACAAAATATAACCAATATCTAAGCAATGGTAATAAACTTAGGTACAACACAATTTTCTACATTAAAAGATTCCTACATATCATTCAGAAATTGTACATAAAAATACAAAGATGCTTAAAATAGAAATATACATTACATGTAAATAAATATTTCATGGTTCACATACTTTGCATGAAATTTACATTATCTGCACATAGAATTTCATGGTTCACACATTTTCCATATACCTAGACTCCATGTAGAACCATCATCCAATTTCACAACACTTCTTTTAATATCTTTAACCTGGAAAGGTCCCAAATATTTACTCTCTCCCTTGCGAACCCACTCATTTTTACGAACCACCACCCAATCACCTACCTGAACCCATATCTTCTTCACACCCTTCTTCAAATTGTATGCTCTTTCCATTTTCTCTTGTCCTCTCTGAACTCTCTCTTTCACTCTACTGCGATCAACCCAGACCCTGTCTTTCTTGCTCAACCACACAGGACATTCTTTCTTCCCCGGTTCTCTCCCTTTCAAGGACACGAACGGAGGTACACCAGTAGCTGAATGTGGGCTAACTCTATGTGTCCACATCATTTTTCTTAACTCTTCTCTCCAGGACAGCCCATTTGCAAGAGAAAGCTGAATGTTGTCCATTATAAGACGGTTTACTCTCTCTACTAAACCATTCGCCTGTGGTCTAAAAAGAGCCACTCTCTCATGTTTGAGCCCCATCCTCTTCAAGTACTCCTCCATCTCCCTAGAGACAAATTGTACTCCATTATCAGACACTATGGACGCGGTTATCCCTTCCTCTAGAAAAACCTTCTCCAAGAATTTTACCACACTTGTGGTATTGACTTCACTCATTGTCTCCACCACAAACCATTTAGAATGATAATCTACCAACACAAGGATAAATCTATCCTTATATCCTAACTTCCCTACAGGCCCGATAAAATCTATGGCCAATCTTTCCCATGGTCTTGCTGGAAACTCAGTACAAACTAGAGGAGGTTGCCTCACAACTTTCGATTTGTCACTATTAGCACATATATGACAATCCTTTATTACAACTTGTACGTCACCATCCATTCCGGGCCACCAAAATGCTTCTCTGACCCTACGCTTGGACATATTCCGTCCTGGATGCCCCTCATGAACAATATCCAGAATACGCTTTTGCATATTCCTAGGAGGTACTAGCTGGTGCCTTCTTCACACTTTTCCTTCACATATACTTAACTCATCTCTTACCTTAAAGAACTCACTTAGTTCATCATCTCTGCCATCTTCAAGGTTCCAACCTTGAACAATTTTCGTCTCCACTCTCAGTAACGCAGGATCACACTCTCTCGCTCTCTCCCACTCTTCACAACACAAAGTCATTTCACCACTGTCAACCACATCCACGAAATCGCTATAAATTTCATCACAATCTTCTTCTAATGGCATCCTTGATAAATAATCCGCAATCACATTCTTTTTACCCTTTACATACTCAACTTCAAAGTTAAGTTCCATAACAGACAACAAACACCTTGATATGCGGGGTGTCACACTACCTTCCAACCCTCTCCCTCCTTTAAAAATATAGATCAAAGGCTTATGATCAGTTTGGATTTTAAACGGTAAACCCCAGACATAGAATTTAAAATGGTTAACGCCCCAGCAACAAGCAAAAGCTTCCCTCTCGATGACCGAGTACGATCGTTCAGCACCTTGCAACCTTCTGGATGCAAATCCAATGATACGTTCTTCACCATTCACTACTTGTGATAACACTGCCCCAATACCTACTCCACTGGCATCCGTGGTCAAATATGTTTTGCCCGTAATCTCAAAACGTCCCAAGGTGGGTGCATTTGATATAGCCTCCTTGATAGATTCAAACACTCTTTTGCAATTATCATTCCACACAAACACCACGTTTTTTTTCATTATCATTCTCAAAGGTTCCACAAGTTCAGTAAAACTTTCAACATATTTAGCACAGTATTCTGCTAATCCTAGAAATGATCTCAGTTAATCTTTGTTTGATGGTTCAGGAGCCATGGTCACAGCTTTTATAGTACTTTTCTTGGGCCTTATACCACCTGCACTAACCTCATGACCTAGATAATCCACTTGTTCTTTTCTCACTTGGCATTTCTCTTTCTTTATTGTCAAACTATGTTTTTCTAACCTTTTCATCACTTCTTGAAACATTTTGTCATGGTCGCAAATATTATTTCCCACAATCAAAATATCGTCTTGGAAACATCTTACTTGTTTCATATCTCCAAAAAGTTTTTCCATCACTTTGTGAAAAACGGCAGAAGCCGATGCCAGTCCGAAAGGCATTCTGTTATATCTAAAAGCACCTAAAGGAGTAGCAAACGAAGTCAGGTGTCTAGATTCTTCGTGCAAATTGATTTGATGATATGCGGCTGACATATCGAGGACACTAAATATACTTCCTCCCCCCATAGTAGATAGTATCTCGGATATATTGGGAAGAGGTTGTCTATCCACCCAAATGTTCTTATTCAAATCACGAAAATCAATGCAAAGGCGAATTTTCTCACCATCATTTGGGGCAATCACAATAGGAGCCAACCACTCTGATGCGTTAATAGGCTCTATAATTTCTTGTTTCAACAGGTTCTCTATTTCTTGACGCAATGGTTCCAGCATCAAATTCGGAACATTTCTTGTTTTGTGCACTACAGGCTTCGCATTTTCTTTTAAAATTATTTTGTGTGAGTACCCATTTAACAAACCTAAATTAGAGTCAAAAACCTTAGAGTATTTATTCATTAACTCAACACAATCATTCATTTTTCCCACATTCACCTTTTCCATTACCATTACAGGTTCTTTGGCATTAGGATCTATTATAATATTCAGATCCTTTTGGTGCCGCCACTCCAAAAGATCAGAGCCAAAATCAGTGATATAAACTCTTCCCTTAACAGCTTCTCCTTTCAACCTTATAATCATCCAACACATCCCTCTGATCTCAATCCTTTTTCCTGCGTAGCCTACAGCTCGAATGTCTGAATCACACAAAGATGGACCATCTCCTTTTGGCCAAATTCGCAAATAAGATGTATTTGAAATAAGTGTGTACAGACTCCCCGAATCTGCCAATACTTTTATATCCCTCCCCTCAAAGGAGACATTACAATAAGGTTTTTCCAATTTATCTAGACTCTCCATTTTTACCTTAGAATCCAATTTTGTCATTCCTACAGCACCATCTTCAGAACTCTTTGTAACATCATTAACTGTTGAAACAATTTCATCTACATTTTCACAAATATCATCAACTTCTTGTACCTTACTTTTCTCTTGTATCTTAGTGCAACATAGTTTCGCAAAATGCCCTCTCTTCCCACAATTCCTGCACAGTGTACTCCTAGCCATGCATCTTAAGCTTGACGCAATGTGTCCTGGGGACCCACAACGGAAACACTTAATATCTCTAACCGGAAAATTTCTTCTTTCAATTTGTGACCCCTTAGAATCGTTGCTTATATTGACATCTATTTTTTTTCTCTCAAATTTCTTTTCAACAACTTTGACTTTCTCATGTTTTGTAATGGTGGAATTTTCCATTTCCTTAAGCCATAAGACAGTATGCTCCATCCCTTTGGCTATCCGAATAGCCTCTTCTAAAGTATATTCCTTCATCAGAAGCTTCTCTTTTATCTTTTTATTACTAGTACACCTAACTGTCTGGTCTCTGATTAAAGAATCATTTAATTGTTCAAACCTGCACGTTAAGGCTAAACCTCGTAAAGTAGACACATATGAGGAAATATCTTCATCTACTCTTTGACTTCTACTAAAGAACTTATGGCGTTCTAACACCACATTAGTTTTGGGTGTAAAATGTAGTTCTAACATCTGGATGAACATATCATATATATTATTGGGCTCACCATCACCCATCCCTAAAGAAATTTCTGGTAGCTCTTCATATACCCTTCTCCCTTCAACACCAAGATGATGGAGAAGTATCGCTTGCCGTCTTAAAGGACCATACTTGTCTCCTCCCGTTGCTAATAAATAGGTTAAAAATATCTTTTTCCATTGTTTCCACGGTATAGTTGGGTCACCTGGTGTTGCTAAGAAAGGAGGTGGAGAAGACATGCTTTGGTCAGACATAGTACCTGTAAAAAAAAATACACAAAATAACAATCTAAAATAACAATTTAAAGTAACAATTTAAAATAAAAAATCAGAACAATAAATCTTCCTTTTTCAATAAATCTTCCTTCCGTTTTAGTCCCAGTTGTTTAACATTGAAGTGTAGCTCAGTAGCTCAGTTCCTTGTTTCTTGTAAAGAGAGAAAAGGCTTGTGCTTTGTATTCCTTTATCCAATTAGCATGAAGTTGTATTACATTTCCTCCTTTAAGGCCGTTGTTTTAACATTCTTTATTCAACTTGAAGTTTGTTGTTTTAGGCCTGAAGACGCGACCACAAAATTCTCAGTTATTCATGTAGAGTCAAAAGAAACTGACGCGTGCAGGACCTCGAGGAATGCGGTCAGTGTGCAGGAGCTTGATGGCTCTAAAAAGAAACTGGCGCGCGTAGGAGCTCAAGGAATCCAGTTGCTCGGAGACAACAGACGTGCACAGATTCCAGGGCATTGCTAGCTGAAAGCAATTGACGCGTGCAGTGACACAAGCACTGAAGTTGCTGGGCAACACAGCTGAGCACGAGCGGCACAAGCAGAAGCAGCAATTGACGCGTGCAGAGGCTCGATTGTTGAGGTTGCTGGGCAACGCAGCTGAACACAGCCGGCACGAGCGAAAACGTGTTGTTATTTTTTTTAACCGCGTTAAATAAACGAAAATAGTTCAATTCCTTCTTCTTTTTGCTCAATTAAGCGCGTAAATACCCAGATCGCAGGGAAGATAAGGATAATCCTTTAGTAGGAAACATAAAGGCTTTACTCACAAGAACGTCGGTTCAGAGTCCTGGAATAAAATTATCATGAATATTCCAGGGGTGAAAATGGCGGTACCTGCCCCCTGCACAGGAAACTCGTCGCCATGAAAAGAAGAGCCTTCTGAGGTTTCTTGAAGTCGTAGTTTATTATTTATGGCATCTCCAGCATAGAGCATCATCCATCATCTTTTAGTGCGCTCCAACTGACCTTACTAGAATCCTCACAAGAGAATCCCTTACAGTAGAATGTCAGCACATTCCATGACATCTCCACACAGTGGTTCTTTGAACAGAGAGCTTCCGCATATAATTAATTTTCCATTTTGTTACTTTAATATGATGCCACTGGTGTACAGCCTCAATATCAGGTTAAGCTATTAGGATAAGGTAAAGTCATCTTAGGACACTAAACTATGTAAGAAACCTCCTGCTGAGATGCATGAAAAATTGAATTTGTTATATAAACGCACCATTAGAATTATGTACATATATTTTGCATTGACAACACTCATGTTTATCTCTTAACATGTTTGCATAATTAAAGGTCAAACTGTTTCATAGAAGAGCAAAATTAAAAGAAAATAAAGTATTCATTAAAAATCAATTCAACTGATAAGTTAGAAAATCATAAAACCTACAGGCTTATTTACAAGACCTGTTCGCCACTGGAGTGTCACTTTTGTTAATGCTCCAGCGGCGCAGAGTGCAGACCCATATTTACGAGGCCATGCAAAGCCACCCTGCGTGGCTTTTCATGGCCTCGTGGATATGGTGTAAGGCAACACAGAGCAAGTTGCTGTGTTGCCTCACACTGCTTCAGGGAGGCGTGCCCGGGGTGTTACGGTGGGTGTTCCCACGCAAAAGTCCATTGATTTTGACACATTCCCAGATTTACAACATAGCGTGAATCTGGAAGTGTGTCAAAAGTGTAGTCCTCTCCAGGGGTGGAGTAATGAGGAGAAATAACTTTATTTTGCCTTATTTTTTCCTCTTTCTATTGCATAAAAAGAGGAAAATGCCTCCATTGATTGTTTTTGTGCAGGAAGATGTCTCTTCCTGCACAAAAACAATCATTCCTACAACGTGGATACCCTTGCACCATGATGCAAGGGTGCCTGGATTGGCGCAAGGCAGCCATTTGTGCGCCAGCGCAGTGAAAGAGGACAGAAATGCGCTGTATCTCAGAGATGTGGCGCATTCCTGCCCTTTTCTTTTGACAGACGGCAGCTCTGCAAATGACTTGCAGTGCTGCCCTGTGTCAAAAACTTGTAAATGAGGTCCCTAGTACCTTACAACCAATTACCAGGCATTGACTAACCCAGTAGGTTCGACTTGAGTACAATGTATGCACACAGCATCCACACACAAACACACACACACTTTGACATTAATGCACACAGAAAGCAAAACACCACTATCCACCCATGCACACAGATCAGAGAGCAGCAGGCACTCCTGCACAGACACCTGTAGGCACCCATACACAAAGACCACCTGACTATGTAGTCACCCATACACACTGATAGAAAGGTCTTTGTTATGTTGGTTGCATGGATAACACTTTAAGCTGCACTAAAGCCATTTCAAAGTGCTATGTGGCTATAACAGAGATTGGTTGCCAACCATAAGTGTTTGGTTAGGAAGGAGGAAGCAGGAGATGAGTCAAACAGTGTGAGGAGTCCGGTCCTTAGGGTGAACTAGCGATGAAAGACTTAAAGATGCCAGGCTAAGGCAGGCGACAGATTACTTCTTTATTCCCAAGCCACAAGGCTTGGATACCACTTTTCTTAAACAATTGCAAAGTAATTCTACAGACCATTCCCCTAGTCCCTTTGTGGTATATGTAATTATGTGCAATAATTATTCATGAATGGGGCAGGTGTCGTTAAGTCAATCTTACATTTTGAGTACATATTTCATGTATCAAGTTAGTAACAGGCACAATACAGTATTAAATCAGTAAAATTTAGCAATTTTTAAAAAGTGACGTAGTCAAATTCAACGTATTGGTGTAAAATGTAACAATTGAGTTGTTTTTCACCCTTAAAAAAAGTGCTGCTGTGAACAAACTATTTCTTGCCTTAGCATAGCGTTAAGAAAATTTCCTCTGCAATCTTTTAGAGATTTTCACTTTCAGCGCAAGGATGTTATGTAGGAGAAAACACAGTGAAGATCACACAAATTTTAATTTTAGTTTGGATGGAAATTTCTGAACATTCGGGAGGAACTTGTAGCCTTCAGAGACCAGGTTCGGACGTCATATGATCCTCTAGGACTTCTCTTCGGCTTTTGACAATATTGACCTCAATACTCTTCATCAACTCAACCTCGGCTATTTGCATGGTGGCATCATTACATTGACTGTCTGGTAGCACAGGGATCAGTCCTCTCACTTATCTCTTAAATATCTACATATGGCAATGTGGCAATGGGGTCCAAACCCCCTTCATCACAGTGACCAAAATGTAAGTGTGTGGTCCATAGCTGAAGCACATTTTGAACATTGTGGCAATGGGGTCCAAACCCCCATCATCACAGTGACCAAAATGTAAGTGTTGACAAAGAAAAAGCTGCAACTGCCAAACTGCATGGATGATTCCTGGTCACAGAACAACAAACACATCAGTGGCAAAGTAGTGCTTGTGTCCCATAGCAACATAGATTGGGGAGGCAAACAGTGCAGTGCAAATAAGACTTACCTTTCGCCATGTGCAGACAAACATCACCCATGGGGGCTGACACTGTCAACTTTCATCAATGACACAATGACAGAAGTGACCATCAGAATGCAGACCCACATATTTGCACCAATGGGCACACAAATGCAGATACCCTGTGGAGACTGTAGATGTGAGGTGAACAGATACCATACCATGGCAGCAATGGGACACACAAACAATGATCATTGTGCTGACTGATGACCTAGGAGTCCCAGGGACAGCAGGGGAAACACACCAAACAACATACAGCCAATGGCACACTAAAGATATGCCAATGCAGTGGTGCAGATGCACAAACACAAACAGGCAGACCCACACTGCACATCAAACACAACAGGTGAGGGGGGGCTACCAGTGTCCCCAGGCAACCACACAACACATGAGGAGGCCTGAATACCAATTACACAGATGTGCATACAGTGCCACACAAAGGCAACTCATGGATCCAAATCCCCTATGTGGGCAATCAGGCATTGTCAGATCTTAAACATCTTAAAAGTCCATGATATTGACTACCATAGGAATGCAGAAGACATCAGTGTCTTCTGCAGTTCTAAGAAGAATCTGTGGGCCCCCAGAGGGGACACTGAAAGAGGTTTAGCAGTAGATGATGCTCATTTGGCTGTGATCTGGGGACCCTCACAGACAGGGAAACTGCCTGAAAAATGTTTAGCACTGGATGAAGCGAAGTTGGCTGTGATCTGGGACCCTCACAGAGAGGGAAAGTGTCTAAAGGATGTTGAGCACTCTATGAAGCTCAGCTGGCTGTGATGAGGGACCCTCACAGACAGGAAAACTGCCTGAAGGATGGTTAGCACTGGGTGATGCTCAGTTGGCTGTGATCCAGGGACCCACAAAAGCAATCTGTCTTAAAGAGGTTTAGCACTGGAAGAAGCTCACTTGACTGTGATCTGGGACCCTCACAGACAGGGAAACTGCCTGGAGGATGGTTAGTACTGGATGACGCTCAGTTGGTTGTGATCTGGGGATCCTCGCAGACAGGAAAATTGGTGAAGCAAAAATGGTTGTGCCGAGAAACTAAAAGCAATATTATTGTTTAAAAAGTTTCATCTAGCCATTTATTTATCACATATTTCTTTTCCTCTTATCTATCATTACCTTTTCTCACCCCACTATAATAGAGACATAAAAACAGTAGTGGGGCCGATTCCGATCTCGGTCCGAGGCGCACCTAACACCATTCGGTCGGGAAAAAAGCCATGCGAATTCCTGTTTCCCGACCGATCCGCACATTATTCCGAACGAGCAAGTACGATGCGCACAACAGCGTCCTGCTCCCCGACCGAGCCGGATCCGGAAACGCAGAATCGAGTCGCACGGAAGCCAAAATGCAGCCCCGGCCGGACTAGTACGATGCGCTTCCCGTACGCGCCGAACCCGTCGCTACGCACGGCACGTCAAAGCATCCGGGAGAGGCGCACATAAGCTCCGATTCGCGCCACAACACGATCCACGGCTACGAGACGAACACGCCATCGACGAGGACGAGGCGAAGCAACGAGAAAGACGAACGAGACGAACCAACCATGAATCCCATCGTTCCGATCCTACCAATATTCTACATCTACTACCGGAACAGGCACGGACGCGTACGGCGCAGAAGGTAAGCCAGACACCAACCACAAAAACAAACTACACGTACCCGACATATCACACACACACAGAGGGATGCAGAAATTACTTACACCAGCAACAGCAGCACCATAGGGGCGGGATGGCCATCACCAATGCCACATATACACATAGGGGCCCGGATGCCTGTCACTACTACCACCCTTACCCAGGGGTGCCAGATGCCTACAACTACTACCACCTCCACCCATGGGGGCTGGATGCCTGTCACTACTACCACCCTTACCCAGGGGTGCCAGATGCCTACCACTACTACCACCTCTACCCAGGGGTGTCAGATGCCTACCACTACTACCACCTCTACCCAGGGGTGCCAGATGCCTACCACTACTACCATCTCTACCCAGGGGTGCCAGATGCCTACCACTACTACCACCCTTACCCAGGGGGTGCCAGATGCCTACCACTACTACCACCTCTACCCTTGGGGGCTGGATGCCTGTCACTACTACCACCCTTACCCAGGGGTGCCAGATGCCTACCACTACTACCACCTCTACCCATGGGGGGCTGGATGCCTGTCACTACCACCACCCTTACCCAGGGGGTGCCAGATGCCTACCACTACTACCACCTCTACCCATGGGGGGCTGGATGCCTGTCACTACTACCACCCTTACCCAGGGGGTGCCAGATGCCTACCACTACTACCACCCCTACCCAGGGGTGCCAGATGCCTACCACTACTACCACCTCTACCCATGGGGGGCTGGATGCCTGTCACTACTACCACCCTTACCCAGGGGGTGCCAGATGCCTACCACTACTACCACCTCTACCCAGGGGGTGCCAGATGCCTACCACTACTACCATCTCTACCCAGGGGGTGTCAGATGCCTACCACTCCTACCACCTCTACCTAGGGGGTGCCAGATGCCTACCACTACTACCACCTCTACCCATGGGGGGCTGGATGCCTGTCACTACTACCACCCTTACCCAGGGGGTGCCAGATGCCTACCACTACTACCACCTCTACCCATGGGGGCTGGATGCCTGTCACTACTACCACCCTTACCCAGGGGGTGCCACATGCCTACCACTACTACCACCTCTACCCATGGGGGCTGGATGCCTGTCACTACTACCACCCTTACCCAGGGGTGCCAGATGACTACCACTACTACCACCTCTACCCATGGGGGGCTGGATGCCTGTCACTACTACCACCCTTACCCAGGGGTGCCACATGCCTACCACTACTACCACCTCTACCCATGGGGGCTGGATGCCTGTCACTACTACCACCCTTACCCAGGGGTGCCAGATGCCTACCACTACTACCACCTCTACCCATGGGGGGCTGGATGCCTGTCACTACTACCACCCTTACCCAGGGGGTGCCAGATGCCTACCACTACTACCACCTCTACCCAGGGGTGCCAGATGCCTACCACTACTACCACCTCTACCCATGGGGGCTGGATGCCTGTCACTACTACCACCCTTACCCAGGGGGTGCCAGATGCCTACCACTACTACCACCTCTACCCATGGGGGGCTGGATGCCTGTCACTACTACCACCCTTACCCAGGGGTGCCAGATGCCTACCACTACTACCATCTCTACCCAGGGGTGTCAGATGCCTACCACTACTACCACCTCTACCCAGGGGTGCCAGATGCCTACCACTACTACCACCTCTACCCATGGGGGGCTGGATGCCTGTCACTACTACCACCCTTACCCAGGGGGTGCCAGATGCCTACCACTACTACCACCTCTACCCATGGGGGCTGGATGCCTGTCACTACTACCTCCCTTACCCAGGGGGTGCCAGATGCCTACCACTACTACCACCTCTACCCATGGGGGGCTGGATGCCTGTCACTACTACCACCCTTACCCAGGGGGTGCCAGATGCCTACCACTACTACCACCCCTACCCAGGGGGTGTCATATGCCTACCACTACTACCATCTCTACCCAGGGGGTGCCAGATGCCTACCACTACTACCACCTCTACCCAGGGGGTGCCAGATGCCTACCACTACTACCATCTCTACCCAGGGGGAGTCAGATGCCTACCACTACTACCACCTCTACCCAGGGGATGCCAGATGCCTACCACTACTACCACCTCTACCCAGGGGTGCCAGATGCCTACCACTACTACCACCTCTACCCATGGGGGGCTGGATGCCTGTCACTACTACCACCCCTACCCATGGGGGGCTGGATGCCTACCACCAACAACACCCCCACTCACAGGATGGCTAATACATGACACAACAAGCACACACCAACATAAAGAATGCAACATAAAGACATCCCCCCAACACCATGACAAGCGTGTGTAGACTGTGTCAAATGCCTACAACACTGAACATGACTTTGAACCTACAATGTGACCCCCTATCACATGTGCCACACATAAATGTGTGTGGCCCCCACAATGCAAGCAGGCCATGACCATTGTGGCAATGGGGTCCAAAACCCCATCATCACAGTGACCAAAATGTAAGTGTGGGGCCCATAGCTGAAGCACATCTTGAACATTGTGGCAATGGGGTCCAAACCCTCATCATCACAGTGACCAAAATGTAAGTGTTGGGTCCATAGCTGAAGCACATCTTGAACATTGTGGCAATGGGGTCCAAACCCCCATCATCACAGTGACCAAAATGTAAGTGTGGGGTCCATAGCTGAAGCACATTTTGAACATTGTGGCAATGGGGTCCAAACCCCCTTCATCACAGTGACCAAAATGTAAGTGTGTGGTCCATAGCTGAAGCACATTTTGAACATTGTGGCAATGGGGTCCAAACCCCCATCATCACAGTGACCAAAATGTAAGTGTTGACAAAGAAAAAGCTGCAACTGCCAAACTGCATGGATGATTCCTGGTCACAGAACAACAAACACATCAGTGGCAAAGTAGTGCTTGTGTCCCATAGCAACATAGATTGGGGGAGGCAAACAGTGCAGTGCAAATAAGACTTACCTTTCGCCATGTGCAGACAAACATCACCCATGGGGGCTGACACTGTCAACTTTCATCAATGACACAATGACAGAAGTGACCATCAGAATGCAGACCCACATATTTGCACCAATGGGCACACAAATGCAGATACCCTGTGGAGACTGTTGATGTGAGGTGAACAGATACCATACCATGGCAGCAATGGGACACACAAACAATGATCATTGTGCTGACTGATGACCTAGGAGTCCCAGGGACAGCAGGGGAAACACACCAAACAACATACAGCCAATGGCACACTAAAGATATGCCAATGCAGTGGTGCAGATGCACAAACACAAACAGGCAGACCCACACTGCACATCAAACACAACAGGTGAGGGGGGGGGGGTACCAGTGTCCCCAGGCAACCACACAACACATGAGGAGCCCTGAATACCAATTACACAGATGTGCATACAGTGCCACACAAAGGCAACTCATGGATCCAAATCCCCTATGTGGGCAATCAGGCATTGTCAGATGAGAGGGAGCACAAATCACACATGTCACACAAGCATGTAGGAACAGCAACTGACACAGCAAGACACAGAGACACCACAGCACTACCCCCAGGGCCCCCACAATGTGGTGAGCCTGGGCTGCATTACAACCCCACTCTGATGACAAAGCTAGATGTCGTTCACACTGTGAACCACAGTCATGTGTCCTGAGCAACAAACTACCATCACACCTACACAAGCACAAATCAATCAGCACGGCCAGTAAGCCAAGGCCAACATGGAGGCAGGGGACTAGCCGGGCAACAACTCTCATCTGCACACACTCAACACCACACACCTCGACCTCCAACAATGTGCAGCAGTGAAGCTCACATGCACTGGTGACATTGCACATGCACCCATGACAATCCCAGGGGGGTGGCGGGAACCAAGGTGCAGAAACACATCACACATGGCCACTCAACAAGACTCCTGAATGTCTGACACACTGCACACTATGCTGTACATGGACATGACGGCAATACCACACCAACCAATGGGATCCCAGCCACAGTCACACACCAATGAAGAAGCCAAGGTCACCCACAAAGAACACACATAGACAACTACCAACATTGCAGCCCTGACCCTGAGGAGTGCCAGCAGTCACACACACAACGTGTCACAACCAATGAAAGCTAACACAAACCGGAAATCACATGACAGGTGTAAACAACAAGTGCCAAGGGGAATCCTGACTGTGACCCATCAGCGTCTGCCCACAAACTCAGCCCTGACAGCAAACACACCTATGGGTGACACCCTGATGACCAGTAATGTGCCATGCACCCACATCACAGAGAACCCAGGGAGAAGACTTTGGGGGAACATAGGTGAACTCAGCAAGCATCACAAACAGGAACATCACTAGGGATCCCAGCATGCACAGCAAAATGGAAGTGAACACACAGACATGCTCATACAACACACACCTTGGGCGCAGGCGATGTCACAGGAGTACACACTGCCATGAGGGGACTCCACTCCTGTGTGAGGAAAGCTGTGCCATATGTCGCATCAGTAGGGCTCCATCATGTCAGCAGAATCACTTGGTCACACAGTCAACAATTAGCACCAAATGAAGGCTCCCGTCACATCAGCCTGGTCATGGGAGTGTCAACGAAATCATCAACACAGATCCAACACACATGTATAGCAAGTTGCACTGACAACACAGATGAGTCCTTCCCCATTGATGCCCAGACCTGCATGTCCAGAGGAGATGGCCACACGGTCAGGGAACTAGACTAATTGAACAATGGCAAGCACAACAGATGTGCAGGGGTGGAAGCCACAGATGTGACATTGCTAATGTAAGTAGGAAATCCCATTGCCAAATATTGAAAACATGACACCCTCAGATGCTGCTAAGGATGACATGGATACACCACAGGATAGGACACAGTCCCCCTGGACCACATGGGTTCCGGCACAGTAACACTTCATTTTCATGAGACCAAATATCACCATCACTGCAGCAAGGGCATGGTTAGCATCATCAACATCATGTACATCAGAAGCAAAAGCACTAGAGAACAGAAAGTTGCTTTATTCAGCATATGTGTGTTCGAAACTTGAAGTCATTTAAAAAATAAACAAAGGCCAATGGCCAGTCCATCATGAAAGTCAAAACAGGGTGACAGTGGCAGATGTCACCCTACGCATGCCTGCACTGATAAAAACCAGGGACAATCCCCTAGGAGGGGCATACGGGGGGCAGGCCAGGCACCGCAGGGACAGGATCAGGGCTCACCAGGAGGAGGCAGGGAAGGGGTGGTGGTTGCTGGAGAGCCACTGACAACTGCAGTGGAGGTGTCTGACATGGTGTGTGCCGGCACAACTGGGGGCATGACTCAGATGGTGTGGGTGCCGGCACGACTGCAGTGGACCGTGCAGATGGAGTGGACAGGTTCGCCACTGCAGTGCCCAAGTCAGACAGGGTGGTAGTGGACTCCACTGCAGTGCCTACCTCCAGGGGAGGAGAATGGGGATCAGGTAAGGTGGGCAGGACAGAGGGGAGGACACCCTACCACACCAGTGGCACAGACAAGCGCAGCGGGGGGTGTGGGGCCGGAAGAGCAAGTGGCAGGGGGAGAAGGCATGATCCTTTTGGGGATGGTGTATCTGTGGGTGGGGGAACCTGGGGCAGGGTGTGGTGGGGGCACCTGTGGAGTGGGGGCCTGAGGGATGGAGGAAGGAGACTTGGTGCCTGAGCTGAAGGGCAGCGGCGGGGTCTTGCTCTTCCGGGTCCAGGGGGACTTGCGGGTGGGGGCGTCAGTCGGTCTGCGCCTGGGGGAGGCTGTCCACGGGCGAGGGGCACTCCGCTCCGTGTGGGTGGGCTTCCTCTTCCCCCTGAATGCTGTATCAGCTGGATCGGAGGGGAAGAGGCCGAGGTCACTGAGGAAGAGCCGCTGTGTCTTTGGGGTTGCAGGTGAGGCAAGGGAGGGGGCTTTGGAGGGAGAGGCAACTGAGGACTGCGCAGTGCTCGTGGATGCGTGTGTGTGTGCCTGGGCCCCATCCCCTGTGAGTGTGGTTTCAGTCCCCTGACTGTGCGTGCGTGTGCGTCTTGTTTGTGGCGTGTGTGTCTGTGTGCTGCACATGTCTGTGCTGGTGTGTGTCTGTGCCGGTGTGTGTGTGCTTGGGGCAGGTAAGGTGCTGAGGAGTGTGGATGGGGCAGAGGCAGGAGGGGTGAGGGACTGTCGGAGGAGGGACACTGCTGCCGTGAGGGAGGAGTCCATGGACCTATTGCCCCTCTGTAGGGCAGACATGCCCGATGAGATGCCCTCCATGAACGACACCAGCTGAGTCAACAGAGTGGTGTGTGCATGGAGGACACTCAGCATCGCTGTCTGCCCTACATGGAGCTGGCGAAGGAGGTACACAGACTCCTCACTCAGGGCAGCAGGGGATACAGGGGCAGGGGGTGCGGTGCCTGGCCCGAAGGAGACACGCTCCCGAACATGGGAGCCTCCACGGACCTCGGGAATGGGAGCCGATGGGAGGGCGGTGGTGGTGGTGGCGGGGACAGCAACACTAGCTGGGGTGTGGTGGCTGCTGACACCCGCCTCCATAAGGGAGTCATCCTCCGAGCTGCTGTGGTCCTCAGCTGAGGTGGATGGTGCTGAGGACTCCTCGGTGTGGCTCCCTCGCCCTCCGTGCCACTGGGTCCCTCCGACCACTCCTCGGCTGCTGACCCAGTCTGGCTCTGCGGCTCCTCCTGGTCCGTGGAGCTGTCCCCTCCTGTGGCCGTGGATGTATCTGCAATCAATAGGGAAACAGACAGACATCAGTCAGCTGCACCGAACACACACACCACAGTAAGTACAGCACATTACAGAGCAAGCCCTGGCATCCTTAGTTGAACATTGCTAAAAGTGCCCAAACAGAACAGGAGAAGCCAATTGTCAGTCTGATGGTCAACCATGGCACTCACATCCCACCTGGCCTTGCACCCATCTGTCTGGTGTCTGTTGGATGGCAATACCCCAGTGTGGACACATGCACCACCTACACAGTAGTTGGACAGTGCAGAGAACCCGGTGAAGCATGTGAACATGCACACATCACAACTCTTGCCACTGAGTCAGTACAGATGTCCGGATGAAAGGGATGCCCAGAGTCAAATAGGAAATGCATGTGATGCATACCAGCGACAGACACCATGATGCACCCATGTCCTGATAGCCATTGCCACAATGGTGTGCATGTAGCACATGTCACTCCCCTGCAGGATCACTAATAGGAAGTCACATGCCATGGCACAGGCATGCCTGCTAAGTCATACATCACTGTCTCCAGTCACATGGGCAGGGCAGCCAGACAACAACACTCTGCACTGTGTCACAATAGTAGGTCATGGGGAATGCAAGTCCTGGAGCTGAACAAGTGCACATGTACATCCCCCACACACCACATCATCTGAACACTTATCTGTCCAGGTCATACCGATTGGACATATGGGAGACCTGTAACACTACCCTCTGAACCTGAGCACCTCACAATCTGCTGTGAATGGGAAACAGCTGCCTGAACTTCACATTCGCATACCCCAGTCTGCACGGTCAGGTGATCAAACACCTATGTGTCACACAAGTATCGTCTCCTATGGTCACATCTCCGGTGGCATGCTGAGCCCCAACCGAGAAACACCCCAGCAGACCTGACAACGAAGCCACAGCACACTGACACAGAGGCAGACACCTGAGGGGACAAATCACTGAGCACAACATGTCAGCTGATACACGGGAGTGGGAGTACAGAGTGTATTGTATGGCCTGGAGTAGGCATGACTGTCCTGCCCCACATGAATGAGGGATGAGCCCTGGACAGTAGGCAGCTGGCTAAGTATGTGTGACACACGTAATATACACACTCCTGGGGCCCAAACATTGTTCCCACCCGCAGGATGGGTGTGTGCCAGATACCCCAGGCACATGTGGTGGATCAGCTCTGCAATTGGACCACATATCAAAGTAACACGCAGATTACATGTCAGAACACAGGCATTGTGTAAGCAATGGACCCACCCATGATGCCCACCACAGAGTTAGGGAAACAGATGCTGTCCCCCACCTTGAGTCAAGCAAACTGCAAGGACACAGTACCCAAGTGACACAATTCCCTGACTGTAAGGGCCACACCAGGGTATCAGATGAGGAGTGGGCAGTGCACAATAGAGGGACATGGGTCCTGGACCACATGACTGATGTACTGTGGAAGTTTAACCAGGCCAGAGGAGGGCACATAGCATGGCAGACATAGTTCACAATGCAGTCATGGACTCACCCCCTCCTTGCTGCTCTCTGGCCTTCAGCTGCCCATCCAGATCAGGGAAGACCACCGCCAGGATCCTGAGTATGTGGGGGGTCAGGGTCCGGTGTCCGCCCCTCCTGCGAGGAGGCGACAGCTTCAGCTGGACCTGTGCGATCCTCCGGGTCCAGCCCCGAAGGTCCTGCCACCTCTTCTGGCAGTTGCGGATCTGGCGCTTGTAGACCCCCACGGATCTCACTGCCCGGACGATGGTCAGCCATATCTGCTGCTTCTGGTGGGCATCAACCTGTGAGGATGACAAAGTGAGAATGCCATTACTACACATGCAACATATCCGTGCATTACACAGTTGGATATACATGTCTCAATCACAGGGGCACATGATGTACACAGGCAGTGCAACGATGGCCATGGACAGTATGCCAGCAGTTACTACATGGTATCATTGCCTGGGAAGTAAAACCTTGTTTAAATGCACTGTCACTGCACTATATCTGTCCAGTGCATGTAACTACACACTATGGGGGGTGACAACTACTCAGTGAGCCTGCTAGCCAGTGGCGTGCAGACTGTTAGCCTTGCTAGTCAGACAACATGCACATTTAGAAAGGCAGTGGACAGAACACTCACCTGCTCCCCTGCTTTCCCATACAGCTTGCTGTACTGTGGAAGGAGGTTGTCCAGCAGGGCCTGGTTCTCCTCAGTGCTGAAGGCTGGGGCTCTCTCCACAGTACGTGCCATTGCAGGGTCCAGAGGGTGCAGATACAGCAGCAGTGTAGTGGCAGATGTCGTCCTGGAGCATGTAGTGCAGGCAAGTGAGCTCTCAGGGGAACAGCCAGCATTATATGTGTGCTGCAGAGGCAGATACTGTCCCATGTGTCCAAAGTGATAGGTCCAAGTCGTTTGCATCTTCTGAAACTGGCCAATCCATGGAATTGCACCACTTACACACGCCCCCAGCATCCTTCAAAAGTTCAACTTCATGACACCCATGAATTTGCAACATTGTTGTGGGTGACCAACTGAATTTACAGCATCAGACTCGTTCAAACTTTGAAAACGCGTCCGTTGCCAGGCCAGGCCATAGCCAATGGGTGCACACCGATCGGTCCATTGCTGTTCAACGCGTACCTAGGATACAACGCGTACCCGCACACATTGAATGCAATGGGCCGGCCGGGCACACCGATCGGTCCATTGCTGTTCAACGCGTACCCAGGATACAACGCGTACCCGCACACATTGAATGCAATGGGCCGGCCGGGCACACCGATCGGTCCATTGCTGTTCAACGCGTACTTAGGATACAACACGTACCCGCACACATTGAATGCAATGGGCCGGCCGGGAACACCGATCGGTCCATTGCTGTTCAACGCGTACCCAGGATACAACGCGTACCCGCACACATTGAATGCAATGGGCCGGCCGGGCACACCGATCGGTCCATTGCTGTTCAACGCGTACCCAGGATACAACGCGTACCCGCACACATTGAATGCAATGGGCCGGCCGGGCACACCGATCGGTCCATTGCTGTTCAACGCGTACCCAGGATACAACGCGTACCAGCACACATTGAATGCAATGGCCAATGTGTGCGCACTGATCGGTCCATTGCTGTCCAACGCGTATTGCAGAATACAACGCGTACCAGCACACATTGAATGCAATGGCCAATGTGTGCGCACCGATCGGTCCATTGCTGTCCAACGTGTATTGCGAATACAACGCGTACCAGCACACATTGAATGCAATGGCCAATGTGTGCGCACTGATCGGTCCATTGCTGTCCAACGCGTATTGCGAATACAACGCGTACCAGCACACATTGAATGCAATGGCCAATGTGTGCGCACCGATCGGTCCATTGCTGTCCAACGCGTATTGCGAATACAACGCGTACCCGCACACATTGAATGCAATGGGCCGGCCGGGCACACCGATCGGTCCATTGCTGTTCAACGCGTACCCAGGATACAACGCGTACCAGCACACATTGAATGCAATGGCCAATGTGTGCGCACTGATCGGTCCATTGCTGTCCAACGCATATTGCGAATACAACGCGTACCAGCACACATTTAATGCAATGGCCAATGTGTGCGCACTGATCGGTCCATTGCTGTCCAACGCGTATTGCGAATACAACGCGTACCAGCACACATTGAATGCAATGGCCAATGTGTGCGCACTGATCGGTCCATTGCTGTCCAACGCGTATTGCGAATACAACGCGTACCAGCACACATTGAATGCAATGGCAATGTGTGCGCACCGATCGGTCCATTGCTGTCCAACGCGTCCCTGTACAAGTCACTGGCATATGTCACCATGCCTGTCACAGGTGAACATATGCCAGCCACATATACTTCCCAGGGAGTGAGGGGCACACCTACAACACCACAGCCTGTCCAAACTGTATCCTAAGGCATGTAAGGCTGCATTACCTATTCCGTGTATGGGGGTGAACATGTTGTTCTGTGGGTGTCACTTGGGGGCAGCCACCCCCAGGCTGTGCACGTGTTCATGGGGACAGAATCCTTGGTGTTTCGTGTACATGACCACTGTGATGTGCAACTGTTCATATCTGAGCATGTGGCATGGTCACATTTCACAGTGGTGTATGTGTATGTCATGTCACATACCCCCTGAGTCCCATGTGGGACGGTATGTTTAACCCAGGGTGACCCATTGGCCCAATAGTGATGGTCCTCCACAGTCTGTGTGCATGTTGTGTTTACAATGTCTCTGATTTCATGTGCACAATGGGAGGCAGTCTCCACATCCACGTTGTTTGTGCATGGACTTTGATGTTGTGCGTGTGTGTGTCACAGACGTCCATGTCTGTCCTGCCGAGGCAACAGGGACCACTACCTGTGGGGGTCATGGTTGTTTTGCTGTGGTGTATACATGATACACCATGTCATGCCAGTGTCCATGTGGCAATACAGGGTCCCTGGGAATCTACCTGTCGTTGAGCTGTGATGCCTGGGGCACATCTGTCCTCACAGGTCACTGTGGGGTGTGTTTGTAACGTGGCAGCAGGAGATGGGAACTGGGACACGGCCTCATGATATCCAATGGCACAACCTGGGACTTATTGATGCCACTTGTTGAACTGTGATGTTAGATGTTGGCCATGTATGTGCCAGACATATCCTTACGGAACTGCACACATCATGTACTTGTGCCTCATAATGATGTATCATGTGATATTGAGTGTGTTCAATGCCACATATGTGGGGTGACTGACAATCTTGCTTTCTTCACCTATGCACTGCAGGGCACCAGCTGTCCTTAGACCATTCCCTGACCTGGCAACGATGGTGGAACGTGACAGCATCCGACGGTACCGCTTCACCAGGCAGCTGATTGAGGATTTGGCAGTGCGCTTGGCACCACATTTGCAACCTGGCCGGCCGTACCCTACAGCGCTGACCCCCAAGGTGAAGGTGATGGCAGCCCTACACTTCTTTGCCACCGGTACCTTTCAACACACTGTGGCGACTGCTGGTGGGATGTCACAGACCATGTTCAGCCGTGTGCTCCGCGATGTTTTGGAGGCTATGTTGATATACCTGAACCAGTACATCTATTTCCCTAGACTCCAACAACTCACTGGCATGAAGAGGGACTTCTATGCCCTGGGGAGGATGCCGCATGTCATTGGCTCCATTGATGGGACAGATGTGGCTTTGGTACCACCACAGGCCCAAGAGCAGGCATACAGGAACCACAAACATTACCACTCGGTCAATGCACTGGTGGTCTGTCTTGCAGATATGAGCATCTCACACGTGTGTGCCCGTTTCCCTGGTTCTGCACACGATGCCTACGTGATGAGGAGTAGTCGCATCCCGAGGATGATGTCACAGATGCGGAACCAGCGTGCCTGGCTTGTTGGTGTGTACTGACTTTGTACCATTGTGTGTGTTCTGCAATGTAGTGTTCCACCCTCTTTTCCAACTCAGCTAATGTGCAATTGTCTGTATGTAGGTGACTCTGGATACCCCAACATGCCGTGGTTGCTGACGCCCCTCAGCAACCCTGTGACACCAGCCCAGATGCGCTACAATGAGGCACATGGTCGGACGAGGAGAGTGATTGAGCGGACATTTGGTCTCCTGAAGAGCCGCTTCCGCTGCCTGGACAAGACAGGAGGGTCCCTCCCATATGCCCCAGCAAAGGTGTGCAAGATTATCATCGTCTGCTGCATGCTCCACAACCTGGCAGTGCGGAAGGAGTTGCCTCTCATCCTGGATGACGATGACCAACATCCGCCACCTGTGGAGGATCCTGGCCTGGACCACGATGCCAGTGATGATGATGGTGATGGTGATGGTGATGTCCGCACACAGCTCATCACCAACTTCTTCAGCTGAATGTGAGTATCCAGAGATGTCATGTCAATGATGTGAGTTTGCATGATATATGTTGGTGGTGCTCTGGTGCTGTTTGAGTGTGTCCATGGGCTACATGACTGTATGCGTGTAGCGATGTGTCCTTACAGGTAGTCTGTACTCCCCAACAGTGTTGACATGCTAACTTCGTTCTGGGTGGGTATCTTGTGACATGTATTGGGCATGAGTTTTGCAGTTCTGTCCTGTTCTTCAGTGCTTTTGACTGTGTGTCATTTCTGTCCTTCACAGGGTACTTTCGGAGTCGTTTGGTCAACTGTGATCCCCGACACCGTGATTCGACTTCCAGGGTGGTAGCTGTCGTGTCCCTACAGGTGATGTGCACCACACCCATGGACTTCCTTCCTTCTACACTTGTTGACTGTGTGCCCGCTGCCAGGTGGGATTACCTTGCATCTGTAGTGGTTACAACATGTTGCAAATGTGTAATAAACCTGTGCTTCACTTTGTGATGTGCGTTGTCTGTGGTCACACATTTGACTGACATTTGCTTACTGCACCAGTGGGCTAGTTGACTAAGACTGTGAATAGGTGTTGTGTCTGTGCATTGCACCGTATTTCCTGGCAACATCAGTGTAGGCAATGAGTCAGATGGCCTAGGTGTGTATTTGTTGTGTAGCCCTGGTGGTGTGTCTCCCTCATATGTGTCACGTTGCCATGACTCACATGCCTGTGTTGTACTTGCTGTAGCAGTTAGCATGCACAGTGTAATTTCGCTGGTCATCATCTCCATGACAGAAACCACGTTGGAATCACGACAGAGGCAGGTATGGTGTATTAGTGTGTTTATTGTCATACATGTGTGTGAATAGTGCACAGGATGGTGAGTGCTGTACATTTTGATTGCAATCCAAAGTTCCTAGATGAATTGGAAGTCCTGGTAGCAGAAATGTCCTGTATCAGGTCCACAGTCATCTGAGACATTGGTCCAACTTGTACTCCCCATGTCATGTGGGGGAGTTGTGTTGCAGTCAACAGGGTGAACAGTTTGCGCACAAAGGTGATTATCCAGAACAGGTTTTGGCTTCCTGGGGGTTGCACATGGCCATCGACCTCTCAGTTGCCCCTCCTCGGACGACCCCTCTTCTTTTGGGGGGGACCCTCAAGTGCAGGCTGCTGCGGTGCAGGGGACTCTCCGCCAGAGTCATCCTCCCTCCCTGTGGCAGTTGCAGTTGTTTCAGCACCAGATGTTGTGGGCACACAGGGAGGTGTTGACTGGTTGCTGCTCATCTGGCGGAGGCATTGTAATATGTCCCTATGCACCGCCGTCATCTCTTGCAGTGTGTCCCACTTGGACTCCACGCGGGACATGTGTGAGTCCAAGCGGGCATGATGGGCAGCCTGCTGCTGTTTAATGTCCCTGAGGAGCCCCACTACCTGGCTGAGGTCTCCGGTGCTGGACTGGTACGCATCGGCTATGCGTGCCAGTTGTGGGTCATCATGCAGTCCAGACCCCTCTGCGAGCAGCGACCTATGTCTCCCACCCCTCCCACCACCCCTGGCGACACGTGCAGTACCTGAGGTGGCACGCACAGGTGACCCTGGGCCCCCTTGGGGGTTGTTGGTGGTGTTGGTGTCCATGGCCCCACATTGGTCCAGGGTCCCTGTGCTGGTGGTGGTGGTGCTCCTTGGTCTGTCCATGTCGGCAGGGGTGGTATGTGTGTTGACAGTCGTTGGAGGGGTGGGTGCAGGGGGTGCAGCTGGTGGTCCTGCTGGTGCTGCATGATGACTTGCTCCGGAGGTGCCAGGTGGGTCTTCTTCATCCGAGGAGGGCAGAGGCTGTTCCACACCAGTGAGCTCCGTATCCTCTTGAGCCTGGGACGGGGACTCCTCAGCGTCTGCTGCTGTGTCCCCATCATCACCTGTTTTGGGAGACACACACAATGTATGTTATGTTTCTGCAGGCATCAATGGTTGACACACCTGACAGTTGTGACTGTGCCTCTGGATGCGGGCCTGTACATTGCATTGTCCTAAGTTGTCACAGTCAGGGGTTGATATTGGTGTAGCACATTGTCCTGCATTATTTGGGCATTTCTATGTGAATGTTGGGGTGTGTACATGGTCTGCATTGGTTGTATTTGGTTGACATCCGGCCCTCCTTCCCACCCAGCCAGATATTCCACCATTGGAACGTGCTTCCATTGCAGGGAGTGCAAGTTGTCTTTCAGGATGTCAGTCAGTGGTGTCCTGCTGTTGGTTGGTGCACAGTTGCCAGCAGGGCCTTGTGCTCCCCACAGCAGTAGCCAGTGTCAGCCATCTTGTCAGTTGTTTTCCACTCCCTGTGATGTGCGCATGGTTCAGGGTGGTGTTGATGGGACAGTTGTGGGGGTGACCAATATCTGTGACTACCACTCCCATCATGCTATTGCCTCCACCCCACTTCCCAGCATGCCCATACTTACTTGCTTTTGGGTGGACTTCACTGTGTGTGAGTGTGAGTGCAATGGCAAGATGGCTGGCAGTGGTGTCCTGCTGTTAGTTGGTGGCCAGTTCCCAGCATGGCCTTGGGCTCCCCACAACAGAGCACCAGTGTCAGACATCTTTGATGGGGCTTTCCACTCTCTGTGGGGTGTGCATGCTTGAGTGTGAGCTTGCTGGGCCATGTGGGTGGGGGATGTTGAGCTGTGACTACCACTCCCATCATGCTATTGCCTCCACCCCACTTCCCAGCATGCCCATACTTACTTGCTTTTGGGTGGACTTCACTATGTGTGAGTGTGAGAGCAATGGCAAGATGGCTGACAGTGGTGTCCTGCTGTTGGTTGGTGGCCAGTTCCCAGCATGGCTTTGTGCTCCCAACAGAGCACCAGTGTCAGACATCTTTGATGGGGCTTTCCACTCTCTGTGGGGTGTGCATGCTTGAGTGTGAGCTTGCTGGGCCATGTGGGTGGGGGATGTTGAGCTGTGACTACCACTCCCATCATGTTATTGCCTCCACCCCACTTCCCAGCATGCCCATACTTACTTGCTTTTGGGTGGACTTCACTGTGTGTGAGTGTGAGAGTAATGGCAAGATGGCTGACAGTGGTGTCCTGCTGTTGGTTGGTGGCCAGTTCCCAGCATGGCCTTGTGCTCCCCACAACAGAGCACCAGTGTCAGACATCTTTGATGGGGCTTTCCACTCTCTGTGGGGTGTGCATGCTTGAGTGTGAGCTTGCTGGGCCATGTGGGTGGGGGATGTTGAGCTGTGACTACCACTCCCATCATGCTATTGCCTCCACCCCCCTTCCCAGCATGCCCATGCTTCCTTCCCTTTGACTCTGCTTCCCTGTGGGGTTGTGTGCCTGTGCTGACAAGATGGCTGACAGTGTTATCCTGGGGTTAGTTCTGCTACAGGTCCCATGTGTGTCCCTGTGCTTCACACAGCATGACCCAGGGTTGTGGTTCTTTGTGGGATATTTGATTGGAGTGTGAGGCAATGCATTCTCCCAGGTGAGTTGTGTGGAGTTTGTGTTAGGGGGTGTGTGGGTGGAGCTGCTGGTGACTATGGTCTGTGCTGTGAGTCCTCCTTCCCACCCAGCCAGATATCCCACCATGGAACGTGCTTCCATTGCAGGGAGTGCAAGTTGTCTTTCAGGATGTCAGTCAGTGGTGTCCTGCTGTTGGTTGGTGCACAGTTGCCAGCAGGGCCTTGTGCTCCCCACAGCAGTAGCCAGTGTCAGCCATCTTGTCAGTTGTTTTCCACTCCCTGTGATGTGAGCATGGTTCATGGTGGTGTTGATGTGCGCATTGTGAGGGTGGGCAATATCTGTGACTACGACTCCCATGATGCTATTGGCTACACTGACTTGCCCAGCATACACAGAATTCCTTTCTTTCAGTGGGCTTCACTGTGTGGTGGTGTTGTAGTGGTGGCTACATGTCTGGATGTGTTTGTTAGTTATATTTGTGCCACTGCCTAGCTGTAGTTGTAGTTGTGTTTGTACATGTAATGAGACAGTTACATGTCACTATGAGATGGCATGTGTTGTGTTTATCTGACTGACATACACATTTTGGGATGATTCTGTTCTGGTTGCTGTGTATTTGCTAAGGGTGCATGGTTTGACTCTCCCCTTGACAGTGATGTGTGTGTATTGTCGCACAATATTGTGTACATTTGTTGTGTACTCACCAGGCTCTGGGATGTTTTCTAGTCCATATACGCTCTCTGGTGGTAGGATGGCCCGCACCTTCTCCTCCCAGGGCCTGAGGTATACTGGATTGGCAGGAGGGCCACTGCCGGTGTGTTGGCTCAAGAGGTAGTCCTTCTTCAACAGCTCCCTGACCCTCCTGCGCACGTCATACCACCTGTTCTGGATGTCTATCTTTGTGCGCAAACATGGTGATTGTGCGTTCACCCTGTCGACGATCCTCTCCCACATCTTGGTTTTCTGCGACATGGGTGTCTGTTGGACCAGTGTACCAAACAGCTGTGGCTCTACCCTGAGGATCTCATCTACCAGGACTTCCAATTCACTATCTAGGAACTTATGATTCTTCTTTGGGGGCATGAGTGATGTGTGTGTTGGTGTGCAGGTGAAGGTGAAGGTGTGTGAGTGTGTGTTTTGCTGGGTGTATGTGAAGTTGCTATTTGTTGAGGTGCTGATGGTGTGTGGCTTGTGTGATGGATGAGCTGTGGGTGTATGGTTGCTGTCTGTTGAGTGCTGGCAGGTAATTTGAATTTGCAAAGGATCATGGTAGGGATTTGTGTCCTTTATATGGGTGGAGTTGTGGGTGTGTCTTTGTTCCCTGCCCCCCCAGTATTTATTGGCTTTGTAATTGCTTGTTTGGCCTTTTTTTGTGTATTTTCCCTTTGTACTTTTCGTGCATGTAGGAGACGTTCTTGTGACCGAGTCGGACCCTGCAGTTGTCTCGTACGAGCTTCTCCGAGTCGTTCACGCTGTGTTTGTGCTGTTTTCTATGCTGCGTACGCGTCGGTCGCGGTGTTTTGGGTTGCTTCGGCTCGCAGTTTTGTATGCGTGTCGGTCGTACGGCTTGTCCTCCGTGCGACTCGGTCGTGTTTTCCACGCGTTGCATCGTACTTGGCGGGTAGGAGTTCGCGGGTACGTTTCGTTCGGGATTGTTCCGGGTGCGTGTCGGTCGGTTAGATTCGCGTGTTTTTCCGGCCGGATTGCTGTTTTCCGCGCGGCTCGGTCGTTCGGCTTGTGTTCCATACGAGTCGGTCGGGTTTTGCACGCTTCTCATCGTACTTTGCGGGTCGGGCTGCACCGGTACGTGTCGGTCGGAATTAATTCCGGCTCCGAGTCGGTCGGTACGTTTTCCGGCCCGAATCGGAATCGACCCCAGTGTGTCTATGCAGGGCCTGTAACACGCTGGGTTAGCCATTATGTGAAGAAGCAAATAACAGTGGTTCTTTGAACAGTGAGCTTCCGCATATAATTAATTTTCCATTTTGTTACTTTAATAATACCACTGGTGTACAGCCTCAATAGCAGGTTGAGCTATTAGTATAAGGTAAAGTCATCTCAGTACACTAAAATATTCAAGACGCCTCCTGCTGAGATCATTAGAATTATGTACATATATTTTGCACTGGAAACACTCATGTTTATCTGACTGTAAAATGTTTGCATAGTTAAAGTTCAAACAGTTTTTAGAAAAGTAAAATTAAAAGAAAACAAAGTATTCATTAGAAATCACCTAAACTGATAAGTTATAAAATCATAAAAACTTCTTACCTTATAGCCGGATAAACAGACATTGACAAACCCAAAAGGTTAGACATGAGTACAATGTATGGACACAGCATCCACGCACACACTCACACATTGACATTCATGCATACAGAAAGCAACACACCAATTTTTCACCCGTGCACACTGATCAGAGAGAAGCAGGCACTCCTGCACAGACACCTGGAGGCACCCATACACAAAGACCACCTGACTATGTAGTCGCCCATACATACCAAAGCAAAGGTCTGTGTTATGTTATGTTAGTTGCATGTATAACACTTTTAGCTGCACTAAAGCCATTTCAAAGTGCTATGTGGCTATAATGGAGAAACAATTGGTTGCCAACCATAAGTGTTTGGTTAGGACGGGAGAAGCAGGAGTTGGGTAAAACAGTGCGAGAAGTCCGGTCCTTAGGGTGAGCTAGCAATGAAAGACTTAAAGATGCCAGGCTAAGGCAGGGTGCAGATTATTTCTTTATTCCCTAGCCACAACGCTTGGATACCACTTTTCTTTAACAATTGCAAAGTAACTCTACAGACCATCCCCAAGGCCCATCGTGTTATACGTAATTATGTGCAATAATTAGTCATGAATGGTGCAAATACTGTTAAGTCAATCCTAAATCTTGAGTACGTATTTCATGTATCAAGTTAGCAACAAGAATAATACAGTATTAAATCAGTGATATTTTGCAAAGCGATGTAGTCAAATATAGAACGTATTTCTGTAAAATATAAAAATGGAGTTGGTTTTTGCTTTAAAAATAAAAAGTGCTGTTATGACAATTCAAAGCCTCTCTTGCCTTAGCACAGCTTTAAGAAAATTTCCTCTGTAATCTTTCAGAGATTTTCACTTACAGCGCAAGGGGATATGTGGAAGGAAACACATTGAAGATCGCATTACTTTTAATTTGAGTTTGGGTGGGAACTTCTGAACATTAAGGAGGAGCTTGTAGCCTTCAAAGACCAGGTTCGGACGTCATATGATCTTCTGGGACTTCTCTTTGGCTTTTGACAATATTGACCACAATACTCTTCATCACTCAACCTCGGTTATTTCCATGGTGACATCATTACCATTGACTGTCTGGTATCCCAGGTATCATTCCTCTCAACGATCTCTTTTTGTGTTTAAGAGACTTTATTTAAAACCTCAGAGTACAACAAAATAGATAAACAATGGGAGAAATTTTTTTTTTTTTAGTGAATTCCATGTTTAACTCGCTTAAGTCTTAAACATTTTTAAAGGAAAAGGAGGAAGAAAAAAGGGGGGGAAATCACTTATACATCAGTTATATATATAATAATAACAATAAGAATAAATGTCCTCACCAATTACCTAAATATATAAAAGGTGGTAACAGTTAGCCTTAATAACAGTTTAAGTAAATAAATGTAGAATAATAAATAACAGAGTAAATTTATTCATGGAGGTTGAAAATTTTCAGATGTTATACAATTAGTAGATGAAACACAGTGATCAACCTGATTTAAAAATGTACTCAAAGGTAACCATAACAATTGGACATTGTGAGAGAGTGAATATTGAGCAGTGTAAATAATATCTAACTTATTATGTGAGCAAACGCAATCCCATCAAATCTTATAGGGTAGTTTAGACGAGGTTTTCTAATTAAATGCAATTTGTTGAACAGCTATTACTAATAATATTTCTAGCAATTTTGTCTTCGGAAATGATGGGATAAAATGAGAATTTAAAGTGTCTAAAACAAATTGTTGGGTATTAAAGGGATGCTGTCAATTAAAAATCTTTTTAATTTGAGACCAAACCCTATGCCTAATAAGAAGTGTATTAGGCCATCTAAACAACAGATTTAAAAGCTCACCTTTAGGAAAGTCACAAGACCAACATTTAGAGGGAGTGTCTGGTGAAAGTTTGGCACATTGCATAGGGGTAAAATATAATTTGTGATAAAGAAAAAACATGGATTGAGTAATACTGACGGATCTAGAGATTATATAAAGGCAGGACCAAATCTTATTCCAAAAGGATACGTCCCAGTTGACGCCAAGATCTTTGTCCCATAAAAGTTCCTTTTTGGACCTGGTTCGAGAAGATGCAGAAAAGGAAATAAATTTATTGATAGAGGAAGCTTTAGTACCAATTTTAATAAAAGTAGTTAAGTCGGAATAAAGGGGGGCAGAAATAGGAGTATGTTGTATAGAAACATAAATATCTAGGTCCACATTCATAAGCAGCAGAAAACGAGTATGAAAATATTGAAAACACTGAAAAACATTTTTAAATTGGGTGGAAGAAATAGGAACATCACCCTGGAATAGTTGACCAACACAAATAATACCCTTATCTTTCCATGAACGTCAAAATATCAGTCAATTGTTTATCTTAATAAGCGTGTTATACCATAATGGCATAGTAAGGAACAAAGAAGGAGTTAGGATAGTCAGAGAGAACGTAGATTAAATCAAAGAAATGGTCTGATGAAAAATGGGAGAATTAAGAAGAGGGGATTTAGAGGAGAAAGAAAAAAAAGCTTCTTTAGGAGAAAACAGATGTAAAAGAGTTGTTTAACTGCTGACCATTAAGGAGAAAAGGAAGAAAGCAAATCTGAATTCAAAAAGGACGCTTGATTTAACCCAAATGGTGTATGATAATGATAAAAATCTGGAAAATTCACCCCTCCTTCTAGTTTAGATTTTTGTAAGCATGAAAGAGATACTCTCAATTTCTAATTTTTCCATAGAAATGTAACAAGCAAGGAGTTTACTTTTTAAAGAATTTCTTAGGAATATGACTGGTAGCATGGATATGAGATAAAGTACAAGAGAGGATATCATCATCTTAATGGAATCTAAGCGACCCCACTAAGAGAGAAATAAAGGATTCCAAGAGGAGATCGTAGTTTAAATTTTAGTAAGAAGTTCCTTAAAATTAATGTTAATGGAGTCTGAGATCGAAGAAGTAAACCAAATACCCAGGTATTTAATTTTAGAGGAAGTAACCCATTGAAAACCAGTGATCATAAAAGATTGTTTTGTGGTAGGTGAGAGGTAGAATTTCCATTTTATCTTTATTGATCTTGTATCCAGAAACTTTAGAGAAAAGTGCTATTTTGTGAAGTAAGGCCAGCAAAGAAGTTTCTGAGAAGAGATAAAGAGGAGGCCATCATCAGCATAAGCTGCCAATTCTAGCTGTTGATTACCATAACAAAAGCCAGACATAGAAGAATTAAATTGAAAACGGGAGAGTAAAGGTTCACGTGCCAGGACAAATAATAAGGCGGAAAGAGGACATCCCTGCCTAATGCCACGATGAAGATGAAAATAAGTAGAGACTTTACCATTAACGAGAACAGATGCACAGGGAGATTGATATAGAAGGGAGATAAGAGCTATTGATATAGGGCCAAATCCATGCCAAATTAGTGATTTTAACATAAAGTCCCAATTTACCCTATCAAATGCTTTCTCTGCATCTATTGTGATTGCTGCAAGGGGAGATTTAAGAAGGGGAGATCTACTAATTATATTAAGAAATAATCTGGTGTTGTCAGTTGCTAGCCGACCCATGATGAAGCCTGACTGTTCTTACCCTATGAGATGTGGAAGAAAAGATTCCAAGTGGAGTGCTAAAAGTTTAGCATCAATTTTTTAATCTATGTTTACCAATGAAATGGGCCTATAATTTTTACAATAAGCAGGGTCTTTGCCATCTTTATTGATAAGACATATGGTAGCTTACTGAAAGGTGCCAGAGGTTGAATTAGAGGTAATAAAGTGTTGAAATAAGTGGAAAAAATAAGGAGGAGGATATTAGAGAAATTAAGATAAAACTCTAACGTAAAACCATCTGGTCCTGGAGATTTGCCTATTTTAATGTTTTGAATGCCTTAGATATTTCGTTAAGGTCCAAATTAACCGCTAACGAATCAAAGTCCAAATCCGAGTGAAGAGGATGAGGTATTGATTGTAAATACTCCTCAATATCAAATTGTTGGATGGGGATATCAGGGGTATATAAAGTTTCATAAATATTAACAAACTCCTGCAAAATACCCTGATGATTAGTAATCGAAGTACCCTGTGAAGTCATTAGGGAATCTATTATACGTCTTTATTTCTTTAATTTCAAATAGTTAGCTAGTAGCTTACAACCTTGTTCTTTAGACCATAATATTGTGCACTATTTCTGAATAAGACAGCATTGGCTTCATAAGCTGATAGCGTATTAAAGTGTAACTTGGCTTTAATTAGATTTTGGAGATCAGCTGGTGATTTAGTGGAAAAATACTTTGTTCTAAAGATTTAATTGAGGAAATAAGCGAAGCATGCTCTTTAACGCGACCTTTCTTTTTCTTGGAAAGATAGGGGCATGTGTACAAGCCTCTATCGCCACCACAACGTCACTTTTACCGACGTTGTGGTGGCGATAGAAGCTGAGCTCTATGTACAAGGCAGCGTTAAGCCACTTAATGTGGCTTAACGCTGCCTTGTACATAAGGCCCCCTTCACGCTATGGTTAGCCACGGATGACACCGGCAACTAACGCTAATGAGATGCAGAGTAGGCGTTCCCGTGCAAAAACTCGCGACAATACCACTTCGCAACATTCTCAACAACCAGCCAGATCGGCGATAAGATCACAAAACATGCGATAAGGCGCGTTAGCAGCAGGGAATTAACACCTGCTCTTTCCTGGTATTAAGTCGGACGATAACCTGCACCAGAAATGGGAGCCCAGCCCACAGCCACACCAGAAGAACAACAGATGCCATGGAGCTACTGATCATGCAGCCGGACACCCAAGAGGGCCACAACACCCACCGCCATCCCCCCTAGGCCCCCCCCCCCGGGGCCCTACCCCGGACAAAGATATTTTACATCAACTTTACGAATTCATGAACAAAACAATTCGCCTGATGTCGCACAAGTACAACAATTAACATTCATGTGTGGTCAGAAAAAGGAGAATCATTGATTCATCTTTGAATTTCCAAACAAATTATTTTATTCAAATTTAACTCAAAACAACGATTGGGAAGAGTCATGACGGGTCTTCTCTGGATAATCTGTAAGACACAGCCTGCAAGACAAAATTCAAGATAAGAAGGTGTGTCATGCGCTCATCAAAGGACAGAGAGAGAGAGAGAAAGAGAGAGAGAAAGAAAGGGAGAGAGAGAGTGAGTGAAAGAGAGGGAGAGAGAAAGAGAGAGAAAGGGGGAGAGAAGGAGAGAGAGAGAGAAACAGAGGAAGAGAGAGAGAGACAGTGAAAGGAAGAGAGGGAGAAGGAGAGAGAGAGTAACAGAGGAAGAGAGAGAGACAGTGAAAGGAAGAGAGGGAGAGGGAGAGAGAGTGCCGACACTGCGGACCCAGGCCTCACTGCTCACCTGCTGCCACCGGTGTGTCTCCAAACACGTGCCGGTATACACTGCAGTCCACCAGGTCCCTTATCTGAAACAGAGTCCAGATTTATGAATGGCAGAGTTCATATCATTGCACACGCCATCATCGCTTGGCCACCCCTGCGCACACAGGCTGCTGCACCCCAGACCCTCCCGCCGCCCAGTGGTGTTTGCCCGCCCCTGCGCACCCAGGCCTCACTGCTCACCTTCCACCACCAGCGTGTCTCCAAGAGGGCCCACCACGTACCGGTGCAAGCTCCAAGCCCGGGGCCCGCGACCTTGGCAGCCTCCACATCATGCAGCCCCGCCCCGCGGGCCACCAGGTCACACACGTGATTCTGGGTCTTGATTTCGCAATGGCAGAGATCATAATAGTGCACACGGCATCATCGCAGGCTGCACACCCGCTCAGCTCTATAGGTGCCACTAACTCTGTGAACTGCAAGGCAATGCCACGTGGCGGTAGGCCCGTGCCGGCCGCAGTGTATCCGGTGCCACCAACAATGTGCAACGTAATTCATGGACCCTTTCTGATTGAGTCTCGTGATATGCCAGGCGGACGTAGCCATGTCACCTCCCGCAGTGGGGAAGAACTGGGACACGTAGCGTTGTCATCCCCCCTTCATACGTAAGCCGAGTGGGCTGGGTCGGTGTACGTCAGGCCAGCGTAGGGGTGTGAATAATTATACCTGGGCTCTGGGCATGGTTCATTTCTGGGCTGGACAGGAAACCAACTGATGCTTGTGTCTCTGTTGCAGTGTCTGCGCCACACGGCCCGCAATCGACAATGTTGCAATGTTGCATGCACCCGGAGGGCGGCCGCGCACAAAGGGATTGTACAAGGAGCGCAAGGCCGCTCGGGCTCTTGGCTCATGCATGCCAACTGTTGTGTGTGTATCGCTATTGGTGCACCATAAGCCTAAGGCCTAGCCTCAATTGCAGCGCGAAAGCCACATCACATTTCCAGAATGCAAGCAGTAGTCAGACTAACATTAGGGATGTAAGCTCCTTTTTCTCAATACATAAGGCGGAAGGACATCTGCACCTCCGACCTTGGTCTTCCATGCGGCAGGCACCCCCTGAGAGAGATACCATAGCAGATGATGATGACTCCCACACTACGCACAGCGCTAATGAAAGACCAACGTATCCACACCCCACACACAGAAGTTCTTGCTCGAGGTACTCTTGCATGGAATGCCCTTGACACTTACGTACACAACAACCCATACGTCCAAACGTTGCACACACATACGACTCATTGCTCCGAGCTGTGGCAAATCATCCACATAACTGCCGCAGGTCAGAAGAGTGCCACCAACGCAATGGCCGAACATCCCGGGCGCATGCACAACGCCTGTCACGTGGAACTGTACCGTGACCGAATGCTGCCTGTTAGTGTCTGATGCATTGGTCTGCATGTTGTGGCCCTTGTCTTGCCCGTACTGGCACGCACATGGCAATAAAGTCTACGCAACTTCACTATTGTTCAACTGTGATGAGTGTTGATTAGAATGACAAATCGTGTGCCTCAATGAGCATTGTCCGTACACAGGGAGGGACTGACTGACGCATTTCACTTAGGGGTGAGTCCCTATTGCCAGCTCCCCCTCTGTGTTGCCAGACATAGTGGTTGGGATAGTTGCTGATAGACCTGTTCTCTTACATGTCTTCAGCAATGTAAGTATGGTGTCCATATTCTTGCCATGTGGATCAATGTGATCCATCACTACAGGCTGTGTCCACCCAGTTGAGTGTGAGTAGGTATGCGTAGAGATGTTCTGTTGTCAAATGTGATGGGGGACACTACTTTAGGCCTGCCAACGACTTTGATATTTCATACCCAGCCCTATTTCTGACATTGCGTGGGGCAAAGTTGAGGAATTGCGCGATTGTTATTTCAGAGTAATGAGGCCACAGCTAGTGCACACATTCCCAGTCATCTCACTTCCTATGTGTGTCACGGTCAAACATGCGCATTGCTTTCATTTCCCAGGGTGTACCTTTTTGGGCAATCAATGTCCTTACATTCATCCATACTTTCATACTTGATCGATTATGGACATGACACATCTCTGTGAATTTGAATGATTTATTCACATTCGGTGGAGTGTCGGAGCTGGAGCAGTACATGGCCATGCAAACCCCACATTACATTGTAGCCCAGTGGAGGGCCAGCCAGAGTCATTTAGGGATTGACAAGTACATCGGAAGAGGAAGAGTACAGTCCGCAGTCTGATTGCTGTGTCATTGGTAAGCAAACAAAATATGGCAGTCCATGTCGAGGTCCAAGGTGAGTGTCGCATAGTGTTTCGGGGGATAGTGGGAGGTGTTGTTACAGGGCATGATGCAGAGGGCAGAACCAAGCTGAAACAGGGCATATTGCGGAGAAGAATGCTACTGGCTCCTTCTTACTACAAAGGTGGAATCACCCGCACCTTCGTCCTCTATGTCATCTGTCTGACATGTGGGTGCTGATGTTTGGTCTGCAGCACTGTGTGCCACTGACACATTAGGGGCCGGAGATGTGTGTGTAGAAGTACCAGCAGCATTCATCAGCGACTGCCTTAGTGGCAGCAATGCAATGATGAGGATCTGCAGGGCATGGAAGATCCCAACAACTTTTCGCTGGTGTGCATCCGTGGCAGCCATTCTTTCCGCATGCATCCGCTCCATGTTCTCCATTATCCTCAGCATCTGTGCCAACTCTCGGCTGACATCGCTGAGGCCACTCTGACTAGACAGTTGTTCTCCTCTCAGAGTCATGACTCCAGCGATGTCGGGCATGGATTGTTGGACATCATGGCACGAACTGTGGGTGTCCGTTATGGAGTGTAAGTGGTCCCTGATGGGACTTAGACACCCACGTATGTCATCTAGTTTGGCTGCCATGAGGTCGAACCCCACCCGCACCTGTTCAGCCACCTCCTTCTGGCAGTCTAACATATGGCGTTGGAATGCAATGTGTTCTTCGGTGAGGTGCTGGGAGCCAGCCGTGGTGGTGGGTGCTTCCTGCTATGTGGTCTGTGCAGGGGGTGGGGTCTCCTCGATGCAGCTGGGCTGCCCTGCTCCTGGAGGTGGTTTGCCGTAGCTGTCCATGAGCTGTTGTAGGGCATCGGTGTCGAAGGTGTGGAGGTCCTCTTCATCATCACTGATGAGTTGTCTGGTCTGCTCTACAGGAGGTGTTGATTGTCCCTCTGCAATGTGAAGGGGAGATACAGTTTAACATTGTGTTGACATGTATGTTGACGCATTGTTCAAGTTTACATACAGACTGCATGACAATGTACTTTGTGACTGTTTGGCAGGAGCTGACTATTTGATGCGGGACAGTGGACATTTGAACTACATCACGGATGTGAGGTTGTACACGTACATTATCATCTCACAGTTTCCTGCTATGACAGATGTGATTGGCCAGTTTCTACGCACAAGCGGAACCAGTTGTGTCCTCTGTTCTGTAGTGAGAGTGTTGCACTTTGTACCACATTGTCGTCAATGATGATGTGACCTGCTCCTTTCCGGATGTGTTCCACACTCAGCCACCTCAGTGTTGTGGCATGCACCATGTCATGATAATTGGACTGCAGCCATGCTGTTCGTCATGCAGTGTCACTTGCATTGTCAGTGTGGCTCACAGACACGCAGCTTTGCTGGTTTTGAAACGTGTGCATGGGTTGGTTGTGAGATTGGTGCTGTGTGGGGAGGGACCCCTTTGTGCCCATGGTGGATGGGGGCCTACTTGCTGTTTGTATGTGTGCTGCAGTGTGCCAAGGGGATCAGGGACATGATCCAGAGTCATTGTGGGTGTGCAGTGTGCTCTACTTAATTGTGCATGTGTGCCATTGTGCCCATCTCACCCAGTCCCTGTTCGGTGCTCACCCTGGTGCTGTTGTGTCAGGTCATGTCGAACAGTGTCCAGACCCCCAACTCCTGCCACCGTCTCCCCACTGATGACTGTGGCCACCATTTCCTCCATCTCATCCAGCTCCTGGTGTTCCGCTGGACTGCCACCGCCAGTCTGCATTGCTGCCTGATGGTTGTCAGCGAGTTTCTTCTTGGTTTTGCGCTTTGCATCATTCCAGCGCCTCTTGACCTCTCCAATTGTCCTCCTCCTCACTCCGACTGCATTCACCTTGTCCAGGATGGACTGCCATATTGCATTTTTATTTGCCAATGACACGTTGGAGGTGACGAACAGTTGTTGGTGGTGTTCTATCACCTCCGTGATGATGATCCTGTTTTCCTGCGGACTGAACCTCGTCTTCCTCGTCTTCTTCTCCTTGCCCTTCCGTGACCCCGAGGTCCCAGGCTGGTGCTCCTGGGGGCTTGTGGGGTTCTGGTTGTCCTCTGTACTTGCTCCTGCTTCCTCCATGGTGCTACGCAGTTTGAATTATTTTGTTTGTGTTTTCCGGTGCTTTTATAGTGCATTTTCCCACATGACGCGTGGGAATTGCAGGCCTGTCGCTGGTTATCGTTGATTTTTTTATCGCGGTTGGCCACATCGCAACTTTTTTCACTTTCTTGTTTTGCGTTTTTTTGCCGTCATGGTAATTTTATCGTGGTCATTTGACGCGTTAGCGTGAGACTATCGCATGGTACCGCCGTGTTGAGAATACAACGTTAACACAGCGTTATTTTCCCACGATAGACTGCGATGTGCAAAGTTGCGTTAAGCTAATTTTGCGATAATTATCACACGTTCTTGAGAATATCACCCTCTGTCTTTTAACAGGATTCATAAATCCTTTCACGTTCTATGTAATTACTCTGAATGTATCAACAAATGTAGAATATAAAATCTTATGAGGGCAATTCAATATCCAAAAGAGTTACAATAAAAGCAATATACAGAAAAATTAAATAATACGTGAAAAAATACAGTAAAGATGAGGGGAAAAAGGAGAAGCGGGGAAAGGACTGAGGGAAAGAGAAGGAAAAAAACAAGGGACAACCAGAAAAGACAGTACATGTCAAAAAATGATGACTGAAAATACATACCTGAAAAAGTGACAAAAGGAAAAATAAGAATGGGGTGGTGACGAAACAAGTTAGGAAGGCACAGCCGACAGGGAAAGACTACACATCACAGGAGAACGATGTACAATCAGGAGCGGACCATATGGGGTAGCCAAACATTGCGGATCTGTAAGAGTAAAGAAAGAAATATCAATGACTAATGAATAACATCACAAAGAACAGTTCATGCATAATAACAATTCAAGAATAGAATAAAGGCATGTCAAAACAAGATTTAGTGCATGGATGGACCAGCTGTATCCATGTTAACTGTCATTTGAGTGTCAATGATTTTTTTAAGTTTAGCTGGATCTTCATATGAGATGGTTGACTTTGAAGAGGCAAGGATGGAAAAGACCATATTGGGCACCGAGAGTGTGTAATGCAGGGCGAAGATTGAGAAACTCCTTTCTTCTGTTAGCTGTGGCGTTCGAAACAACTTGAGATATGAAGATGTTCTTACCCGACCAAATAAGTTGTTGTTTAGATTTGGAAGCATTGAGGACCTACAATATAAATCAGTGAATTCTAGAAAGAGAAGGATGACTTTTCTAGGCTTAGCAGAGGATGCAGAGGTGGAGAGACGAGTACCCAATCTGTGAGCTCGGTGGATATTGAGCATGGTAGAAAGTAGATCCAACAACTTTGGCAGAAAGGAAGTAAAAAAAAGTGACAGGGTCAGTGCCTTCAGTTCCTTCAGGAAGCCCATAAATACGAAGGTTATTTAGCCTATTTCTGTTCTCCAAGTCTTCTGCATGCTTTTTTAGCTGAAGAATCTCCTTTCCCAGATGGGAAATATTATTTCTTTCCTCATGTACATCAACCATCTGTTGCTCCACTAAAGACACATGGTTTTCCATGAGGGACCATTTGTCGTCAAGACTCTGAACACGTTTGTTGGTTTCCTCAATGAAAGGTTGTAGTGCTCGAATTTCCTCCAGCAATATTTCTAGAGAAATGGGAGATGGAGTCATTTTGCCAGCAATAATCGCCTTGTCCATCAAAAAGCTATTAGAGGTGGAGTACGCGCTCGAGATAGAAGCAGATTGTATCTTTGTTTTAATGTTAAGATGATGTTTCTTTAGTGTGCCCATGCACCTGCAATGGACCAGGAGACCAAGCTAGCCACATACAATCAATGTGATAACCACTAATAGTCAAGTAGGAGACCTAATCTCAAAGTTCAATCCAAATGAAGAAGAATAGGCAGATAGTATTTTTCAAAAAGTCATAATTCGCAGTAAGGACAAAGAAAAACTTGCAACACAATATTACGGGACACACTGTCTGTGAAGAAGACATTCCAGCGCAGCTAAGTAGCAAACAGTATACATAAGATTCTAAAGTTCAGATAAAATAAGCAAAGCGTAAGCAGCCTTTATTCCGGAGAAGAAACTCCAGTATGGCTAAATAACAGGCAGCAGACATATCTGACAGTCATTACTGGTGCATGAAATCACAGCCCGATAAAATGTTAAGTGTGGCTGGGGTAGTTTGAAAAAGTGGCTGAGGTAAATACATTCAAAATGGTGGCCGCGAGGAAAGCGGCAGCCATGATGAGGAAAAGAGAAGCAGAAAACACTTCACTTAGATGAAAGATGAAGCCCAAGCATCCTGAGTTGTTTCGCTTTCATCTGGAGCCGAATCCTCTGAGGAATGGCTTTAAAGACACAAGAGAAGAGTCAGTAGGTCTCTGATGAGACGGAGCTCCCGAATCAGGTCACCATCTTAGGTAGTGCAAAAACCCCCACCCTCTCAACGATCTCTTAAATATCTACATGATCCCACTAAAACACATTGTGGAAGTCAATGACATTGAGTACCTTAGGAACGCAGAAGGCACCTGAGTGTCTTTTGCAGTTTTAAAAAGAATCTGGGGACCCTCAGAGGGGACCCTGAAAGAGGTTTAGCAGTGGATGATGCTCATTTGCTGTGATCTGGGGACCCTCACAGACAGGGAAACTGTCTAAAGGATGTTTAGCACTCAATGAAGCTCAGTTGGTTGTGATCTGGGGACCCTCACATACAGGGAAACTGCCTGAAGGATGTTTAGCACTGGATGAAGCTCAGTTGGTTGTGATCTGGGGACCCTCACATACAGGGAAACTGTCTGAAGGATCTTTAGCACTGGAGGAAGCTCAATTGTCTGTGATCCAGAGCTGGGTTCTCCAAAGTTGGTCCTGGAGGGCTGGATCCATGCCAGATTTTTAGCATATCCTCATTTAAATAAATGTAGTTATCTTAAAACTCTGGCATGAATCCAGCCCTCCAGGACCGACTTTGGAGAACCCTGATCTAGAGACCCGCAAAAGAGGCAACCTGTTTGGTGTATAAGGGTCAGGGATGTCGCAGACGTTTGACTAAAGTTTGGGGATGCTGGAATAAATATTGAGGTTTTATCTGTGATTTGTCTGGTCCAAGCACTGGGGAAAGATCTATGTCTGAAAACTTGGGATTAAATTAAACTATTGTCCACGTCATGGGTGAGGGAGGAGGAAACGTTCCTATTTATGTATGCTGAGACGTTATTACCATTTTTTGAGTATGTCAGTGCTTGGCCAGATTTACTTTGCCTTTCATACAATAATAACAATAAAAAGATTTATGGGAAAAAAGCACTGGATGAAGCTCATTTGGTTCTGATCTGGGGACCCTCATAGACAGGGAAACTGTCTAGAGCAGAGGTCTTCAAACTTTGTTGCGCTGAGCCCCCCTAAGCTAAATATTTTGAAGTCGGGCCCCCCTCCAAAAATTTATGGCAAGGACTGAAGGGGCTGAAGGGACAGGGCTGAGCGCAGGGGTTTGGGCTTGAGATCATTTCAGGGGTACTTTTTCTGTAGCTCAAAATGTACAGTGTTGTGAGACTTATAATAGAGTAAATGCTTGAAACAAAAACAGAAATTGATCAACAAACACTGCTCCCCATAATTGGGGGAGTTGTGAGCCCCTCACACTCCTTGGTCCCAATGCAACACCACCTGCTTCCCTAATGATAGCTGCATTCCTGTAGTAGCAGTCTCGTGTGCCTCTTTCACCCATTCCCCACTATGCCTGCCCATCACTCCAGTCTTGACACAGGCTCTCTATCCCTTTCACAAAAAAATAGCTCCCACACATTTCCCCCCCTGCAGCAATGGTTCACTCTGCTCTAATGCTAGCAAGGAATATGAGCCCTAATGTCCCTTTTGTAAAGACACCCATGCGCTACCCATGGAATGCCCCCTTGATGCAAACTATCCAATGCAAATCCTGACTTGCTTTGGATAGAAAATCCCAGCATAATACTTTGCATCAGGTTTGCATTACAAAAATAAAACAAACCTGTTGCAAAGCATTAGTAAATCTGGGTCCTAGAGCAGCGCTGCGTAGCCTTGCATTACGTTTGGGTACAATCCAGTCCAAATTGTGATTTGCGCTGGATTGTAAATACCAACACACTTTGCATCAGGTTTGTGTTAAAAAAGTAACACAAACCTGATACAAAGTCTTTGTAAATCTGGACCTAAATCATTTGCTGCAGCCTGTCTTATGCTGTTTGTAATGAAATTATAAAATAATGACACATTCACAGTGCTTTCTGGCAAAGACAGGACCTTGTAGCGCTATAAAAACAAAAGTCACCATTCCTCATTACACCAAGCAAGTTTCAATTCTGTGAATCTCTGGTCACACACACACAGACCTCTGCAGAGATTGCAATAACCAACTGAGATTTCATTCTGTAAGGGTGCCTTTCCCACAGATTAATTTTGTTTTTTATCTAAAGTGTGTGCATTATTTTATATGCAGTTAACATGAAGTTTAAAAACACACATCAAACCAGCTACTAAATATTTAGTTTTTTGCCTGCTGGTATTTGACCCTGCCACCACAATGAATGACCTCTGCCCAATGACACTTGAAATCACAGTCCCCTTGCATTTTTATGCCCTTTGGCTGCATGTAAATGAGGATAGCCTGGAAACAGTACAAATAAACAAGTTCGGCTTCCAGGCCATCTTAATTTACAAGATTAACAAGTCTTTACTGAGGCATTTGTGCCCCCCCTAGGGATGCATCCAAGGACCCCCCAGTTTGAAGACCTCTGGTCTAAAGGATGTTTAGCACTGGTTGAAGCTCAGTTGGTTGTGATCTGGGGACCCTCACATACAGAGAAACGGTCTGAAGGATCTTTAGCACTGGAGGAAGCTCAGTTGTCTGTGATCCAGAGCAGGGTTCTCCAACGTTGGTCCTGGAGGGCTGGATCCATGCCAGATTTTCAGCTTATTCCCATTTAGATAAATGTAGTTATCTTAAAACTCTGGCATGAATCCGGCCCTTCATGGCCGACTTTAGAGAACCCTGATCTAGAGACCCACACAAGAGGCAACCTGTTTGGTGTATGAGGGTCTGGAATGCCCCAGAAATGGACTAAAGTTTGGGGATGCTGGAATGAATATTGAGGTTTTATCTGTGATTCGTCTGGTCCAAGCACTGGGGAAAGATCTTTGTCTGAAAACTTGGGATTAAATTAAACTATTGTCCAAGTCAAGGGAGAGGGAGGAGGAAGCGTTCCTATTTATGTAAGCTGAGATGTTATTACCATTTTTAGGTCGAGACTAGCGCAGCGCGCATGCGCTGCTCTATGGGAGGCTTATTGTGAGCGTTCAAAACTTCTCCGTGTGGCTTTCACTCCTCCCACACATTCCATTGGCCTTTGCGTGTGGCTTTCAATAATGAAAGCACGCAAATGGCCAAAGACGGGTGCATGTCCCACCTTTCCTCTAAACGTTCACTCCCATGGCGTTTTGGTCTCGGGGGCAAGCAGCGGCATGCAGGGTGGGAGCAGCATTCCTCCCTTGTTGTTGTGGATCATGTTACTAATTAACACAGCGCGGTCGCTTTCACTTTCGCGGCCGCGCTTGTTTTACTGGTGATTTTGATGCCTATCTGTGCTCCTCAGATCATGCTACGGAGGGAATCCCCTTTATATGGTCAGTGTCGGCAAATTTGAACATTTGTTTGAAAGCCTTCAACATCTTCAAGCTGTAGGTAGAAGTTTAAAGACACACTCACATAAATCTCGGAACAAAAAACACAATTTGTAATAATACAGCTACCCTGTATGTAGGCAGGCTTATTTTCAAATTCCATGGGTGTTATTTTATGCCCAGAACTTGAGCTATTATGCACGCAAAAACTTTCTACCATGTTGAAAATGTGTGTTTGTCGGGACATTCCATTCACTTTTTTTCATTTGCGTGATTTAATCACATTATTTTTGAGACGAGAAAAATCTGTTATTTCCGTGTGTTGTGTTTGCAGCCTTCAGATATTTTTCAAATGCTGCTGCAGCGCGAGAATCATGACTGTGTGTATTGCTTAAAGTAAACTGTTGCTCTTTTGTTGTCAGAAACCTCTGTGGCACTGAAGTGTATTGTGTTTTCATGTTTTCATTGTATTTCATAACAACAGCAATGCTCTACAATATTCGTAATATTCATTTTGTCACCAAGAATGGCAAGCTCGTGGGCTGAAAAACAAAAACAACAAAAAAGTTTTTGTCTGCATTATGTGATTTTGTAGGCGTAAATTGTGCAAAGCAGGGTTTTAGCACCTAATTGTGAAATATTGACTGGAATTCACTTTGCAATACACAGGTGCTCGGACAACAAAAAGCTGCAAAAGTCACTTTGATCAACTTTCCCGCAAAAAATATATTTTCCACACTAAAGCTGATGCAAGCGCAAATAGCAAATGTCCTTGCAGCAGGAGATTGTTTTTGAGCGAGGAGGTGATTCCCTTTCTTTTAAAGGTCTCTGGCAAGCCCCCCCGAGAGCGTCGTGCAAACAGTGCCACAGATAGGTGTATAAAGCAAGGAACGTCCCCCTAGAGTTTTGGACTGCTACCCAATGGACCGCTCACGTACCCACACTTACCTGCTACATCATATTTTTTGGCTAGTCTTTCACTTATACGTTCTCTCGTCACATGTTAATGGGACATGGCTGTGCATCACTGATTCAAACTGTGAGCACCTCTTTGTATCCTGGAAGCTGATGTTTTGTTTCAATAACTAATTGCGGAAGTTCTAAACAAGGACACATTTGATAGTATTTTAACGTAGCCTACACCCTAATGCAATTTACGTAGGGCTCCTGTCAGTTGGCATATCTGGTTTATTACAGCTCACCCAGTGCGCAGCCTTGGAGTAACACTAACGGCTACTAAAATAAGAGCAAAGGGCTACGCCCCTTTAGCCACAGATTACTGCCCCATCCTTCGGCGGTTCCTAACGTGGCTTTCACTCGCTAAGTAACAGATTGCAGTTCCTGACATGCGGTGCTGTCACCAGGAAGCTGTGCGCACTTTGCTGAGTAGCCAGGACTAGGACCTCTCTGTATACCAAATACTCAAACACCTCTCTGTCATGTAAATGTTCTTAAGGAAATTCTCTACCTCTTTGTATTCAAGCAGCACTTAGCCTTATTTAGGTCCTTGAACTGATGGTTTTGCCTCATCTGTGATCCATTCCTGCCATCATGGCCTCTGATAGCAGGGGCTGCTAAATCTGTTTCAGGAGCAAACAAGCATTGGCATATCACAATGCCCCCACCCCCATCCCAACAAGGATAATGTGCTGCATGGCTAAACACTTATAAGGTCCTAAAGGCGTGACCTATTGGCTATGCCAATGCTTGTTTGAGTATGTCAGTGCTTGGCCAGATTTAATTTGTCTTTTATACAATAATAACAATAAAAAGATTTATTTAAAAAAAGCACTGTATGAAGCTCAGTTGACAGAGAAAACAGAGCTCCTACTTCTGATCCCAGAGGATTCCTCCCCCTACATTTCAGTTGTTCAGAGTCTTTGGTCTCATCCAGAGAGTCATTGAATAAGACACACTACCGGGGAGTTTTGTTTACCAATAACCTCTTTACCACATCCTGGTCAGAGGCCCGAGGCCGTACCTTTCATCTAGCCAGTCCAATGATGGCGCTGGAGTCTACCCAAAGGGTTCCCATCCTTTGCCGGAGTGGTAGCTGGAAGTATCTCAGACCCACTGGAACAAACCGTGCATGCATGTGGGGTTGCTTATGCCAGAAAATATGCTGTGAGCAGTGAAACAACACGCACAAACCCATGAAGGGAGGCAGGAGCCATGCTAGATGTTCTGTCAGGGTCTGCCAACTGCACACCTTCAAGATGAAGCGCCATATACAATACACAAAAAAACAAGTTTAACGATGTTGTTTGTCAGTTTAAAACCTTTTCTCATGGAGTTGTTATATCACTTAGTTCTGTTTTCAAAACTGCTATTTTTAATCCAGGTAAGGCTTTGCAATGAAGAGCACATTCATATTCAACGCTGCACCTTTACGTCTTCCTATTTTACACTTTGTGTTTGAATATGCATAGTTTGAAGGTCTTCGGCAGTATTCTGGCAGCCCTTTTACAATTTGCTTTAATCACCGTTGTGATAGAAACAGCTTGTTTGGGGGCAGTAAATGAGTTAATGACGTGAAAAGCAAATACGTTGTATCTAAGAACCAGATCGCTTCTGTAAAAAACAGACAGGTGTCAAGTAAATGTAAATCTTTTGCAAATTGACAGCTGTTGCATAGCATTCAGACAGATGTTTGTGAAATTCAAACGCAAAAATATATTAAGTTTACAGTCTCAGGAGATTTGGTAAATGGGGAGCTGCTTTCAAGAAAGAACAGACGCCTGTAGATGTGAACAACTCTCTCTGAACAGGTAGAACTACCAAAATCCACGCGATGGTCTTTCTCAGTGCTTGAAATGGAAAAATAGAAGTGCAGGTACTCTGTACCAGAGTACCTGCTTGTTTCTGAGAAGTGCAGGTACTCTCCAATTAAAAGTATAGCATTTCTTTTGAGAAGTCCCGGTACTCTCCTCCTCAAAATAAAAAAGTGCCGGTACTCCATACCGGACAGTACAGGCCCATTTAAAGCACTGGTCTTTCTTCATTGTCTGATCACACAGTCATCTTGTTTTCTGTGAAAGTCGGTTTGCTGGCTCCCTCTACCAAAGCGACCCCTATCCTGCTCTACAGATAACGGTCCAAGCACTATCCTTCTACCTAAAAAGACTAAGGGCCATATGTATCAAAGTTAGGTTTTGCGACTCTCATATCGCAAATTTTTGAGAATCGCTATTTGAGAATCGCAAAACGAGATGTATGTAGGATTTGCCCAAAAATTTGCGAATCCTACATATTCCTTAATTGCGAATCGCAAAGTGCGATTCGCAATTAAGAAACCCTCCCATTCATTCCTATGGGCCTAGAGGCCCATAGGAATGAATGGGAAGACATTCTCAATTTGCGATTAGCAATTAGAGAATCGCAAATTGAGAATGCAATTTCAAGGTTGCAAGGGTGTCAAAAGGACACCCTGTTGCACCCTGAAATAAGCATGGGTGCACATGTGGCGCACATACATGCCCTATGTATGTGCGCCACATTGCACTTTGAAAAATGTAAAAAAGTGCATTTTTCAAAGAAATCGCAAATTACCATCAACTTGAAGTTGGTGGTAATGTGCGATTCCTTAAGGCCAAATTGCACTTTTTTTGTGATTCTTACATTGCATTTAAGGAATTGCAATTTGCAATTCCTTAAATGCAATCGCAAAATTGGGAATCGCAAATTTTGCAATTCCTTATTTTGCAAGGCAGTTCTTCATTTATACATACCACTAAGCCCAATTGCGATCGCAAATGCCGAAATTCTGCGAATTTCGGCGTTTGCGATCGCAATTTGGAATGATACAAATGGCCCTAACTCTTACACACCTTTGCCTCTGTCAGGGGACCTACTTATTATTTCTATGCATGCTGAAATTGCATGCTCTGGGCTGTCGATGAAATAGTCCATCTTATTGGCTTCTTCATAAATCCCTCAGCTCATGGAATTCATCAGTCTCTATACACTGACAGTAAACTGGTGCTTAATTTGTAAGACAATAGGTGCCAGGACCCTGGTCAGAAGGCCATTGCAGCTTGTAGTAAAGTGTCATAGAGTGACGTGTTGTAGAGTGATGTGGCATACAGTTGAGTGGCGTAGAATGGAGAATGGAGTGGTGTGGGGTGCAGTGTCATAGAGTAGATTGGATTGGCATGTCAGAGTGACCTGTCGTAGAGTGTAGGGACGTAGACTCGAGTGGCGTAAAGTGGAGTGGAGTAGATTGGGGTAGAGTGACAGAGTGGTGTGGCGTAGAGTGGAGCGGAATGTTGTAGAGTGGAGTGGTGTGTCGTAGAGTGGAGTGGTGTAGCATGCATTGGTGTGGAGTGCACTGGTGTAGAGTGGAGTGGTGCAGAGTGGGAAAAAAGTGGCATAAAGTGCAGTGTCCTAGAGTAGATTATTTCAGAGTGGGGTAAAGTGGCGTGGAGTGGCATACACAATAGTGGAGTGGCGAAGATAGGAGTAAAGTAATGTGGAGTGGGTAGAGGGAGTTGTGTAGAGTGGAGTGTTGTAGAATAGAGTGGCGTACAGCAGAGTAGATTGTCACAGAGTGGAGTGACATGCAGTAGAGGAGTGGAGTAGAGTGGCATAGAGTGGCGTGGAGTTGTGTGGTGTGGCGAAGAGTGACATAGATTGGAGAGGCACAGAGTTCACGTTCAGGTATAACTTTGCGGATATTGTAGGTATTGGCTAAATATATTGTGCAGGGTGAACTAGAGGTATAATACACCTATGAGTCTATTGAAATTGAAAAGGGAGCTCTGATGTTATTACTTTGGCAGCCACCGTCTCTCCATGCTATTGTCATAGAACCTTCACCAGAGGGTGTTATTGAGTGATCCAGGCTTGGAGTGCATTGTCCACTATTGCTACAACCAAAACTACCTAAACCAATGGGCTTACCCAACTCTACCAGTCTAGGTGTTTTTCACCCCTCTTTCTATCGTAATGTTCTTAATATGTAATGCCAGTATTTCAAATGTCCTCCGATAAATTCAGTGTTTTTTCTTTAAACACCAATGATGCATGGGACAACAATGAAGAACAAGGACCAGATATTTAGTGTTGATGGAGACGTGGCTGCAAGACAGTATTCTTGTTCCTACCAGGCCCAGGGATAGTAGGTGATGACAATCATAAAAGCTGGTTTGCAGCTACTATTCTAGTCTGCAGTTTCTATCTATGCTTTTCCTGTGACAGCAGATGGTTTGCTTGAAATCTTACTGTTAAGATGGGGATTAACCCCACCACACAAGCAGCACTGGTGGGCTATCGCCTTACCAACCCAAGCTATAATTGCACATGTTAAAATATACTATTAGCCTTCAAAACTCTGAAAAAACAGGACAGCAGTTTGACTGGAAAATCACCTCAGGCAGAGAGCATCACACCATGAGGTACGATATTGCCAGAATGGAGACAAAGAAGTGCAAGAAGGTGTCACATGGCCCATGGGGACATTGTCATTTTCTCTAAGTTAGCATGAGCACACTGCAGCTTGCCTGCTGCTTTGCGCACATTACTACACGACTTTATTTTTGCAATAACTTCTAGGGCTGTTTTCACATGAGAACTCGTCACTGGGGCAGATTTACAAGCCCCTTGCGCCACTTTTGCGTCACTTTTCCCATGTTAAAAGTGACCCAAAAGTGGCGCAAGGGGCTTGTAAATCTGCCCCACTGTGTTTACTCTCTGCAGGTTCCTGGGATTTTGACTGAACATTGTGAGCAAGGTCGAACAACAATGCCCCTTGTTATTTTGGCATGTATACTGCATGTTAGGGCACATTAGTTAAAATAAATATTTTAAACTGTTTCGTGTCTCTGTCAGATCTTATTGTGGACAAGTACAAGAGTGCGAGCGAAAGGGTGTGTCTTGTTCCCGCGATTCCTGAGAGATCTGGGAGTGTTGTGTTCTGGGGTGTCTAATCATTTGTTTCTCTGTGTGTGAGTAGGAGAGCAAGTGAGACACTATAGCTAGTCGGTCCTGGGCTCATGGGTACTAAGGTGGTAGGATGACTCAGTCCCTACACACCAAGGTCCTACAATCCTGCGCATAGTTCTGTTTTTGGGCAGAATCCCTGCAACATGGCGCCCCCAACGTTTGGTCTGGTACTTGTGCTTGTCCACAATACCCTCTCACCAGTTCTCAGAGACATCCGTGGTGGGGGGGCTTAGTCTCCTGTATTTGTAGGGTATCCCGATTTCTATAGGTTTTTCAAGCTTGAAGTTTAAAAGGTTTTTAGACCCTGTTTTTGCGCTGTCGTTTTGTTTGTTGCCTTCTCTATAAACATGGCACAACCGGTTGCTATTGCGGCTACTAATCGCATGGCGGCAACGAATTTATTATTTTCGTGGCTGAAGGCGATCCCGCATACCGCTTTGAGGTTTTCTATTCTTGGGTTACTTTTTCTGCAGTGAATGTGAATGACAATACTTTTCACATTTACACGGCCGCTACTCCTCCGGCAGCGTATAGGCCATATGCATTAATTGAAGTTCCGTTGACATCCTGGGAGCATACCATTTGGTTTATTGGCGCCCTTCCTCACCCTATTTCTTTTGTTCGAATGGGCCCCTTGTCTATCAGTGGAGCCACTTGGCCTGTTTTGGCTGGTTTTACACCACATCCAAATTATCTGAATGCTACTGTCGCGGAGCTACGTATATTGTACACACAATCGGTTCATCTTCATAGACATGTCGTACAGTTTATGTCACGTGCCCTACAAGCAGCTCCGGCTGGAGCTGCTCCTTTGCCGCCAGGACATGGCGGTGGACTTGTGATTAGTCCCGTCATGATTAATTCGGTGATGGGCAAACGTCCTCAAAATCGGGATGACTTGGCGTTATGACTCGCACAAAAATTTGAGCAGCTTGAGGCTGGTTTTCCACATACTACTCCTGTTGAAAAACACAGGATCCTTAACATGAGTTTACCGAGTAGTCTTATTCCTCCTTTAGCGGACTGCACAACTTGGGGGACAGTATTTGCTTCGGTATATACGCTGTGCTTTGGCACTCCATCCATGAATGTTCTGCCGAGCGTTCTGAAAAAGGTACAGGATGAACACGGGGCTGGTCCAGCCCTGGATTTGGGGATGAAGTTAGTGGGCATGTTCCCTGTTGTCTCCGACATGATTCTGGCCAACATTAAAGGTGAAGCAGTTTGCGCCTAGCGGCGGTGGCGGACGCTGATCGGGAACGTCAGTTACTGATTAATATTGCGGAGGTATATTCATCCTTAGGTCGCAATAGTTTGGGGGTACGCCTATTCACGCAGACACAAAGTAAACCCCCTCCTGATAAGGAGGGTCACCCAGTCTTTCCTAAAAAGTCTTGGAACAAGAACCAGCGGCAGCAACAACAGAAGCCTAGTTCTTGTGCAGGTTTGCCGCCACCTGACGCTTCTGAACGTAGATATGATTTGCGTGACCGCTCAAACATTAAGACACCCGAGAGGTTCCAGGTTCCTGATCCTCGTTCTCCTCGTTCCTTTCAGGAATCATCAGATCAACAATTCGGCGGAGGAGGGCATCAGGATCGCAGACAAGGTGAGTCTACGCAAGCAAGATGTGACCCGCAGCGACAGTTTGATGTAAAAGTTAAGCAGGAGGAACCACCTCAATATCGTGCCCCATTTCAGAAGAAAAAAGTTGCCGCTTTGACTGCAAAGTATGCCTCAGACGATGAGAACCCTGCTCTTCGACAGGAGTTGAGTGGTAACCCTCCTGGACAGCGCGGCGGAGGTTACCATAGTGCGGCAGACACTCCACCGGCGCCTGGAGGCAAAAACAACTTACACTTTTATTACTGTAGAAAGAGCTGATATTCGAGTTGCTCCTCCTGATAGGCTTTATGAAGTAAGCCTGCAAATTGAGGGTTATATTAAACGCCCGATTAAAGCAGTCTTTTGGGAGAATCTGACTTCTTCTTATGATATTTTATTGGTGGAAGTTGATTGGCCTCGCCCTTTTGTCCTCGCTTCCTCCAGAGGGGAAGATGTTATTCTACCCAGTTTTTCACAATACGTACCAGATGACGATAAAATGGCTTATGCCTTGAAGTGGGCATTGTCCTTAGCTCCGGCATTATATCGCAATCAGGCGGGTTGGGACTAGGATTCTCCAGTTCATGTGATTCCTTTACGTTCCACACCTCAGCCCCAACCGCAATATCCAATTAAATGTGATGCAAAAGCGTCCATCAGTGACATTTTGACTCAATTGGAATATCAGGGTGTGATTGAACCCTGTGTTTCATCAATGAATAATCCTCTTTTTCCGATATTTAAACCGGATGGTTCGTATTATATAGTTTTAGACTACAGACATTTGAACAGTCATGTTTGTACCTTTGCGGTTCAGAACACCCATAGCTCTGCGTTAGTGAACAACATTGTTCGAAAAAAGTATAAAACTACTTTGGATATTTCCAATGGCTTTTTCAGCCAGTCTTTGACACCGGAAAGCCGTGATTTGACCGCATTCAGTGCGCTAGGCAATCAGAGACGCTATGCGAGATTGCCTATGGGATATATGAATAGCACAGGCATATTTGCGGCACGCTTTGTTTCAGTTTTACATGAGATTGACTCTGATGCCTTTTCGTACGTCGATGACATTTATTTGACGGATGATATGACTCCGCATCTTATGCATATGGACCGCATTGTCACACATTTTGCGAAGTTAGGCTACAAATTTAATTTTGCGAAATCACACATTGCCTTTCTGGCAGTGCTTTTCCTTGGTTATGAACTCAATAACGAAGGTAGGGGGTTGGCCCCCTACTTTTTTGAGAAATGTGCTCAATTGCAGCCTCCTTCTACTCTTAAAAAATTGCAGTCTTTGCTGGGTTTTCTGAATTTCTGACTTACATTCCTGATTATGCTCAGCATATCAAACCGCTATACGTGTTGATACAACCCTTTTTTTCGTCTTTCAGTTGGCTTCCGGAACATACAGCAGTACTTAGGTCTTTTCAGTCTGATCTGCTTGCGACTCAATTCTTGTTAACGAGAGATAATACAACTAATTTAGTCATACGGATTGTACCAGGAGCGTTAGGATTCACCTATATGACTTTCAATGAAGGGGACACCGTCTGCATTGCTTATAAATCGCATGTGTATACTCCAGCTGAGATGCGTTTCTCTTCTACAGAACCTTTTTGGACAGCGTTCCAGATGGCTATTCTGAAAGAACGCTCTTTGGCTCAGGGTAAACGCATTTTCATGGTCTCGCCAGTGCCTGCTTTAGAAGCTGTCACGAAGGCAAGTGTCCTATATTCAAAAGCCTTGCATCCACGTTGGATACAATGGGCTAGTTCTTTGACGTTGGCTGATGTCACCTTTGTCTTTGACCTTTCTTTGCAAACACAGGAGTTTTTACAGTATGAACATGTTCACCCTCCTCCTTTATTGTTACTCCCTCTTGATCAGTACAAATGCATTATTTACATTGATGGGTCTGCGCAGCCAGCCATTGGTTCTATACATGCCTATTCTGCAGCCTCTGCGATTGTGGCAGGTATGATTGTTGATGGGGATTTTAAATCCTCTTTAGTGCACACACAATCTCCTGGAGATTGCACGGCTCAATTGGCAGAGCTGCGTGCGTTGGTTTTGGCTCTTAAATTTGCTGATCCAGATGTTCGTACACCTGTAGTGTGCGATTCATTTTACTGAATACAATCCTTTAATGACAATTTGTTCTTCTGGACACAAAATGATTTTTGCGATTCTAAAGGCAGCACAATTAAGCATAACACGCTTTGTGTCTGAGTGGCAGCTCTTAAGGAACATTTGCCACTCACACATGTTATGCATACATTGGGCCATCAATGTATGGGAGCACATGCTGTTGGTAATGCGCTGACTGATGAGACGCCAAATCTGCAGTAGCCACCCGCTCATTAGCAGCAGTTACTAGGTCTATGACTAAAATTGATGATGATATTTTGGCGGCTATTTCCGCTACGAAGGAGGGAATGCAGTTTCCCCAAGGTTTCCCTTCTCGTTATACCCATCATTTAACAACAGATCAAATTCCATTTGTGACTATTCCATCTGTTGGGGATCGGCTGATTCCCAACTAGGACAGCAGACTTTCTTTAATAGTGGCTGCACATGAAGGCATTGCTTCTGCACATGCCGGAGTGACAGCAACTATTTCCTTTTTACAGCAACGTTTTTGGTGGCATGGTTTATACCAATAGGCACGTAAATATTTTCTTTCCTGTGACATTTGTCAACATATTAAGCCTTCAACTGTTTCACGTCCACCCCACACTCAACTATACATTTCGAATCAACTGTTTGGTTGTATTTATCTTGATCACTGCGGTCCTTTAACGTCTGATAATGCTTTTAAGTATATCTTGGTTGCAGTGGATTCGTGCACCAGATTCCTTTGGGTTTGGCCGCAACGTAGTACTGATGCTCAAACTGTTATAAAAGCTTTGCGTGTCTTTTTAGGGACATTTGCCTGTGGCACCTTCCATTCTGACCAAGGTCCTGCTTTTGCCTCTAAGGCTTACTGGGATGCGATGAAGTCTCTGGGGGGTGCAGGTGCAATTCTCGTCTACATAGTGGCCTGAGGGCAATTCTGTTGTGGAGCGGATGAACCGTGACTTAAAGCAATATTTAACAGCGAGGGTATTAAATATGGGTCGGGCTGGTTGACTCATCTATATGGAGTTCAACGTGTACTTAATAATCTCCCGATAAGATATAAATGCTCTTTGGCATTAACATGTTTGTGCCAGACCTTGATGGTCTAGACGTTGTGGTGGCTGCCAAAATGTTTGATGTAGATAATCATTGTGCTACGTTACAGGATCTACCAAAGGCTCGTGATTCGCAAGCAAAAGCCCATTTGCCCTCTTCCACGGATGCAGCTGTGCTGATTCCGGTTTCTGGCTGGCTTCCTAAAGTTGGAGATCTGGTCTGAGAGAAAGTGGAGAACAAGAAAGAAATTGGACTATCATACCGTGCACCGGTCAGAGTCCTTGGTTTAAAGGGCACACGTACTGTGATTCTGCCTCCGCTACCTGGTCGTAAGGAGAATCGTTACATTTCAATCGAGCATGTCAAGCTACACCATATGGCCGATACTGAATAGTATGCCGAGAAGCATTCCACTGCAGGATATTGCACTGAATCCTTTGGCTTCTGTTTCCTCGACGTCTCCCCCAACAAATGGAGGGGGAGATGGAATCTTCAATTGATTTGTTGCCTGTTTTACCTTCCACCTCTACAACTCTGGATAATGAGTATGCTTCTCCTCCAGTTGAAGGTATAATTGACATTCCTGAAAGTACAATTTATTCACCTTCCAATGAAGAACAGCCCCCGTTGTTTCAGCAGTGGTTACTATATGGACCGTAATACCTTTTCTTCTGATACATCTTCGTTGTCATCATCTGTGGCAGAGCCCCCTACACAGGTTACTCTTTTCAACTCCTGGTTCAAAAAGACTTACCTGGTACTGCCCTGGACATATGTCTGGATGGTGCCGACGATGGTGTTCCTTTTCATGTGGATTGGGTTCGTGACTGTGTATTTCTTGTTGATTAATGGCCATTACTTACCTGAAATCTCTGCTGTGAACTTGGTTAAAGGAGTTCTGGCCCCTCACACTTCTTCTCATAAACTGAAAAGAGATCAAGCACTTGTTAATATTTCGGCATTCCCAGTTATTGATGGCATTGTTTGGGATAACGTACCATTCGATATCCATGGCTCGACCGAAATTTGAACATTCCATACGTATCCCGTGTTTCTTTAGGAGATGTGGTTTGGCCTGGAATACACTCTGATGACTGGGATGTTAACGCTGTTTATTCATTGTTTTCTGATTTAAAATATTATGTTGCGTTTGACACTGAGGATTTGTATTTGAATTCTGCAAATGACGCTGATTTGTTCTGTTATCAACATTATGGCCATCATTTTTTACACAAAACCAATACTCAGAGACCGTATTTTAATTATACCCAGTGGGAACATTGCCCGACCCCGTTACCGGGGAGTTCAAAGACCCAACGGAGTAAATTTATTTATTTTACTGGTTACAATCTTTCTGACCCTGTGTCCTATTTTTATAAACTGAAGATACCCACCCGAACCAAAATTATGCAGACCCTTACTAAATTAGTTTACTCCTTGTCCTTCATAACTGATTTGTCCATGAAAGGTTATGACTACTGGAAGGACATGGTCTGATACCGTCTCAGCTCATATTTTTAAATGAAACAGTACAACAGAATACTTATTTTCGTTTAGCAACAGCTAAAACTCTAAATTCTCCATCTATTCCATTATTGGCTGCTTATGACACGTGGCAAACACACACCAACTACACAATTGACCCCTTGGGATGGTTATTGTGGCCAACAACTCAAATGCATGTCAATTACGCTTTTTGAATACCACAAAAGGGTTTACACAAAGTAAACCTGATCGTCGTTTTCCACATTCCCACACTGTTATCACATATTCTGTGGGTAAATTATGTCAACAATGGTTAGAACATTCCACATTGTCATCTGTGAAACACCATCTAGCTCTATTATGAGGTGACATTGATCTGGCTGATTTTCTTTTGGGTCCAAAATCCCCTCATGCAAAACGTTTTGTCTATGCAGCAAATAATGAATTTTGGAAGCTATCGCAGATGGAAGCTGCGGTGCGCCTGCGCCAAATTGACCAAGATCATTTAGATAAAGTTCTTGCAGTTGTCGATAACAGCATTAAAACACTGTCTTCTCGTATATACACTTTGGATAACATTGTATCATCAGTCATTGACATTGTTCAACCTGAAGTGTCTGTTTTGTACCATGGCCAAAATCAGTTACGTTCTGTAATGCAATTTGGTTGGACCTTTCAAACACTCAAAAGTGGTAAAGTACCATGGGATTACCTGAATGCTTCTGCACTTTTTTTGCCATTTAATTTAACAGATAAACAAAAATTGATGTCAATGAAAGACGCAACATATACGATGTTACATATTGAGAAGCTAGACCAATTACCATTTTCTGTGGCAGAGACTGATTCAGCTATGTGGTTAATACATGGGGTTATTTCACTGCCTACCTCTCTCTTCCAGTTTACAGCCTGCATGAAACACTATCCGGTTGGTAGATATGAGCCCCTCGGCAGTAGCGATATTCATGAATTATGGTCCCTCCCTTTCACGTTTCGGTATCAGCGAGCAGATAAGGAGGTTTTCCTTACAGGGGAGGATTGAGATTCTACAGTGGGACACTCCTTAGTCTGCAAACAAGTGAACCTTCACTGTGCATGCAATGTTTCGGCCCCTAATTTAGCTTGGTTTTTAAAGGGGACCCCGGTCCCAGCTATTATTCCAGCACTAACTTTGCTTTCTAACGGCGGTTATCTGCTTCTAAATAATCACAACTGCTGCGGCTAACGGGCAGGCATCCCATATATAGTTACAGTTTCACAACGTGTTACATGTTGCAGCAATGTCCTGTTTCCTCCCCCACATGGGATTGTAGATAGTTCGCTTTGGCCTTCCATTTCAACTTTGAAAACAGATTTCAATAAGCTAAGCAGACTAAAAGCGCTATTGTTTCAACAAGAAGTGGCTCTCACATCAGCTCGTGAGACCTTCGAATCGCAAGTGGAAAGAACCGAAAGTGAGATTCAGTCATAGTTAAACACGAATCTCCCACTCAATTTTGGAGAATTAATTCACCAAATATTTAATGCGTCTGATACAGAGGGCCTTGCCCACTTTTTTAAACTTGTGTGATCCGGACTGGTCACCTCCTTTCAGATTATTTTTGGAGTAATCCCAGCTTTTATTCATTCTATTTTTTCCAACGCCTTCGGAGGGTTTCCCCTAGTGCTCCTGCTGATTTGCGGCGTACTTCTACTTCTATTGTTGCTCCGCAATGGCTGCTCGATCTGTGGAGCTGCCAAACCCGGTCCTGTTACAGCTGTATCGCGATCGGATGCGCCAGCTTTTTGGTCCAATGCCATTGGGGGCTCTTGACATCGACTATTGGCTGACCTTCCGTTATGCCTACTTTACCTGCGTGCAACCTGTGTCCCACTGTCTCCGGTGCCCTTTTCAATGGGCTCTGGATGTCTGCCTCTCCAATACGTCACACACTGCCCTGGATTATGAACTGTTGATGGGTCCGTTGATGGCCCATAATCAGGACTGTTCCGTGAGTAGGCGCCTAGTGTGCGATCCTCTACTTGGACCAATGGCAGACTTGAGTACCTGTGCTCGTGCACAGTGCCTCTTGGATTGGAGTTTCATCGAAGTTAACACAGGTTGCCCTGATATGCTCCTAACGGCCTCTGGATATGAGGAGCATGTGTGCTCGTTCGACTTACTTAATTGGATGGCATACCTTTTTACTATGGAAGGTTCAGACAACATACTGGAGTTTATGGCATTCCGCTTTTCCCGCGACATTTTTGGCTATGAAGATGCGCTGTGAATGGATATTGTTTTGGGTACCCAGTTGGCTATTTTTTTAATTTGAAAACATTTTTTTTTTGGTCCACAAATATTCTAATTTGAATACCACTGTGATGCTTTGCCTCTGCTTAGCTCTGAATTTTGTTTTCACCCAGTGCTAACGACCTGTTCAAGAGGAGGGTGTCACATGGCCCCTGGGGAAATTGTCTTTCTCTAAGTTAGCATGAGCACACTGCAGCTTGCCTGCTGCTTTGCTCACGTTACTACACAACTTTATTTTTGCAATAACTTCTAGGGCTGTTTTCACATGAGAACTCGTCACTGTGTTCACTCTCTGCAGGTTCCTGGGATTTTTGACTGAACAGTGTGAGCAAGGTCGAACAACAATGCCCCTTGTTATTTTGTTCTGGCCAGGCCTTAGCCCTTAGACAAAATTTTCCGATGCAGCTGTTGTTTGGACAATGTACTTTGGTTTTATTAGAATACACGAATAGGTAGCACACACTTGGAGAGGGACCTTTCCAGGGAGAAGAGCGAGACAGCACCTTTGATGTAGATCTAACATATATAGGCTAAGGTATGGGGTCTGCTGACAAAGCCCAGAGATCTTCTAATATATAATAATACTGCTTCTTAGCAAGGGGAGGGAGGTTAGGCTCTATTGTTGTTTCATTATGACATACCCCTTCATGATATATGGACTAGCTGCTATGCTGACTGTATTTGTACTATGCATTTTCCTGCTTGTTGTGGCACGTATACTGCATGTTAGAACACGTTAGTTAAAATAAATATTTTAAACTGTTTCGTGTCTCTGTCAGATCTGTGGACAAGTACAAGAGTGCAAGCGAAAAGGTGTGTCTTGTTACCGCGATTCCTGAGAGATCTGGGAGTGTTGTGTTCTGGGGTGTCTAATCATTTGTTTCTCTGTGAGTGAGTAGGAGAGCAAGTGAGACACTATAGCTAGTCGGTCCTGGGCTCATGCGTACTAAGGTGGTAGGATGAGACTACACCAAGGTCCTATAATCCTGCGCATAGCTCTGTTTTTGGGCAGAATCCCTGCAACAAAGGAAAAAACAGAATGCAGCCTTTTCCATCTATGGCCACAGGATCTGGAACAACAACCTCGACAATATCAGATCTGTTCTGATCCTCCCAAAGAACAGATAGCGAAGGGTAGCCAGTTGTATAGGTGAAACAGGATAAGGTTTATTCTCAAGGTGGCAGTCTTAGGTTACAGGTAAAGATGGTAGTAGGCAGCAGGAAGGCCCCACCGGGAGTAGCATCCTTGCTCCTCAGCCCATGCATTCCAACTGACACTCACTCAAACCATGCACACATCAGCATTCTATTTTCCCTGCCCCGCTGTTAACACACTAAATCATACATGAAGGCTCTATCACACTTTTCAGCACTTTTCTCTAGCATTCTGCGTCCCTACAACATGTTTGTATATTTATATTCTACTTTTAGTTCACTGCACAACATGGGGGTGTCATTCCACAGTGATACAAATGACACACAGGTTAATTAAATTGTGCTCATTCCTTAAACTGGTTCTTTAAGTTAATTTACTGTGCTTTCTGTTTGATTTAGGAATGGATAAATCAGAACTGGTTAAATCTAAAACAGAATTTCTGCTGAAGGGCTCTTCTCCTATGCCGAATTAGATTTAAGCCATTACTAGCAGATAACTCTTTTTTTAATTTTATTTCTTTTTATTGATACAAACAAGAAACAATACAGATTCACGATTAATGCAGCATTCAATTCTCCTTTAACATTAGTGTTACTTTGGCACAGGTGATTAATTTGTAGTAGACAGTCCCCACACATACTTGATAGTTCTTGTCTTTTATACCTCCAGTTCTTCTGGGGAGGTCTGCGTCGGTATCCTGGGCGGTGTACATATATCTCCCCTGTAAGAGTTCCATTTACCCCAAATTTGCGTCCATTTTTTCGGGCACCCCCTTGACAGATAGACTGTTTTCTCACGGAACATACACCAATCCATATCTTTTCCCTATTCCTTCACTGTCGGTACATCTTGTGGCCCCCATTTCCTCGCAATGTTTCTTCTAGCAACCATTCCCCCCAGCGCTACCCACAATCTCTCTTTATTTCCTAGGTCTGTTGGCGCCCACACATTTAGTAGACACCACTTAGGCTCCGGTTCCAGGTGTACTCCCAATACTTCCCCCATGCATCGGATAACGGCCCTCCAGTATCCACCAATGAGCGGACAGTCCCATATGGTGTGCATGAACGTACCCTCTTGGCCACAATGCCTTCTGCAATTAGGGTCCTCTCTATATCCCATCTTGACTAAGGTGGGTCCTGTAAGATAGATTCTATGCAGAACTTTCAGCTGCACTAGTTTCAGTATTGACAATATCGCTACCTCCCTAGGCGATGCCAATGCCTCCCGCCACTCCTCTTCCTCCAATTCCATCAGATCTCGCTCCCATTTTTCATGGAGTTGCGGAAGGGGATCAGGTGAGTTGTTAATCAGCTTTGAATAGGTCAACGAAATTGCCTTGCACGGCATATACCCATCCATGAGTCTATCCTTGAGAGGCGATGCCTCCGGAGGGGACACATCCCCTGGAATTACCGCTTTCAACGCATGTCGCGCCTGCAGATACCTGAACCTCTCAGTCTCTGCTAGTTCATGCTCTTGCTGCAATACCTCAAAAGTCACTACTTCTCCCTTTTTCCAGAGATCTCCCACCTGTGATATCCCTATAGTGTCCCATTTATCGAAGGCTTTCGATCTCCAGAGGGAACCTAGTTTTTCCGAGTCCCATAATGGGGTGGCTAGGGTTATGGTCTGTGCCCATCCCATGCTTCTTTGTGCCATGTGCCATATGCCACACCTGTACTGAGTGGTATGTAGGACCCGTCAGTCCTAGCTTCTTCGGGTTGGAATACAGTGCTCGCGTGTAATTACTCCCTGGCAACAGCCACCTGTCCATCGCATATCCTGGATCATTTTGAGGTCTGATGATGTCACAAACTAATATCCAATTTCTTGATCTGCTGCTGTATGTACGGAACAACACTTTGCATAGCACTATGTACAGAAAGGAAACAGCTGTTTAATAGCTTGTTACATTTTCAAAGCTCACATCCCCCTTGTACTAAGAAGGCGATTCCCTATGGGGAACTTGTCCGTATCAGGAGAAACTGCAGCGATGAGACACAATACATGGATCACAGTAGCCAGTTGGTACAACGTCTAAGACGCCGTGGGTACAAAGAGTCTGTACTCCAACAGACGGTGGACGGAGCGAGCAAAGTGAAACGTACTGAAACACTGCTACCCAGAAATAAGTCAAGTAGAGAACGCTTGTCATTTATAACAACTTATTCAACCCTAAACCAGGAGGTGTTTAAAATTCTGAAAAAGCACTGGTGTCTGTTGAAGGGAGTACCAGGAGTGGGTCACCTTCTCCAACAAAATCCTAGCATTGTGTATAGAAGATGTAGGACTATCAGAGAATTAGTGTGTCCCAGCTGTACACGTCCCAATTAGAAGGTGAAGGAGACTTGGCTTGCTCGTCCTCTTGGCTTTTTCCCACGTGGCGGGTGCAATATTTGCCATTTGGGACAGAAAACTAAGACCTTTGAGTACAATGTGAAAACGACATACACCATTAGACATTACATTAATTGCCTGACGCGCTATGTAATTTATGTTATCATATGCGTGTGTGGCAAAGTATATGTGGGCAGTACAGTCCGTCCTCTCAAGATACACATTCAGGAACATAGAAGAGCGTGCCTAAATGGGGACATATCGTATGCATTGGTGTCCCACAACTGTAATTCATCTAGCAACAGGTCCAATTTCAAATTCCATGCAATTGATCTATTACCACACACACAAAGAGGTGGTGATAGTGAACTTCTTCTGCGTCAACTGGAAGCAAAATGGATTTGTAGATTGAGATCAGTAAGTGAGGGACTCAATTTGGATACAGAACTACATTACTTTTTATGAGCCTCCCTGTATGCAATACAATAACATTAATTTGGTTGGATAGTCTATTTGTGAACTCCTTACAATTTGCTGTGGTGTAACTTAATGGAATAAATGTATCGAAGTCTGTGTCATTGTTGGACACATAGGCATACATAGCAGTATGTTACACCTTATCGCTATGATTTTTTAAATAAAAAAGAAATGCTGTGCTTATGTGGTTCCAAGTTAACAGCAACTACATACTTCCTTATTGCACATACCACGTTTGCCATAGATATAATTGAGTACAATAAAATATTTATGATGCTCGGTATTGGAAACAGATACATAATTGATGATGATATTTCTCTGTCTTTCTCTTAATGGAACAGTTTTTACTGAAGTCTGTGATAGTGTTGGACACAGAGGCATAGATAGCGGTATGCTACTTCGTTTCGCTATGATTTTACATGCGTTGTGTCTTTTTGGCCCTAAGGTAATAGGAACTATATACTCTTTTATTGTACACATCATATGAGTTATACATATAATTGAGTACAACATAATGATTATGATGTTTTGTATCAGCAACAGACACACATTTGCTGGTCACCCATCTAGCATAGAACAGGTTATTCAGCTAATATGCAATTAATCACCTTTTACCAAAAAATAGTTCTGGTCAACACGGGCATATCAACCCTCAGAAGGAACATATGCAGATCAAAATATGGCCCTATTTCCCTACATTGTGCTACCGATTGAGGCCGTTTTATTTTCCGATTGGGATACGTAATCCGTGGCATAACGACATCCGGAAGTGGATGGACGATTTTGAAGTGTTGGGGGGACGTACGTAGGCCACAGTGTTACAGGGACGCGTTCTAGACGCCCTGGATTTGCGTCGATTGAAATTAAGTATTTAAGACCTCCTCAACATGTAGGGCGGACTGACGCAACAGGGACGTGGTAGTTACTTTCGGCGGCCGCACACGGGTGAGTATCGTTAGCCAGTTGTTCTAGGTAAATAAGTAACACAGAGGCTATATGCCCAGTTTGCTATACATACTTTTGTGGAGCTTCTGTGCTTCGCGTTTGGGTGACAAGAGGAACTTTAACTTAAAAATACATACGTGTTTGCATTCCAGCCCTCGTTCTTACAGCGCAACACACATGCGCTATAGTTTTGGTCCCATGAACTTTGAATACTGTGACTAAGCGTTGAAAAACACGTTTTGAGGTATGATGAATCCGCCTTTATTTGGATTGTTTTTCTTTGGGTGATGATGTACATTACTCACGGGTGTAGGGAACTTGTTTACTCCCATTGGCTTGCAATCTGTAGAGATCTGTTCGTGCACTCTTCTTGGCACATTCGGTTTCTCTATACGATCTCTGTTTGAGAGGGGCTATTCACGGGTGCAATATTCGACACGCTTTTTGCACGTAAGCTGCATGTCACGTAACGAAGATTGTGCTCTTTACACTATCAAGTCCGTTCTAGATCACTATGTGCCACAATATTGCGCTTTGTAATCGAGGATTTCTATCTTCAGATTTGGACAATACTTTGAAGTAGAGCTTCAGTCCAACACTAGGTTACCCTCAGCCGGGAACTACTGGATTTGACTACGGTGGGTACTAAGCTAAGTATTGATTTATGTGAACCTAGAGCTCACACTTTTTGTATGCATACAACTTTATTTTAGCCCAAGGGAGTAATCTATAGGGGTATTGTTGCACTGACGGGTCACTCCATTACCCGGTTCTACGTGGCTATCGCACAGGGGGTCCTGTATCCTGTATTGTGAGAAGTAGTATGACAGTCTCATCTAGATAAATGCGAGAGTTTGCTTCCAGTTTTGCAGGGTAATGTCTCTATCACTGACCTCTCATGAAAATTAGGATTTCCTCACTTTTTGGTTCTATCCACCATAACTGGCACATGTTGAGAGTGTATAATGTTTTCCACTCCCGGACGTGAGTGGAGCTTGATGTATATATTTTAATTGTTTGTTCTCTTCTGTACATGGGAGGCACAATATTGCTTGTCATGTCAACTACTTGTAGAGACGCATCGATTCTGTGTACCAAATTGGTGAAGGGAATATATTTGTCCCAAATGATTATTGACTTAAGATTTGAGTCCACGCTATAAATGCAAGATTGTTTTTAAATGGTTTTTATATGTTCTGTATTTATGTACTTAGGTTGTATGTGGACGTGTTTGTCCTTTTATAAATGTTTCCTGTCAAATGTGGTGACAGTGTTGTTGTTAAGAAAACGTCTCCACACAGGTTGAAGATGAGAGGGACGTTTATTCAACTTGAATCCTCAAGCACCAGCTGACAAGTGAAGTACACCAACATTCTAAGGTGAGCTTCACACCAAGATTCTACTAGAATGGAATGTACTACTGGGAGGAAGGAAAGGAGGGGGGGAACGGGTGAAAGAGAGAAGGAATGAACCAGGTGAAGGAGAGGGGTACAGGCAAGGGGAAAAGCACTAGTTACAACACATCTCCCTTTGAATAGGGAAAACTAAGGATTAAAACAGGGTATGGTGGAAACGTTCACAATGGAGAAAACAAAGCTAATAGTCCTGAAAATTCAAAAGATTTACATTTTGTAATCTGCCAACCAAGCTGGTGGTCGGCGACTTCTGAACTCTTTAGAACCTTGTCAGATGGAGGATGACTTGTCTCGACTTTCTTCACTGAAAGACAACGAGGAGTGTACCTTGGAACAGCAAGCTACATTGTCCATGCTCCAGGTGCTTCCATCTTCCAAAACAACGGAGTTGTTATTGACTCGTTTTATTCTCATAGGTTTGGAAAATGATGAAACTTTGGCTCGAAGAACATTAGGTCTTTTGATTACCACCCATTGGCCTTCCTGCCAGTCCTTGTTGACCGTACCCTATTTCTGGTCGTATCTGGATTTGTAATCTTGTTGATGCCGCCCAACTTTTTCCAGAACTGACTTCCTGTCAACCCAAACCGGACACCCCCCATTGAGCCAATTGGGTGTAAGTTTGGAACCAGGATTTCTCCCCTTGAGGGAAACAAAAGCAGAAACACCGGAAATACCATTGGGCGTGATGTGATATGACCATAGCATTTGTCTTATGGCTTCATCAACAGGTTCACGAGATGCCAAAGCCAATTGAATGGTGTCCTTTATCATCCTGTTGGCTCTTTCTACCAATCCATTGGCTTTAGGACAGTAGAGTGGTGATTTGAGATGAGATATAGATAATGTGGTCATAAGCTGCCTCATTTCGTCGGAAGTGAATTGGACACCATTGTCTGTGCTTAATGTGCTGGGCACACCCTCATTTGAAAAGGTATCTTTAAGGAATTCAATTAATGAAGATGTAGTGATAGTGGTGACCATTTTTGTGGAAATCCAATGGGAATGATAATCGATAAGTACAAACGTATCTCTGAGAGTAGTTAAGCAAGTTTAATGGTCCTATAATGTCCAGGCCTAATTTGTCCCAAGGTTTAGTGGGGATGGGTACTGGGATAAGAGGAGCTTTGAGAATGACTTTGGCTTTGTCACTGGATCCACATGCAAGGCAGTCTCTCACCATCCTTTCTACCATGGAATCCATGTTGGGGAACCAATAGTCTTGCCTGATTTTGCTTTTAGTCATGCTCCTGCCCGGATGGCCTTCATGGGCTAACTGAATTATGCAATCGTACATTTTTTCTGGAGGAACAATCCTATTTCCTCTGTAGATGTGGTCCTTAATGATTGACAACTCATCCTTCACTACCCAGAAGGATTTAAGATTTTCTGGTAAATCTTTTAGACTCTTAGGCCACCCATCGCAGATAGTGTTTTTCAGATCAATGAGTACAGTGTCATTGTTCATGCATTTTTCCCATTCTTCCATGCTAATGGCAGGGATATCCACAGAAAGAATGGTCTCATCAGGAGGGTAAATTTGGGTGTTCTCATTAGTGATGGGAAGTCTAGAGAGACAGTCAGCAACACGGTTTTCATTGCCAGGTACGTAGCTTATGGTGTAGTTAAAACCTTGTAGACCTAAAATCCATTTGGAGATGCGGGGGGTAGTTTTTTCCATGCACTTGGTTGAAAACAAAGGAAGCAAAGGTTTATGATCTGTTTTTAGGGTGAATGGAATCCCCCAAAGAAAGAATTTTAAATGATTTATAGCCCAATAACAAGCGAGGCCCTCCTGTTCAATCGTGGAGTAGTTACGTTCAGGTTCTTTCAAAGTTCGTGATGCAAAGGCTATCACCCTTTCTTGATCTTTTACGTATTGTGTAAGTGAGGCTTCTAGCCCTTTCATGCTGGCATCAGTTGTCAAAATGGTTTTTGCATTGGGGTCGAACATACTTAAAATGGGTGCCTCTACTATAGCTTGCTTGATCTGTATGAAGTCATTATGACACTGAGAGTTCCATTCGATTGGGGTACCTTTTCTGAGTAACTCTCTAAGAGAGTGAACTTGTTCTGCAAAGTTTTTCACGTACTTGGACATATATTCGACCAGGCCCAGAAAGGATTTAAGTTCTTCTTTATTTGTAGGAAAAGGAGCAAGCTTGACAGAATCCACAAGGCTAGATTTAGGTTTGATTCCTTCGCCTGATATAGTGTGACCTAGATTAACCACAGATTCAACACCAATTTTGCATTTGTCCTTTTGGGTGGTGAACCCAGCTTTGTTTAGTTTAGTTAAGACTTCCTCTAGGACCTTATTATGTTCCACTTCAGATTCTCCATAAATCAGGATGTCGTCCTGAAAACACAGTACTTTGTCTGTTCCTTGTAAGATGTGTTGCATTATGCGTTGAAACACTGCCGTGGCAGATGCTAGACCGAACGGCATCCTGGAAAACTGGTAGGAGGTGAGGGACTTGGAGTCAGGGTGGAGAGCTACCTGGTGGTAAGCTAAGGAGAGATCTAGACCGCCAAAGAACTTTGCTCCCTGTATGGCACTGAGCATCTCGTTGATATTTGGGAGGGGGTGTCTGTCCACCCATATGTTTGAGTTCAAGTCTCTAAGGTCAACGCATAGGCGAATGCTCTTCCCTCCTTCCTTAGATGCCACGACAATGGGAGCCAACCATTCAGAGCTCTCAATACGTTCGATCACCTTGCTGGCTTCCAACCTGTCAAGTTCTTTTTTGAGTGGATCTCTTATGAGTAAAGGAACAGACCTGGCTTTGTGGACAACTTGTTTGTGCTGAACTTTTAGTTTGATCTTGTGTAGGAAACCTTTCAACAGTCCTAATTTATTAGAAAACACTTCAGGAAATTTCTCACATATTTCTTTCCCTATATTCGACCTTTCCACAAGGTAAACTGGTTCAGGAGCATTTGGATCTAGCTTGATCCCCAAGTCTTTTTGGTGTTTCCACCCTAATAAGTTTGAACCATTCTTTGTGATGTATACCTTTCCCAAAGTGGATCTGTCTTTGAAATCAATTTGCATAAGAAGCATGCCTACAAGGGGTATAGGATCGTGGTTGTTTCCCCCCGGCTTGATGTCAGGAGGTAATAGAGTGTAGTCTTTGTTCCCTGAGTTTTCTTGAAAAGTGGATTCACTGATGAGGGTATAAGGGGAACAAGAGTCAGCAAACACTACATATGGCACATCATCTAGCATAATCTCACATTTGGGATATATGTTGTTGGAAGATTCCATATTGTCAGCTACTTGAAAAACGATATCTTCATTAGGAACTGGTTAATTGCTGACCATATGTGTGATATTCCTTTTGAATTCCTTGCAGACCTTAGAAAAGTGTCCTCTTTTATTGCATTTCCTGCAAGTAACACTCCTTGCAGGGCATCTTACGTTATTAGCTAAATGGTTGGGATTACCACACCTATAGCATCTAAATTTGTTTCATCAGATTTTTGTTTCACAACTTCAGCAGGTGAAGATTTGGTCTTATCCTCTTTTGTAGATATTTTGTTTACTCCATGGTCCATCACTTGCTTGACATCAACTGTATCTCTCATCTCATTCATGCAAAAGGCAGTATGTTCTATACTTTTTGCGATATCAATAGCATGCTTTAAATCAGGGGCATCAGTTAAAAGTTTTTCTTGTATCTTCTTATCACATGTACATCTAACTAGTTGATCCCTGATAAGAAATTCAGTTAAAGTACCAAAATCACAAGTTGATGCTAGTCCCCTCAACACAGCAATGTAATTACATACTTTTTCATTTTTCCCTTGCGACCGTGAAAAGAATTTGTGCCGTTCTACAACTACATTAATCTTTTCCCCAAATTGAGCTTCCAATTTCTTGAGGGTGCTTTGATAAACATCATGCCGAACATCATCATGTGCATCCTCATTAACATTCTCACCCTCAATTATGGAATCTGGAAGATCATCAAAAATCTCTCTAGCATGTTTTCCTAGGTTATGCAGAAGGATGTGCTGTTTTCGTAAGGACGAAAATCTATCACCCCCATAGCAATTAAATACGATTCGAAAAGGTTTACCCATTTCTTCCAAGGAATCAGTGGTTCTCCTGCTTCATTAAGAAATGAAGGGGGTTGAGACATCGTAAATGCTGCCATGGGGAAGAGAGGAAAGAATAAAAGTGAAGGTAAGCAAGAATGAGAGAGGTAAAGAGTGCGAAAGTATATAAAAATGAAAGGATACAAGTAAAAATGAGAAAAAAGAGAGATGAGAGACAAAATACGATTCAAGGGACTGTGGGAGACAGGTAGGAGAAAATATAACCCACAGTAAACTTACAAACTTGTGCGTAATTTGTTAACAATATAGAAAATACTAGGTAGATATAAGTTGATGGAGAACTTATTAACATGCAAGAAGTGAAAGCACTGCAAGTATAATGAAGTACAAAAGGTAAATACAGTCCATCAGAACATGAATACTATTGAAGTAGAATATAATCAGAGAGGTTTATTAAAAGAGCTGTGCCTATCAGCGAAAGAAGGCACCTTGGTGTTGAGGCTAAAATGATACTGAATCTGAAACAGCCGGAAGGGTACCGGAAATGCACGTTGAATGAATAATTAGCCAGCTGTGCCTGTCAGCGATAAGGAAAACTGGCAGGCTGAGGTGAAATAGATCCTGGACACGGTGTAGGAATAATTAACTGTGAAAGTGAGTGGGAGAGCTCACTGGATGTAAGCGGTTAAGCTGTGCCTGTCAGCGGTGATGCAGGCTGAGAGAATGACAGCGCCTCCTTTGAAGAAAATCTGCCCAGTGCTCAACCCTCACGGAAAGTAGAGAGCGCGGAGTGGCTGCTGAGAAAATGGTAGCGCCTCCCTTGGGGAAATTCCACCAGTGCTCAGCGCTCAGGGAGAGAGAAAGAGCGCAAAGCGGCGAGCTGCATGAAACTATACAGCTGAGAGATCAATCAAATCGGTGCTGTCAGCCCCCTACCAAGGTTTAGGGCAAAGGAGCAAGTGACGTGTAGAGTTGCTCAGCAACGGCTGAGGAAACGAAGCGTGGAAGTACTCTCTGCCCCTCCCAGGGCTCCCGGGTTGAATTAGAGCAGCGCACTTCGTTACCCGACAACAGCTGAGGTAAACGAAATAACAGCGTTCCTTCAGCCCCTCCCTCAGTGAGTTCCTCACAGAGCCGGGCGCTCTCAGAGCTAAGAGCGGGAATGCGTCATCCGACAGCTGAGTGAGAAAAGGCAAATTCCAGAGAATAGAGGAATGGGGCGTGAATTAGCTTACCGCAGCGTACTTAAGACCACGGTGAATGCAGGCAAAATTAAGAAGAAGAATGTCTAGACAACACTCCCTCAGCGAAATTACAAGGCGCTGGGGAATCCCACTGAAAGAACGTTTGATAGGGGATAGCGCAGAGGTAGTAGTGTCGGGAGCCAAGAGGATGTGGACTAAAGCTTAACGCTAAACACAGTCATCCGGGACAGAGTTGTAAATTGCAGCGCAGGAAACGGCAAAGCTGTGCCTGTCAGCGACAAGGATTGCTGGCAGGCTGCTCACGAACCGCGTAGCACTCACCACCAGGACGGAGGTTGAAGACTGGAAGCTGCTCACGAAGGTAGTGTTCTTCCTTTCTACCTGAAGTAATTAAGCTGTTCACGGTGGTAGAAATCTTCTTTTCTACATCAGCAGGCGTACTTGACAGCTTTTAGAAACAGAGCAGTAGCACGTTGACAGCTGGTGGAAGAAACTGGGGAGAGGATCAAAGGCTGCCCCCAGCACAGCAAGAATCGTCGCCAAAATGTTAAGAAAACGTCTCCACACAGGTTGAAGATGAGAGGGACGTTTATTCAACTTGAATCCTCAAGCACCAGCTGACAAGTGAAGTACACCAACATTCTACGGTGAGCTCCACACCAAGATTCTACTAGAATGGAATGTACTACTGGGAGGAAGGAAAGGAGGGGAACGGGTGAAAGAGAGAAGGAATGAACCAGGTGAAGGAGAGGGGTACAGACAAGGGGAAAAGCACTAGTTACAACAGTTGTATTGTTATGTTTACAGCCCTGAAGAAGTCCGAATCATGGGCGAAGCGCGTTGGCTGTTTTGCACAATTCGCATGTATAGTGCCAAGCAATGAATAAAAAGGAATTAAGAACATATTAAGAACGAATGCCTCTGTCATCGTGATTTCGCTGGCCTGTGGACTATTCCAAGGATTGTGTTTAAACGTCTCTATTTTTGTGCCTCTCTTTTTTTGTGTTTAATCATTTTGAGGTCGATAAATACAGTGATTGATGGCAGCTAAGTGTGGCGCCCAGTAGTATTTTTTAATATTTGGCAACCCAATTCCCCCGCCATACCAGCTTTGCACCAACTTCGAGAATGTGTACTTTCTACTGCTGCAAAATAGGACGCCGGCACTACATCCGGTGAGTTATGAAGGATGTACAAGAAACGTGGTAATGACATCATCTTGAAGAGAGCCGCTCTACCCAATAATGATAGCGGCAGTGCATTCCAATGTTCCACATCGTGCCTTAGTCGCTGTAGCGGCGGCAACAAGTTAGACGTGTAATATAGCTTAGGATCTTTAGTGATGTATATCCCTAAATACTTGAACCCGTGCTTAGCTATTGTCACCGGGCAGTCTCTGGGAAGTGCAGGAGGGTTGCCATGCAGTACAAATATTACAGATTTTGTCCAATTTATTGCATATCCAGAAAAGGTACCAAAATTTGTAAATATATTAAGGACTCTATGCAAGGATCTCTCTGGCGAAGCCAGGTATAACAAGATGTCATCTGCATATAGGGATATGCGATTCTCCCAGGCCTCCACCCATCGCAATCCTCGAATTATGGGGTCCTTACGGATCCAGCAAGCTAGGGGCTCCAGTGTTAAAGCAAATAGCAGCGGGGTTAGGGGACATCCCTGTCGCGTCCCTCTATGAAGATGGAAAACAGTAGATTTTTTATTGTTAACTACCACTTGGGCAAGCTGATCTGAGTATAGGAGTCGCACCCAGCTAATAAATTTTGGGCCAAATCCAAGCCTCTCCAAGACTGCAAAGAGGTACGGCCATTATATGATATCAAACGCCATGGTAGCGTCCAAGGACACCACCACTGCATCCTCTCCTAAAGTGTCCACCCTTCCCATGACCCCATGTAATCGTCGCAGGTTCAATGAGGTATTTCTGGCCAGCATAAAGCCGGATTGGTCCGGGTGGACCAGCCCGGAGATCACCCGAGCCAACCTGGTGGCCAATAGTTTGGCCAGAATTTTGCCCCCGGCATTTAGCAATGATATGGGTCTATATGACGAACATTTATGTTTAGGTTTCCCTTCTTTGTGAATCACAACTAGCATGGCTATTCTCTGGTCCTGTGGGAGATACCCCTTCTCCAGGCTCTCTTCATACATGGCCTTAAGGTATGGGGCAATTCTATCTGGTTTCAATTTGTAAAGCTCAATAAGTAGGCCATTTGGGCCCATCGCCTTCCCTGACTGAAGATTCCAAATGGTTTGAGCTATTTCCACCCGGGCAAGATCACTGTCTAGTGATGCTTTGTCGTCGTCTGCCAGCGTCGGTAATTGCATTTCCGCCAGCAGCTCTTTCGCCTCGCTGTCCTGCCATTTGACTTTGGACGTGTAAAGCTGTTCGTAATATCTAGCGAATTCATTAGTAATGTCTTGTGTATCTTTAAGACTGTCCCCAGTAGCTCCTACCAGCTCAGTGACCAGTCGATTTGCCATTTCTCTCCTGTCAAGCCAGGCCAACAATTTCCCCGCCTTATCCCCCAACTCATATATACGCCCAAGCTTGTGTCTGTCTAATGTTTTTGCCATATCTCTAGCTTCGTCTCTATACTCTGCTTGTTTTAGCTTGAAAACATGTGCACTGTCCTGCCCCTCCCGTCTGGTGAGTTCATTTTCCAACTTTGATATTTCCTGCTCCATTCGGAGTAGCTCTACATTCTTTTCCTTCTTTGCCCCTGCTATTTGAGACACTGCATGCCCCCGTATCACCGTCTTGAAGACCTCCCAGAGGGTCTGTGCCGATCCTACCGACCCCTCATTTTCTTTAAAATAGTGATCAATTTCCTGGGAGACCTTTTGTTTGATTCTAAGGTTGCGAAGGTGCCACGGATTGATAGGTGCTACTCTAGTACTGCTACCTTTCCCTATCTCAACCTGCATCCATATTGGGGAATGGTCCGAGATACCTCTCGCTAGATGCCTGATCTGCTGAGTATACAGGACCTTGTCCGCCGGGGTGAGGATATAGTAGATTCGAAAAAGGCTATTATGAGCCCCCGAATAAAATGTGAAACTTAGCTCGTTTGGGTGGTGAACCCTCCATACATCCACTAGTCCCAGTGCATCTAGAAACTGTGGGAGCATTGCTTTTGATGAGCCAATGACTCAGGGTGGGTGCCGATCTAGACTGTCTGATAATACAGAATTAAAGTCCCCCCCCCCCCCGCCCCCCCAACACCAATTTCCCAGTGGGGAATGTTAACATCACTTTCCCTAAGTCCCTTAATGCCACTTCTTGTAGGCCTGGTGGCAAGTACACCAACATTACGTTGAGCACTTCGCCCTCCCAGCTTCCAGACACTGCTGCATATCTCCCCAAACAATCTGTGTATATTTGATCAATCGTCATGGGGAAGGACTTTCTTTTTAATATACCCACTCCCAGCGAGCCCGTGGTAAACCCAGAGTGTGCCACTAGTTGATAGCCCCATTGAGCCAAGGCTTTGCACATATTACCTATTAGGTGGGTTTCCTGGAGCAGTACTGTCTCCGGGGCATGCCTTTTGATAAACTGTAATACTATTCCCATCTTCAATTTGCCCCCAAGCCCATTTACGTTCCATGACAAAAGCCGGAATCGTTTCTTATTCACTGTTCCCATTTGGCTGTCTACCACTTTCTACCAAATAGCTCCTATCCATTAATACTCCGAGGCTCCTGGGCAACCCTAGGGGGAAAAGGGGGAAAAGAGGGAAGAGGCCTCTCCTTTTTCAATAGTACCCATCAGCCCTGTTATGTCTAACCCTGTCATCTCTGTGCCCTTTACATTGTTACGTGAATCCGCGACAACCAAACATAATAACAAAGAAATCCCCATACCCCCCTCCCTGCTCCCCTGCACTCTGGGCATCGAACTGGCCACTTCCCCAACCACGCAGAGTGCCAATCGCCCTATACAGACTAACTAAAAGTAAACTTGGGGGTGGCCGTAGGCCGGATTCCCGGTTCTAGCCCCTGCAAACATTGTTCTATCAAGTTCACTCGTACATCTGGACCAGTGTAATTTTAGTCACTTATCGTTCTAAGCTCGATTCAGTTCCGTGGCGACTTCGAGTGCTTCCACTTCTCAGCCGTATACACCTTCTCCCTCAATCTCCGTTGTTGTTACATCTTGTCGTCTTCCTTGATGCGAAGGCTTGGTTGCTCCGTTGCGATCTTTCCCTTCTCTAGAATTGTGATCCTTCGCAGGCCTCCATCCCTTCAGCCAATCTGCTGCCAATTCTGAAGTGTCAAAAAACCATGATTTCCCATCTGCCTCGACCCTGAGTTTCGCTGGAAATAACATGGAGTATTTAATCCCTTTGTCTCGCAGCTGTCTGTCTCCAAGAAAGTTCTTCTTTTCCTCTGAACTGCTAGTGTAAAATCAGGATAAAAGGCAATTTCACTGTTCTTGTACCTGATCGGTGGAGTTGTGCGGGCAGTTTGTAGTGTACTGTCTTGGTCCCTGAAGTTTAAAGTCTGGCCAGCATAGGCCTAAGAGGGGCACCCGGCTTGGGCCTACCCCCTGGGGACCCTATGTGCTCTCTCGACAGTAAAGAAGGTAGATAGTGCCTTCGGCTTGAGGTAGTCGCATATAAGTGTTTCTACGAAGAGATCAGCTGCTTGCCCCTCCGCCTTCTTCGGGACCACCCTTCATAATCGTCTAAGAGCCTCTCCATTTTTTGGCTAGTGTCCTGCAGTTCTTTTATTTCTCGTTGCATCATTCTACTGTCTCCGCTTAGTTCCGTCGTGACCACCTCCACATTCCTCACTTTTTCGCTGAAGTTTTGCATGTCCGCCCTCATCAGCGTCACTTCGGCTGTTATCATGTCCATTCTTGATTCCAGCACTGCACGTATTCCGACTATGGCTTTCATTATATCTTTCAGGGATGGATCATCACTCTCCGGTCCCCGCACTGTTTCATCTCTCTCTCTTTACCGGTGACCTCTAGGTCAGTCCGTTTCTGCATTGTATATTTGTCTAGTTTGGTCTGGTGGGTTCCTTTTGCGTTTTTACCCCCCGACATTATGGCCACGTGACCGTTGGCCCATTCGGATGGGGTTAGACCGTATATTCTTCTTTACCAACCCGTTTTCCACCACTCCTTCGTTGCTCTTCCTGTTCCGCTTAAGAGGCCACTATATCCTGGCACCTTGTCCAATTTCAGGTCTTTACCCTTGTAATGCCGGAGTCTTATATCTGGTTTAATGGACAATGACGTGATGCTCGTCGGGAGTATTGCGCTCTGTTATCCGGGTCCCCACTGGGCTTTGGGTAGTACTCGAGCCAATTGTCACTTGTCCCCCGCCGCAAGTTATCGCTTATTCCCCTTTATTATTGGGTCTGGGGTTAATGGGGAACTCTCTGGCTCCCTTGTCCATCCGTGTATAAACCGCTGCCTACGCCGTGTAGGCTAATGGATCCACTTCCACCGCCCCACTGTTCTGCTAAATGTGAGTTCGTCCACTGCTAACCCAGCTCCGCTGTTGCTTGCCTTTTCCGCCTTGTACCCAGCTGCCTCCCCCGGCTCGTCACCCACTCAGCGCCATTTTGAGTCTCCGGAGTCTCCTCTTTACTTATTTGCATGGGGCACTTACATCATCTTGCCACGTAATCAGGGGTGAGAGATCCGTATATGTCCTCTACTCTCTTATTCTCTCCATGAGGGGGGGTATGTTGCACCTGTCTCAGCACTCCCACCTCTTCTCCGCAGTCAGCTACCATCCCATCCTGGTGGCTCCGTAGCGGAAAGTGCCCGTCTTACTGCTGCGTCACTGGCCCCTTTGCACCGATCACTATTTACGGCTGGTCTCAGGTCCGACTGCACTCTGCACCGCCGATGCATCACCGATGACACGATGCTAGTCAGGGCCGTGGGTTCTGTGTGGCTCGCCGATCTTCCTCCGCCACACCGTTTCCTTCCGGCCGGCCGCTCCCACTAATTGAGGCCGGTGCTTCGCACTCTATCTGGGCCGCACCCTTCGTTGCACGCTGCCGGCGTCTATTTTTCGCCACCACACTGCCGTCGCCTCTCTGTGTTGGCGCGATGCACGAGCGCCCTGGTCACACCTGATATGCTGTTATTTATGCGTATTAATTAGGGGCAGAAGCCAGGGGTATCACAGAGCCTTACAGAAGTGCGACCATCGCTCTTGGCGTCGAAGCCACGCCCCCCACTAGCAGATAACTCTTGGTTTTCTTTTATTTGCTCCACAGGATAAGGTGAAAGGTTTGTGGGATGCCAAAACTGAGCATCTGCTTGCCTGCATCAAAGGGCTTGCGCTGCATCTGCGTCGATTTGGTATAGTCAGGGAAGATCATATTGCAAGACAATTGGAAATAGAGCTTAACCTGGGCACGTGCCTCCCTCAGGACAGCGTTGGGGGTTCCGAAAGTTCAATTTCTCGGCGATGATAGGGCGTGGTGAACCCCAGGAGGTGGACGCTGCGTCGGGCCCCATGCGCCCTCTCAATTACGAACCAGGGTGACAATGCCCCTGCAGGGACCCATGATTTAAGCCGTTTTCAATGAAAGCTTCTGGGCGGGGGGCCTCAACTCCCTCCAGGAAGCCCACAAACCACAGATTACTCTGTCAGGGATCGTTTTTCCGCATCCTCAGCTCTGGCCTCCAGAGTGGACACTGTCAAGAGCAGCGTAGTCACCTTAGCTTTAAGGTCTGTTGAGTCATCCACAAGGGCAGACACTCTACTTTCCACCTTCGTAACTTTCCTGACCACACCAAGTAGATCCTGGAGCAGTAGTATAATATCCACCCCAACTTTGCAAATTTTAACCTCGAGGGCCTCACGCGAGGCCTGGTCGGCCTACGGTATCTGAGACACATCTGCAGCAGCAGGGGCCCCTGAGGCCTGCTCCCCGGTTCCAATCTACCTGCCGGAGTCCAGGGGGCCCGTCGCGAATCTGTCCATTTTGGATTGGGTGCCGATCGTCGGGGCCTTTCCCCATACCTGTACGTGTACTGTGATCTGTTAGTCACCCACTGTCACAGCAGGCAAAAGGATTGGTAGGATGTAATAGTTCTAGGCAGCAAGAACCTAAGGATCCGGGCTGACAAGTAGCAACAATGCCACCTTGCAGAACCGGCGGGAGTCTGCCGGCTTCGGCACTTGACTCGTTTACCCCGGTAGCAAGCAGGGCAACACGTGCAGTCAAGGCATGAGATGGCAGCCCGGAGGGCACAGGAGGCCCTCGCATCCGGATTACGCTGGGAGGGTAAGGAGGGTACCACGCCGCCTCCACGATGTATCCTCAGGTGCTGCCTCGTAGTCGCCCCTCTGGCTGGTTCTCCGCAAGTGTGTATTGTAGGGTTATAGACCTACGGCCTGCTTACCTCTACCAGCACAAGTATCCGGGAGACACATCCAGCGAATGTTTCAATGTCCCACCTTGGGATGGGAGGAGGTTACCTTCTACCCAAGGGCCCCTCTTATCCTCCAGCAGGCCCTACAGGTAGTGGGCTTTCCTCTTCAACAACAGGAAGTCACTGCCTTGAACCTTGTTTGGCAGCCCAAGTAGGTTGTAAGTCTGCGACGACACTGTAATTTTAGTAGAGCACTATTGTCCCCTTAGACCCTGCCCACTGCCAGGAATGTCTTGGTGAGCCCCCGCCATGCAACCCCTGGAGTGGAAGGCAGAAGGGGCGAAAGCAAAGGCACTCTCAGGGCCTACAAGACACACCCTTAGAGTCTCAGGCTATTATAACAATGGAGCAGGGGCCCCATCTATTGCAAGGCCCAGACCATTGGGCCCCTGTGGCTCCAATGTCCAGGAAACACAGCAGGGGGGTGGAGGAGGAACCAGGGTGCGCTAGAGGTGTGACACATAGCTTGCCACTGGCGGCCGCCGACTCCCGGCTTCTCTTGCAAGCAAGGCCCGGCTGGGCAGAGACAATCATAGAGGGGAGCTGCCTGTGGACACCTGCTGCACCGCTGCAACTACCGCCAGCACTGCCCTCAGTTTACCGGGGTCCTGGCATCAGTAAACAGGGCTGGCAGGCAGAGTGTCCTCCAGGCTCCCGCAGCATACCCTGGCCAGCGCCACACTGTGGCAAGCCCTCCACAGGCCAACGGTCTCAGGGCGCTATAAAGAGCGGAATTCGGCCTCCACCTTCCAGAATCACCAAGAGTCCAGGGAGGATCAAAACCAAGGCGTGTATGGTCCGGGGCAGCCAATCTGTCAGGATGGCAGAGGAGGTCCACAGAGGGTCTCTAAGATGCATCCACCATCTTCGCAACTTCAGCCACACCCTCACAAACGTTATAATTTAGGTGGAATTTTGTTTATTTAAATCTGAATAATAATTTTTATTTAATATATTCAAAATAGTTTAATAGAACTTCAAAATTAAGTTAATGCTGTAGCATGTTTAACAGTTTGTTCTACATTTAAAATAAATATTTTAAATCCATTTACATTAATATTTAAGTTAAAATATTTTTACTTTTTTTAAAAAAGTTTATTAAACTTTTACATTTTTCCTTGTACTTTACTATGGGGACATTTCTGCCCCGGTGGTACAGTCCTCCACCTACATGTGAGAGTTTACAAGAAGTAACTCGTAAATTAGGCTCTACCACCTGAATTCAGGGAGTGGAAACATGCATGGCACCATTTTTAAGTAACTTTGCACTTGTAAATGGTGACTAGCCAAAAGTAGTAAAGATACTCAAAAGTGTAAGAGTAAATGTACTTGTAGTAAATGTACAAACGCAAATTTACCCTTGTGAATAGAGCCCGCAGTTCTGATGCCATCCAGAATAGGCAGTAGACAGCAAAGAAAAGGTTGAATCAATCACTGGCATTTTAAGGTGCTTGGTTCATTAAATTCTTCCTCAGATGAAGAACTCCAGCATTTACAATCAATTAGTCACTGTTAGACCTGGCAACCGTGGCATGGTTTTCCCCCTAACCTTTTGTCTTCAGACCTCCTGTTTTGGTGACTTCACTCATGCTGGCTTTAGGACTCTGCGCACTTTACCACTGCTCACCAGTGCTAAAGTGCTTGTGCTCTCTCCTTAAAACATGTAAAATTGGTTTATACCCAACTGGCTGTTTAATTTACTTGAAAGTCTCTATTATAAGGGCACTACCTGTGCCCAGGGGCTGTAAATTAAATGCTACCAGTGGGACTGCTGCACTGATTGTGCCATCCACTTTAAGTAGCACTTTAAACATGTCTCAGGCTTTCCATTACAGCCATTGTGTGCGTAGTTTTAAACTGCCATTTACAACTGGCAAAGTAAACCCTTTGCCAGGTCCAACCCTTCCTTTTTAAAACATATAAGTCACCCCTAGGGTAGGCCCTGGACAGCCCAGAGGTCAGGGTGCAATGTATTTAAAATGTAGGACATGTACTTTGAAGCTTTACATATCCTGGTATTGAAAACCGTTAAATTCGATTTTCAGTACTGCAAGGCCTACATCTCCCATAGGATAACATTGGAGTTACCTTATTACATTGTAAAAGTGTAATTTCCAAATGAGAACTGGTTACCAGTTCATGTTTGGTGTCTCTGAAATTGAAATAAAAATCCTAACTGAGGGTGAAGTCAGATTTTGAATTGCAATTTTGAAAATGCCACTTTTAGAAAGTTGCAAACACAATGTAACATCAGGTGATTGTTAAATTCAAATGCATCTTTACTTATGAATGCAGGACATCATACTTAATAAACATGGCCTCAAAATTATTTCAGTAGTGTTTGAAAAAAAAATTCTCAACTTTTTGCAAATCAATTAGTACGATGCAAGAAAAGAGAATCCACATTCATTCAATAGTTGTACAGTGAATAATTTGTGAAAAACCATATACAAAGTGTTTTCAAAAAGTGCTAAAACAAAAAGCATTTGAACACAAAAATTGCTTAGACTTGCTAAAATACAGTCATCACCAATCCTAAATTTATGGGACCAGAGCACTCTATTCACAGGGAACGCTCTTAGTACTAGAACATATTGAGGGTCCAGATGTATCAAATATGGGCTTGTGAAAAGTTACTTTTAGAAAAACCAACTTTAAACATCGATATTGGTACTCATTGGACTAGGATCCCCCATTGGTCCTGGTTGGTCCACGCGTTTCGAACCCTAGATGTCTATTACGGGTTCTCCTCAGGACAAAGGTATGGTGAGTTCTGCAAGGGTAAGAGGAAAAGAAGGATTTTGTAAAGCTCAGTGGTCAGCAGTCTCCTCTTCCTTTGATCAACCAGAATTGTCATAGGTTTACTTTGAAAGCACGATAAGTGTCAACGACTCGGAAGAAAGTTTGTCTCAGTTGTGGTTCATTGAAAGGGTGGTCTATAAAATGCCTCGGTTTTCACTTATTGGTGCTGTAAGGATATACATGGATCCAAATGAATAAAACATCTTTCATTTTAATGGGGATAATAAAAAATCAACTGAAGGCAACAACTGATTGGCCCCAGATGATGAGGGCATCAAATGCTTTCTGTAGGTCATGTCCTACCTGCCAGGCCAGTGGCAAGTCAGGAGGAAAGCACAAGGCTCCTCTGTAACCTTTTCCTGTCGTTGACACCCACTTTGAAATTGTGGGCATTGACATTTTTGGGCTTCTGGACCCCAAGACAGCCGTGGGCAACAGGTTCATCCTGGTCTTGGTGGACCACGCCACCCGGTACCCAGAGGTTATCCCTCTGAGGCCAGTGACTGCACCCGCATTGACAGGGCACTGATGGGGATATTTACCCATGTGGGATTCCCCAAGGAGGTGGGGTTGGACCAGGGTATGAACTTCATGTCTGCATACATGAAGGCCATGTGGAAGGAGTGTGTGGTAACCTACAAGCTCTCCTCCCCTTACCACCCACAGACTAATGGGCTTGTCGGTTAAAATGCCACGGCACGATTAATCAGTCATCTTCCGCCTCGCTCGCCCTCAGAACATATTCTCAGACCCTTCATTGGCTCCCCATAAAAAAGCGGGCCGTGTTTAAACTCCTCTGTTTGGTCAATAAAGCCCTACATGGAACTGGGCCGCCCTATCTGCAGTGGTATGCCCCCACTCGGAGTCTTAAATCCAGTGGGAAATTCCTGTTACTTCCTTGGCGTATTCGCACCACCAGGTATGGCGTTTATTTTCACATTTAGCCGTCTAGCACTGGAATCTGCTCCCACTGCATCAACGTGCATGCACGGACTTTAAACAGTTCAACAAATCTCTAAAGACCTGGCTTTTCTTGTCTCAGACATTCTTTCACTCTGGGCCTTCATAACCTTTGGAGCTGCAATAGCACCGAGACCCCAGCCGGGGTGATATGTGCGCTTTGTAAGCAAACCTAACAATAACAATTGAGAGGATGAACAAGCCCTTCAGAGGCTAGAATGTCCTCTTGCTTTCCCTGCTGTTTGCATACCGAGAGGTGGCCTCGAAGGGGGATCCCGGTGCAGACATATCGTTTTCATCTGATAGTATTCAAAATAGTGTGCGGGCAGGACTTGAGTTAAAGCAGTGATTGAATGCACCTATGTCAAACAATGAACAGAATTACATGCACGTTTAGGAAACAATGTATCGCTTCAAACAAACGGCTCATCTATACGCCATAGAAGGCACGAGAGAACGTGTTGCATGGTTTCAAGCGAATTCATAGTAATAGTCCCGAATTGAAGTTCTTTGTACAAGTTGTTCCATGTGCTCGCAAGGCACGCTTGAATAAACACAAAAGTTAACAAGGTCGCTTGTTTTCTTTTCAGAAAGATATCATAATGGATGCTTGAACTCGCGGTTGTACACTATAATCATCGAATAAGATACACAAAACGTGGTTTTGTCCTCTACACTTTAAATAAGAGCCGAATCATCGATAATTAAAGGTACATCAATTGCCTTCAGTTGATTTTTTTATTATCCCCATTAAAATGAAAGATGTTGTATTCATTTGGATCCATGTATATCCTTACAGCACCAATAAGTGAAAACCAAGGCATTTGATAGACCAGCCTTTCAATGAACCACAACTGAGACGAACTTTCCTCCGAGTCTTTGACACTTATCGTGCTTTCAAGGTAAACCTATGACAATTCTGGCTGATCAAAGAAAGAGGAGACTGCTGACCACTGAGCTTTAAAAAAAATCATTTTTTTCCTTTTACCCTTGCAGAACTCACCATACCTTTGTCCTGAGGAGAACCCTTAATAGACATCTAGGGTTTGAAACGCGTAGACCAACCAGGACCAATGGGGGATCCTAGTCCAACGAGTACCAATATGGATGTTTAAAATAGTTTTTTCTAAAAGTAACTCTTCACAAGTCCATATTTGATGCATCTGAACCCTCAATATGTCCTATGACCAAGAGCGTTCCCTGTGAATAGAGTGCTCTGGTCCCATAAATGTAGGATTGGTGATGACTGTATTTTAGAAAGTCTAAGCAATTTTTGTGTTCAAATGTTTTTTGTTTTAGCACTTTTTGAAAACACTTTGTATATGGTTTTGCTCAAATTATTCACTGTACATCCATTGAATGAATGTGGATTCTCGTTTCTCACATCGTACTAATTTCTTTGCAAAAAGTTAAAAACAGTTTTTCAAACACTACTGAAATAATTTTGAGGCCATGTTTATTAAGTATGATGTCCCTCATGCATAAGTAAAGATGTATTTGAATTGAACAATCACCTGATGTTACATTGCATTTACAGTTGTCTGAGGCCCAAGGTGGTTGTATTTAAGGGCCAAACCCCCTAATTTTATATGTAACTTTTAGAAAGTTGGCATTTTCTTGCCATACCCATTTGGTGCCTGCAACCTGTCTCTGGGTCACATGGCTGTGTGTAGTTGACAGTTGGGCTTTCATATTCCTCCTAGACAGCCACACCAAATGAGGAGCTTAGATGTGACTGGATGGGCCATCACTGGCAGAATGGGAGGTATCCTCAACGACAATGCAGGCCCTCCCATCGCAGCTTCGCCACATCTCTGAACCAACACATTGCTTCAGCTGAACGGCGTATCTTCGACGCGGATCCTTGCAACACTCTGTAAACCAGGATTTAGGGTACTTTGTTCAGCTGACCTGAGTCCCTATAGCCAGTCCACGTTCCATTGTGGTGAGCCTGAACTTGTGACTTTGTCCTGGTCTGGCGTGACCAGATATCCACAGGTGGCGGTTAGTGCTTTTTGGCGCTATTTTCACTAAAATCTTTAAAATTACATATCTCCGGTTCAACTGATTTTTGTCATTTTGGTATTGTCTCATGTATTAAATATCACTCAATTTTTCTAACTTTGTGTGGGATCTTTTTATAGGGGTGTTTTTCACATTATTACAGTTTGAAGTGTTGCACAAATACTTTACACATTGTCTCCAAGTTAAGCCTGACTGCTCTGTGCCAATCTACCTGAGGGTTGACCACAGGTTCATTTAGGGTTGGTTTGTGCCTCACACTGACAAGGGTTGTGGTTGCTGCTTGACCAGGGCTCACAAACCAGTCAACCAACAACCCAATCTCTTACATTGGTGGCAGCGGTCGGATTAGCACTTGTGTTTGTGCAGTGCCATACAGTGTTTATGTGTACACTACCATCCCATATCTGAGACCAATTAAAGTTCTAAATTCTTCCTAGTTGACCTATATGCTTTTTCTAAATTCTCCCTGATGGGTGTGCCTGACCCCACCTCTACAAGTATGGAGTTTGAGCTTGCTAACATGGAGTCCTACACTGTGGCTCAGCTCAAGCATTTCTGTAAGGAGAGGGGACTTCCAGCAAATCGCACCACCAGCAAGGTGGAGCTGCAAAAGGCGCAGAGGGCCTGGGGGGGGGAAGTCCATCAGTTATTGGCTGTAGCCACAGAAGGAGAGGGTGAGGTGGAAAGGAGAGGATCAGGATACTAGTCATGAGAGGCAGCAGTCTGCTGAAGGGGAGGACGTACCTCTTGAGTTGGAACTCCCTGCCAGAGTAGGAAGCAGTGTGTGTTCCCAAGGCCTGTCCCCAGAAGCGCTGGAGGACAGAAAGGGGGAGAGGGATTTCAGGCTGGAGAAGGCCAAGCTCAGGATAGAGGAGAAGAAACGGTCTATGGAGACAGAGCAGAAAAAGGCTGAGAGAGCCTTGGAGGAGAGGAAAATCCTGTTGGCTCACAAACTGAGTCTGAAGGAGCTGGACCTCAAGGCCAGACAGGCACTGTCCAGCAGAGATGGTAGCAGCATACCTGCAGTGTGCTCTGGAGACTAGAGGGTCCATATCCTAGTGCCTGTCCTCGCTGTGGGGGACGACATTGATAAGTGGTTCGAAGCTTATGAGGTTGCTTTACAGATGCACAGGATCCCTGAGAAGTATTGGGAGGCCAGTTTGTGGAAGCGCATCCCTAGCGAGAGGAGGGACACCCTACTGGCCCTAGAGAAGAGGGATAGGATGAGGTATTCACCCATGAAGGTAGCCCTGGTCAGGAAATATGGCTCTACCCCAGAAAAGTATAGGCATAAGTATATGGACAGTCAGAAACTGGTCCATCGGAGCTGGGTGGATAGTGTGGATTCCTTTTGCAAGGCACATGATGGATGGGTGAAGGGCAGTGAAGTAAAGGATTATCAGGGGCTGTACAACTTGATTGTGAAGGAGCACATGTTCAGTCTTTATTTTGCAGATCTGTGCCAACACCTGCTTGATAGTAAGCTCACTGACCCCAGGAAGCTTGCTAAGAAGGCAAACCACTGGGTCAGCACAAAGGTCCACAAAAAGGTATATGGGTGGGGGAAGGGCGGTATCATCTCCACAAGGGTGGACAGAGTTCCAACCAGAAGGAGGGAGGAGACAAAAAAAAAAGCAAAGGAGTTTTCTAAAGGCTTCCAAAATAGTTCCACAGGTCAGGAAGCCCACCCCTCAACTGAAGCGAAGAAGTGGTTCCCTGAAAATATGTCCTCAGAAAGGCACCCTCCCAAGTGCTAGAAGTGCCAACAGGAAGGGCACTTTAAGGGGGATCCCAAATGTCCTAAGCGGGTACAGCCCTTCACTGGTGAGCAGTCACTGGGGCGGTCTAGTGTAGCGTTAGGGAGGAGATTTTCTCAGTTATGGGGGGGGGGCAGTGTAGAGGTTATCCTAGTGACGGAGATGGTGCAGAGAACTCACATGCCTAGTAATACTAGGAAATACAGAAAATGGGTCACCATCAGTGGGTGGAGGCTCTGAGAGACACTGGAGCCAGCATGGCGATTGTCAGTTGTCATCTGGTGACTTCACAGCAGGTCGTCCCTAATGTAGTCCACCAAATTGTTGCAGCCGGCAACCGTGAGAGTCACTACCTAGTGGCTCTGGTTCCCTTTGAGTTGGCGTCTCAGGTTCCTTGAGGGTAGCTGTGGTTCCGTCCATGCCTGTGGGTTGTCTGCTTGGCAATGACCTGGAGCACACCATCTGGAAGGAGGTGAAGCTCAGGTCGCACTTGTAGATTTTAGGGTTGCCCCAGTGGGTGTGCCTGACCACACAGTCAATGGCCATCCGAGAGGAGGGTAGTCAGGAGGACCTGGAGCCTAATGGCCCAGGTGACTGCAAAAAAAGAGGATGGGTAAGGGGCATGGGAAACCCACTCCTGAATTACCCACAGTCAGGGAGGAGGCTGAACCAGAGGGAGACACCCCAGAGCCTACAGGGGAGGATGTTGCCACCCTGTGGAATCTACCTGAGCTCGCCAACTGGCAGCAGGAAGGGGGTCCCACCAAGGAGGAGTTCGGCAAGGCACAGATGGAGTGCCCCACTGTTGAGGGCCTACGGTGGCAGGCTGAGGCCCATGCAGCTGGCAACACCTCTGGTGATAACCTGATCTACTGGGAGAATGTTCTTCTAAATAGCGAGCCTAAGATTCCTGAGCCTGGGGCAACACATGTGTTGGTGGTCCCCCAGTGCTACAGGACCTTCCTACTGGAGCTGGCTCATGATGTTCCCCTAACAGGTCTTTCAGGGCAAGACAAGACCTTTGACAGGCTTGTCACCCACTTTTATTGGCCCCAGATGAGGAGGGCATCAGATGCTTTCTGCAGGTCATGTCCTACCTGCCAGGCCAGTGGCAAGTCAGTAGGAAAGCGCAAACTCCTCTGTAACCTTTTCCTGTTGTTGATACCCGCTTTGAAATGGTGGGCATTGTCATTTTTGGGCTTCTGGACCCCAAGACAGCTGTGGGCAACAGGTTCATCCTGGTCTTGGTGGACCACGCCACCCGGTACCCAGTGGTATGCCCCCACTCGGAGTCTTAAATCCAGTGGGAAATTCCTGTTAATTCCTAGGCGCATTCGCACCACCAGGTATGGCGTTTATTTTCACATTTAGCCCCCTAGCACTGGAATCTGCTTCCACTGCATCTACTTGCATGCACAGACTTTAAACAGTTCAAAAAATCCCTTAAGACTTGGCTTTTCTAGTCTCTGACATTCTTTCATTCTGGGCCTTCAGAACCTTCGGAGCTGTAATAGCACCGAGACCCCAGCCGGGGTGATACGTGTGCTTTATAAGCAAACCTAACAATAACAATTGAGAGGTTGAACAAGCCCTTCAAAGGCATGATCATGGGCCTGTCAGAGGACGTGATGCAGAAGTGGAATGTCCTCTTGCTTTCCCTGCTGTTTGCATACCGGGAGGTGGCCTAGAAGGGGCACCCGGTGCAGGGACCCCTCAGTCTGGTAAAGGAGGGGTGGGATCAAGCTCCTAGGAAGCGCACCCAGGATGTAGTCAGCTACCTGCTGGCACTCCGTACCCAGATGAAGCGCTTCTGGAAGCAAGCTAAGGCGAATCTAGATGCCAGCCAGGAGGTCATGAAACAGTGGTATGACCAGAAGGCCACTCTGGCAGTTTTAGCCTGGCTAAAAAGTGTGAGTGATGGAGCCTGTAGAGCCCAGGGCCCTACAGAACCATGAGTCTGTGGCCTATGAGGTGAAAGAGCGCAGGAGTGAAGCCACCTACCTGGTGGGCCTCAAAACTCCCAGGAACTCTTTAAGGGTTTTGGTCGTCAATCGCCTCAAACCTCACTTCGAGAGGTCTGGGTTAACCATGCTCCTGGTCATGGATGATGGGGTGGAAGAGGAGAGTGAATCTCTCCCCGACCTCCTTTCTTTCAAGGAGCAGGATTGGTCAATGAACGGTGTCAGTCTCTCCCCTACCCTGACCCTAGAGCAACAGAGGGACTGCCGCCAGTTGTTGGGGCAGTTTGCCTCTTTATTCTACATTACCGCTGTAGTTACTACATGGTGTACCCATGATATTGACACTGGGAACAGCACACCTGTAAAAAGTAAAATCTACAGGTTGTCTGATAAGGTAAAGTACAGCATCAAGGAGGCGGTCTCCTAAATGCTGGAGTTAGGGGTTCTTGAGCTCTCAAGAAGTAGTGCTGGTCCCCAAGGCTGCCCCTCCATCTACAATCCCTGAACTCCGGTTCAGTGTGGACTACTGGCAGCTCAATGCAGTCACAAAGACTGATGCACACCCCATCCTTTGAGCTGATGAGTTCATAGAAAGGCTAGGAGCTGCCAAGTTCCTCAGTACATTTGACTTAAAGTCTGGGTACTGGCAGATTGCCTTGAACGAGGGGGCTAAAGAGAGGTCTGCATTCTCTACTTCCAGTTTTGGGTAACGCCCTTTGGGTTAAAAATGCCCCTGCCACTTTCCAGAGGTTGGTCACCCAGGTCCTGACTGTGTTGAAGAACTTCAGTGCCGCCTACCTAGACAACATTGTAGTCTTCAGCTCCAGCTGAGAGGACCATTTGTGCCACCTCAGGGAGGTGCTTCAGGCTCTGCATGGGCAGGCCTGACTATCAAGGCCAGTAAGTGCCAGATAGGGCAGGCATTGGTGGTCTACTTGGGACACCAAGTCGGAGGAGGCAAAGTGCAACCCCTCCAGGGGGAGATTGAGACCATCTCCCTCCCCCCTCCACCCCCTCCCCCCTCCCCACCCCCCAAAACCCAGACGGAGATGAGTGCCTTCTTAGGCCTCACTGGTTATTACAGGAGATTTGTTAAGGGATAAGGCACCATTGTTGCACCCTTGACAGAGCTGACTTCTAGGAAGCAGCCCAGACTGGTGATCTGGACAGAAGCGTGCCAGACCGCTTTTGACACCCTAAAGAATACCATGTGTACAGCACCCATACTCAAGGCCCCTGACTTCTACAAGGAGTTAACACAGCATGGCATAGAGGCTGTGTTCTCATAGTTGAACGAAGAGGAGCTGAGGCCTTCATCAGTAAGAGGTTACTTCCCCAGGAACAGAGGTCGAGTGCACTAGAGAGGGAAGCCTTTGCAGTGGTCTGGGCCCTGAAAAAACTGAGATCATACCCGTTTGATACTCACTTCCGGGTTCGGACAGACCACAGACCCCTCAGATGGCTAATGCAGATGAGGGGTGAGAAACCCAAACCTACAGGGAATGGACCTTACGGTGGAACACCGTCCTGGAAATAACCACGCCAATGCTCTCAAGGTTCTTCCGCCTTAGTGAAGAGAGCTCCCAAGGGGTTGGGTAGTTCTCCCCACTTTCAGCGGGTGGGAGGACGGAGAGGGGGGGGAACACATGTTAGGCCTGGCATACTTGGCGTGGTTTTCCCTCTAACTTTTTGCCTTCAGACCTCCTGTTTTGATTACCTCGTTCTTGCTGGCTTTAGAACTCTGCACACTTTACCACTGCCAACCAGTGCTAAAGTGTGTGTGCTCTCTCCTTAAAACATGTTGGATTGGCTTATACTCAATTGGAATATTTAATTTACTTGTACGTCCCTAGTAAAGTGGCACTACCTGTGCCCAGGGCCTGCAAATTAAATGCTACCAGTGGGACTGCGGCACTGATTGTGCAACCCAATTAAGTAGCACTTTGAACATGCCTCAGGCCTGCCATTGCAGCTTGTCTGTGCAGTTTTAAACTGCCATTTCAAGCTGGCATAGTGAACCCTTTCCCAGGCCCACCCCTTCCTTTTTAATACATATGCCACCCCTAAGGTAGGCCCTGGACAGTCCAAGGGCAGGGTGCAATGTATTTTAAAAGTAGGACATGTACTTTTAAGCTTTATATGTCCTGGTAGTGAAAACAACTCTTACATTTGTTTTCCAGTACTGCAAGGCCTACCTCTCCTATAGGAAAACATTGGTGTTACCTTATTACATTTTATAAGTGTAATTTCCAAATGGGAACAGGTACCCAGTTAATGTTTTGGTGTCTCTGGTAATTAAATGAAAAATCCTAACTTATGGTGAAGTTGGATTTTAAATTACAATTTTGAAAATGCCACTAGTAGAAAGTTGGAAAGTACTATTCAGGTTGCACTCCTTCCCTTAATCAAATTAATCACTAGTAGAAAGTTGGCTTTTTCTTGCCTTAGCCATTTGGTGCCTGCAGCCTGTCTCTGGGTCACATGACTGGGTATAATTGACTGCTGGGCTTTGTGTATTCCTCCTAGACAGCCACACATAATGGGAAGCTTAGATGTGATTGGATGGGCCATCACTGGCAGGATGGGAGGGAGGAGCTGGACCCAGCACCACTTACACTTAAATAGCTGTGGCCGGCCTCCACACAAAGTGCTGCATACTCCCTGTAGTTAGTCTGGAACCAAGAACAGGAAGGCAGGGCACCTGTGCACTTCAAAGGCATGCCTCTAGAACCTTCTACCCACTTCATATGCACAACTGGGTATAAGTACTGTGACTTTGTTCTGGTCCGGCGTGACCAAATATCCACAGTTGGCACTTAGTGCTTTTTGTCGCTATTTTCACTTAAATCTTTAAAATTGCATATCTCCGGTTCTACTGAATGGATTTTCTTGTTTTGGTCTTGTATTATTTATTAAAAATCACTTTGTTATTCTAACTTGGTGTGGGATCCATTTTGTGTGCTGTTTTTCACTTTATTACTGTTTGTAGTGTTGCACAAATACTTTACACATTGCCTATATTTAAGTCTGACTGCTCTCTGCCAAGCTACCCGATGGTTGAGCACAGGTTAATTTAGGGTTAGCTTGTGCCTCACCCTGACGAGGATTGTGGCTGCTGCTTGAAAAGGGCTCACACCCCAGTCAACCAACAACCCAGTCTCGTACAGTCAGCATTTGTCTTTTCAAGCTTACTATATTTCCACTAGACCCAGTCACATTTCTTGCATTCTAATTTTCCATTTACAGAATCTTTGCTCTTTCAGATCAATTAAATAACAGTACAGTCCCCTAGACATCAGACAGATTATCGTTAGAAGTGTTTTAGATGTTACTCCAAATAAAAATTAATTCTTCCAAGAAATCAGTGGTGGATCAGGCTGTAGACAAGAGAATGCAGATGGGGGGGCAGTTGTTTAACATGAAGCTGGCAGCAGGGGGTTGTAGATTTGTTGCACAGAGCGCCTAGTCTTGTAGGCAGTTACATGACCACTACCTGTTTATGCGATAACGGACTACAGGAATCTGCCCTGATAAATTCGGTTTCCATCCTCTCTTCAAATCTAATAGTTGTCTTTCATATGCATGTTTCCTTTACTTTTTTTTGTCAAAAATGTGTTCGCTTCCAAAGGATCAATTTATACTGGTTTGCAATTAAGAGTAACACATCCAGATATTACCTAGACAATTCTTGGGGCCATATTATGAAACTGTGCTGGCGCAGAACACAGATGTGCCCCTCGTTCCAAACATTTTCGCGGTATATAATGCATACCATACAACTGTAAATAAGTGTATGAGCTGCAGGCAGCACAGCTCACTAACACAGAGTGGAACCAATGCAGCACGCATAGTTCACCTGCGCACAAGTTCATGATAGGCTCCCTGTTGTCCAATCGCATTTGGTCTCAGGGTGTGCCTGGCTTGGAATAGAGGTGGGCTCTGGTTCAGCTAGAGGTCTTTTTGGAACCTCAAACTCATAATGAGCCAAACTTTCATGTGGCTTCTGCCTGCCTCCCTCCCTGGACCCTGGATGTAGCGTTTGGGCCACAGCTGTCGAACTGGGGAATCCGGTTCGAGCCTCGGCTTTAGCTCAACATCCTGAGATTCCCTATAAACAATGAATGGAGACCTTGTGTAATGTAGATTGTGCTCATGTAAGGCGCTCCAACTCCTTCAGGTCGAGTTTGCGCTATATAAAAAGTGCACACAGATGTGAAAACAAAGCCTGAACATAAGGAAAGACAAATAGATAACCATTTACTGGCTGGGTTGTACAAAGTGAAACCAGAAAACCTGGATAAATTGCTGCTTGCCAGCCTAAATTCTGTGATCTTAGGCAAATACTTAATTTCATCAAAACTCATTTTTCTTCATTATCGTATATGAAAGCGCGCTCAAATATGTGAGTTCGGAATACCAGTTGAGGAAAAACCTATTGTGTTTGAACAAATAGACTATAATGTTGCTCTATAATAATCTGGGATGCGTACAGAGTACAGGTCAATTGTATTGTCTCTCTGTTCACTAACGGTTGAAGTTTAAAAATTATCATTTTTAATAAAGTACTTCTCAGTGCAGTGCTATAATGTGAACTATTAATGTCAAAGCTTCTTCGTGCTAAAGAAATAAACGTAATTGAATTATGAAGCGACTATCATACTTTACGTGATGTTTGTTGTATGATTTACATAGCAAACATTTTCAGGGCTCGGCTCGTGCACGGGCTCTAAGATCCGAGCCAGACTCTTGGCTCTGCTCGGCTCTCCGTGTTAATTTGCTGGCTCGCCCACGTCTACCTTGGAAGAAGGCCATGCATCAGATTTTCACAAGGGCTTTTGTCAGACATACACTCATAGTTGACAATTGCGCAGGAGAAATTGCCACAGTAAAAGACAATGCTGCTCTTGCTTTCACTGCAGGCCAACCTAACCTCAGTGGTGCAACCAAAATGATGGGGCCCCCCTGCAGGGTCTGTAGAGAGGCCCGAGTACCCCATATCTTATAGACATTCTTTGACTTTGGGCTGAATGTAGCCCCCTTGAAGAGTGAGGGCGCTCCAGGGGCTACAAGGGCCTGTGTTACGCCGCTGCCTGCCCTCTATTTGAAGTAGGGCCATAGATTCGCCTGCAGCGGCACAGTCTGCTGATGAGTTTCTGTGAGCGTCTGGGGTACCCTACCCTCCCCAAAAGGAGTACACAGTGCCAATTTGTAGGTGGTGCAAAATTAGTGTACCATCTAAGAGATCATGTGCCCGTGCACCGGGATGGTAATATAGCACAGGCAGGGGTGACCCCTCATTTGCAGGGAACCAGATTCCAATGATAATAGGAAACACCCTCTTGCACTGCGCGGGTTTGAAACTGTACCGTCTCATTGATGTTACAGAAAGGTTGCGCATTGGTGGAGCGAGTCCGGTGGAGTTTGCAGGTTCAGGTTTTGACGGGAGCAGTGTTTTAAATGGGCAGGTGCTGTCCGGTACGGGAAACGGCCACTGCAACGAGGCCGTTTCCACGCATAACTTAACCACGCATGCATTACAACGCATGCGTGGTTACAACGGAAGCCTTTACCACGCATACCTTTACTACGAGATACGTAGTAAAGGCATGTGTGCTAAAGGCAAAAAAAAAAAAAAAAAACCGGGGGGGCTGGGGGGGGTTTCCCCCCCCCCCAAAAAACTTACCAGAAAAAGAAGCGAAGAAGAGGCAATCGGCGTCGTTAGAGGAAACGGAAAGACACATCCGTTTCCTCTTTACGACGTTCAACGTCAACACGGAAGATGAAGAAGCCACGACGTGGAGAGGTAAGGGGAATTCGAAGAAAAAAAAAAAGAATAGGTCCGATTTAAAGGTTAAGGGGAGGGTAGGGGTATATGTAAGAAGGGTTTAGGGGCGGGGGAATAACCATCACCAAGAGTAGGCCCTTACCATGCATAAATTTACAACGAAAATCGTTGTAAAAGAATGCGTGGTAAAGGAATATTCGTGGTAAAGGTTATGCGTAGGAAAGGCATTCCATTGTAACGCATGCGTGGTAAAGGCATGCGTTGCAACGGAATGCGTTGTAACGTCATACAACCGTCCGGTACTGAGTGCCTGCACTTCTTTAATTGGAAAGGGAGAGTACCTGCACTTCTCAGCAATGCTGCAATACATTTATTGGTGGAGTACCGGCACTTCTCAGGAGCAAGCAGGTAGTCTTAAGAGGGAGTGCCTGCACTTCTATAGTTCCATTTAAGCCACTGGATGGGAGGTACAAACTGCGACGGGTGATCCTTGTTTCAGTGGGCTCAGGTTGTTCCCACTGTGTGATATACTACACACATAGGGATAGCTGTTTTCTGTTCGTTGGTCTTAGTAAGTGGGTGCTGCTGCAATATGTTGTAATCTGTGAAACCGCAAAAGGCAATGTTGTACGTTATGGAGTTTTCTGTACAGCGCTTTAGAATGGCCTTGTTGCATTGTCCGAGTTTGGGTACATTCACATGGTCTCAAGAATTCCATCACAGACCAGAGTATGGTTGTTTGACATAGATCATCAGTGGCCTGTGATTAACGGGCAGTTTTTGTGCAGGTGTGGTTGTACATGCTATCGTAAGTTAGTGGTGTTTGTTGTGTGTTCCGAATGTATGTCCATTCATGCATTACAGAAGTTAGTCGGGTTTTTTGTGTGTAGTTGTATGCATGTCCATTCATGCATTATAGAGGTTAGTGGTGTTTGTTGTGTAAAGCTGGGAGTTTTTACCATCTGACATCTTGGAGGATTGATTTGTGAGTTGACCAGCTTGACGTGTGTGTTGGTCATTGAGAGGGTGGTCTCTCTTTGAGAGGGCCACAGCTCACCTTTAATCTAACAGTTTGGTTTAGAGTGGACGCTGGTTTGGTGTGTTACGTGTTGTAGTGATGGTGCATTCTGTGTGATTGTGGATGGTATTGATATGTGTTTGTGTAAAATGGTATGCTTTACGCATACAGGTTTGCTTTGTCGGTGATAGAGTATGCCTTCTGATCTAGGCACGGCCACTAGGAAAACGTGATTGTGCAGCAACAATGCTTTTCGTATAAATATGAATTTGTCACGTTCGTCACTTAATCCATTAAGGGTTGCATAATTGGCAGTTTTAATTTTTTGTAGCTCAAGTGGATCAAGAGTTATTATATTTGCTATCAAAAGACTGCAGTTTATGAAGTTAACTGTTCACCTTTCACTGTTGATTGTTGAGATCAGCCAACTAAAGTAGTGACAATGCCTCCCAGGTTGTGTAAATCTCCCATCTGATGGCCTGGGGAAGGGCTTATGTCTGCACCAGGAAACAACACTGAAATATATTTCAACCAGCTAGAATAGAAGGATTCCTTCTTCGTCACGATTGGTGTTTGGCTCTTCAGACAAATCCATATTCACGTCACAGACTCTTCTTTGAGATGCAAGTATTTCAAGAGTGTATTCAATCTTTATTCGAATCACAAATATGTTAAATCTCTTTTTAAAGTCCCAAATCCTTAAGCACCTCCTGTGCATAACTATGAAATGCACGACTGTGTTCTGCAGAGCTGCTTTTCATAGAAAGAGGGCCTGCATAATTTTCCTTTCCTTGCTGCAACATTTAGTTATTTGTACCACATAATTCAGTGGCCATAGAGGTCATAACTTACAATTTTTTCTATTTGCTTCATGTACCATGAGTTTCTTTAGCTGAGTTAGCATCGTTCTGGTCTGTTGTGGTACCTGTGTAGGGCATGATTGTTCTTTGTAGGTGATGATATGTTGCATCTTGTGTTTAGTTGTTCTGATTAGTCTGTGTGCTGTGCTCGTCCTTATGCAATGCTATGTTGTGATGGCATGTCATCTGAGTAAGATAGGGCCAGGGGCTGAGCTGATTATATCGACGTTTCCTGGTGAAGCAATGCTACCTCTCTACTTACACAATAAAGGACCTTACATGTAACCCAGAATGTGCATGGCTTCTCCATGATCTACTCATGGAAGTGGCAACTGAAGGCAACACGCGTGAAGATGCTGGTTGTGGTGCACAGGGGGTATCAGGTTTGACACATGCATTAAGCTGCCTCCGTGGAGTGCCTTAAGTGGAATCCCTCCTACATGTATATATTGGTGGAGAAGAAGAGAACTTGGATATAGAGAAGTTTTTTAGGGTTTAGAAGTCGAGAACGAAAGCTATGTGGCAGCCGGAGAGGGAGGTGGGCCAATGCAGTATGAAGCACAGAGAGGACTATAGAGGGTTTCAACAACAAAGGGGAAGACGCTAAGTAGTTCGAAAAGAGAGAATGGGAACATGCAAGAAGGACGTTTTGGGTGATTTAGGGGCAAGTGAATAAGAGGGGGCCAAGGAAACACGGAATGAATAATCCACACTATTTAGTGATATTATTCAAATTCGGAACCGACTTGACAAGGCAATTTGAAGAAAAGAAAAAAAACCTGTCACAATAAACCACACAAGGCAAGGAGACAGTTTGTGTAAATTCTGTTTATGGAAAAATTGAAACATCATAGCTATCATTTTTTAAGGGCTATGCATCAGATATACATACAATGTACAATAGTCACACTCGTGTATATTACAAAATATTTACCAACTGCAAAAATGTCCTTAAAAGCATGAGCTTATTTACACCAATAATTAACAAAGGTCCAGTCTGCGAAGTCGGACACGAAAAGTGAATGATCACCACCTACACACAGAGCGAGACCTCCAGAAGGTGACCCGGTTCACTATCAGCAGGACAGCTTTAGTAAGTAAGAAACGGGGTATCTGGACCAATGCATCACAAGCTGTGTCGGGTTATTAGACTTCAAACAATAAATACTATCAACATAAGCGTATAGTAAAAAGTACTCTGCACAGTAATTTGTTTTTAGGTCAATTCATTTGCTATTGAAAGCTTTAATAAAGTTATTTAAATGAACAAAATAAGCACATCCCATGACGAGTAGCTCACCCAGTGCAGGTTTTTTCTTTGCATTTTAGTACTTTAAGCCCTGAATTTATTGTCGGTTAAAAATGACTACAAGTACCAAAATGCAAAAAAATAGCTGTGCCAGATGAGCTACTCGCACCTGAAAATGGGAAACTTAAGAGTTTTCGTATCCAATGGGTGCAATGTGAGCAACACCTACAATAGGTATGTGGTAGCGGGTACAAGTCTTTGTGACATCAACAATTCTCTTTATTGAAAAAGACAAGGCTGCTAAGCTGCTCTTGTAAAATTCCTGAAATACTTTAAGACAGAGGTGAAAGCGGCAGCCATCCACAGTATTAAACCTTTTACTGCACATCATAGAAGAAAGTTTACAGTAATTAATGTCTCCATATGCAAGTCCACCAATTGCCAAGGAACCTTCTCAGTGTGTTAATCTCCCCTGAAAGGTTAACTCACTGTTCTGGCAAACGTTGTTTTTAAAAACCATAGTACTCAATACTACAAGCCTCAAAGGTGCAGTTCAGGGGCACTCTTATTAACGTTTCAAAATATATATTTTTCTAGCACTTTAACACAAACTGAACAGAAACAAATACTTTAAATTACAATAAACCTAAAAACTGCTGACCATTTTCAGTTGCACTCTCTTTCCCTGACAATAAAAACCAAAGCAATAGAAAGTCAATATTAAAAACTGTAGATTTGTTCGTAAAGAAGTGAAGGCCAGAAAAAGGTGATGCTTTCATTTTACAAATTAAAGGTGGCATACCAGAACTATATTAACCTCGTTAAAACTAGCTCCGAGTAGACCATTTATACATTGATTTCAGTCCCATCTACACCATTTCACAAATACGTCAAACTTGTCTTTATTCAGGACATCGTTTAGTAGACCTCAAAACAAGAAACTACACAGAGTGCATCTTATAGGCTCTAACAATAGTGCAAAGTGCAAAATGGGTTTATGGCCCATTGCCTGCATCGTCAATGTTCCACAGTTGTCTTTCAAAACACTTTCCCCATCATTTTACCTTCTTAAAAAGCCTACATCACGGAAGGATAACTGATACACGTTACTTATTGGCTCCCAATGATATCATGAGTAAACAATTACACTATAAACCCTACACCTGTCACTGTTTGGCGAATCTGAAACGCTCTGATTGGAGACGGTTCATATGGCTACGAGCATATGTTGCCATATGGAGCTCCTGTTGGCCAACAGTTCCTGTGTGTACAAACAATACATATCTTCACAACATCTATACTCAACTCGATTTATATGGTCCTGGCAACTATATTTACATACAATATATACACCACGTGCAAAGTTTATAGAGAAGAGAGTCCATGAAGAAGATCCTTGCTGATGAACGCAGACCTGGACAACACAAAATGTAGAGTGGGACTTCAAAATGTATTAAAGGCATAGCAGGAATATTTCAATCAGAAACTCCTTGTATGACTGCAACATTTTCTGTGCTCTGAAGCGGGTTGTTCACTCAGCAGTCATCACATTTAAAATTCAATAAATAAACGGATAAATTAGTTAAATGAGAAAATTATATGCAACTGCGCATTTTCACATTGTATCTTCCTACAGCCCGTGTTACGGCTTCCCAGTGGCAAATAAAAACTGGTGCTTGCCGCTCCGCCCAGGCATTTGTAGTTCCAACCACCCACAACACATTGATGGGTGAACATCTTAAGAAATAAGATCCACCATGCACTGCTTTGAATATAAATATTCTGCTTGCTTTTTTTGTACCGTAGGTCTTTTAAATAACCCAAACTCCAAAGCATTCAACTGGTTTTAAAACATCAACAGGTTCTGCACTCACATGGTATTTATGCAGATCATTTATGCAGATCATGCACTGGAGTCCTATTTTAAAATGAGAGTGCATATGCCAAACTTAACCTGAGAGAAGTTTAATGGGGAGACAAAACCTTTGCAATAGTTTAGCGGTGAGCCACACTGTCACTGTACCTAGGTTCCACTTAGGTATGAGAAAACAGAAATAACAGAAGTAAGCTCCACATCCAGAGTCATAGAATTAGCACTGGTGGAATTTAACGTTTGTATATTGAGGTTATGAAAACAAGAAAATGCCAATAGGGTGTATTTTCCTCTTTTGTAAATGTAGGAGCATTAGCCGAGGTGTGGGCTGTGCTTAATTTGAGCCAGTGGTTTCCGGTGCTCAGCACCAGCACTTAATCATCAACATCAGCGCTTTTCATGAGCACCAGTTAAGCACACATTCATTTACAGGGAAATTAAGTGATTTGCCCAGAATCACAGGATGTCGAGCAGACGCTGAGTCTCGAACCTGGTTCCCCAGCTCCTAAGGCGGCAGCTCTGGCCATTACACCACATCCTCTCCCCGCTTTCATGGTTAGTAGTTGGTTCTGTATTAGGCAGCACTAAGAGGAGAAATGGGCTTGTGCAAGCTGCCTTTTGATGCGATCCCCGGCACTTATTTGTTTCACAAATTAACCACTAGGTGTGGGTGTTCTGGTGGGGGGCATCCCATGTAATCCAGTAAAAACCCACCAACCATTTTTGAGAATTAACTCGATAACGGAAGCGTCTACTACTTTTTGCGTGTCCACCTCTAGTGCATGGCGATTCCTTTTTGGCAGTGTCAGAAAACTGGAAGGTTAAATATATTTCTATAAATATATGCAGTTAGGTTTGCATGCACATAAAGTTGCTGTACTGCTACTGACACCTACAGATATAAAAATATTATTTGGCAATACAAAGTTCGTTGCACATCTGTACCCGATGCAGAAATATTTCAAGTACTGTACCAGAGATTATGTGCACATCGATTCAAAGTAAACAGAGAGTGGTAGTACTATGCCCAGCTCAACACTGCAGCTTACACCTTCCCAGTGCTACTTGCAATGGTGCCAACAAGGACTACAGCTGAAGTATGCCACAGGATTTCCTACATGTATCAAGAGTCGATATACCAAAGATACATCTCCTACCCAATGATCGCAAGCTTACGTTGGCTGATCTGGCTGGCTAGGAGAGTATCTCACCTGTCCCACTGTTCTGCATCTCTCACTCCTGAAACTATGGTCTCTGGTGTAGCGAGGTTACCCAACCTACCAAAGAGACATCTCACCACTCGAAAAACATTTTAGCTACATTTGCTGTAGACTGCATGTTTTCAACCTACATTACACTAAAAATAGATAGCAACACGGTTTTCTGTTTCGAACATAACCATTAAAAAAAGGCTGAAGAAACAAGCTGCCTCCGAATACTGCCTAGCAGAGAGAACTGTACCTAGACACATAAAAGGTCACTCTTACAGCAAAGCTGGAACAGATGTGAAGTCACTGGAGATGCACTGCTGATAAAATGTTATTTTATCAAGCAGGAAAATAAAATATACAACAATGTATATTTTAAAAGGCCTGTCCTATAACAGATGGCATGAGATAGCATAAAACCAAAAAAATCCAATTTTTAAGAATCTTGTGTAGCCTTCAGCGAAGGATATTGAGTGAATTTAGACCGTGTGCAGTATTTAGACTTGAAGGCAGACTAGGTTCCTATGACACTAGTGGTCCTAGCCACCCACAGTAATACTCAAGCTGTCCATTAATAAGGACGTTGAATCAAATACTTTCAGCAGGGCACCGACAGTGCATAGGGTTCCATCCTATGGCGTCTATTAAAGTTCAAGCTAACGAAGGAGAGGTCAACAAGAAGAATCGACGAGCCTCTGGCGAACCGTTTTATCTTCTTTGGAAGTCTGCACGTCATTGGCTGTGGACACACCTGCAAAGGCAAAAAAAGGCAAAGTGAATTTAGTTTGCGAACTAAAAATCTAAAACACAGCTTGTTATAATGACTTATTTCCATGCTTTTCGGTGAGGAATTTGAGGGGTACTGTAGGCTTGACATCTGACGGACGATTTAAGAAACCTGACCGTCATTTTAGTTCAAAGGTCATCTCACCTTTACATTACTTTTTCTTAGCCAAGGAGAAAGATGAATCCCTGACTGCGGCCTGGAGTTGTTAACTTAAACACATAAGATACAGCGTTTCCTTAGTCCGACTATTTCAAAACCACACTTTCTGTTGTCAGTTGAACCCAAAGCTTCCTCCTGGCCAGAGCCACTCCCCTTGCACTTTGAGGGTACAGGAACCAGGCTTTCTCTAGCCTTTTCCAGCATGCTAAGGTTCCCTGTGCAGTATGAAAAGCAGGTTAGGACAACTTAAGCTAATGTTTATATTACATTGTTTTTAAACTGAACAGGAAATTCCCAACCAAAGCATGCTTTGTTTTCATGCATGGAAAATCCCTGGAGGCCTGGCTCCTGTGCAGTCATCATGGAAAGAAGGTGGTGTGAGCGGGGCTTGAAAACAAGAGCCCTAAATCAGGTCACGAACCCCCCACGTTCTTCTTCCCTTACGCTGATAAGGGTATGTGCATTTTTTACCATAGATATGCAGCTTGCAGAAATGGGACGTATTTTGGCTAGATGTACTTGGGTGGGACATTCTGGAGCCAGAACTCTAGAAACGAAAGTTGTGCTGCTGCCACAGTGCTGGAAACGTGAGGATAACTAAGGGTTTGTTGAGCTTGTGAAGGAAGGAGTGCCAAAAGACTATGCTAGGCATTGTAGATGGGCAGCAAGGGTGCAGATGGGCTACGTGGCCCTTCCCAAAATTGTCTTTTTTTTTTTTTTTTTAAACTAGGCACTCTTCCTATATATCCCATGGTTTTATCTAAAAGAAAATGGCGAGCCATTAGGCTACGTAATGTCGCGCACTCCTTAGTATAAAGCCACACCTAGGAGAATAAGCCCTTTTAACAGATGGATTTGTACTTCACAACTGTAAACTAGATAATATGGTCACATAGAATCCTCAGCCCTCTTTTGAACACCATAAAATCGTTCTACCTCTCCTGCTAGAATTACAAAGATGAAACAAAGACCGTCCTCAAACTGGAAAACTCCTAAAATCTGAACTCCTGTGCCCCCCAGCCCCTTTGCCTCTGAGCAGTGATCCTGTGGATGTCACCAACCACTTCAAGCTTAAAGTTTAAGCACAGGTGAACCCATAACACATGTGCACTGCCCTCTGGATCTTGGCCCACCACACAAAACTGAGGAACTTGGGAGTAATCATGTCCCGTCAGCCCTTGTCACATGATAGCGATACGATTGGTCAAGATGTGATATGCCCACACAGGACCAATCACAATGTGACGTATAAATACGCCCAGAGCCTCACAAACGGCTCCTTATCCCCGGTGTGGCGAGCAGCCTGCAGGGTTCCTGTGAAGAGGTATGAATCGTTACTATGCCTATGTGGTCGTTAAATTGGGTAAACCTTTCTCCACATAACTCCTTGTGGACCGTGAGTAAGGGTGCATAATCATTAGTTATCTTGCAAGAGCTTAAGTATATAATGGGCCCTGGGGATCACCCAATCATATCAGCTTCACAACATATAGTTCAACCTGCTACCAAGAACACTAGCATCAGCAGCTAGTTACTGGTTGAGAGATTCAGGGAGCTACACGTTTTAACAAACATGCATTAGCGCGTACTGGCTTGGTGGGATATTATCGGGCACAGCTATTGGCTCCCTTGTTGTCATACCATTCACCTGTGGCGATAACAGCGTGTTTTTAAACTCATCTTTGAAACTTTGGAGATACTGACAGCTGAATAAACCCTGTATATTTCACAAGTGTGATGGTGAATGTACTAATAACAAGGTCACTGTCTTAATATTGCTATACGGAAAAAGACCCACATGTACATATCTTAATTTGTATTTTCCATTTACTTTACCACTGCCTCCCACCCCCTCTGTTTTTGTTTTGTCAGGATTCCTTCTTCTTTTCTCTTCACTCTCTTCTCTATGACGGATGCATAGGACAGAGAGCCCCCTTGAGTCCCATGCCAAGGTGGGTAGCTCCCCGACTACAGCGGATACGCCCTATCACTTATATAGTTTTTGTTTATCATGCCAGGTTTTTTAAAAAAATTCTTTTTATTGAACATTTGCTCAGCTGCAGAGAAACAGTCGATTTTGGTAAATGATCGACATAAGTACAGAAAATTACAATACGTCACTTTTTCCCCCAATACATCGGTTGCAGGTGAGTAGACAGTACCCCTCTCCCCAGTACCATTTTCTTTTAGCATTATTAACAAATCTCATGATGTTTCCACATCCAACCCCGGCTATCCCTCCCCAAAATGAATCGTCAGTAGCCCCTATATGCCACCCACTGGCTCCAGACCGTTTCCCATTTCCGTGGGAATCCCTAACTCTGATACACCACCTTTTCGGCTGCACAACACCAGTCAAGATCAGTTTTCCAATCTTCCACCCTTGTAGGACAACCCGCACCCCAGGCCCTGGCTATGTTTCTCTTCGCCACCATGTCCGCTACTATCAGCCATATTCTATGATACTTCGGCCATGTCTCCTCTTGCGTCACGTGCAGTATATGCTACCTAGCCTCCATTGGAATAGTCTGGTCCGTTACTCCGGTCATGACCGGTACAATATTCCCCCAGTACTGTTGGATTCTGGGACAGGCCCATACAATGTGGAAGAAGGAGCCCACTTCCTGACAACCCCTGGCACACTGGTCTGAGTTGCTACGTCCCAGCCTTTGCAGGAGTACTCTAGAGGAGTAGGATCTGTGAAGGATACAAAGTTGTATAAGGTGAAAGCGCGCCCGAATAGCTACCTTTCTGGGACTCAGCGGATTCGCAACCACCCAATTATCATCTTCCAACATTCCCACGTCAGCTTCCCATACCTCCCACAGGGCCCCCGAAGGGGTCCGGAGTGTTGTTCATAATCTTCCTATAAGTTAAGGCGGTTGCTTTATCCGTCATTGGGTCTAACAATAGCCTATTTTCCAGGAGAGTATATTCCGGCAGCTGTTCCCCCTCAAGGATGTGACTGCAAAGCGCTTGACCCAGCTGCAGATAACAAAACTTTTCTGCTTCAGTCATCTAGTATTCTGCCTTCAGGTCATCAAAAGAAATTCTTGCTTGACCCTCCACACCTTCTCAAGGTGATCTATACCCAGGAGTCTTCATTTATGGAATCTCTGCAGATTCCCCACTTCCTTTTGTAGGTCGCTATACCACAGTGGGGTTCTCTCTGTTAGTTTTCCTTCTCATCCAAGAAATTTAGTGTCCTCCCGCAATGCACAAACTCTTGCTTGTGTGTGTGTAGGGGCAACTGCGGTTCCAGCCTTTTTACGGTATAGCACCACAGAATATCCTCGGTGTCCCATCGAGAAATGGTCCACTCTATAGGCCGGTTCCTCCCTAGCTGCAAATACCCAATCATTAATTGTAATCAGCTGAGCAGCCCAGTAGTATTTTCTCATGTTGGGGATTGCAGGCCCCCTTCGAATGCTCCTCGCTGAAATTTACATAGTGCTATCTCCATCCCAAAGGAGCTTTTCTCAATTCACTTTCCACTTTGCGGAAGAAATCAAGTGGTATCCTGTTGGGGGTGTTTTGTGGTTCATTTAGCATGCGTGACAATGTCATCGTTTTGAATAAGACAGCCCTACCCATCAAAGACACCAGCAGTTTTTTCCAGTGTGTCAGGTCCCTTCGCAAGCTTTCCAGCTGCAGGAGTAAAGTTAGCAGGTAGGAATTCAGCATTGTTCCTCGAGATATGTATACCGAGGTATTTACATCTCTTTTATTAACAGAGGGAGTCTACCAGCCGGCAGAGATGAGGCAACCCCCGATAGAAGAAACGTATCCCAATTAAATTTGGCCTCGAATAGCTGCCGAATAATTGGACTATATGAAGTAGTCTGTTGACAGTGAAGCGGGGGCGTGTAGCATATACCAGTATGTCCCCGGCATATAGAGATATGCGTTCCTCCCAGTCACTTTCACCAATGATACCAGACACCAGCAGGTATTGACGGACCCAGGCGGCCAAGGACTCAATCACTAGAGAGAAAAGCATAGGGGATAGCAGACACCCTTGTCTCTTGCCCTTGTGTATGGTAAAAGAGCGGGAGATCATACCATTCACCCACACCCTCATCAAGGATTTTGTATAAAGGAGCTTTACCCATGTGCAAAAACGTGGGCCAAAGCCCAACCTTTCTAGAACAGAAAACAAGTAGTTCCATTCAATGCTGTTGAATGCCATTCGTGCATCCAGCGATAGCAATTCGGCCTCCCCCTCCTGTCTATTTCTGGTCATGTGTATAACTCGAAATAGGCATCTCAGATTCAATCTGGTACTTCTATGGGGCATAAAACCGGACTATCGGGGTGTACCATGGATGTTATCACTCTACGAAGCCTGGTCACAAGAGCTTTCGCCAGTACTTTGGCCTCCAAGTTCAGTAGAGAGACTGGCCGATATGAGCTGCAGTCCTCAGGGCCCTTACCTTTCTTGGGAATTACTACTATTGTGGCTAGCCGTTGGTCCTGAGGGAGGCAGCCTGGAACATGTTAAGCATGTGTTGTGCCACCGTGTCTGCCATGCTCTTATGCAATTCTGCCGGGAGGCCGTTAGGCCCCGCAGCCTTACCAGATTGTAAATCTCGGATGGCTCCTTCTATATCTTCAATTGTTAAATCTTGTTCCAACTCATTCCTATCGTCATTCGATAAAGTGGAAAGGAGGCCATCCCCAAGAAGTTTGGTGCAGTAACTCCCTGTTCTAGTAGAGGTAGCTGTATTTAGCGATTCATAGTAGTCAGCAAACACTTATGCGATTCCTTTCCAAGTCGTATGTACAGTCCTGTTCGATGCATGAATTTCCAAGACCCAGTTTCTTTCCCTATCTCTTTTCTCTACCAGTGTATCATTTTATTGACCTTGTCACTAACATTGTAGAGTCGTCTCTGCGATGGTCTGGACTGTGCCTGAGCTGTATTATCGGGCTTATCATGCTAATTGATACCATTTGTAGTTGTCTCTTCACAACACCTATAGTGATGGATAAAGGGTTGTTGGAGTGATAATACAATGGAAGGATACAGCTGTGTGATAGGTCGCCAATTGTTGCTATTTGAATAACCTTTCTACATATGAGATTGGTCACATGCATATTCATGACAGAAAACACTCACCTAGCTGGTGTATCTTAACTGTTTTTCCAAGTATGCATTATTTGAAAAAATCCTTTGTTGCATATGTTTCCTACAGCTTACCGCCAGTCAATCCTTCACCCTCTGACGTCCCCATGGATCACTGGATGGCTTTGTATATGTCATGAATGTTTTGTTGTCTTTTGAGTTGAGCGCTTTTTGAGCAGCAGCACTCATACAGGTCCTGAAGAAAGTCTGAACACCTTTTTCGGGTCATGGGCTGAAACATATCGACCTTTATGTGACACTAAAGCGGGTTGAATCTCTCCCGCAGTGCTATGTTGTTTTTTAGAACAAACTTAACCAGCACATGCCCTGTCTCTCGACATGCTGTATTCAGGCTATGGGCTTACAGCCAGCCTCCAGCATCTGAGCGGCTTTTTTCAGTATCCTTAGAAAAATATTGCTTCTTATTGGATAATGGTTTTTGCTTGTCCCACCTTTTTTTCTCAATTGTTGACTCCCATGGATCACTCGTAGGACTTGTCCTCTCCCACTTGTGCTATCGTATGTCCTGTCTTTGGAACTTTTTTTTTATTTTACATTCACACCGAGCACTTCCAGCTCGGCACTCCATGATGCCATGCTTTATATTTAAGTATCGCAGCCGCGCCTTTCTTTTGTTCTGCATGGCACAGCTCGTTTGGAAGACTGTGGTTCTTTGCTTCCCGACTGGTTTTGTGTAGTAGTTGGTCATTTGCGTATGCAGCTAGGCCCTCCTTCAGTCTGCTCCATTTGCTTACTGATTACCAAGCTCCGGGAAGCTCGAGTCACAGCAGGTTGAACGTGGCGCCCCCCATCGTGCACTCCCTTGCTGGGACTCCCTGAAATCATACTGTATCTGTTGCGTGGGTGTGAACACCGTGTGCAGGTGAATGGCAAGTTAACATTGGCGGGATGCAGTGACGCCAGTTTGTATCAAACCAGCAGGTTTTAAAACACCCAGTCAGTGACTGAAAAGCTTGGCTCACATCCAACATGTGATGTTTAGTGTCCACTGGAGACAGGAGCAGGTCCACCAGCGTACGTGGGGATGTGCCGGGCTTACTCTGCCCCCAAGCTGAACTGCTCTCTAACGAGGTACCCAAATGTTGATGCCCCTTGCGTTTCTGCCATCACCACCCGGTTTCACAGCTTTCCTGCTGCCGGCAGAATGACCGCATCTAACTCCGCTTCCCACACTAAAAACAATTGGTCTTCCAGCGGTTAGAATAACAGCTCCACCAGAAGAACACCACAGCAAAAATACTCTGCCCTTTCAACTCGTGAGAAGCGTCAAAGCAGACTTGCCGGCTATCCCCGGCACATGCCCTGTCCACAGGCAGACTGCGGTGACCTGGAAGTGACAGAAAATACAATGAGGACTTCAGTCGCAGATCAGGGCTTTTGCTGCACAGCCAGCCTCTCCCTTACTGTACCCCTTGCGTCGTTTGTGCTGCAGTGATGTGAGTAGAGCTCCCCCCAAGAGCCTTGGCAGAACGACAGAAATACAAACATGCCTCGATTACTCTAAGTGTGTTAACTATTTGGTGCCACTAAATGCACTTAAACTTTCCCACCTTAAAGTATGCAAAAATAACCGAGTTGTGCGATTCCCCGCTGAAGTGTTTTTCAAATGAGTTTTTACTTTACTAATGGAGAGTGATTTTGCACTGTGAAACATGTACCATGTGTACATGCTTTTCATTAGGGCTGCCGGTACATCAGACCTTTTGATTTTACTAAAATTCATTTACAGGTGCACAATTTGCAAGCACAATCCAATGCAGCACCGGCCATCTGGTTTTAAAATGCCCAGCAGCGCTATATATTTAGGTGGTTATTCGGTTTGAGCTCTCGCACCGTCTCTCCATTTACCCCTCACCTCCTCCCCCTACTTCTCTTCTCATCTTCCTCTTTCTCATGTCTCCCTCTCTCTCTTGCTCCTGCCATGTGTGCCTGTGACCTTCTGTGTCTGTCCAAGAAGTATTTCCATTAAGTCAGAGGCCAAGAATGCAACCTACTTCCAAAAAACTTCACACTCTCTCCTCTCCCTTTATGCACCAACGCCCACAGCTCTCTCTTTCATCCATTCTGCTCTAGTCTCATTCTCAGGAACTCACAACCGCTCTGTTTCCCACTCCCTCTTATATTCCTTCTCCCCTGCCCATTCTTCTCTAACCATCCCTTTCTCCACGTCACTCACGCACACTTCTCTCTAAACCCTTTTCCCTCGGTCTCTCACTCACATATCCTGCTCTGGTATCACACTCTCCTGTCTTCATTATCCCCGACCCTTTACAGCAACTCCTTCCCTATTTTTTAAATTCATTTTTCCTTTGGTGTCATTTATTTTCCACCTCCCCTCCCTCGTAACCTATTTCCAATTTTCTGGTTCTCCAGGGCCACAAGGTCATACAAAAGGCAATAGTGATATGCAAATATGATCACTCCACTGCAAACAAAAAAATCAAAAGTATAAAATAGTCATTTACCAAGCAAATAGCTCTAACTTTCACAAATGTGAGATCAACTGTATTGCAAATGCTTGTTAATACTAGCCCAAGGTTGCCTCAATAAAGTTATTTGCGAGCTCTGTAGTTAGTTTTAACCATCACTTTCACTTGCTCTGCTACCATCACCACCCTGAGCTCATCTATCTGGTATTTAATATATCTGTCTTAGTACTAAAACATTCCTGAGCTCCTCCCTCTCAGTGAAAGGGCTGTAGCCCGTACCATGGTAGGCATCACAGTATGAGGAGGTTCCCAATGATGAAGCATGCCACTTACGGTGGGTGAGGGAAACGCCCTATATAAGGGACATTCCACGACAGCTAGTCCCTCAGCTAGGTTGAGAATGTTCACATACCCAAGGGGTGTGTTTTGTGTTTGATATGTTGAGTAGGGAAGCTAACCCTTGCAGGTCTTAAAACCCCCTCTGGCCTTCCGTTGTGTTATAAAAGTAATCATGGACACCCATTCTCCCTTTGTTTCACAAGGGAATCACATGACCAAATCCTCCTCCTTCACCATTAGAAAACTGTGTTACATTTTCCCAAACATTGGAATTAACAGAAGGTACAGGCAGCCTTCCGTTGGTACTCTTCTTCCAGTGAACTGCGACAATTCAGGGTCCCAATCTTCGCTCTCATCTGACCCCAGTGGATCCAGAATGTGCTCACCAGACAGTTTCTAGAGCTCAACATCTGGGATCACCTCACCCCAACACTTCAAGTTCTCCACCGGCTGTCTGTAAGAAGATTAATTTCTTTAAAGGCTCTCTGCATTATAAATGAGAACCTCATCAAACAGGACTGATATTCTTATGTTAGACCTGTCAGCCTTAGGGTGGTCTTCCCCTGAACTTTTTGCCTTCCTCCTCCATTGTTGCTGAACTTGTTTTTGCTGGCCTTAGGACTTTGTACACGTTACCACAGCTAACGTGAATGTGCTAACTCCGTAAAACAAGGTAACATTGGGTTATCCCCAATTGGCATATTTAATTTACTTATAAGTCCACAGTAAAAGGGTACTACATGTACCCAGGGCCTGTAAATTAAATGCTACAAGTGGGCCTGCAGCACTTATTGTGCCACACACGTAAGTAGCCCTTTAAACATGTCTCAGGCCTGACACTGCAACCTGTGTGTTCAGTTTTTAAACTGCCATTTCAACCTAGCAAAATAAACCTTTTGCAAGACCCACGCCTTCCTTGTTAATACACATAAGTCACCCCTAGGTTAGACCCTGGACAGCCCAGAGGGCAGGGTGCAGTGTATGTAGAAAGTAGGACACATACTTTCAAGTTTTATAAGTCCTGGTAGTGAAAAACTAAAATGTGTTCTTTACTAATACAAGGCCTACCTCTCCCATAGAATAACATAGGCGTAACCTTATTACATTTAAAAAGATTTAATTTCCACATGGGAGCAGATAATCAGGTCATGTTTGGTGTCTTTGGAATTGTACTGAAACCCCCTAACTTATGGTCAAATTGGATTTTAAGTTACGCTTTTAGAAATGACACATTTAGAAAGTTGGCATTTTCTTGCCTTAGCCATTTAGTGGCGGTAGCCGGTCTCTGGGTCACATGACTGGGTGTAGCTGAAAGTTGGGCTTTGTGTATTCCTCCTAGACAGCCACACACAATAGATATCTTAGGTGTGCCTGGATGGGCCATCACTGGCAGGACTGGAGGGCAGAGCTGGACCCAGCCCTACTTACACTTGAACAGGCAACAAAGGGCTGCATCCCCCCTGTAGCTAGTCTGAGGCAAGAGCAGGGAAAACAGGATGCCTGTGGACTTCAATGAGAATTACTAGAAGCTTCTCCCACCTTCCAGAGGAAGGACACCAGGTATAAATACTGGACTTCAGACACCAACTCTTCAGTACACTTCTGGACCTTTGGATACTCCTCCAGGAAGAAGAACTGCTGTGCTGCAGTACGGACTGCTGAAATGCTGCTCTGAATAACTGCTTCCCTGCTGTGCTGAACTGCTGCCCTCTTGCCTGGCTGGGAAGGATTGGACCTGCATCTGTTGAACCCAGGACTGCATATGGACTCCAAAGGCTAGTTGGCTGGCCTCCTGGCTTGAGCCTCAGGGACAGAAGGCTCCAACTACCTAAAACCTAGCACCTAGATTATGCCATCTGTAAATCTACCCTGCCAAGTGGGGGCACCCCAGTCCTGGACCCTTGGAATTGGGGCAAAGGAGCTCTGCCAGCCTCTGTGGATCCTGCAGAACCAATGAGTAACCTCTGCTGCACGGCGCAACCCCGACCAGAACCGGCGCATCACCACTGCTGTGCAGATCAGTACTGTTGCAAAGACCCACATCGCAGCCCGTCGCCCCATCTGATTAGCCACTGCGTGACACATCCTTGGTGCAGGTCCTCACATCCCTGGTTGATGGCAGCATCAATGACAAATCCAGACCCTGCATCGCAGTCCCTCAGAACTGACGTATTGCCCCGACTGTGCAACGCATCCTCGACGCTGGAATGCACATTGCAGGCCCTCGTCGACTGGATCCGCTAAGATGATGCAGGACCTTGGACTGCAGCCTTGCCGCATCATGGAACTGATGCATCGCTTCAGCTGTGCGACACATCTTCAACGCACATGCTTGAAACGCTCCGCAAAACAGGATTTAAGGTACTCTGGTCAGCTGGCCTAACTGGGTCCCTGTATTCAGCCCGCAACCCATTGCGGTCAGCCTGAACTTGTGACTTTATCCCAGTCCGGGGAGATCAGATATCTGCAGTTGGTGCTTTGTGCTTTTTGGTGCTATTCTCATGAAATTCTTTCATATTGAATATCTCCGGTTCTACCGATTGGATTTTTGCAGTTTTAGTCTTGTTTTATTGATTAAAAAGACTATTTTTCTAAACTGCTGTAGAATCCTTTCGCGGTGTATTTTCACTGTGTTACTGTTTGAAGTGCTGCACAAATACTTTACATCTGAGTTAAGCCTGACTGCTGTGTGCCAAGCTACCCGAGGGTAGAGCACAGGTTAATTTAGGGTTTGCTTGAGGCTTCACCCCGAGAAGAATTGCGGTTCTGCTTAAGAAGGGTTTCACCCCCTGCAACCAGTAACCCAATTTCTTACATCTTACAAGGCAAACTCTTCACCAAATTCTGCTCCTTCTTGCTGGATAGAACACAAGTTGTCAGCCTGGCACCTTACCTGCAAACTCATCTGCGGAGTCAGTCAAGGTTCATTGCTCAGCCCCACCCTGTTCAACACACACATGAACCCTATGGCCAATGTTATCCGCACACACAACATCAACATTCTCTCCTATGCAAACAACACACAATTCATACTGTCCTTCTCGGACAAGAACCCCAACACAAGAAACAAGTTCACCACCTGCATGACCAAAGTTGCTAACTGGTTGAAAGCCAACTTTCTCAAGACAATAAAAAAGTAGTGATCTTCGGCAAGAACATAATCACTATGGGACACTAATTGGTGTACTGCTGAAATCGGAACCACACCCAGAACCCAAGCCCGGAACCTCAGAATAATCATCAACAGCAAAATGGACATGACTGCACAAGTCAACGTCATCGCTGCATCCTGCTTTCACACCCAGAAGATGCTGAGGAAGATCTTCAAATGGCTCCCAAACAACACAAGTAAAACTGTCACTCACCCCCTAGTCACCAGCAAGCTGGTCTTTAGCAACGCCCTCTATGCTGGGCTCACCAAGCAACTCACTAGAAGACTACAGACCATCCAGAACTTGACAGGCAGACTCATCCTCAACCGCCCACACAGAACTCACATTACACCACACCTCAGGGAACTACACTGGCTTCCAATAAACAAATGAGCTCAATTGAAACTCCTCACACACAAAGTCCAAGCAGTCTACAACTCAGGCCCGACCTAACTGAACAGTTGCATCTCCTTCCACCAACCATCCAGACACCTTCACTCCACAGAATTTCTACTCTGCAACATCCCACGCATACAAAGAACCAGATCAGGAGGACAAGCATACTCTTAAGGCGTGGATTATTTTCCCTCTCCACATCAAAGCCTCCTCCTCTCTTCTTGAATTCCGCATGAAACTGAAGACCTGGCTTTTCAATTAATCAACCTTCCATAGGTAGTTCTAGGCGCACACACCTGCTCAGCACCAGGATACCCTCGCCGGTGATAGTGCGCTTTACAAATATACATAACATAACCTTCTGGCAAAGAAGCACACTCACAGTCACACTGAACCAACTAAGTTCAGAAAGCCTTGTCTCAAGCAGCAGGAATAAAGAATCTCCAATACTAATTATTCCGAAACACCAGACCCAAAATTCAGGCTCATCACACAATCAAAGAGGACTTCCGCATAAAATAAGAAAAATACATATTAACATGCCAAGAATTTTGAGAAGGGTATTTGCACTATTATGAAACTGTGATATCGAGGCGAGTCATCAAATGTGCAAACGGTCTTCGTTAGTTGCACACAAGTCTCTAGAAAGACAATAATATTTTGATGAATTACAATGAATTACTAAAATGCATTCTCAAACGAGAGGTTTGATGCAGTCACATATTTTTTATTGATGACTGTTTTCAGTGCTGTTCGGATACATTTTTTTTCACTAGCTATGAAAGGTATTTAAACATGTAATTTTGACAAGGCAAAACCTATGTGATCAAGACTCTAGTATCGAGTCAAAGCACTTTGGTGTTTCTGAACTTTTTCTGCAACAAACATTGCTTTGTGTGAGCATACTTTGCTGTGGCATAATGGCTGACGAGAGTATAAAAGCAGGGTTCCCAACCCGGTGGGTATGTTTTGACTTGTTAGGGATGGCGGCAAATACGATTGTGGTGGCAAACGAGATAGGATTTAAGATTTAAACACTGTATGTATGTATGTATGTATGTATGTATATATGCATGCATGTGTATATATATATATATATATATATATATAGACACATATATATATATATATATATATATATATAGACACACATATATATATATATATATTGCTTTTTACCGTTCTCTGCAACTTCCCTTCTCCTGGGAAAAGACGGAGTCGAACCCAATTTCTGTGCTTAAATTATTTAATGTTGCTCGATCACCACAACCGCCTTGACGCGTTTCGGCCTGACACGGCCTTGATCACATGACGCGCTCTAAGAGCCACATGACTGAATTTAAAGTGCAAGATGCTATACACGTGTTGTTCCTGGTATAGACAAACAAAATACATATATCATTACAATTTTTTGTTGTTCCTCCTTATTTCTGTGCAAAACCAGCAAATAAATATCGGATAGGTTTAAATACCATATGTTCGCAATACATTAAATTAAAAATATGTTAAAAACAAATTCATGTAAAATACATAAAAATCTGTTCATAAAGTATTTAAAATATTTAAAATCAGTCAAAAAAACACAATGTTATTAATTCATATACCCATATCATCACCTTACATTAAACAATATAAGTAAAATACAATACATTCTAGTTCTGCCACAAACATTGCCTTGTGTGAGCATACTTTGCTGTGGCATAATGGCTGACGAGAGTATAAAAGCAGGGTTCCCAACCCGGTGGGTATGTTTTGACTTGTTAGGGATGGCGGCAAATACGATTGTGGTGGCAAACGAGATAGGATTTAAGATTTAAACACTGTATGTATGTATGTATATATGCATGCATGTATATATATATATATATATATATATATATATATATATATATATTCACTGAAAAACCAGAGGTTTTAGGGACAGTTATAGTTAGTTGGACATTGCACTCGTACAAAACCCGTGAAATTCCCCCGTTATAGTTAGTTCAGCTAACTATAACTCGCGCCCCGCAATGCACTGCTGATGACGTCACATATTACATCACTCATGACATGGTCAGTGACATCACTGATGACATCACTGATGACATCTCAAATGACATCACTGATGACATCATCCAGTGACTGTGTGTTTCTGTAAAGTTTAAATATGTTTAATATATATAGGGAAAGGCGTATTGAAGAATGAGTGGGTGTATAAGTGTCTGAATGGATGATTTAGTACGTGCGTGACTGACACTACAAGTGAGTGATTAAACGTATCTTACTGAATGCATGGGTTAGTGACTAAACTGTGTGAATGTCTGTATCCGTCTGTTGGTGTGTAAGTGGATGCATGGATTTGCGAATAGCTACATGAGTGTCTATATGGGTTATTTATTGGTTCTATGAGTATCTGTATGGGTGCCTGAGTGTTTGTGTGGATGGGGTGTGTGCGACTGTGCATAGATGTGTGAGTGGGTGATTCACTGGGTGGATGGTTTCAAGAGTGCATCTGTGATAGACTGTATGGGTGGGTAAGTGTGTGTAAGAGTGTGTTAGTGAGTGAATGTATGTCCCAGTGGTACATGTGTGAGTAACTAAATATGTGAAAGGCAGTATATATGTGTATTGGAGTATATAAATAGCTATAAGCGAGAGTGAGTGATTGTGATAGTGGCTGTATGGATGAGTGTGTGCTTGTATCAGTGATTGTATAAGAGCGTAACAATGTGCTAGTATTTGTATGATTAAGTGAGCTGGTGTGTGTATAACTGTATAGGTGAGTAAATGGCAGTGTGTTTAATTATTTGCATGACTGACTAGGTGTGTGAGTACCTCTATGGATGAGTGGCGGTGTTTGAGTGTCTATATAGGAGTAAGAGTGCATATGATAGTCCTGTACTGAGTGACCATAAGTATGAGTGACTGTACGGGTGAGTGAGTGGATGTGTGTGTGTAGACCTAAGAATCAGTGAGTGGGTATGTAGTTATTGGTGTTGGAGTGTCTATGGTTTTGCGAATGGCACTCTGTAATTTAGATTGGGTGTATCAAAGGTTATATTAGGGTGTGAGGAGCTGCATCAGATTATCACGTGGATGATGTCATCAGTGATGTCATTTGAGATGTCATCAGTGATGTCATCAGTGATGTCACTGACCATGTCATGAGTGATGTAATATGTGACGTCATCAGCAGTGCATTGCGGGGCGCGAGTTATAGTTAGCTGAACTAACTATAACGGGGGAATTTCACGGGTTTTGTACGAGTGCAATGTCCAACTAACTATAACTGTCCCTAAAACCTCTGGTTTTTTCAGTGAATTTCAAAGGTTTTTTAAATGCTAATTTCTAACTATAACGTGTCTGAAACCTATGGTTTTTTCAGTGAATTTCAAAGGTTTTTAAAATGCTAATTTGTAACTATAACGTGCCTGAAACCTACGGTTTTTTCAGTGAATTTCAAAGGTTTTTTAAATGACAATTTTTAAATGTATTAATTTTTATATTAATTTTTTTCATACTGATTTACTACATTTTTAGAAACAATTTCTTTTACATATTTTATTTTTTAAATTACATTGTAATTACATTATACATTACATTACAAAAATACTTTCTCAGAATGAATTACTTTAGTTTAAATACTTTGCACATAGGCAATAGACTTTTAAGTACAGTAGTTACAGTTGTTGCAATGGGCAACACATTTTCAAACACAATGCAACATTCAGCTCAATGTGAATTTCTAGTTAAATGCAATTAGTTACTTTATGGATTACTTTTCTAACCACAGGACTGGATCCTAGATTCAGTCCTGGTACATCTCCTGTAAACAGTTGAGTAAAAGCGTTTTGGTTACAGTCGTGATTTTTAAGGAATATTATTGTTTTTTAAAAGTTGACACTTAGAAACTTTTTCTCATAGAATCACCAATGTTATCCTATGGAAGGAAATTCACTTAGCAGGTAAAAACTGTTATCGTTACTTTTTCTTACTCAGTGTTGGATCCTGGATCCAGCACTGGTGCATCTCCTGTAAACAGTTGAAAGAATGCGTTTAAGTCATACAGGCGATTTTTAAGGAATATTTGTAGTTTGTGAAAATCGACACTTTGAAACTTTTCTGCTGAAAACCAGACAATGGATTCCTATGGAAGAAAATATAAGTTACTGGTAAGTACGGTTAAAATTACTTTTCAGGACCAGTACTGGGCTGAAAGATACAGCACTGAGGTCTCTCCTTATAACAGGTGAGTAAATCGGAATTCGTATTTCGGCTGATTTTAGAGGAATATTTGTATGTTTCAAAAATCAACACTTAGAAACTTTTTCAGCAAAAAGCAGGCAATGATATCCTATGGAAGGAAATTCAAGTTACTGGTAAGTACGGTTAAAATTACTTTTGAGGATCAGTACTGGGCTGAAAGATGCAGCACTGAGGTCTCTCCTGATAACAGGTGAGTAAATCGGAATTCGTATTTCGGCTGATTTTAGAGGAATATTTTAAAGTTCCAAAACTCCACACTTAGAAGAATTTCCAAGTGAAACCAGTCAATGTTAGCCTATGAAGGAAATTCAAGTTACCGGTAAGTACGGTTAAAATTACTTTTCAGGACCAGTACTGGGCTGAAAGATGCAGCACTGAGGTCTCTCCTGATAGCAGGTGAGTAAATCGGAATTCGTATTTCGGCTGATTTTAGAGGAATATTTTAAAGTTCCAAAACTCCACACTTAGAAGAATTTCCAAGTGAAACCAGTCAATGTTAGCCTATGAAGGAAATTCAAGTTACCGGTAAGTACGGTTAAAATTACTTTTCAGGACCAGTACTGGGCTGAAAGATGCAGCACTGAGGTCTCTCCTGATAGCAGGTGAGTAAATCGGAATTCGTATTTCGGCTGATTTTAGAGGAATATTTTAAAGTTCCAAAACTCCACACTTAGAAGAATTTCCAAGTGAAACCAGTCAATGTTAGCCTATGTAAGGAAATTCAAGTTACTGGTAAGTACGGTTAAAATTACTTTTCAGGACCAGTACTGGGCTGAAAGATGCAGCACTGAGGTCTCTCCTGATAACAGGTGAGTAAATCTGAATTCGGATTTCGGCTGATTTTAGAGGAATATTTGTATGTTTCAAAAATCAACACTTAGAAACTTTTTCAGCAAAAAGCAGTCAATGATATGCTATGGAAGGAAATTCAAGTTACTGGTAAGTACGGTTAAAATTACTTTTGAGGATCAGTACTGGGCTGAAAGATGCAGCACTGAGGTCTCTCCTGATAACAGGTGAGTAAATCGGAATTCGTATTTCGGCTGATTTTAGAGGAATATTTTAAAGTTCCAAAACTCCACACTTAGAAGAATTTCCAAGTGAAACCAGTCAATGTTAGCCTATGAAGGAAATTCAAGTTACCGGTAAGTACGGTTAAAATTACTTTTCAGGACCAGTACTGGGCTGAAAGATGCAGCACTGAGGTCTCTCCTGATAACAGGTGAGTAAATCGGAATTCGTATTTCGGCTGATTTTAGAGGAATATTTTAAAGCTCCAAAACTCCACACTTAGAAGAATTTCCAAGTGAAACCAGTCAATGTTAGCCTATGAAGGAAATTCAAGTTACCGGTAAGTACGGTTAAAATTACTTTTGAGGATCAGTACTGGGCTGAAAGATGCAGCACTGAGGTCTCTCCTGATAACAGGTGAGTAAATCGGAATTCGGATTTCGGCTGATTTTAGAGGAATATTTGCACAATGGTGAAGGGAGGGGGCGGGGCCTGAGGTGACATCTGTGCAAACGCGCCCCGTGGTGCGTTTTAAGTTGGGGGATTAAGTCCCCTTGAATCATGAGGGTCCCTACGGGCCAACTAGCCCACCAGGAACCTCCAGTATGCGCCAGGGGCTGCGTTGCAGAGACATGTACAGAGGCCACACCCCTTTTACACCTCTCTGCAACGCAGCTCTGTGGCGCTTTCTGGACGTACCTGTTGGGCTAGTTGGCCCCCAGGGACCCTCAGGATTGAAGAGGATTTAATTTCCCATCTTAAAAGGCGCCACGGGGCCTGTTTGCACACATGTCACCTGAAGCCCCGCCCCCTCCCTTCACCACTGTGCAAACGCGCCCCGTGGCGCGTTTTAAGTCGGGGGATTAACTCCCCTTGAATCCTGAGGGTCCCTGGGGTGCAACTAGCCCACCATATACCTCCAAAAGCGCCATAGAGCTGCGTTGCAGAGTGGTGTAAAACGGGGCGTGGCCTCTGTACACCTCTCTGCAAGGCAGCCCCCTGGCGCATACTGGCGGTTCCTGGTGGGCTAGTTGGCCCCCAGGGACCCCCAGTATTCAAGGGGAATTCGTTCCCCTCTGCAAACGTGCCAGGGGCGCGTTTGCAGAGTGGTGAAGGAAGGGGCGGGGCCTGCGGTCCCGATCGTTTTTTTTTTTTGGGGAGGGGGCCGCGTGGCCCCCTCCCGGGCCTCTACTTGCCCCGGGACCCCATCCCCCGGGGCTGGCCCTCTCGTTGGGGACTGTGGGGGTCCCCAATCCCCCACAGTCCCGCCGGCTCCCCGTGTCCTACGGGAGCCGGCATAGCTTACACATGGGGAGCAGCTAACATGCTGCTCCCCATGTGGAAAGCAGTCGGCTTGGATATTGGAAGAGAGGCAGGTTTCCTGCTCTCTCTTCCAATATCCAAAGCAGTTTGCAATGACAGGACGGGAGCCGCGAGGCTCCCGTCCTGTCATTGCAAACAGCAGTGTCCCGGGGTAGGCACCCCGGGACACTGCAGGAGCCGGCCCTGGGGGTGGTGGTCCCCAGGGCCATCAAGGGCTCCAGGAGGGGGCCGCGCGGCCCCCTCCCAGTCAGTGCACAGCCCCGGGGAGGTGGTGGTCCCCGGGGCTCTGGGGTCCAAAACGGACCCCCATTGTAATTTTTCTTAGTGCCCCGGGAGGTGGTGGTCCCGGGCGTGTGGGGGCTGGAGCCCCCCACACAGGTTTTTAATTAAAAAAAGAAGCCCCGGGAGGTGGTGGTCCTCGGGGCTGCGGGAGGGCTCAGAGCCCTCCCGCACCATTCTACATAAAGCCCCGGGGGTGGTGGTCCCCGGGGCTTGGGGGGCCCTAGAGGCCCCCACACATAAAATTAACCCCCCCAGCATGCCCCCGGGACTTGGCCCACCCGGGGCCAATTAGCATCGAAGCGCGGGAGACCGCGCTTCGATTTTTTTCTTCGGCAGGGTTCGCGCTCCCTGAGCGCATCCTGCCGATTTAAAAAAAAATAATAATAATTTTGCCCAGGGGGTCCTTGTGGGACCCCCTGAGCAGACCTAGGGGTCAGGGTGTTTCTACCCTGCCCCCTTTGTGCGCTTTGCGCACTTGTTTCTGTCCCTCGGTTCTACCGAGGGACAAAATGGCTGCCAACACTTCCTGATTTGGAGTGTTGACAGCCAATTAACATAAAGCTCGTGCTCGGGAGGATCCGCGGCCCTAGATATATCTATCTTTTTTACTTTTCATTTTCTCAGCAACTACTGAACGGATTTACACCATTTAACAAAAGGGTTCTTTCTGAACCAAGAACTACCTCTTTGCCAAATTTGGTGTAATTCCGTTCAGCAGTTCGGGCTGTAGCCGTGTCTAAAGTTTCCTATGGAAAATTGCATGGGGAAAAAGCGTTTTGGGACCCCCCTTTTTCTCGGCCCCCGCTTGACGAATCCCCCGAGACTTTCAGGGTAGGAGCGGACCGGAGCGCCCCACAAAGTTTGAAAATTTTGCGAAGATACGTCAACCGGCAAGAGAGTTATTTCAAATAGAATGTCGCGGATTTCCTATGGATAATAGGTTGTAACTATAACTATCTACTGGCGACCGCCAGTAGATAATATATAGACACACATATATATATATAGACACACATATATATAGACACACATATATATATATATATATATATATATATATATATATATATATAAAAAAATCACTAAAAAAACAATGGTTAAAGTAGCGTTATAGTTAGGTGTGATAAAAATATCAGTTTTTGTTTATAATTTAAAAAAAAAAAGCCTTCGAAATTCCCTGAAAAAACTAAAGGTTAAAGCCCCCGCCATGCACTGCCTATGACCTCACATATTAGATAACTCATGACATGTTCTATTACATCATTTATGACATCACTGATCACATCTCAAATGACATCATTGATGACCTCATCCAATGAGTGTGTTAGTTTGTTTAATAGTTTACATGATGGCAGGTAACTACCATATTACTTTTCTACCTAGCTTTGTAAAGCCTGTGTCCAGCTAATTGGTACAAGTGTTTACAAACTGCATGTGCTCATAATGCATCATAGGTGTTTAGAGGTATTGAATATGTGATAAATCTTTGTATTGAAGAGTAGCGCTGTGTGCAGGTGACAGTAAACAACTTATGTTCATTATGTTCCACACAAGTTTTTTGGCACTGCAGAAAAAGATTCCAGCAGGTCAAGGACTCTATGTCCTACTTACTAAGTATTGTAAGCAACCTTGAGTTATCCGACAGAATCGTCTGAGCATGACAATTCCTACTTAACATAGAAGACTGTGTGCACCAGGTGCTAACCTATGTACATGAGCTTAATTTGGTTCAGAAGATGGGCCATCTGTAAAGTTTTCACCACTATATGAAGGCTGCAGGTAGAATGACTTTTAGCACCTTCAGACAGTGGTTATTTTAAGCGAATAGTCGTCCTTGGATAGGTTTTGCATACAGTGTACACTGTTCTTGGTAGATACTTTTTAATACTCTGTGGTGTATTTCTCATGAGTTTCACTGTCTGCAAACAGTGTGGTACATGGTAAACTCTCTCCATAGAGTAAACAGTGTTAACAGTACCCACTTTTTCACTTGTATCCACTCAATTTCTCAATGTAGGTTCATTGACTGACAGGCGTTTGATACAGGTAAAGACTGTCCGTAATAGGGCATTAGTTATGTAACCGGGCTTCAGTATCTGGAAGAACTTGGTTTTTGCTGAACAGTTGTATACAGATTGAACACCATGTGCAGGAAAGGTTACCCATTCACCTGTGGTTCATAGTCAACATGAACTACCCATGAAGTGTATGATATAGGGTCAATGCTGCACAGAACACAAGTTTGCTTTATCTATGGGGGTGGTTTGTATGATTGCAGTAATGATGCTTCATATTATTCTGAACTATTTTGCACTTACTTTCACAGCTCTAAGCAATACCCGTTTATAGAGCAATGTGTACAAAAGAAGCTTCTCATCAGTGATGTCATCAGTAATGCCACCAATGATGTCATTTGATACGTCATCAGTGATGTCATAAACGATGTCATAACACATTATGAATGTAATATGTTAAGTCATAAGCATGGCATGGTGTCGGGCATGTTTTAGTTAACTCTGCTAACTATAACTGGTGAATTTTTGTGTTTTTTTTTTAGTTCAAAATAGTATTGTTGTCACTGACATATTCACTTATATATAACGTTACTTTAGCCTTTGGGATTTTCAGTGAATTTCTAAGTTTTTGTTTTTAATTATTATTATTTTTTAACCAAAACAGATCGTTTTTAATCACACCTAAATATAACGCTACTTTAACCTTTGTTTTTTCCAGTGAATTTCTAGGGTTTTTATTTTAATGTAAAGTAATATTTTATTACCATATGCAAAGCCAACCTGTGAAAAGCTGGGTTTCTGTTGCAGTTACCCCCACCCCCTCCCACACTTTTTGCCAGACTACTGATGCACTTTGACGTGATGTACCCTGGGTCCCTGCCAATCAGGTTCCCAGGGCCTGTGTTCTTTCCCCAAAACTAACCCAATTGGCATCTCTGGCCACAGGTCAGCTCCTGGTAAATGGTACCACAGGTACCCAGGGCATTGTGACCAGGGAAGACCGCTAAGGGCTGCAGCACTTATTGTGCCACCCTTAGAGGCCCTGCACTTATATATATATATACACACACACACACCCACTGCCCTGGCATAGATCAGTCACCCCTCTAGCTGGGTGCCCTATACCAGTGGTGAGGGTACAGGTGCATGATCCCTGTACCCCTACAGTGTCTAAGTCCATTCTTAGACATTGTAAGTGCAGTGCTGCCATTAAGAGTATATGGTGCTGGGAGCTTGTCATTACGAACTCCACAGCACCATAATGGCTACACTGAAAACTGAGAAGTTTGGTATCAAACTTCTCAGCACATTAAACCCACACTGATGCCAGTGTGGGATTTAATGAAAAATGCACACAGAGGGCATCTTAGAGATGCACCCTGAAAAACGACCAGCCTCTGGTGGGTTCCCTGACTGGTACACACCAGCCTGCCACCACGAGACATGTTTCTGGACCCCTAGGGTGGGAGCCTTCGCTCCCTAAGCCCAGAAACAAAGGCAGAGGTGTTCACACATCCCCCAGGCCAGGAAGAGCCATCTGTGGCAGGGGAGCTTCAAAGGCCTGGCAGCCTTTGTAATGCGACCCCCAGCCTCTCCTGCTATCAGGAGCAGGCCCCCTTCCTGTCTCCCCTCCTTTTCGGCGGGAAGACAGACGGGAAAAACTAGCCAGCCCAGAAGGTGTGCCCACCTCTGCCAACTCCACCCCTCAGGTGGGGGAGGCGAGGTGAAGCCCACTCTTCAGTGCCCGTCATCTTGCAGATGGCAGGCACTCCCAAATCAGGATTAGGGATTGTGCTCACACCCCCACGTGGGGTGAGCACACCAAGGGTGTAGTCACCCTAAGGTCAGTAGCCCATTGGCTACTGACCTCAAGACCCCTAAGACGCCCCCTAAATATAGTATTTAGGGTGCAGCCCTGAACCAAGAACTCAGATTCCCGCAACCTAAGAAGAAAAAGGACAAAAGAAGACGCCCAGCAGAGGAGACTGCAGAGAACAACTGACTTGGCCCCAGCCCTACTGGCCTATCTGCAGTTTCCAGAGATCCTGCGCCAAAAATCGTCTTGTCCTGCAGCCAGCAACCTCCAGAACCCCTGGGAGGACTGACTGCCTTCAACAAAGACCGGATCTCCTGTGAACAGCTGCTCTGTTCAGAAGAAACACCAAAGAAAGACTCCGAGCCTGCTGAGAAAAAAGAAACCCGACGCCTGGAACCACCACTGCACCCGTCGCCTACGGCCCGAGTTAGAGTGGCCCACCGGTCCCAGCGAGGTCCCCCAGCGCTCCAGAGTCCGAGTCCACCGTGGGCTGACCCCTCCAGGACTCCCAGACGTCACCTGCAGCCTCTGCACGGAGACCACCCCAACCGCGAGTGGACCGGTAAGGTGAAATCCGAGCTCAAAAGACACCCCTGCATCCAGTCGCCCTGCGCCCTGGAGAAGAGAACCCGAGGTGCACCTACATCCCCGAGCCCTCCAACTTACCTGCCCAGCTGTTGTTGGTTCCTCCTGGAAGTCTTCCTGGACCGAGCCTGCAGCTCAAAACCAAAAATCCCCATTGAAAACAGGGCACCCGATGCCAAACTAGCACCCTGCACCTAGCCGCCCCGGGTGCACTTTTTGTGATAAACAGGATCTCCTTTTGCCCTGAGCCTAACACCAGGAGCTTGGCTCCCTCAACCAAGTGGCCTGCTCGTCAGCAGCCACCAACCGCAGGCCCTCTATCCCCCATTGGAAAACATTGGGCCTCAGCACTCTGCACCCAGCCGTCCTAGTGCCGCTGAGGGTGTAACTAGAGTGCATCCTTGACCCTGGGTGACCCCTGAGTCTACCCACAGAACCTCAACTCCCACTACCAAATACTTACCTCAAAACCGATAACACTATTTTCCTCCATAGGATAACTTTGACGGTTTTTCTTGGAAAAGTTTCTAAGTGTGGAGTTTGAAAACCTAAAGAAATTCTTTAAAATTGTACTATTTAACCAAAACGATTTTACTTACCTGTTTACAGGAAATGTCCCAGAGTAGTATCCAGGTATACTACTCTGAGTAAGAAAAGTAATCTAAAAGTAACTTACCTGGTATTTTACTGAAAAGCCCATTCAAGTCTATGTACTGTATTTACAAAGTATTGCATTTCTCTGCAACCATCCTGTAAGTCAAAACAAAGTGCATATACAATTACAATTCCAACTGTTTACAAACTGCATTACTACTGTAAAGTATTTATTGCTTACCTGTGCCAGGCTTGCTTGGTTCTAGAAAATAAAGTAACTAAAAGAATATTTTCATACAAAAACAATTGGTCTGAAGTTCAGTCTTTGAGTGTGTGAATTCATTTGCTGACTGAGTGTGTACAACAAATGCTTAACACTGTCCTCGGATACTGCCTAACTGCTCGACCACACTACCACAAATAGAGAGTGAGGTGCTATCTAACTTTACCTCTGCCTACCTTTGGGGTTCCACTGGACTCTGTGCACACTATACCTCACTTTGGTATAGTATATACAGAGCCAGCTTCCTACACAACCCACCGCCATGCACAGCTTTTGGCCGTGCACAGCGGAGGATGGCCACAGGACCTTATGTTTATTAAAGGGGAGGGGTTCATGTGCCCCCTCCCCAAGCCTTAATAGGCCCTGGGGACCCCATCCTCCATGTCCTTTTTAGTTTTTTAAACAGGAGGGTGGCTAAGTGGCCACCCTCCCCAAACCTTATTAGGTCCGGTGATCCCATCCCCCAGGGCCTTTTTTTATTTAAAGGGGAGGGGGTCTGCATGCCCCCTTCCTCAAGCTTTATTAGGCCCTAGGGACCCCATCCCCCAGGGTAATTTCATTTAATAAAAGAGGATGGGGGACACGTGGCCCCTCTATCCGAGCTTTATTAGGCCCTAGAGAACCCAGTGACGTTTAATTAATTAAAAGGGAGACAGGCAGCCAGTCCTCCTTCCCCGAGTCTGGTTAGGCCCTGGGAACTCCATCCCCAGGGCCACTACTACACTTAAAGGTTTGAGGGCTGTGTGGTCCCCCTCTCCGAGCATGGTTAGGCCTTGAGGACCCCATCCCCCCAGGGCCATTTTTAAAAGAAATTATAGCGTAAGTGTGCCGCGCGGACACCCTCCCCGAGTCTTTTCTGGCCCCCCCGGGGACCGCCATCCTCTGGGGTCTGCACTATTAAAGGTGGGTTCAATGGTGCTCACTGAGGGCACCCACCATATACTCGTTGGGGGCTTTTGGGAGCAGACTCAGTGTTTGCTCTAGCTTCATGGGAGATTAAAAAATGCTCCAGCCAAGCAGGAGCAGACAGGTTTCCGTGCAGGAGCAGACAGGTTTCCGTGCAGGAGCAGTCAGGGAAACCACTATGTTCCAGGGGTGGGCTCCCTGGGACATAGCATGTGAGCCGGCTCTAGGTGATGGAGTCCCTGGGGCCATTAATGACTTAGGATGGGGGGGGGGGAGGGGCCGTGCGGTACCCTCCCCCATTTTCAGCAATTTCAGCCTCTGGGTGAGTCCCCCTCCCCTTATATGCAAATTTAGGCCCCAGGGGTGAGCTCTCCGGAGCCTTTAATGGCTTGGGGAGGAGGCATGCGGCCTCCCTCCCCTTATTGAATACATCTCCGGGCACGGCAACCCCAGGGCTTATATTTAATGAATGCAGCCCGGTTGCCATTTTGTTGGTTTTGTTTTTTATCCTGCGGGATCACGGAATCTTTTTGCCAATTTTCTTTTGTTTTTGATCCCGGGATAGGGGACTAAGTCCCCGTGTCCTGTAATGGCTGCCAGCAATATTTTTCCGATGTTGCTGGCAGCCATAAAGAGCGCTTTATCCTGCGAGATTATGACCCCCGTGGGAGCGAGATGGCCCAAGGGAAATAAAGCTCCCTGGGTCAATTGGAATGCTCGATTTTTAAACTGGCGCTCACGCAAGAGTCTCTCGAGCCTCTTGCGGGACTCAACCATCTAGATATACAGTTAGTTTTTAACCTTAATTTCTCAAAAACTACTGAACGGATTTACACCAAATCACAAAAAGCACCATCTGGGGACCAAGATCTAGCTTCCTACCAAATTTGGAGTAATTACGTTCAGCAGTTTTTGCTGTAGCCCTTCTTAAAGAAGCCTCTGGAAAATGCATGAGTTTTTGCCTTTTGGGACCCCCCGCATTTACTCGAGCCTCGCAAGACAGATCAACCTGAAACGGGAAACAGCCTAAACCACACAGTCTAAACAACGAGTGGCTTAACAATGCAGGCGGAACTACGCACGCCTAAACCATGCATATGCCTTTACCGCGCAGCTAGCGCTGTAGACTCAGACAATGTGTCGGACTGGGCGAAGGGTCAGCAGTGACTTCCTGCCCGGATGAGGAACGGCTTAAGAGTATGATTTTTTTTATTACTGCTGTAGGGGAACTTTAAAAAAGTATTACTTGTACTTTAAATAGCAGGGAGGCAGGATTTAGGGCTCAGGGTGGGGGGGCTGGGCAGTTTATGGCTGGGGGTAGTTTTAGGGCTTAGGGCGGGGCTGGGGTGTTTTTTAGTTCTGGGGTGAAGGTTGTAGGGCTCAGTGCAGTGAGGGGGGGGGGGTTTGGGGTCGAGTTCTGGCGTGAAGGATTTCGGGATTAGGCCAGGGGGGAGGTCGGGGTCCATTTCAAGTCTGGGGACCAGGTTTTAGGGCTCACGGCGAAGGAAGGGATAGGGTGTTTTATGGGCTGGGTGGGCTTCGTATTTCGGGCTGGGGTTCGTTTTTAGGATTCAGGGTGGGAGGGCTGGGGTGTTTTTAGGGCTGGGGTCGTACTCAGGGCAGGTGGCTGGGTTTTAGGACTTCGGGCAGAACCTTAACAACGTATAGGCCTTCACCAAATATGCCATTAGAACAAAATTTGTTGTAAAGGCATGCATGGTAAAGGCATAACTGGTTGGGGATTGCATGGTTGCAACATACACCCACCCAAAACTTTCCATGCCCAAACTAGTCATAAAGTAGCACCTATTTGGAAAGGTTCATGGAGATTCGTCAAACGGGGCTAAAATTATTAGCAACACAAAAAACGCTTTTCCTATGGAACATCGGACCTAACAATACCTACTCAGTGGCGACTGCCACTGGGCAATATCTATTTATGTATGTATCTGTCTATCTGCTATCATTTTGAAAAAGACCCGCATTTATCAGTAGCTGCTGGTGAACATCATTTTACCACAGAGCGAATGCCATCTTTTCCTTTATTGGAGTGTGCTGATATAAAACAAAGATATGTTTGTATTTTGTTTTTTTGTTATTTGTATTTGGGGGAGTAGCCACCCAATCTTCCCTTAATTTATATATATGATTTTGTTTTTATATAATTATATTTATCATCTGTTTTGGGGCGTTTACTCCCTAAACCTCCATCAAGTCCCTTTTGTTTAGTTTTTAAAAGTACATTTACCTTACCTCTTTCCACACACACACGTATATATCATTTAGCCTTCCAAAATAATCATAATACATTTTAAATTAGTTACAAAATGTTCTCAAGTGAAACTTAATACATTTTACTTTGGGAAAAAGTGTTCCCTAATTACAACTACATATTTGAAGCTAAATCTCGTTTTTTTGAGCAACAGAATGCAATGATTATTTGCTATAAGATATCATGGGAAAACGATGTTACTGTAAAAAAAGTTTTTGAAAAGTATTTTTTTGTAAACTATGTTTTGGAAAACAGTTGTCACATGCTACCTTCTGGGTTACTTCATACGCAAGTGCAGCTACATAGCTGCCAAGGTTTCAGTTTGCTATGTGTGACCTTTTCATATTATCAGTGAAATTATGAGTCACATTTTAACGACTGGGTGACACTTTCTCTTGAGCAAAATCAAGCACAGAAGACCAGGGAAACATATACATATCAGAAATTACACCCATCTGAGCAACGAGAAACTCCAAGATCTTGTATCTGCTGAAATGGAAGGGCACTGACAATTGACACAGTCTGTCAAGTCTCTGTCGTACGCAAGACCTGACCAACCAGCCTGAGGCCCAACGCGGATCTCAGATGCTAATCAACTACAATTAATTTACTCAGTCAGTGTGTTACAGGCTCAGTCAGGCTGTAATAATATTTTAGAGCTTCAGTGCTAATAAAAATGTAAATCAATAATTTATCGACTCCACTCACTGTCTGTCAGCTGAGCAGAGTGCTGCCCAGCCCGTTGTGGTACCAGTGCACCCTGAGAGCAGTGAGCTACAGGCTTAGGCAGAGCAGTGACGATGTAATTAAATACATTGTACTGTTGGTTCGAAAAGTGGACCTCACCTGGCCAGAATTAAACGAATTGCAGGATGTGACGGACTAGTTTGGTATATTCCAATCACATGAGACAATAGTAACTACCACTAAATAATCATTGAGATCTGGATCTTCATACAGGGAGCTCTGAGATGAACCCAGGCTTTTACGACCTTATATTCATGGTCAGCACCTTTCTGTACTGCTTAAAAAAAGGTCATGGACATTCATCAGAACAAACCCCTGCTGTGGAACTCTATCTACTTACCCTACCTACTAGGTTGGGGAAGAAACGAATAAAGGTACAGAATCTATTGTCAGTCAAAACCGGTCAGGTTCATCCTTGTTTTTAGGTTGAGCCTGGGCAGCGCATGCGCTGCTCTGCGAGGCATGCTGTATTCAAGTATGGACTTGAAGCCCCGCCCACATTTTTCATTGGCTTTTGTCATTGTCCTTCGTAAACGCTGGGTTCTGATTCGTTAATAGGCTTGTTAGTCCCTCCTTACTACCGCCCTGTCTTCAATTGTAATCTCCCATGAGCACTGGCCCTTTTACTTCTGTTACACATATGTCTTATTTAGTCTGTAAGCACTAATTTCTTTAATGAGTTTCTCCTACTGCAGGCACGACATACTTTCCTGCAACATTCAGCGTGCCATGTGCGCTTTTACTTTCCAAGCAGCCCGAGACAATGGCATCCGCTTCTTTGAAATGGAATAGGTCTCTCATTTACAAGAGTTTGAGCTATTGGCATTGTAAATGACAATGCCTTTTATTTATGAGTTAATTATCAAAACAGATAAATAAAAGACATTGTTATTTACAATGCCAATAGCTTAAACTCTCGCAAATGCGAGACCTATTGCATTGCAAATGCTTGTTTATATATACACTTTTATTATTTACGTGTATTGTAGGAACACAACTAATATGCAATTTTTGAACGATAAGTTCTGATGGTGATTAGTTATTAGCAGAGCAACCCATGGTGGAGTTAGAGCTCTTGCACAGAAGATCCGTTAGTTCGATTTAAGCCGTCCCCACACTGCCCAAGTAGTCTAATCTAGTTTATTTTGTCATTATTTGAAAAATCCTCTCACCAACAACCATATATTTTATGATATTTACACAGACATCCCCGGGCCTTGTAAATTGGCTCTCCTGCACATGAACATCTACCCATTCCCCCGGAGTCATTCTTGTTTAGGAGGGCCTGTTTCAGACCTACAGTATTTTGATATGTCCCTTCTGGCGAACAATGCCCAAATACCTATCAGCATCCTATCGCCCTATGTTCTCCCAACCTCACCCATTAGTGTCTGAGTGAAAGATCTGCTGGTAGACTTCAACACTTGTGTCAGGGTGCTTGTGCCGTATTGCCAGCAATGTTAGGTCTGGCATTAGCCAAGATCTTTTGATTTTACTAAAATTATATGCATAATATATTTACTTATAGGCGCTTTCAACCAGCGGTCTTCATCCGTTGGACTGTTGTGTCATTCACATTTTTCTTCCTCCCGTCACAGCATGCAACATGGGGAATGGGTCAGCACTTTAACAGTTACTGCAATTCTAGCTGATATTTGTGGAAAAGAGTAAAATTCTATATCAGCAAAAGAACACAGAAGAAGCTCTCATGCCATTGGTGTGGATCACAGAACACCACTGGGGCAAACCAAGATTACCAGTCCAATTCCACACTCTTGCTCTCAGGATAGATAATCAACATGGAGCAGTACTGCAGCTCCCGGCCCTCTAGGATGCCGACAACTTGGAACAGTAGCTTCAAGCACTTCAGCAATCAAAGCAGAAGAATGGCCTGTCTGCACTGCTGCACTCTACCACTGTGGTGGCTGAAGACATTACAACCTTGGTTCTGTAGTGTGGAATGAAGATGGAGTGAAAGATACGGCCGCAATAGGCACATAAATTGGTAGAACCCTTAGGCTTAGTGGTTCATTTTGCTATTCTATTTATTACAAATGATAAAAGACCAACACTTCTTAGCAGCCTCCTTCACCACTGTTACACTTCATCTTGCATCTTTCAACTTACCTTTCAGCTCAGTTTCATTTTCACAAGCCGTTCCAGTTTTCTGCTCAATGTTCTTAAGTTTGCCATCCACGGTATCAGTCTTTACCGTTCCTAAACTGGTTAGCATTTGAACTGTGTCAAATATCTGTCCACTTCCTTTAATATTCTCTAGAACCTTGAGGCATTTGTAGGATTTAAGTTCACTGATGTTTTCTTCAAGGAACAGGAGAAAGAGACTCAAGTCATCGTAAAATTCAGAATGAAACTGAAGTACATCGAATGTAGGTAGAATTTCATACACTTTAAGCACATCAGACTGCTTTCTGTACGGCTTGAATATAGTATAGAGGACCAAAGGCATCAGAATCACATACACAATTAGGTTAATGCAGCTGAGAAGCTGGAAGACTCCAACTGCAATAAGTTTGCATTGAATTAATGCAGGAAGCGAGGTGTCATTCTTTAAAATCCCAGATCTGATGTTGCAGGTGAACTCGTCAGTCAAAGAGAACACACTGATGTAAAATCCTAAATAGATGCACGCCAGCAGGATAACAAGGAACGTCAGGGATCGGCAGAAGAGATACTTGTATATTAAATTCCGGATGCCTTTCTTCGTCTTCAGATACTGCTCCACCAAGGGATATTTAAAGTGGCTTTCTGATATCTCCCATAAACTAGAAATAAGAAAAGAAACAGTTATAAAAGCATATGCAAATCCTATTTGGTACGACACGGACACATTCGTGACATTTAACAATGTTAGTTTAGGTCAATGTATTTCTTTGTGAAATACTTTAGATCAGTTTTTCAATATAATAGTGAAGAGCAGGAAAATAATAAAATTATATATCAGAAGTCAACAAAGTCTATTATTATGTAATATTCCACATGACCCATTAAAGCGACACCATTAGGATTATCATTATAAATAAATTTATAGAGGGCTACTGTTGCCTACACAGGGGTTCCTGTCACTAAGTAACGGCAAACAAAAAACACAGCGAATGATCTAGAACATGTAAAGCCAGGTTTTAAAGCCCTTCTAAATGCTAACTAATGTGTGGATTGCAAAGATGGAAGTGAGCTGTTCCGCAGGCGGACTATCCTAACTGAGAAGCCTCTGCCTCCTGTCCATTCTAGCAGAGAACCTCTGGGTATGTACCGTTCAAGCTTCTGCTGAGGATACAATAGGCTCGAACTATAGACGACCTTATGCACACAGCGAAGAGCTTTAAACATCATCCTCTTAGGCAAAGGCAGCAAATACAAAGCATCAAAGACGACCGAAGCAGAAGAATATTATAGAAGTCATAATCCTAGTCTGGCAGCAGCAGCTTGAATACAATAAAGCAGTTTCACAATTTAGCCTGGACAACCAGAAATAAGGAATTACATTAATCTAGACTGCTTAGGAAGGTCTGCTGCATTACCAAAAGACAAGTATAAGCGGTAGAATTTTGCGTAGAACGCGCAACAAAGAAAAGCAGGAAAATGACAGTTTATTTACATGGCTGATCACTGATAAATTATCGTCCACATGGAAACCCAAATTCCAAACTGAGCCCAAAATGGAAGGCATAAACCCTCCACACATCGCCAAAACCAGATGGAAAAAAGTGTAAGGACCTCTCGTGAGAACAACACAGGATTTCCATTTTACCTCCATTGAATTTCAAGGAGTTTTGGGGTAGCTTGGAAGTGAGGTCATCCATACACTAATGAAAGGCATTAAAAGGATGAGACACTGTGTAGTAAATTGATATAATTAACTGTGTGACATCCGCTTAGTTCATGAACTTTACCCACGTGAGATCTAATCAGGTGTGCCAAGGAGTCAGGCTCAGGGCAGATCATTGGGCAACACCTGGACCCAAGACTTTGAATTTTGCTGGAAAAGGTGGGACATGAACTGCCCGACATATGTTTTCCAAGTAAGACCAATTGAGAGCTTTCCATCTTGTGGTGGCATCTACCAGCCTTAAAGGGAAGATGGTATGGAACATTTTATGGAAGAGGAAGTCATCCAATACCGAGAATAAGGAAGTTTCAGTGGCATGGGCAGGATAAAAGTCGGAGTGAGCAGAGTCCACATTCAATAAAGCCTGAGATCTGTCTGTTCTAATATTTTTCCATGATTTTCACAGGAAATGGTAATAGAGATATAGGACAAAAATTGTTCAGAACCGACGGATCAGCATTGGGCTTTTTAAAAAGAGGAATCATCAATGCCTTATTACCAATCTGCTGGTACTAAAGCGTCTGACAATTTTTTTTACAAATAGCCAGAAGTGCATTAGCCAAAGAAGGGCACATCTCATTCCAAATCCTGGTAGAAATAGGACCCAAAGGTGAACCTGAAGAGATGGAATTAGGAATTACTAAGAACGATTCCAGGTTAAACTGATCAAAATCAGTGAGCGTTGAAACCGCATTTAGAGATTACAAAGACTCACTAAACCCCTTCTGGCTTTGAGCAAGAAACATTTGCCAGGCTGCCACAGATTTTAGTATTTGTTTTTCATTAAAATAGTTGAACAGCTCATTACGAAAGTGTTGAGTATGTCCCACCCAAGGTGGACTGGCTATAGAGCGCATGATGGTGAAAATATGTTTCACAGAATTAGAGATGCCCAAAATTTCCTTCGTAAAATGTTCTGCCTTAATGGTGGTAATATGCATTTTGTAAGCTATAAGAGTTTCTTTTTACGTTCAATTTTAGCTCAGGAGAAAATGTGAACAGAGAAAAAACAGATAGTTCAACCATAAAGCCCGCCGAAAGCGACCCACATATTATCATATCTTATAATTTGCAGAGTTTATAACAAAACTTTCACAAGCTGACTTGCCCAATAAAATCCAAAATCCAGTCTATAGTCTTAGGAAGCTATGGTCACTGTCAACTGCTTGTGGGTGTGGGACTGATGTGGGTTTGGTCTACAAGCCTCCTCGACAGGTCTCTGTTATAGGATATGAATGCATGGAAAGGTAACAGATGTACAGGTTCTAGAGAAGTAAAGCACTATAGCTTGTAACATTATCTCCATTATAAGGAGGATGTTTGGGTATGGAGTAGTAGGACCGTGGTGGTCCTGAGGTCAGGCAGGATGGCTCTACATATTGTGATCAGAACTTGGGGTGGTGGACAAATTGGTAGAAGAAAGAGTAAAAGTGCCAAATTGGGGATTGAAGGCCTAATCAGTCTCTTGGTTCTGTATGGGTACATTGAAATTCGGATGGGGCAAATAAGGGGCAGGATGGAGTAGAGGGATCATGGAATATAGATATCAGTCCTGCAATAAATGTCTGGAGGAAGCACAGCATGGGGTGACTGTATTAGCTGAAGGTATGGGTAAAGTTTGAACTACTTTACCCGCAATTATATTACCATGTACCCAATTTATTTTAATTAACAGAGGAGCAAGTGATTTTACTGAAATGCAGCTAAACCTCACAAAGGTGTGTGATTGGAAGGTTCTGCCTATCGATCAGTTCTTAGGTTGAAGCCTAGCAGACGGCACAGCTGTCTGGTTGCGAAAAGACATCTTGTGGGCATTCTGAAAGCGTCCCTGGGAATGCATTCTGCCCATCGTTTACCATTCACTTTGTGGTTTGTAGCTCACATTACTGGCTTTCTATTTGCTGCCTTTATTTCTTTTAGGCTGTCCAGCATGTCTTGGTCGCTCCCAGGGAGCAAACCTTGTTCACCATTGCTCCTTGTATTCTTCCATGAGTGCTTGATTTCTGTACAGGCCTTTAAGTTTTGTTCTCATCTTGTCACATTTGCTGTGTGTTCAAAGACAGAGGTCAAATGTCAGACTCTGTCTTCCGAGGAAGCTTAGTGTTTACTTTTCTTTCTCCGACTTCAAAGTGAGAGGATTTATGTGACAACAATCTTGTTGAGCAATGGGAAAGAAAAGGAGGTTTTCTAGCACACAACAAAATGTAAATGTCTGTAAATTAACTATGCATATGTTATTGATTTCAGAATTACAAAAGCATAAATGAAGCAAATTTTTTTTTAATTCAGAAGTGTGGTGCAAACAAATATTTTAATACGATCAAAACAAATCAGAACACAATGTGATGACATTTCCACACATTGTTTGTGCGCTGTATTGTTTTATTAGTGATACTGTATGTGCAAATGTAATTGCCATTTCAATTGAAAATGTGTTGCCTGTAGTGTGCTACCACACCATGCATACTTCGCACTACGCCACTCCATTCTACACCGCTCCCCCCACCCTACTCCACTTTATGCCATTGTACTCCATGACTTAATACTCCATGCCACTTAACACTAGGCCACTCTAGTCCACTCCACTCGGCGCTACACCACTCCACTCTACGCCCCTTCAATTCTACACCTCTCCACAATATGTCCCTCTACTCTATGACACTCAACTTTACTCCACAACAGGCCCCTCTACTTTACTCCACTCTACGCCGCGCCACTCCACAACTCTACTCCATTTCTCTTCTTCACTCTATGACACTTTATTCCACTCTACTCCACAACACTCTACTCCACTACCTTTTAGCCGTGCTGAACAGCAGCCACGCTGGTGTACAACAAAGCTGAAACACATTGGCAAAGCCACTAGTTCTTGCATAGGTAAGACTTATTGGCTTTGTCAATGCTTTTTAACATAGGGTTTAACCCCCTTTTGGGACAGTTAGGGCATCTATTGACAACTACTCTTTGGTGCTGAAGCAGGCACACTGCACCCACAATACTTTCATGATGTTCTGCGTAATGCAAGTACAAGCTGAACCCTCAGCAAAGGTCAGATAACGGCTAGTACAACTGTAGCAAGAGGATATTCCAGACTTTTAGGGCTTCTAGAAAACAGAAAAATAAGTGTGCTTCTTTGACCATGTATTAAAAAAGTAGGTGAGAAGGTGCAGGTGGCAGGAAAGCACAAAACCCAGGGATGCAGTGCTTATCACTTAAAGAGGTGTAAACCAGATCATTATGGGGTTCCGGGGGAGTAAAAACTACATTTTAACAGGATTTGACCATTAGTGGTATTACCATATCCAATTCTGTGTTGTTTCCAGAGGGGTAATGCCCTGAGGGGAAATGCCCTGCTTGAGATTAAACTGGGTGTTGCGTGTATAATGGTGGATTATTATATTTGAGCCTTCAAAGAATGCTCAGAGGTTCCACGTACAAGCTGAAAATAATGGGAGTACATAAATTACCGTACACAGATCCTCTCATCCAGGGTACGATTTAGATATATACTTTTGACAAGTCAAGCTTTGTCTTTTAAAAATGCAGAGAACGACTTGACTATCCTTACCCATGATATATCCAGGGTAGTAAGGAGTGTTGCTTGGTCAACTATGGCAAATGTTGCACAGAAATCTATTAGTATGCGGAGACATGTACAGCATGTAAAGAGTGGCATCAAAACCTTACTTGAAAGTTGACATCTATCCTGCCTGTCTGGAAGTCTGACTGATACTCGCCAATATTTTTATCCTTGGGATTTTCGAGGAGGACGTGAGCTGGGTACTTGCCTTATGATCTCAAAAGGTTTTAAAGAGTTTGCTTGCTTCATCTATGTGGTGCTGATGGTCTGGCCTGACTAATTACATTTGTTCTTGTTTATGGAACACAGGTTGCATATGTCAGGAGGTGCTTTTTAGTATCGCCTTCTCTGTTGTGGAGGTAAGGATTTTATTTCCACGTTTAGGGTTGATTACAGCTACATGCATGCTGAATGTTTTGATTTGTTCCACTTCAAGGGAGGTGGAACCAACTCATTTTTGTGCACTATTATGGGACTAATGTAAGGGGCTCTTACTACCAAAAGCTGTTGACTCTGTTCATGTCAATGTTTAAGTGTCTGACCCTAATTTCCTTGCTCATGTTCACCTGAGGTTTTAGCAGTTGTGATACAAAATGTGTGATCCCGTGATCCTTATGTGGACCCCTGAATATTTTGTTTATCTGAACCTTAACGCTGGTCTCCTTTTAAGAATCAAGGCGTGTTTATCCGACTTCCCTGTGAAATGAACCAACTCTTCTACCATGTACACACTTGTAGTGTTATAAAAAGAAAAAGGCACATTCCCACAATGAATCGGAATACCAAACAATAACTAATGTAAATTCAAAAAGGCACTGACATTGTTCACAGTTTCATTAGAAACGACAGTGGAAACAAGCAGGGTGTTCATTTAAAATGGGATATTTCAAAACACTATGTAACGTGGCATTTACAACTCGAAAAGAAGATAAAGTGTAAACTCGTACCTCTGAGCAAGGTTCTCCATTACAGGAGATATGCCGCCACTGTCCCTCTTGTCACCTCCTTGGAGGGTGTTGACAGCTTTGATGGCCCTGTTGTAGGCCTTGTCCAGTTCTTCCATAATGAATTTTAAATCAGCGGAAAGGTGTGGAGCGGCGGTAAAGCGCCAGATCAGAGACGGGAGGTACAAGAGGATTGCCACAAATAGGAGAATGTATGGAAAGAACTGCAAGGAGGAAAAAACAAGAGTGATCACATAAGACAGGCTACAAAGAGAAGTAAAATGCAACCATTTTACCAAGGGAACTTATTTGTAAGTCTGATGTCTACTTGTATCCTACTGTACCAAACTCCTGTAATCCTGGTCCAATAGTATTTCTTATAGGGCACGCCTGGGACTATAAGGCTTGCAGTTAAACTCACATTCTGCGACTAAAAATGTGACATGGGCATTCCCCACCCAGTCCTTAGGCCTGTACCACATAAGCTCCATTGCCCCGCTACATATGTGGCTTATGCCTGTAAACATATCGAAGAGAAGGCAAGCTGATGGTACACCAGAAGGGAGCTGAACGAAAGAGTACAAGAATTACTACATTGAGTATTTTATTTTTTATTTTCTGCATTCTAGCTCTCCCTTCCAAACTATTACAAATGTTTCTCAGGCTCAAAACACTGTAGCCAGGACGAAGAGATATCTTGCCACAAACGTTTTAAGCCTGGTCTAACCGCTCTGGACATCAGCAGTGGACCCAACAGCCTACGCAAAGTGTTTAAAGGAGTCACGAGACACAATTTGGGTGACTGCTCTGCAGATGAAATGGACTTGAAAGTCAACTAGGCTGCCTTGTTGCTATAAGCACCTGGAATTCTCTATGCAGAGGTACGATTCTCCCTGCCCGGAAAATCGAGCACGCGGCTCTCACCTGTGGTATCTTCATCTTTGCCATGCATTCTCTAGTTAGTGTGATGTCCCCTGCTGCTCGGCCAGAGTGACTGATGTCATTAGAAGGCTGGTGTGTGCATGGTTTGAGAGAGTGTCAGTTGAGTGCGTGGGCGGAGCAGCACGCATGTTGGGGCTTCCTTCATACCTACTTTCACCCAAGAAGAAACATCACACTCAATACTTGGTGCTAGGCCCATCCGTTTCTCCAATTATTTTTTGTTATCGTGGAGGGTTCACCATCAGCTTCTAAATTTGGTCTCATTTCTAGGTTACGGACTGGTCGCTGAACACGCATCACAAGGCACACTACTACACTTGAAAAGATACCACATACATCATTTTTTCTCATTATTCGTTTCGACTTTCAAACTATCAAAAAGTTTTGGAACAATGTTCAGTCCTCATTTTCAAGTTTGGTGCGAGACTAGTATAAAAATAAATATACCAAGAACAATCAATCTTGTATTATGTGCAACGGTTTGCTATATTTGTTATGCCTTTTTCCTGAATCCTTGAACCTTTGCATAGGAACGTCCTGAAAGAATATTTTACGGTATCATGAGATGCATTGAAATCACTTCCCTGTGTTTCATACCATTATTCCCTGCATTGATCATTCTTTCTCAAAAGTATATTTTTTGTGATTTTTTTTTTTTAATACAAATGTTGTACTCCTGTTCATTCTCCTGGAGTTCTTTTGCTAATTTCTTGTAGTGAATTACATTGTTACTTCATCACTCAGTTACCTCTCCTTTTATTAAAGAATTCACTTATGGTGATGGTCCCAATTCTTACCCAAATATCCATTTAGGAAGGACACAGGCCATTTTAAGTGCTGCATCAGTTGAGCTGAACACAACTGCCCCTGTTTGTAACTATCAAGAGGCCCTGAGAGGCAGTTACTCATGCTCACCTTTGACTTCAAGTGGAAATGTTACGCAACCAGGGCCAGCTTTAGCACTGGTGGCGCCTGGTATGACAGTCTATTTTGCTCCCCCCCCCCCCCATGACCTCCTCCTCGGATTCCCTCACTACCACGTGGCAAAAGTGCCCCTCATCTCTCCATAGCCTCTTTCACATACATTTCATTTGCTTTAAAGCACTGGTAAAGGCTGGCTTTACTAATCCACTTAGCTAGCTACATAAAGCAGAGATATGTTCTTTGCAGCAGGAATATTACCCCTCTGCACTACTTTATGGCGAGTCAAAACTGCCACTAATCAAAACTCAGATCTCTCTCTAGTAGGAACATTAATCACAAGAGTTATCTTGACTTTTATTGCTGCCTGAAAGCTGGACCCACATGAAACTCTGCAGCAGGGGCTTTTAAATTGTTAAGTTATTGCTAAACACAGTGCTCCCCCCCCCCCCCCCGAGTTCAGTGCCCCACTCCAGGTCAGCGCCCAGTGCACGTGCACCAGTTGCACCTCCCTAAAGCCGGCCCTGTATGTAACAGCCCAGGAAGGACTAACTTAGGGAAAAAAAGTTTGGTTGCACTCGTATAGACAAAAAAACAGTTGATGGACAGAATGCAGAACAATGTCATACATTCACCCCAGTACAGAGATCTGGGCCTAAATCCATCGTTTTTTTGCTCACCATGCCATTCCAGTTTGAACCCAGCCATATGCAAATCAGTCTTGACCCTGTGCCTCATGGGAACAGTCCAGCCCGAACTGCCAAGCCAGGTCCTCCCTGGACTGGAAACAAGCATCCTAGGACCGGTTTCGGGGTTTCACCCCTCTTCAGCCAGGATAGCTTGATTCCAGTGGCATGGAGAGCACGGGACCCACTCGGGGTGACAAATGCAAAAACAACAGTTGATGGACAGAATGCAGAACAATGTCATACATTCACCCCAGTACAGAGATCTGGGCCTAAATCCATCGTTTTTTTGCTCACCATGCCATTCCAGTTTGAACCCAGCCATATGCAAATCAGTCTTGACCCTATGCACTCGTATAGAGTCAGAATCAAACTCTTAAGAACTTAGAGAAAGGAATGCTGTGGCTTTGATCTGAAGAAGTAGTAGGTTGACTGTTCTGTGTACTAAGACTCCTCCATTATATTGGTATTGGAATGGCAAGGCCCAGGAGCTCCTAAGGTTGTCAGGAGGACTATTGACTGACACAGGAGTTGTCCGAGACAGAAACCTTCTGCCGTTGCCCAACCTGAGCAACATCATTATCATGGAGAGAGACGTCCTCCCTCCAGACAGAGAGAGAAGAAGGCAGCCCTTTGTGCCTGCTGCCGGAGCAGGAGGGAAGGGCTCATTGTACTAGTGGGATGGACAACCAGCTCTCTTCAAAAATTTGGATTACAAGATTACAGACCTTGGTAAACTTTTTCATGGCACCCTGGATCTGCTTCTCCTGGTAGCAAAAGCTGTATCCCCCTTGGAGCAGCCATGTGCAAGTCTCTGTGACCAAGATACACTCTTGCCAGCTGCAACCCTGTCATACACCATTCACAACAGCTACCAGCCAAAGAACACTGAAGCACAGAAGAGCACCAGATGAGAACAGTGAGACTCTGTTAACAGGGCATAAGTCAGCAATTGCTGGTGACTCCTGCGAAGACCTGATGCTGTACACGTGCCACACTGTTTGAACAATTTTGATAGTTCCCTATTGGTGTGTGTATTCTTCCATGTTATGTGCGTACTCTCACATTCCTGCTTGAGATTGTGTGCATGAGATGTGTAGAATGTAACTCACTACAAGACTTGTCACTGTAATCTTAAGAACAAGAAACTACTGTAAGTGCACTGAATTCCAAGCACCTCCATTTTATGTCAAGCCCAGACACCGTTTGCGCTGCCATGTGATCTGTTGTATGTACTTTGTGAGGTCCGACTCCTCCCACCGCTTTGGATTGGCTTTTGTCTGTGTCATTCAAAAATGGCAGACTGCAAATGGCTAATGGTTGGTGCATGTCCCACCTTTTCTCACAAGTTTACTCCCATTAAGCTTTGCCGTGTGAGCGAGCAGCGACGTGCATGTTGTCGTTTGTTTCTGCCTGAACGCGCTTTTGGTACAAAAGGCGTTCCATGAGTAGTATCGGGTGCAGGTGGGAGGCGTGCATTCTTTCCCCCACAGTGCCTTGCATAGACGTATTTCTGGATGCATGATTGAAAGACACATTTGCACCTGAGAAGCAAACTAGGAGCGCTGCAGCTTCCAGTGGTACCAGGGAGAGCAGCACTCAGTGTGAGCAGCCTGAAGCTTCCCGGGTGCAGCACCCACTCAGCAGGGATGGCTTGGAGAAGAGCCAGTGTCCGCAGCCAGAGCCGCCCGTTGTAGCCTCTCTGTGCCTCTGCGACCTCGCCGTCCTCGCGCGCCCACTGCAGCTGTCACCGCCTTGAGCTGCTACCTCACGCTCCTACTGCTGCTTCGTTAAAGGTTGCATTTTTTGGGGTAATTCTGCTGCCATTTTTGCTTCCTCCGGGTTGGTTACACGCCCCCATCCCCGACCACTCTGCCCCTCCTCTCAGCCCTCCCCTTCTGCTTGCATTTGCCTCTCGAGCACCTCTCTCCCTTTTTGTGATCCCCTCTGACCCCCCCCTCCAATCCTTTTCTATGCCGCCCATACTTCTATCGCTCCTCTTCACGCGGTTTTGCAGCTCCACTAGGTCTCCTTTCCATAGGCATTCTCCAGCAATCCCGTTTATTCGCTGAAGGAGAAAGAGGATGAAGGAACGTGAGAAAGAGGGCAGGGAGAAGGATACCCGCATATAATGTGAATGAGAGGCAATATTAATTTATCAACAAGTAGATCAATGTATCATGTACAACATGGAAAAACAATAGGTAGTCGTTGGTCTTTGTGTATCTTTATTTCAAATGCGCCTGGTATGTATTTTGTTGGAGACAGCCAACGTGTTTCGCCCGAGCATGGGCTTCTTCAGGCCACAAGATGAAAAGTAATATGTCTTGCAAAGGTAATAGACATCATGAGCCGAGGTCAGCGTAGTTTATCCGTATAAAGTCGTAAGGTAGTAACTGTAGAAGCCTGAAAACTGAGCGACCGCCTATATGTCCTAGTTGGTCGAATATAATTAGGTCGCTGGGGGTCGCGTAACTAGTTAGCATGGAGGAGTCTCGTTCGTTATCGGATACCCGGTACACCAACGAGTATCTCTTCACCACAATCACGGTGTCCGGCATGACCATGTGCTTTGTCTGCAACAAGAGCATATCTGCCAAGGAGGTGCTGATCTGCTCCAGTAAGTGCCCAAACTACAATGACATATCTTGCCTCAGTGTTCAGATGTTTGTGCCGTGCTTTGTGTTTCGATTCCTGCATTTCAGAGCTTTTGCAACAGCACAGCGTTACATGGCATGTATATTCTTGCCGGGGGGGGGGGGGTTCTGTTTAGTGTCAAGGGCTGTGGGTTACTTCAAAGAGCTACACGCTGCATTTCAAGACCAAACCGGACTCCACTCCTAGTTGGAGAGAAAGACAGGGTTTGGGTGTCCTGGGATCAGTGTAATTTTAAGGATTTTGGGTGCCCCAGTTAAAACATGATGCCAAACAGTGTACTACATTCTATGTTAAACTGGCATGGTTATATAAAAACGGTTGAAATATTCCTTGCCGAAGATACCAAACATCTTTAACATGGCACAAGATAATGAGACGGAGTCATTGGTAGCGGTAGGCAGAACAGGAAATAACTTTAGATAGAAAATTAGAATAGACAGATGACAAACAGAGAGAAAGTTCACTTTTGCAAGGGGCCCCTTGGAAGGTGGGGGCCTTGAGCAAATGCTCACTTTGCCTTAAACCGTCTCTGCCAGGGATGACAAAGTGTATGAACAATAGCGAATATGTTCAAAGATAGGGGAAAGTGAATGAATGAATGAATATATATATATATATATATATATATATATATATATATATATATATATATATATATTCACTTTTTTAAAGTGATTTCCGTCAAGCAATACAAGTTAGGCACGGCTGTTGGCCACAAGAATGGTCATCCCTTGTTGGAAAGATAAAAGGCGGAGTTCATTTTTGTGGGACCAGAATCTGCAACTTATATGTTACACCACTGGTTTACATGACACATTGGCCAGTTACTCTATTCAAGGGCAACAAATGCCACATCTGTAAGAGAATATGCCACACGTCTGCAACAGTGCAGTATGTCTAGATATGACATGTCTGAAGAAATGTGGCACACCAGCAAGAGGAGCAAATGTCCGCAAGAGTGCAAATCACCACCTGTCTGGAAAACTTGGCCTAGGACTGCATAGGTGTTTCAGTCGGTGCAGGTCGCACTGGTAGATGCAATCACTATCCGGCCTACACCAGGACATTCCTTCTCACTTCATTAGGTCTCGCCTATGTGACTGATTGCCTTATTCAGGTAATTAATAGATTAACATCTGCTTCCCTGCACAGTCCTCCCTCGTACAGCTTTAAGCCATCTACAAGGAATTAGTACTTGCTGGCTAAAGGCTAGAGGTAAAGTGGAATTCTGATTGTATATATGATTTAACTCACACCCGTTTTGGAAGTTTTTTATAAGATCTTGCTAGTTTGTGGACATTTACACATTTAAGCCGAATGTGACTTAATTTCCAGTGGAGAAGCTGCATTCAGCGAGATCGTGCCATTATGTAGTCCCAAACTCATCTTTTGCTAATAAGTCTAACATTAATTCATAACAGTAGAAGTCTGCCAAATAACAGGAGAACTCTTACACGAATAGCACTGTTGCCATGGTGACCGCCAATCGCTTTTAAAATATGTACTTTTTTTAATAACATAACTTAAACATAATAGCAGAGCTAATAGCTTTGGCTAAACACTTATACGGTCCCAAAGGAGAGACCGATTGAATTGAAAATGCTTGTTAGTCTTTGGTTTCCTACTGGCGGTGGAGGGTAGGGGAGGGGGTTACGTGGGAGGGGGCGGGGCGTTGATTAGGAAGAGGGAAGATGGCAAAGATGAGTAGTCAGGTTAAAATCCTCCCGCAGTGGCCACAAGCTTAGCTCTAACACAGTACCCGGAGATCAGCAAGAGATAACACAGTCTTTTTTTATCCAAGGACAGAAGGTCATGGCAAAACTTTAAAGATAGCCTACTGTGAAGGAGCCGAAAGAGGGGCTGAACCTCCACACAAGACATTCCCTGTACAAAGACCTCTGATCTACAAGCCCCTTCCTCTTTCAAGCCCCCTATATTTCCAGCCAACAACTGAAAAAAAACATCCATATGAGAAGAGCACATCAGAAACTTACTGACACCTGGAAGATCGTGGGATATTACCCAAAAATGAGCAATGGGTTATATACCGGCATGGTATGGCATGGCCCTGCCGGTATCGGAAGCACTGAAGTGATAGTGACGGGTAGCATCGGCACTGAAAGTGACAAGGGCACGGACAGTGGCGCTGGTAGTATATGGAAGCAGAGAAAGTGATGGTGGCATGGTAGTGATCACAACTGGGGCCTGGAGGGGACAGTGGAAGGTGGCACGGATACTGACAAGAGCACTGACCGTGAACTGCGGCACTGGAAGTGTTGGTGGAGATCAAGGGCTGGCATCGACATGAATCAATAATCGAACACGTGTAAATAATAAAAGGACCAGTGCTTCGGTGAGATGAGAAGACATCACCGTTCAGTAGCAGACAAAATGAAGGGACAATTTACAGATTTCTGTAAGTGTGAGAGTAAACATAGCTGTGCCCTAACCTCAAAACACCAAAAGAGCACAGGGTTACCCATAGCACTCTGGAATGCAACAACGAAACAGACAGCCTGCGCACATGACTTTTCGTTACCACTTAAGCTTGTCGACAGCGAAGTATTTTACAAAAATGCCAAGTGATTAAACCTTAGTCATCCATTAATCCTCTGAATCACAACTTGATGTTAAAATTAAACAGCGCCTGACAGAGGTCCTAGACCACCATCTACTGGAGAGAAGGAAATCTTATTCAATGTGGACGATACTCTAGTCTAAATGAAACGGGATATATATATATAGATATATATATATATATATATATATATATATATATATATATATATATATATAAATAAAATCAACAAAGTGCCCTGAAGCATTGAGAGAGCACTCACGTGATCAAGGTTCTACGGAATCGAAACGCGTTGTGGATTAAACGGTGGTTTGGCAATCTTACGGAGTCGTGTGTTACTGAGAGCGCGCTGACTTTGCTACTTTAGAGAATTGGACTACCGGTGTGCTCCGCCGGTGTGTGCGCCACTCTCCAGGGGTCCCAGCAGTCCGGAAGGAGCGGCTTTAGTTGGGGGGATATATATATATATATATATATATATATATATATACACATATATATATATATACACACACATATACATACATACATACACACATATACACATATACACACGCTGTACAGCTACACACTAGTTGTGGTGCGACTTATTGTAGATTGAAATTTGCTAATAAAATGTTTTCCCTGGATTAGTTTTACTCATCTTGAACACCTTAAGTGTTGAGGGTTTTCACGCCCAGATCTGGACCCTATTTGACACATTGAGACTAAGATTAGAAGGTTTAAGAAACGATTCACTGACACTGGCTAAGGATTTGAACAGGTTTGCAATCTGTCCTAAATACAATTTCTTTTAGTTGCTAATGACCGCCGTAAATTCAATCTCAGCATGTGCCTTGCTTGAGACTTCAGGAAGTCTGAACTGGCAGACTATGAGACCAGAACGCCTTGTGGCACAGCATATAGCAATAAGGAGCTATAAATCACAAATGATAAGTATATAGCAACTCACATCATAGGTTTTATTAACCAACTAAACGGTCCTCAATTTAATGATCTTGGAAATATGAAATGCAGAGTAGATCTTAATGAGATTTGCATGTACTGATGCTCTGAATTAACAAGTGGCGCACAGGTATCTAAAGTCTGTTTTCCTCTTGTCAATGTGCGATACATGTGGATTGCATATAGAGATTTGTTTTTGTTATGTGTAAATTAACTAGTCTATGCAGTTTTTCTAAAATGTTGTATATGTTCCCTTCGCGACCACATTCTTACTGACCATGAACATAGTAAATTCCTGGTTATGTAATCTCAGGACTATATTTATTTGGTAACACGGGCTAAGCGCAGCTTACATACTAGCACAGTTCTCCAAAAACTATAGGCTGCCTTAATGCTTCCTGGTTCACCAGCCATTTGCCAGAACTTTGTTTTTGGCGCATTCATCATAGTTTCTTTTTTGCCTTACGAGCTCTGATACAGGTTGAGAGGGAGATGTGGCTGCATTTGCCTTGCTGCTGGAGTTCTCAGGACGGATGTCTTTCTAACAATCATTGCACTAGAGAAATCTCATGCTCAAACCCTGCGATTGGAGGAGAAAGCAATCACAAGTGCTCTTTAGGTGTAAAGAGGTTGCTTTATGGGGCCAAGCTGGGCGTACCAACATCATCACCGTTCGGCTTCTTGCCATACAAACTAAAATGCCCTAGACAGTGAACTAAACAACATCCACCTTACCCATTCCGCCTCCCCTGAGCAGTTCCTGCCCCTTTTAACTTTCCCTGTTTCACCTCCCCTGTGCCATTGTCCGTCCTTATAGCTCTCTGAGGGTCCTCTGGTGTTTCTCCTGGTCCCCTCTTCTTTTGCCGTCTGGCAGGCTTGCCCGCCTACTTATCAAACCTGCCATCCAGTTCAGTCCTTGCCTTTAACCTTTCCTTGGTTGGACTCTTTCTTGATCCCATCAATCCCGTCCTGAGCGCCCTTCTACCCGCTGGTGCACATGTGACAAAATAACCTTAACAGTTTTTTTTTTTTTTTACACTAAAGAAACCCCGTTTAACAACAAACTTCCCCAAATTTCCCCAGCCTACTCCCAAAAAATGTTGTACCAGGACGGGAGGTGGGCTCCAACATGGTCTCCTGAGGGAAAGCTGTTCACCTCAGGAGATGCGTGATGACAATCGCCAAGGCCCTTCGGCCACCTCGTCATCGTGACCTCACCTGCCCTCCTCCAATAATCCTCGAGTGGTGAAGATAGGACACGCCCCATCTGCCAGGGCCCTGTTTGGAGCAGAAAGCAATCATCGGCCATCTTCATGTGTTAAAAGGCCCCTTTACTGGGAGCAATTGCTGGGCTTGCCAACATTTCTTGCCGTACATACTGAAATGCCCTAAATAATAACAAAGTAACCCATTCCGCCACCCCTAAACAGTTCCTGCGCCCCTTTAAATTTCCCTGTTTCACCTCCTCTGCATGCCTCCCTGAGGTTCCTCTGACGTTTCTCCTGGCCCACTCCTTTTCCACCTGTCATGCTTACCTGCCCGTTGACCAAGCCTGCCATCCTTCTGTTCCCTCTTTGCCTCTTAACCTTCCCTTGGACTCCTTCCTGATACCTCCAATCCTGTCCTGAGAGCCCTTCTGACTGCCACCAGAAATAACCCGTCCTCGGGGGGGGGGGGGGAGGGGTGATTCTGCCACCCCCTCCCTCCCCAGCAACCAGAGTGGTTGATTTGTTTTCTTCAGAGACCACCAAAGCCCTCATTAAACCCTTTAAGTATCATGATTTTCCCAGTGGCGAGAAGTGCACCCCCTTCTGAAACAACTCATGCTGTTCAGACACTATTTTTGGTTGCTTTAAAACCTAAACTCCTTGCACCCTCTTATATTTCCCTATTTACATCCCCACTGGCTCGGTTAATAGTTGCTGGGTTTTTTGCCTGCACCCCTGACAAAACCTTTGAGGAAGCAATTGGGTCCACTACATCCGAGTATGTGGCCACCACTCCTTCAATGTTTTCAAATCCCTTTTCATCATCTTTAAGAGTCCTATGCCTGTAAACTGCACCAAATCATTCTCCCCATGTGTATAATCTACACATCTGGTTGTTCTCACAACTCTTGGATTTCCTGTAACCCTGACATCAACTGATCTGATCTCATCTCCCTTTCAGCAAACCACCTCACTGTGGCCTTGGCCTAGTCCATATTCTTCGCTGTAACTGTTCCACTCACACTCCAGCACAATGAATCATGAAGTGTCTGCATATTTCCTCCTTACGGTCATCTATCCATTACCCACCTTCCAAGGGAGAGAACCCGTTTATATACCACTGGCTTTAAAGCCTCGCATATCCCTGCTTACAATGACTCTTCCACCTATTCCTCGTCTATCCCTTTCTAAAGACCCACCGTTGTCACCCTATCATAAAAGAGTGTGTTCCAAAGTCAGTGTCTTCTAAACCTCCACCCCATAAGCAAAATTGTAAAACACCCATAACTTGCCTAGCCATCTTCATATTCCCATTCCAACATACATATAGCAGCCCCATTTCTTGAACTATATTTCAGTGTCCACATAGGGCATTTCCAAACCCCTTGCTTTTCTCATTGTTACACTTATATCACTTTCCCTCTTTGATCGGTTTACTCCTCTTTAAAAATAGTCATAATTCACTCCTATTTATCTGTGCATCTTCCCTCTGAATTCCCCCTAAGGCCGCAAACCAACTACCTCTGAAACCCTTAGGGCCCCAAAACACTTCAATGTGAAAATGGAACGGAACAAAAAGAATCACAAAGCGGATGTGCACATATATTTCGCCTGAACCATCACCACCTCCAGTATTACCTCCATTAAAGATGTCCTCTTATCTTTTGTTCTACTTACGCTCTCTTGTCCAACCTTCCAAAATGCCACAAAAGCCAATATCTGCCATTTTCCCTGCAATGGTAATTGAAGACCATCCTCAGTCAATTAGCGTTTACCCATATCATAATGCGCCTTGTTTTAACCCCCAACTGATCTCGATCCTTGTGCTATTCTCCAGGTTGCACATATTCAATCCATGCTGTTGTAGAAGTCCTCTGGGTTGACTCAGCTAATGACCGCTCCAGCAGACCTCTCGCTCTTAACCAAGTTCCCATATTTCTTCTGGGACTACTGTGGCCTTGGTATCGGCTCCTGGGGCAAAACCACCGAACCTCTCCCACTGTGAACGAGATAGAGCTTCAGCTATCTAGGTTCGTAAATACAGAATATGTTTTGCTCTGAACTAAATCCTCCATAGTAGGACAAACTTAGTAAACGAAGGACACTCCCATATTGTTTGTACCTTCAGTGGGTAAGCGTGACTCCATAGCTACCAAGTCTAGTTCTATGTCTAAGAACGTCAAACAATTAGCAGGGCCCTTTTATCTTTTCTTCTGCTAGTTGTACTCCCAAATGATTAGTTACTTCCTTACATGTTTGTACCAGCCGTAAAGCCTCACCTTTGTTGTCACCCTTCCCTATCATGGGGAAGTCATCAAGGTAGTGCAAAGCATGCTCTGACCCTGATACCTTCTTTACTGTCCATTTAAAAAATGTGTTGAATATTTCAAAAGTTGCACAAGCTACTGCATAACTCAAAAGGCATTGCTCTATCAATGTAGTACTGATAGGCTTTTACAGATCAGATATAATATCCTAAAATAAAAATATTTTCTAGATAAGGCCAAATATAATCACATATGCTTTTCGTACTAAGCTGAAGTCAAGTAGTAATCCGGTAATCAAACTTCCCCTTCGCAATAAATGTCACCAATGGAATGCCTGAAGTATATACAACATCTAACTGAGGAACAGAACAGACAATTTCCAATTTTCTTGTTAATATATCAATTAAAGCATCGGATTCAGTCTCAACAGCAAAATATCAATGAGATATGTCCTCCGAATACTAACAGTACTAAGATTACTTGAACGGTGGGAGTACTGATTAATACCTAGTACTTACTGTATTACTTTTACTCATTTTTTTTTATTGAACATATTCAAACGAAATTGTAGCAGACTGTACAGACAGCTTGTCGATGCAACTGCACATTCAAGAATATTAAGAGGAGCCTTGACTGACTGAACGCACACTTCACGGCTATAAACTCACAGTTGCTCTACTCCCTCCTTCCCCCAAACTCCTAAGGATTATTAAATCATTTTTTTTTTTAAAAGACGAAAGTTAGGTAAATGCGAAAGTTAGGTAAACAATCATCAACACGAGAGCATGGGGAGTCTATCGTAGGCTAGGTGATCGACTTCGGGTGTGGATTCCAATTGTGTCTATTGCCTAATAGCACTGTAATAGTAATAATAATTCCTATTTGTAAAGCACAAACATATCACCCCCTTAAGGTTTCAAGGTGCTGGGGGCCGTCGCGGGGATTAAGTGAGCTATTGCCCAGAGTCACATGACGCAGAGCTGAGCTGCCGGCCGGGGATCGAACCGTGAGCCTCGCGCTCCGGAGTCAGCCGCTCTGGCCGCTGCGCCACACCTCTCCCTGTGAGGTTAGGTGCCGAATGTAGGGATCTCAGATACAGGAATTGTAAGTCTTGAGTGCGGGTCCTTAGAAAGACAAATTCAATCCAACAGTTGCAGTGCCCTTAGTCTGGAGAAGGGGGGGGGTGTAAAGCATATACATTTAAATCGGGATAGTCAATCACAGGTTTCCAGTTTGTTTTAATTCCTTTTTCGAGTGGGAGATTATGTGGCTCAAATCTGCCAAAGTCTCTTAAATCAGAGGGCAGTGGGGGTGCTCTTTCTTCTAATATAGAGTAACATGTCACTTCGAAGCTCCCGTCATATGCCAGATAAGAGCTCAGTCTACTGATATCATGCCCTCTAAGTTTGCTAGTTGCAACCCTAGAAGAAGGGTACTCTGGTCGGGCAGGACTGGATACCCTAGTGTCCCCTTGATATGTCCCAAGATTTCGTTCAAGAAGGTTTGAATTACAACGCAGAACCACCAGATATGTCTAAAAGTGCTAGTGGCCTGCCAACAAAGACGAAGAAACTTCTGGCAAAGTGAACAGGTGTTAGATACCACTAATACGCCACCCTGTAGGCAGACTCCCTCTGGGGACACTTGAATGTATTTTGGGGATCTCTCACCATAATCGTTCTTACAGCTTATCTAAAATAGCTTTCCCAATATCCTGATCCCATTTAGTTTGAAATGAATGTTTAGCAGCTGGTTTTCGATCCCGAATAACGAGATACGGTTTAGATATTAGACCATTTGCACTCTCATATTTATAAATTCGTTTTTCAATTATTGGGAGGGGCCTAGTAGCTGCTAGTGCACTAACTGCATGGAGCACCCAGTGTCAGAGTTGAAAATATTGAAGGCAAACATTTTCAGACACCTGGAATTCTTCCTTTAAATGTTCAAAAGACTAAATAATACCCCTCCCCCAAAAAAGTTGCTTAATGTCCTGCATTCGCCCTTCACCCACTTGGGGAATGTTAGAGGTGTTGCTGCTGGGAAAATATCTAGGTTTAGAGATATAGGTGTGTTACGTGAAGGGAACGTGGCAAGCCTCTTTCTAACCGCAACCTGGGCCCAGATGTCCAGTACTGTTTTAATAAGAGCAGCGAGGTATACACTTTTACGTCACTGATGTCGGGAAAGCCAAGGCGGTCCCAGAGCAGGCTGCAGGCCACTGCTCGGTCCATACGAAGCCACTTTTTTTGCTTTTCTATAGTTTCCATTCAAAGATGAAACGCAAGTGTGGTGACCAGTAGTATCGTAGTAAGTTAGGAAATGCAATGCCTCCTCTTTCCATAGGTAACATCAGACAGGAGCTTAGCTGAGAGCGGAGATTTTTCCATCCCCAGATGAACGTGCCTAGTATTTCTTCTACAGCGTATCTATGCCAGAGGTGGGGAATAGGAGTGGGGAGGGATGGAAATAAGTGGGATATTCTGGGTAAGACATTCATGTTGATAACATTAATGCGCCTAAACCAGAAAACGTATAGGGGGAGCCAATGACAAAGGCCCTCCAGTATATTCTTGCGGCAGTCATGCCAGTTCACTTAGGCCAAACCATCTAAATGCTTCGTTATGTTAAGGCCGAGATACCCAATAAATCGGAGGCCTACCAAAAAGAAAATGACGAGGGCTTGCAATTGGAGTAGATCAAGGCGAGGGATTGTAAGGTTTACCACCTAGTATTTTAAAATTGTGAGACGCATTCATAGCTATCGAGTAGGTCTGCCACTACTGAAAGAGATTTGATTGGGTCAGTCAGTGTGAGGAGCAAGTCATCTGCAAAGAGACTCCTCTTATGATAAGTACCCAGAACTGGATGCCCAATACTTTTTGTGAGAGACGGACCTGAATTGCTAGGGTTCTACAACCAGGGCAAAAAAAGATGGAGATGGGGGACAAACCTGTCTGTTGCCTCTAGCGAGTGAAATGAGACGACGACATTGGTCATTAATTATAATTGTATAATTGCTGCTGTGAAGTATTTGTATCCTGCCATGATCCTACTTTTCATCTTAAGTCCCAATTGAACTTTAGCCACAAAAGCGCCCAAGAAGGCCCAGTTGATCCGGTCAAACGCTTTCTCAGCATCTAGTGACAGGATAAACGCTGGGATATTTCGTTTGTGGACTTTTTTGACCAAGTAAGCACGCCTCCTCAATGTTATACGTCCCCTGACGGTTGCGAATGAATCTGGCTTGATCAGTGTCTATGCACCTGTGTAGAAGAGGGCCCAGTCTCATTCCCCAATTTTTTTTTTTTATATAACTTGGCATCTGTGCAAGTAGTGCGATAGGTCTGTAAGAGGCAGAGTGCATCAGTAGCTTGACTGGCTTCGGTATTAAAGTGATTTCAGCTTCACACATAGCAAGTGTGAGGCTTATGGTTCCTCCCGACTTCTGCTCTTAGGGCGCTCTGAACTATGTTTGGTTTATATAGAATGGCCACACCTGCGGTTGTACCTGGGGTGGAGACTCAGTACTTGAGGGGGTATAGCGTACGTTGAATGTGTAATTGGTTTCTTTAAGCAAATGAGTTCCTTGGAGGAAGATAACTGCATTACTTTTAAAAGGCATTATTTATGATATTATTGCCATCTGCTTTACTAATATATGGGATCCTCAGAAACTATTACATTTGGAAACTGCTCCATAAAAACGACGTTATATCATGTACAGTGGGATTGGGTTTTATTTACCTCGCTTTCAATACTTAGATTTAGCATTAATGGCTGCAACTTTATTAGCAGTTCCACTAAACAAGTTTGATGCCATTTTCATTCGACATAATTCCTTGTGGCATTGGTAGGAGATGCTACAGGTAACTGCTCTTTGGGTGCAGTGTTCCGAGAGGGTATTGTTAGGAGTCCTCCTATTTCTGTGCCAAGTGCAGGTAAAGTAAATAAAAGAGGATTCAATGGGAAAGGTAATGGGTACTTTGCGTCATTACTATTCCCGGAAATGATGGTGTTAATTAAATTAGACAAAGAATGTCATTTATTAGATTGGAGAGCAATGTCAAGTGGTTTATTTGAGCTCTGGATCAGTGCGGTACTGATATGTTATCCATGGAGATCAACTAAGTTTTAATTGACTGTATTTGAGAGCGTTGATACTCAAAGGCACTCATCAATGAAGTCAAAACAAAATGCAGAACATTCAACTAAATGCACAAGTTACTAACTTGTGTAACGATATATCTGTAAGAGACAGTAGTTAGTGATAGATTCCTTACCTTAGAATATCCCCAGGCGTCAGGCTGGATCCGGAAAGTTTTGCGTAGCAGTACCCTTGCGCGTCGGTAGGCGGCGTCGTGCGGCTCCGCGTCCGTCGTCGGCGTCGTGATCGCCGGGATGACGTCGCGGGCAGTACTTAGGCGCCGCCCCTGCGCGCTGACGTCAGTTCTGTACACGACTTTCCGCGCCAGGAACGCAGAGCCATGCAAGAAGCTGACACAGGTGTCTGAAAAATACTAGGGCCCTGAAAGGGATGTCCTTAACCCTAGAAATCAGTTCGCAGAACGGGGAGGATGGGTGGGCGGTAGGAATCTATCACTAACTACTGTCTCTTACAGATATATCGTTACACAAGTTAGTAACTTGTGCATCTGAAAGAGACACGTTAGTGATAGATTCCTTACCTTAGAATAGATACCCCAGCAATACCAACCCCGGTGGTGGGTCTGCGAACAAAGATCAGACAAGGAAGTCCTGGAGGACAGAACGGCCAAAGAAGCCGTCCCTCCGGACCTGACTGTCAAGGCAGTAATGCTTAGTAAACGTGTGCAGCGAGGCCCACGTAGCCGCCTGACAGATAACCGGCAGCGGAACACCGCGGCCCAAGGCCGTGGTAGCAGCCGTTGCCCTGGTGGAATGGGCACGCAGCCCAACAGGAGGTTCCTTTTTAGCCAAAGAATAGCAGGCCTTGATGCACAAGGTAACCCAGCGGGAGATGGTCCTCTTGTGCACCGCCCGACCTTTTTGGCGCCCACGTAGCCAACAAAGAGCTGGTCATCCACCCGGAAGTGTTTTGTGCGGTCAATATAAAAAGAGAGCGCACGTTTTGGGTCCAGACGGTGGAGCCTCTCTTCCTCTCTGGAAGGATGCGGAGGCGGAAAGAAGGTGGGCAAAGTGATGGTCTGCCCAATGTGGAAAGCAGTAACCACCTTTGGCAAGAAGGACGGACGCGTCCGAAGAACAACCTTGTCTGGATGAACAGACAGAAAGGGAGGTTTGCAAGATAGAGCCTGGAGCTCACTCACCCGCCGAGCGGAGGTGATGGCCACCAGAAAGGCTGTCTTCAGAGTCAGAAGACGAAGAGGACAGTTATGTAGAGGCTCAAAGGGAGCGCACATTAAAAAGGTAAGAACCAAGTTCAAGTCCCACTGAGGCATCACAAACGGAACAGGAGGGAAGAGGTGAGTAATGCCTTTTAAGAACCTGTTAACAACAGGGGACTTGAAAAGGGAGGGCTGATCAGGGAGCCTGAGGAAGGCCGAGATAGCACAAAGATAACCCTTGATGGTACCCAGGGCAGAACCCTGTTGGGCCAAAGAGAGAAGGAACAGAAGGACCTCAGAAAGAGGGGCAGAAAGGGGATTCACAGCCTTTGCTGTGCACCATGCCACAAATTTGTTCCACCTGCAGGCGTATACCACCTTAGTGGAGGGACGCCTGGCTGCCAGAATCACATCACAAACTTCGGGAGGCAAGTCGAAAGGAATCAACTGCCGCCGCTCAATCTCCACGCAAGCAGGTGTAGACTGGACAGGTTCGGGTGGAGGACCGTCCCCTGCTGCTGCGACAGAAGATCCTCCCGAAGAGGCAGACGGATCGGGGGATCTATGCTCATATTGAGTAGCTCGGGATACCAAACTCTTCGAGCCCAGTCCGGAGCCACAAGAATGACTTGGGCCCGGTCGTGCCGAATCTTCTTCAACACTCTGGGTAGAAGTGGTATAGGCGGAAAGGCGTACAATAGACCGCAACTCCACTCGTGACGAAAAGCGTCGCTGAGCGAGTGCCGCCTTGGAAATTCCAACGCGCAGAACTGATGACATTGCGCGTTCTCTTCGGTGGCGAATAGATCTAACCAAGGCTCTCCCCACTGTAGAAAGAGTCCTTGCGCCACTTCCGAGTGAAGACGCCATTCGTGATCCATCATGCACCTGCGGCTGAGTTCGTCCGCCCTGGCGTTCAGGGAACCTGCCAGGTGTTGAACCACCAGGAACATGCCCTGATGTTCCAGCCATGTCCAGAGGCGCAGAGCCTCCTGACAAAGGGTCCACGACCCCACCCCGCCTTGTTTGTTGCAGTACCACATGGCGGTGGTGTTGTCTGTGAACACCTGCACTACCTTCCCTTTGACAGAGGGAAGGAATGCCTTGAGTGCAAGTCGGATCGCCCGGAGCTCCAGAATGTTGATATGGAGCCGGGACTCCGCCGGAGACCAGAGGCCTCTGATCTCCGCCTCTCCCATGTGACCGCCCCATCCCAGAAGGGACGCGTCCGTCACAACTGTATGCTCTGGCTGGGGAAGGAGAGGGATCTGCCCATGACCCATTGCCGGTTCGAGAGCCACCACTGCAACTGTTTTGCAGTCCCCTCCGAGATCTGGACGTGATCGGACAGGTTGCCCTGGTGCTGCGCCCACTGGAACTTCAGGTCCCACTGCAGAGCCCGCATATGCCATCTGGCATGATTGACCAGCAGGATGCAGGAGGCCATGAGGCCCAGCAGCCTCAGGGTCATCCGTACCGAAACCCAGGATAAAGGCCGAAAGATCGGAATCATAGCCTGAATATCCCGGACTCGCCGTTCGGGAGGATAGGCCCGAAACTGCGTCGTGTCCAGAACTGCTCCGATGAAAAGGAGCTGTGGAGAAGGAATTAGATGCGACTTCGGCACATTGATGGAGAACCCCAGCGAGTGCAGGAGTTCGGCCGTAGTCTGGAGGTGGGAGACGACTGCCTGGGACGAGCCCGCCTTCAGCAGCCAGTCGTCGAGGTAGGGGAAGACTGAAACCCCTGCCCGGCGCAGATGAGCTGCGACCACCGCCATCACTTTCGTGAACACCCGAGGGGCACTTGTAAGGCCAAAGGGGAGCACGGTGAACTGAAAATGCTCGGGGCCTACCGTGAACCGAAGGTAACGCCGGTGGGCCGGCAGGACGGGGATGTGGAAATACGCGTCCTGCAAGTCCAACGCTACCAACCAGTCTCCAGGGTCGAGGGCAGTCAAGACCTGAGCTAGGGTGAGCATCTTGAACTTCTCCTTCCGGAGGAAGCGATTGACGTTCCGGAGGTCCAAGATAGGACGCATGTCCTCCCTGTCCTTTTTGGGCACCAGAAAGTAGTGGGAGTAGCAACCACGCCCTACTTCTGGGGTCGGAACATGCTCGATGGCCCTCTTGGTCAAGAGGGCCGTGACTTCCTTCCGTAGAAGCACCAAGTGATCCCCTGACATGCGGTGGAATTGAGGTGGCATGGCTGGGGGTGGTCTCGAAGGGGAGGGAGTAGCCCCTTCGGACAATGTCCAAGACCCACCTGTCCGAGGTGATGGTGCGCCAGTGGGGAAGGTGATGGCGGACCCTGCCCCCTACTGGCGTGCCGTGCACCTGAAAGGAGGGACTAGGAGGGCTTGGAGGCCGCGGACGGGTTGGAGGTGGTGGCCTGACCCGCACGCTGGTTGCCCGATCCGCCACGGCGGAATCCACGTCCTCGGCCACGCGAAGACGCCTGCTGCGCGGGCCGGTGGCTGGGCTGCTGACGTGAAGGGCGCCCCTACCGTGGCCACGATAGGGGCGAAAAGCAGAAGGTAGCGGAGGGCGTGTAGCAGAAAGGCCCAGGGACTTTGCAGTAGCCCGTGAGTCCTTAAAGCGCTCCAACGCATGGTCTGCTTTGGACCCAAAAAGACCGACTCCATCAAAGGGCATGTCCATGAGAGTATTCTGGACATCCCCTGAAAAACCAGTGGTTCTCAGCCAGGCGTGGCGCCGGAGCGCCACCGTCGTTGCAATCGACCTGCCCAGCGAGTCGGCGGTGTCAAGGCCACAACGGATAGTGTATTGGCCGCATCCCTTCCTTCCGCAATGGCGCGGGAAAGCAGTGCCTGGACCTCCTCAGGGCACTGGGGCAAAACATCCGCCACCGAATCCCACAGGGAGTGGGTATATCGGCCCAAAAGACAAGCGGTGTTAACGGACCGCAAGCCAGCACTGGAGGAAGAAAACCTTTCTTCCCAAACTGATCCAGGCGTTTGGATTCCCTATCCGGAGGAGCGGTAGGGAAGGCGGTTTGGGAAGCGGAGGCTTGGACAACCAAGCTCTCAGGAGTGGGGTGGACAGAAAGAAACAGGGGGTCGCCCGGAGCGGGGCGATGGCGTCGTGACACGTTCCGATCCACAGGAGCCCCTGTGTTGGGCTTGGACCAGGCGCCCAAAGAACGTCAGTGAGGGCGTCGTTAAACGGCAGCACAGTCTCCGCAGAGGAGGCTGCCGGCTGAAGCACCTCTGTCAAGATGTTAGTCTTGACCGTCAAAGTAGGGAGCTGGAGACGTAAGGCCCCAGCAGCCCTACGCAACACCGTACCAAAATTGGCCCCCTCCTCCGTAGCCACGGGAGGAGACAGCATGCCAGTGTCAGGAGAAGTATCCAGACCACTGGCCTCCCCTAGACTCTCTGTCCAGTCCTCATCATACTGACAGTTGCGTGTCAGAGGGTCATCAGACCCCTCCCAGTCCTCCTGGTCCTCCTCTGGTTCAAAATAAGGAGGAGGAGGGACATTTGGGACCCAAGGTCCCATCGGCGCCGGAGCCGGCGTCGAGCGACGTCGCTCCGGGTCCATGTCCGGAGCCGGAAGGAACTGGGGACGACGCCGCCCGGAGCCCAGGGCGGCGTCGAGAACGGCACCGGAGACATCGGCGCCGGCGGAGGTGTCGTGAGGTCGACCGGCGTCGATGGGGGTTGTGGAGCCGGGATCGAGGCCGGGGCCGAAGCCGGAGCCGGGATCGAGGCTGGAGGCTCGGGCGACGCCGGGGCCGGAGCCGCCGGCGACGCCGGAGCAACCCCATCAGGGCCCGCGGGGCCCGAAGGCGCACCGGAGGGGCCTGAAGGCCCGAAGAGGCGGGCCATGGCCGACAGGAACTCCTGTACCTTGGCCGGATCCGCCCCCGAACCCGGGAAGGGCAGGTATGACGGGGGCGACTCCACAGGCAAGTCCGGGGCCGCGGGGCGGGGACGGTGCCGGGAGGGGCCTCAGCCGAGTCGCGAGACCGGCGAGGCGAAGTCCGAGAGCGACGATGCTTTTTGGACTTCTTGTGCTTAGACTTACCGGACGAAGAAGTCGACGACCGGTGTGCACTCCGCGAGCGACCCCTGGACCTCTCACGCGACCGGGGCTTCCGCGGAGCCGAATGCCGGGCCTCGAGGAGCTTTCGAGACCGCTCTCGCAAAGCTTTCGGGTTGAGGGCCTGGCATTCGGGACAAGACTCGGTGTCGTGGCCTCGGCCGAGGCAGAAGAGACACTCCCAATGCGGGTCGGTGACGGACATCATCCGCGCACAGGCGCCGCATCGCTTGAAGCCGGGCATCCCTACGACACCTTAAAGTTGGAAAAAAAAAACCAGTGAAAAAATCACCAAAAAGTATGGTCAAAAATTGACCAGGGCACTGCTCTTCCCGGATCTGCGCTTGCTGGCGCGGAAAAAGAAGAACTGACGTCAGCGCGCAGGGGCGGCGCCTAAGTACTGCCCGCGACGTCATCCCGGCGATCACGACGCCGACGACGGACGCGGAGCCGCACGACGCCGCCTACCGACGCGCAAGGGTACTGCTACGCAAAACTTTCCGGATCCAGCCTGACGCCTGGGGATATTCTAAGGTAAGGAATCTATCACTAACGTGTCTCTTTCAGATAGGGGACATATACTCCCTACTAGGGAAAAGGGATCAAGTAGGATTAACTAAATTGTTTTTGTAAAATGACTGCCTGAGTAAGACCATTAGGTGAACTCGTTTAAGGATTAGCAAACAAGTTCTGCAATTCATCAGAGCACAATGACACATTAAATAGGGCTTCATTAATTGATTGACAGTGTTTTGGGGCAAATCATAGTTTCTGTAAATTTATGAACAATATGCTGTAAGCTAGTTTGAAGATTTGTGTCAACAGTAGCCTTACTATTTTCATCAGCTAATAAAATATGAAGTTTGTTAGACATATGCAGTAAGACATTGTCCTCGAATGATGTTAACCAAAACTTTGTGGAATCAACATGCAGTCAGGAGAGGATGAAGGATTTTCAACAATACCGGCTTGGGGGTTGAAGTTGATAAATTGATGATGAGTGAAAAATACTGTCTCATGTCTGTTTTATTGCGCATGTTCGACAGGAAATTTGTGACATTTGTGTACAGCACTTCTCTTGTAGATGTTAGTCTAGGTTCAGGTGTTAAACAGTCGTCGTAATCCTGCACAAAGTTCTTTGGCTGATGGATCCTGAGTCAGAGGATTACTGGTCGGCAGGTCAAGGCACAGAGAATCAGGTAGATAGAAGTGTAACAATACTGCATTTTGATGAAGGGACACGTGCCTATTCGTACTTATAGATCTTCCATCTGCGTTTGACTCAACTGATCATGCTAGTCTCCTCACATTAGTACACAAAAGAATGAACCTGGATGACACAGGTCTGCATTGGCTTTCAATCACAAGCCTTGTCACTTTCTTTTTAACCTACATGTTGCATCAATATGTGAATATTACATAAGCTTGGAGTATTTCTTCACCAATATGCACAATACATTTACACGCTAACTACATGCAGATCAAAAGCCCAAACATGTTTGAGATATATGAAATTGAAGCTCAAACCACATTTGGATCACAATTCCTGATTCCATCTCCAAAAACCCAACCACCAGCTGCCAAGGGAGTGGACCTACTATCGGTATTACAAAGGTACCTCATCCAAATTGTTCACTAGACCAAGTCCTTAGGCATCAACCTAGATTCCAAACTTGCCTACTGTAAGGTGCTGGGCAAGAAGTATCAGGCTCCGTGCATCAGTAGAACGAGCAATAATGCTCTGAAGACCATCAGAAAATGCTGAACTCAGACAGCCCGTAGCCCCAATCAACTCGAAGGAATACCCCCACATGGCAAGTATTCTGAAGTCAGAATTATCCAAATCTCTGTATTTAACTATATTTCACAAGTCTGCAGAAAATGAAGACCATTAATTCGCCAAAAGCAATGCAGCAGTGAAGATTACGGAAGATAAAGCTGTAACTTGTAGGGCCACTTAAACAGAGCCATCAAAAAGCTTCAATTTAAGCACATCAAAGTCACATCTTTGCTTTTCTGAAGTAGATTGGGTTAGTAAACATTAAATGCAGGTTAGTAGATAGTACACGTCCAGGCGCTAGACTACAAGCATTGACTCACCAGACCTAATAAGTTGCTAATAGATTGTTGAGAAGATCCAATTGTGCAGCAGGACAAGATCTAATCTCAGTAACTTCAGGAAAACACTAGAGAAGCAGTATGCTCATACCCACCTTAACTGATACATCCAGTCACTTAGATTTATTTATTACACGTGTAAGTACTAAATGCAATTACAGCATTTCTCACTGCAACTCTTACCGCATATGGATTTCGGCTTTCCTTCATCAATGCTTTTGGCCTATGGATGCAATGATTGCGCATTGTCCTGAAGCCCGCTCAGGCTGTGGGTTGAACTATTTCACCAACCTCCACTCTAACCAGTCTAAAAATAAGACAACACGGATCTCATGGAAGCATTCAATTCAACTTTGCTTGCATACTAAGTTGGCAGGCCTGCAGACACATATCTTGGAGCTCAAAGTCCATTTTTTCCCCTACCAAAGCTTGTAGAAGAGTTGGCAGTGCTCCCAGATTCACTCAGAGCAAAACATCCACACCACAACCCTACCTTATCTTTCACACCATAGAAGTGACTCAGCTGCACAAGACCGTGCACTAGAACTACAGCATGTGCTGATCTGGTAAAAAGCACATTCTGGGATAAAAAGCAAAGAGCTGCTGCAAGGTGGTTAATTATGCTGGGTCTATTCAGCGGATTATCTGGAGGATGAGTCAGATTTTCATTCTCTGTCCGCTTTAAAGAGCGTTGGGGAACCCATGATTAACACCATTCTTGCTGTAATGCACTATTCCCAGCAGGACTGATGTGCTTAATCTACGTAAACGAACTGACAATAGTGAAGTGCAATATTGTTCAACTACTTATCTCTGGTATGTTTGGAATATCCGGAAAAACAATGTTTTAGCCGACAATAATTTTTAAAGGAAATCTGAGGGACGCCATCAGTATTTCAATCAAATATTTTTTCATAAATTGTACTTTACTGTATGCGGTTATGCGAGTGATATTATTTTTGCCGGCCCGAGATGCATTTTTTCGTGGTCTACTGATGTATATCCCTTTTTTTTATTTGAATTCGAGATTTTTCAATATGTTTTGAGGCATGGATTGTTATCCAAAATAAATTTCATAATGATTATGGATATACAGCCCAGATCTATCCTTTAACTTACCCCACACAGCTTCCAACTTGGACGCCATATTAGTTTTTTAATTGCGACATTAAGGGGCAGCTATTTTAAGAGCTCTGGTTCTCAATGCAGAAAATAACCATGTGTCATTGTGTCAGCCATCTTGCCTGAGACCATTTTGAATGATACATCAGTATATCCAACCACTTTACGGGGAGATGAGACAAATTACCCCCTAGAGGTTTCTTTTTCAGCTAAACTGCTTCCAATAAAAGCCTACTGACGTGTTACTATGCTTTAGATTGAGCAATTCATTTGACAAGCAAACATCTATTTATCGGTCTTGCATTCAAATGCCCGATTCTGCTCTTTCGCATTTACACTTTTCTACTAGGCAGTTACTATGGAGTTACACCACTATTAATTGTGGTTGAAACATCAACCTCTAAAATATTACATCCAGTATATCAACTACCACTATATTGTCTAGCTAACCCGCAGTTAGGTATAGTAAATCTATACTTCTATTGACAATAGAGTCGCAGTCATTATACTGGATGCGATCATTTTATAGTCAATATTTCGAGCACAATATACTAATATACAGTAGTTACTTTTAATTAATTTCACAAAATGGTAGTACAGTCTATAAGGCTGACACAACTGGCCACTCTGGGATTGATCTGCTCGCTTTCATATGAACTTGTGTTCATCTCCTGGTCATTGTTGGAGAATGTTATTGACTTGACTCTTGGAAGGTGAGAGACTTCAGGGACACAGTATTTTTGTGATTATTCCATCAATGGCTTTCCCCAGTAAGGCTTCTGTATTTTAAGGATCTGATTGGGAGAGGAATCCCAACACGTTCAACATGAATACATTGGTCGGTGCAGGAACAATGCACTGACTAATGTATTCTGGACGAGACATTTGCTATGGCACAGGGTGGCCATTAGCCTGATCCAGGGAACCTGCCTCTTAGAGGAACCAGCAGCATACTGCCCTAGCAATGGCCCAGAGGTGTATGTTAGAAATGTTGGGGAAATTGCACAAGTGTGAGGGTGATATTTCCCATGGAAAAAGTTTGGATATTAGAATCCTGTTCCTTTGCATGTTGAGATGTATTATTTAATGAAGATCTAAATCTAGGGCAGCAGTCGTGTAATGTCCTAGTGTAGATAGCAGAATTACCTATGTGTGGTAGGGTCTGTGAGCGAGCAATGCAGCCAGGGGGGGTTGCACCCTATATTTTTTGTGGCAATCAGTGAAGACGAGGAAAAAAAGGCAGTTGAAGGGACCCTCAGAGGGTACCGAGGTAAATCCAGTGGTATGTGCCAGTTAGTCGGCTCGTCTCTATTTGCCCAGATCAAGGGTCAGATCGGAGAATGGAGAGGCAAGCTGTGGCATTTAAAACTCCAATTGGTGACCACCTTTTGTAGGATGAGAGGTGATCTGCTCAAATGAGAACCACCAAGTAACGCTCATAAGCAAAAGACTGTTATGAGGCCAAGACTGTGACATGCACCAAATGAAGTCCGTTTCTGAACTGAACTCACTTGGTTCAGTGGATTGAACGCCTTGGTTAAGACATGTGTGGGTGTGTGTGTCATCTGAAGATCAGAGGCTACGAGTCAGCAGGGAAAACTTAGGATTTCAGCCTATCCAAGCCTATAAACAAGTACCAATGAGTAATAACACCTGTTATGGGCAAAGAGAGATTCTGTTTGCAGTCTGTTGTAAGGAACTCTATATTATTTGGAAGGAGGATCCCTTTGTTTACCGAAAGCCTTAAAAATGTGTACATTATATGCAGGTCCAAATATTTCAGTGTGACGTGCACACGTTTGTAAGTTGTTTTCCTACTGGCCAGGAAGTCTTTTAATAGGCACAACACGCCCGGAGGTGTGTGTCGCATACTACGGGTAAACAATAGTTCCCGGGCGGCTCGAGGCAAGCCCAGGGTGTGCAGATACTGCACAAAAACCTCCCAACACGACGCCTAACAGGAATTACTGGCTTACAATGAATGTACCGGGACACTGGGAAACTGACCGAAATTCTCATTACACAACCTCTGACAAAAAGCTCATCACCTGGAATGCGGATTATAATAAATACCTTGGAACAGTGCAACAACTAAGTCACAGCTCAGGACAAGACATTGCAGCTGCCTTTATTTTTAAAGTTAAGCAAATGAATATTAAGGATGTAAAGGTTAAGGAAATACCAGGTCCCAGGCGTGGCCTTCTGCTCCAGATCTATTATAATAATAATCATAACAACAACAACCTTCCTTCTGTGGGTAGAGACTGCTAACAGTGTCCCAAAATGGACACGACCATCTTCCTCTTGGATTATGTGTAGTTCCTGTGCACTCCTCTTGCTCCCATACTAGTTGGGCAGTCAAATCATGTGTGTATCAGTACATTTTATAGTCCACACTTGACAGACTCAAACTGGATGACCACGAGGGAAAACTAGAGCTGGATGGCTCGGAGCGCGGCTGCTTCTGTCTGCCCATGCCGAGCCAGAGCGGAGGTACCGCTCTCCTTGAGGGGGCGCGGCTACAGAAGAGCAGTCGTAGCTGGCCCTGAGGGCAGAAGCCTGCCGAAGAGCAGGGGGGAGGGGGGGATACACGATCCCAAGGGGAGACCATATATTACGCAACACCAGCCTTAGCCTGTGATTCAAAATGGCTGCCTTTGGGTTACACATGCCAACATTTTAGAGCAGGCAAGTGGGAGAATACATTTTTTTTAAAAACAGGCGGGAGAATGTATTTTCTGCATTGACAGACTGAAGTAGAGGCAATCTGACTGAATCGGTCTATTGCCATGTATGGTGATAGGCAATCAGGATTTCGTTTTTTGGCAGTTTAATAACACAGCGCAAACAAAAAGAGTTCTAAACTCTTTTTTTTGTATGTGAAACTGCAAAAAATTAAATGTGGAGGCCTGTCACACCCTCTAATCGCCCTCCCCAAGAATTAAGGGCAAAGGGTAGCGCCTGGATAAACTCACGGGTGATTGTAGTGCTATACAAATCTTCGACTGAACGGAGTTGCTTAACCTCCCCTCCCCCAGTGCCTTGAGACCCTGCGTGCCTTGAGTAGTGCGCTTACAATTCCCCTGATTGATTGATATGATATTATATTATATATGATATGAGCATTCTGGCTCAGGATATATATTTACAAGCTCAAGCGGCCTTGTTTCTAAAAGATCATGACCCGGCATTCCGAATTGGGTTTCTGAATGTGGGAGGTGGGAGACGAGCCTTGAAATTGGCAGTCTCCCGCCTAAATCGAGAGGGTTGGCAAGATGGATTTACGCAACACAAGTATCCAAATACTATCCTATCTAGCCAAGTGTTCATAAGGTCACTACACAGGCCATCTACTAACATCAAATACATCAACTATGTATAAGAAATGCCCCCAGAAAAATAAGTACTAATGGATGGATTGTGACTGAAAGCAGAACAAAGTCTCGTGACTGATAAAGATATGCCTTAGAAACCGGTCTTAAGACCTGTGCTAGAACAGGCACAGCATCCAACTCTTGCCCATGACTATGCAACATTTACGCTGGGCTGCACAAAACAACTTTCAGTTATTACAGCAATGTGCTATTTGCTGTCCAGAAGACACCGGCATTTTGAAGGAAATATATAGGGGCGAACTGAGGAGCTTGGAGTGGCATAAGCTAGTGTCGCTTATCTGTCAGGCGCCCAGGATGCCTGTCCCTCGAGAAGCCCTATACACTGGGATCATGAGCTGTGTAGGGTGGACAGTGGCGCTGCACCAGGAGAAGCTGTTCTTCTAAACACATGCTAATACACTGAATCCTGTACAAACGGAAACAGACATGACATATATTTGGGTCTCAATGGGCTCAAAACAGTACAGCCAGTAATGCCCACCTACAAATATCACACAGCACCTTACAATAGCACACAGTAAGAAAGAACTCTGATCATGCACCTAACTTAGCATGAGTATGCAATTAACTGGCTAAGAAAGGGGCCATCCAGTGAATGTCAAGACATCTCAAAACCCCAGCTGACGTCATTTAACAAAGCAACATTCTGGAAAGCCTATTGATGACTGCTAGAAATGCAGGACTGAGAAACGAATGGATTTTTTTCTCTTCACTGGACGGCCCCTTTGAGGCAACACCCTGAACTCTCCAGTGATCGCCTGTTCGACTAATTATCAGTCCGTCACTGTTGATAGGTTAGTGTGTGCAGGTACGTTAAAAGCATGTGGATGCATGGCAGGACTGAAGATGGTACATGGAGTAAATATAGAAGAGAAAACGGAAGGAGTGTCTAGGGTCCACATGTACCTAGCTTTTTTTTGCTTGGAAATGGGCCGATTTGCAGAATCGAGCCATTTGCGACCAAAAAAAAAAAGCCTTCTCCTATGTACAAAATCCTATTTTGCAATTCAGCAACCTATTACCGAATCAAAAAATGGGTTTGCGATTTGGTATTAGGAAGGGGCTTGTTAAGGGCGTCCCTTCCTAATAGCGACTTGCAGTGCTATGTACAAATGCTTTGCGACCGAAATGCGGTCTCAAAACCTTCGCTTTTTAACACCAATTTCAATTTGGTGCCAACGCATTCGTAAACAGGAAGGAAGCCCTTTGTGAATGCATGCAAAAACGTTTTTTTAAGAGCAGGAAGTGGTCCCACGAACCACTGCCTACTCTTAAAAAAAGGAAAGAATACTTAAAATTTTTATTTTTGAAACGCATCCAACTTTCCTTTAAGGAAAAGAGGGTCCATTTAAACGAAAATATGTTGCTTTATTTAAAAGCTAACACAGACATGGTGGTCTGCTGTCCCCCAGAAGGCCACCATCCCCGTGTTTTTTAGCGATTCCCAATTGGTTGCAAATTACGACCTACCTCATGAATATTAATAAGGTCGGTCATTTGCAACCCACTGGGAATCGCAAACAGTGTTAAACACACTGTAGTATATAGCGGTTTCGATTTCCTAACAGCAAATCGCTAAAATTCGCTATTAGGAAATCGCAAATCCAAAGTTACGTACATGTGGCCCTATCGGTTTTGAATGGCTCTCAGACTCTAGATCCTGCCCTGGCTGGTAGTAGCAGCGAAGCAGATCCTCCTTGGGGAAGGGCACACTATTGGCTTCATGTGTGCCAGAGGGGCACCATACCCTCATGTCTCGCAGACTCCAAGGTATACAAAGCAAAGAATATATACAGTCCCACCACTCATTCAATACCAATCACACAAACAAGCATCCAATCATACCTCTTTCATTCAAACTCACAACACGCATACAGTGACTTACACAATTTAGCAAAACAACATAAATAACAAAGTATTCCCCAGTGTCCACAAAGTTGTGGACAAAAAAGTATTTTTAGAAAACACCAATGTATTCAATACATCTCATCGGTATAAACATAAGACAATAATGAGAAAAATAAATAAATTGGCAAATACAGTGGTTATTTAGAAAGGCGAGGGGGTTAATCAAGGGTAAAACAAATCTTGATCAGGAATAGAAGTGTCACAAAACGCCGACGCGCGTTTCGGTGCGGAGACCGGATATGGCCAAACACCTTCCTCAGGGCATGGGTAACAAGACAGTGGAGAGGTGGGACAATATCTCCAAGTCAGAGAACCTTCTATTTAAGCAAACAAGGAATGTCGTGCAGCATGGTAAAATGCACAGATAGAAAATGGAGTAAAGCCTGAGCTGAAGTGGCAACAGGGGTAAAGCTGCAGCCAAGGTAATGCGGTGGAGAAAATAGGCCGCCGGTTAACTAGGAACGGGCTGACCCAGGAGGTCCAAGGATAGCAACACGGGTCTGCAGGCCGATAAACAGAAGACGGCAGCAGGACGCAGAATGTGAGAAAATGTCCAAATAGCGAAAAATCGAGCAGGCCAGATAAATGCTGGAAAGCCAAGCGTCCGTCAACGATGAAAAAGTTAACAGATAGGCAAGCGGAATTGTCCCTCACTCGGGATAGTCTGAAATTAAACTGATAACAGCGGTGACATGATGGTCAATCCAGGGTAGCTGGTCGAAGACAGAGTATGAAGGCACAGAGGCTGAACTGTGTGAATGGGGAGCCTTGTAACTATAAGACATTTGAAGTGAACAGCTGAGGGATTGGGAACAGGACAAGGAGGCGCTTGTACATTTAGAAAAAGATGCCCTTGATGCTCTGAAGCAGCCTTGGATAGTGGGACTGTTTGTGTATATATAAATACTGTGCCTGGAAAGAATGTTTCTCAGAGGAATGTACATACACATGGAGCTTCAGTAAACTCACCTACACATACCCAGATTGGGCCTTCTTGGTCTTGCAGCTCTGGGGAGATATATATATATATATCCAAAAGAAGCAAAAAGCGTTCCCCCGTTTCCGGAGCCCCAGGCCCTACAGGGCGGCCTCACTGCATGGGCACGGAGCAGCCCACAAACATCACACTGGAAAGACAAACAATGTGAGGCCCATTGCCATGGAATTCGCTTTATTACGAGAGTTTTGAAAGCGCCAGTTCCCTCTTGCCCAACGTTTCAGCTAGTTGCCTTGATCACGGACAGGAACGCAAGCGCCCAGGTGCGCTCGGGCGTGATTTGAAAGGTAGATCACGTGACTGCAATCATCAATACTACCGTTCCCATAGTGCATTGTGCATGAATGTTTTGCCTCAATGGTGATTTGGTTGCACAAGCACTAATGGTGTTATGGAATCGTTTTTGCAGCAGACAGGTGAGTTTTGTCCAACACGCAAATGTTCTTAAAAGTTTAACTCACGAAAGAGAGCTTCTTCCAGGCACGATCGAAGCTGGAATCATCCCGCTTCGAATCCCTTCCAAGCGCCATACCATATATATATATATATATATATATATATATATATGTGTGTGTGTGTGTGTGTGTGTGTGTACATGAAATGAGATAAATAAGGCAAAAATAAAAGATAAGTTATTTTTTCTACAAGAATGTATAGAGTCATAACTGTTGAATTTACTTGTTGATTTGGTCACGCTAAATTGGCACTCGTTCTTAATAGACATACATCAGGAAATGTAAGCCTCCCTTGTTCTGGCCAAAATGTGTTGCGACAAAGACATCTGGCAAGGTTGTGCCCCACCCGCTTGCTCATATTCAGGACTTCTAGAGCTGTCATACACGTGTGTCACAAACCACGCCAATATCACACATGAAAACTGATCAATGGACTATGAATAGAGCTGCGTGCACAAGACCTGCAATTAAATATTGTGCAATTACATAACAAGCATTCATCTAAGTCATCAAATATTGGCAAAAACCTGTTTCCTGCCTCCCGGAAGTGTTCATTAGTAGGGAAGTTATATTGACCAAAGTGATGTTAGTTAACCTCACCTTCAATGGTTTTTAGAACTGCTAGCAATGAGTAGACAATATACATGTTACTGGAAAATCTCTCTGAAGATTCTTCCTTCTGCCCAGTCACAAGCACTGGAGGCCACTTCTCTTTGTGCTTGGCCTTAGGTTTCATACAAATAAGGTCCCTCAAGAAACCTCTAAAGGTAAGTCCACCAAAACAAGAGCACCTCAGCTAGCTAGTGAGGACAGCTTCAGAATTAGGGCACTGTAGAAGCAGGCGCAGACCCAAGGGTTAGGACCCGAAGCGGCCATACAAGCAGGTGCACTGTCATCACCAGTTAGACGGTAGCTACTGCTGCGGAACTGGCCACGAAGACACCTGAAACTCACTTTAGAGTGGGATTGGAAAATCTCACAATTTCTGGAGCGAATGCTCTATTTATGGGAGAAGCCACCCATGGAATTGTCTCCACTATATGGATAGGTGTAGAGGAAATGCAACCTGTGCATTCTACTCCAGATTTATCGGTTCCTCCAATTGAGAGCATTTTACATTACCACTCCACTCTAAACCAGGCCCTCCACTCTAAACCAGGCCCTTAGTTGTGGGAGAAACGTTTTTACACTAAAATTACTGAATGATAAGTTTGCCTTTTCAGTCTTCAATGCCAACATGCTTTTCTGACTTTTGCCCAAATATCTGAATCTGGTACTGTGTCTGCTCTGAAGAACCAGGCAGACTGGACTCCCAATGGAGACCGAATTTGGTTCGTCAAGACCAGATATGTGTTTTCTTTCACCTTTTCAGTTGTGTATTTGTTCACCCTCCTTGTTTCAGCCTAGCCTGTCGGCACAGCAGGGAATCTGCAGCTCTGACTTTCAACTTCAGCCTAGATACAACTGGATGCTAGAAGTTTAAATGTACTCTTTATGAAGACATAGATCACCTCAAATGGCTCTTGCAAATAGGTGACGGAAATGGTGGCTCCTGAGACAGATGAAACAAGTTACTTACCTGTACACTGTGGTTCTCCAGTATTGATATCTTTTATAGATTTACATGCTTGAATCTTCCCCATTGTCATGGTATGAGTCCCACGTTAAAAGCAATAAAAGCAGTGCTAAAGCATTAAACTCCATTGAAAAAACAATAGCAGTTAGTAGCCAATTCACATTGATTTAATACACCCAAACTTCAGCCAATCAGAGCACAGACCCTAAAGCACTCATCCCCTGCAGAGCCACCATACCTCAGATTTCGAGCACGAGTATAAATAAAGTAATAGAGGTATACAATTGGTGAGCCTTAATGGGGAGGAGGGAGGGTCACATGTGAATATATAAAAGATGTCAATACTGGAGAATCACAGTGCATAGGTAAGTAACTTGTTTCTTCTCCAGTATTGTATCTTTTACATATTCACATGCTTGAATTAGACTAGTTAGCAGTATCCAGTGAATAATGGCGGCGGGCAAGGCGAACCATCCCACCATGAGACACAAACCTAAATATGATTAGTCAAACCAAAGACATTGAAATTGTACAAAATCAAGAGAGATATAGCATAGCATTAAGCTACCATATTTAAAGTTCTTAAACTGGTAAACGAGCACTAAACAGAATAACGCAGAAGATTTGAGCTTAATAGCTGCATACCTTATGAGAACAGTCTTCGCAGGGTAGCCTGGCCAACTGCTACATCTGCCTTAATCCAGGTAGTAATCCTTTGTGAAGGCATGGGCCTTTGCCCAGGTCGTCACCCTGCAGATGCTGGGTAGAGACACTCCTGTGAACAGGGGTGAGGACGCTGCGACCTTCCTTGTTGAGTGAGCCTTCAGCTTTGTAGCCAGCGGGCATCCAGCCTTCTCATGACAGAAGACTATAGTTGAGGGGACCCAGCGAGCAATACTAGCCCGTGATGAGACTTGACCCTTTCTTGGAGCAGAGAAAGAAAACAGCAATTGACTTGATTTTCGGAGTGTTTTTGTCTTTTTCAAGTAAAACTTTAAAAAATGCATAGTGTCCAGCAAATGCGAAGCTTTCTCTGCAGGTGAAAATGGATGGGAGAAAAAAGAAGGCAGTTCATTTATTTAGTAACTGTATTTGTAGAGCGCAACACTTATCCCCTCGGGGATGTCACGGTGCCAGAAACTGCCTATCCTATTTATGAAGAGAATCATACTGCAAGCCAAAATAAGAAAAAAACAAATTGAGGTGACATGTTGAAGGCACCTTAGGGATGAATGAAGGATTAGTGCGCAGAACTACTGTCTTCTAGAAACTGTAGGTAAGGTTATTTTATCGTGAATGCTGAATCTCACTAATATGCCTGGCAGACGTAATGGCCAACAGAAATGCCACTTCCATGAAAGAAATTTCCATTCATACCTGGGAATAGGCTCAAATGGAGATCTCATGAGTTGTGACAAGACCGTGTTCAGATGTCAGAGCACTGGAGGAGGCTTGATAGGAGGATAAGCTCTGAATAGACCCTTCATAAACTCTTTCACAAGCCTTTTGGATCACAAAGACAATTGCCCAGAACATCGTCTGTATCTAGAAATTGACGCTAGGTGCACCTTAATGGATGCATGCTGAAGGCCTGATTTGGTGACATGTAGTAGACAAGGTAAAATCTGTTCAGGTGTCAACGAGAAAGGATGGCAAGACTGAGAGGCACACCATGAGCAGAATCTTTTCCATTTTGCTGAGTAGCATTCGAGTGTAGAAGGAGCTCGAGCTTTTTGATGGATAGAATTGCATTAGCCAGAAATTGTTAGAGCTACGAATTCAGTGTGGTGAGGAGCCAGGTCAACAAATTGAGAGTGTGGATTTGCAGGTGAACCACTTGCCCTGGTTCATTGAGAGGAGATTCTCTGTCGGCTGGAACTGATTGCGTGAGCACTCTGATAGGCAATGAAGCTTGGTGTACCAGTACTGCCTCACCCACACCGGGGCAATTAGATTGGGCTGGCATGGCTCTCTTTTTATTTTCATTAGGATCTTTTTAATGAGTGGAAACTTGTAAGCGAACGTCCCCGTCCATGAGAAGTGGAAGGCGTTCCCCCAAGAACCTGGCTGGGAAAATCTGCTGGCGAAGAACTTGCATTTTTTGTTGAGGTATGTAGCAAAGAGATCTAGGGTAGCATACCCCCAAGACTGAAAAACCTTCTTTTATTGCCTCTGGATGATTTCCCACTTGTAACACTGCTTGTTTTCTCTGCTGAGGGAATCTGGCCACTCGTTTTGTACTCCTGGGATGTGCTCCACTTTCAATGAGATGTCGTTGGCTAGCAGCCATTCCCATATTTGCTGTGCTTGGGCTGAGAGAACCTGTGATCTCGTTCCTCCCTGTTTTAGCAGGTAGAACATGGTGGAAGTGTTGTCTGTCCTGATGTGAACCGACAAGCCTCGTAACCTAGGAAGAAAGGCTTGAAGACAGAAAAGAACGCCTTCAATTCTAGGAGATTTATGTAACCTAATGCTTCCTGACTGGACCACTTACTGTGGACCTCTAGATCCTGCAGGCGGGCTCCCCGTCCTTCCATGGAGGCATCCATTGTCATCACCACCTGGGGCACATAAGGCAAAAAAGGAAGGCGAGGCCCTGTGAGGGGTTTTCTTTGACCATCCACCAGGACATTGCCATATTCATCTCCAAGGTTATCGGAATCATGTCCTCGAAAGAACCACGATATTGTGCCCACTGCGCATCAAGCGGCAATTGGGAATTAACAGAATGCAGGATGACATCATTCCCAGAATGGATTTGTATGTCCTTACAAAAACTCACCTTTTTGAAGAGACTGATAGCATGACTGCCTGCAAGCGGGAAATCCTTTCTTCTGTGGGAAAGGCCTTTGACAGCTTTGTATCCAGGATTGCTCCTAGAAACATCAGCGATCTGGAAGGGACAAGAGATTATTTTTTCCCGGTTGAGCTTGAGACCTAGGGATTGGAAAAGTTGTAGACCGGCCGCTGTGGATTCTTTGCCGACTGGAAGGAGGGACCTTTAATTAACCAATTGTCCAGGTAGGGGAATACCTGGTGACCGGACTGTCAGAGAAAAGCCGCCACTGGCGCCATGCACTTGGTAAATACTCTGGGGGCTGATTTTAACCCGAAGGGGAGCACCTTTAATTGATAATGGCACCCTGCCACCTCAAAAGTGAGAAACCTTTGGTGCTTCGAATGTACTGGAACATGAAAATATGCGTCCAGTAGATCCAGGAAAGAGAGATAGTCCCCTGTGTACATCAGCTTCAAAATTTCCTGAAGTGATAGCATTCTGCAGGGTTGTTTTTTGATGAACTTGTCAAATAGTCCGAGATCAATTACTTGCCTCCACTTTCCTGACTTCTCTTTGAGCAGAAAGAAATGGAAATAGAAACCTAGGTTGCACAGATTATGCAGCACCTCCTCTATTGCTTGTTTTGGAGAGAATAGAATTTCTTTCTTGAGAATTGGAAGATGACGATCTGATGTCTTTCGTGGGGAAAATTTGGAGGCATTTGAACAAATTCCAGGTTGTGATCGTGCTGGAATATGTCTAACACTCATTAGTCAGAAGAGATGAGCTTCCATTGATTGAAGAATTTTGATAATGTTTGATCGAATTGAAGTTGGACTGCGGTTAAAGGGGCCTGCAGTACTTCATTGCGTCCTGTTGGCATCCTGAGACTTTCCTCCTGCTGATTGGCATCAATGCCCCGGCTGTCTGAAATATGTGGATGTTGTGGTTGGCCTGTAGTACTGAGCTGAATATTGAGAGCAAAAACCCTGTTGGGAGTAGCGCTCAAACCTCTACTGGAATTGCGGTCGGGAGACATATTGGCCTCTACCCCTGCCCCGAAAGGGCTGAAACCACCTGTGCTGCAAGTTATCCTGCAACTTAGCCGTGTCTATATCAGACTTGATTGACTCCAAGGCGTTGTCGACGTGTTTTCTAAAAAGGTACTCTTCTTTGAATGAAATATCCAGCTTTTTGGCTCGTACCTCTGGGCGGCATGTAGTCCCTTTAAGCCAACCTTGACGACTCAATACTGCAGACTGGCCATCTGCCTGAAGGCTGTGGAAGAAATATCCATGGCCACATCTATGGTCTCGGAAGAGGCCTTTTCACCTCCGCCAGGATCTCCCTCGCCTCTTTTTTCTTGTCCTCTGGGAGATACTCGAACAGAGATGAGATGTCATACCACATCTGCCAGTCGTATCACCCCAGGATAGCCATGGCATTGCAGGCTCTGATTGAAGTAGCCACCATCGCAGAGAACATCTTGCCTATATAGTCAAGTTGGCGACCTTCTTTATCCGGAGGGGCTGTGCATGGCGAGGAAGGATTTTTTGCTCTTCTCTGAGCCGCTTGCATGATGGCTGAATCTGGCCTTGGGTGACCAATGAGATATCTAGGGGAACCCTCAGGAGTCATGTACTTTTTGTCAAGCTTTGGAATCATAGCTGGGACAGATGCTGGTGTCTTCATTAATTTTAGCCTTCCTGCCAGATAAAATCCACAATAGGGATAGGACAAGTGGTGTGTTGCATTCCTGCTTTGAAATCATAAAGGAAGCACTCTGATTGTTTAGCTGGCATAGGAAGGTTGAAGCGCTTAGACGCTCTCTCAACAGGTCATGGAAACTGACGATATCCACAGGCAGAGAATCAGCTGCCGGTGGGGTAGGAGACACTGGCATTTTTGTGACGTAATCCTCCCACTTATCATGGACATTGGGATCTGTCTAGAGCTCACCCTCTTCTAATTGCTGGTCATCGCTATCCTGGAAAGTATCCAGACTAGATATTGGAGGCAGTATAGACCTGTCTTTCAGAGGCCTATGAGTACCCTCCGGGGCAGGAGTAGCGCCAGGGACTTCCCGCCTCAGTGGAGGCTGCTGACCAGAGTTGGCATCAGGGAACCGTTTGTAATAGTAATTTAGCATCATGCGCAAGTCTGACCAACGTAACTGGAATATTGATGGAAGGTTCCTGAACGTGATGTTGCTCATCCTCTTGTTCCTCAAAAGGATAATGCTCCTGGAATGCATCATATTGCTGAACAGAGGAATGTCCACTATCAGAGAAAGAGTAATGACCTTCAAGGTAGGCTGACTGATCATGCCCCACTTCTTCGTCCTCTGGCTCTGCATACAGCCCTTCACAATTGAAGGTGAAGTGTCAGAAATCAAAGATACCCTCATCCTCAGATTCCTAAAAGTCCAGGAGGCTTGCTGGAGGTAGTGGAGTAATTTTTTTTAAGTCCTGAGGCAGAAAAGGAGTTGCGCAATTACTGGGAATATACAGAATGTTAGGATAGTCGATGACGCAGCGCTTAGAGGAATCTTCGTCGACGGGACAGCAGCGGGTGCGGCCGTTGGCGGTGAAATGTTTGACAAGCAAATCTTCGTCATCGGAGATGGTCTCGTTGCTGCCGACGATGTAATTGTCACGGTTTTCCTTGGCGACGTAGTGGAAGTCGCTGTCAATTCCGTCGACGGTGTGGATGTTCCTGGCGACATAGAAGCAATAGACAATAAGTTCTTCATCGAAGGTGCCATAGACGGTCGATTTTTCTTTGAAGAGTGCTCCTTGAATGGGGTATGAGGAGCAGATGGAGGTGTTGAATCAGACCTTTCATGAGAGGAGGAAGGGCCAACCGGCTCCTTTCTTGATCGTTTTTCTTCACTAGTGTCTCTGCTGCGAGACCTAGATTTTTTTTAGAGTGTCAGAAGAAGATGAGTCCCCCTCTTTCTTGAGGAGGTATGAGTCTTCTCCTCACATTCTGAATCTGTGTCAGAGATAGAATTCTTCTTCTGTAGCCACTAACAAGACAAGACTAAGGGTCCGATTTATATTTCGGCGGATGGCCGATGTTTAGCCAAGGGGACGGAGTAGATTACCCGGTCCCCCTGGTCGCCCACTGAATTTACAAATGACTGGTCATTTAGAAAGCAGGAACCACCGTCACTGCAGTTCCTGTCAATATCACTGTTGGGTGCAGGGTTAGGTCAGCATGATGCAACCTAGTAATAGGTTCTTTTTTGGTTTGAAACTGAAATTCCCAAATCGAGATTCTCTTTTTCAAAATAAAAGGAAATAAGGCTCCCCTCGCCATAGGAGACATCTCCCATAGTGGGGGGGGCATGGCGGTGATGGACAGTTAAAAAAAAAAAAAAAAAAATGGCTACATAGCCACCCATCTAAATTGGGCAGGTGGACATGTAGTCATTTCCCTGACTGCCCTTTCACCGTCGGAGAAGTTTGGCTACGGCAGTGACGGAATAGCCACCATGGTAGCTAAACCTATGATCCGCCCGCAGTTAAAATGGGCAGGTGGACCATTATGTTGGTGGGGTGTATACTCAGTCGTCTTTGCGACGGAGTATACACAACACCAACATATAAATCAACCCCTCAGACTCTTAAACACAGCATTTTACATAATGTGGCAACTGCGTTTGGTACAATTCCTAAGTATCTAAAACCACCAATCAGAAATTCAACCTCATCTTGATAAATGGCTGCGTATGGGAGATGGAAATTTCCTCAAACATCCACCCTTGGACTGCAAACAGGATTGGTAATGCAAAACACTACATTAGGAGTGTTGTAGGGGTTTACAAATGTGTCATACTCTTTCCCATAGCAGACTATCAGTAAGATCAGATATATTTAAGATGGACTTTTGTCGGTGGGCAAAGGCACAGCCTATGAACTAAAGTTTTGATCAGGTCTTGCAAGGCAATACACCATAGAAGAAACGTTCATCTCCTTGTGTTCATCAGCCAATAAAAGGCACTGATAAGTACATCGCCCAATTTCAAAGTCAAGATTAAAGCAAAGCAATTTCATTCAAGTATTTCCAGATTGTGCTCTCTTGGAATATGGCCTCGGAAGAGGAAAGCTGATGGTTGGAGATCCCCTTTATCATTCAGTTGAGAAGGAACATCCCACACCCTAAAGTCGAATTACATTTCAGAGTATTACGAATACCTGACCAAAGTCAGTTGGGCTTGCAGTCTGAAAGATGCGCTGTCTTTATCCCTCAAACGTTGACAATCCTTTCCATAGCATTGCGAGACTACAGAACCATACTGGCGGCATTCCCGGAGTCAAACGACTGATGATCATAGTTTTTCCTAATTAGCGTGGTAGTTGGACGGAATCCCCTATACCTGAGATCTAGACGAAACAGCCTATAAAAGCACAAGTCACTCCCATGCTTGGCTTTGCAGGCATTTAAAACTGTTATCAGAGCGAGGACAATGGCATATGCCAAGCGTATAAACAGAGAGAGATAGAGGGAAGTAGCAAATCTTGAAAGCTGAATCTCTAGCCTGGAACATATTGCAACATCCTCTCAGGGCACAGACACTCTGATCTATTGAAACTGCATGGGCCACCTTGATAGAAAAGATCTTAGACTAGGCGCCTACAGCGTAGTTGGCCTACCAAAATAAAGTCTACGAACTAGGCGACAAAACTGTGAAAACTATTATACTGGTTGGCTAACAAGCAGAAGGCAACTAGAATTGTCCATCCATACTAAAGTATGACCGACAAATGGTCATGTCATCCACTAGAATTACCAACACCTTTGTTACCTACTATAGAACACTATACTCCAGAAGAGATTCCACTGAAATCAAAAGCGATGACCATATACTAGACAGGGTCTCCTGACACACTTGCTATCAATGGTAGATTACCGCACACATGACCTCTGCATCACAGAGGAGGAAACACTGCACACACTTAGAACCTGGTGTTTGCCCAGTGGATATCTCTATCGGTTTCCTACTTAAATTCTGCAAGAGATACTCCACACTAATAATACCCCTTATGATGGTGATGTTTGAGGAGCCATATAATCTCATATTCCCTTCCATATGACTTGCGCAGAGCAACAATATCAGTCTTTCTAAAACGAAACAAACTCCCTATAGACTGCACATTATACTGCCCTATCTACTTAAGTAATACTGAAGTAAAGATACTCGCCAAAATCTCATATGCTTCTTAGTGCACGAAGATCAGAACGGGTTTATGCCCGCCAGACACTGCCTAAGGCTCTTTCATGTCTATCTAAAGGGGAGGATCTTAGCAAGAGCAGAGCCTCGATCCGGGTAGATATCAAAAAGGCTTTTGATACCGCTCACCGACTCTTTATGATCCAGACTCTCCGTAAAATGAACTTCAGACCACGCTTCCTGAGATACATGGAAACACTGTTTGCCGCCCCGTGGGCGGAAAGTAGGGGTGAATGGTGTCTTGTCAGTCCCATTCCTCATTCAGAGAGGTACTCGCCAGAGATGCCAGATCTCTCCTTTACTGTTCTCCCTGTTGATGGAACCAGTGCCACAGTGGATAAGGCGAGATGCGCAAGCTACAGGGCTGCAATAGAGAGACAGCCACGAAGACAGAATATTGCACTATGCAGACAATATGCAATATATATCTCCAAACACCGTGTTTCCTGTTTTAGAACTCAGCTTACACCACGGACACGGACCAATTTCTTCGTGCTCAGCGAATTATTTTAATTGCAGTCGCGCCATAACGTTTCGGCTCGTCCGAGCCTTGCTCACATGACATGTTGCATCAGTTGTGCTCAAATATTTAAAGTGACAAGTGCTCATTTTTACAAATTACGTGTAAAGTGCATGCATAGAAATAGAAGACATTGCAGGAAATAGATGTAACAATTATTACAGATTCCTTAAAACTTTACCCACATTGTGCACTGGGCTAAAATCATTTTCAATAAAATAGTACAAATTAAATTTCAGGTTTAATACCCAGTTGTACCTCAAAAATGCCTATGTAAAATCAATTTTACCTTAATCTGGATTACATCAGATCAGCATAGTCGTTATTATTCAATCTGAATAACGAAACTATATTGTGCTGGTATCCCAATTGTGCATATATTGAGTGGATAAATCCCTCCATATGTTTTACCTTGTCTTCTCTCCCGCTTGGCTATGTCTAATTAGTTTAGAAATGTGCAAATGTGCAATGAATAAAACTAGTGATGTATCGAACAATGAATGTAAAACTGTTAAAATCAATTGATTGGCTAGTACAATTACGTGTGCTTATCCTTCGTCACACCCTTTTCTCTACGCATTCAGATTGTCTACTCTGTCATGATCTAGTAATGTCCCTCAATGACTGCGGATATATATGTGTTGTTTATGTTGCGTGGCAGAGCTATCCTATTCAGAATCCATATTAAATATCTTATCAATGACCGAATGGTTATATCATATATGCTTTTATCCTGCCTTTCTTATTATACCTGCCCCTCTAGAGGTATAAAGCTAAAATCTGTTCAAGTATAAATAAATAAATATACATAAATACATACATTACAGCTTGCAGTAAAAACCAATAAAGAATTCATATATTGATTTAAAACTGATCTAAAGTTAATGTAAAACAGATTGAGGTATAAAGGCTGGTCAATAATAAATGCATATTAAAAATGGATAAAACTGGAATAAAAAGGGTTTGCTCCATGACTGCCAGAATGGTAAAACTATCGCTTATCCCAAACAGGTGTATAAATCTTCTGTGGCATTCAGACCTACAGGATTTTTGTGTCTAATTGGATAATATATCTTGTTTCTAATCTTCGTAATTTGATTTCCCTGTCACCCCCTCTCCTGCTTGGTGGTATGGAGTCAATCACATAATATCTTAGACCCTCATTTCTGCTCTGATGTTTCTCCCTAAAGTGACGCGCCACCAGATCGGTATTGTCCTGATGAGTAATGGCACGGAGATGCTGCAGAATGCGCTTGTGTACTGGTAATTTCGTGCTGCCTACGTACTGGAGGCCACACGGGCACTCCAGTACGTACACAGCATATTCTGTCTTGCATGTGAGTAGTTTCGATATCTTGTACTCCCTATTGCCAAACGGTGTTTTGTAGGTTTTGGTATTAGTCCCATGCTGGCAAGCCTTGCATGTTTTACATTTAAAAAACCCTCTATTGTTTAAAAACCAGCTAGTGTTTTCAATAATATCAGGACTAGTGTTGACCAAAGAGTCGCGCATTGTAGGTGCCCTACTGTAAGTGATGGATACTCTATGTGGTAATGTGGGTCCCAACATAGGGTCGCTTAAGACTAACGGCCAATTTCTATTAATGATCCTTTGTATGTTATTATGATGATGACTGTACCTCATGATAAATCTGACTTGTTTGGATTCTCGCTTAGTGTGGTCTTCTGTTATTGTAGTTAGAGTAGGTTGTATATCTTTGATAAGCTCCTCCTACACATCGCATTAGATTTAATCATGGCTCTGTTAATCACTTCCTCTGTATATCCCCTTTCTAGAAATCTTATTTTACTGCCTTCCTGTGCCTCTCTCAGATCTTGTTGGTTACTACATATACGTCTGAGGCGCAGCATCTCCCAATAGGGGATACTGTTTATAAGATGTTTGGGGTGTGCACTGCTTGCATGTAGGGTCGAATTTCCAGAGGTTGCTTTCCTGAATAATCTAGTCTCAACTTTGTTGTTTCTTATAAATACTTCAGTGTCTAAAAAATTGACTGCAGTTTGGCTCATCATAACAGTAAAATGCAAGTTAATATCATTGTCATTTAGTTGTTCCACAAAATTAATGGCTAGGTCTTTCGTGCCTCTCCAGAGTACAAATAAGTCATCAATATAGCGTAGCCATATCACGATGTTTTCACTGAAAATCTTGCTGAATTTCTGTCTGAGGACCGGCTCCTCCCAGTATCCCATATGCAAACATGCATAACTAGGAGAGAAGCTGGCCCCCATCGCCACGCCCCTGACTTGCTGATAGATCAAATTGTAAAACATAAAGTTGTTGTTCCTCAAACTGAATTCCAACATCTCTATCAGCATCACATTATGTTCGTTGTATTCTGGGGGTCTTTTTGAGAGGAAGTATTGACTTGCTTGTATTCCATCTTGATGTTTAATGCTGGTGTATAACAATGATACGTCTAATACCAGCATCCAATTATCCTCTTCCCAGGCAATGTCTTTTATCTTATGTAAAAAATCACTCGTATCACGCACATATGACGGCAGTGATTTCACGTAGTCTTGAAGGAAAAAGTCAATATATTTAGATGTATTTTCCGATGGTCCATTTTTTGCCGATATAATGGGCCTACCTGGAGGTTTGTTGAGTCTTTGTGCAACTTTGGAATAAAATATATCGATGGCGTCACTGGGTTGTGTTTTTTTAAGAATTTGTACTCATCAAATGTGATGAGCCCATTTTTTTCCAAACTGATAGTTTTGTGTGGTACTCTTTGTTAGCCTCCTTGATGGTTAAAGCTGTACCTCTAGTGTAGCATTCCCTGTCGTTAAGTTGAGCAAACGCCTCCTTTTTATATTCATCAAGTGGCCACAAGACAATGTTGCCTCCCTTGACACTAGCTCTTATAACAATTTTTTAACCAATGCCTCATATCGTTGATTTCGTTTGTTATATTTGTAGCTCCTTCTTTGGGTGTCTGTTTAGTTTTTTAATTTGAGCTGTAACAGTCTCGTGAAAAATGTCGATGGAGTCTCGAGGCATGATGGGGTTAAAGGTCGATAATGGCTTAAAAGGTGTAATGGGCGTCTTTCCTTTATTGCCCAAATTGACCTCACTATGAATTATATCGTTTCCTCTATAGACAGTGGATTCATCGTAACCTGCTCCCTCTGTGTCCCATAATTCTGTCATTTCTGTTAGAATGGGTATATCTGATTGTGTTAGATTTGTACCTCTGTTAGTTTCAATCGGCTTGGTTTGAACTTGATTCTGTAGATGAAATTTCCGCAATTTAAGTTTTCTGACCGATTTGTAAATATCTAATCTGGTGGTAGCATAGTCAAAATCTGTGCCAGGTGCATATGATAGTCCTAGGCAAAGTACATTTTCCTCATTTTTAGTCAATTTGACAGGTTCACTATGCTTTTCTCTGTAGTGTTTATTAGCTCTGTTTTTTCTGCCACTGGCCCCTTCCCCTCTTTTTGCTGTAATTTGATGCGCCGTTTCCTTGCCTTATACCTCTGCCTCCGTTTGTAGTTGGTCCGGCTTCGCTGTTCAATCTCTGGGGTCTGGGGCGGAGGGTTTGCCTCCTCTCGTTGCATAAAAAATTGATTTCTTCCTCTGGTGATGGTTTTGATTGTTGCCTACTCGCACCTGGGTTCCTCATTTCCGATTCTGATTCACTACCCCCAGCAGAGCTAATATCAGATTGGGAGGTTTCCGTTGCCACTGTCTTCTCCTTATTGCTTGTCCTGTTATTGACACCTGTTTTGGATTTGGTGACCCGCAAGGCATCATATTTTTTAGCAAATGTAAACATTTGGCCTTGTTCGTAATCGTTGCGGTCTCTTTGAAATTTATAGGCTTTGCGCTCTTTGATTTTGCCTTCTTCTTTCTTTAACCTTTGCATCATGTCACTCCTCAGTTTGCCTTTGTCATCCGTTCCATCACATTTGACTATCTCCTCGTTGATCTCATCTATTTCTCTCAAGAGCTGTGCTCGATCAATGTCAGCATATTTTATGAGTATTAGGACCAGCCTCCGTGAGGATTCAAGATTGCTCTCTGCCCATTCACGCATGAGGTCCGGGTTGGGATTTTCATACACACATATATATATATATATATATATACACAGATATATATCTCCCGAGACTTGTAGAGGTGCTGCAGATATACGTGGACACATCAGGACTGAGGGTATAGTAGGGGAATTTGTCATGTGCACATGCAAAGGTGCTGCTCTTTAGCCAACATTAATCTGTGGATAGCCGGCAACTATTCTAAATACTTAGGGATGGAAATAACTAGAAACCAGCATACGAATTGGGACCTGAACATCAACCCCCCCTAATGGCAGGCTTGAAGTAGGAAATTACATTTTGGGCCTCCCTCCCACGCTCTACAGTCGACAGAGGGGCACTATCCAACATGATTTAATTGCTCAAGTTTTTATATACCATTTTTAGATACCTACAACTGCGACATGCTCAGAGTCCCTACGGCAACAGGCTAGAGACCGTGCCTAAACACAGTCCTCTAGAGGAAGAAAATTGTTAGCGTACGATTGTGTTGGTATATGTAGGACATGCAGATGCCTAGCAGTGACCTCCTCAGATTCTCTGCTGCACTTAAGAATAAGTGGGAGAAAGAGTTGGGAAAGATAGACAATGGAAAAAGCAAAAAATGCCCTATAAGTCCTGACAATTTATTCCTGCCTCCAGCTTATTCAGTTTAAATATTTTCAAAGGTACTATTTCCAACTGTCACAACTTTGGTGCATGGGTAAAACACAAGAGCCCAACTGTTGGAGATGCAGATCTGTGCCGAGCAGTTATGTCCATATGATTTGGGACTGTGCAAGAATAGCAAGGTACTGGCGCAAGTAGGAGCATTTTAGGACTAACACTAGTAGAACCAGATCCCAAAATGATGCCACTGGAAGGCACGGACATCTGTTGGGGCTCACTTCATTGTTATTGGCTTGCTGATAGCCAAAATGGACATAGAACGTCACTGGTGAGTGAGGGATGTGCCCACACTGATCACCACCTTCCCTACATGACCTGCCTATCCCAGCAGAGAAGCATCAGTGACCACTGTCAGCTCAGGTGATGCAGGGAGAAGGGTCAGCCGCCAATCTAATTGCGGTTAAGCAGCCACCACTCCAGGTCTTTTGCAGTCTTCTCTGAAACTTGGGCCAACTGAGACTTTAGGTTCCTCTGGTGAACTCGCATATGCCAGCTGCCATCAATGAACAGAATGCAGGATGCCAAGAGGCCCAGAGTCATCAGAGCCACTCTCGCAGAGAACCAGGATGGAGGCTGATACACAATGTCCTGTGCTTGTTGTGGTGGAGGTTAAGGCCCGAAACTGGACCGTATCCAGTATAGCTCCAAAAAAAGGGAGCCTCTGTGAAGGAGTAAGGAGTGACCTTGGCATGTTGATAGTAAACCCTAATGCGGTCAGGTTAGTCGTCAACTGTTGGGGGTCTATGACTGACGGTGGCAAGCACACCTTAAAAAGCTAATCATCGAGGGGCACTGGTTAGGCAGACAGGGAGCATGGCAAATTGAAAATGCTCCCGGGCCCACCTTGAAAACAAAGTGACATTTATGTGACAGCAGAACAGGCACCCACCTGTCGGATGTTATATTTTGTCACAGTTAGCAGAAATTTCTGACCCTGCCTCCCACAGGGTAGTCATGTGCCACGAAGGCCAAACTAAGGCTGTTTGGAAGGTTTAGCAGTAGGGGCAGGGGACAGGGAAGTTTGTTGCCTCTGGGGGCCTGAACATTGTCTGCTTGGTACCCATTCCGAAAGGAGCGTGGTGCCTGTTGCACGTTGGTGATACGAAGAGTAGCCACAAAAGGGGTGAAACTGTTGAGGATACTGCCTCACAGGGGTGGAAAAGCTTTTAAACTGCGTTGTGGCCCAACGTTCTTCAAAGTGATTCAACAATGAGTCAGCCTTCTTGTCAAACAGGTGAAATCCATTGAATGGCATGTCCATTAAAGAGGCGTGCACGTTCCCAGAGAACCCTGTGGATCACACCCAAGCATGCTGCCGAAGCCCCGCACTATAGCCATATGCAAATCAGTCTTGACCCTGCCCCAGTGAGAACAGTCCAGTTCGAACTCCCAGGCCAGATCCTTATTGAAAAGGGTACACAAGCTATCCAGGAACGATTTCACCCCAGTTAGGGTACATCAGCCAGGTATGGACTGGGATGCGCCCGAGTAATTACAAATGGCTGAAATTAGTTCAAGCATTCCATCCATTACTTTTTGTATACTTTAACTTAACTGCTCTGCTCAAGCATTTGGTAATGTCCAGTCCAGAGTGGATGATATACTTTGCGACGTCCTAACCATCCTGGATGGTTTAAGCCAAATTGGCTCGAAATTCTGCAGAAATTGTCAGCAAGATCTTGCCAACCGTGTCCCATAAGGCAAGGTTATATTTCCCCAGAAAGCAGCTGGCATTGACTGGCCAGACAGCTAGATTGGCGGAGGAAAACATCTGCTTCCTGAATGCCTCACTTTGTTTAGGCTCTGTCAGGAGAAATCATAGGGAAAGAATTGGGGGTTCACCCTAATGGTCAAAGCTTGAACCACCAAACTTTCTGATTTAGGATGCTGCGTCAAGAAATCAGGGTCTGGCAACCTGCCTGTTCACTGGTGGATTGCAACTGGGCTTATACCAGATGCCTATAAGGGTGTCAGTCAGGTATCATTGAATGGAAGTAAGGGTTCTGATTAAGTTTGCCCTGGTTGCAAAATTTCTGTTAGGACGCTGGTTTTGATTTCCATAGTTGGCAGTTGAAAAATCAAACACCTCTGCAGCAGGTTTCATTACCAAGGAAGACTCAAACCCACAGGCCTCCTGCAAGTCCATGAATAAATTGAACTCATCCTAGTATGGGGGGAAATAATCCCCCTTGTCTCCATTATCATCCCCTAAGGCTAATTGGCTCAGGTCAGAGTCTAAACCGAAAAAAAGTTGCTGTAGTGAGCAGGTTCGGCTCTAAGGAAAAGGCATGGTTTTGTCTGTGTCAGATTGAACTGGGGCCGGGCGCATACGTACGGAGTCTAGACGAGACCTCGGTCAGGACGAAATGGATTTGGCTCAGAGTCAGAGCAGACTATATGAAAGGAGTTGTCTTCTGGCACCAGCGGAGTCAGTGCTGGCATCGAAGGTGCAGGACCGCCTTAAATTTTGGCGCCTGATTGGAAGTCAGCTCCAACAATGGAGCGGAACCAGAGGCGGGTTCTGGAGCCACGGACTGTGCCATGGGTGAACACACATATAGAAAAAAAAGGGTAACCCAATATTCCTTGGGGGCTTGGGTAAGTAATAAAGCAATCAATAAATAGGACCCACAAATGATTTGTTTATACAAAATGATTGATGATTTAGAAAAATTCAAAATGTCAAAATATGACATCCATATTTCACTTCAAATTTAATTAGGAAAAACAATTTACGAAGGACTAGAACTCTTCGAGCGAAAATAATTTAGTGGCAGGTGTAGTTATTCAAGGTTTGATATTCAAAAAATTATTTATTAATATATAAAGAGGATATACAAGGGGGTTCAAAATTGGATCAGTCTAAGAGAAAACACACATTCACCATGGTTATAATTTCATTTTGCATAATTTTCAGAACCACAAATCTGTGTTTAAATGTCCAGATACTATGTAAAGTTTGAAACTGACCCAGAAAGTTTTCAGTTACAAAGTAGCACATAGATCAACCGATTCTGATGGAAATTGGACAATGCGTGGACGTTTCGGTCTCTTTAGCAATAAGTCAGCGAGACCATCTTCAGGACTGCAGATTTTCAAAAGCCTATAAAAGAACCCCTCCTATAAGATGTAGCAACAACAAATTGTGAATACCTTGAAACTTATAAAGGAAATGAGTATTAACACCTGCCGTGGTAAAAGATATTGGAGATTATGTGGGTATAGAAAACCAATATCCCCAAAGAGTTTATAAAAAATTTAAAAGATGTGATAAAACGAAGATTCCCAAAATGTGTTTATTTAAATAGATGTAAAGAAAAATTTGAGATCTCGAAGCATATAGCGAAAAATGTATTTAGATATATGGAGTTATTAATACTTACACGAAAAATTCGTGAAATCAAGGATAAAGGGAAACTTGTATTGAAGTATTTTAATAAGCGTATATTACTTTGTACATCTGTTAGAGAAACAGATTATAAAAAGTGTTTTAACATCCAGAAAGAGAATATAAGATTTAAAGAAAATGGTTATGTGGCAAACATATGTTAGGACTTACTTAACTGGTCCACATCAAATATTCATATTTTATTACTGTGAAAAGAGTATAATTTTATATTCTTTATATTATTTATAACGATTCAATATTCATCCGTCAAGAAAAACAAAATTACAGAAAAAACGTACAATTGGGAACGGGATCTGACGGTCAAACATTAGGTAAGACACGAGATCTGGCGGTCAGAGTTTAGTTAAGACATGGCGTGACCATGTGTCTTGTTTCCGCGTTCCTAATGAATCTTTCGTATCGCGGCTACGTGGATGACGTAAGGCGAAAGTGAATCGTCAATGCGTAAAAAAACAAACAACTAAACAGCTAACACATTTATTTACGTATCTTGTAAAGGGCCGATGTGTGCCACATAGCTCAGCAATAAAGTTATAACGAAAAAATATGAATAAAAACAATTTCAAATGAATATTAGTAAAAAAGGGAGGATATTAGTAAAAAAAAAAAAAAAAAAAAGGAACCATACCATCTTGAAAAATCAAAGAGGATGCTCATTTATTTACATGGGTGAACTTACTGGCAGTAATCAGACTGAAGGCGTCTACAGGATCCTTGGGGCCTGAAAGCTTGCCAGAGGGAGCTGCAAGGCAGCCAAAAATTCACAACATGGCCTCTTTTAAGGCCTCAATCTATTGTAACGTTGCCCATGGACCCAGTAACTTGAAGTGCACTGGGATCAGTTGCGATATCGGCTCCTTCGTGGGGGACCGGGAGTGAGATCAAGAGGCATCCTGACATCCTCGCAACTTCTCAGGCAGAGTGTTGCAGAACTGTGACGAGTCCCAATTGGCCTTGTAGTGCTTTCGTTCAACTTTGTCGAGGTCCAAGTGTCCAGTAAGTTAAAGACCTCCGATAGTATTGGCCTCAAGAGGGGAAATGTGTTTGAGTGCTCAAATTTGTTCAAGAGTGGGACTTCAGACTGTTCTTTCCACATTCTGCGACATAAAGCTTTGCTTTGCATTCTCAGATCGCCTTTGGGTTCATAAGGGCGCAGTCTCTGCAGAACTTGGAGTTATGTGCGAACCCAAAACCGCTACCCTCGGATATTCAAAGCCCAGCAAGGATGTTCTTGGCATCTCTAGGAACACCACAAAAATACCCAGCACCTGGAGTCTAGCGATAAAAAAACAGTACTCGTCACAAATATTTTGCAGGAAAACTGATCCGCCAGGTTCTGGAGAACTGCCCTCCATTGCTAGGAGGAAAGTGTGTTTTTTCGGTTTTCTAAACTAAGCTATCGATCTTTGTAGTCTCTTTGTTTGGCCTACAACCAAATAGTGAGGACGTTTTGGACTTTAATCAGACCGGTTTTAAAATACTACACTTCTAAGGCACTCTGGATGCCTGCTGTTAGAATACTTCCCTTTCAAAGTCTGAATTTTAAAATAGTATCCAAACAAAGTATTTAAATTAATGATATGCCAAAGTGTCCAGATCCCAATCATGAAAACGTGAGGAGACCAATAAAACCACAGTCCAAAGCCAAGAAAATACTTCAATATTTTTCTTTTGAAACTTACTTTATGAAGCCACAGAGGCATGTTTCCTGATTCACTGCTGGATAAATGTTTCTGCTGTACAGCTGCCCAACAGAAAGAGTCAACATATGCAGCCTGGCGCCAGGAGAAATTGGATGGGGCAAAGCAGCTTATTTGGGCCCCTGCAAAAAAACACACGTGTTACTTAACACTATTTCTGCATTTAAGTTCACTGGCAACGATTAGAGTAGACCATAACATGTTTTTGAACAAGAGGTACATATATGGCTGATAAAGATATAAATTAAACAAAATCACAATAGGTTAAAAGATTTTGTGGTCGCAGAGATTTGCAAAATGACAGGGTTTGTGACCACAAAAAAAGTCATTTGGCGACTCATTCCAAATCGCAATTAGGAAGTGAAGTAAAAGGGAGTCCTCCAATTGTAAATCGCAATGAGATGTTTCAGCAGTTTGTAACCTCAAAAGAGGTTGCAAACCATTGATAAGTTGCCGACTTAACTAATTTTCAAAGGAGAAGTTCTCCCATTGGTCAGCTTCCACTTTGTGAATTGTGTTGAGCAGCATCAGGGGATGTCGGTAACGGTTCATGCGATCACTGCCTGCCCCCTTTCCTCAATGTCATCCAAACAGGAATCATTTTTTTAATTTTAACATCACAAAATTACAGACAGGTCACAAAAAAACAATTTCAACCTGTCTGTACGTTTGGTCATTAGTTTGCTATGTTGAGCAACTTTTCATGGGTCTATGCACTGGTTTTAGACAGGTGTGCCCAGATCTGACAGAGTAAAAAAACAAAAAAAACATAATTTTGAATATAGTTTGCAAGCTGTTCAGGTACCTACTACTGGCCATACTTTGAAATGAAACTAATTATTCTAATAGTATCTCTGATGTAGCTGTATTACAGCCACGTTGCTTTACTTGGTGTTGAATACAAAACATGCATTCGATATCTACTATAGCCTTCGAGCCTGCCGTAGCAGGCTCTACCGGCTAGTATAGACTGGATCCAGTGCTAAAGGCCCTAGCTGAAGGCAATGGCCAGTACAGCCCGCTACAGAGGGCTCTAAGGCTATTATAACATTTTGCCCCTAGAGGGCAGAATGTTCTAATTAGTAAAACAAAGGCCTTATAGAGCCCAAGGGGAATGATATCCCCTAAGGCTCTGTGAGGCCTTTTGTTCACAGCAACGGCTGTGAACAAACACTGGAATGTTTGAGTTAGGGCTTCTATCGACTATTAGAAGCCCGGAGCACTCCATTGTTTTCAATGGAGCTCCCAACATTCCAATGTTCTAATTAGTAGTAGTTAAAAATGCTCACATAAATAGAGGTACGACAATAAATTAATCAACACACACACAATCATTAATATGCAATCTTGTCAGGGGTTATAAGCAGTCTTCAAACATGAGACAATACATGAAGGCTCTGTAACTTCTGCTAAGTGCCCGCTGGCACCTGGCTCATAGGGGCAAACTCTAGGCAATATAATACATATCCTCCCTTAGGAGTAAACAACATTTTAACTACTGGATTCCTTGGCAAAGACAAGCACATACTGACTGGTACACATAAAGGATTACTTCAATCTGTGGGATCCTTCCATACATGTAATTGAGATGCTACAAGTGAAAGACCCAACAACATCAGAATCATGGATACGACTAAGATGCATCTGAAACGAGTATAGCGGACTTAGGCGTCGTTATTGGTAGAAGGCATATTTCCTAGGAAGGAAACAACACAAACTGGGAACCAAATAAAAACAGTTCTACAATACAAGAAAACCAACCATTCAATTTTTCTGCATCTATGCAGAATATTAGACAGGATGTTGCTTCTCTAATCAAGACTCCAACATCTAATATATACCCACCCACAATATCCCCTCATTGACTAAATGCAATAAAATGCCTGAACACAAAATGAATTTCACAAAACTAGGTGTGTTTTGCAACACACAACAATAATGTCTGATGGTGAACTGAATTAAACGATGACCTGCTGCTCCGTTTTAGTAAGAAAACGTGTTTCAGGTAAAGGAGGGGGAAAGAAACTGGGTATAGACCTAAGGGATGGGCATTTGTATGTGGGTGTTTCTAAGAAGCATCCTACCATGTGCTTTTCAATTGTATGCAAGCTTTGTATGTTCTGTGTGTGTTTACAGACTATCGCCAGTAGTTATCAGGCATTGGTTTGTGAAATAAGAGTGCTGGTCCAACTCACATAATGGATGCCATTTGGTGCCCTGAAATCTGACTATGAACTCGAACTCCCTCCCATTTTCTTCTTCTTCCCACTTTTACAGGCTGCAGAGGAGTTAACATGCCAGAATAAGAACCTCAACTGTGTTTCAAAACTGCATAAAACCTCCCAGATTCTGCTGAAAAGTTGAAGACCAACAGCTCACCTTAGTAAGTCTCTTACTTCAAGCAGCCTAAAGTGGTATCACATGGCAGATTCCATTCCAATGAGAGGGCCATTTCAACTTACCCTGTGTTTATGGACCTGGAAATACTACACCTGCAAATACCAGAATCCCAGGTCCGGCGACTCAGGCCCAGAGTTGTGAGGCCTGCGGGCGCTGTGCTCAATCCTGTCCAAAATCCTCCTGTATAACCAGAGGACCATCAAAAGCTCTCCCCTCATACTCTGTTCTTTGCCCTACGGCCCCCAAAACAGGGCTCCCCTCCCACCTCCGGGCACCCTGCTGCAAGCAGGTGGGAATTTGGTGCATGGAATCCGAGATTTGAGAGCCCAGTGTATCCTCGCACTTAAATCCCGAGAACTCGTAATAAGGCCCTAACAGTAGTGAGATCTACTGTGGATCCGAAGCACCAGGGTCTTTCAGGCACTTAGGCAGGATCTCTGGCAGCAGTCCGACTGTTCATTGTCCCCCTCAGGATTCATGGCCGTGTAGAACAGATCCAGGCCTATTGCTTTAAGCAGCTGGATACGTTTAATGAAAGCACTGAACCCATATAACTCGGAAGTTCTCCTGAAGAATGGTCCAGGTCATGCTGTGTTATAACTTAAAATGATTTGACATTTTTCTCATCCCTTTAAACATTGCTCAATAGTATCCCGCATATCAATGCCTAAAAGATCTGCTTTTCTATTCCAAAATGGAAATAGAGGAAGTCTTTTATGTGCATACCTCTGTGGTTCACAATTTCTACACCTCAATTTAATTTATTTTTATTGATTTTTATTAATGCAAAGGAGATCATCGTAGTACATACACAAATTTTCAGCAATGGTAAGACAGGGTAGCTTCACAGTCATACTTTACGTGGACCAATCCAAAATGTAGGATAAAAGACAAACTGAGGAAAAGAAAAAAAGACAGGAAAATCAGATTATATTACTCATCCATAAATAGACTGTGCCAAACAGCTTAGAATTTCCGCATTGAGCGTACACCTCTGGTTTTAGCCAAAGCTTTTTCTCTCTCAAACATCTCAACCAGTATTGCCCACCACTCTACCGTGCTGCAGGTTTTGGGGGAAATCCAGGCCCTAGCAATAGTAAGCCTAGCAGTGACTAATATGATAGCGAAAAATGCTCGGCGTGCAGGGCTAGGGTCAGCCTTGAATCCCATCATAATCTCCTGTACAGTAAAAGTTAATTCTAAACCAAATCTAGCTTTGCAGACGCATCTAATGCCCTCCCAAAATGCCAAAATTAAGGGACAAGAAGCAAACATATGTACAATACTGGCCGCAAAAGCTCCACATTAGGGGCATTTTGTTTTATCATCAGGGGATTGACCACCACCCTTCTCCCGCCAGCCTGCTATCTTCTCAGGAGTGTAATATAACATGCACAACGTCCTACACTGTTGGAGCTTTAGGTTAACTGAGGCTACAGCTTCTTTTAGTGTTGTAAGTGCGTCATTTTTTGCTATTTATTTATTTATAGAGTTTTATATAGCGCGAACTTGATCCCGAAGGATATCAGAGCGCTTTACAATTTGAGGGAAAAGGAGGTAACAAATCAAAACATGAGTCTAATATGGTGAATCTAATAGGCATTGAATCAAATAGTGCACACATAACAGATCATTTATAAACCTGAGTGAACGAAGAATGGGCTAGACGAGAGCACAGTGTCATAAGGGGAGTAAGTACAATAATCATATACAGGATTAAAAACCAATACCAAAACAATAATCAAAACATGAGTCAAATGGGGAGTCGATAGGCATTGAATCAGATGGTGAACACCTACCAGATCATTTATACACCTGGGTGAACGAAGAATGGGCTAGACGATGGGGCATAATGACTTAAGGTGAGTAAATACAATAATCATGTACCGGAATAATAACCAAAACAAAATAATAAACATATACAGGGATAATAACAAATGCTATGGTATGTCCGATGCGCTTAGAGCTAACAAATGTCCCTCATGCTATAACGGTGATGTCTGTCTCCAGCATACAACTCCACTTTAGTGGGAGCTGGACGCATGGAGCTGTTCTGTACAGGGATAAGTGTTGGTAAGCAATGTGAATTGGATGTTTCCGGGGTATTTCTTGCATAAAGGTCAGAATCTCATAAACAGCTATGGATGTAACCCCTTGTGATCTCAGGAAGAAGTCTCTAATTTGTAGGTACTTAAAATAATGTTGCAGAGGGAGGGAGAACGTATTCTGAAGACTTAGGAATGTTTTAAAACTGTTGATTTCATACAGGTGACCAAGTCTCTCCACCCCAAGCATAGCCCACCCCTTTGCCACACTGTCATTGAAAATCCCGGGTAGAAGTGGGTTGTCCCATAAAGGGAACCGGTCATGGAATATTGGAAGCGAATAGCCAGAAAGAATTTCTGGCCAAATAGTTTAATTTTACTTTTTAAGAACTATATATAGCATATTTAACTTAATTACCCTCCTCACTTATTTCTAATTTCTTATTTAGCAGTGTCTTTCAATTACTTCTGGATATGGCACGTATTTTCGTGTAAAACATGGAGAGTGCAATCACTGTTTAAAAAGCCCTAAATGCCTTATTACAGTCACTTTGTGATATCTTTAGTCATCTGTAATAACAATATGACGTAGTTGCTCAACTGTACGAAGGGACATCATTAATGCCGGCTTAAAATGTGAAATTAGGCATAAACATGTGTTGAATTAGGATCTGATTCTATTATCAAAGAAATAGTTGGTTGCTCCCACAGAAGTGGCTGTTGCTGAAATGTTGAACTTTAGGTCAGCGATACGGTAAGGTCTTTTCACATCCTGCTCGAAATTTTATATTTATTGAAAGCTCCAATTACAACTGGAGGGAGGAAGGGTAAGAGGGTGGAAGGAAGGGAAGGGAAGGGAAGGGAAGGAGGGTGGAAGGAAGGGAAGGAGGGTGGAAGGAAGGGAAGGAGGGTGGAAGGAAGGAAGGGAAGGAGGGTGGAAGGAAGGTGGAAGGAAGGAAGGGAAGGAGGGTGGAAGGAAGGAAGGGAAGGAGGGTGGAAGGAAGGAAGGGAAGGAGGGTGGAAGGAAGGAAGGGAAGGAGGGTGGAAGGTAGGGAAGGAGGGTGGAAGGAAGGGAAGGAGGGTGGAAGGAAGGGAAGGAGGGTGGAAGGAAGGGAAGGAGGGTGGAAGGAAGGGAAGGAGGGTGGAAGGAAGGGAAGGAGGGTGGAAGGTAGGGAAGGAGGGTGGAAGGAAAGGAAGGAGGGTGGAAGGAAAGGAAGGAGGGTGGAAGGAAAGGAAGGAGGGTGGAAGGAAAGGAAGGAGGGTGGAAGGAAAGGAAGGAGGGTGGAAGGAAAGGAAGGAGGGTGGAAGAAAGGGAAGGAGCGTAGAAGGAAGGGAGGAAGGTAGGGTGGAAGGAATCAATCAGGGATTTGTGAAGCGTGCTACTTACCCGTGAGGGTCTCAAGGCGCTGGGGGAGAGGGGGGGGCAAAGAGCCAGGTCTTGAGGCTCTTCCTGAAGATGTGCAGAGTGGGGGGAACGTCTGATGTTGAGCGGGAGCTCGTTCCAGGTCTTTGTCGCGATGCAGGAGTAGGCTCTTCCGCCCGCTCTGGCTCTGCGGAAGCGCAGGGTTTTGGCAAGGGCGAGGTCGGCGGAGCGGAGGTTTCTCTTGGGTACGTGGAAGGAGACTTTCGTTGAGGTATTGGGGTCCGGTGTTGTGGAGGGATTTGTAGGCGCGAGTGAGTAGCTTGAAGGTTACTCTCTTCTCGACGGGGAGCCAGTGGAGGTTTTGTAGCTGCTGGGTGATGTGTTCATGTCGTGGGATGTCGAGGAAGAGTCTGGCAGCGGTGTTCTGGATGGTCTGGAGTTTTTGGAGCAGGTATTTGTTGATTCCGGGGTAGAGGGCGTTTCCGTAGTCCATTCTGCTTGTTACGAGTGCGTGGGTGATGGTCTTTCTGGATTCAGGTGGGATCCACTTGAAGGACTTGCGAAGGATGCGGAGGGTGTTGAAGCACGTGGAGGAGACGCGTTGATCTGTCAAATCATGGTGAGGGAGGAGTCGAGTATGATGCCGAAGTTCCGGGCGTGTTCCGCGGGAGTGGGGGGTTGCCGAGGGCGGTGGGCCACCAGGTGTTCTCATGCTGAGGGGGTGGGTCCAAGGACGAGGACTTCTGTCTTCTCTGAGTTGAGCTTCAGGCAGATGCTGCTCATCCAGGATGAGACATCTTTCATTCCTTCCTGGACGCTGAGTCTGGTGGCGTCGGGTTGCTTCATGAGGGAGAGGATGAGCTGGGTGTTGTTGGCGTAGGATACAATGCTGAGTCCATGCTGTCTGATGATGGCGGCGAAGGGGCTATGTAGCTGTTGAAGAGCGTGGGGCTGAGTGATGATCCTTGGGGTACTCCGCAGTTGATCTCTGGGTTCAGAGAGGAAAGGCGGGAGTCTGATTCTTTGGGTTCGGCCAGTGAGGAAGGAGCGGATCCAGTCAAGGGCGGTTCCCTGTATGCCGGCGTCATGGAGTCTAGCGGTAAGGGTACAGTGGGAGACTGTGTCGAAGCCTTCATAGAGGTCTAGTAAGATGAGCGCCGCCGTGTGGCCCTGGTCGAGGAGAGTGCGGATGTCGTCTGTGGCGGCGAGGAGGGCGGTTTCGGTGCTGTGGAATCCGGATTGGGAAGAGTCGAGAATGGAGTTGGCTTCGATGAAGTTCGAGAGCTGGAAGTTGACGATCTTCTCTGTGACTTTAGCTGCGAAGGGGAGAAGCGAGATGGGTCTGTAGTTTTTGAGGTCTGTAGGGTCTGCGGAGGGCTTCTTGAGAAGGGGCTTTACTTCTGCGCGTTTTTAGTCGTCGGGGAAAGTGCCGGATTCGGAGGAGGCTTTAATGGTGCGTTGTAGCTCGGGTGCTATGCCGGTGGTGGCTCTGTGGAAGATGTGCGGCAGGCAGGGGTCCATGGGGGCTCCTGAGTGAATGCTCTTCATGGTCGTGGCCGTGTCTTCAGCGGTGACTTGGGTCCAGGCGGAGATGGTCAGATGTCTGGCGTTGCTGGGGGTAGGTGTGGTTTCGGTGTCAGGTGTCTGTTCGTTGAAGTTGTCGTAGAGGGACTTGATCTTGAGATGGAAGTAGGAGCCGAGTCTGTTGCAGAGGTCTTGGGAAGGTGTGACGTCCGATGCTTCGTTGGGGGGGTTTGGTGAATTCCTGAATAATGCTGAAGAGTTCCTTTGAGTTGCTGGAGTTGGTGAGGATTTTGTTCTGGATGACAGTCCTTTTTGGTGGATCTAATGCGTTGGTGGTATTCTGTCATGGCGTTCTTGTAGGTGGTTCAAGCTTCTGGGTTTTGGTGTTTCTCTATACTTTTTCGAGATGTCTGCAGGTGCGTTTGGATTCTCGGAGGTCGGTGGTGAACCAGGTGGCTTTCCTGGGGCGCTGTCTGTCGGAGTTACGGAGAAGGGCGAGCTTGTCTGCGCAGCTGGTGCTCCATCTGTGTAGTTCGTTGGCTGCACGGCTGACGTTGGTCGTGGTGGGAGAGGGATCGTGGTTGAGGGTGGAGACGAGGTGCTCCGCGGTGACCATGCTCCAATTCCTTCGCGAAGAGCATGGTGTAGGTATGTAAGCCGTCGTTTTTTCAAATGAGAAGTGTACGCAGTGGTGGTCTGTCCAGAGGGGTTGTGTGGTGTGGCTGAAGCGGATGTTGTTCCCTCCTGCGAAGATGGGGTCGAGGGTGTGTCCTGCCTTGTGGGTAGGGGTGGTGACGAGCTGTTTCAGTCCGATGCTGGCGAGGTTGTCCAGGAGGGCGGTGGAGTTGGGGATCACTGAGGTTGTCGAGGTGGAAGTTCAGGTCTCCGAGCAGTATGTAGTCCATGGAGGCGATGGCTTGGAGTGCAATGAGGTCGGTGATGGTTGTGGCGAACGTGGTTTGTGCTCCGGGAGGTCTGTAGGCGAGGGTGCCGCGCAGGGTCGCTCTGGGGCTGATCTGGAAACAGAGGTGTTCTGTGGGGAACGAGGAGTCATCCGTGCTGGAGGTGGTGAGTCAGAGGGAGTTTTTGTGAGCAATGGTGAGTCCTCCTCCTGGGTGGCAGGGGCGGTCCATTCTCTGGATCTTGTATCCGTCGGGGATGGCGGTAGTGATGTCGGGGCGGAGGTGGCGTTTGTCCAGGTTTCCGTGAGGAAGGCGACGTCTGGCGAAAGGGAGTCGATGAGGTCCCAGATCCCTACTGCGTGTCTGTGCAGGGAGCGTACATTGAGGAGAATGCACCTCAGGGGTTCAGGTGCGCTGGTGTCGTGAGGGTGGGTGGTAGCCGTGGGGGTTGGGAGGTTGGTGAAGGTTCGGCGGCAGTGTCGGCAGGAGAACTGGCCATGGGTGGTGTCCGGTGTTGGCAGTTGTTGTTTCTTCCTTGGTTGAGAGCGTGGAGGGCAACTGAGTCGTAGCGGAGGGGAGTGGGAGAACCAGGGTCCCTGGCGCTGGTCGGGCTTGCCTTAGGCGCGGCCGCACAGCGGCTGCCATTAAGTAGGGGGCGGGGGAGGGAGCACAGTGGGAGGCAGGAGTGGGAACCGGCAAAGGGGGGAGGGGAGGGGAAGAAGGGGCCGCGGGGGCAGCAGCTGTTGGATAAATGGCACAATAGGGGGAAAGAGAATAAAAAGAAAAACACAACAAGGCACAATAAGAGAAAAAATATTCAAAGACACAACAAAGGCACAATAAGAGAAAAAAGATTCAAAGGCACAATAAAGAGACAGATAGAAACAGAGGACAGAGACGGATGGCCGATCGGACCAGCAGAAGAGCAAGGCTCTCCCACTGGACCACCAGGGATGAGGCGCAAGCAGGAGCCTGCGGGTGGAGCAGGGCCTCGAACACCTACCTGAGACCAGGAAGGTGCAGGGAGCAGCGGCGCAACGACGGAGCAGCGGCGCAACGACGGAGCTGCGCGAGGGGAGAGCAGAGTTCCCTGACCAGGAGGTCAGAGGTCTTGCTCCCTGAAGTGGTGGAAGGAAGGGAAGGAGGGTGGAAGGAAGGGAAGGAGGGTGGAAGGAAGGGGGAGGAGGTGGGTCAGTCATTTATGTGCTAGGAGCACATATGTTGTTGGTCTTTGTGTGCAAGCATGACTGTAACCATTTTGCAATACCCGTATGTTGTGCACCTCTGTGCCCATGGCCATGCACTTCATAAAATTCGAATCTTTGGCTTGGTCCATGAATGTTTAAATTAGTGACCCAACAAGATATTTTAAATAAGCTGTATGCCCCATTAGACAAGAGGTCTTCGAACTGTGGGACGTGGCTGTTTTCCCATGGGGGGGGGGGGCTGCAACTGCCTCAACAAGTACTTGTAAATGAACATTGCCTGAAAGCACGACTTGGTTTCCATGCAGTCTTCATTTCCACGCAGCTATTGAAGTGCTTAAAAGTACAAGGGAAATTTCATAACATAAACGAAACTATTTCCAACTTATTAGCTTAACTTGCATTTATTTTTCATTTAAGGTGTCATTATTTTAGATGCAGTTAACTCAAAATGAAAAACAAGACAGAATATTTTGCTCTTTTTAGCCACGTTTATTCTGTAAGGGTGTTGTTTTTCACTTTCAGTTAACTGCATACAAGATAATGCAGAAACCTTAAATGAAAAATAAATGCAAATTAAGCTAATCAGTTGTAAATACTTTCTTTTACATTCTGATATTTAATTTGGGGAGATAATGGGGCTCTTTTTTTTTTTTTTAAAGGGCCATTAGTGCACCAGGTGCAGTGGCATTGGTGCGAAGGTTGTGAGGGGCCACCTCATCACAATTTTGTCTGTTTTAATAGCAAAAATGGAGTGGGAGATATTTTCCTTGCTAACACTGCAGGTGTGGGGAATAATGACTTATGTTTATAGTGCTACGAGCTGGAACAGAGAGCACTGTGAACATGCAAGGCATTATTTTAAAATTATTTCATACACAAGGTAGGTTGCTGCACAATGATTTAATATTTTAAAATAAAAGAACTGCTTTCAAAGTACATATTTTAGTAATAGGTAAACTGTACCTAGTACAAACATTTTTATAAGTGTCTACTAAAAATACACTTTCGAGAATTCAGCTTAGAATAACTCCTTGTCACCATGAAGCTTCCAGTTACTACCAATTAAAGCCTATATACTGTCTCCCAAACAGCCTTTACATTTGCTGCCTTACCATTTGCTAACATTTACATTTCTTTCAGGTAGCAGGCACCCTGGTGAGAAGGCATGTTTCTTGCTTAGCTCTTTGTTCCTCCATGTTCTTCACAGCACAGGAAAACCCCTCCTCACCCCTACCCCTCCCACTCCCTCCCTTTACTTTCACGCAGAGGCACCTCAGGGCCACACTAACTACCCAGGGATGGTCATTTTTTTTTTTTTTTTTTTTTTTAACAGAATGTATGGAAACTGCTTTTGTAAAAATTTTAAAGTGCGCGGGTTCCCCACAGATCCCGTTCATTGGAGGGTATGAGCGGAAGGAGGCCAGCAGGGTCACGTTCAGATGCAGAGATCTGATCGTCTGGGCCCCTTGGTCCTCCGAGTAATGGCCCAGGAGAAAGAGGAAAGTAGTCAGATCCTTGGATAGTGTCAGAGATGGCCCAGAGGAAGGGGCGCTATATGGGGGTGTCATTTTTAGGTCTCGCCTACGCAGCACGCATGCGCTGCATAGGAGGGGACCTCTTGGAATCGATCAGCTTTTTTGGCCAAAAACGTGCACGCTTTGCATTGCTTTCTATTGCAACGCGTGCACGTTTGGCATTTCCCTTGCGGGAGCGAGCTTTGGCGACATCTGTTAGTAATTATCTTGCAAACAGATGGTGCCCCTGCTCGCTCCCGCAAGGAAAACGCTGTCTGTCTGTTTTTCCCTGCTTTCGCTTTCTCCGCATCCCGTTTTAACTTATTCGTAGACGCTCCTGCTTTCGCTTACTCCGCATCTTGCCTCATCCTTTTCTCTCTCCTGTTTTTGTATCCTCGTCCTTTTCACTCCCCTTTCCATTTCTCTTACATTTTCCATTTTCATCTTCCTAGTCTGCTTTTTTTCTTCTCTTTCTCACACACTTGTCTGAACCTGTCTTCTCACCTTCTCTTCCTCACTTTCGCTGCTGGCAGTTTCACACTCACTCAACTGCATACAATGTATCACAATCCATTGTTGCGATTCCCTGGGGCGCGGATTGGTCCGCCTGACGTCATTGATGTAGTGTGTGTCCAATGACTGCCTGTCACTGGACGACCCCGCTCGGGACTCAACAGGAGTCAGGAAATTATCACTGTCTGGAGGCGGGCCCGGCGCCAAACCTAAAATGCCACGGCTCGCTGTGGTTCACGGCCTGAGCCTGCCTGCTGCAGCTAGCCTTGCAGAGGAGACTCGCAGCATGCAATTATGGAGTCTTCGAGTCCGGACTGACTCTCTAATCTGCGGCCTCGGCCCAAGTAAGTACCTGCGTGCGTTAATATAATAACGCAAATGGCAACTCCCGTTGACTTTAGACTCTAGTGGTGGTCACTCTGATTCCTAACGCAGATTTGTTTGTTAGCGCGCCTGCCCTCAAACTACATGCAGGTTAGAAAATGAGCTTCAGCCTCTCCGGGAAGTCTCCGCCCTCCGAGGTCACTGGCCCAGAGAGCCCATCGCTCCCTGCTGCAGTGCTGCGCCATCCATGGGCCTCGGCTCCTCTCTGTTGGCGTCGGGGTGTTCGTAATTAGGGTGATAAAAACTCTGTCAACAGAAACTTCACAGGACGTGACAAGTGCCCAGCCTCCTAACCTTGAAGGCCCTGGCGCCACCCCAGGGCACACGCTGTGACTGCTTATGTGCGCGGTAAAATCATAATATTTTCTTGGTAAAGTTGTGATTTTCAACTTCCTCCATTCCAATACAAGTTTATTAACAGGCACCTGTGGACTATAGGGGCTCCAGCTGCAGCCGTTAATATTGAGCCAAGTTGGAGGGGAGGGCCGCAGCGAATCTTATTTTATCCTCAACCTTACTGTCAGGGAAGGGTAGTGCGAAAACACGGAGGCACATGCTGCGAGGCCCGCAGGGGGTGATGCACAACTTTACAACAGGAGCAATCAGCATCTCACTGACAAGGCAGGGAGCAATTACATGTCAAAGGCTCACATTGAGGATCTAACACCTTGATTGAAAACAGAAAGACGCCCATCAGCGCAAGAGCATAGATAGGCAGCACAGGACACCACCTCACTGCTAAAAGGGAGGGGAAAATGGAGATCAGCTGTGTCTTTCTCTACTGAAAAACCCAGCGTAAAAGACAAACCCTTATATATCTGACGTTATCTGGTATTTTTTTAATGTTTTCGTTGTATATCCCAAGAGTAGTGTCGGTTGTTGCCTTTTAAGCCAGGCAGATACTTTCTGTCCAATGGCTACCTGTGTTCTTGTCTAAGGAAGTATATATTTTCTGTTAAATCCTGCATTCATTTAAGTAGTTCCTACACTGTCTCTTGAAGTTTATGCTGCCATGGAGACCGGAAGCCGGGCTGCAAAGTGTGACAGGGCCTGCCTGTTGCCGCAGCTCTAGCTTGCCAGACTCACAAAAACAGTAATTGCCTGAGTGACGGTATAATCTCCTAGTTGCTCTTGCTATGCTATGCTATCAACTTTGCTTATTTAGGCTAGCGCAGGTCATGAATGATCAGATCAATGTTTCGTCTTCTGAGCAGCTGCAGTGCCTGCCTACCCTCTGACCCATCGACATGTCCTGTCCCGTAATGATTAATACCCGCAGCTCGTCTGTCCGGCAAATTGAGGCTACATTCCCTGCTTCCAATTGGATGTAGGGTCGTGGTTTTATTCTCCACAGAGCAACACCTCGTTGGGTTTAAGCTCGTAGGATGCGCAGGTTGCTGCTGTTGGTACTTATACGTAACTGGTTCAAGGCTCTCTTTGCCTTTTGGTTATTTTTTTCTAAGTTTTCGGTGTGTGTTATTTACGTGAGCAGATGCACTACCCTGTCTATTTTGAAAAGGACAATGCTTGACTTAATTCTGTCACCGGCCTTTCCCAGCCAAACACCTGGATTGCTACTGACTCTGTCCCTGCGCTGACATACCTTTGGAGGCAAGCAGTGGACTTCACACTCGCCTTGCGGGCCTTCTGAGACACCATCCAATTAAGGGACTTGCCTCACCCCAGTCCTGGAGGCCAATTGGGGCTGACCGTATGATGTACCAGCCTGACTAAAGACTGTCTCGTACCCAGTGCTGATGAACTTCTCAGGGCTCTGACCTCCAGAAGCACCAGCCTGACTGTAGCTTTCTCTCTAACATCTTCTGGCTTTTCAGGGGTGTCGTTTTGATGTGTGGCTGACTTAGACACCACCTGCCAGGCTTCAAGAGACCCTGGCATGTGACTGATTCTCACCCAAACCTTCAGACCTTTCTAAGAGCATGTCATGGGGCCAGAAGTGTGAATACTTCTGCCCCGACCTGGATGGCTGTCAGAGACAGCGATCTGACGTGTGGCTGACTCTGTCGCAGTTTTCGGACATTCAGGGGCACCGACCTGACACGATTGAATCTGGCATAGTCAATAGGTCTCGCCTTTGGGACCTTATAAGTGTTTAGCCATGCAACGGTTGGTGTTGTTGCACCAAGGATATTGTGCTGCATAACTAAATACTTATAAGGTCCCAAAAGCGAGACCTATTGGCTATGCCAATGCTTGTTTAGTTTACAAATGACAGATACAGCGTCCTGTGAGAGATGCCCTGAGGATGGTGGGGAGATAATGGGGCTCTTTTTTTTTTTTTTTTTTAAAGGGCCATTAGTGCACCAGGTGCAGTGGCATTTGTGCGAAGGTTGTGAGGGGCCACCTCATCACAATTTTGTCTGTTTTAATAGCAAAAATGGAGTGGGAGATATTTTCCTTGCTAACATTAAGGGGAAGGTCATCCTTGTGCACATGGACAGGGCCCAAGCAACTCAAGGCAAGAAGAGATGGGACTTTTTCCCCCTTATTTTATTTTCTTCATAGAAACAGCCTGCATTGGGCCTCAGGTCTAGGAGTGATGGGCCAGTTGAGTGGGCAGAGGACACAGCCTGCTTCGCTGGGCTGAAGGTATCATTAGTGCTGCAAGTGCAGTGACACCAGGGCCCAGGATTGTGAAGGGCCAACCAAACCCCTGTTACAGCTATTGTACTATTCGTCCTTGTTTGCATTAGGACCCAGTACTCATTTGCTGTGATAGTGTTGTTTCAGGTCTTGGACCCATGGCCCAACGGAGGCGAAAATTGAAGCAGAGGAGAGATCTTATCAGGGTTTCAGAGAAATCAGAAAGGGGGTTGGGTCAAGATGGGGGAGGGCATGTTTTTAGCAAATGGCAGAGGAGAATGCATCTACTGCAGATAACTGTATGTACCTGCAGATTACATTTTCTTACAAAAGTAACAAAGACATGGGATGGTGTTTCCGATGCGGAGACTTTTTCTGCAACCCGCTGGCAGCAGTAAGATATTTCAGTCTAGTAATTTCCAGGCTGAAAGTAAGGGAGCGAGAGGTGAGTAGGCAATAGCTATCATTAGTGAACCAGGAGCAGTTGCACTGGAGCCCAGGACTGTCAGGGGCCCACTGCATCACAATTCTTACTGTCTGCCTTTACAAAAGGGGCACGCTGCTTATATTCCTTGCTAGCGTTAGGGCAGAGGGTACCCTTGATGCAAAGAGGGGGCAACGCATGGGAGCTCATTTTTTATTGAAAGAGACAAGGTAATAGTATCAATGTGTTTAGAAACTTACCAAGGGCAGTAGTAAGCACCATGCAGAACAAGTCATTGTTATTATGTTACCACTGGCTTCTCTCATGCTCTGTATCAATGAATGCTAATGCACCGCTAATTTAAAATGAAAGCCCGGATAATTAAATATCAGTGCACATGTCACAGCATTAACTAATTACATGAACCAGGATTCCACATAATTATTTTCCTCTAATTGACTATTAGCAATATTCAAAATGATGATTTCGTCAGACATGTTGTGAACAAGAAACAAAAGTGCATTGTTGGGGATGGCGATTCGCGGCAACAAACCCCGTTAGTGCCAGTCTGCAAAGCTAACAATGCGTCCTTTTCAATAATAAATGTAATCCGAGCACATGATTCCAAGTCCCAGACTCCATCAGTAATTTGTTTTTCAGATTTCAAGTCCGCTGCCCCTCGTGAACCATCGAAAACAAACATCTGCGCTGTCCTATGAGAACATTGACATGCCTAATGCTATTAGACCTGGATGTACACTGTACTCTTTGTTAAAAAAATGCTAGTACATAAAAACACACAACCAAAACTCCAGGGGCACAAACAGAAACAGGCTACTGATGTGACAGAATGACTACAGGAATGCCTGAAAAGCTAGCCTGGCTGAAGAAGGGTGACATACCCTGAAACCGGTCCCAGGATGCTTGTTTCCGGTCCAGGGAGGACCTTGCCTGGCAGTTCGGTCTGGACTGTTCCCATGGGGCACAGGGTCAAGACTGATTTGCATATGGCTGGGTCCAAACTGGGATGGCGTAGTGGGCAAAAGAACGATGGATTTAACCCAGATCTTTTGACTGGGGGAGAATGTTTGCATTGTCAGCATTCCGTCCATCATTTGTTTGCTGTAACACTTTTCGCCCTAAGTGGGATGGGTATGCCCAGACGTGGGTCCCTTGCTCACTGTGCCACTGGATTCAAGCTAGCCTGGCTGAAGAAGGGTGACATACCCTGAAACCGGTCCCAGGATGCTTGTTTCCGGTCCAGGGAGGACCTGGCCTGGCAGTTCGGTCTGGACTGTTCCCATGGGGCACAGGGTCAAGACTGATTTGCATATGGCTGGGTCCAAACTGGGGTGGCGTAGTGGGCAAAAGAACGATGGATTTAACCCAGATCTTTTGACTGGGGGAGAATGTTTGCATTGTCAGCATTCCGTCCATCATTTGTTTGCTGTAACACTGAAAAGAGAGTAAGGCACACACCCTGAAGAATACTACAGGGAAACCGGTTTTTACAGTCCAGCGGTTCCATGTGTTAATTTCAGATTAAATAACCGGGTTAAATAATTACTCCGAGATCAATCATGAGCAATTCACGTCGTAGTGATTCTAATGTTAGATTTTGTTTTAATTTCGCACAATGTTTACCAGTGAATCAGACTGTGACTAACTGTTCTTATATGATGAAGCTTTCATTTGACATTTCATATGATGTACTTTTATAAATCAAATAAAACCAATACAAACGTGTTTTTCAAAAAGTCGGATTTTTTTCGGGAATTCACAATGTAATTTAATATTAACATAGAGGACATCTGTCTCTCCATTCCCTTAACATAGTCCATTCCTTTTCCTTACCCTTTTCTCTTCCCTTTATCCATCAAAAATACTACGTGGTGTTGCCCCATTTGATTTCTTTCATTCTGTGCTGTTTTCTTGCCCATATTTTCCCCACCTGAGAATTTTATATCCCAAGATGTTTTTCCCACAGAATTACAAGTTCGTACGAACATTCTGTTTTAACACAATATGTTCATGTGACCCGCAAAATAGACTTTACAAATAAAACATAACAGAACACGGTTATGGTGCTGGTATGACATTTTTTAAACGTTTTTAATTATAATAAAAGAAAAGTTACAGATCCCTACTTTAAACAATCTTCTATGGGAAATGAGATCTCAATAATGAGCTATCACCGCATTATAATCTTTGGCATAAAGAAACCTGTGAGAGGCATGTGGACATTACTACCCCGGTGAAAATTCTTGCAAGGGCAGACCAGAATTCGAGAACGCTTGAGAAACGTGAACCATCCATTACAGCAGACGCACACGTACGCTGTAATTACCTCACGACGGTACGTGATACAGTTTGTAGACTCTAACTTCCCGCGTAGGCGAGGAGGTGCGGCGAGGACCAGTGACGTGTACGGTTTGTGGAGTTTTTGTGGGACCCCACCTGGGATGCATTTGTGGGTAGGGCATAGGGTCTTCCTAGCGACTTGGACATTGACAGGAAGCCAGGATAGTGGTTTGATGATGGTTGGGGCAATGAAGTGTCAGAGCTTCAACAACATTGTTGAGTCCTAAGAACAAAGCCATTAGTTTGCGCCCATTCACAAACTTCCCCATTCCGCTATCACCCTGGAAATGGTTAAAGAATTACTGCTGACACAGGCAGGAATAAACCTGTTATTACCATGGTGTGAAGGGTAATGGTGCACCACAAAAAGTGACAGGAAAGGGGCTTCTTCTCCACGCAGACAAATTTTTTGCACGTAAAGAAACAACACACAAGGCAACAAAAAAGTGCCACCGTACCAGGATGCTGACATTTACACAAGTGTAACTGTAAAATCACAAACGAAGAAATACCAATGCACACGTTAAGCAATAATTCACATAAGACTTCCTACGGTACATCTAGAAACCAGCCAACTGACAACTTTCCAGGCGTTCTACACAAATGCTTGGTGACTTTTGGAAACTTGTTAATACACATACAACGAGCATTGTCACTCGGCAAATGGGGATTTACAGCTTTATTTTGAGAATTATGCACGATGGATTTTATGCTTTGGCAGGCAGCAGATTGAGGTGGAGGAAGCAAAGGAATTGTGCATTCACTATTAATACATTTATCGAATTGTGGCACGTGGGGACAACAGATCAGACCTGTGCTTCATAATTAATTATGGAGTCTGGGCGGGGGGGGGGGGCGGGGGATCTCCTGGGTTTTACTGTCTGGCTAGGGACAGCTTAACTGTCTGTTAGCAGCCAATGAGGTTCACGCTTCTGACTCAGGGCATATCGCGGACGTGCACATTGTGTGATTGTCACTATAAAGTTCCAGTAAAAAGGCTGCATTTTGTACTTCGCAACTTTGCACGCATGAACTAATGGTACCAGCATGTGTTTATTCTATACATTCCAGACAATCCAGACATGCTGGTATTGAGAATGTTTGTTGTATAAATTACTGTTGGTGGTTGACTGACCTATGGTTAGGTTAGGTTAGTACTAAAGTTTTGATGAAAGTATTTTGCTAGTACCCCCGTCAGTGAGCAAGAATAGTTTAGTTTTTGTTTTTTTAACCTCATTTCTCTGGTTTATAAATCTGCAAAATCGGATAGAAAGCCTACATAATTATCTCACGGCATGCAGCAATGGAAAACGTCAGCCAGCCGCAGTGGTCTGTGATTTAACAGTCCACTTCTTCAGATTCAATTAAGATTGCAATCTTTTATATTATTTTTTCAATGTCTTAATTGGGCTTGAAATGTAAAAGTCTGCGTGCGTCGAATGTTCATTGTTTCATGCTGAAAATATTTTCTCAAATGTTATAAATGAATGTGAAGAGTGTTAAATTGAGATTTCATATGCCAACAAGAAGCATTAACTTCATTTTTCCGTGGGTTTCCACGGATTCCTCTCCCACTCTATCTTCCTCTCCTGATTTCCAATCCCTTCTTGATTTCTTTGGTGTGCTATAATCCTTCCACACTTCCTCTCCAAGTATCAACTTCGATTCCAGTGTTTATAGCTCCACGGCACTCTCTGTGGAGTATCTACCCATCTCCGCTCCCTTTAACGGTGTCCATTCCAGCGAGGGTAAGCCTGAACAATCCAGGCCTGATTCAAGAACCATTCCTGCATCTAAGTCCAAAGCACATGTAAAAAAAGGCATGATTTTCACGTTCAAGGCTTTCGCAAAATGCGACCTCGCACTCTTAAATCCGTTTACTCGTGTGCCATAGTACTCCTAAATCACACTCAAGGAGAAAGAGTGGGTGGCCTAGGGCAGCGATGCCCTGGAAACATTCGGAGCAACCAGTAACATGTGAGATTGTGGGCATTCACAATGCTTTCTTTGGCCCCTAGTAACCCTTGCAATGTAGCCATAAGGGAAGCAGCAACTCCCATTCCATGATGAGAGGTGGAGGGGGATGTTGAGGGTTCCTGTAGGGAGCACAAATGCCGTGTGATTTCTCAAGCTTAATTGTGCACTATGTGCAAACTTTCAAGAGCCTCCACATACCCACAACTGTAATTCAAAAACATTTCCGGAAGAATGCCTGGAAACCTTTTTAAATTGCCAGATGTGGTAAATCCGATCCATACAAGGTGTAACTTTGACTTGTAAGTCGAGTCTCACTCTGTTCCCCTTCTTTCTGCTCTCCCTGTACCTCTCTGACCCCTCCAAGACTCCTCTCACACGGTCCATTCTTCCGCTGCTTCACCTCCGAGTAGTCACTCCCTTCTGCTTGCCTCGTAGGCTTACTCTAAATAAAGGTACATTTGACATTCCACGTGCATTCCACGGCTGGGAGGAGACCTCGGGTGTTCAAGCCACCTCTTGTTTTTTGTAAGCTCCTGCAGGATTGGATTTAAAGCGCACTGCTAAGGGCCTCATGTACAAGCTTCTTTTGTACATTCGTCTGTGAGTCGACAACCTGTGGCCCTCATTGAAGAAGCAGCATAATGTCCAAGAGGAAGAGAATTAAAGCGTTAGACAGGATTACCCAGAACACCCCACTGTACACTCCCTCCACAGAGCAGACATAGCCTTAGTTAACGCATGCACTCAACAACCCGCCCTTGGTTATTTTCCTGCTGCTGAACTCCAGCCTTGTAGAAAAGTTCCATATGTTCTTACTTAATGAGATGACGTCATTCATGTGCGCGTGTCTTAATTCGTAACCATGCGGGCACAATAATAAACGTGTGTAAGTAAGCGCATTATATATTTTAAAACCGTCTAGTGAAGACGTCTACAGAACAAAACACGATATCCAACAAGTAAAAAGGCGCGTAGCCTGAACATAGCAGTAAATACGAGGAACTTGTTACAACAAGACAGTGGTAGGCACCGCTGAATGGAGCAGCCTCAGCCTGGGAGGAGGATACAAGGGGTCATTCCAGGCACCAGTGCTGCGGCTGAAATAATGTAACATGCTTACAAATACCATACAGGAGGTAATCCATAGCTAAATAGTAAAACGTGTTGCTAATACACCATTGATGAATACGTCAAAATAGCTGTGAACACATGGTCATGAGAGCAACTGTCAGCCAGTCCTGGTTTTTCTTCCACCCGCCAAAGGAGATTCCTGAGGGACTGTGGGGCTATGTTTACATATGTCAATTTTTCAAGAAAGAGGAGGGCGATATTTGCGTGGCATGGCTAACACTCTTGCTGGCATGGAGATATCAGGGTTATTCAAAGTGACAACTTAAACCTATGGGAGTTGAGCCTTCAAAATCTTAGCTTTCTGCCCTTCCTTATTATACCAATAGTGAATAAAACATTATTATGCACTATTAATATAATTTTTTTTTAAATCCAACCCGATCGAGTGTTAAGCAGCAGCCTCAGGCGGTGAATGTTTCTGACTGTCAGCCATCAGACAGATTGCCCAGGTTGGTGAAGTCCCAGTGTTGGCCTCAGGGGTCCGGCACCCGTAGGTGACAACCCATTTCTGAAGCACCTCAAATTCATCTATCCAGGTAGCCGTAAGCACTGCAGTGCTGGCTGTCACGTCAACCTCTCACTGAGCAAGTTAAAGTGGGGGTCAAAGGAACTGAGAGATGGAGAATCAGCAGGGAAAGGATAAAGTGTGAAAGATCAGAGAGATAAAACAGACATGAAGTGGTCAGAGATAGACAGAAGATGAATAAGCAAAAAGACAAATGCAGATGGAGGAGGGTCTGGGAAAGCGTCATAAGATACAAGACACCGATATGGGGTAAGGTGTAAAATATTTACAAGACAGGCGGTGCCTGCCTATTTTTAAAATTTTTACATTTGTCAATTTAATTTATTCTCAGAGACATAAAAGGCTCCACCCATCTTCAACACGCACCTGGATCCAGCCTGAGTGAGCCTTGAACCTCTAAGTGATGCTCTTCCAGTCGTGGACCCCTGAAGGTGGTGCTAAAGATCGCCCAAATCCAAAATTTGGGACTTAGAAAATTTTCTGCCAAAAAGTGCTCAGAAAACAGAGGAGACCGGGGGCCTACCGGCTCACTGATCTACTAGAGGTGAATTGCCGGGTGGCCTGACTTCGCAGCAGCCCCAGCTACATCCTGGCTGATGACGGCTGTAAGCCAGAAACCGGTCCCAGGATGCTTGTTTCCGGTCCAGGGAAGACATGGATTGGCAGTTCGGGCTGGACTGTTCCCCATGAGGCACAGGGTCAGACTGATTTGCATATGGCCATGTCTGAACTGGGGTGGCGGAGTGAGCTAAAGAATGATGATGATGGATTAAACCCAGATCAGTTGACTGGGGATGAGTGCTTGCAATGTTCAACACTCCGTCCATCATCCCCTTTGGTTTTGCTACATTCTTCTCCACAGCAGCAAATCCTGTTCAGCTATTCTTCGCAGAAGGGGTATCCGGCCTCCTGGAGCCCTCGTCTGATACAGCATGCAGCTTCGTTTCGCTGGAGATTTTCGACTTCCGTAAAAAAGACTGCGTTCGCACATAGAAATCTTCACCACAACTTAGTCGAGAAGCTCCCTGAAGACAACGCCTCCTCCTTGGACACCACCAGCTGCCTTGCCCTGCTGAATTTAACCTTTGAATATTTGGAATTTCTTCTAAGTCCAAAGGTAAGCAGAGACCGGGCACAATCCACTTAGAGTATCCAAACCGCGCTCCATTGTAGTTGCCCATAACTTTCAACTTTGCTCTGTTCTCACACTAGATGTCCGCAGTTGGTGCTTTGATCTTTTAGGTGCTGGATTGTACTAAACATTTTTTTAAAAATCATAACTTCGGTTCTACTAATTGCATTTTAGACATTTTGGTGTCAAATAATTTATTAAAATTTACTCTATTCTTTGAAATTGGTGTGGGATTTTCTTGTGTTGTGTTTTCACTTTATTACCATTTAAGTGCTGCATAAATAATTTACTCATTGCCTCTAAATTAAGTCTGACTGCTTTCTGTGCCAAGCTACCAGAGGGTTAAGCACAGGTTGATTTAGTGACTTTTGTGGTTCACCAAAACAAAGATTGTGGAGAGGGCTTAAGAAGGGCTCACACCTCCCTCCATCAACAACCCAATTTTTCACAGCTGTATTACAGTTGAGCCCCCAGTGGAGGTCAGGGCTCCTGGCATCCTGTAATGGCGGGTGCCTTGGGCTCTGGCTACCCTGCTTCACACCCAGTCTGAAAGGGTATGTTCCTGTGATTTAAGTAGGCTGAAAAAGGTGAGGGTTCCCCCCCCCCTCCAAAAAAAAAAGGAGGGTATGGCAAATGATAACTAGGAATCCTTTCCAAAAGGCATGACCTATGTAGTTAAGTGTGTGGCTTAAAAAATATGAACTAAAATCCTCTGCTTCTCACTGCCTATGCCCCAACCAGTATCTGGGTGCCTCTCAGAGTTTTCGGTTACTGCATTTAGACATATCACCCAAAAACCTACATATGTCTAAAGCAAGCCAAACCCATCGACTTGGCTAATGCAGGTTAGCTCTATCAGGTAAGTGAGTAACAACAACATTTTGTTGAGAGTAATTAGAATTTAAAATGTTTCAATTCTGAAAATATGGGACTGTGAAGTAATTACTTAGAAATGTATCAATCTCTCCCATCGACCCTGCACCTCTCTTCCTTTTGCGGTGCAGTATTTACCTAGGCTACCTTTCTCCCACATCTTTCTGAAACTTTACATCTCCATATCTCACGTCATTGCCTTCTACCTAATTACTGCAGTTTTCCTGTCCTTCTCCTTGTTCTTCTTTGTGACTCCTCCCCTTCACAATGCGCTGCCACTTAAACATGCACTATCTCTTTCCATTTGAAAACACAGCATTTTTTTCCTTGGATGCTATCAATATTTTGAAAGCCGTGTACCTCTTATGCACAGTTTCACTTTAAATGGTGAATATAACAGGACTGTGCGCTCTGCAGAGGCATCAAAGGTTAGATGAGTATGTAGTCTGCACGCCTCTATGACCCACTGTGAGAAAACACGCTCAGTCTTCAGCCTCAACTCCAGAGCTCTCAATCATGCCCAGTCACGAACACCCACTCACAAGCTGAACTCACCTAGTGGCAACTCAGTTCACAGGTTCAGCTCTACAAGAGTAATATGTTACACAGAAAAACAAGCACTGACATTGCCAATAGGTCTAGCTTATGAATTAAATTGCCTTTTGAGTCATTGATGGGATTAGGCACTCAAAAATAAGAATCATCACAGTAAAACCCTTCAGGTTTTGTCACAGTGGATGGCCAAAGCCCTTGCCTACAGTGCTATTACATGTAACAAAATACCTGTCTATGGCCTGTAATACAATAACAAACAAATGTTAAAGGCTTACTGGCTTTAACAAATACTTTTCACGATTAATAAGTTAGATCAACTGCCTTTGTCATAACATTTTATGACGAACAGACTTGACCTAAGGCATTGGACATAACGTTTCCCAGTAAACCAATCAGGGCTACAGCTTGTCATCATAACCATGACAGGCCTACAGTTTTGAGTGTAAGCTTCTCCACAAGGCAACCATCAGATACAGTCAAAGAAAGGCGCACAAAAGGACAGTTAGCTAACCAAAATACTATCACTCCTAAAAGGGCCTAACATGGATTCTCACAGAGGAAACCTATACCCATGGTTTGTCACAGAAGCAACACCAGACCACTGACTACGATGATAATCTGTGAGATTCCATGTAACATACCTATCTGCAGGCTTTAATATAGAGTAATAACAATCCACATTTAAAAGCACATTGACTTTAACATATGCTTTTCAAGGCAGATATGTCCGGCCTAGTGCCTTTATCATAACATTTCATAATATACAGAGCAGGCCTGTAGCCATGATCACTCGCTTGCCACCATAATCAAGTCAGTCCTTTTGTATCGAGTATAAGCTTTGCCACAAGTAAAAAAGTGTAATACAAGCAATCATTTTAGTGAAAGCAGGGAAATTCGGCCCAATCAAATCATGTACTTGGGGAACAAATATGTGGGAGGGTCCCAAGTCTCCCTCTCAATAGTACTCTGGAAACAGTTTTTTTGTTGATCACAAAAGGTGAAGCTTATCCAGGCAGAACTAAAAATCCATGTAGATTATTGTAGCCCTGGGTTCTTGAACACAAACCTGCACTCTGAAGTCTAAAGATAATGACTGGTCTCCTCCCATCTGTGCTGCTGCCTGAGAAAAACAAGCAATGTAAATTATCTAAGTTGACACTTTAATAGCATTACAATGTCATGCGGGTGCACCTAGAAGTGCCAAGCTCAGGCAGCTGGATAAATAAACAAACTGATCACAGATGCGTTGAGAGCAAGCACTTTTTAGCGGAAGCACTTCAACATATACCCCTGGCTACCAATATGTGGGCGGAGCCAAAGCCCCTCTCCTGGTAGTTCTCCTTAAAGCCTATTTTGATCAGAATGTCTGTCAATCCAAGGTGATAAACTACAGAAACAGCATTTGAAAAAAACTAAAGGAAGGCAAGCTTAACCCTTTCGGTCCGTCAGATAGCCGGTAGCCGTCCGACGCACCAGTGCTCATGTGCGTCAGACGTCTCCCGGCCATCCGTGCACATGGCACTTGAAATCCCTCTGGTGCGGGCACCAGAGGGATTTCTTTGAGCCCTAAACAGACTCGGGAGCTGGGGAAGGGTTTCCCCAACTCCCGAGGCTGTTCTGCTGGGAAATGACGAACAGCGAGGATGTCGCGCCGACTCATTTCTCTGAAACCAAAACTGAAATGAGCCGATAGCCCCCTGAGCACGTAGAAAGTGAAACTGAAAAGAGCCTATCTCAGCCCCCCGAGGAGAGGTATCATTGGAAAGGGGAGAATCTTCCCTTTTCAATGGTACCCCTATACCAGACACCCCGCACTGCTCCAACAACATGTCCTCGAGACTACGATACAGATGTCCCATGACTACGAAGCAGACCCATCAACAATTGTCCAGCAAGTTATTGTATTCGTTCTTTTGTTTTGTTTGTTGCCAACCTTTGCAATGTATCTTCTGTAAAGCGCTCCGATACCCTCGGGTCAGGCCAGCGCTATATAAAACTTCTAAATAAATAATAAATACTAGTGGACCCCTGCTTGGGGATCCACTCAGTAGGGCGATCCCCAAGCAGAGATCCACCCACTGGACACCAGGGAGGGGGGAGCGGCCCCTTGGGCAAGGGCCTTTGCTCCCCCAATTGGTGTTGGGGATATACAGCCTTTCTGCCCCCCCTGGGGGCAGATGGGGACAGTAGCCCCCAATCAGCCCCCCGCTCACTAGATGCCAGGGATTTTTTAAAAATTGTATTTAGGGGTGGGGCAACCCGAGATGGGCATGCCAATGCCCCCACCCCCACAAATTTCCACAGTCTTTCTGGCCCCCCCCGTGGAGGCAGATGGGGGCAACAGCCCCTGTTCGGGGGGGGGGGCAGAAAGCCCACTAGATGCCAGGAATTTTATTTATTGTATTTAGGGTTGGGGGCAGCCCGAGATGGGCATGCCAAATCCCCCACCCCTGCAAAATTCCACAGTCTTTCTGCCCCACCCCCGGAAGGCAGATGTGGGCAATAGCCCCCGATCTGCCACCCCCCCAGGGTCGGGGTGGGCAGAAAGCCCACTAGATGCCAGGGATTATTTTTTTCTGTATATAGGGGTGGGAGCTGCCCAAAATGGGAAAATGGGCATGCCAATGCCCCCACCCCCACAAAATTCCACAGTCTTTCTGCCCCCCCCCCCAGGAGGTTGATGGGGGCAATAGCCCTTGATCTTCCCCCGGGGGGGTGGGGGGGGGGCAGAAAGCCCACCAGGGAACCAGGGATTGTTTTTTCTTTCATACGTAGGGGTTGCCCAAAATGGGCATGCAAATGCCTCCACCACCCCCCCCCCCCAAAAGAAAATTGCCAGAGTCTTTCTGCCTCTCCCGGGAAGCAAATAGGGGAATAGTCCCTAATCTGCCCTCCGGGGGGGGGGGGAGGGGAGGGCTGTGGGGGGCAGAAAGCCCACTAGGCACTAGGGATTTTGCTGTTTTTTTATACGTAGGGGTGGGGGCTGCCGAGAATGGGCATGCTAATGCCACCACCCCCAAAAGTGTATTTCTGCCCCCCCGAAGGCAGATCGGGGGGCAGAAAGCCACTAGGCACCAGCGATACGTATTCAGTGATATTTTTTGTCTCATCTGCACTCAGCGGGGCAGAAAACCACTAGAGACCAGGGAGAGTTTGTGTGTGTGTGTGTAAACTGGAGTTTGGCTGATGGTCTGTGTGTACTGACCTTTGGGCTGGACTGTTCCCATGAGGCACAGGGTCAAGACTGATTTGCATATAGCTGGGTCTGAACTGAGGTGGCAAAGTGAGCTAAAGAACGCTGATGGATTCAACCCAGATCTGTGACTGGGGGTGAGTGTCTGAAAAGTTTCAGCGCTCCGTCCATCATCTCCTTGTGTTTGCTCTGACCTTTGGCTGGCATTTTGCTGGAGGTGCGAGTCTGCAAATCCTCAAATTTAGCTGAAAAAAAACACATTTTCCACACATTTCTGTGTGGGATCACCGTGCCGGCACAAATATTCTACCACCCAGCGTTCCCCTTGGTCTCCCAAGTAAAATGATACCTCACTTGTGTGGGTGTTCAATGCAGAATCGGCTAAAAACTTTTTTTTTTTTTTTAAATGTAGCGTTAATCCCTATGTATTTGGCCCTTCGCAGTCATAGGCCCACCCACACAAGTGAGGTATCATTTTACTCGGGAGACGGAGGGAAACACTGTGTGGTAGGACATTTGTGCCGGCGCGGTGATCCCACACAGAAATGTGTGGAAAATGTGATTTTTTCAGCTAAATTTTAGGTTTGCAAGGGATTCTGGGTAGGAAAACATTGTGGGATCCATGCAAGCCATACCTCCCTGGACTCCCCTGGGTGTCTAGTTTTCAGAAATGTGTGGGTCTGGTAGGTTTCCCTAGATGGCCGCCGAGCCTGGGGCTAAAAACCCAGGTGCCCCCCGCCCCATCCTCTTGCAAAACCAGGTAGTTTTGTGATAGATAATTTTGATGTCTCCACAATACGTTTTGGGCCCTTGCCTGTCGCGGGTACTTGGCCCACCCACATGAGTGAGGTACCATTTTTATCAGGAGACTTTGGAGAATGCAGGGTGGGTGGAAGTTTGTGGATCCACACAGATTCCAGAACTTTCCATCACAGAAATGTGAGGAAAATTTGTTTTTTTAAATTTTTTTTTTTTTACAAAGTTTGAGATTTGCAAGGGATTCTGTGTAACAGAACCTGGTGAGAGCCACACAAGTCACCCCATCCTGGATTCCCCTGGGTGTCTAGTTTTCAAAAATGTATAGGTTAGCTAGGTTTCCTTAGGTGCCGGCTGAGCTAGGGTTCAAAATCCACAGCTAGGCAATTTACAAATAAAATGTCAGTTTTCACTGGAAAAATGTGATGTGTCCACACTGCCTTGTGGGCTGTTTCCTGTCGCGGTCATTAGTCCTACCCACACAAGTGAGGTAACATTTTTATCGGGAGACTTTGGAGAATGCAGGGTGGGTGGAAGTTTGTGGATCCACACAAATTCCAGAACTTTCCGTCACAGAAATGTGAGGAAAATGTGTTTGACAAAGTTTGAGATTTGCAATGGATTCTGGGTAACAGAGCCTAGTGAGAGCCACACATGTCACCCCATCCTGGCTTCCCATGGGTGTCTAGTTTTAAAAAATGTATAGGTTTGCTAGGTTTCCCTACGTGCCGGCTGAGCTAGGGTTCAAACATAAAAAGGGTCAGTTTTCACTGTAAAAATGTGGTGTCCACCTTGCGTTTTGGGCCGTTTCCTGTCGCAGACACTAGGTCTACCCACACAAGTGAGGTAGCATTTTTATCGGGAGACTTAGGGGAACACAGAATAGTAGAAAAAATGTTATTACCAATTGACTTTCTTTGCACTTCTGCCTTCCAAATCTAAGACAATTTGTAAAAAAGTCATTTTGAAAAATTACCTCTAATTCACATGCTTGTATGGGTACCCACAATTTTGGAGACGTGAAAAAAACCACTGCTTATAAACTCTATATTTTGTTCCCATTTCGGAAATATATTGGTTTCTTTGGTACCGATTTTTCCCTCTTTATATTTTAGCAAATGAATTGCTATATACCGGTACACAATGAAAAAACATTGCAACACGCAGCTCAGTTATTGGCTCTGGCTTCCTCGGGTTCTTGGTGAACCTACAAGTCCTATATATCCCCACAACCTGAAGGGTCCAACGGATGTAACGGTATATTGCTTTAAAAAAATCTGTCATACTTAGAAGAAGTTACAGGTGAAAAAGTTGGCACAACGGCTCATTTTTTCAACTCAATTTCAATATTTCCTATTTTCAACTGTTAGTTTCTATAAAAAAAACCTTGAAGGATCTACACAAATGACCCCTTGCTGAATTCAGAATTTTGTCTAGTTTTCAGAAATGTATAGCTTTCTGGGATCCATTATTGGTTTCACACCCATTTCTACCACTAACTGGAAGGAGTTTGAAAGCACAATAAATAGGAAAAATAGGCTATGTCCCAGTAAAATGCCAAAACTATGTAGAAAATGTTGGTTTTCTGACAAACGTCTGCATGTCCCTGAAAGCTGAGCAGATGGTGATTTCAGCACCAGAAACCCTTTGTTGATGCCATTTGCAGGGGAAAAAAAAAAAAAAGACGCTTTCTTCTGCAGCAATTTTTCCCCATTTTTTCAAAAAACCTTAGCTGTATTTTGGCTAATTTCTGGGTCCCCTCCAGGGGAATCCACAAACCCTGGGTACCTTCAGAATCCTTACGGTGTTTATTTATTTTATTTATTTATTTAAGCAATTTGTAGAGCGCGCAAATACCCTTGGGTGTCTCGGCGCTACGGACGGCTGGGCGGAGGAAGTACTGGGAGCGGGTAATTTATTGGTTAAAAAGCCAGGTTTTTAATTGTTTCCGAAAGGAAAACAGAGTGGGAATGGTCTTGATGTGAAGGGGGAGTGTGTTCCATAGTCTGGCAGTGGCGACCGTGAATCTTCTGTCGCCCCAAGAAACTTTCTTGGTTCTGGGGATAGTCAGCAGGTTTGCTGCTGATGAGCGCAAGGGTCTACTTGGCATGTAGGAACAAAGGGTTTTCTTCAGGAACTCAGGTCCTGTGTTGTGGATTGCTTGTAGGCAATGCATAGGGCCTTGAACTTTGTTCTGCTCCTGATAGGTAACCAGTGAAACTGTCGTACCACCTTGGATATTGGTTTGGACTTGGGGGTGCCTGACAGAATCCTTGCCGCTGCGTTTTGCACCATTTGTAACTTGTTTAGGGCTCTTTCCTGGGCATTGATGAGTAGACCATTGCAGTAGTCTACCTTTGACATAACTAGCGTGCTGATAAGAGTCCTGCCGGCGCTAGATGGTAGAAAAGGTAGAAGTTTTTTTATCATCCTGATGGTATAGAAGGATGTAGGAAAAAAAGGGCGCAAATTTGACGAGGATACCGTATGTGGACAAAAAGTTACAAGGGACTAAGCGCAAACTACCCCAAACAGCCCAAAAAAAAAAAAAGGCTTAGCACAGGGGGGAAAAGGCCTAGCAGCGAAAGGGTTAAGTACAACATGTGAAATGTAAGCAGAGACTGCACTGCTGTTTGGGATTACCTCAAATTATTGACGAGAAATCGATCACCGCTTTCCCTGTCAGGGTAAGGCATGGATAAAGTGCCCAATAGGTGTTCATTTCAAAGTGCATTTTTAATTACCTAGCACGACTCACCGCACTTAAAGCCCTGCAGCTCAGTGTATCTGTGGGCGACAGGATTATTTTGAGAGAGTTTAACCCAAAATGCAGGCGACACACACACTAACTGTGGGTGACTTGAAAGGAATGTGCTCATTCTGGGAAAAAGAAAACCACAAGTCCCGGGATGCTTTCGTTTTCTCTGCTGAAAACTGCAGGGCTGCCTGAAAGTCATTCTCATGACTAGCTGACAGCTAGTCAGTAAACATAATAAAGAAACAAAAAACCTAAGCAAAACCGAATGCTAGGCAGGTAAGAGGGGGGTAATTCAACTCGGAGGACAAGTAACTAAAGCAAGATAGAGAAACCTACACCTCCAGTTTTAAATAACACACTTTACAAATTCATTCAGAATTAAAAAAATTATGCTTAATAGCATAACTATTTAAAATAACGAAACACAATCTTCAGAATTTCACATTTCACACATTAACCAACCATCAATCGTGCTTCCTTGCAGGCGTTACGGGTGGCTGGGCTGCTGCAAGTCTGAGAAAGGGGCGAGTTAAAGACTGGGCTACAAAGTAGATGTAAACAGTAAAGCAGGATTCAATGGCGAGCAGACTAGCGCAAAGGTAGGCCATATTAAAACAGGCAAACAGAGGTAAAATGAAGGCAATAACTCTGCTTTACAGCTAACTAGTGAGGAGTCCACACTGACAATTTTATTTTCGGTGTACGGCCTAACTTTATAACTAAGTAATGTCACAAAAGTGAAAAATTAAAGGACCCGAGGGTTAATATATGCAGAATGCTTAAGAAAGTGACAAATATTCCGTCTTCAGAAAAGGAGGCTAAGAGAAAACGCTGCAATTATAGAAACTAAAGAAATTAATAAGAAAGGATATCCCATACATGTTATTAAATATAAAGACAACAGTCAGCACTTTAAAACCAGAAAGAACACTAGTAAAGTTTGATAGCAAGAAAACAATTTAACCACAGTGCCATCTTTCTGAAACAGAGGCCAAGACTCAAATCAAAAGTTTAAAGAGTCACCAATGTCAGACGGGTCGAAAAAATAACTATGAATAAAAACAACATCGTTTCATTCAACACAAAAGAACAGAAACAAGTATATGCTTAGTTTAGTTCTTTCCATTCCACAGCTGAACTGCAAAGACCTTCTCTCAATGATCAGCTACCATGGTTTCAGCTCCTCTTCTAACACGGTTAAGCCACTTCTCCACGGCCAGAGTGAATGAAGGACACGTAGGCAATCCTTGTGACATGCATTGCTACTGTCCTTGGAAACACAGGAAGCAGGTACTGCTCGGAGCTCACAGAATTGCCAAGTACCTCCTTTTTAGGCTTTGGCTTTTGAAGGAGTAAGTATCAAAGTCTGTCAAGGATTACTCTTGGCGGGTGGCTGTGGGGTAGAACATCAACTCCAGGTAGCAGATATATCCCTCACAATCAGTAAAATATCCAAGCAAGGTTAATCTCTTCATTAAATATCTAAGACTTTTTTTACTTTAAGATGATACGCTCAGTAATTTTAATATAAGGATTACTTCTGAATACACACTCAAAGAGGGAGTTCCTTATGCCTCATCAGGGGCGTGCTTTGAGCTAGGGCACAGTTGCATTGATACATATGTGACTATAGCCAAGAGCAACAATTAGGTTTGAGTGTTCTTGGTAGCACAGTTTAATACCTGCATCACCCCCTGTTGTCAAAGCACATGTGGCTGTCATGAGCAGCAGATCGGGACCACACTCTTTTGGCACTAGTAGATGCTGTAGTGGTCACACAGCTCAAAGGAACACCAGCTGTGGGAAGAAGCAGCAGTCACAGGCGGGCAGACGAACAGCAGCGGGGAAGGTATGTGGTACTTCATAATGGCGGGACCACTCTGCAAGAGACTGCTGCAGCAGATACAGGACACGCGTGGACAATGGATCACAGAAGAACAAAGGGTGCAAAGGTGTTGTACAGGCAGACTTACAGGATTCAATGGACGTCAGGTTGCAGAAGATCAAAGAGAACAACACTAGCACTCCACAAAGGCCTAATAGGGACATCAAGTCTCTGATGAACAAAGGATGCAACAGTGATGCAATGACAACTACAAGGACCAACGTCTAAAGCAGGTAAAAGGTTAAAACCCAATGACTACTAATAGCTTCCATCAATCACCAATGACTTGGTCATGGAGACAGTAGTCACTAATGTTGAGAGGAGGACCACTTTAGATACATCACCCATCTCTCGTAGAGTTGAATGCTTTTCCTGGTACCAACATCAAAATCATGTAGAGCTCCTGTCGGGGACGCAACACACAAGCATTATTATTCAGTGCTATGTGGCACAACTGAGACCCAAACGTTGCCTGTGTTGAGGGCTGCAATGGAACATCAGGGCTCCCCAGTGTTTTTGTGCCAACCCTGCTGGTATCCTAGATATAGTCCTTGGTCCAGGGTGAAAAGGGTGAGAAGTTTCCAATCACCAGGAGCCACCACCATATAGCCACCAGCAGTGGAAACGGGTCCAAAACTTTAATCAGTGTCAGAGACATTTTTTCCTCAAAACAGTCTTAGTATACTCAGCATGAGCATATGCTGAGGCATGTGCATGAACATAATTAACAACAATATAGTTGGTGGTAGCTATTGCTATGGGGCACTATAGGACTATAACATGGAATGTGAGAGGGCTAAATCGGTTTACAAAGCGTTATAGGGTTCAGACATATTTACGGCGGCAAGGTATGCAAGTGGCTATGTTACAGGAGACTCACCTACTAGACACGAAAATACAGAAGCTTCACAAAAATGGAGGGGGCAACTGTTCGCATCTACGTTCTCCTCCTATGCGAGGGGGGTGGCCATCTGGATAGCTCCACAGGTCCCGTTTATGCTTCGCAGCTACGAAGCAGACGTAGTGGGTAGATGTGTAATAGTGCACGGGGACATGGATGGCATGGAGGTGTGTTTGGTTAATGTTTACGCCCCAAACCTGTATTACGCAGACTTTTTTGGGGAGCTGGAGGATCGGTTCCTGCCATTCATTGGGATTCCCGTGGTATGGGCGGGTGACTTCAATTGTGTCCTGGGTGGTGTACTGGACAGACATCCCCCCCAAACACCACACTAATCCAAATATGACAGAAGCCCTGAGAGGGGTGATGAGTAGGCTGCAGTGTGTGGATATATGGCGTGAAACACATCCTGAAGACCGTCAGTACACATGTAACACCCGGCTTGTGCGGTATATAGTAGACTTGATAGGTTTCTGATATCGAGTGAGCTGTGTGATGGTGTGGGTGGTGTCACATTGTTGGGCCGTTTCCTGTCAGGTCACGCCCCGGTGCTGTTAGATTGGGGACCCGAGAGAGTTAGGCCGAGAGTCCCGATATGGAGGTTGCAAGCACAGACGCTAAAAGACCGAGTTTTCAGAGAGGAACTCAAGAAAACCGTGTCTGTTTATTTTAGTGAGAATTGGTCTACTACCAGCACCAGGAGCACTGAATGGGATACTTTTAAAGTGGTCACTAGGGGGGACTGCCTGGCTAGAGTGGGGGGCACAAGAAAACGGTTAGAGGCGGAGCTAAGCGCGGTGGAAGACACACTGGCTCGGTTACAACGCGAGGGGCACGCGGTCGATCAACCTTCGGATGCCCGCTTACAGGCGCAACGAGTAGTGGGGGAGACCTGGGATAGGCTGGATTGCATGACCTGCAGGGAATACCGGCAGCTTTTGCATAGGGAAGGGGATAGATCAGGTAGACTGCTAGCGTGGTTGTTAAAACGTGAACGCCCACCCCCACTGATTCTTACACTACGCCGTCCAGAAGGAGGTTCAGTGAACTCGCAGGTCGGGGTTAATGCAGTCTTATTTGATCACCTAGTGAACACATACAGCGGCGGTACGGGTGACAGTGGCTCAGACGGGTGTGACTTCCTCCGGGGGGGTTCCGCTGTCACGGCTCTCGATGACCAGCAGGAGGGACTAGAGGCAGCGCTGCAATTGGAGGACCTCCAGGAAGCTCTGCGGGGGATGGCCAGGTGTAAAGCGCCCGGCCCAGATGGTCTCCCAGTTGAATTTTATCAAGCGTATGCTGATGTCATTCTTCCACGAATGTTGGATACGCTGCGGGAGGCTAAGCAGGTTGGAATCCTTCCCCACTCTATGCGTGAGGCGCAGATCGTCATGCTCCCCAAGCCCGACAGGGACCCTGAGGACCCCCCCGCATACAGGCCCTTGTCCATGTTGGGAGTGGACGCGAAGTTACTAGCCAAAGTCTTGGCTCTCAGACTACAGAAGGTGGTGAACTCCTTGGTCCATGAGGACCAATGCGGGTTCATGCCCAGGAGTGGAACACACATGAATCTACGTAGGCTGTCACATGTCCTCCACTCGGTCGCAGACACGAATCTCAGGGCGGCAGTAGACGCCCTGGATATTGAAAAAGCCTTTGACACCCTCAGGTGGGATTACCTCTGGGAAGTACTGCGGAGAATGGGGTTTGGAGACGAGTACATAGCCTGGGTCAGACTCTTGTACCATGCACTGATGGCCAGAGTGCGGACTGAGAGACACGTGTCGGAAGCTATTAAGGTTTGGAGAGGCACGCGGCAGGGGTTTCCGCTGTCCCCGCTGCTGGTCGCCCTGGCCATGGAGCCATTGGCGATACGCTTGTGCAGAGACGTGGCTCCATGGGGTGTGGAAGTAGATGGTCGTACGCATGTGGTCTCCCTGTATGCCGACGATGCTCTCCTCTATATGTGCGAGCCAGAAAGGGCGATCCCCGCGGTTCGGGAAATATTGAATTTATTTGGGACCTCCTCAGGCCTCCGTATTAACTGCCAGAAAACCATCCTGTTCCCGCTCGCTGCGTTGGCGCGAGGGGCAGCTCACAATCTCCCAGTGGTTGGCATGGATTGGAAGTGCGATCGCTTTCGGTATCTTGGAATGCAGATCGCACATCGGCCAGAGGCCCAATATGATTTGAACATGGGAAGGGTCCTGGATGGCCTGCGGGCGTCAATAATGTTTTGAAATAAGTTACCTCTGTCGGTTATGGGGAGGGTAGCGGTGTCAAAAATGGTGCGGTTACCTCGTTGCCTTTATGTGCTCCAGAACTCTTTTTGTAAGATCCTGAAGTCGACGTTCGACACACTGAACAGTCTCCTGACCTCCCTGGTCTGAAAAACTGAGCAAAGCCAAATTGGATATACTAAAACTAGACATGGATGGGGGCGGCGTAGGGCTGACGGACCTCCGTCTGTAATATATGGCTGGCCTGCTGCAATACGCCGCCCAGTGGTGCATGTGGTAGCGCACGGTTGAGACGGACTTACTGGGGAGCTGGAGCGAGGGGATGCAACTGCAGCAATTCCTAATGATGGGCTCTAGGGTCCCACAAACGTGCCCACATATAATCAGCCGGGTTACGGAGGTCTGGGAGCAAGCAGTGACCTTGGTGGTCAGAAAGGCCCCATATGCCAGCACACTACCGCTGCGATGGTTGCAGGGTTTCCAGAATATACAAGGTGTCATTGATCTCTCGAAGTGGTACGAGGGAGGTTGTGAGACGGCGGGGGATTTATACCAGAAAAGCACGTTCATGACCTTTCAGGACGCACAGGCCTGGTTTCAGGTGGCTCCAGGGCACTTTCTACAGTACGCCAAGATATCGCGCACTGTCCGGGAGATGTGGACAACATTTCCAGATGAACCAGAAGAGGCCAGTACACTGGTAACACTGCTGGACACAGGTTCCAGTCGAGGGCTTATCTCTTGCATTTATAAGACGTTAAAGGCGGACCGGGGTCAAATCTAGACAGGGTTAGGGCGATCTGGGACGACAACCTCCCAGCCCCTTTGACAGATGGTGAGTGGAGGAGAGCACTGGCATAAGTAGCCGAAGCCACAAGTAACGCACGGTTCAAGTTATTCCAATTTTATTATCTTCACCGCACATACTTGACTCCCCAGCGAAGAGCTCGGTTCACCCCAGGGCTGTCCTCCGCATGCCTAAGATGTGGCATAGACCCCGCCACGTTTCTGCACATAGTCTGGAACTGTACGCGTCTGCAGCGGTACTGGCACCATGTGGTGCTGTCTCTTAGCACAGCGACCGCGGTGCGAATGGACGTCTCCATAAAACACTGTCTTCTGGGAGTACTCCCGACACCCAAGAAAGGGACTAAGATGCGCTATAAGTTTGCACTACTAGGACTGGTCCTGTCGAAACAGCGGATAGCGATCCACTGGGTACACTCAGGACCACCCGCGTGGAAAAAGTGGAGAGATGACCTACAGGAGTGGGGGGTAGCTGAGGAATGTCGCCTTAGAGCAGTGCGGACAGATGACAACGCTGCCAGCGATCTCCTGGAATGGGGGCAAATGTTGACTGAAATGTCCACAACAACAAATGAGAGTGAGACTTAGAGCGCACATAGCTCGCAGAGCACCAGGCCCACTCTAACACATCCCGAAGTACCGCTGTCACAGGCGCCCTCTCACACCATGAACGCATGACTAATGAACAAGCTGTGAGTGCACCACTAGTTCTCTACTTAGGTTAATAATACAGTGCCACCTGTCTGTCGCTGTCACGAGGGTGGGGGCGGGGGTAGGGGTTGGATTTGGGGTAGGAACCCAGATTCCCTGTTGTGATTATTGTTGTTCATTTGTCAATTAGGATGTTGGTCCTATAGTTTAAAAACAAAAAGAAACTTGCACTGTTATAATGGATGAGTAATACCGCTCACGAATAGTGAGCTTGTCCGTAATCATGGAACGACATGTTAACATTGCTGACTGTATACTGCTTATAAGATCCTGAAAATGTACATGTATGTCCTTGTCCTGGATACAGTGGAAGCAGTTTTAATAAAAACAATATAGTTGCTCAAAAAAATGTAGGCATACATTACTGACAGTGTGAGGTAAAAAGAACATTTAACGTTCAGGGCATCTGTAGGAATTATTTTCAGTCTCTCTATGGTTGACGAGTGTTATAGCTAAACAACACTTGCCTGATGTTATTATCCAGAACTGGTTGATGAAGCAGCATTTTTTCCTGTCCATCCAAAAAGCCCTCATCCATATGGCTACTCCTGATCTCTCACTTTTTAGGAATGCAAGCTTAAGTAAAACATGTGAAATGTAAACAGAGACTGCACTACTGGCGGGGATTACCTCAAACCATTGATGAGCAATCGATCACCGTTTTCCCTGTCACGTTAAGGGCATGGATAAATTGCCCAACGGGGTCCATTTTTAATTACCCGGCAGGATTCACCCTACTTAAAGCCCTGCTCTCTTCACTCCTTCCCTTTGGGTCCCAGTGTTGTAAAGCAGGCCAGCAGCACCACAGGAGAGAGAACCTTGTTAAGTACTTCCCCCATGTGTATTTGTGCGGTCTGTCCAAATACACATGGGCAAGTACTTAACAAGGTACCTTACAGGGTCACTCGGAGGCCCTTTGGAAATTCATAGCTTCCAGCAAATCTAAGCGGGCGCTTTCGTGTTGTACGAATTCTTGAACCTTTTGATTAGTCCCAAAAATTAAGCCCTGATGAAGTTCCAAGTGTTTTGGAACTAAACGCTTTGGCTGGACTACTTGTGTAAATATAAAGAAAGGACATTTGAAAAATAAAGGATCTGTGAAAAGACATCTGCTTGGACTTCTTTACCTGGTGCACCTCCATATGTCTATTATCAACACCCACAAATTGTGGGTGACGTGACAGTAATGTGTTTATTCTGGGGAAAAGAAAACCACAAGTCCCAGCATGCTCTAGTGTTGTCTGCTGAAAAGTGCAGGGCTGCCTGAAAGTCACTCTCATGAATAGCTGACAGCTAGTCAGCAAACATTATAAAGAAACAGGAGAGGTGAATTCAGATCAGTCCTGCAGGCAATCTAGCGGTCTAAAGCCATACTGCTTTCCAGCAGATGAAGGCCGCTGTCTGATGGTTGATGAAATGCAAATTAGGGAATAACTACGGCAAACCTCCACTACTCAACACGTCAACCAGTTTAGAGGTGAGGCCCAAGATGAACATACCTATAACATCACACTGCACGCCCCTTGAAAAGAAGAGCAGCGTATGCATTCTCTATGTCGGTACCTCCCAGGCATCATAGGATTCTAACTCCATCTAGGGGTGGGAATACTTTGACCGCCACCAGTTTCCCATGTCTTCTTGTAGCTCCACTAATCCATAAGGATTTGGGGCGGGAACTGGTGAAAGCAGGAGCAGGTCAGTGGAGGGTTACTGAGCCAGGGACAGTTAGCCCTAAAAGCAGTATGTTGGGTTGGAAATGTCCCTTGCATGGTGACGGATGTGTACCCCTGCCCGGAGTATCCCAGCTGCAACAATGTCGGGATCACTGGTGCTGATTTTATTTTGTCATTGGTGAACACAGATCAAGCGTGTGTGCCATTACATAAGCCTGTCTCACAAATTGTTGGGACTGGGAGGGGCGTCCAAAGTGCTGCTCTCATTGTGGTGAAAGGCTACTGTCTTTCCTAGGAGTTAAGTAGCACGAGCGCGGGGTTGGGAGAATACCATGTAGTGATCAGTGAAAGTCAACAGGCCTTTTTACCTATTTACCTGGAGTGAGGCCTACAGGCTCACCTGTGTAAACATCCACTGCTGTGTGCTTAACTCACTCTTTGCCTACATCAAGTAAGTATGTAGTGCTGTGCGGTGTGTTGTGTTTGTGTTGTATGCATGTGCTGGGTGTATGTGCGCTTGTGGATGGTACAATACAGGGAAAACTCTAGGTTCCAATTTGGGAGACCCACTGCTGACTGGAGGTAGAGGAACTCCCCGCCCCACCCCCGCCGAGACAGATTTGTGCATTGCTGCATTTCTGTGAGCTGCGTGGGACACACACTTAAAGAAGATGAGCCAGGCGCCCCAGCACACTTCAAAGGGGGATCTTTGATTCAAAGAAAGGTCACTGGAAAGGGTTCCTGGACACATCTCAGGAAGGAGATGGGGCTGATAAGAGAATCATAAAGAGTAGGGCCAAGGCCCAGGGCTAACCTTTTGATACACATCATTGTACCCGACATCCAGATGTGAACCTCTAAGTCACTCCCATGGCCTGTGTTGTGAGGTTATCAGATTTGGAGTGTCTCCTGCAGAGACGGACTGCTTTCTGGAGGAAGGGAAGAGGAGAGGGAACTTCAAAAGGAAGCAGACCACCAACATAAACTTCCAAGACTCAAAACCTAACTCACATTTGGTGACTTGAAATGGACTATAAGAAAGAGAGCTCGAGACCCCCAAAATTGTCAACTGCCAAGCAGCTAGATGGGCTGTGCGAGGAGGTAAAGCTCTGCAAGATTTCTGCCTGTGACCTGGACTGGAGGCCAAGGCCTGCCAGTGTCCCATCTGGGTGAGGGGACATCACAGAGGAACATCAAAGACCAGCTGCCCTGGGAGGCTGGAGCACCAGTCCCTGCTAAGACCAGTGAGCTCTATGGGAAGAGGAAAGTACTGGAGGAAGTGAGGTCCATGGTGGGGGGGGATCCTGGCAAGTGGATCCCTGTAGCAAGGTGTGAGGAGACAGCTGCTGCAGCAATCGGGTCGTTGCCTGTGTGCAGGTGCATGTTGAAGTCAGCATCCCCCTAATGCCAGAGAGGGCTGCCACGAAGTTAGCAGTGGTCATCATTACTGCCATGCCAATCGCGCCATTGCCTTGCGTGATGTGTAAGTTGGTGACGATGTATGCCAGAGGGGATCTACCATGAAGAGAAGCCGGCAGCTGTGCTGATCGGGCCTGCACATGAGTAAAGAGTAGGTGTGGAACCCCATATGCCAGAGGGGATCACCGGAGAAAGACAAGGATCTTAGCCTGGTGGATGCCATTGTCGTGAGGAGAGGCCGGCGTGGTGAGATGTGCTGGCCAGAACCCCGACTGAGGATTGGAACCAGAAGCTGATCAAATACATCCCCCTAGATCCCCCTACCCTCATAGGGAAGATCAAAGGAAACATACAATTGCATTGGAGGAGCGCCGAGTGATACCCTAGGCAGCTGCTGCAGCCGCTGTGGCAACAAGAGACATTCTCTAAGACTCCTTTCAGAAAATACACGCTGGTGCGGGTAAAACGAAGCTAAGGGCCTGGGAGAACTTGTCTGCCAGAGAGTGCTTTGGCACTAGAACACTTCTGACTATTCTAACAGAGTTGGAGTGGGACTCAAGTACTAGAAGGGCTTAACCTGAATGTCACCTAAAATGAACGGGGAATAACCATTACCCTAAGTAAGAGGGAACTGGGACTTATGAAACTGCCTAGCGAACACTAGAGCCCTGACCTTAGGGGGCTGTGTGCAATATTTGTGAATGCTTTTACTTTGTGGTCGTATATAAATACTCCTTTTGTAATAAAACAAAGTATTTGACTGGACAATCATTTACTGCTGCTGAACCTATTTTAAGCTGTGAGCCAGTGTTCACCCTCTACCTCCCCCTGTGTCTACCTCACCTCTGAGAAGCCTTGGAACGCTCGACCCATGCTACCACTGAGAATCAAGTGCTGAAGGAGTACTTAGCACAGTTGCCCAGGATCCATTGTAGGCCGGGCCCCAGGACCTCAGAAGTACAAGGCCTCAACCCCCACGGTTGAGTCCAGTAGCTCCTGCTTGCTCCGTGGCCCTCTGAACAGGGTTCTGCCACAGTACAAGGAAATCATCAATGTTGTCCAGATTAGACAAAGTTTAGGTATATATGTACTTGCATAGGTCACTTATTTTAAAATAATGCAATTTGCTTGAAAATTAAAAACAAAATGAAATTAAATAACTATAATGTTAATTAAGCCATGTATTAGTCTGTGCACTTATCACCACAAAAATACCTAATTTTAATTGATGCTGGATACGTCTGCCGGTTTCAAAGGGGCCTGAATTGCAGGCCTTTTGTCTAGGAGGACATACAGAGAGCAGGCTCCAGGTGGACAGTCAGTCGGTGCCAGCATCCACCACTCCTGTGGTATTTTATGGCAGTTCTTAAAAATGAAGCCCCCTAATTACCAGTAAAATGCACTAGGTGAAATCCAATGCTGCACCTTGCAATACTACCCCAGGGTGAAATTTTCATCTCAATTCTCAGCTTCAGATGTGGAATGAGAGATACCCTGTAGTATCACAGATGACACTCTATTGCGGCAGATTTTCCCTTTTCGACTCTTTTTTTCCACGAATATTGTGCATTTTATCAAGGGGCGAAATCTGCGCAAGAAAAAAACCCATAGGTGTGTGGTATTACTGCAAAAACTTTATAGAGGGATTAGGAGAAACGTTATTTGTTCTTCCTCCAGGTGTCTCGAAACAAAAGTGTCACCATGGGACATTTTCTACGGCATCAGATCTGATTTTCCAAGTGACTACCTGACACATTACCCAAAATAAAACAAGCATTTGCAATGCAATAGGTCTCGCATTTATGCGAGTTTAAGCTATTGGCATTGTAACGGACAATGCCTTTTATTTAGGTCTTAAAAACGAAAACAAAAATAAAAGGCATTGTTATTATAAACAGCAGACACCTCTCAAGAGGCTGAAAGGCAACATTTTTTAAGTTGCAGGAAATCAATATCATTTGTGAATAAACGGGTGTGGATCAGGCATTTTGTTTACTTTGAAAAGTAGTCTGACACTTTTTAAAAATTAAACATTGAAATGGCTGGGAGGTAGCATAATGGTCTTTTCACTTGACAAAACTAAAGGCTCTACACCCAAATGAGATACAGTAAATAATAGCTTTGTTTCCATATGCTGGTATAAATTAACATGTAGCTGAAGTGCCATATCGAGGACATAAAGAGGTAAGACAAAATATTGCCTCAATTTGGGAATGCGGGCAAAGGCAGAAAAATAAAGGAATCGAAAAACAAAAAACATTTTAACCTATTTCAGAAGCAGTCCCTCGCCAACCCTTTCAAATTTTTTCCTGAGAAACGTCTTGAACGTATCTGTAACTAGTGATGGTGGGCAAGCCACTGAAGGCTTAAGCCAGATGCCTGGCTTACTGCAAGGTACTCTTGGAGTTGAGCTTTTGTTTGGCTTCTGGCTGCCACTCATGCCTTAATCTCATGTGTCAAGAATTAAAGACACAGCATTTACCCTTGATGTAAACAGGAAAAGGAGATACCCAATTGGCTGAATTGCATAATGTGAACCCAGAAAACCTAGGATCAATAGTGGCATCCCCAGTTGATGAAATTGTGTGATCATACGAAAATAGTTTATTTCACTATCCCAGCTTATGCTTCAATATTGCATGAGAGCATCTTGAAATACAGAGTTCAGGGTATGTGCTGTACAAAAACCATCTTTGAGTTCAATTTAATAGACTATAATGTGACTTCTTGTATAATCAGAATATAGGTCACATATAGGTGGCATATGACAACAACTGATTTGCCTGTTCAGTTACTGAAGGCATTATCTAGGGGAATTCCATGAATGATTACACCTTTTTGAATTTTGAAGAGCTTTTATCATATTTTTGATGTGCTGTCTGTTGCACGATTTACATGACAAATGTTTTCACGGCTCGGCTCGTGCATTGGCTAAGCCAGACCCTTGACTCAGCTCTGGCTCTGCTCTCCCTCTTAATTTGTTGGCTTGCCCACCTCTAGCACCTAGTAGAGTGGTTCTAAAACGGGAAACGTTGTTTACATCGCGGTTTTTACACCGCAATACCATTACAACGCAGGTATTACAACGCAAGTCGTTACAACGACTTGCGTTGGGGGGCGCTCTAACATAAGGAATAGTATGGTTTACTATTCCAACACCTTCCCTACTGTATGTAGACTGGTGTTGGAATAGTAAATCATACTATTCCTAACTCCAGCGCCCCCCAACGCAAGTCGTTGTAACGACTTGCGTTGTAATACCTGCGTTGTAATGGTATCGCGGTGTAAAAACCGCGATGTAAATGTACCTATTCTTCTAAGACATTTGGCTTCTGTGGAACCCTACTACTTCTCTATTTGAAGCCAGGAACCACGGACTGAACAAATTCTATGACTTACAACTCCAAAAATAAACAGCTGCAGAAATAAATATATGTCAAACAAATACACTAATTATTAAACATTTCTTTAGTTCTCAAACAAAATACACAAACATCGAAATTTCTATTGTGCTGTTTAGGCTGCAGATTTTCAAATTCTGGTTTAAAAGACAACAACATGCTTGACTCTAGCATATAATTTTGTCTTTTTTATTTCTAATGAACTTTATTTTCGTTAGTGCATGCTAGAGTTTCAATTGAAGCCAACTGTATATTGTATTGTAATTGTATTGTAATCGCATTTATATATCGCTTACTACCCCTGACGAGGCGTCGAAGCGCTTTTTCGGCGAGTAGCACGCTACTCCGGGACCCATAGAGGATTAGTATTGAATTAGTATAGTGAAACATGAAAGTAATTTTAAGTGGTGGATAGGTTAGTCAGTTATTTGGATTCGGAAGGATAGAAGAGGAAAAAAAGGTTTGTATTTATATAGCGCTTGTTACCCCAGATGGGGTGTTGAAGCGCTTTTTCGGCGAGTAGCACGCTACTCCCGAACCCATAAAGGATTAGTGGTGAATTAGTTTAGTGAAATATGAAAATAATTTGAGTGGTGGATATTAGTCAGTTATTTGGATTGAGAAGGGTAGCAGAGGGAAAAAAAGGCCTGCATTCATATAGCACCTGTTACCCCTGATGGGTGTTGAAGCGCTTTTCTGGCGAGTAACACGCTACTCCGGAACACAAAGGATTAGTGTTGAAAATTAGTATAGTGAAATATGAAGTAATTTGAGTGGTGGATATGTTATTCAGTTATTTGGATACAGAAGGGTAGGTGGCGGGATAGAAGAGGGAAAGAGGTTTGTATTTATATAGCGCTTGCTACCCCTGATGGGATTTTGAAGCGCTTTTTTGGCGAGTAGCACGCTACTCTGGAACCCATAAGGATTAGTGTTGAATTAGCATGGTGAAACATGAAAGTAATTTGAGTGGTGGATATGTTAGTCAGTTATTTGGATTGAGAAGGGTTGGGGAGGGGTAAAAAAAGGGAAAAAGGTTTGCATTTATATAGCGCTTGTAACCCTGATGGGGTGTTGAAACGCTTTATTGGCGAGTAGCACGCTACTATGGAACCCATAAAGGATTAGTGGTGAATTAGTATAGTGGAATATGGAATTTGAGAAGTGAGCATGTTAGTCTATTATTTTGATTGAAAAGAATAGTGGAGGGATAGAAGAGTGAAGGATTTGGATTTTTAAAAATGTTTTTGGGCGGTCATAGCACTAGGAGGAGACTTTTGGATGAGTAAAAAGGGGTTTTGGAGGGGAAGAGTCAGAGGGAAGAGTTTAGAAAGGTTTGTTTTGCGGGATCGGTATAGTAAAAAGAAGTGTCAGATGATGCAAGGAGGGGTAGAGTAAGGGAGAGTCTAGAAAGGGTTATTTTGGGGATCATAGTAGTGGTATGGGCTTTGGGATAAATGAGAGAGTGGATGTAGAGGATATATTGATAGATGTATAGGGTGAGAGATAGGGTAGTGCATTGGAAAGAGTAGTAGAAAGAAGTTTGAGATGAGTCAGAAAGTTGGGCTAGAAGATATATTGAGAGAAGAATTGGAAATGCTAAATTAGAAGAAAGTGATAAATATATAGATCCATAAGTACATTGAAAGTATATAGATGCATAAAGGAGGTAAGTATATGTAGATTAAAGATATTGATAGAGGTACAGGATGAGAAATAGGGTAGTGGATTGGATATGCTTTTTTAGGAGAAAAGTAACAAACACACAGATCCAAGTACATAGATGCACAATGGAAGCAAGTACATGTAGACCAAAGATGATTTTTTTTTTTTTTTTCACAACGTAATTATTCTACATGTTTATACAAAGCAATACACAAAGATAGGTACATATCTATAGTGAAAATAAATGCTTATATACAGAGGGTTATGCTGTAAATTTCTGTTTGCGTATGGTGCTTATGTGGGGAAGAGCCAATTCTTGAGTAGTTTTCTGAAGATAAAGGTGGTTGTCGGTGGATCTGATGTTTGGGGGGGGTAAAGAGTTCCATAGTTTGGCTGCTTGAACAGAGAAGGATGTGCCACCCATGGTTTTTTTCTTGTATCTTGGGATTTTGAGGCGAGATGCCCCTTTAGAGCGGAGGTTCCTTTGTTGAATGTGTTTGGTGATTTTATTCCTGATGAAGAGCGGTCCCATTCCATGTATTGCTTTGTGGGTGATACAAAGTAGCTTGAACGTGGATCTTCTGGCAACCGGTAACCAATGCAGGGCTTTCAAGGCAGGTGAGATGTGGTCTTGCGGTTTGATATGCAAGAGTAGTCTGGCAGCCGAGTTCTGAATCAGTTGTAGTCTTTTCATGGTTGTTAAAGGTGATCTGTGGGAGAGGCTATTGGCGTAATCGAGTTTGGACAGAACAAGGGAGATGGTAGCTTGGACCTTGTGTGGAAATCCCAAATGAGGGAAAATTCGTCGCAGCGTTTTTATAGTAACAAAGCTTGATCTTGCTAGTTTGTCCACTTAGGCATTCATCTATAGCTCGGAGTCCATGGTCATTCTGAGGTTTCTTACTTCCTTTGATACTTTAGACGGTGATCCCAGTTCATCAGGCCAGGCGGCAAGCGGGTCATAATGTTTCCAATCGCCACACGTGAGTATTTCCGTTTTGGAAGCATTCAATTTGAGATGGCTCCAAGTCATCCACGGCTCTGAGACAACTGAAAATTGGGGATTTTCCAATGTCTTTGGGGCATTCCAGTTGAAGGAGTATTTGCGTGTCATCTGCATAGTTATAGCACGTGAGGTGAAATTGATTGATCAGTACCGGTAATGACTTCATGTAGATGTTGAAAAGCATGGGCGAGATGATAGAGCCTTGAGGGACCCCTGCTTTTGTGGAGTATGGCTTGGACGAGAAAGGTAGGGTATGGATGACATTAGTTCTGTTTCGAAGGTAGGACGCCATCCAGTCTAGAGCAGTTCCCTCTATGCCGGCTTCATAGAGTCTTTGTTTCAGAGTGTCATGGTCAACCGTGTCAAAGGCAGCCGAGAGGTCCAAGAGGAGTAGCGCAGCAACCCCGTTGCGGTCTACTGTATTCTTCAGGTAATCCCAGATGGCAAGAGGGCAGATTCAGTGCCTCTTCCCGGACGGAATCCTGTTTGGAAGTCTGAAAGTATGTCATTCTCTTCAATGATTTGTGACATCTGGGCGAACGCTGCTCTTTCTATCAGTTTGCCCAGGAATGGTCCATTTGTAATGGGTCTGTAGTTGTCAGGGTTCAGCGGGTCCAAGTTTGTTTTCTTCAATAAAGGGCGTATGTGTGACTTTTTGAGTTCTTCTGGAAATATTCCGGTGGTTAAGGAATCGTTGATGATTTTTCTTACTGGAGTGGCAGCAGAGGTTGTTAAAAGAATTGTCTTGAAAGTTTGTGGTGGACACGGGTCAGAAGGGCTGCCGGCAGGCCTGCTTGCTTTGACCAGGCCCATAAATTCATCGTGTGAGATGTGTTGGAAGGAAGAGAGAGGCTGGGTTAGAGTATTCTTGCATTGTTGTTTTGTACAAGGGTTAGTGCTGGTGCTTTGTTTCTGTTTTAAGTAGGAGTCCAATGTGTCTGCTTTGTCCGTGTAATGATTTGCCAGTTTGTCTGTGAAATCTTGAGTAACAGGATGAGTTCCTTCTAGGCAATTTGGTTTGCGAAATTCATTGAGTATTTCATAGAATTCTTTATTTGCACATTTAGCATTTTGAATTGTCTGAATAGTACCTTTTCTTAGCTTTTTTGATAGCTGACTTGTATAATCTGTTAACTTTCTAATTTGTTGTTTTATGTCTTAGATTTCTATGTTTCTCCAAGGCGCTTTTTTTCTTTTGTTCTGTTGTGTGGTTTTGAGTGGTATCAGGATGTCAAAAGCTTCCTGTAGCCACTCATATAGTTTTTGAACAGAATTTATTGTTTCCAGATTTGTACTGGATGTTAGTTGTGTTTCTAAGTGTTCCAAATTGAGTTTGTTCCACGGCCGATAGGTGGCTGGATGTAAGGTAGTTTTAGGTGAGTCGCTTAGTGTTGTTTTATGTTGGAAAGCAAGCAAGTGGTGGTCTGACCATGTGACTGGAGTTATAGTTTGAAAGGTAACTAGTTCAGTATTAGCAAAAATGACATCTAGGATATGTCCAGAGCTGTGTGTGGGTTTGTGGACAATCTGATGCAGGTTCAGTGCGTCTAGGCCAGTGATTATTGTTTTTGGATGGGTCATATTGGGTTTGTCAAACCAAATGTTGAGGTCACCCAGAACGCATAGGTTGGAGTGTATTGTTATCAGGTTTGAAACTGCGTCTAGAAGTGCGTCTGGGAATGTCACCTTGCTAGGTGGAGGTCTGTAAAGGAGCAGGAAGTTACAGGAGGAAGACAGTGTAGGATTGCATCTGGTGAGAAGAGCCTCACAATTCTTTATGGTGATGTCGTCAACTTTAGTGATCTGTAATGTTTGCCTGAACACAACAGCTAGACCACCTCCTTTTTTGCCTATACGATTTTCGGTGATCGTTTGATAGCCTACAGGAACGGCTTCATGCAGGACTGGAGCCATATCATCTCCCAACCATGATTCAGTTATGAATAGTATGTCTGGTTTTGCATCTGTGAGAAGGTCGTAGATGTGATGTTTGTTTTTAGAGAGGGATCGAGCATTTATTAGTAGACAGTTTAGAGAATGGGCTTTGGTGATAGTGAGACTTTGTTTTGTAGAAGATTCATCAGTATTGTGTGGGTTTGTAGCAGGTGTGTTTTTAGTGCAGGCATCAGCTGTATTAGGATAGCAATCGTGTAGCTGTTCTGTATCATGTTCCTCATCCAGCATGCTAAGAAGGCATTTTGATGGGTCTGCGTGTGTATGTGGTGGAGAAGGTGTTTGAGAGTGAGCTGGTGTGCTGTGTTCTTTTCGTGGTGTAACATTGTTGTGCAGTAGACATAGGGAAGCAAAGTTGTGAGGTGTGGCACGCTGCTTATATGGTTTGCGTGTGTTTAGGTCGGAAGGTGTATGAGTCAGGGGTGGTGGTGCAGCATGTGGGTCATGTAGTAAGTTTCTAAATTGTCCAATGGATGAGAGGCGGTTAGAAGAGAGTTGCTGTGTGGCTGTATCTGTGTTAGGTGTGGTGGAAGAGAGAAAGCTTGCCATTGGAGTTTGTTCCTTTGTGTGGTTTGAAAGGTGGCTGTATGTTTGTATTTTGTGATTGTAAGTATTATGAGGTGTTGCGCTTTGAAGATCTTGTTGTGCTGGTATGTGTGATATGTTTTGTTTTTGAGGAGTAGTGAAAAGGGGTGCCGGTGTATTTGTTTCATGCAATGGATTTGTTTGTAAAGTATTGTTTCTGAGAGGAGGTTGTAAGGTAGAGGGGGTGGTGATGTGTTTATGAGTAGAGTGTATGCTGTGTGTAGGAGGGAATGAAGTAGAGGTAAGAGTGTTGGTCTTAGACTGGTTTGTTGCAAGAGTTAAAACGTTTGGTGCCGTGCAGAGTATGTGTTGTGCGTTCGTGTTATTATGGTAGAAGGAAGAGGAGGGTGTTGGTTGGACAAATGATGGAAGGCTGATTATATGTTTGTTAGTGATAAAAGGTGGTCTGTTAGGAGTAATTAGAGCAGGGAGCGTGTGTCTGGGTGGGATGTAGTTATGTATGGTGTTCAATGTCGTTGTGTTAGTGATGAGTGGATTGGTTAGTGGTATAGGATAGAGTTGTGTACTGTTTGTAGGTGATGGTGGGTATGTGTAGTAGTTGGGATAGAAGGGTGTATAGATGTGGTTTGGTTGGTTTTGTAGTGTATGCTGGTACATTGATTTGTGCATAGGGTTGTGTGTGGTGTACATTTGGTGTGAGTGTGTTACTATGTTTGTGGATGTGGATGGTGTGGGGTGGGTATTACTGAATGGGAAAATGGGCAGCATTTCTAGCCCTAGTCCCGTCTCAAATAGGGGTGGGCGGAATTTGAGTAGTCGCGCTACGCAATGTTCCGCGAAACGGCAAAAAATCTCCGCGAGCACGCGGAATTCCGCAAGCTCGCGGAATACATTTTTGTGACAGGAGCATCGTGCCAGAATGAATCCTGCCCAGCATATATTTATCCAAGAAGATGCCACCGTTTTGTGCAATACCTCTACTCACCTGGAGTACTACTGGCTAATCAGTAAGTGCTACCTCGTTGGGTAAATGTATAGTGCCTTTTCTACACTAGAGCTGCGGGCCAGAAGAGTTGTCTCCAGTGACCATGTGTGTCTGTAACTTTGCCACCGCGCCGAAAGGCGCAGGGGTCCCTTGAGTGAGCTGTCCACCATAGTGGGTAAAGGGCGGGAAGGTGTTGCATACCGGTAGTGTGTGTGGGGCGGGGCTTCTATGCGAGTTCACATGCCTCTTGTTTATAAAAGGTCAGAGACCGATCAGAGCAGCAGATGAGGAGAGAGAACCTCCTGGTCACAGGAACTACACGGGGACTGCGCTTGAGAAAGTCATGGATGCAAAGACCTCCATCAAGCATCACGGCTAATTTTTGACGGTAGAAGATATGGAGAGAAAGCACACCTGCCCAGCCTCGACCGAGCTCACGATTTTTTTGGGCTGATTAATGCATTACCGAATTTGAGCTTTAACTCGGGTCACCTGCTTTATATCTGTAAGTGCTTCCTGTTGAGGTTTAATTTTTGTGACAGGAGCATCGTGCCAGAATGAATCCTGCCCAGCATGTTTATCCAAGAAGATGCCACCGTTTTGTGCAATACCTCTACTCACCAATGCTCACGAATTCCGCTACGCCGCGGATCGCGGAATTTTCAGCAATTCCGCGTTCCCCGCGGAACTGCCGAAATTTCGTAAATCCCGCGAGCGGAACGGAATTTCCCGCCCTCCCTTAGTCTCAAACAGGCAACTGCCCTTAGCCTCTCCGCCCTTAGCCTCGACACCCGGGCTGAGACGCCATAAGCCTTGGCCTTTTATAGCCCTATTAATCAGATGACTCCTTCAGCCAATGGGAACCCTAGCCCTAACACTATCCAATCACAACACCAGCCCTAATTTCCAGAACCAATAGGAGACCATGACCTTACAGCCAATCTGAGCCCTAGTCCAAGCACTCAATCAGGTTCAAAAACCCTAATCTCAAAGTCCTAGCAGTAGTCCCAACCCTAATCCCAGCAACCAATGACACAGGAAGCCCTAGTCCCTACTTCCAATAGAAAGCCTAACTCTACTCTTAGTCCCACACCTAGTCCAGCAACCAATCACACCAGAAGCCCTAATCGCTACTTCCAATTAAAGGCCTAACCCTACCCCTAGTCCCAACCCTAGTCCCAACAACCAATCACACCAGAAGCCCTAATCACTACTTCCAATTAAAGGCCTAACCCTACCCCCAACCCTAGTCCCAACAAACAATCACACCAGAAGCCCTAATCGCTACTTCCAATTAAAGGCCCAACCCTACCCCTAGTCCCATTCCTAGTCCCAACAACCAATCACACCAGAAGCCCTAGTCCCTACTTCCAATAGAAAGCCTAACCCTAGCCCTAGTCTCAACCCTACATTGATTGAGTCACAGACCCAGAAACCAATGAGAACCCTCAAATACCCAGCCAATGAGGACACTATCCCTAATCCTATAGAAACACCAGATACAACCACCAATCAGTGCACACATGTACCAACCAATAGCAGACTATATAAGGTCCCAGCGACCTCAGACAAGGTTTGCTGGCCAGGGAGTTGGAAGCTGCTCCTCTATTCAGAAATGTCCTAGGAGACAGACAGGCTCAATCCACAACTTTGGACTTCTGCAGGTAAGGGCCTAATAAACTGTCCTCTAATAATACTGTTTGTATAAAAAACTTTACTCACTCTCCTAGCCAAAAAAAAAAATGCACAGTCCCTATTAAACACAGTTTAAACAGCTCACAGCAGATTACTGCTGTCTCAGAGCACCCTCTGATGTAGAATATCCCTGTTGCGGGGGGGGGGGGGCTGGTATATATCACTGAATGCAATTGTGCTGTTCTCCCAAATTAAGCACAGTATATCAACTTAATATTCAAATTCCTTACAATTACCTAGCATTTAAAAATGTTTAATTTTACATTTTGCTTTTTATGTGTATGTTCTTTATTAATCTAATATTTATTTTACTAAACAGTAGCAGACTTCCTGAAAGGTCTGCGGACCACAGGATACAAACTAGGTTGCCACCTAGCTTGTATTTCACCCGCAAATGAGCTACTGGGGGCCGATGCCAGTAATTGTAAAACGCTGGTCATGTGAATTGCGTTATTTTTTTTTTTGCGTCAGTGGAATCCCTTTGCTGCCCTGGCGGTAACGAGGCAGCTGATGGGACAAACGATCAATATTCACTGTCCCAGCTCTCCGATCTCGTGAAAGGCTCAGTGCTTCAGACTGATTTCACACGCACATTGCTTGAAGACATAAATTTAGCAAGGAAGCAGCTTGTGTGAGTGGTCTCAAAAAGTTAAAATTTAGACCATATTGTTCCCTCTGAGCATGTGCATCGGCTACTGCCGGAGTCCCACTCGCCAGAGTTTACCAATGGTCATTTTACCTGTTATGCCCTATCACTCCAACCCTTATAGGGTTGAATTGATTGCGTGCTAGCAAAAACTCCACATAACATTATTCAAGAAAATTCAAATTTAGTAGTCTGGACATGGATAAATGATGCTACCCTTGACTTTCAGTAACCAATTCGTTCTGGATTCCTGTGAGTAGTGCTTTAAAACTTATGGAAAATATTTCTAGCCGGGAACATACACAATGAAAATGAGATTTGTTTTCTGGCGGTACCTAAACTTCTTATTTGACTTCCTTTATGTGTTCAGGTGAGGCGATGGAATCTGATCTACACTGTGCTCCCAACACGAGTGATATCACCTCAGTCTAACCTATTTTTGATTGTTTTCACCAGAAGCAGTGTTGATTGTATACACAGTAGGAAATATTTTGACAGTTCAGGCCCGATTATTTTTCCAACCATGTGGCAAAAGAACACCTGGCCTAGTATTAAAAGGATGACGATGACCAAAAACGAAAAAAAAAATATTTTAATTCCCCCTGCATTTATCAAAGGAGGATGCTTGCTCGCAAGGAGTTTGCTTAGTATTGCAGAAAGAGGCTGGAGTCTAGTGTCAAATATTAGTAGCATGCCTCCCCGTGACGCTGTCACTATACTTTCCTGCAAAAGAGTACGTCTCCCAAGAGGCCTGTCTGCAATTGAAGCTGCGCTTTGTTTCACATCTGATTAGGTAGAGCATCTAGCTCACCTTTCCACAGGGAGATAGATAAACATGTGCCTCCCAGAAGCAGTTCTCGCATGCCTCTGCTGTGCGTGGGCGCGCGCGAGCCACTCACATGCAGCTTTTAAACTCCGGCCCGCGAGCTAAGCAATTTTCAGCGAAAGTGGTGGGAGCAGCTGCGCCGATTGAGTGATCTTTGGGGTGACAGCAGTGCGCTAACTGCACCCCAGGAAAAGCAGCGAAATGTTTGAGGCAAGGCCGAGACAGGTCCTGGGACTGTACAACGGGAGGGACAGTCGCTCTGAAGGGAGATGGGTGGGACACAACTCACCATTCCGCCCCCTGTGTCTGAGATCAGAGTGAGCCGCTCCGGTCTCGCGCGCTGACGGTTATATCGGGGGGGGGGGGGGACACTAACAAGCCTCAAAATGAATCAGAAGACAGCATTTACGGAGGACAAAAACACAAGCCAATGGGCGGAGAGTGGGCGGAGCTTCCACAAAGCTTCCACTCCGTACTGAATACTGCATGCCTCGCAAAGCGAGCAGCGCATGAGCGCTGCCGCTATAGGCTCGACCTAAACACGGCTGATTGTTCCGGGCAATACACGGTGCTTTTATGTCTCAAACTGTCAAAACTGCGTCAAGACACGTTTAATATAAAAAGTCTGATCCACCTCATACTTTTGAATAGCTTTGTGCGCGTTAAAAGCTGAAGTTCGGTATTAGCGTCTAAACTTTGAATCTCTGACGAGACGTGCGTCTTACAAAAACTCTATGCAATTTGCCTTTACGTCCCGGAATTTAAAACAAAAAAGTCCACTTGTCAATGGGAACGAAGGGCCACATGCATCAAGGTTTTTGTGGCTGTAAAAAGGCCTTTTCCGATGCATCAAAGGCCTTGAATTTGCAAATGAGGTAATCACAATTTTTTGCAATTACCTAAATGCGATGCAAGTAGCATTTCAAAAATGCAACTTTGCATTTAGGAATCGCAAATTACCATCAACTTAGAGTTGATGGTAATTTGCAAATCCTTTGAAAAATGCACAAAAGTGCATTTTCAAAGTGACATATGGCGCACACACATGCCCTTAGGGCATGTGTGTGCGCCACATGTGCACACTTACCTTTTTTGGGGGTGCATAAGGGGGGCCTTAGGCCCCCTAGCACCTGTGGAATTGCATTTGCAATTTGCGATTACCAATTTGGTAATCGCAAATTGCGAATGCATTCCCATTCATTCCTATGGGCCTATAGTCACATAAGAATGAATGGGAATGCATTCCCTAATAGCGAATCGCAATTTGCGATTCACTATTAGGGAATGTTTAGGAGTCGCAATTTATTTTGCGATTCCTACATGCATAAGGAATTGCGATTCCTAAATAACGATTCCTTAAAAATCGCTCTTTAGGAATCGCAATTCCTCATGTTGATGCATGTGGCCCTAAACCTTCAAAAAACGGTCCTGTGAAGAAGCCCACTTGTCACTACTGTTTAAATCAATTAGCTCGACTAACACATAAATTGCTAGCGTTTATATTTTGTTTTATTGGAACTGCCTATTAAAGTGAACGTCTTGCATAAATTCTAATGAAAAACAATTTTTTTACTGTTTTTTTTTTTTTTTTTTTTTTTACTCAGGAGGAGTTTGAGGTGGTGCATTTTAGGAGAACGCGTTTCAGTCTGTCTTTTTAAACCTCCTCTTTATAATCCTAGGGGTCTAGCGATAGAGAGCTCATACTGCATGTAAGGCATCGGTTTCACTAGGAATCAGAACCGTCAACTACGGGTTTCTCATTTACAAGTGAAATAGGTGCATTCACCCACTCAGGACAACGATTACCACGTTACATTCAAATCTCTGCAGTCGGTTTGTTAGCCCACCGAGCGTCCCCACTAGAATTAGAAAGTTTAACATGAATGGCACGCACTCTTCTCTTGAGTAGGTACATTTGCTTCTAGTTGTATTCTTGGATGTAAGTGATGCTTCGACTACTTTTCAGTATTTTGATGGTGCTCAAACTCCCAGGTCAAATGTTTCAAAGTACAAGTTTCAATAGGAGAGGAGCTGCCCTGTTATGCCGTTTTGCTATGTCGTCACTGCGGCTGACAATAAAACACGGACTATCAGTGCATCAGTCTGGATAGCCTTTGCTATCCAAGCAGAAAGGGAATATGGGGGAATGAATACCAACTTTGAAATAAATTCATGTTTTGTTAAATGCCCATTACTTAGAAGTGATCGGAGTTATTTATCCGCAAAAAGTGTTTGGTAGCACGGTAAGCCACAACAATTGTGCAGTTGGCAAGGAGACATATAATATAGACAGGCCAGTGATTTCAACACTAGCGTTGACGTTGTAACTTGAGATAAAAACTTGCGAGAGTAGCAGTGCAGTACAGAAGAGATCATTGCCTGCCTCCAGTGCATACTGTGCAGCACAGAAGCATGTCAGCGCCTACATTCTGTGCCGCGCAGATATGTCAGCGCCTGAATACTGTGTAGCACAGAAGCAGATATATCTGCGCCTGCATACTGTGCAGCACAGAAGGAGATACGTCAACACTTGCATACTGTGCGGCATAGAAGCAAACATGTCAACACCTGCAAACAGTGCAGCAAAGAAGCAGACCAGCAGACTGAACATGGTTCTCGGCAGTTAGTTATTAACCCACTAAACAATCGTGGAACAAATGGAACCCGTGGCCTACAGATTACTAATAAAACTTTTACCCTCTTTTTAGGTCTCGCCTAGCGCAGCGCGCATGCGTTGCTCTAGGAGATGACCTCTTGGAATCACTCCAGCTTCTCAGCAAACTCGTGCATGTGGCTTTTTTGGGGGGCACACATTGTATTGGCCACTGCGTGTGGCTTTCAAAAATGAAAGCACGCAATTGGCCAAAGGCGGGTGCATGTCCCACCTTTCCCAGTAAATGTTTCCTTCCACGGCCTACAGCTGTCGGGAGCGAGCAGTGGCGCGCAGGGTGCCATCTGTTCTGGGTCATATTACAAACCTTTCGCGGGCGCGCTTGTTGGTATAACTTGTCACAGTCTCGTTTTTCATCCCACTTAAATCCCTGGCTTCCAGCGCAGCCGCGCTTGTTTTCCTTTGCTGCTTTTTTTTTTTTTTTCATCCCACTTAAATCCCTGGCTTTATGGAAAAAAAAGCAAACGCTGGGACCCAAAGCATGAAATGAAATAAAAAGTTAATCGCGTAGTTTGCGCCTCAAATATAAAATCCAAACGAGATCTGTGCTGGAAGTAAAGCCTACGTAGCAGAAGGGTACCACAACTCCGTACAGCCAGTTCGAGGACGCTACAATATTATCCGCCCCTTTGGCTTGTTCCAAAATGACGAATCTAATGATTTTCGTTTTGACTTGTTCCGGGATAGACTGGGATTTACACCGGACGTAGCACTTATGGGTATTTCCGTGTTGTGGGCGGGTCCGGAAGTGCAGTAGCGGGTGAAGGGCGGGGCTGTTACCGTTTCACTTCTCCGGATACAGAGCTTAAAACAGAAGCTGCAGTCATGGGAACCGGTGACGACGAGTATGACTAACTTTTCAAAGGCAAGTGGGGGTATTGGTGGAGACAGCCAGGTCTACACGTATGGTTATATTCTCCTTAAGAAAATCACGGAGTGATTTTGGGCAAGGATACTATGGCCCTTTCCTGTTACATTTCAAACCCCTCTCGGGACCTTTCTCTTTCCCTTTGAAGAAGGCGTAGCCACCCACACATTGAAAAAAAAGAAAAAAACCTACAGGGCTGTTCCTGGTGAATGCAAAGTGATTTTAGACTGGCTACTCTCAACCTGGCGCCAGAGCTACTTAAGCATGTGCGTCAAAAATGTATCGTTATATCGGCTTATCGCTTCACATGTTCCGCTCCCATCTCCTCGCATTTAGATCAGAACGCAGCTAGCATGGTAGTTGTAGTTCTATTTGGAATATATATGTTTATAACGTAGCCCGTTTCTGTGGTGAATCGCACTTGGCAACACTTTCGAAATGTAAAACGTATCATGATAACACGCGGGTTCTGCCTGTAGCCCTCACTCTGATGTAATCCGGAAAGAAACACGGACATGTGCTGTCCAAAGAGATACCCATCTGGTGGCTAATTGCACATTGTGTAGCAGGAGGTCTGGTATCAGTCACAACTCCCTTGTTCGACCACATTGTGTGATCCTGGGCAAGGATGTATGTCATGTCACTTGTCCTGTAGGTGAGAACTTTCAGATGCTTGGGCTCTGGTTGTGCGCGGGTCTAACAACCTCTGTTCTGATTTAATGGCCTATAATGTTGTACTACATAGGATGGAATATGGGTTCGCTTTCTAGTCGTTGCAATATTGCCCCTGGGGCCGTGGCAGGAATGCTTCTCAGTTAAAACTCATTTTAAGACATGTTTCAGCACGCCCGTGGATGAAGGTATAACGCTTCAGTGAGTCAAAAGAAATGCACGTTCTTGAACTTAAAGGCAGCTTGCCATACTCCCATATCAGCACTCCAGTGCAGGAGCTTCCGTGAGGTTTGTTGCATGTTTCTATGCGGAATATGGCCAGGGCTCCCAAAGTGGACAAAGCCATAGGTGCTGGTCCGACATGACAGTGGGTCGGCCGTTTTTGGGCCGGGTTTTCTATTATTTTCTCTGATATTAAACAAACGTCCCCCCCACCTCCTTTAAAGTGACCCATGTTTGTCTGTATGGGCAGTTTGAACTGGCAATGGCACACTGTATCAATGTTTGAGGTTGGAGGACTCTATAGATTTGAGCCTACTTGGGGAGATCTCTTTAAATTTTTAAGGATTTAGGCTTTCATCCGTCCTTATTAAAATGCTTAAAAGAACCATAAAAACTGTGATATTTTATTCCCGATATTAAGGAGCTGTAATACATAATTATAAAGACAGGATTGTCTGCATGTAGTTGAAGACCAATAGCATCTGGTCTTGATTCCACCTCATGCATTTTTCTTCTACCACGTTATACATCCCCTCTCTTCATCTCACACTCGCAAGTTCTTTTTTTTAATCAATGCTTTTCCCTTTCTCGTTGTTTTCCTCTTCTTTCTCGTCCTTTCTTCCTTTTCAGCCTTTTTAGGTCTTGCCTAGCGACGCAGCACATGTGCGGTTCGCTTTGGCGAGATCTATTGTTGTCGATTTAGCTTCCGAAGGGGGACAGGAGATGTGCACGCGCCGGGACAGGCGATGTGCATGTGTACGGCTCGCGATGGCTCGCGGCGTTTCAGCACAACGCGTGCATGGCGCGCTTTCACTTTCCCTCCCTCCCCCCGTCGGCTCCAGATCATCTCGGACAGGAGGTGTGCACGCGCCTGGACAGGACATGTGCACCGGTATGTAGTACTATGTGTGAGGCACAACGCGCGCATGGCGCGTTCACTTTCTTTCCTGTGGTATTCTCTCATCCCCAGTCTCGCGCCCCTTGCTTTCCGCTATGCCCTTCCCCTCGCTCATGTGGCGCCTTAAGACACGGATTCTTTGTGCTGCTGTTGAAGAAACACTGACACACAATCCCCTCTTTCAGATGCGGAGCCCGTTCCCCCCTCGCTCACTCCTTCCCTCCCCTCGTCGGGCCCCTCCTCCCTCCATTGTGTGCCGGTGCTGGTCAGAGCCCACTTCACTCTTCCCTTTTCCTGCTCGCCTTGCCTTTGTGTTATCTCTCCTTCTCCAGGCGCCCTTTTCTCTTCCTTCCTTTTCACCTCTCCTTCCTAACCGGTTCCTTATCTGTTTGCCCAGCTCCCTTCCCCCTCTCGTATCTTTGCTGCTGCTCATTGGTTTCTTGCTGTCACCTCTCACGTGCTTCCCTCTCATTGAATACAGACCACGAGGGCTTCAAAAGGTATCCTGCCCTCGAGTCAGACAACGGCTGGTGACGACGACCTCTGCGCACTTACAGGGTGTTTGGTTAAAGCACTGTTCAGTGACCTGTCTTCAGGGGCGGTTGGGGACAGATGTGATCCAATATGGTTGAATACTAATCGAGTGGGCAGTAGCCTCTTGTTTTTTTTTTTTTTTTTTACAACGCTGAGCTGTTGTACGTAGAAAGAGTGGTGCAGCAGGGTCTGGTAGGGGACGCATTTGTAGATATGTCTATGTCCATTGGAAAACTCACCGTTATCTGGCATTTTTTGTAAATATTTTTTAGACTAATGCAAAGTTTGCTGCCAGTGGCTTGTCGGCTTAATTCATACAACCAATTATCAAACGAGCCACCTGTACTGCGTCACTTGTAGATCAGTGAGGTAACTAGTAAGGGTGACATCGGTCAAATGTCTCTCCTACCACCTGTTTAGTAATGAAATACCGCCATACTTCGAGGGAAGTCGGGCCTTACTCTGCTAGGCCACAGTGCCGCTGCACCATTGATAGCTACGCTCATGCCATAAATATATACGGGTGTCTCAGTCACAATTTATTTTGTGCTCCTAATTTAAAATTACCCAAAAAGTTGGATTTGTGGGTCTGCGCTTCCAAATTCAGTTTCACGGATTCAGTATTTGATTAATTTCCCCTTCCTGAATCCCAGCCAGGACTACAGAAATGGAATCAGTGTACCTCGGGAACCCTTACATTGTGGGGTCTAGTGGGATGGCAGCACAGAGGGAGCGAGTCATGAAGAGCAGTGTCATAAGGGATGGGATGGATGACAAACAGTTTATATATATATTTTTTTTTTTAAATTGTGCCACAGGGAAAAATGCAGCAAGGACAAGTGTGATAGTAAAGATACTCTGTAGCTTATTAAATAGTCATAACCAAACTTGTAGTTGAAGATGTCCTGTGGGGTTAAGGCATCTCGCTGCAGAGGTCTTTGGTGAATATAGCAAGTCTCAAGGTATAATAATGGTAAAATAACTCTAGTAGTTAAAACGTTTGCTGGAAAGATCTCCGTGCAATGTGGTTATAGATTTCACTTATTAAACAGCATGTTGGGTCAATGTGCTTGCTGCGGAAAAAGCGTGTAACTTTCAGGTTACGGATCTATACTTCATGTAAGACAGCTCAGTGTTTGTGTTGCAGAGATCCTTATGTTATACACAATTACACACAGGCAGATGCACTTGACATTTTTACATGACTGTGCATAGACCAACACCTCATAGTTTGAAAAATCTCTCTTCCAAATCTCTGTTTATTTTTAGCAATTTGAGAAGTGTAATGCTAGTTGTCATTGTGGGCTCTGATGGGCGCCTGTCTGAAGCAAAGTGAAAGGTTCCAACCGTGATGCTCTGATCTCCAAGACAGGATATAGGAAGTACAAAAGGTGTTGGTGATGGGCCTGTAAGTGAGGAATTTATGTTGTTCCCTCCCACCTTGCAGGCTATTTCTGAAAGTGTAGGTGCCTCTGTAAGTGATAGGTGTAAGGAAACAGCAACAGGACGCACTTAGTACAAGTCGCTGGGCCAGCCTGGATGCCAGATCTGGCACAGTAATAGTTGCTGTATACCCTTTTCTTCTACCACTGCTTCAGTGCCCAGTTTGTTAACGTGTGTTTCAAGAGTTGGGGGATTGGGAATAGGAATGTGGAAAATACCTACACACCTATAATTAAGGTATCCACAGATATCACACCCAATTTATACACCTAGCTTTAGTGGAAAAAGCTGCTCATCTAAGTGTGCAAACTAGGTGTCAAAGTGCACCCTAATTTTCCAGTCATGTCAAGCAATGCATTTCTTGACGTACCAAAAGAAGAGTTAAGGTGCATTTGCAGATTAACCCTATCCCAAAATCAACCAATATCAGCGTAAAATCTACCGGTTTAGATGCACATATGGAAATCAATGATTTTTTTTTAGATTTACCTAAGCTAAGAGAGTTTTTTTAGGAATCCGGAAAATGAATAGCTTTTCAACAATCATAGGCATAAGCTTATGGTCCCTAAAGTTTTTTTTATTTTTTAAACATGTCTTTATTGAAGTGGTACATCACAATCCAGCCGGTGTAGCATGTAGGCTTACATTCTAAACATTAATAGAACATATGTCAAAAGGCAGTCTAGGAACTAATGTAAAAAAGGGTGGGGTAACCTCGCACAATGGGAGTTAACTAATTGACACGTAAGACTCGCCTCATCAGGCACATAATTACACATTCTCAAGGTAGCCTCCAGCTAGCAGCCTGCTAGTCCAGAACAAAATTCCACCTAAACAATATAAACAAGCATTTGCAATGCAATAGGTCTCGCATTTACGCGCAATAGCTTAAGCTTGCGTAAATGCGAGACGCATTGCAAATGCTTGTTCTCTCTTGCTTTGAAACAGAGACTGGTGATGAAAAAGAAGTCAGTCCCTGCAGCTGCAAACATCTGGGCTCACTTACCTCATTGTGGGGCTCATGGCAGACAGCCCAGGCACTGATCCAGAAAGCTGAAACTCAGTCATTTACCACAGTCAGTGCTCAGGCGCAGAGGCCAGCGCTTCTACAGCCGATACAGCGCTCCAGTGGCACAGCGCTTCTGCACCACAGCCAGCGTTTGTGCTTCACGGACAGCACTTTTACACCACATTCAGGGCTCCGACATCACCACAGTCAACGTTCTGGTACTGCAACACTGTCAGTGCTCTCCTATACCAAAGCCATCGCTCCTGCGGTTCACCACCGCGGTGGCTCCTGCACCCCAGCTTGTACATCAGCCAGCGCTCTGCGTGCCTGTGACAGTCAGCCCTCCAACACCACAGCCGGTGTCATTGCACCATGCCAAGCACCAGAGTGCAGCAGGTATAGCCCGCCATCAGGCTCACACATATTGGGGGACCCGCTACACCATAGTCAGTTTTTTTTTTTTACTCAAAACAAGGCCACAGGGCCCCATTTTCATTGCTCTGTAGAACTCAATGTGCTCTTGCTAAACTGAAACCAGAAAACCTGGACGCCTTGTGGATTCCTTGCTTAAACTGTGTTATCAGACAAATTATTTATTTCACTAGAACTCTTTTTTTCTTCATTATCTCGTATGAAAGCACTTCCAGATATAGTAGTTGAGACTACCAGTTGTACAAAAATAACACTTTAAATAAGTACTTCGCAATGCAATGCTATAATGTGCCTATTAGTGTCAAAACATACACATTAACAAGCATTGGCATAGCCAATAGGTCTCGCCTTTGGGACCTTATAAGTGTTTAGTTATCCAGCACAATATCCTTGGTGCAACAACATCAAGTGTTGCATGGCTAAACACTTATAAGGTCCCAAAGGCGAGACCTATTGGCTAAGCCAATGCTTGTTTTGAGTGAGTGGCTCGTGCAGGTATGCCACTGTGAGGTAGAGATGCTGAGAGTGCTTTTACAGGAGCCCCTGTGACATTGCGCCTCTTCAAAATGCATCTTGGGTCTGGTATAATACTTCTAGCCCCTATTCCCGTCTTCTCGCACCCAATGCATCCTTAAATGTCCCATGTACAGCCGGGGTTGACACTCCTATTACCCCTGCCCTCCAGTGACACTTTACCTGTCACGGGTGGTGGTGGTGGTGGACGACGTGGTGGTGGACGACGTGGTGGTGGACGACGTGGTGGTGGACGACGACGTGGTGGTGGACGACGACGTGGTGGTGGACGACGTGGTGGTGGTGGTGGATGACGTGGTGGTGGTGGTGGACGACGTGGTGGACGACGTGGTGGACGATGTGGTGGTGGTGGACGACGTGGTGGACGATGTGGTGGTGGTGGACGACGTGGTGGTGGTGGACGACGTGGTGGTGGTGGTGGACGACATGGTGGTGGTGGACGACGTGGTGGTGGTGGACGACGTGGTGGTGGACGTGGTGGTGGGCGATGTGGTGGTGGTGGACGACGTGGTGGACGACGTGGTGGTGGTGGACGACGTGGTGGTGGTGGACGACATGGTGGACGACGTGGTGGTGGTGGACGACGTGGTGGTGGACGACGTGGTGGTGGTGGACGACGTGGTGGACGACGTGGTGGTGGTGGACGACGTCGTGGTGGTGGACAACGTGGTGGTGGACGACATGGTGGTGGTGGACGACATGGTGGTGGTGGATGACGTGGTGGTGGATGACGTGGTGGTGGTGGTGGACGACGTGGTGGTGGACGACGTGGTGGTGGACGACGTGGTGGTGGTGGACGACGTGGTGGTGGTGGTGGTGGACGACGTGGTGGTGGACGACGTGGTGGTGGACGACGTGGTGGTGGACGACGTGGTGGTGGACGACGTGGTGGTGGACGACGTGGTGGTGGACGACGTGGTGGTGGTGGACGACGTGGTGGTGGTGGACGACGTGGTGGTGGTGGTGGACAACGTGGTGGTGGTGGACGACATGGTGGTGGTGGTGGTGGACGATGTGGTGGTGGTGGTGGACGACATCGTGGTGGTGGACGACGTGGTGGTGGACGACGTGGTGGTGGTGGACGACGTCGTGGTGGTGGACAACGTGGTGGTGGTAGTGGACGACGTGGTGGTGGTAGTGGACGACGTGGTGATGGTGGTGGACGACGTGGTGGTGGACGACATGGTGGTGGTGGTGGACGACGTGGTGGTGGTGGTGGTGGTGGTGGACGACGTGGTGGTGGTGGTGGTGGACGACGTGGTGGTGGTGGTGGACGACGTGGTGGTGGTGGACGACGTGGTGGTGGTGGACGACGTGGTGGTGGACGACGTGGTGGTGGACGACGTGGTGGTGGTGGTGGACGACGTGGTGGTGGACGACGTGGTGGTGGTGGTGGTGGACGACGTGGTGGTGGTGGACGACGTGGTGGTGGACGACGTGGTGGTGGTGGACGACGTGGTGGTGGTGGACGACGTGGTGGGGGGGGTGGACGACATGGTGGGGGTGGACGACGTGGTGGTGGACGACGTGGTGGTGGTGGACGACGTGGTGGTGGTGGACGACGTGGTGGTGGTGGTGGACGACGTGGTGGTGGTGGTGGACGACGTGGTGGTGGTGGTGGACGACGTGGTGGTGGTGGTGGACGACGTGGTGGTGGTGGACGACGTGGTGGTGGTGGACGACGTGGTGGTGGTGGACGACGTGGTGGTGGTGGACGACGTGGTGGTGGTGGACGACGTGGTGGTGGTGGACGACGTGGTGGTGGTGGTGGACGACGACGTGGTGGTGGTGGTGGACGACGTGGTGGTGGTGGTGGACGACGTGGTGGTGGTGGACGACGTGGTGGTGGTGGTGGACGACGTGGTGGTGGTGGTGGACGACGTGGTGGTGGTGGTGGACGACGTGGTGGTGGTGGTGGACGACGTGGTGGTGGTGGTGGACGCACGTGGTGGTGGTGGTGGACGACGTGGTGGTGGTGGTGGACGACATGGTGGTGGTGGTGGGCGACATGGTGGTGGTGGTGAGCGACGGCGTGGTGGTGGACGGCGGCGTGGTGGTGAGCGGCGGCGACGTGGTGGTGAACGACGGCGACGTGGTGGTGAGCAGCGACGGCGTGGTGGTGAGCCGGCACGCGGCGTGGTGGTGAGCGGCGGCGTGGTGGTGGACGGCGGCGTGGTGGTGAGCGGCGGCGTGGTGGTGGACGGCGACGTGGTGGTGGACGACGACGTGGTGGTGGACGGCGACGTGGTGGTGGTGGGCGGCAGCGTGGTGGTGGGCGACGGCGTGGTGGTGAGCGGCAGCGTGGTGGTGGTGGACGCGGCGACGTGCGTGGTGGGCGGCGACGTGGTGGTGAGCGGCGGCGTGGTGGTGGGCGGCGGCGTGGTGGTGACGCGGCGGCGTGGTGGTGGGCGGCGGCGTGGTGGTGGGCGGCGGCGTGGTGGTGAGCGGCGGCGTGGTGGTGACGACGGCGGCGTGGTGGTGAGCGACGGCGTGGTGGTGGGCGGCGGCGTGGTGGTGGGCGGCGACGTGGTGGTGGGCGGCGACGTGGTGGTGAGCGACGGCGTGGTGGTGGACGACGGCGTGGTGGTGAGCGACGGCGTGGTGGTGAGCGGCAGCGTGGTGGTGGGCGACGACGGCGTGGTGGGCGACGACGGCGTGGTGGGCGGCGGCGGCGTGGTGACCACGACGGCAGCGTGGTGGGCGACGGCGGCGTGGTGGGCGGCGGCGGCGTGGTGGTGAGCAGCCACGCAGCGTGGTGGTGAGCAGCAGCGGCAGCGTGGTGGTGACCAGCAGCGTGGTGGTGACGCGGCGGCGTGGTGGTGGTGAGCGGCAGCGACGTGGTGGTGGGCGGCGGCGGCGTGGACTACGGCAGCGTGGTGAGCGGCGGCGACGGCGTGGTGAGCGGCAGCGGCACGCGTGGTGGTGAGCAGCGACGACGTGGTGGTGAGCAGCAGCGACGGCGTGGTGGTGAGCCGGCGGCAGCGGCGTGGTGGTGACCAGCGGCCACGCGACGTGGTGGTGAGCGGCAGCGACGGCGTGGTGGTGAGCGACGACGACGTGGTGGTGGGCGGCGGCGACGCAGCGTGGTGGTGACGCAGCGGCAGCGTGGTGGTGAGCGGCGACGTGGTGGTGAGCGCACGGCGTGGTGGTGACCGCGCAGCGTGGTGGTGACGCACGCGGCGCACGTGGTGGTGACCACGCAGCGACGTGGTGGTGGACGGCACGCGACGTGGTGGTGACGCGACGGCGTGGTGGTGACCACGCAGCGTGGTGGTGGTGACCGACCGCGGCGTGGTGGTGGTGGTGGTGAGCGGCACGCAGCGTGGTGGTGACGACGACGCACGTGGTGGTGAGCGACGACGGCGTGGTGGTGGTGAGCGCACGGCGTGGTGGTGACCGACGACGGCGTGGTGGTGGGCGACGGCGGCGTGGTGGTGAGCGACGACGGCGTGGTGGTGGGCAGCGGCGGCGTGGTGGTGGACGACGACGCGTGGTGGTGGACGGCGACGACGTGGTGGTGAGCGGCGGCGACGGCGTGGTGGTGGACGACGGCGACGACGTGGTGGTGGGCACGACGGCGGCGTGGTGGTGGACGACGTGGTGGTGGTGGGCGACGTGGTGGTGGTGGACGACGTGGTGGTGGTGAGCGGCGTGGTGGTGGTGGACGACGTGGTGGTGGTGGACGACGTGGTGGTGGACGACGTGGTGGTGGTGGGACGACGTGGTGGACGACGTGGTGGTGGTGGACAACGTGGTGGTGGTGGACGACGTGGTGGTGGTGGACGACGTGGTGGTGGTGGACGACGTGGTGGTGGTGGACGACGTGGTGGTGGTGGACGACGTGGTATGGGGTGGACGACGTGGTGGTGGACGACGTGGTGGTGGTGGTGGACGACGTGGTGGTGGTGGTGGTGGTGGACGACGTGGTGGTGGACGACGTGGTGGTGGACGACGTGGTGGTGGACGACGACGTGGTGGTGGACGACGTGGTGGTGGTGGATGACGTGGTGGTGGACGACGTGGTGGTGGTGGACGACGTGGTGGTGGTGGTGGTGGTGGACGACGTGGTGGACGACGTGGTGGACGACGTGGTGGTGGTGGACGACGTGGTGGACGATGTGGTGGTGGTGGACGACGTGGTGGTGGTGGACGACGTGGTGGTGGTGGACGACGTGGTGGTGGTGGTGGACGACATGGTGGTGGTGGACGACGTGGTGGTGGTGGACGACGTGGTGGTGGACGTGGTGGTGGTGGTGGGCGATGTGGTGGTGGTGGACGACGTGGTGGACGACGTGGTGGTGGTGGACGACGTGGTGGTGGTGGACGACATGGTGGACGACGTGGTGGTGGTGGACGACGTGGTGGTGGACGACGTGGTGGTGGACGACGTGGTGGTGGTGGACGACGTGGTGGACGACGTGGTGGTGGTGGACGACGTCGTGGTGGTGGACAACGTGGTGGTGGACGACATGGTGGTGGTGGACGACATGGTGGTGGTGGACGACATGGTGGTGGTGGACGACGTGGTGGTGGATGACGTGGTGGTGGTGGTGGACGACGTGGTGGTGGACGACGTGGTGGTGGACGACGTGGTGGTGGTGGACGACGTGGTGGTGGTGGTGGTGGACGACATGGTGGTGGACGACATGGTGGTGGACGACGTGGTGGTGGACGACGTGGTGGTGGACGACGTGGTGGTGGACGACGTGGTGGTGGACGACGTGGTGGTGGTGGACGACGTGGTGGTGGTGGTGGACAACGTGGTGGTGGTGGACGACATGGTGGTGGACGACGACGTGGTGGTGGACGACGACGTGGTGGTGGACGACGACGTGGTGGTGGACGACGACGTGGTGGTGGACGACGGCGTGGTGGTGGACGACGACGTGGTGGTGGACGACGGCGTGGTGGTGGGCGGCGACGTGGTGGTGGGCGACGGCGTGGTGGTGAGCGGCGGCGTGGTGGTGAGCGACGGCGTGGTGGTGAGCGGCGGCGTGGTGGTGGGCGGCGAGCGTGGTGGTGGGCGGCGGCGTGGTGGTGGGCGGCGGCGTGGTGGTGGACGGCGGCGGCGACGTGGTGGTGGGCGACGGCGGCGTGGTGGTGAGGCGGCGGCGGCGTGGTGGTGGGCGGCGGCGTGGTGGTGGTGGGCGGCGGCGTGGTGGTGGTGACGACGGCGGCGTGGTGGTGGGCGGCGGCGGCGGCGTGGGCGGCGGCGGCGTGGTGAGCGACGGCGGTCGGCGGCGGTGGTGGGCGGCGACGGCGGCGTGGTGGTGAGCGGCGGCGGCAGCGTGGTGGTGACGGCGACGGCGGCGTGGTAGTGACGGCGGCGGCGTGGTGGTGGACGACGGCAGCGTGGTGGTGAGCGGCGGCGGCGGCGTGGTGGTGACGACGGCGGCGTGGTAGTGAGCGGCGGCGTGGTAGTGACGACGGCGGCGGCGTGGTGGTGGGCGGCGGCGGCGTGGTGGTGGGACGGCGGCGGCGTGGTGGTGAGCGGCAGCGGCGTGGTGGTGAGCGACGGCGGCGTGGTGGTGACGGCGACGTGGTGGTGGACGGCGGCGTGGTGGTGAGACGGCGGCGTGGTGGTGGTGGGCGACGTGGTGGTGGTGGACGACGGCGGCGTGGTGGTGGTGACGGCGGCGGCGGCGTGGTGGTGGTGGGCGGCGGCGGCGTGGTGGTGGTGACGGCGGCGGCGGCGTGGTGGTGGTGAGCGGCGGCGGCGTGGTGGTGGGCGGCGGCGGCGTGGTGGTGGGCGGCGGCGTGGTGGTGACGGCGGCGTGGTGGGCGGCGGCGGCGTGGTGGTGCGGCGGCGGCGGCGTGGTGGTGGGCGGCGGCGTGGTGGCGGCGGCGGCGTGGTGGGCGGCGGCGGCGGCGGCGTGGTGGTGAGCGGCGGCGGCGTGGTGGTGGCGGCGGCGTGGTGGGCGGCGGCGGCGTGGTGGTGGCGGCGGCGGCGTGGTGGTGCGGCGGCGGCGGCGTGGTGGCGGCGGCGGCGTGGTGGCGGCGGCGGCGGCGTGGCGGCGGCGGCGTGGTGGCGGCGGCGGCGTGGTGCGGCGGCGGCGGCGTGGTGGCGGCGGCGGCGTGGTGGGCGGCGGCGGCGTGGTGGCGGCGGCGGCGGCGTGGTGGGCGGCGGCGGTGGTGAGCGGCGGCGGCGTGGTGGGCGGCGGCGGCGTGGTGGGCGGCGGCGGCGGTGGTGGGCGGCGGCGGCGTGGTGCGGCGGCGGCGGCGTGGTGGGCGGCGGCGGCGTGGTGGCGGCGGCGGCGGCGGTGGTGGCGGCGGCGGCGTGGTGAGCGGCGGCGGCGTGGTGGGCGGCGGCGGCGTGGTGGGCGGCGGCGTGGTGGACGGCGGCGTGGTGGACGGCGGCGGCGTGGTGACGGCGGCGGCGTGGTGGGCGGCGGCGGCGTGGTGGCGGCGGCGGCGGCGTGGTGAGTGAGCGGCGGCGTGGTGGTGGGCGGCGGCGTGGTGGTGAGCGGCGGCGTGGTGGTGAGCGGCGGCGTGGTGGTGAGCGGCGGCGGTGGTGGTGAGCGGCGGCGTGGTGGTGAGCGGCGGCGTGGTGGTGGACGGCGGCGTGGTGGTGAGCGGCGGCGTGGTGGTGGGCGGCGGCGTGGTGGTGGACGGCGGCGGCGGCGTGGTGGTGGCGGCGGCGGCGTGGTGGTGGCGGCGGCGTGGTGGTGAGCGGCGGCGGCGTGGTGGTGGGCGGCGGCGGCGTGGTGGTGGGCGGCGGCGGCGTGGTGGTGGCGGCGGCGGCGTGGTGGTGGCGGCGGCGGCGGTGGTGGTGGCGGCGGCGGCGGTGGCGGTGACGGCGGCGGCGGCGGCGTGGTGGTGGTGGCGGCGGCGGCGGCGTGGTGGTGGCGGCGGCGTGGTGGTGAGCGGCGGCGTGGTGGTGAGCGGCGGCGGCGTGGTGGGCGGCGGCGGCGGCGTGGTGGTGGCGGCGGCGGCGGCGTGCGTGGTGGGCGGCGGCGGCGTGGCGGTGGCGGCGGCGGCGTGGTGGTGGGCGGCGGCGGCGTGGTGGTGGTGAGCGGCGGCGTGGTGGTGGGCGGCGGCGTGGTGGCGGCGGCGGCGGCGGCGTGGTGGGCGGCGGCGGCGTGGCGGTGGGCGGCGGCGGCGTGGTGGTGGCGGCGGCGGCGTGGTGGTGAGCGGCGGCGGCGTGGTGGTGGGCGGCGGCGGCGTGGCGGTGGGCGGCGGCGGCGTGGTGGTGGCGCGGCGGCGGCGTGGTGGTGGCGGCGGCGGCGTGGTGGTGAGCGGCGGCGGCGTGGTGGTGAGCGGCGGCGGCGTGGTGGTGGGCGGCGGCGGCGTGGTGGTGAGCGACGGCGGCGTGGTGGTGGGCGGCGGCGGCGTGGTGGTGGTGAGCGGCGGCGGCGTGGTGGTGGGCGACGGCGGCGTGGTGGTGAGCGGCGGCGGCGTGGTGGTGACGGCGGCGGCGTGGTGGTGGGCGGCGACGTGGTGGTGGAAGACGGCGTGGTGGTGGACGGCGGCGTGGTGGTGACGACGGCGGCGTGGTGGTGGTGGACGGCGGCGTGGTGGTGGGCGGCGACATGGTGGTGGTGGACGGCGGCGGCGACGGCGGCGTGGTGGTGGACGACGACGACGTGGTGGTGGTGGACGGCGTGGTGGTGGTGGATGACGTGGTGGTGGTGGTGGTGGACGACGTGGTGGTGGTGGACGACGTGGTGGTGGTGGACGACGTGGTGGTGGTGGACGACGTGGTGGTGGTGGACGACGTGGTGGTGGTGGACGACGTGGTGGTGGTGGACGACGTGGTGGTGGTGGACGACGTGGTGGTGGTGGACGACGTGGTGGTGGTGGACGGCGTGGTGGTGGTGGTGGACGGCGTGGTGGTGGACGACGTGGTGGTGGACGACGTGGTGGTGGACGACGTGGTGGTGGTGACGACGGCGGTGGTGGTGGACGACGTGGTGGTGGACGACGTGGTGGTGGACGACGTGGTGGTGAGTGACGGCGTGGTGGTGGACGACGTGGTGGTGGACGACGTGGTGGTGGACGACGTGGTGGTGACGACGTGGTGGTGGACGACGTGGTGGTGGACGACGTGGTGGTGGGCGGCGTGGTGGTGGACGGCGTGGTGGTGGACGACGTGGTGGTGGACGGCGTGGTGGTGGACGACGTGGTGGTGGACGACGTGGTGGTGGACGACGTGGTGGTGGACGACGTGGTGGTGGACGACGTGGTGGTGGGCGACGTGGTGGTGGACGACGTGGTGGTGGACGACGTGGTGGTGGACGGCGTGGTGGTGGACGGCGTGGTGGTAGACGACGTGGTGGTGAGACGACGTGGTGGTAGACGACGTGGTGGTAGACGACGTGGTGGTAGACGACGTGGTGGTAGACGACGTGGTGGTGGACGACGTGGTGGTGGACGACGTGGTGGTGGACGACGTGGTGGTGGACGACGTGGTGGTGGTGGTGGACGATGTGGTGGACGACGTGGTGGTGGTGGACGACGTGGTGGTGGTGGACGACGTGGTGGTGGTGGTGGACGACGTGGTGGTGGTGGTGGACGACGTGGTGGTGGTGGTGGTGGACGACGTGGTGGTGGTGGTGGTGGACGACGTGGTGGTGGTGGTGGACGACGTGGTGGTGGTGGTGGACGACGTGGTGGTGGACGACGTGGTGGTGGACGACGTGGTGGTGGTGGTGGACGACGTGGTGGTGGACAACGTGGTGGTGGACAACGTGGTGGTGGACAACGTGGTGGTGGACGACGACGACGTGGTGGACGACGACGACGTGGTGGACGACGACGACGTGGTGGACGACGACGACGTGGTGGACGACGACGACGTGGTGGACGACGACGACGTGGTGGAAGACGACGACGTGGTGGAAGACGACGACGTGGTGGAAGACGACGTGGTGGTGGAAGACGACGACGTGGTGGAAGACGACGTGGTGGTGGAAGACGACGTGGTGGTGGAAGACGACGTGGTGGTGGAAGACGACGTGGTGGTGGAAGACGACGTGGTGGTGGAAGACGACGTGGTGGTGGAAGACGACGTGGTGGTGGAAGACGACGTGGTGGTGGTGGTGGAAGACGACGTGGTGGTGGTGGTGGAAGACGACGTGGTGGTGGAAGACGACGTGGTGGTGGTGGTGGAAGACGACGTGGTGGTGGAAGACGACGTGGTGGTGGTGGTGGAAGACGACGTGGTGGTGGTGGTGGAAGACGACGTGGTGGTGGTGGTGGAAGACGACGTGGTGGTGGTGGTGGAAGACGACGTGGTGGTGGTGGTGGAAGACGACGTGGTGGAAGACGACGTGGTGGTGGTGGAAGACGACGTGGTGGTGGTGGTGGAAGACGACGTGGTGGTGGTGGTGGAAGACGACGTGGTGGTGGTGGTGGAAGACGACGTGGTGGTGGAAGACGACGTGGTGGTGGTGGTGGAAGACGACGTGGTGGTGGTGGTGGAAGACGACGTGGTGGTGGTGGTGGTGGAAGACGACGTGGTGGTGGTGGTGGAAGACGACGTGGTGGTGGTGGAAGACGACGTGGTGGTGGAAGACGACGTGGTGGTGGTGGTGGAAGACGACGTGGTGGTGGTGGTGGAAGACGACGTGGTGGTGGTGGTGGAAGACGACGTGGTGGTGGTGGTGGAAGACGACGTGGTGGTGGTGGTGGTGGAAGACGACGTGGTGGTGGTGGAAGACGACGTGGTGGTGGTGGAAGACGACGTGGTGGTGGTGGAAGACGACGTGGTGGTGGTGGTGGAAGACGACGTGGTGGAAGACGACGTGGTGGTGGTGGAAGACGACGTGGTGGTGGTGGAAGACGACGTGGTGGTGGAAGACGACGTGGTGGTGGAAGACGACGTGGTGGTGGTGGAAGACGACGTGGTGGTGGTGGAAGACGACGTGGTGGTGGTGGAAGACGACGTGGTGGTGGTGGAAGACGACGTGGGGGTGGTGGAAGACGACGTGGGGGTGGTGGAAGACGACGTGGTGGTGGTGGAAGACGACGTGGTGGTGGTGGAAGACGACGTGGTGGTGGTGGTGGAAGACGACGTGGTGGAAGACGACCTGGTGGTGGTGGAAGACGACCTGGTGGTGGTGGAGGACGACGTGGTGGTGGTGGAGGACGACGTGGTGGTGGTGGAGGACGACGTGGTGGTGGTGGAGGACGACGTGGTGGTGGTGGAGGACGACGTGGTGGTGGTGGAGGACGACGTGGTGGAGGACGACGTGGTGGTGGTGGAGGACGACGTGGTGGTGGTGGAGGACGACGTGGTGGTGGTGGAGGACGTGGTGGTGGACGACGTGGTGGTGGACGACGTGGTGGTGGTGGTGGACGACGTGGTGGTGGTGGTGGACGACGTGGTGGTGGTGGTGGACGACGTGGTGGTGGTGGTGGTGGACGACGTGGTGGTGGTGGTGGACGAAGTGGTGGTGGTGGTGGACGAAGTGGTGGTGGTGGACGACGTGGTGGTGGTGGTGGTGGACGACGTGGTGGTGGTGGACGACGTGGTGGTGGTGGACGACGTGGTGGTGGTGGTGGACGACGTGGTGGTGGTGGTGGACGACGTGGTGGTGGACGACATGGTGGTGGTGGTGGACGACGTGGTGGTGGACGACGTGGTGGTGGTGGTGGACGACGTGGTGGTGGTGGACGACGTGGTGGTGGTGGTGGACGACGTGGTGGTGGTGGTGGACGACGTGGTGGTGGTGGACGACGTGGTGGTGGTGGACGACGTGGTGGTGGTGGACGACGTGGTGGTGGTGGTGGACGACGTGGTGGTGGTGGTGGTGGTGGACGACGTGGTGGTGGTGGTGGTGGACGACGTGGTGGTGGTGGACGACGTGGTGGTGGTGGACGACGTGGTGGTGGACGACGACGTGGTGGTGGTGGACGACGTGGTGGACGACGTGGTGGTGGACGACGTGGTGGTGGACGACGTGGTGGACGACGTGGTGGTGGACGGCGTGGTGGTGGACGACGTGGTGGTGGACGGCGTGGTGGTGGACGACGTGGTGGTGGACGACGTGGTGGTGGACGACGTGGTGGTGGACGACGTGGTGGTGGGCGACGTGGTGGTGGACGGCGTGGTGGTGGACGACGTGGTGGTGGACGACGTGGTGGTGGACGACGTGGTGGTGGACGGCGTGGTGGTGGACGGCGTGGTGGTGGACGGCGTGGTGGTGGACGACGTGGTGGTGGACGACGGTGGTGGTGGACGACGTGGTGGTGGTGGATGACGTGGTGGTGGTGGACGACGTGGTGGTGGTGGGACGACGTGGTGGTGGTGGTGGACGACGTGGTGGTGGTGGACGACGTGGTGGTGGTGGACGTGGTGGTGGTGGACGACGTGGTGGTGGTGGACGACGTGGTGGTGGTGGACGACGTGGTGGTGGTGGACGACGTGGTGGTGGTGGTGGACGACGTGGTGGTGGACGACGTGGTGGTGGTGGTGGACGACGTGGTGGTGGACGACGTGGTGGTGGTGGTGGTGGACGACGTGGTGGTGGTGGACGACGTGGTGGTGGACGACATGGTGGTGGTGGTGGACGACGTGGTGGTGGACGACGTGGTGGTGGACGACGTGGTGGTGGTGGTGGACGACGTGGTGGTGGTGGTGGACGACGTGGTGGTGGTGGACGACGTGGTGGTGGTGGCCGACGTGGTGGTGGTGGTGGTGGACGACGTGGTGGTGGTGGTGGACGACGTGGTGGTGGTGGTGGTGGTGGACGACGTGGTGGTGGTGGTGGTGGACGACGTGGTGGTGGACGACGTGGTGGTGGACGACGTGGTGGTGGTGGTGGACGACGTGGTGGTGGTGGACGACGTGGTGGTGGACGACGTGGTGGTGGACGACGTGGTGGTGGACGACGTGGTGGTGGACGACGTGGTGGTGGACGACGTGGTGGTGGACGACGTGGTGGTGGACGACGTGGTGGTGGTGGTGGACACGTGGTGGTGGACACGTGGTGGTGGACGACGTGGTGGTGGACGACGTGGTGGTGGACGACGTGGTGGAGGACGACGTGGTGGTGGTGGTGGTGGACGACGTGGTGGTGGTGGTGGTGGACGACGTGGTGGTGGTGGTGGACGACGTGGTGGTGGTGGTGGACGACGTGGTGGTGGTGGTGGACGACGTGGTGGTGGTGGTGGACGACGTGGTGGTGGTGGTGGACGACGTGGTGGTGGTGGTGGACGACGTGGTGGTGGTGGACGACGTGGTGGTGGTGGACGACGTGGTGGTGGTGGTGGACGTGGTGGTGGTGGTGGACGATGTGGTGGTGGACGACGTGGTGGTGGTGGTGGACGACGTGGTGGTGGTGGTGGTGGACGACGTGGTGGTGGTGGTGGACGACGTGGTGGTGGTGGTGGACGACGTGGTGGTGGTGGTGGACGACGTGGTGGTGGTGGTGGTGGACGGCGTGGTGGTGGACGACGTGGTGGTGGTGGTGGACGACGTGGTGGTGGTGGACGACGTGGTGGTGGTGGGCGACGTGGTGGTGGTGGACGGCGTGGTGGTGGACGACGTGGTGGTGGTGGTGGTGGGCGGCGTGGTGGACGGCGTGGTGGTGGTGGGCGACGTGGTGGACGGCGTGGTGGTGGACGGCGTGGTGGTGGTGGTGGACGACGTGGTGGTGGTGGTGGACGGCGTGGTGGTGGTGGTGGACGGCGTGGGGGTGACGACGGCGGCGTGGTGGTGGGCAGCGGCGGCGTGGTGGTGAGCGGCGACGGCGTGGTGGTGAGCGGCGGCGGCGTGGTGGTGACGCGACGACGGCGTGGTGGTGGCGACGGCAGCGGCGGCGTGGTAGTGGTGAGCGGCGGCGGCGTGGTGGTGGTGGGCGGCGGCGGCGTGGTGGTGGTGGGCGGCGGCGGCGGCGTGGTGGTGGGCGGCGGCGGCAGCGTGGTGGTGGGCGGCGGCGGCGTGGTGGTGAGCGGCGGCGGCGTGGTGGTGACCGGCAGCGGCGTGGTGGTGGACGGCGGCGGCGTGGTGGTGGGCAGCGGCAGCGGCGTGGTGGTGAGCGGCGGCGACGGCGTGGTGGTGGGCGGCGGCGGCGGCGTGGTGGTGGGCGGCGGCGGCGTGGTGGTGAGCAGGCGGCGGCGTGGTGGTGGGCGGCAGCAGCGTGGTGGTGGGCGGCGGCGGCGTGGTGGTGGGCGGCGGCGGCGTGGTGGTGGGCGGCGGCGGCGTGGTGGTGAGCGGCGGCGGCGGCGTGGTGGGCGGCGGCGACGACGTGGTGGGCGGCGACGGCGGCGTGGTGAGCGGCGGCGTGGTGGTGGGCGGCGGCGGCGTGGTGAGCGGCGGCGGCGTGGTGAGCGGCGGCGGCGTGGTGGTGAGCGGCGGCGTGGTGGTGGGCGGCGGCGTGGTGGTGGGCGATGGCGGCGTGGTGGTGGGCGGCGGCGTGGTGGTGAGCGGCGGCGTGGTGGTGGAGCCGGCGGCGTGGTGGTGAGCGGCGGCGTGGTGGTGAGCGGCGGCGTGGTGGTGGGCGGCGGCGGCGTGGTGGTGGGCGGCGGCGGCGGCGTGGTGGTGGGCGGCGGCGACGGCGTGGTGGTGGTGAGCGGCGGCGGCGTGGTGGTGGGCGGCGGCGGCGGCGTGGTGGTGGGCGGCAGCGGCGGCGGCGTGGTGGTGGTGACGGCGGCAGCGTGGTGGTGAGCGGCAGCGGCGGCGTGGTGGTGAGCGGCGGCGGCGTGGTGGTGGGCGGCGACGACGTGGTGGTGGGACGGCAGCTGCCCAGCGTGGTGGTGGGCAGCGGCGGCGTGGTGGTGGGCGACGGCAGCGTGGTGGTGGGCGGCGACGGCGTGGTGGTGAGCGACGGCGGCGTGGTGGTGGGCGGCGACGGCGTGGTGGTGAGCGGCACGGCGTGGTGGTGGGCGGCGGCGACGTGGTGGTGGGCGGCGACGGCGTGGTGGTGGTGGCGACGGCGTGGTGGTGGTGAGCGGCGTGGTGGTGGTGGGCGGCGTGGTGGTGGTGGACGGCGTGGTGGTGGGCGGCGTGGTGGTGGGCGGCGTGGTGGTGGGCGGCGTGGTGGTGGGCGGCGGCGGCGTGGTGGTGAGCGGCGGCGACGTGGTGGTGGGCGGCGGCGGCGTGGTGGTGGGCGGCGGCGGCGTGGTGGTGAGCGGCGGCGGCGTGGTGGTGGGCGGCGGCGGCGTGGTGGTGGGCGGCGTGGTGGTGAGGCGGCGTGGTGGTGAGCGGCGTGGTGGTGGGCGGCGGCGGCGTGGTGGTGGGCGGCGGCGGCGTGGTGGTGGGCGGCAGCGACATGGTGGTGAGCGGCAGCGACATGGTGGTGAGCGGCGGCGGCGGCGTGGTGGTGGACGACGGCGGCGGCGTGGTGGTGGGCAGCGGCGTGGTGGTGGGCGGCGGCGTGGTGGTGGCGGCGGCGGCGGCGTGGTGGTGAGCGGCGGCGTGGTGGTGGGCGGCGGCGGCGGCGTGGTGGTGGGCGACGGCGGCGAGCGTGGTGGTGGCGCGGCGGCGGCGGCGGCGTGGTGGTGGGCGGCGGCGGCGGCGGCGTGGTGGTGAGCGACGGCGGCGGCGTGGTGGTGAGCGGCGGCGGCGTGGTGGTGAGCGGCAGCGACGGCGTGGTGGTGGGCGGCGGCGGCGGCGTGGTGGTGGGCGGCGGCAGCGTGGTGGTGGGCAGCGGCGGCGTGGTGGTGGTGGTGAGCAGCAGCGGCGTGGTGGTGGGCGGCGGCGGCGTGGTGGTGAGCGGCGGCGGCGTGGTAGTGGGCGGCGGCGTGGTGGGACGGCGACGGCGTGGTGGTGAGCGACGGCGGCGTGGTGGTGGGCGGCGGCGGCGTGGTGGTGAGCGGCGGCGACGTGGTGGTGGGCGGCGGCGGCGTGGTGGTGGGCGGCGGCGGCGTGGTGGTGGTGGGCGGCGGCGGCGTGGTGGTGGGCGGCGGCGGCGTGGTGGTGGGCGACGGCGTGGTGGTGGGCGGCGGCGTGGTGGTGGGCGGCGGCGGCGTGGTGGTGGTGGGCGACATGGTGGTGGACGGCGTGGTGGTGGTGGGCGGCGTGGTGGTGGTGGACGACGTGGTGGTGGTGGACGGCGTGGTGGTGGTGGACGGCGTGGTGGTGGTGGACGGCGTGGTGGTGGTGGACGACGTGGTGGTGGTGGGCGGCGTGGTGGTGGTGGACGACGTGGTGGTGGTGGACGACGTGGTGGTGGTGGGCGACGTGGTGGTGGTGGACGACGTGGTGGTGGTGGACGGCGTGGTGGTGGTGGACGACGTGGTGGTGGTGGACGACGTGGTGGTGGTGGACGACGTGGTGGTGGTGGACGACGTGGTGGTGGTGGACGACGTGGTGGTGGTGGACGGCGTGGTGGTGGTGGACGACGTGGTGGTGGTGGACGACGTGGTGGTGGTGGACGACGTGGTGGTGGTGGGCGACGTGGTGGTGGTGGACGACGTGGTGGTGGTGGACGACGTGGTGGTGGTGGACGACGTGGTGGTGGTGGACGACGTGGTGGTGGTGGACGACGTGGTGGTGGTGGACGACGACGACGTGGTGGTGGTGGTGGACGACGACGACGTGGTGGCGGTGGACGGCGTGGTGGTGAACGACGTGGTGGTGGTGGACATGTGGTGGTGGTGGATGACGTGGTGGTGGACGACGTGGTGGTGGACGACGTGGTGGTGGTGGACGACGTGGTGGTGGTGGACGACGTGGTGGTGGTGGACGACGTGGTGGTGGTGGACGACGTGGTGGTGGTGGATGACGTGGTGGTGGTGGTGGACGACCTGGTGGTGGTGGACGACCTGGTGGTGGTGGTGGACGACCTGGTGGTGGTGGTGGTGGACGACCTGGTGGTGGTGGTGGTGGACGACCTGGTGGTGGTGGTGGACGACCTGGTGGTGGTGGACGACCTGGTGGTGGTGGACGACCTGGTGGTGGTGGACGACCTGGTGGTGGTGGACGACCTGGTGGTGGTGGACGACCTGGTGGTGGTGGACGACGTGGTGGTGGACGACGTGGTGGTGGTGGACGACGTGGTGGTGGTGGACGACGTGGTGGTGGTGGACGACGTGGTGGTGGTGGACGACGTGGTGGTGGTGGACGACGTGGTGGTGGTGGACGACGTGGTGGTGGTGGACGACGTGGTGGTGGACGACGTGGTGGTGGACGACGTGGTGGTGGACGACGTGGTGGTGGACCGGCGTGGTGGTGGTGGACGACGTGGTGGTGGTGGACGACGTGGTGGTGGTGGACGACGTGGTGGTGGTGGACGACGTGGTGGTGGTGGACGACGTGGTGGTGGTGGACGACGTGGTGGTGGTGGACGACGTGGTGGTGGGGGACGACGTGGTGGTGGTGGACGACGTGGTGGTGGTGGACGACGTGGTGGACGACGTGGTGGTGGACGACGTGGTGGTGGACGACGTGGTGGTGGACGACGTGGTGGTGGACGACGTGGTGGTGGACGACGTGGTGGTGGACGACGTGGTGGTGGACGACGTGGTGGTGGTGGACGACGTGGTGGTGGTGGACGTGGTGGTGGTGGACGTGGTGGTGGTGGACGTGGTGGTGGTGGTGGTGGACGTGGTGGTGGACGACTATTGGGTAGGAGGGTGCTGGCAGAATGCGGATTGAGAGGAGGATCTCGAAGGGGACACATGGGAGAGCAGAAAGAGGCCGAATATTAGAACCAAAAAAAACGACGAGTAGATAGAACACGAAACAGATTTAACGGGGTGGTCCCTTCTTATAGCGCATGTGAATGTTCCTTAGCACCCCATTTTTAGTAAACAGGGGGACCATGGGGAGATTAATTGATTAATCACGCATGATGATCGCGTGCGATTAATTGATTAATCACGCATTGTAGGAAGGTGGAATCTGACTATATGGTTGCCCCCACTTTTTTCCTGGTGTTTTGCTGGTTTATGACTTAGTTGGACTGGGACCCTGCTATTCAGGGCCCCAGCCTCTCTGTTCTCTCTAAACGACATGGAGTGCACTCTAGGTGCACTAGTGATTGGATACTGTGGTGCCTTATGAGTCCCTAGTATATGGTACCTTAGGTACCAAGGGCATAGGTACTTCACAGGCCTCCCAGGGGCTGCAGCATGTGTTATGCCACCCCTGGGAAGCAGTCTAAATCTGACACCACAGGCCTGCTACTGCAGCCTGGGTGAGGTGGTGCTAGCACCCCTCACTGAGATATAGGTTTCCTATATCTCTCCTGCACACACATATAAACCTATCAGTCACCCCTATGGCAGGCCCTATCAATCCTGAGGGCAGGGTGCTTGGCTTCTATGTGAGGGGGTGCCTCTGCATGAGCAGGGCCCCTCTGCAGTTCTCAGAGTCCATTCTCTGGTGCTGTTTGTGGATGCGGTTAAACCATATACTATTTAAGTGCATTATATCCTCGCGGTAAATGCTAACTTTGGAATGGCTGCATCAAAACATGTCGTGTTTGGTGTCAAACATCTTGGAATACTACCCCCCGCCAATCTTGGCGGCGGGGGTAGCATTCCACCCTTCTAGAGGGATAAGACATGTACCTGCTGTGGAAACGCGGTAGAATCCTAAAGAGCCCTGGCATCACAAAATGGATGCCACCAGTCACAGACACTGGGCTGCCCTCCTGCTGATGACCGAAACTCGCAGTGGAGGAAGCCCAACAATAGGCATCCTGTCACAGGGAGGTGTAACCACCTTCCAGACAGGGTTTAGTGTATTGGGGCTGGGTGGGTGCACTCTTAGAGTTCTTTGAAGTCCTGCACTGGGGGAGCAGAAGGCTCCTCTGTGCATATGCCAGTTCAAACCAGCTCAGGGGCTACCTGCCCCTGCTCTGGCGCGAAACTGGACAAAGGGAAGTGGGTGTAGCCACCCCTCCCTTGACCCTCCCATAGGTGGGGTCATAGAGCTAGTCCATCCCCTCTTTTTAGTATAAGAGGGGAACCTTGCCATTGCAAAGCAGATAATCCCTGGACGACGCTCTACAGAAGAATCCTGGCCCTTCGACGTTCCACTACCTTTGGAAGACAGAAGAATCTCCCTTGGAGTCAAGGAGTGACTCCCCTGCTTGGCAGGCACCAAAACGACAACGACGGTCGCAAACTACGCCGCTCCCGCCGGAGTCCGAAGTCCCTGCAGCCCAAGAAGTGGATTTCCTGACCTCTCCCAGGCCATCGTGAGTCCCCAGCGAAGCTGAGGCAAGTGGACCCCACGAGTAACGAGGAACCGCGACCCCTGGGTACCGTGCACTATTGTCGAGTGCAACCCCTTCACAACGTTCTACGAACTTGTGCTTTGGACCACGTGTGGTCCCGACCTCCAGCAGGAATCCCTCCGAAGATCAGAGGCCTACACCGTCCCGAGTGACCGTGGGCCCCTGTTGAGTGATTCCGCCCGAGGTGTCTTCGCGATCCCTTGCCCGCTGGCTTGTGGGTCCCCAGAAGACTTCCTAAAGAAACCAAAGGGCTCCCCTGGTTGCTCCAGGCCTGCCCTGACTTACCCTCGCTGGGTGAGTTCCACAGACCTTGCTGGTCTGCGCCATCGACTTTTCTTCATCTCCCCGAGACTTGCGGCTGCCAAGGCTTGTTGGCTCCGATCGAGTTGCCGATACCGCAGTCAGCTGCAGACGTCGAGGGACACACCGAATCCAGCTCCTGGTCGTCGTCGACGCCTCCTGGACTACGTGGCTGAAGAGTCAAGGCACCTGCAACCGACCTGAAGCGACCGACGACGGTGGGCATCCATCTTCCTTGCCCCGGGTCACTGCCAAGTGACTTTGAACACTGTCCCCTCTGCTTTCAGGTCATCCTTCTTCAGAATCCAGGCTTGGATTCCACCGGACACTTCTCCAGCTCCCGCAAGCAGCAAGTCTTCTTTGTTCGCCATTGAAAACGACGCCGCGACCCGACACCAAAGGACACCTGTGCACCCGGCTTCCCTGGGTGAGGTAACTCCAGCACTACGGTGCTCCTGTGGGTGTGGGCCCTAGAACTACTTACCCTGTAAGTGACTTGCTTGTAGGTTCTCCCGAAGTATCCTAAAACTCTTTATTTCCAACCGCGACTTGCCCCATTGAAGTTAACGGCGATTCGCGCCTGTGTATCCACACTGCACGCGTCCCCCGTGGGTCCTTTACTTACCTGCCTTGGGTGGTTTCGTGAGGCCCCAGCACTTCTGAAGGCCCTAGGCCTTGTCTCCCTGCAAGTCGTTGTGTCTAAGTCTCTTACTTAGTATATGGTCTGGTACGCCCCTAGGGCCCCAGCCATATTTTGTGCTTAACTTATTGTGAAACGTTGATTTGTGCATATGTTTGTCTTCTAATCTCATAAAGAGATTAGTAGAGAGTTATTTAGAAATAAATACATATATATTTGATATATATACCTGTGTGGTGTCTTTTCATTTGGTGATTCAAGAGATTATATGGTAAAACAAGCTGCTTTACATTCCTCCGAGACTTAGCCTGAAGGCTGCTCTCCACAGCTACCGCTAGGATAGCTTTCTTTAAAAGGTTGTCTTAAACCTATCTACCATAAGAGTCGATTTGCCCTGGTGCAAGGTGTCCACTTTAATTAGTGAACAGCATATACCAGGCCAACTTCTCACATTGGTGGGCAGCGTGTGGGATTCCAGCTTGCCATTGTTTTACCAGAAAATCTCTATTTGAATTACTAACTGAAAACCATTATAGGTACTCAAGGTACATATAAAGTCAAGCTTAGTATCAATAAGTTCTACTGAACTTAGAGCTGTGTGCCAAGGGATAGCACACCCTTTCCACAGCTCAAGCTAGGATCAGTAGGCCACAAACTAGTGTAGGTAGTACAACACTGCACAACACTAGAATGTCCTTAAAGGGTGGACCCAGTGGATCCACTCAGCCTCAGTATAAGGACATGGCTTTCTCTGACTTGAGAGCCATGTGTGTTGACAGACACCTGAGACTAGGACAGAGTCCCTCAACACTACACCTGATAGATCTGCTGACAGCAGATGACCTTAGATTGGCTCTAGGAGCTAAGGGGTCTGAATCAGTGGGTGGGTCAATCATAGTATCTGGGTCAGATGAGGACAATCCGAATGACCAAGACTCTGTGGTTGAAGGGCCAGGCTTCAAGGAGCCTGAACAGGACAGAGGAGTTCTCCCTAAGAGAACTGGCAGAGTGGATGAGAGGCACAGATCCCCTTCCAGGGAATCTGAGCACTCTTATCACTCTGGCAGAGAATTTGTCCAAGAGAGGAGCTCATACTTTAACTTAAGAGAGACCTCCTCTGAGAGAAGGTGCAAACTGCTCCAGTATGAGGAAGCCAAAGTGGCCCTCAGAACCAAGCAGTTGGCACTGGATAGAGAAGCCCTGGAGATCCAGAGAGCTTCCAGAAGGGAGGGTTTAGAACCCCCTGGTGGCAGCAACAGTGTCCCTAGAGGCAGAGAATATGTCCCTGACCATAGGAACCTGAGCAAGGTTGTTCCTCCCTACCAGAGTGGGGATGATATCCACAAGTGGATAACTGCTATGGAGAGGGCCTGTAGAGTACAGCAGGTCCCCCAAAAGCAGTGGGCAGCAATCTTGTGGCTCTCCTTTTCAGATAAAGGTAGAGACAAGCTCCTCACTGTTAGAGAAGAGGATGCTGATAATTATGAGGTCCTGAAGAGTGCACTGATAGATGGGTTTGGCTTAACCACTGAAGAGTACAGGTTGAAGTTCAGAGATACCCAGAAGGCACAGACTCAGGACTGGACAGACTTTGTAGATTGTGCATCCAAGGCTCTGGAGGGTTGGCTGGTTGGCAGTAGGGTTACTGATTTCAAAGGATTTTATAATCTAATGATGAGAGAACAGATCCTTAATAATTGTCAAAACCAGCTTTTACACCAGTACCTGGTGGACTCTGATCTGACCTCTCCCCAAGAATTGGGAAAGAAGGCAGACAAATGGGTCAGAACCAGAGTAAGGCCTAAGAATCAGGGTGGTGACCACAAGAAAGATTCTACCAAGTCCCAAGAGAAAGGTGGGGATAAATCCAAGGATAAGTCCACTACAGGGCCCCAAAATTCCTCTTCGGGGGTGGGTCCCAAACTCCTTCCTCTCCTGAAAAGAAACCCTATTGCCATGTCTGTAAAAAGCCTGGGCACTGGAAATCTGATCCCAGTTGTCCCAGGAATGGCAATAAAGAAAATGTTCCTCCAACAACTACTACCACCCCTCCTGGTACTACCAGTAGTAATCCTCCAGTTGGGAGTAGTGCACCCAAAAAGTTAGGTGCTTTTGCAAGAGGAACAGAGGTGGGCCCTAGTTTAGACAGGACCCCCTCAACAGACTCCTCAGATTCTGATGGTGGTGTAGGATATGCCACCTTTACCATGGGTCCCATAGCATTGGGCAGGTACAGACTGGAGCCAATGATTAATGGTCAGAAAGCTGTGGCATTTAGGGACACAGGGGCTAGTGTCACCATGGTGGCAGGGAAACTAGTCCCCCTCACCAGCTTTTACCTGAGTTTAAATACCAGGTGACCAACATTGATGGTGTCAGAACAGATCACCCCATGGCCATAGTCAATCTCAGCTGGGAGGGGGTCACAGGCCCAAAAGAGTGGCAGTGTCCCCAACCCTACCTGTAGATTGCCTGATGGGCAATGATTTGGAAATTTCAGCCTGGGCTGAAGTTGAACACCAAACCCATCTTAGGATGTTGGGCGTCCCTGCAAAGGTTAGTGGGGCTGTGATGGCCACAGCCCCAGCCCAAGAATTTGGAGAGATGGAGCCTGAAAGAATGGCCCACTCTCCCCGAAAGAGAGCACAAGGGTTGAAGAAAAGTCTTCTTCCCCCAGACAGTAGGTAAGGGTCAGCCTCCTCAGGGAACTGACCCTATCCCTAGTGAAGGAACTGCCACAGAGGTAGTCAGGCCTGGCCTGGCCACACCCCTGATGGCAGAGGACCCTTCCAAGGTGGTACCCAGTCTGGAGCAGGTAACCTGCCCCTCTCTACCCTGCCTCAGTCAGCCCAGGGCTGCAGAGGTCAGGGGTCAGTGGACCCCCGGGCCCCCTGTCCAGAGGAAGCCCCCCATCAGCAGATTAGGGGCACCCAGTCTAGTAGCCCTAGCCAGGTGAAAATTCCTCTACACACTGAGGGATCCCCCATACCTTTATGTAGGGACCTCCCCCAGAAGGACTCTGGTAGGCAAGGGCAAACCTGGGACCAGAAGGTTCCAAACCTGCCATGTCCCTCCAGTGTTCCATCCAAAGGGACCCAACCCCCAGCTGTAGGCAGCCAAAGGTTGACCCTTAGAGCAAAGTGCAACTCAGTCATGGAAAGACAGGCATGCATGGTGACCAGTGATCTGAGGAAGCTGAGGCCAACATTCCTAGGGCCTCACTTCCCTACTCAGACACCTCACCGGCCTTGTACTTTACCTAAGCACACCAGAGGTAGTGATTCCCCATGGTGGAGACCCTCTCATACCCTTAGGGCGAGGGATTGCTTAGTGGACCATAACATAGGGGGCAACCATGCTAGTGCAGGTGCTTCCTTATATGGCCACTTAGTCAATATAGGCTCAACTGGTCAAGGTTAGCCTTATCTCCTTTCGTTTGGGGGGGTTATGTAGGAAGGTGGAATCTGACTATATGGTTGCCCCCACTTTTTTCCTGGTGTTTTGCTGGTTTATGACTTAGTTGGACTGGGACCCTGCTATTCAGGGCCCCAGCCTCTCTGTTCTCTCTAAACGACATGGAGTGCACTCTAGGTGCACTAGTGATTGGATACTGTGGTGCCTTATGAGTCCCTAGTATATGGTACCTTAGGTACCAAGGGCATAGGTACTTCACAGGCCTCCCAGGGGCTGCAGCATGTGTTATGCCACCCCTGGGAAGCAGTCTAAATCTGACACCACAGGCCTGCTACTGCAGCCTGGGTGAGGTGGTGCTAGCACCCCTCACTGAGATATAGGCTTCCTATATCTCTCCTGCACACACATATAAACCTATCAGTCACCCCTATGGCAGGCCCTATCAATCCTGAGGGCAGGGTGCTTGGCTTCTATGTGAGGGGGTGCCTCTGCATGAGCAGGGCCCCTCTGCAGTTCTCAGAGTCCATTCTCTGGTGCTGTTTGTGGATGCGGTTAAACCATATACTATTTAAGTGCATTATATCCTCGCGGTAAATGCTAACTTTGGAATGGCTGCATCAAAACATGTCGTGTTTGGTGTCAAACATCTTGGAATACTACCCCCCGCCAATCTTGGCGGCGGGGGTAGCATTCCACCCTTCTAGAGGGATAAGACATGTACCTGCTGTGGAAACGCGGTAGAATCCTAAAGAGCCCTGGCATCACAAAATGGATGCCACCAGTCACAGACACTGGGCTGCCCTCCTGCAGATGACCGAAACTCGCAGTGGAGGAAGCCCAACAATAGGCATCCTGTCACAGGGAGGTGTAACCACCTTCCAGACAGGGTTTAGTGTATTGGGGCTGGGTGGGTGCACTCTTAGAGTGCTTTGAAGTCCTGCACTGGGGGAGCAGAAGGCTCCTCTGTGCATATGCCAGTTCAAACCAGCTCAGGGGCTACCTGCCCCTGCTCTGGCGCGAAACTGGACAAAGGGAAGTGGGTGTAGCCACCCCCTCCCTTGACCCTCCCATAGGTGGGGTCATAGAGCTAGTCCATCCCCTCTTTTTAGTATAAGAGGGGGAACCTTGCCATTGCAAAGCAGATAATCCCTGGACGACGCTCTACAGAAGAATCCTGGCCCTTCGACGTTCCACTACCTTTGGAAGACAGAAGAATCTCCCTTGGAGTCAAGGAGTGACTCCCCTGCTTGGCAGGCACCAAAAACGACAACGACGGTCGCAAACTACGCCGCTCCCGCCGGAGTCCGAAGTCCCTGCAGCCCAAGAAGTGGATTTCCTGACCTCTCCCAGGCCATCGTGAGTCCCCAGCGAAGCTGAGGCAAGTGGACCCCACGAGTAACGAGGAACCGCGACCCCTGGGTACCGTGCACTATTGTCGAGTGCAACCCCTTCACAACGTTCTACGAACTTGTGCTTTGGACCACGTGTGGTCCCGACCTCCAACAGGAATCCCTCCGAAGATCAGAGGCCTACACCGTCCCGAGTGACCGTGGGCCCCTGTTGAGTGATTCCGCCCGAGGTGTCTTCGCGATCCCTTGCCCGCTGGCTTGTGGGTCCCCAGAAGACTTCCTAAAGAAACCAAAGGGCTCCCCTGGTTGCTCCAGGCCTGCCCTGACTTACCCTCGCTGGGTGAGTTCCACAGACCTTGCTGGTCTGCGCCATCGACTTTTCTTCATCTCCCCGAGACTTGCGGCTGCCAAGGCTTGTTGGCTCCGATCGAGTTGCCGATACCGCAGTCAGCTGCAGACGTCGAGGGACACACCGAATCCAGCTCCTGGTCGTCGTCGACGCCTCCTGGACTACGTGGCTGAAGAGTCAAGGCACCTGCAACCGACCTGAAGCGACCGACGACGGTGGGCATCCATCTTCCTTGCCCCGGGTCACTGCCAAGTGACTTTGAACACTGTCCCCTCTGCTTTCAGGTCATCCTTCTTCAGAATCCAGGCTTGGATTCCACCGGACACTTCTCCAGCTCCCGCAAGCAGCAAGTCTTCTTTGTTCGCCATTGAAAACGACGCCGCGACCCGACACCAAAGGACACCTGTGCACCCGGCTTCCCTGGGTGAGGTAACTCCAGCACTACGGTGCTCCTGTGGGTGTGGGCCCTAGAACTACTTACCCTGTAAGTGACTTGCTTGTAGGTTCTCCCGAAGTATCCTAAAACTCTTTATTTCCAACCGCGACTTGCCCCATTGAAGTTAACGGCGATTCGCGCCTGTGTATCCACACTGCACGCGTCCCCCGTGGGTCCTTTACTTACCTGCCTTGGGTGGTTTCGTGAGGCCCCAGCACTTCTGAAGGCCCTAGGCCTTGTCTCCCTGCAAGTCGTTGTGTCTAAGTCTCTTACTTAGTATATGGTCTGGTACGCCCCTAGGGCCCCAGCCATATTTTGTGCTTAACTTATTGTGAAACGTTGATTTGTGCATATGTTTGTCTTCTAATCTCATAAAGAGATTAGTAGAGAGTTATTTAGAAATAAATACATATATATTTGATATATATACCTGTGTGGTGTCTTTTCATTTGGTGATTCAAGAGATTATATGGTAAAACAAGCTGCTTTACATTCCTCCGAGACTTAGCCTGAAGGCTGCTCTCCACAGCTACCACTAGGATAGCTTTCTTTAAAAGGTTGTCTTAAACCTATCTACCATAAGAGTCGATTTGCCCTGGTGCAAGGTGTCCACTTTAATTAGTGAACAGCATATACCAGGCCAACTTCTCACACGCATGATGATCGTGTGCGGAAGCTGGTGTTGTTCGAGTCACGGCATTGGCTTACCAATGTGTGATTCTGGGCAAATTAGTTAATCTCCCGTGCCTTCTAAAAGGCAATGTGTTCCTGTGTGAATGTGCTCTTGTGTAATGTAACTGGGTGTCTTGTAAAGGTCTCTACTACTCTTGAGCTCAGTTTGCGCTGTATGAATTTGCTAAACAAACAGCCAGCAGACCTTGTAGAGCAAGAGCCTATTATATCCGTTCATGTAGCGCACGCACAGCAATGAGGGCTCTGTACAGCCCAGTACTGCACACTACACAACAAACAAATATCCGTTCATGTAGCGCACGCACAGCAATGAGGGCTCAGTACAGCCCAGTTCTGCATTTAAAATTTAAAGCGCATTAAAGCGCAATGCTCCATTAATAAAAATAAAAAAACACGTTGTGCCTGCAGTGAGAGTGGCTCACAAAGAAAAGAAACAAGTTTGCCTCCGGTGTTCAGTTGGTTTAAGCTCCTTTTATCTAGACGCCCAGTTTGTTCTGGTGCGCATGCGCTCGGTGAAATCTTGTGTACTGACTTGTCTTGTGAAACCTGGCTGTATTTCTCAGCTCCCCGCGTGTGCCAGTCAGCAGCCTGAATTAACTTCAGCCTTGCGCGAGAACAAGCAGCAGCTGTTTGAAGCACTCGTGCTTGTGCTGGCCTCCGCCTTGCGGGAGCGAGCAGCGGCGGCGCGACAGCCATATGTTTTCAATTAGCACGCGCGCCGCTGCTCGCTCCCGCAAGGTGGATGCCAGCACAAGCACGAGTGTGCAAAGGAGCAGACCGATTTCTAAAGGTTACCTCCTAGAGCAGCGCATGCGCGCTGCTTAGGCGAGACTTAAAAAACAGTAGATGTTGTAGCACCCAGTATAAGGTCCCAAAGGCGAGACCTATTGGCTATGCCAATGCTAGTTACGTTCTGGTACCTTGGTCTACATCTCTCCTATCATTGCTTTTGCTGATGTATATAACTTGGTTATTCATTTCATTTGGTTATTCCCCCTATATTTTTGCCATCACAGGTTCTCGTTGCCTGTCCCCTTCTTGCTTCTTTCCTTTTCCGCCTTCATTTTAAATGCTTGCTACAGGCGCTGGTAAAGTAGCGAGCGCAGCAGAATCGTCTCCACGGAGGACCTGAATTTCGAGGGTGAAAGATTTCTATACAATGTTCACAGCCTGCCCAGCAACAGGGCCTAAAGAATACGCACGCACACAAACAAATTAACCCTGGAGTGAAACACCCCCAACCCTATAGAGACAGGCATGTCTCCTGAAACGGCGTGCATTCATAGTGCAGACATGTCCCCTCCAGGTTCACCATTAAGAGAAGCTCACAGTGCATAAACACATACTGCTGATTCACACTGCACACACACTGAAGAAACACACACTGCAGAAACACACTGTTAGACCTGTCAGCCCTAGGGTGGTCTTACCCTGTTTTTTTCCCTTTCTGCGCCTCATTTTTGCCACCATATTTTTACTGGACCTAGGTCTCCGGGCGCCTTGCCACTGCTGGTCAGTGCTGAGGTGCAGGTGCTCTCTCACCAAAGATGGCTGCCACAGGCCCCTGCTACTGCAGAGGGCCTTCCACACATACACACTAGTCGCCAGAGTCAGGCTGGGACAAGGGATACAGTAGCCATCCCGTCCCCGCCTCTGGGCCCCATAGCTAGGTAGGTGGAAGGTTCCAGAACCTTCCGGGCTGTGGGAGGAGTTACACTTTGCCGCCTTTGGGAGGGTCACCTGACCTAGGGGTATAAGAGGCTTGGAGGGAAAACCTGGAGTTAGTTAGGTTGAGGCACCGCTGAACCTGGGAGAACCTGCGCTGGAGTACAGACTTTAGGGCCTAGGGGGAGACCTACACTACTGCCGCTGACAGGGTCAAGGCCCTGCTGCCGTAAGATAGATGAGGAACGCCCACCACCCACTGATCTTGCCCAGTGTGAGGGGACCCAGGGAACCATCTCCAGCGTGCCAGGAGGCACATCAACCCCTCCAAGAATCACCAACTCACAACCCCCCCCTGTTCATAAAGAGACTTTGCTGAATCCATGACCTGCAGAACCTAAAGTGAAAACCATTGAGAGGGGATCAGGAGGCGAAGCGCTGCGTCCTAAGCGCTAGGCCTCCACCCCCTATCTACCTATACAGACAGCTGGACTGTCCTCCAAGAACCATCCTTACACAGCCCGGTGCATAAGGCTGTCAGCGCGCCTGCGCTGCAACTCCAAGTGAGGAGAGAACTTGACCTCCCCCTCCGTCACTGACCTGGTGACCGGATCGCCGCCGCGGCCGCCGCTGCGTGAAGAGGGAGCTGAGGCAGGAAGACCTCTCCCCCGTGCATAACTGTGGTGAGGGGCGCCGTCCGCGCCCTCACCGAAACCCCAGAAGTCACCGCCGGGCCCGAGACCCCTGCCGCTGCAAGCGCGGCCAAGAATAACACCGCCGCAGCCCCCGAGGGCTGCGTGAAGTGAGCTGAGGCCTACTGCGGCCTCCAGGCCCGTGGACGCTGTTGCCGAGGGGCCGGGGACGCTGACCGCGTCACAGGTCGCGCCCCGAAAAGGCCGCGACGGGATTGGCCCGCCGGAGTCAATCGCCGGAGAAGAAGGAGAGGGAGGCGTCGCCTGGCAACCAACGAAGGCCGCGACGCGATTGGCCCAGCCGGAGCCAAGCGAGACGACGCCAGAGGGGCTCCACTGCCAACGGGAGCCCCCGGAAGAAGAGAAGACCGCGACGCGATTGGCCCAGCCGGAGCCAATCGAGAGGACGTCCACGGGGCTCCACTGCCAACGGGAGCCCCAAGAAGAATCGCCGCCGCGCCAGGATTGGGCGCCGTCAAGAGCCCGCCTCCGCCCAGCACGTCCGGGAGGTAAGGACGAACCTCCTGTGCCTTCGCGGGAAGCCGGAGCCGTCTGCAAGGACTGCCGGCTCCCGCTCAGAGTCCCCACTCTCTCCCCTGACTCCACGGGGGCCGGAGGAGTGGCATACCGGCCCCCCAACGACGCAGCAACACAGCGAGAGGCTCCGTAGCCTCGTGAAGTAGAAACAGCGCCGGCCGGAGGGCCGTGAGACTCACGCCGGGCCCCGCCCCCACAACAAAGGGCTGGCCCGGAGAAGAGTCCGCCGTGAGGCCCCCGCAGCCAGCCACAACACCGCAGGTGAGCCCAGGAGGCCCCTAGGGCTCTAGGTTAAGCCCCTGGGGGCCGGGGGCCACGCATGAAGAGGGATTAAGGAGGGAGGGGGCCTTTGATAACCTTTGATAATAGGCCAGGCACCTGGTGTAACCCTAGCCTAATATAACCCTCACCTCCCCGGGGAGATAAAGGAGTCCCCCTTTTGGTAGCCCCCAGCTGCTGGACATGTTGAGGGGTTCCCTGTAGGATTCCCTCCCGCCTAGTGTATCATAGGCTGTATAGAGTACCTAGGCCTACTGTATATAGGTTGATGTATAAACCGTGTTGCGCCTGTTCTAGGCCCTAGTTGGTAAAGAGCACCCGAATGAGCAGTGGTGCTGTGATTTTAATGCGGCCTTTTAGTGGCCAGAATTGTGAAGGGTCTTTTTAAATGAACGCGCACTAGTTACCCGAATGTATAATTTGAATAATTGAATGCCATCTTGATCAATATAAAGGAACCTGATTGTTACTTATACAAGCCTGGTGTGGTGTCCGGTTATTGCGTCGCATTTCTGAGTTAATGTGAGAGTGTGCTGCACAACTGCCTTACACATTGCCTTCGCGTGCCTTTCCCCGCTTTGCGCCATGCTACCATAACGGTCTCGGTAACCCCGTTTACAACATTGGTGTTCAGCGGTGGGATAAGGACTGGTATTTGTGCAGCACCCTACAGTGACTCAGTGTGCGCCGCAATTGGACACCTAGGAAAATAATAAGTAGGAGGAATTCTATTGTAAATTGCCAGTTGTATTAGTCCTGTGTTAGACCTGCTGCCTTCCATTTAGGACCCCTTCCTTAAGTTGTCTGGGACCCCACCTAGGAGGATGGAGTTTGAGCTAGCCGACCTAGAGAGGTACACGGTGAACCAGCTCAAGGAGTTCTGCCTAGAGAGGGGGTGGCCGTCAAGCGAGGTGCCAGGAAGGAGGTACTTCAGAAGGCTTTGAGGGCATGGGTCATGGCCCACCCGGAGGGAAGAGGGGAGGAGGAGGAGCAGAGGGAGACAGACGACCCAGGAGAACTGAGCCTACTGAACATTGACGTCAGCGAGAATGTGTTGCCAGGAAGACGTTCCAGGGCAGGCAGTAGTGCGTCAGGGGGAGTGTGTCACCAGAGGAATTCGAGGACAGAAGGCAGCAAAGGCAATTGACATTAGAATTGGCTAAGATGGAAAGGGAGCGAGAACAGGGAAGGCTAGCCATGGAGGAAAGAAGGCTTGTACATGAGCTTAGCCTGAAAGAACTGGAGCTCCGAGCCTTGCAAATGGAAATGGAAGGCAAAGGAAATGGTGGCAGCGTACCTACTGGGGTTCCACAGGAGCCCAAATTTTACCTACCCAGGGAGGTGATGGCCAGCTTTAGTGTGGGTGATGACATAGACAAGTGGTTGACGGCGTACGAGGTAGCTTTGGTGGCCCATAGAGTTCCTGAGAGCTACTGGGGAGGAGGACTTTATAGATACATACCTCCACTAGTCAGGGACACACTGCTAACCTTAGAAAAGGGGGATCGAACCAACTACCCTATCATGAGGGAGGCCCTGCTCAGGAAGTTTGGCCTCACCCCTGAGAAGTACCGCCAAAAGTTTCGCAACAGCCACAAGCTCACCACACAAAACTGGGTAGATTTTTATGATTATGCCCGGAAGGCATTAGAGGGTTGGGTGCGTGGCAGCGAGGTTGACAATTACACTGGGCTGTACGACCTATTTTTGAGAGAGCACCTCCTCGAGAAATGTTTTCCGGAGCTGCGCCAGTACTTGGTGGACCGCAAGCTGACCAACCCAAGGGAGCTTGCAGAGGAGGCAGACACGTGGGTCAGCACTAGGGTGTCCCACAAGGGAGCCGGGCGGATCCCCCGAAGGGTGGACAGGTGTTCCCCCAGAAGAAAGAGGGGGAGATAAAAAGAGGGAGTTCTTTAAAGGTCCCCAAAATAGACCGCCAGGGAGAGGGGTAGGTTTCCCATCCCAATCTGGATACCAGAAACCCACTTACCCTGACAGGAGTCAGCAGCCCAGAACTGTCCGGTGCTACGAGTGCGGGGAGGTTGGACACTACAAGGGGGATGCCCAGTGTCGCAAGAGAGCCCCAGCCCCCACAGGAGGTAAGACCCCGGGGTGGCCAGTGTAGCGCTTGGGGAGGAGTTGTCCCTAGGTAGGGGAGGTGAGTGGACAGGCTTGACCTTAGTTTCCCTGGGGGATAGGGAGATCATCCCAAGGGTGCAGGTACCCGAGAACACTGCCAAGTATCGGCAGAGGGTCCTGGTGAACGGGGAGGAGGTGGAGGCTCTGAGGGACACAGGTGCCAGTATGACAATGGTGAAACGTCAGCTGGTGTCCCCAGAGCAGGTGATTCCTGAGGAGTTCCACCCGGTTGTGATGGCAGATAATAGCCTGGGTCATTACCCCGTGGCCCAAGTTCCCTTTGAGTGGGGAGGAGTGTCAGGTCTGATGAAGGTTGCGGTGAGCCCTGCCATGCCAGTTGACTGTCTGCTGGGCAACGATTTAGAACATACTGCCTGGAGAGAGGTAGAGTTCAATGCCCATGCTGAGATGTTGGGGTTACCAGGATGGACTTGCGTTATCACGCGGTCCATGGCTGCCCGACCAGGAACTCAGCCCGGGTTGGAGCCTGAAAGAAGGGCCCAGCCCACTGCTGGACGAGGAGATGTCCGGGAGGAAACACCCGGTGAGATGGATGGGGAGCCCGCGGAGGTGACCCCGGAGTCCGCTGCGGTGGTTGGTTTTCCCGTGGGGGACCTGCCGACCCCTGCAGAGTGGCAGGTGGAAGGAGGGCCTACCCGGGAAGAATTTTGCCGGGCACAGAGGGAGTGCCCTACGCTTGTTGGCATACGGCAACAGGCCGACGCCCAAGCAGCTGGAACAGAGACTGGTAATTACCATGTCTACTGGGAGGATGGTCTCCTCTACAGTGAGCCTAAGGCTCCGGTGCATGGGTCCTCAAGGGCCGTGGTGGTCCCCCAATGCCACCGAGCCTTTCTGCTAGAGTTGGCGCATGAGATACCACTAGCAGGACACCTGGGCCAGGACAAGACGTTTGCGCGCTTGGTCCCACATTTTTACTGGCCCAGGATGCGCGTCACTTCTGACACTTATTGCAAGACCTGCACCACTTGCCAAGCAAGCGGCAAGACAGGGACTAAGGTGAAGGTCCCTCTAGAACCTCTCCCAGTGGTCGATACCCCTTTTGAGCGAGTGGGGATTGACATTGTCGGGCCGTTGGATCCGCCGACTTCAGCTGGGCATAGGTTCATTTTGGTGCTAGTAGACCACGCCACCCGGTACCCAGAGGCAATCCCTCTGAGGACCATCACAGCACCGGTGGTGGCGCGGGCCCTCATGGGGATTTTTACCCGAGTGGGATTCCCCAAGGTCGTGGTGTCAGATAGGGGCACGAATTTCATGTCGGCCTACATGCAGGCCATGTGGAAGGAGTGTGGAGTGACCTACCGGTTCTCCACTCCTTACCACCCCCAGACGAACGGGCTCGTGGAGCGCTTCAACAAAACCTTGAAGGGGATGATCAGGAGCCTACCCGAGGACTTGAGAAGAAAGTGGGACGTCCTCTTACCCTGTCTGCTCTTCTCCTACCGAGAGGTGCCGCAGAAGGGGGTCGGTTTCAGCCCCTTTGAGCTGCTCTATGGCCACCCCGTTCGGGGGCCCCTCAGTCTTGTCAAAGAGGGGTGGGAGAAGTCTTCCTCGAAGCTTCCCCGTGATGTGGTCAGCTATATGCTGGCGTTCCGCAGCCAAGTGGCCAAGCTGTGGAAGGAGGCCTCGGACAACTTAGAGGCAAGTCAGGCCGTCATGAAGCAATGGTATGACCGGAACGCGCGGACGGTAGAGTTAGACGCTGGACAGAAGGTGTGGGTCATGGAGCCAGGAGAGCTTAGCGCCCTCCAGGACCGATGGACTGGGCCGTTTGAGATCTTAGAACGAAAAGGCCAGACCACGTATGTCGTCGACATGAAGACCCCCGTCAACCCCACAGGGTGCTCCACGTCAACCGCCTGAAGCCACACCAGGAGCGTTCCGAGCTCACTCTCTTGATGATAACGGATGGGAGTGAGGAGGAAGAGAGTGAGCCTCTGCCAGACCTTCTGGCGGTCCACGAGAAGGATGGTTCGGTAGAGGGAGTAGTCCTCGCCCCATCCTTGACCCCAGAGCAACAGAGGGACTGCCGCCAGGTTTTGGGGCAGTACGCCTCGTTGTTTTCCCTCACGCCTGGAATCACGCACCTGTGTACCCATGATGTGGACACAGGGGACAGTCCGCCAGTGAAGAACAAGTCTTACCGGCTGTCCGATAAGGTCAAGGCTAGTATCCAGAGTGAGGTGGTAAAGATGCTAGAACTGGGGGTGATTGAGCCTTCCAGTAGCCCTTGGGCTAGTCCGGTAGTGTTGGTGCCGAAAGCGGCCCCCCGGGCACCACACCAGAACTTCGGTTCTGTGTGGATTATCGTGGACTCAATTCGGTCACCAAGACCGACGCTCACCCGATCCCTCGGGCGGATGAGCTCATTGACCGGCTGGGAGCAGCCCGGTATTTGAGTACCATTGATTTAACATCAGGATATTGGCAGATCGCCATGGCGGAAGGAGCAAGGGAGAAGACTGCGTTCTCCACCCCCGAGGGCCACTTTCAATTCCAGGTGATGCCCTTCGGGTTGAAAAATGCTCCCGCCACTTTCCAGCGGTTGGTGAACCAGGTGCTGTCTGGCCTAGAGGCCTTCTCTGCTGCCTACCTGGATGACATAGCTGTCTTCAGTAGCAGCTGGGAGGACCATCTGCAGCATCTCCAGGAGGTGCTGCAGGCTTTGCAAAGGGCTGGTCTAACCATCAAGGCCAGCAAGTGCCAGATTGGACAGGGATCTGTCGTGTACCTGGGACATCTGGTGGGCGGAGGTAAGGTGCAACCCCTCCAAGCCAAGATTGAGACCATCATGGCCTGGGAGCCCCCAAGACCCAAACAGAGGTCCGAGCTTTTCTCGGCCTCACGGGATACTACCGCCGGTTCGTCAAGGGATATGGAACCATCGTGGGCCCATTGACGGAATTGACTTCCAAGAAACAGCCACGCAGAGTAATCTGGACGGCTGCCTGCCAAGATGCCTTTGAGACTCTTAAACGTGCCATGTGCACCGCACCGGTGCTCCGGACCCCGACTTCGGCCGGGAATTTATCGTGCAGACAGACGCTTCTGAGCATGGCATAGGAGCTGTGCTCTCGCAGCTGAATGACGATGGCCAAGACCAGCCAGTGGCCTTTATCTCCCGACGACTACTCCCCGGGAACAGCGGTGGAGTACCATCGAGCGGGAAGCCTTTGCTGTGGTTTGGGCGGTGAAGAAGTTGAGGCCATACCTTTTTGGTTGTCACTTCTTGGTCCAGACCGACCACAGACCCCTTCGCTGGCTCATGCAGATGAGAGGCGAAAATCCCAAATTGTTGAGATGGTCCATTTCCTCCAGGGGATGGACTTTCGGTGGAACATCGACCCGGTGTAGACCACGCCAACGCTGACGGTCTCTCCCGGTTTTTCCGCCTTAGTGAAGAGAACTCCCTAGAGGTTGGGAAGCTCTCCCTCTTTCGGCTGGGGGGACGTGTGTTAGACCTGTCAGCCCTAGGGTGGTCTTACCCTGTTTTTTTCCCTTTCTGCGCCTCATTTTTGCCACCATATTTTTACTGGACCTAGGTCTCCGGGCGCCTTGCCACTGCTGGTCAGTGCTGAGGTGCAGGTGCTCTCTCACCAAAGATGGCTGCCACAGGCCCCTGCTACTGCAGAGGGCCTTCCACACATACACACTAGTCGCCAGAGTCAGGCTGGGACAAGGGATACAGTAGCCATCCCGTCCCCGCCTCTGGGCCCCATAGCTAGGTAGGTGGAAGGTTCCAGAACCTTCCGGGCTGTGGGAGGAGTTACACTTTGCCGCCTTTGGGAGGGTCACCTGACCTAGGGGTATAAGAGGCTTGGAGGGAAAACCTGGAGTTAGTTAGGTTGAGGCACCGCTGAACCTGGGAGAACCTGCGCTGGAGTACAGACTTTAGGGCCTAGGGGGAGACCTACACTACTGCCGCTGACAGGGTCAAGGCCCTGCTGCCGTAAGATAGATGAGGAACGCCCACCACCCACTGATCTTGCCCAGTGTGAGGGGACCCAGGGAACCATCTCCAGCGTGCCAGGAGGCACATCAACCCCTCCAAGAATCACCAACTCACAACCCCCCCCTGTTCATAAAGAGACTTTGCTGAATCCATGACCTGCAGAACCTAAAGTGAAAACCATTGAGAGGGGATCAGGAGGCGAAGCGCTGCGTCCTAAGCGCTAGGCCTCCACCCCTATCTACCTATACAGACAGCTGGACTGTCCTCCAAGAACCATCCTTACACAGCCCGGTGCATAAGGCTGTCAGCGCGCCTGCGCTGCAACTCCAAGTGAGGAGAGAACTTGACCTCCCCCTCCGTCACTGACCTGGTGACCGGATCGCCGCCGCGGCCGCCGCTGCGTGAAGAGGGAGCTGAGGCAGGAAGACCTCTCCCCCGTGCATAACTGTGGTGAGGGGCGCCGTCCGCGCCCTCACCGAAACCCCAGAAGTCACCGCCGGGCCCGAGACCCCTGCCGCTGCAAGCGCGGCCAAGAATAACACCGTCGCAGCCCCCGAGGGCTGCGTGAAGTGAGCTGAGGCCTACTGCGGCCTCCAGGCCCGTGGACGCTGTTGCCGAGGGGCCGGGGACGCTGACCGCGTCACAGGTCGCGCCCCGAAAAGGCCGCGACGGGATTGGCCCGCCGGAGTCAATCGCCGGAGAAGAAGGAGAGGGAGGCGTCGCCTGGCAACCAACGAAGGCCGCGACGCGATTGGCCCAGCCGGAGCCAAGCGAGACGACGTCAGAGGGGCTCCACTGCCAACGGGAGCCCCCGGAAGAAGAGAAGACCGCGACGCGATTGGCCCAGCCGGAGCCAATCGAGAGGACGTCCACGGGGCTCCACTGCCAACGGGAGCCCCAAGAAGAATCGCCGCCGCGCCAGGATTGGGCGCCGTCAAGAGCCCGCCTCCGCCCAGCACGTCCGGGAGGTAAGGACGAACCTCCTGTGCCTTCGCGGGAAGCCGGAGCCGTCTGCAAGGACTGCCGGCTCCCGCTCAGAGTCCCCACTCTCTCCCCTGACTCCACGGGGGCCGGAGGAGTGGCATACCGGCCCCCCAACGACGCAGCAACACAGCGAGAGGCTCCGTAGCCTCGTGAAGTAGAAACAGCGCCGGCCGGAGGGCCGTGAGACTCACGCCGGGCCCCGCCCCCACAACAAAGGGCTGGCCCGGAGAAGAGTCCGCCGTGAGGCCCCCGCAGCCAGCCACAACACCGCAGGTGAGCCCAGGAGGCCCCTAGGGCTCTAGGTTAAGCCCCTGGGGGCCGGGGGCCACGCATGAAGAGGGATTAAGGAGGGAGGGGGCCTTTGATAACCTTTGATAATAGGCCAGGCACCTGGTGTAACCCTAGCCTAATATAACCCTCACCTCCCCGGGGAGATAAAGGAGTCCCCCTTTTTGGTAGCCCCCAGCTGCTGGACATGTTGAGGGGTTCCCTGTAGGATTCCCTCCCGCCTAGTGTATCATAGGCTGTATAGAGTACCTAGGCCTACTGTATATAGGTTGATGTATAAACCGTGTTGCGCCTGTTCTAGGCCCTAGTTGGTAAAGAGCACCCGAATGAGCAGTGGTGCTGTGATTTTAATGCGGCCTTTTAGTGGCCAGAATTGTGAAGGGTCTTTTTAAATGAACGCGCACTAGTTACCCGAATGTATAATTTGAATAATTGAATGCCATCTTGATCAATATAAAGGAACCTGATTGTTACTTATACAAGCCTGGTGTGGTGTCCGGTTATTGCGTCGCATTTCTGAGTTAATGTGAGAGTGTGCTGCACAACTGCCTTACACATTGCCTTCGCGTGCCTTTCCCCGCTTTGCGCCATGCTACCATAACGGTCTCGGTAACCCCGTTTACAACACACACACAAAGAAAGTCCCAGACAACCCCCCCCCGAAGGGAATACACACAAACATGAACACACCTCCCAGACACACACTCTCGCAGCAGCAGCAGAAACATACCCCCCAGTAGACCAACCCATCAGTAAAACCACTAAGCATGGTCAATGAGGCCCGGTTTTGGTTTCATTACACTGTACTTAGTCTGTAGTCTTATCCCTCCACTGCCTCCGGCTCTGCCTTTCCTTCCATAGCACTGTTTTACTTCTCTCCTGTTGTACATTGGGTGTGGGGCACTTACAGTTGAACGTGCTCTGGAGCTTAGAAATGGCTAGCATCAGTGACTAAATGTGCTGAAGAACGAGGCTCTATGAACAAGAATTGGCAAAGCCAATAGGTGTCACCTAGGAGAAATCTATTGGCTTGGTCAATATTTTTTTAGCCATGTTATGCAGCAGTACGGCTGTGGTGCAGCATGGCTAAAAGTAAAGAATTTTTTAAAACTTGTAATGACTTGGTCAACGCATAGAATCTTTTCTTTTTTTTGTTTTACTTTCAACCATGCTGCACAGCAGCCACACTGATGTACAGCATGGCAAAAAAAATTGACAAGGCCAAATAGTAGAGCTATTTGCTCTCCATCTCAGATCCATAGATCAATGCCTTCTGATTCCTATAGTTTTCCTTCAGCCTTTTTATTAGCTCTTTTACTCTGTCAAGTTAATGGCAAACACGGGCGATCATCATAAATTGAATTCCTACAGTGTTGCTACAATTGCGGTGAGTCACTTACTCTTCACCGGCTACACTACCTCTTTTGTTTACCTCTACACATTTGGCTTATCCTACTACTTTGCAGAAATGATATCCAACTTTACTGATTTCAAACGTTCACACTTTGTGTCCAGTCTTGCACCTGTGTCTCAAGGCATCATAACTAGATGGCTCTCCACTCTCTCATACTGGAGCCGTCCAAATATAAAGTTGCCGCTTTCACCGGTGCATAATACTAGCCCGATCCTTGTCTCGACTCCTGACAATATCTCCCTGCATTAGAAACATGAAACAGCTCTTCAACTAGAGCATGTGACTAGAGATGCTCCTACCCACACGTGCAAAGACCCCCAGGCTTTAGGCACTACACAGACTGAAAACGCACCCTTATCTCCCATTCCACATATGTCAAAAGTATTGATCATTTCAGTAGTCATTAGTAAAAGCAACAGTCTCTAAATTGACCTAGCACTCTACTCCTGCTAGACGTTATCAACTGCTCCACGATATGGCTTTTGTGTCTCTAGCAGGGAAGGTGGAGAATAATGGAAGAGTTGAAAAGACACAGCTGGAGTGAGGTGCAGGCCAGCAAGGACATATATTCTACTGAACAATACTGGCGACCCAGTAAAAATCAGAATTCTATACAGGTAAAACTCTGCTCCCAGGTGTAATCAAATGCCAATATAGAAAAACCCCTTTTTTTTGGCCTTAACATAGCCTTATAGGCCGCTACTGGGGGCTAAACTGGTTGTTAAAGGCCCTGAACCAGAGTTATACGCCCAGCTGCACACGAGGGCCTATAACGAGGGAGCTGGGCATAAGCAACCTATATAGCGCTAGACAGAAGGGCTATAAGCTTAGAACTTTCCACCCACGGAGTGCAGAATGCTCTAAATTAACAAGCATTGGCATAGCCAATAGGTCTCGCCTTTGAGACCTTATGTGTTTAGCCATGCAACAGTTGATGTTGTTGCACCAAGGATATTGTGCTGGATAACTAAACACTTATAAGGTCCCAAAGGCGAGACCTATTGGCTATGCCAATGTTTGTTCTCAATGGGCCGACACTTCCTAGTAAAACTGGTCCGAGGATACCACGAATGGCAGGAGATGTGAAACTAGTGGTTACACTGCGGTGAAACAAGCAGATGTTTTGGTTTCTGGTCGTGGCTTCTCAATTTTATTAAACGGTGTGGTCTTGGGCATATATTTTTTCCCTATGTTGATTAATTCCTTTGCATAGCCGTCTTTAGAGTGGATATGTCCCGTAGAGATTATATGGCATATTTGTCATTCACCTGGTCAGGAGAGTTTTTTGTGCAATATTTTCCTTATGCACGTTTTATTCTTCTTTAGAAACGACCAACAAACACAGTACGAACCCGATTTCGTTACAGAGTCATCACGGGTTCTACTGGATTTCCAAAGGGACTTGCTTTTTGCACACACCTTACTGTGTACAGAGTTACTCGAACTCTTTTGGTGCAATAAACTAAATCCGAAAAGACTCATATTATTGTCAGGCATGATGAATGGAGCAGTGAACCAAGCGCCTCTTGTACTCAGGCGGGTGCGGTGCGTTGGGACAGTTAGAGCTTATGTTGTGGTCGAGCTGGTGCTTGTTAGTTTCCCTTCCCCGGTTGCACTGTGGTTTTTTTCGCGGCGTGCCGGTGTGTCTGTCTCCAGGCTGCGCCCCAGCGCTCCCCCAGCCCCGTCTCAGCTTCAGGGGCCATCCTGCAGTTGACTGACGCCGTGCATGCAGCTCGTCTGTCTGCTGGGCCAGTCTCAGCTCGGCTCGTCTCCTCGCTGTAGTCCGTGATGTGGCGGTAACTTGTATAGTGCATTGTGACTGAGTCAGTGTTGGAAAGCAGAAAGAGCCGGAGGTCCTGGGTTGGGGGGAGGTGGGTAGGCTGTCCCTCTGACCCGTGCACACACGCTCCCGAGCAGTCTGCACTCTCCCTGACAGGGAGTGCACTCGAGGAGGGGCGCACGGGTGCGCGCGCATGTTTATATTGATGACAGATGGCTCCGGCGCGGCCTAGTGCGGAGTACTACAAAAGTGACACTTCTGATTCGATTCTGTAAGGATTGGGCGGAAATCGTGTAATGAAGTGCCGGTGAGTGTTCTAATTGTTTACGGATGAGAATATGTGCAAAACTTACAATGACGTTGCCTAAAGTCAGTCCTCCCTAAACACTAAATCTAGGGGGGACCAGCATACGGAAACGTTATATAATTTTACTTTGATTTAGGCTGCGTTTTTTTCTGTGTAACTGAACTCTGTTTGCTATTGAAAGAAGGCAATTGGGATCGGCTGAGGGGAAAGAGGAATGGAGGAGGGGTGCTATGTCTGGCTTCCAAGTAACCTGATACTGGAATGCAGCCTGCCGTGCAGCTGGCACACTGTGCGCCGCTAATTACTGCGCTCGCTCCCGAGACACCTAGGCTATGGGAGGGGACATTTAAAGATAAGGCGGGACATACCCGAGCCTTTGGCCATTTGCGTGCTTTCTTTTGTGGAAGCATTACGCAATGGCCAATCAAATGCGTGGCCGTAAAAAAAACACGAGGAAAAGCTCTGGGAGTTGGAAGTCCTTACAATAAGCCTCCCCATAGATCAGCGCATGCGCGCTGCGCTAGGCTCGACCTAAAAAAGGGAGCAACAAAAAGACAAACATTAGCAGAAGGCATATACCAGCCATTATTAGCCCTGAACCACTTCATTGTCTTCAGTGGAGCTCCCAGAATTCCAATGTTCTATTTCCCACAATACCAGACAGGAATTTACTTGCACTCCCATTCACTTCACGTATGTACAGCAAGCCAAAGAGCAAGAAGCACCGATAGACTCCTCAGCTTCACAAATGTCTTCTGAGCCTCTTGGATCTCCCAGCTACAAGGTGACTTCTGAAAATCTAAGCACCTTAGTCTCCTAGCAGATGAAAGCAGGGGAAAGCTGCAGGAAAGTCTGTCAAACTGGTTCCAGGGCTGGTCAGTTCAGCTCTGGTAGAGAGGGTTGAACCATAAACGGCTCTTACTGCAGAACAGGCACAATTTTGTCTGAAGAAATAAGAAAACAGCCTCAAGTTTCACAACTATTACAGAGCTCAGTGGAGGCACAGCAAGGACCTATGCAGGTGAATCCTAGACACCTACAGGTGTACCTTCTAAGCTTATACAGCACCAATGAAAAGCTGTGGATAAACAACAGGCCTCAACTAAAACTAGCAACAACTGACTACTGCAAAAAACTCATGTACGGTGTCCTGCAATTCCAAATTGGATGCACCACAGATTTTGGGTAAGGTCCCTCAAGCTGAATTTGGAGCCAGAAGGGCTGGTCTCTTCATAGAGGGACAAAACCACCATTGGCTTTAACTGTTCTTCGTGGACAAAGTGCCATGGTGTGAATTTCTAGGGGCTGTAACAGGAAAGATATGTATATTCTAATCATCATGAAGCAAACACAAGGATGTGTCTGAACTGGGGTGGCGAATTGAGCTAAAGAACGATGATGGATTAAACCCAGATCTGTGAATGGGGGTGAGTGTCTGAAAAGTTTCAGCGCTCCGTCCATCATCTCCTTGTGTTTGCTTTGTTCGCCCCAAGTTGGCTGGGTATGCCCAGATGTGGGTACCTTGCTCACTTTGCCACTGGATTCAAGCTAGCCTGGCTGATGAGGGCTGTTAGCCCGAAACTGGCCCCAAGATGCACGTTTCCGGTCCAGGGAAGACATGGCTTGGCAGTTCGGTCTTGACTGTTCCCATGAGGCACAGGGTCAAGACTGATTTGCATATGGCTGTGTCTGAACTGGGGTGGCAAAGTGAGCTAAAGAACGATGATGGATTAAACCCAGATCTGTGACTGGGGGTGAGTGTCTGAAAAGTTTCAGCGCTCCGTCCATCATCTCCTTGTGTTAGCTTTATTTTAATCATCACGTTCATGGCGGGCCAAGACCGCCCCAGATAGTGGTTTATACATTCACTAACAGTTGGTTTGGTTTTCAGTAGTATGTTATAGTCTCTTATGAAAAAAATATTCAGAGACATAATACTGCAAAACGCATTTAAAATGTGTTAGTTTCTTTATAAATTAAAAATACTTGTTAATTTTTTTATAGAGATCACTGCTGCAGGAATGGATTTATGCATTTGATAATTTATTTGAAAACGGTTACTTCAAATGCACTGCTTGGTAGGCCCCACAATGGGGGCATGATACGTACATCTCAATGCGAGTTAAAATGCCATTTCTATTCAGTGCATACAGTGGACTTCTGTACTGTGCGTTTACAGGAGCATTAAGCAGAAATAGTACATCTGTACACCTGTATGAAAACAGTAAGTCCTGCCTTGATGATGAGTGCCAAGCTTTGCTGATGTTCATCTGTACAGTATTTTTTTTTTTTAAAGTAAAAGAAAAAAACACTTCAAAATACTGGAGGGAAAGCAACACAATATAGTATCTCAAAACTGTACGCTGAATTCAATGTTTTCAATCTTTATAATTGGTATGAATTATGTTTCAAATACTTTTCACTCAGGAAGCCCTGAACAGAATTTAAAAGGAATAAGGGAGTGTCAGAATGTAAAGGGAAATACTTGGCAAGGACTCATTAATTTTCTACAGGATCAGTCATATGGGCCTCTAGTAGCCCAGGGGCAGATTTATGAGACTCCAGAAGAAGTGTCATTCTAAGCATACATTCCGACTCAGGCACCAAGGGCACCAGATTGAGTACAGCAGATGGCCCTTCCACACCACAATGAAAGCCTTTGTGTACCAAAACCTTTGTTTCATGCTATATGTAGAATGCAGTAGATACAAAAATAGCCCATAAAGTCTGTTCTTCAGGCATACACTAGCAGAAATATCAGGTAGTGTTGCTCCCAAGCTGGGAGAGGTGGGGTGCAACACAGCCCGTTTGCGGGGTGGGGAGTTTGAGGGGGGGGGGGAGGAGCCAAAAAACCAGAGAGATAGAAAACACATGACTAATGGAGTGCTGAATGCAAAAGAAAAAAATTGTTCCCGAAATGTGAGCAGTGGAGGGATACAAGTAAGCCAATCAAAGAGATTGCAAAGAGGATATGTTCCATGGGAGTAAAGCACAACAAGCATTGGCAAACCCTGCACCAGAGGCACATTATGAATATATGCTTCCTTATGTGTGACCTTGTGAGCCTGTGGTAGGTGCACTCTATTACACTGTGCAGCCGGTGAATGACTGTATATTGTGAGGGCATTATTAAGATTTAAGGCACTCTTTGTAGTCTGAGAATAGAGTGCGAGAGCCAGCGCACCAGAGCTGTGTGCCACCACCGTTAGCTGCCAGTGTGTTGATGTGCCAAGCTTATATTATTATGAAAGTATTCTCAAATTTACACTTTTAAAAAATGAAGCAACCTGCTGCTTGATATATGCGCACTAGTGCTGCATGTTAACTTTTTAAACTTTACATAACACATAACTTAAATTGAAGTGAAACTACTACTGTGCAGCTAAATGAAAACCTATAATAATTCACCACTGTCTGTACATTTCACGTTCATTTGAACTATTGTACAAATCTGTAAATACTGTGACGCTTGTAGTCACATGGTACATTTATCCTTTTAGATATGGAGTCACACTTTTATTCTGGCGGGAGGAGCAAGCAACACAACGTGAGTGGACGACGGGGCAATCTACACAACGTGAAAGGGAGAAGGGGACAGGGCAAGAAACAACAGAAGAAGCCACAACGAAGGGGCAAGCAAAAATGACAAGGCAAGCAACAACTACAGGGCAAAAGCACACAAAAAAAAGTACCAAAAAAGCGCTATGACATGATTGCGTGTTGTGTGTGCCTAGCCCGGTCTATAAGTTGGTCAAATGAAAAGCCAGGTCTGCAGCTTCTTGCAGAATCAAGAAGAGAGGAGGGGGCTCTGATGTGGAGGGGGAGGACGTTCCACGCTTTATGAGCAATGTAAGAGAATGCCCGTCCTCCTGATTTTTGCAGTGGGCTGCCAGTGTGGCGTTAGCCAAGGGCAGGCTGGTGCTCATTCAACAGCAAGGGCCCGTGGCCCTCTGCATCTCTCTCGATCCGGGCTGGCCTAACCGCTAGTACTTGACTCAAAGTCAGGATGACCTCTGTGCTATGAAGCAGTCCCAGACCTCAGATGGACGTCTCAACTTGTCAGACCACAGTGCTTTGCCACAACTGCCAAATCTGGGTCCACTCTGCCACTATGGAGAGTGTTACATCCTATGGAGTTAATCCTGAATGTCTGGTTTTCATCACCACTATGTATTGGACCTCTTCACTGTGAAAAGATTACAGACAAGCTGTGTACGTCGTGGCGGCGCCCGCCTACCTAAAGAGGTAGGGCGGCTGTTGGGGGTGGAGAGGCGTGGTCTCTGCCGGCCGGTCACTTCGCTGCTCCTCTCATCAGGCCAGAAGGGGATGGGCCCTCAAGGCGCAGGCTCCCCACCCAATCCAGAAGCTGCTCAGGCTATGAGAGCAGTGCCAGGACTGGTCTGAGGGCCCTCGTTTGCCACTCAGACAGTGCATTGGAGCTTGTGGCATTTCTCCAAACCAGCTGTGTAACACAGCAGGGTTGGAGAAACATAAGTGTGCATGTCTGTTTGGCCGGCCAAAGACGGTCGCCAATCCGATGCGCACTTATAAGTGCATACTATTCCTCTACCCTGCCATTCTTGGCCCGACCTGGACAATTCTCACTGCGCTGCTCAGACAGCATACATAAAATGATAAATAAAGTGATAACAACACATTGTTATCATCTGCTGGCGCTGGGCTGTGGGGAGACGATCCTCCGCCATTAAGGAGGAGCCGCCCCTGTTTGTACACGGCTGATGTAGTGGTGGCACCAAATGCTCCACGTGCTACATATGTACCTGGGGTGTGCTCCCCTTGGGAGATTTTCTAGTCCATGCCTAGGCATTTGTAAAAATAACAAATGCCTCGAAACCGGTTCCAGGATGCTTGTTTCCGGTCCACGGAGGACCTGGCTTGGCAGTTCGTGCTGGACTGTTCCCATGAAGCACAGGGTGAAGACTGAATTGCATATGGGTGGCTCCAAACTGGGCTGGTGTGGTGAGCAAAGGAACGATGAATTAAACCCAGATCTTTGTGACTGGGGGTGAATGTTTGCATTGTTCAGCATTCCGTCCATCATTAGTTTTTCTTCATTATCATATTTGTAAGAGCTTTCAAATATGTCTGTTAGAGATGTGAACTGTACAAAAACTACTTGATAAATAGACTATAATGTTGCTCCCTGTGCAATAAAAATCTACACCAAATACAAGGTACACATGAACTGAGCTGACTTGCCTCTTAGTTCACTAATGAAAATCACTAATGAAATCGTCCCGCTCTGAACAGGCTCCACCTGTAGCAAGTTCACACAAATTATTTTTCTGATCATGGGTTCGGTCATTAAAACTCTGCTTTTCTTTGCATGATTAGGGAGAGCCGTGTGTAGTTATGCAAGCAGTGACATCCTGACTGATAAATCTCACAGACAACCTAACGTGTTTTGCAAGGTAGTGCAATCATTTTGAATTCCGCCACTGCCCCGAGAGGGATTAGTCTGCAGGATTGAGGAATGCAGAGCCCAATGATCCCATATCATCTGCGACACCTTAATTCCTGGATTTTTCCCAACAATTACTTGCTGCGTTTTGGGACTTGTATCTCCCACTTTAACACACTATGCAGCAAGCCTGCCCATGAGGGGCAAGTAAGGTAATGGCAATGGAGAGGGGTACGCTGCTACTAATGAATGCAGTGATGGCTGACCAAGATGGGGCAGATCCCGCCTTGCGGTCAGGCTGCTCCCCTTCCCCCATAACAGCCCAATCAGTGCTACCAAACAAAGCGATGTGCAGCAACTCAAGAATACTTTTTTTTTTACCTTGATGCACAAGCCAGTGTAATGTATCTAATTTCGTGGAGGGTGGTATGGGACATTTAAGAAAAGACAAGACCCACCTTTCAAGCAGTCAACAATAACTTTCCTATCAGAAAGCATGGGGATCTCCTCAAAACACATAATACTTAAACTGATTGCATAATGGAAGGGTGTCTTTTCTATCGATTTTAAAGAAACAAAGTTTTTTTCTACTGAAAACGCAATGCCAGATTGATTTTTTTTTAAAGGAGACCTTCCATGTGAGCACTTAAACCCCAACTAGTCTTATACTGAGACTCTGTATTTAAAACTGGTGCGTTTTTGTAGGTGGAAGGTGCTTTTACCTACCTGAACTCCTTTAAGGCTTGACGCGTGGGCCTCAATACGAAGTTCCCGGACTAAGCCCTGGCACGTCCAAGCCCTAGAGGTACAAAGAAATATGCAGCGATAGCCCCGGAAGGGTGATATTAACAGATTATAAATGCGACACTGGGGTTTTTCCCTCATTTCACACAGAGAAAGGTGGAATCTTATGTGAAATATGGCAGATTGGCAGATTTATTGCAGATCTTTTAATGTGGATTTAGCTGGTGGTTATTTCCTTTACTGACCAAATTGGGGTTATCAGGCAGCTTGTAATATGGCTCATCTATCTAAAGAGGCTTTAGGAAATCTGCCTTTACTCTAAGATTTCTACTTTTTGCTGCCATAAATGGTATGGGTGCTGATATAATGGAGGCTCTTGACTCACTCACTGTGCTGCTCCTGGGATGGCCCAAAGCTTTTCAAAGGAGTGCTTTCTGATAACAATGAAGATTATATTTTCGAGGAGTCACTTGTCTACCCTACAAGTTATTTTACATAAATGTGCATGCTTCAGAACACAGAATATTTGCTTGGTAAAGAAGGGATCTCCCACTTTTCATCTAATGTGTTTTTTATTTCCATTGCTACCGCTATTGGCCTTTGCTGGACGGAGGCAATTATTTGCATTTCTAAAAAGTTTATTTAAGATACTGGTTTATAATAAAAAGATTCAGAAAAAAGGAAAGCTAGATTATCATGAGAAATAGGTATTTGCAGTCCTTGGTTCAAGTGTACAGAGCGTTTAGTGTAGTCTGGATTTCACCAACTTATTCAGTTTGATATTGACAAATATAGATCAGTATACCAATGCCTTGCACCGCTCATCATGTGGTTTTGCATAAGGAAAAAGGTTTTGGTGACACAAATGTATTGAACGATCCCATTTAACAAGCAGGAACTGAGAACCCCGAATGTCACCGCTCTCATTTGAAGGTAAATAGAAAAGACATTCAATACCACATGGTGCAGTCATGAGAAGAGAGGAGGACAAGAGATCAATGTGTCATCTCCAGAAACAAAAGACCACCAGGAGTGACTACCATCTTACTCACTTGACCAAACAGTTTGAAAATTGCTTTAAATCCTCCTGCTGTGGTTCTATGCCTGCCGAAAATTAGAGCATTTAAAAATAGTTTAAAGGCAAACATTTACCACTTTTTAATACTTGTTTTGCTGTTACAGCAAGGCTTATTCACAAAAATATTATGATTTTCGGTAGGATTTACTATATCGGTTTATTTAAAAATTTCCAATCAACTTGTTTCTAAGAGAGCCCAAAGACCCACTCTAAGGCTTTAAAGCGAAAACCTCTGTACTCTGGAACTTTGTGCGATTGAGACTAAACGCTCACTAGACTTAATTGGGAATTGCAATCCAAGGACTGCAGAACTGGGATTATAGTGACACAGGATCATACAGCAACTTTATGCCAAGTACATTTTTTTGCTTGAATGTATTTTTCATTTCCTTCATTTAAAAAAAAAGCCATGTATGCAATGAATACACGAAGCAGTATTTAGAAATGTATATATAAAAATTACACACTATATATACTATTCGCCTACAAATGAATCATAAAGAGAACATAGAAGGAATGAGTAGGAAGTAGTAGTGCTCTTGGAAATGGTGTCATAAGGAGTCATCTGATGTGCCCAATATTTTTCAATTCTGGTTTCAGTTCCTAGTCAGCCTCTGTACGGATGCAGTTATCGTAAACATTAAAAAGCAAATTCTTGCGTCAACAAATGAACTCAAAAACCTCTTGTACCCTCCTTTTTTTTTTTAACCAAGTAAGACATCGTAGACACTTCGGTTGATGTGCCCCCAAAGTAATCTCACCCAAGAGGCTCCCTTGTCTGTAAAGCACTAATTCTATTTTCATTTTGATATAGTCCCAACACTATACACTTTTTCAAATATTTGCTCTCTTCATAAAATCCACTGCCATAAATTGAGCTTTCGAAATATTTTCCTGAAGCTACAAATGGACCCACAACTCTCATTCGTAGAACATCCCTCAAAAGAAATCCACCAACAATTAACTCACTCAAATGTCCAATTTATCTACAAGATTCAAAGTTTATTCAAGCTTTACAATGACACCACTGCATTTCCATTCCTGACCACTAAATTCCTTTGGCCCTAGGGGGGGTTACACTGGGTTCGTAGCCTTCATTGTTTCCCACCTGTTCCTGCAGTTTTTCCCCACCTCGACGCTGTTCCTACTCCCTGCTTTCCCACCTCCTGAAAGCCCCTTCCAGAGCTACTTATGGAGACAGCTGAATGGCCGTGCCGCCAGAGTGCCAAAGGCAAGCCCATCTGCCCTTGCCTGGATCGCACCGAGCGCTAGGACCCCTTGCCCTTCTGCCACTTACCGATACAACGCCTGGACCCCGGACACTGCAGAAACAAATGCTTCATGTCCTCTCCATGATCAACCAAAGGACCCTTCTTTTGCCACCACTGCCACTTCTCCTGCTACACAAGACCACCTGCCCGTGCTGGACCCTGCACCGCTTTTGCTCAGAAGACCACGAACAACCCAGAACCGCTCCAATGCATCCTGATCAACGCCTGCTCCCTCTGCAATCACGCCACGGAAATCTGGGACACCATAACCACCCTCTCCCCTGACGTGGCCTTCCTCACGGATGCGTGGCTCAACCTCTCCTTGAACCCAGACATTGCCACTGCCACACCCGACGGCTACAGGATGATACACCTAGCCCGCACCAACAAACACGGCGGGGCCTCATCATAATCTTCAAGGAAACCATCTGGTACACTGTCACCAACAACAACCGAACACCTCCCATGGAACACCTCAATTTCTGACTACAGACCAACACTAAGACCACGATTAAAGGCACCCTCGCTTACAGACCCCGACCAGCCTTCTGCGATGCCATCTCCAACCTCATCAACCCCCTATCCGTCGACTCCCACCACCACTATGTCTACTCGGCAATCTCAATTTCTACGTCGACGACCCAAACAACGCCAACTCCACCATCCTCCTGAAGAACCTGAACAATGGCCTCACCCAACTGGTCACCGAACCCACGCACACAGCCGGACCCACACTCAACGCCATTTTCTCCTCCACCGACAGAATCAAATTCACCCGTGTCACTGACCTCACCCGGATCGACCATGCCAACCTTCAGTTCACCATTTCAAACGCCCAGCACACCATCGCGAAGCACTACCCATCGCAGCTGAGGAAAGGTAACAGACTCAATGGACACAGGCCCTCAGCACCACACCACCCTAAACGTCAGCAGATCTTGACCACGCCATCCAGAACTTCTCCAACTGGATCACTGAATGCACCGACAGTCACACCGCTAAAACCAGAAAAAGCCAACAAAACCTCAAAACAAGCCAGCTGGTACACCCCAGAGCTCAGAACAACCAAGCGCACTGCTACCAACTTGAAAAAAAAATGGTGCGTCACTAAGGACAGACGTTCACAAACCAGCCCTCAGCAACTACCACCTGTGCATCTAGAAAGCCAAGAGAGCTGCCATCACTGCCCACATCGACACCGCGGCTAACCACTTGAAGGAACTCTTCAAGTAGTCAAGGAATTCTCCAACTCGACAGCCACAGAGAACACCATCCAACCCTCCCAAGAACTCTGCGACACCCTCTCAGACCACTTCCACAGCAAGACTGCCACCATCTACAACAACTTTGACCCCAAACCCACCACTCTCAGCCTCAACATCCTCATCCAACTGGCGAACACCAGCCGAATGATCACCACCTGGTCTCCGCTCACCACTCAAACCACCACAGCCATCATGTTGTCCATCCACTCTGGGATCCACTGACACCTGCCCCCATCTCTTCAACCTGTGAACCAATACAATCAGCATGGAACTCACCAGCATTCTCAACACCTCCATCTCCACAGCAACCTTCCAGGACAGATGAAAAAAAGAAGAGGTCAGACCCCTCATAAAGAAACCCTCTGCCGACCCCAGGGACCTCAAAAATTACAGATCGATCTCCCTGCTACCCTACCCAGCCAAAGTACTCAGGAAAGCCATCAACTAAAAGCTCACCAAATACCTGGAACAAAACCACCTGCTCGACACCCTTTGCCTCATAAAACATCTACAGCGATGAGGCAACACAATATGCGCCCGACTACATTTCTGTGCAAGAACCACCCAACACTGGTTTTCGTGCTTTACTTGCGAGAGTTGCTATGGTGTGCACCGAAGATCCCTGTGTGCACTGCTGCTTGGCATACTGAAACCAAGGAAGGGTATAAAAGTTTGTCAATGCACAAGTTACAGAGGTCTACTGGGTTGGAATGTTTTGTGTAGGCCAACACGTATTTCCAGCTACCAGGTTACACACTGTGCAGGTGGTTGGGGGCATAGGCTTGTGGTTGTGAATCTCAAGCTAATGATTATTTGACGAAATGGCAGGAAGGAAGCGCAATGACAGAGTAATTATATGGGTCTGTGTCTGGGTGGCTGCATGTCAGGCTTTTTGGCACAGTTTACTGTCTATGCTTTGTGGTCATTTCACCATGTGAATGATCTTATTAGCAGCTGTTTATTTATGTAACAAACTGCATAATCCACAGAATATACAATAAAATCTTAATTTATGAATGACTTAAAAATATATACAATCGATAACAAACATTTACAGTGTCAAGTGAATAAAGCAATGCCACTGCATCAGACCAGGTGACAATTCCTTTTTTAGTCAGCATCTGTGTGATATAATGGGATCGCCCATTGTGTAATCTGGGCAAGCAAACAATACATGAGCCAAATCCTGACATGGACAAGAACAGAAATAGCATCTCCTTGTAATATTAGATGAGAGGTTCGCCCACGTGAAAACAGCAAATATGAATGTATAAACTGGCTGTAAGATAGAAATGCATACCATGAGTAGGCAAACATAATAGCAAAGTAGACCAAGTGTATTGACCTTTAAACAATTGTTAAAATCATGAGGTCGACTTTCATGCTTTCCCAGTCTTTTAAGACATTTCTTAAAAATAGATTTAGATATTGCAAAATCAATTGTATCAAGGACAAACAGATGTTTAGCAGCATTTTTTACAGCACAATAAAAAATGATTTTCTGCTGAGGTTAAGAAGTTTACCATAAACAAGACTCTTAACAAAATGAATTGCTTGCTTTCCAGATTAACCACGTTTTAGCAATTGATCATATACCTGGAACATTAAACCAACTTTGTCTAACTCTAGCCATAGCGCTTTGTGGAAACAGTTTTTCCTGATCATTAGGTATGATTTCCAGAGTGAGCTTTTAACTATTAATATAAGGATATAAATCAGATATTTCATAGCATTCAGAAGCAAAAAGTTATATCCCTGGGATCTTTGATGTATACACCCTTAAAAGTGCATCTATTTCTTGCCTGCCTGCCAAATGAGCAAAAGAGTCACTAGTCATTACCAACACCTGTGCCTTTAGAAGCCTGAATTTTTGCTAGTTCTTTAGTGAACTTATAATGAATTAAAAATCTTACCTTAAAAAGCCATTTAAAGTTACCACTTTCACTGGCTTGGAGTTAATGATTCATACTTGTCAGAAAACCCAAAATTATGACCTTACAACCTTGGTACGGATTACTAAACTCTGATTTTTCAAATACTCAGAAAAAAGGGTTTAACTTATTTTGTAGTCAAACCAGTGTCAAGTCAACAAAACGATATTGTCCGCGTGTATTAAACAATTCGAAGATTAATCTTTCCACTCAAGGAGGAAGGAGAAGAATCTTATTTCTAGGTTGCGGGAGATCGGCAAAATATAATGAAAACAAAAGAGGAGCTAATACGCATCCCTGTTTCAATTTGCTCTCTACAAAGTTTCACTTGAGGTACCCTATGTAGAGGATTATGTAGACATGGGTACAGGAGGTCCTAGCAGAACTAGATATAATGGAAGTGGAGAGGAGTGAATGTCTGGGGTGGTATCTCTGCAGATGGTGTCATTCTTAGAATGTTTTGATCTCTGTCAGGATGGCCGAGCAGTGACTGACAGTGGCCGGTGACAATATGATCTGTAGTGTAACTTAAGCCTGCTACAGGGTGGCCCGATCTGTACAAGAATGAGGGGCCGGGGGAGGGGGCATTTACTCTTCAGTAATAAGGTGGCATTGATTCTGCAAGTGGTGCTTATGTTGGGGTCAGGGAGGTAGTTATTGGAGACTGAGTAAAGGAGGCACTAAAATCGTGTGTGGGCAAAAGATGCGTGTGTTGTATACATGTCAAAACGTCCGACTCGGACGGGGACTTCTATGATGCTATTTTCACATTCCTCACTTATAACGTCTTCCACTCAAACGCAAGTAAATGCAGAAATGAAATCCTCCCACCAATTTTTAAACACTCCCTCTTGGGCGATCCCAACTGTTGACAGGTATGGTGGGCATGTGTTTACATAAGGTAGAGCCTCGGAAGGGTGCTGGGCCGGAGGGGGGGGGGGGGGGGGGGTCCGGGACAGCGCCCTCCTCGGTCTCGCTCCTGTGTGTGGCTGTTGCTGCAGAGTGGGTTGGGGTTTCTAGCCGCCCGGCTGAGTGCACCTGCCTCTTACCCATGCTGATTTCCTGCGCGAAGGCCAGCGAGATGAGCAGGATCGGGAGCCCGACGGCCATGCAGCTGATGATCTTGTCCAAGGCCAGCTCCTGCCGCAGCCCCTTGTACTTGTTCTCGGAGGCGGACTCCTTCAGCATAAAGTCCGAGAAGACATACTGGCTGGCAATGCTTGCGATGGCCATGGCTGCGCCTGCCTGTCCCGGGGCGGAAGGGCCTCTGAGCGGGTTGGATCAGGTTGTCGCCGCCGGGGCACTGACAGAGCATGTGTCTGTCACACTCTATAAGAGCTCGCCGCTCTCCGCCCCCACGCTTTCACTTTCACCTAGTCCTGGCACGCATTGCCGCTTCCCTCTGTGTCCCTCCCTACTCCGGGTCTGGAGCCTGGACTGCGTTGCCAAGCACGTTAACCAAGCACAAAGCGTGTCAATAACACCGAAACTCCGCCAAAACACGCCCCAAACAAGCCCCGCCCACCCGTCGAGGTAGATGTCAAAGACAAGAAAATATTATTACCTCTACCTAACCGTATTCCAAACACTAGCGAATTCCAAAGTTTGCACAATTTCCATCCTCTTATCCCTAGTGCGTGGCACGTTCATATCAGACCACCTTGTTGTTTCTTAAGAGACTGGTTTATATTTCAAACTTTACGAATTTGAAGTCAACTTATGAGTAGGTGTTGCCAAACATAACACGTCTTATATATTATAGCCAACGAACTCCTCCTTTATGAGGCCAGGAAAATTTATTTTGGAGCGCTATGGCATTTTTGAAATCTGCAGTAGAGACGAGGCTCGAGTTGTGACCAGACATAATAAAGATGAATATGGTAGATTTTAGGTCTCGCCTTTGGCAGCACATGCGCTGCTTACCTCGCTTGCAAAATATATTGTATACAGCAAGGGGCTTGCAGCCTGAGTCTGCCCATTGCTTAACATTCGTTGGCTTCATTGTCACTCTTATTTGCTTCCTTCTAATTTATAGTGTCTTGCAATGTTTAATGACGGAACCCTTTTGGCTGCTAACGGACTCCATAGAGTTGTAACGTAGGTGTCAGAACGCAATCCCATAAAATCATGCTTTTGAATGTTGAGTTCTGAGTTACACGCAGAAGAAAAAAAGCTTGTTATACCCTATAGGCTCCATGTGTGGCATAGTCATTGGCGGATACCCAGGCTGCGGAGGACGCTACAAATGGCGGCGAGATAAGGGATAAGTAGCCTGAAGAAGGTTTGTGCTCTCCCAGAGAGTTTGCCACGGTCCAAACAAACTGCGTGTGCATGCCACGTGTGTCGCTGTCGAAGTACTGAATCAACGCTTCATGCATG